>OY979718.1:13996114-15379447 GCA_963855995.1 Muricea muricata | reverse complement strand
AGTTACTAGCAGGGAAATTAGAATAGCTAAATAATTATAGAGAAAAGTATGTCACAACTAAGGCAGGTTTTTCAAATCGGTTTTTTCAATATTAATATATTCTATGATTGTGTAGCATGGAATTTTGAAGAAGAGACCTCATACTGTACTTTCACTTCATAATGAATTACATTATATGGCGCATCAAAGGAGTATTTCAATGTGCAAACTTCGAAATGGTAATCACTGTATGTGTTTGAATAAGACCCTCACATGCAGCGCTTGTTGGAAAGGGGCGCTTATACTTAGAGAGTCATTTTTGTATTTAATTGTTCATTTTTGTGACTATGCAATTTATGACTACAAATAAGTCAAACAAGAGTAAAACACATTACAAAACAAGTTGTTATAATATGACGTTACTTGATATCTACCTTGGACTACCAAATTACTAGAGCGCAAGCTATAATTGCGTTGAACCTTATATAATGTGGTGCCTTTTTGAAAACCATGCTTATTCAAACAATCATAGCACTCAGGTACGGGTAAAAAACAAATCTCATTGTTTCACACATTGGCATTGCATGGCTAAATGTTTTCAAGGTTGAGCTCTTACTTGTTTGCTAAGGCAAGCCATGGGCACAAAAGACAAAGCATGGGAAAATGAAAACACTAAGTCGAGTATTTTTGAACACTAAGTCGAGTAGATATTGTTACCTTTCTTCAAATGAAAATGATTTACTGATTCCATCAGTAAGGCACTTTCCTAAATCTGCTCCTTTGTATTTGAGTTTCTTTAACTCCATCTGAATATCTCGCAACATGTTGTAATTGACTCTACCATAATCACAATACTTGGTAGCAAAATACACCAGAATGAGAAAGCTTTCAAAGACAAATATCTTTCTAAATATCCAAAGATGACCATGAATAACCTCCTAAAAAAAGAAAAAAATTAAGAAAATGGAAAGAACAAAAATGGTTACATTTCACACTTCCACAAGTATATATAAAACTCACTCTAAAATATATGGTGTTGGCAATTGTTGAAAATTGGATGGGAGGTGGGGTTGGTCTGTGCATGTCAGTTGTCAAACAAGATTTTCCTTATTTGACAGCTAGTTGTCAGCTAAAATTCAAACTGTCAATTTTTACAAATAGTGTTTTTGTCCATCGATTATTTGCCATTTTAGTATTATGACCATTTTGGATCCAACATTTTGTCAATAAACGGTTGTTTTAAAGTAAGGTTATTAGCAATCAGTTATATAACCTCATTCAGACATCTTAAATTTGCCACTGACATTCAGCGGTGTAGCTAGGCCCCTGATTTTTTAAGGAGGGGAGGGTTGGACAACACCTAAGCAAAATTGAAAATTCTAGGGCTTCTAAAATGCAACCAGCAAGTTTTCTTGTGGGTTGTATCCCTTTTCCTTGGAATCTCTCTGCACACACACTTTTTTATCTGGATTTAAACATAAAAAGTATTATAAAATAATTTAGGGTATTACCCTTCCTTGCCCCCCCCCCCTGGCCATGTTCCTGCTGGCATGAACAATTGCTAGCTTACTGTGGTTGTACCAGATTGTTGAGACTCCTTATCGGTTATATTCCACCTGACAATCAATCTCTCGATTATAATGTGTATCGTAAGAACTCCAAACAGCCACAGTCTTGCTGCTGCTGTTCTTGGTGCGCTAGTCACAATGTAACATATCAATATAGACACCAGGTAAAACCCTAATGAATGTAAGGTCATGAACTCTCCCAGGAGCATTGACTGGAGTTTGGTTATTCGATCAACACCCTTAAACAGACTATCAAAGGTCTCCATTAGCACAGCTTTTTGTTGGGCAGTTGCCTTCTTCATATCTAAGAATGCTTCTTTTGCACTTTCTGCTGATGTTTTTAAAGCGCTTTTTAAGTAGACTTCGTTTTTAAGAATTTCTCCCTGATTGGACAGGGAGCTTTCTTGACCTTCCAAAATGTTTTTCTGATTGGCCAACGAAGATTCTAATTGATTGGCAACTATGTTCGAAGTGCTTGATAGTTTGTTGATGGTGTCTTCGGTTTTCTGCTGCCAGACTTTACTCTGAAGGTAGAAACAAATATCCGAGGTGTGTGTATAAAATTCCGTGTATGTGTTGAACGCCAGGATGCTGTTGGCCATATCCCTAGTACACTCCTCTATAGAATCGTTCTCGCTGCAAGAATACGTCTTCAGCCCCGACTTCTCGAAATGACAATTAGCGAAGGCGATTGCGAGTCTACTTTGCTCGGTATCTGTCAAATGTTTACAGCCATCACGCAGTCGAGATATCGCATTTTCCCAACACTTGTTGTTGTCGCTTCGTGAGCGTATTTTTCTATACTCCTGTTCGCCATTTTCAAGGCGCTGTCGTTGGTCGAGCGTTAGTTCGGCGTTGTTTCCATGTACGAGAGTTTCGTACAAGGCGAATATCACCAAGCCGAAAAGCGCTATTAGAGATACGCAAGTCATTTCGATTTATTTCCATGCCTACAATTATGTACTTGAATTTATAGGTTTTCCGATAGAGTTTACTCTCCCCTGTGGCCTTTCTTGGCACGCCAATCATTGGAGCATTGGACCGCATCGATGAATGAATGAAAATTTGCGTGGTTGTTTTGTTTGTTCAAAATTTTATAACCAAAAAAGAGAAATTTATTGTTATTCCCCCCCCCCCACCCCCGATGCCTGTGAACATTTAATAATTGTACACCCCCCAGTTTATTGTTGTCTGGTAACCGAGCGCTTGCTGCTTTCTAATTCCAAGTTTGAAATATAAAACACTGCATGCCGAAGGGGATTTTCGAAGAAGGTGTTCACAAAAGCCGTGCGAAACAACGCCTAGATGAAGCGGGAAGCGTACGAGGACGTCGAGCAGCCATAAATCGGTATGTTACAGCCATACGAAGCGTCAGCAGTTGAATGAAGAGCAACTCGATACGCTTCCAACGTCTAGGATATAGTTGTTTATACAGAATTGCATAGCTGTTAAAATGCCTCTACACGACTATACTACTGGGAATGTAATAGGAAAAGGAACGTATGGAGAAGTGTCTTTGGTTAAACACAAGAAAGATCGAAAGCAGGTACGTTGTAGACATATATTCGTCGATGATTCACTGTCTACGTTTGTAAACAATAAAAAACGCAGACAGTGCGTTTATATTTAAATGAAAAAATTATTAATATGTAGACGTTAGATTAAGTACCAATTACTTTACATCGGAGGAGTTGCCTGTATGATATATATTATTGATGCACAGCTCTTGATACATTGGCTAGTATGAAATAATATTTAGTTACCTTAGAATACTACACTATTCTTTGACTTGGTGTTCACCCCAAACAACTAAACCTCTACGGTGACATGTGTCAATGACAGAAACTTTATACTAAACGATGGTCAGTATTTTTCAATGGCTCTTGAAATTGCTTAAAGTTACAGTTGACATTTGATGAATTGATGTTTGCTGTCATGCAAGCATGCAATGCCATGCTATATAGCTGTCAAGTTGCAAACTGATGTGTAAACTTCAAATGCAACAAGTCAGACATCAAGCTGTATGGGATCAGTTGAAGTTATTATATATCAAGTGTCAAAACTCATTTATTCTACTACCTTATTGGTTAAAAGAGGATCACCTGACCATCACAAAATTCAACTGTTGACCTCATGAGGTCTGCAAGGACATTAAAAGTAGTAATGCCCATGTATTAATGCCAGGTGGTGATAAAACCACATTCATGTTTTACTGTTGTCTTGTTTTCATTTTGGTCTTTTTTAATTTTAACTTTGTGAGTAAATATCTGCAATAAAAGCAGTTTTGTCTTGTTTAATACTTTCATTTACTTTGACACTTGATATAATAATAAATCACTTATTTACAGAGCCCTCGGGCAAGCAATATGTTTTGTGATCACTCGACTAGTGATGTTGTTGCCCATGCAGTAAATGAGTGTTAACCTCCCTCTTCACCCCCCCCCCCTTCCCTACTGCATGGGTGGTGTATATTCAAATGGCTACTTGTAATGAATATATGCCACCCTTCTACTGTACGAAATAAAAAAAGATAAACACCCCTCAACCATACAAAACAAAAAAGATAAACATCAAAATTTCTTTTTATATGACTGTTATATATGACTTGTTCCTATACTGGGTATTTATGCATAGTAATTGCAATTTTAAAATTGTGTCAAACTTTGTCTTGACCGGCATGCATTGTTGTTGCTATGTATTCATCAAGGGACATTCTTGAAGACATTTTAATGTTGACAAGGTTCCCACCTTAAAAATGTCTTCTAGGACATTTCATCATTTCAATATTGTTTATAACAGTCAAATATATAGTATATGAAATTCTAAATTAAAATAACTCCAGCATATGGTATAGGGGTGGTGTCTATTCAAAGACAAAATTTTGTTATTTGAGTATAGACCACCTCATGAGGTGTGTGTGTGTGATAAATTCAATTGATCTGCAGTGTGAGCAGAATAGTCATTGAACATCAACTGAGATGTTTCTGTAGTTAAACAAATTGTTTCTGTGCAAGTATGCAAATCATAAAGATATCGAAAATGCTAGGTGAAATATTTCAGCTAGGTGACTTCGTTTTTGTGTCTACGTTGCTATGCAACGTAGAGCTATGTAGGCAAAAATTCTGGGGGACTGGCTGGCTGTGTGACTGGCTGTGTTTGGTCAACGAATATGACGTATTTTGACATACAAAATCATAGCGTACAAAATAAACGCTAACACTTAAAAGCATTTTAATGTTACCGAAAATGCCCCGAAGTTGTGACAATATAACTCATGACGTATGGAGCTTATGGTAGCACTGCAAATTCAATGCAGTGTGCTTTGTTCGTTTGTTTAAAGTGCTGAATAATATTGGGCGGTCTGTAAAGTGTTCCTTTGCTTTCTTTCTGGGATTTTACAAAGGTATGCTCTCATAAGTTCTTAGTTGTTTTGTTTTGGATGATAAAATTTAGATATTTGCTTTAAAATCGCAAATTTTACAGAGAATTCTATACAAATTACAAACAAGTGTAACAATATAAATTAATTTCAGCATTGCAGCACATTGTCGATCACAGCAGTCATAACATATTTAATGGAGATTTTAATGTAAACTGGTTGGTTGAAGCGGAAAGGGAATCACTTTATAATGTCATGGTCAGAGACAATGGCTATAGAAAATTAGTTGACAATCGTACAACTGATAACAAACACTGATTGTTAAAGTATTACAGAAAGCTAGTACATATGTAGCATGCAACACATAATGTACCATAATGGATATTAATGGTGGTATAATCAACAATTGTTGATCCCACTGATAAATCAAGAAAGGATTTTGATGATGTGGGATCCTTAATTCAAAATAAATAACACTGTTTAAAAAAATTATAAATGAGCCTCGTGACTAGAAAGTGAAAAATCATATATTAAATATACCAACACAGATACATAGCACATCTCAAAATATAGTCATAAAGAACAGTCACTTATTATTTTATATTCATCTTCAATATGTATAAATGTTATCTTTATTTGTAATTTTTGAACTTTTTCTTTTTAAAATTGACAAGTACTGTCGTAGTATCGTGGCCATTACTATTTTTGAATAATTGTATTTTTTATTGTTATGTTTAAATTATATATATTTTGTTTTGAATATTGTTTTTTGTCATTGTCACTGATTCTGCGTCTCCTTGCCATTACACCATAACGTAACGTAGACGCATGTATGCATTGTGCGTACCTATTTTTATTGATTGAAATTAACAATTAAGTATCAGAGGTTGGGTGTCTATCATAAATGTCAAGCTAAAGGCCTTTGATATTGCAAGTTAACTCCATGTCCTCTTTTGGCCCACAGAGTGTCACTACATTTTACTATACACTCATGGTCTATAAAAAAAGGTAAATCTAACTTTGTTGTGCTCTATTGCATTCATTATTTAATATACAGAAATCATGCTTTCACAGTGAGAAAGACCAGGCATAGCCTGTTCATTGTTGCAAGCTACAGGATACCAGTCAAGCCAGCCAGGTTAAAGTGCATATGAAAGAATTTTGATTTTTTCACTAAAAATCGGCCGTGGCGAGACGATTCGAATGACGTGTTGCATTTCCCAATCCGAAAAATATTTTCGCAGATATTTGACTTTAAACCCGCCAATTTTCAAAAGTGGCCGGGAAAAATAAGACTGAGTCCGAATAAAGCTCGTGACGTCAAATCGGGAACGGAAGTAATTTTGCAAGTATCAATTTGCTATAAATCAATATTGTTTGGCGCAGCATATGAGCACAAATATGAGTGTAAAATACCTTCGCTTTGCGTTGTTTTTGGGTGTTCTAACACGCCGGACCCAAAAAGCGGTATAATCTTCATAAGATTCTTTGTGATGGGAATTCCAGACCAGAGACGATAAAGCGAGTCAAGCGCTGGGTAGATTTCGTTAAGCGCAAACACGCTAAATTGGAGCCTTCCAGTTCAAGCTGGATATACTCGAAGCATCTGGAGGCTGGACGCATTTGTTCGCCAAGAAAATTTGCCGGGGCAAGCTTACATTCCGTGGCTAAAAAAAGATGAGATCGATGTTTCATCGTTCCCAACATTGTTCGCTGCTAGCGAAGGCGGCCAAGAGATGACGAAGAGAACAGCTAGAACACTTCAACACAAGGTGAGATTGCTGAGGCAGACAATTTATAAAGCAAAATTGCATATATGATGATGATATATCGCAAGTATTTCTAACTTATGTTACCATTAAAAAAATTTTTAGATTGCGAAGGGAGAACATACTGCAGTAGAAGAACCTCAACCCTGTACATCAATAGAGTTCGAGGAAACTGGTGTTGTAATGGACGAAACTACAGCATCAGAAACCATTGTTTCGGTAATTTAACACTGTTAACACTTTAAGTTAATTCTTTCATTTGCATACCGCAAATCGGTTTGCCACAAACTTAGCTTTATTGACCTTGTTGTTAACTAGACATTGTAAGAACGGTTTACACTACATGTACGAGTAGAGTGTCCACAGTTTAACAATCGTTTTTGTTTGAACCCGAAGGAACTAAATGAAGGGATATAACGTGAGAAATTTACCCAAACAATGGCTACATACGTGTGTGACGAATGTGTCATATTACGAAAAGAAAACAGGCTTCTTCGCCATGAACTGTTGACGAAGAACAAAAGTTGACCCACGAGAATAAAATCTCTGCCGAATTACGTTCTAGTAAGTGTTTTCAGTTATATATACTTAGATCTAGTAGGAGGCACGCTCATAAGGTTTTATTCCTGGTTTGCAGTCAATCTCTAGGAAAGCGCAGACAAGGTCGGCCATCCACGCCAGCCAGATCCGACAATAGCACTAACAACATATTCTTTATTCTGTGTTATACCTCCAACATGGCTGCTATGACATTATATACAAACCAGCAATAGAATTTGTTTGGTGCAATGAATGTTTCTGTATGTCGGTTTGATAAAAGAATAATTGTATTTTGCCATTGTTAGTGACAGATTTCGTTTAAAACAGCTTGAAAGTCACCAGGGCTAAGTTATCACATTTTTGTTCTTCCCACATTATGAATTCATACTGTTCATCTATAACTGAACAGACAAAGCAAAATCTTATCTATTTATTTATTTTATACCAAGAAAACAGCATTAAACATTTTGAAATACAGTTTTGTGTGGTGCAATTCTGTGTCTGTCTCTTGAGATCATGTCTCTTGACCAATAAAAACACATAAATTCCTAACATTATATAATTATTTTATAGTGTCTGAAAATTTTTGAGAAACCAGAAGGGACATGAAAATGTCCTGGATTGCCCAAGGAATAAGCAAAGTGGCAAATGACTGTATGATATTGTAGATATTGTATATTTAATTCTGTAGTTTTATTTTATTTACAAATAGATATTTAATACAACAAATGTGATGGAAATAGATGGAAAAAGTGTATGTACAAGATAATTTATTAACCTGTGTTTATATTACTGTTCACCAAGTGACCTTTAGCAGTTTTGTGTTGTCATTGCCTCATTGCACTCGACTTGTGCTCAATAGATTTAATGCACTAAACAATATTTGGCTCAACCTCAGGGAGGGAAAGCAAACATTGACTATGCTATTAAAACAGTTGAACAAAGGCCATTTGGGGCAAAGTGTAAAAATAGTATGTTGTATTTGTAAAACAGTTTATTATTCTGAGTCAATATCCTCATCAAAACCTGTAAATACATCTGAATTTTCTCTAAATTTTGTTTGAGTTGATTGGTATACACATGCTGTAGACAAGTCGAGAAAACTCCAGTCTCTATATGATCTTGCCTGCTAGAACCTAAAAAAAGATTAGAAATAGTAAGTATACAAAAAACAAAATAAAGGCAAATAAATTAGATAGCATCTGTGAAGAATGCTGTGGTATCTGGTGGTATATTTTTCATGGTTAAGCAAAAAATATTGGAAACAAAATTATGTACAGTAATTTGAGCAATAACATGAAAAAAAGCAAATTGCAAACAACCACTGCATGCATTTTTAATCTGCGGTCTATCTATGTATCTGCGAGCGTATCGTTAGCTGTATTAGGGTTATAATTTATGTAGTCTATTTATTAAAGTGAGTATAGCGTGTTTGTGTAAAACATGTCAATTACTTTTAATTGCAACAAAACCTCAGCCTAATACTTACGTCTCTTCTGAACCATTCGGCGAAATGTTCGGCGAGATATTGTTCGATATTTACTTGCGGCCATCCGGAGTGACCATTTCTCTAAACAGGTAATCCTAAATCCTGAATGATGTGCTACACATCACTGGCTTTCCTGTATGATCCAAGAAATTGAAGCTGCCGCAGCTACACTGTCTTCCGATGCCTTCACCTTTGCCTCGTACGATGGCGAAGTGGAACCTGCATGGCTACATCAAATTGCTCGACTTCAAGTTCGTATTCATCAACATAATCCGGCTCTGATTCATTAGATGAAAACGTTTAATCGGAGTATACCTTAGAACTACTCATATTAGTACAACTTTCGTAAAATAAAACAAATTTTCTCAAATTTTTCTAATTTAATTGCGCTGTTTATACAAAACACTAAAGAACAGTTAGGAGGTCAAATTACTTCCGTTCCCGATTTGACGTCACAAACCTTAATTCGTACCCAGCTTCTTTTCTCCCGGCCTGATTTAAAAAAACCTATTTTTTGGCGTGTTCGAAGCTAAATATCTCTGGAAGTATTTGTCCTATCAAATAATGATATACATCATTCGAATCGTCTCGTCATGGCCGATTTTTTAGGGAACAAATCAAAATTCTTTCATATGCACTTTAAACATCTTGCCAAGTTCTTACATGATCTTGCCAAGAAATAATTATCATGGAAAGATCTTGCCAGGATCTTTTTTTATTATATTGTAAATTATAAAGAACTGGTGCTGGGGCACATGCTATGATGCACAAACATGTGGGCATGTGCCCTGTGGCTGTTACAATCACAAAAAAATTCTGCACATAAATTTTTGAATTGCCAGATGAAGAGCGATTCATATTTACTTGATCAATGAGCACTCAAATGATGTGGTGCACACTATCGTCTGCTCATGATCATGTTAAAGTCTAAACATTAGATTTTATCACATGGTGATAGGGTGATAATGTATTAAAAGTATATCATCATGTCACATCACCATGTTATTGTTTGTTGACAATCTGGCCCCAGGCTACATGATATAAAATGCCACATGATGTTTGGTGATTCTATTTTAATCTGTGGGGATGGTGTAAGCAGGAGGGCAGACAAAATAAGTTAAGACGTTTTTACCTGTAATGTTGCTTTTTGAAGCAGTTTTGGAGCACATGTATTATGTAAAGGATTTCTAAAGTTTAGACTTGAATATTCCGTATATAACAATTCGTTGTTATTAAATTAACATTAATTCACGTCTAATTATTCACAATTTCACATATTATACATTAAAATTTACGTTAATTTAATTCATGCTAATTTATGTTAAATATCTCTTGTAATCTTTTTGCTACCATCAGAGCTTAGGGGGTGTCAATTTCGTACCCAGAGCCGGCGTTCCTTTTGGCAAGGACAAGAGGCTCTGGATAACGCCGTTGAAAAGTCAGAATAATTATGATTTCGGTACCAGTGCTCTATTCGTAAAAGTAAAACGGCGTTTATTTGTAGCAATATCATAGAGCAATATTCATAGATTTGTAGTAGACAAAGCGAATTATGACTTGAATAGAGAAATCAATATTTTTGATATCGGAAATGAAACAATTCATACGGATGATGAGCAGCAGGTACGAACTTATTACAGCACCGACACAACCGATATACCACACGTTTCCGAGGCGTGTTCTCTAAGTTTACTTCGCCAGACATTGGTTTTAAAAGAACTAGTTTGAAAACACTATAAATTCAACTTTTGAGAAGAAAATTACTCTCGCAAGCTTTGTCGTTTAAACAATACTAATTCAGTTTGTTATGAATATATCCAATCATATCACCTATCTCATCGGCGTTATCCAGAGCCTCTCGTCCTTGCCAAAAGGAACGCAGGCTCTGCGTACGAGATTGAGGGGGTGTTTACATGAATCCGGTTTCAATCGAGTTCGAGATTTTGTTAAACCATAAAAGATTGAATGATATTTGTTTACATGAATCCGGATTGAGTTACAACTAATCCCGGATTGAGTTGATTATTTCCTTTTTCATTTCGAATCCGGAATAAAATGGCGTCCAGGAATCATGTAAACGTGGATCGGGATTTCAGTCTGGAATGTAACTCAGTGTCTGACGTTTATTGTGCCCGAAATTAAGCTTGTTTGCACTATGGGGTGTTTCTTTCACGTAAAAATAAGAGGTTTTGTAAATGATTCTGAAACGAAATCTTTTTATCTTAAACTTTGTTTTAGGATATTATTCGGAGGGCCTATGAATATTTTGCTTTGTTTTAGAAGCATGACACCTGTTGCAGATTTTTGTCAGAAAGCTATAATTATTGACAAACTTTTTTTTTGACCGGCCAGAAAAAACCCGACACGACGTGTTAACAGTAACTCCCGACAACATTTTGATTATTTTAATAAATCTAGCTACGTTTTGACTAGATTGTAATAGTCATCATCAGGATTATCTAAACGTCCGGATTCATTAAAACAATCAAAATGTTGTTCGGAGTTACGTTTCTTTTGTATGTTATTTAAATACATGGTGGTTCAGAGGCGATTGCATGTCTCTTGACTCTCGCACGTCGCACAAGCTTGTATAACGTGAGATATTTCGCCCACATAGGCTGATGAAAAATGGAAATAATATTTAGTGGTATCTTCAACATACAATAAATCTCGCTGTTTGCGATTGCCTGTTTGCTTTTAATTTGTAAGTTTTCTTTTCATTTTCTAGTATGTGATTAAGCGGGTAGATATTCACAATGCGTCTAAACGAGAACAGAAAGCAGCGGAACAAGAGGTAACAACTCTATTTCAGAACCATCCTCAAAGATATGAAAAACTGCAGTAGATTCATATTAATCTGCCATTGTATATGGGGAAGAGCAGAGTATCCGTTGCCTCGAGCGGGATTTCAAATGCCTGCTCTTCCTATTTAGCTATCGAGCTAGAGCCCAATGATGCGAGTTCAAATCCCACTTCAGAAAACGAATTTTCGTTGTTCGCTGCAGTGTCTAAGCGAGCTTCAGTTTGGCATCCACTACCGCTGTACGTTTTCTTGGTCTACAAGGAACCTGATTGGTTAATCGGTAGCATACAACACATCTGATTGGGTGAAGATAGATTGCGGTAGAAGTAGTGGATGCCAAATCTGAACTTTGCTAATATGAATCAAGAGGCACCGTAATTAACATCCATATTTTACATGCTTGACGATCATGTCTTTTTCATACTGTTGCCAACACTTTTTACAGGCGAAGTTGCTATCTGAGGTCAGGCATCCTAACATCGTTTCATACAGGGAATCATTCCAAGGCGATGATGGATTTTTGTATATCGTTATGGCGTTCTGTGAAGGTGGAGATATGTATTCCAGACTGAAGGCTCAGAAAGGAGCATATCTGGAGGAAAGACAGATTGTGGAGTGGTTTGTCCAGATTGCTATGGCACTCCAGGTACCTGCACAGTCAAGCAGATATTCGTACAGATGTTTGAAACCCATAAATTAAAGTGATTATTTAAGTTAGAAAATCAATTTTCTTTGAAGGGAACTTCAAAGGTCGGTGAAAACTCTAAAATCACAAAAGTGCTTGCAAACAATAGAAAGTGTAGCCTAAGGCTACGTGCACACGGTGTCGTTTCCGAGCGTTTTCATTCCGAATTATTTCGAAAAGCTCCCGATTTGTTGATATAATTTAATAAAAAACAGCATAAACCTCGTCTAACGACAAAAACTAAAAACGTCATGCGATGAGAATTTTTATAGTTCATATCGTTTGCATTTTGACTGTCGTGAAAACGCTCGGAAACGACCTCGTGTGCACATAGCCTAAATATAGCCTCTAATACTTTCTTCCATGTTATGTTTAGTATCTCCATGATCGTCATATCCTCCACCGTGACTTAAAAACGCAAAATATTTTTTTGACTAAAAGTAAAATTATCAAGGTAAGATCAGAGATGATTGCAGAAAATATAAAACGCTGCGAAATGTACAGCACATGTCGATTTTTATGATTCTAAACCATTTTTTAAAAAACTTAGCAATTTTAGCTAACTACATACCAATAGTACTCAATACGGCAGGGCTCATTTTAGTCTAAGTAAACATTTGATGAATGTATATTTCCAGCAATATAAAGAACTTTAAGCGTACAGTATTTACCATGAAGATACTTATTCTACACTTCGACGTACTTACCAGCAGAACATCAAGATCGTATTCATATGATGATAATTATTTGAAAATATAATATAAATATTTTAGATTGGGGATCTTGGCATAGCTAGAGTGCTAGAGAATGCGTCAGATATGGCAACTACGTTGATCGGAACGCCATATTATATGTCTCCTGAGTTGTTTTCAAACAAACCATACAGTTATAAGGTGAAGATTTATTTATTTATATACTATATATGTATGATCAGGTTTAACAATGCCGAACAATGTTGTTGACAACCAGGAACAATGCCCCCCCCCCCCCGCCCTACACAACATTGTTGCATCCTGTTTTCAACAGCTTCTGATTTTTGGGAGTGTATAGGAGAGATAAAAATCACACGGCAGTCGGCATCTTGTTAGTATTTGCTTAAAACGAATCGGTATGGAGTTTTCCCCTCTGCAGACTTCCAACTACGAGATCCGGGCCCAGAAACCCTACAGACTTAATGCAAGTTTGTCTCTAAGTTGCAACAATCCAGTCGGTTCAAAAAATTTTACGAAGTGTGTGAACATCAGACTTGATGCAACTTGATATTTACAGACTTGCTGCAAGTTGTTGAAACGGGAATCATTGAAGTTTGTTTACAACTTGCAGCAGGCTTGTTATCATCAAGACGAAGCTAGCGATGCGAAAGAATTCTGATAAACTGTATTCAATCTTTATTGCTGTAAGGCAACAAGCCTGCAGTAAACTGGCTACGTAACTTACCTCAGTCTATGTCTTTTGGTTTTTAGTCTGATGTTTGGGCATTGGGATGTTGTCTCTATGAGATGTGCACTTTAAAGCATGCTTTTAACGCAAAGGACATGAATTCGCTGGTTTATAAAATTCTCAAGGGAAAGGTCAGTGTCTTGCTGTTTGTATAGTTTGGAGGGGCCTGGAATTCAAATTGCCGTTATGATGAAAGGTTTTAATAGTTATCGAACAAGCAAGAAGTAACGAGGGGCTTGTCGCTTAAGGCTTTTAGGTTGTAGCGGAACAGCTCCCCGCTCTGACTGGTTTGCTGCATGCCAGTTGAATTGATTGAATTCCTTATACAGCTATAGCGTCGAAGTTCTTAGTAGATTTATATATAGAGAAAAAAAATACATTACACAAACCTGTTATTTATTTATTCATTCGCTAATTATTCTTTTTAGCTTCCGACTATGCCTAAGATTTACAGCGATGACCTTTGCGATATCATTCGCTCAATGTTGGGCCAAGACCCAGAGAAGAGACCGAGTGTGGCCAGGTTACTGAGGCATTCCTTTATTAAGAAGCAAATAGCCCTGTTTCTTGAGGGCACAAAAAATAGGTAAGTTCATATTGTATTATCATTAGTTAGACGCTCTTTTGAGCGTTTACTCGCTGAGGTAATTGTTTAAACTTTTCGTAAGGCCAATTCTAAATGCCGCATTTTTAAAAGTTCTCGTATGTACTCTCCAACTATGTACCTCTATAAAAGTTTATCTTTTTACCTCAGTTCATAAAAGTTCATACATGTACCTCTATAAAAATATACCTGTGTAAAAGTTCATGTATGTACCTGTATAAAAGTTCATGTATGTACCAAAGTGTATAAAAGTACACCTATGTACTTGTATAAAGGTTCATGTTTGTACCTCTTATAAAAGTTCATGTGTGTACTTGTATAAAAGTTCTTGTATATGTACCTCTCCAACTATATACCTCTATAACAGTTTATAAGTTCATGTATGTACATGTATAAAATTCATGTATGTACTTCTTTGTAATTGTGGCACTGACCTCTGAAGTTATTTGAGTTTGAAGTTTGAACTTGCCCAAAACCAAGTTTGCTGGGAATTCATCGTGAAGTTCGTGACTTCATTACGAAGTTCATTGCGAAGTTCCTGCATGACTTCCCAAATAAGGAATGTAGTTCAGAAGTTATTGACGAACTTCGGAATGTCGCGATAAAAAGTGGACTGAAATTAACTGTAACAATCTTCTAAATTGCTTTTTATCAGGCAAAAGAAAAATCTGAAAGCGAGAGGAGCACAGGAACAGAGCGGTGGGAGAGAGGCATCTAAAACATCTGATTCAGGTTACAGTGGCATGGATTCGCGCGAGGATCCGAGTACAAATGATTCTTCACGATCCAAGGCAAGCGGTAACGAGGCAAATGCACAGCGACACCGCGACCGTGATGTGAATGCAAATGATGAGGTGGCTAAGCAGGAAAACAAGAGTCAGGCGGAGACAAGAAACAAAGCATCGAAAGATCCACTTTATCAGGAACGCCGAGGAAATGAGGTAGATAAGAACTTGAAAAGTGAAGACAAATCGTATGGTGGTCGCAAATCTCAAGAAAAAAGGAAAAGTGAAGATGACGGTCGTTCTGAATCCTCTGATCGTCGGGTAAGATTACTGTATTAGTCGTTTAAAACAGAATACAGTTAACTTTGAATAATAATTCACTTTGTAGCAAGTACATTTTACTTCCGTATGTTTGCTACTGTATGTGCCCTCGATGTTGATAGAAGTGAAAATAACAATAATCCGAAATCGCTTGCGCGCTCATAGTTTCAAGTTCGCGCTTTTGAAAGGACAGCTTATTGAATTAGCTGTATATTGATACATGTATTATTATAACTTCTCACGTTTATTAGCATTTTATCAGGTATGAAAATACTGCTATGCTGCCCTCTGTACATAAACATATATTGTAATCATACGGAATTTGTACAATGCACAGTGTTTGATAGATAACAAAATGCTTAAATTGACGTTGTTCATGTTGCTTGAAGAAATAAGCCATATCATGAATACAATTTAATTATATTGTACGATAATAAATATTTGGTGTAGGATATTGTCCAGTTTGTAGCTAATACATACGGATTATACATGTGTCAATTTCTTCTATTTCTAAGAAATCTTCCAGGCCACTACCCCCAAAACCTCCAAACAAAACTCCAGTTGATCCCAGCATCAACCGTGACACTAAAATCTCCCGTGAACAAAGGCGGTATAAAGTCTCTAAACAAGTTGAAGGAAAAGAAAGGCTTCCTGAATCACCGGCAAACGCAAAAGAAAGGTAATATTCCGTTTACACAGTATACCGGTTCCGCAACAAGTTCGGGCAGTGGTTACCACTTTCTCTATGATCGCTATTCATTTATGTAATATTATCTGAAATTTAAAAGCTACACTCGGGTTGAAACTATCCAATCCGATATCGTGACCATGCGGAACCAGTATAGTGTAAACGGAGTATAAGTAGATGCATGTGTGCGTTGGCGTATTTAAATATAACTTTCGCTCAGTCGCGCTTACTGTAAGAAAGGATCTGTCGAGAATGCTTGCCTCCAAAACTGTCGTCCTCGACAGATCACATTTTAAAAGGAATAAAATATATTTTGCGTTTTAGTAATTAGCCCCTCCCTTAATATAAACGTAATACGATCTTAATATAAACGTAATACGATCTTAATATAAACGTAATACGATATGTGATACTAGTTCCCTTATAATTAATGATAAGTACGAATACTAATAGGCTTATCTGTCAGTTCCCGACAGATTAATAAATAATGTGCACAACGTTTCTATGGTCGTGCTCAAATAGAAATTATGTACTGGAATGTTGTCAAACGAACAAACTTTTAAGATGATTTTAAAACTTTCCATTTTTAGTGTCGGCCTGATTGAACTAAAACCCAAGGTAAACAATCTCTTTGAAATACTTATATGTGGGGTGCACAGGTAATTATGCAGTCTCAAAAGTAAGCGCTCTCTCGAATGTAAGCGCCCCCGCTTCAAAAGTTCTTACCACCCCCTTCAAAAGTTCTTACCCCCCCTTCAAAAGTTCTTACCCTCCCCCTTCCCCTAATGTAATGTAATGGCAAAGAGATTTCCTAAACCATAACTATTATACCATATATGCTCCAGCAGACTTGCACGGGTTTAAACTTGGCCGATGCTGAAAGTAAGAACTCGAAAGCAAGCGCCCCTTAAGCCTACTAATTTCGAAAGTAAGCAGGGCGCTAATTACTTTTGAGACTCCAGTATGTATTTCATTTAAATACGTAGAATACATGGATTTTGTAATTTCTTCTTTTGATACATACTCGCCCAGGTTTCCAATGGCAATCCAACGTCTGCCAGGGAACGTCGACGTCAGCGGGAAAGAGAAAGCATGGGGAAAGCGCAGTCAGTTTTGCCATCACGTTTGAGCTCTGAAAAGATTTCGAGTTCAGCGATGTCCAGTGAAACTAAAGGTTTGTACATAAATACAACTAAATGAAACTAAATACAGAGAGAATGATACTGCTTGCATGGATGCTTGAAGATATGAAATCTATTTTGAGGGCTAGTGTATCAAATGTCGCATACGAATTTTCAAAACTAATTAGCGATGGGAAAAAACGTGTCGCTTTACCCAATTTAATAGCTCGTTTTATACAAATTTTTAGCATTCTGAAAATCACAGTTGACTAAAAATAAACATCAATATCTCAACTGAAGTTGCCACCAAATCTTATTGTAACATATCAAATTTATTTTTTTTTTTTTACTTTTGATAACTGTCTCACTTTTTCTGTTAGATCAAATAAAAGAGGAGTACTTTTTTGGGGCCATCCGGTGTATATATCGAGGATATTACACGGTGGTGCAAAAAAAGGAATTTTCATTATACTTTATATTTTTCTCTTGATTAGATATTTATTTATTAGATAGTTTAATAACTGAGAAAAGGGCACTTTACCCAACATAGGTTTTTGTCCAGACCAGCAATTAAAATTTGAATGAATATTTTTTCCCCAGTCCGTTCCTCCTCGCAAAGTTCCACAGCTGACGTTGATGTTACAGACGGACCGCCAGTAGCTGCTTCACAATCAGATAAAGTAAAGTGTGCAATAAATTATGATGTTCAGATTTATGTAGATGGCTAATATACAAGTGGTGTTTAAAAATTATGCTAAAATTGCAAGATCCTTTTGGGCGATTTGGCAAAATAAAACATGAGTATGATAAATATATACTACACATGGCAGTTTTTGTGAAGAAGACATTTCCATAACTGGGTTAAGGTTTCCCAAATCAGAGGGAATGATTATTGAATCAAAAATTTAAAATTCTTGAGCCCTCCAGTGGCATTTCATTTGTATTTGAAGTTCGTCCCTGCTATGTGACTTTCTTTACCAAAAAATCGTATTTTCTCTCGTTGATTGGAAATCTCAGGTTGAAAAAACAAAATATGGCGGCGTGGCTGAAAATCAGTCGAGCGACGATACCGACACTGAAGAAAACAGCCAAGAAGATGGTGCTCGTATCAGAAAGAAACCAAGGTACAGTACATGTATATCATTGTGCTCGTATCAGAAAGAAACCAAGGTACAGTACATGTATATCATTATGCAAAAATGCATCCAGTATAACTGCTTACTTTATTTTTTTGTTTGTTTGCTTATTCACGGTCGACACGTTTCAAATCATAAACAACATTGGCACTTACTGACTCATTTGAAAGAACTTTCGAAATCGACGATAGACGTTTTTACAACTTTTCATATCATGCTTCTTTGACAGAATCTAGTAAAATGTCCGGCTTTTTCGATTATCGTGCAATGTATTTTTGTCAAGTTCAGGCAATCACACGCTTGATAGATTCCAGGGCAATTTAGGCTTGTACTGGCGTAGTTGGGTAGAGAAAATGACCGTCCAACAGCCATCTCGTAAATGATAACTTTAAACTGCTGCTTTTCTCACTCCTGGATGTAAATATATATGTATAATCATCATGTAACCCTGCGGAATTAGTACCCCGGTCCTGACCCTTTCGCCTGCCGCCTTGTACATACATGTAGTTGCTCAAATATAAGCGAACTGGTACGAAAACTTTTAAAATTCAGAACATTTCTTTGTTTTCGGCAAGTTTTCCTCTCGGGGAAAAGTCCGACCACCGTCCGATTAAGGATTGAACTTGTGTCTGCCACAGTACATCACATGCATTGGCATGCTAGGCAAGGCAACAAATATTAACGACAAATTGATCGTATCGTTTTGAGCTTGAGTAAATCACTGATAGATGAGTGGAGTATTGAAATGGCAATGGCTTATGAAAACGTTAAATTAACAAATTCTGAATTCAAGAACTTGCAAAAGCGAGCCCATATGATTTTTGGTTTTATATTTTAAACGTATTATAGAGAAACATGTCAACTAATGATACACGGAACGAATCTTACAATTTCATACAAGTGAATTTGCATTGTGAATCGTAGTTAAAAATTGTTCCGTCACAGCGGCTTGACGGTAAAGAGCAACATTTTATGAATAGAAATAAAAACATAACACTACATCTTCTTAATGTCAACAGAAGAAAAGAGAGTAGCGAGGTGAACTCGTTAATATCGGCATTAGATACGACATTGAAGTTTACAGAACAACGGAAATCACCAGAGTTAGGACAAGAACCACAGGAAGAGCAAATTGATGATCCAGGTGGTAAGTATAATATAAGAAAAGTTTAATGCTATATAAGAATTTTCTTTTTAGAAAAGACTGCTCAATTGCAGGATATACAGTTGCATTTCTTCTGCTGTGCCTAATTGGCGTGCATTTTCCCATCGTAATTAAATCTGAAGGTTTATGAGAAACTAGGAAAATACATTTTTGTATTTCAAAACGATACAAAGTCATTTTTTTTTTTCATTTAATCGAGGCACTATAGTCTAGCGTTGGATTGCTCTTTCAACTTCTCTGACAAATTTTGCTGAGAAAAATATAAAGTTCAAAGAATTTCGTTCTTTTTTCTTGGTCAGTCATGTTGTCAATCACGCTTTTTAGCCAGTTATAAATTTAATCATCTGTCATAAATCGAATAATCGAAATCGTATAAAGATCTTGCCCTGATTTACATAAACTTTAAGTTTGATTTTCTAACCAAATATAATTTTCTTGCTATTATTAAAGAATAGGAACGTTTTCATCCAAACATTGCATGCGTTTGTAAATCAGATTAATTAGATGTGTATTGTTATATCATAACAATGTGCCCGTTATACAACTGATAAAGTCTATTTTGATCCACACTTAATCTCGTAAAACATTTGTATTGGTGTTTTATTATATATGTGAAAAAATTATGATAATTCTATAAGTCATTTTGGTATAAAATATCATTACAGATGTTTTAAATGGTACATATAAGTGAATTTTAGCAGTTAAAATTAGACAAGTTTTTCACTAGCGATTTTTTTTGAAAAAGTCGCTTAGGGCAATGTTGCTATATTTTTTACAAATATGACCATAAATATCATTCAATGTAGACTAGCGTTAACGTAGGTGTTCATAAAGAAAACGGCAATGTTCAGAACTGTTTAAAATTGTTTACAGATATATCAGTATCCACCGCTCGGCTGCAAGATCGTATCGAATTTCTTCGTCAAGACTGCATCAAAGGATTGGGCGAGACAGATTTTCTTGAGGCATGCAACATCATTGACAACGAAAGCGAGGAAAATGTCGAGCGTGCGTTGGTTGAACTGATGGGAAGAGTAAAATTTGAAAAGTATGGTGGAAAAATATGGCAGCTTAAATTCTGCGAAACATTTAAACGTAGTTAGATAATATTTTGTGTGGTGATTTCATATGAATTAAAACAATAATAGAGTGTAATATATACTATTCCGACGTTACGTAGCGCCTATTAAATTAAACCAGTCGTCGAATTCGTCTGTTGCCAAGAAAATTGGACTATGTTACTCAGCCAAAACGTTGCTGTACGTTTAACGACGCGTTTAGCGACGTTGTAGATGGATGAACTTTAAATTAAATTAATTCAAAGTTGTTATGATTATGTTGCTCCCAATGTAAATCATAGATGACGTGTAATATATAAAATACATGTATAAAACTATATATTAAAATACTAGTAACTTAATTTACCGTAATTTATTTTGGCCACCTACCTATTTCCTTAAAGTTTTGCATGACACTTGTTGGCTATTTGAGCATGCGCAGTAAAACGTGTGACGCAATTCGCGATCGCAAGAGATTTGTTTCTGTGCATTCTTATTTGAGGTAATCGACATCCTATTGAACAATAACGTTGCCTGCTTAAGCTCTCTAGTTTCAACCGTAAACCACGCTATCGATGCCGACTCATTAGTATTTTAAATATAAAGAGTCCTGATTAGGATGAAATTTTATATTAAGAATGCTAATTAGAACGAGTTTTATCAGTATACAGTATAGCGAATAGATAGGGCCGCTCAGCAATGCTACGTGCCCTCCCCACCCCACCCCCCGCCTATTTTTATGCAGTTTGTGGGCCAGTGTACTGGCCAATCAGCTAGTTCAGTCTTTCTAAGACTTTCTGTTGGCCAGAACATGCGCAATGAGGGTGTGTAATGCGGTATGCGCTGGGATACAAACATAGTCCGGCAGATAGAGGCCGATTTACTTACCATATCAAGAGGCAAT
The DNA here is from genome assembly GCA_963855995.1 of Muricea muricata. NCBI lineage: Eukaryota > Metazoa > Cnidaria > Anthozoa > Malacalcyonacea > Plexauridae > Muricea > Muricea muricata. Next base: position 15,358,073 of record OY979718.1, on the reverse strand, counting down.
TCCGTTTTGGTTTTATCTTGTTCCTTAGTAAGTATATTTCTGAATGTTCAAGTTGAGATTTCTTGTGGGCTCTTGCTAACACGTTTTCGTCGATGTTAATTACAATAAAAGTGTATTACTGTAAAAACTATTAATTTCTGATGATGCAAGTTATTTTTTTAAAATTGAACTTAGAAATAGCACCTTTTTTGACGGTTATACAGTTTTATTGTAATATCATAGAAAAACGGGTTGGCAAGAGCCCACAAGGAATTTCAACGCGGACAACATTCCGAAATACTCTTGCTAACCGTAAAGGAACAAGATAAAACCAAAATGAAATTGCCCCTGGATATGGTAAGTCAACATGCTTTTTGGTACCTCCATGGATCTGCCGGAGTATTAAATGTTCCGCCTCGAGTCGCCCTTCTGGTCAAAGCCCGATTCTGTGATCAGGTGTATTATCGTTAATTTGCTTTGTCAAAAAGCTGGTATGTACTGTTTACAGCATCAGCGGACGCGTTGCATCAGACATGCAAACGCGAATTTTTTGACTAGCTTGTGAAAGCTCTTCAATCTAAGTTGTACCAAGTTGTCAACAAGTTGTTCCAAACTTTTTGACAACTTGTAACAAGCTTGAAGAAAATATCAGATTTGTTACAAGGTTGTTCTAACAACTCTGATACAATCCTGTTGTAGCAAGTTTGTTACAAGATTGACAACACAAGGCTGTAACAATATTGTTATATCATGCTGTATCAGTCTTGTTGGAACAATCTTGTAACAGGTCTGATAGTCCCATCAAGCTTGTTACAGTTTGTCAACAGCTTGTTCCAAACTTGTTTCAACAAATTCGGAACAAGCAGTGCGAATACATCTTGTCAACAACTTGTGAACAGACTTCTTACAACTTGTTTGCAAGCCTGTAGCAACTTGTGCGTTTTTACGTGTGTTGTACAACTTCTAACTACCGAAGCTCGTCAGGGCAAATAGTTTATGGATTTTATATTAGTCTGGCAAAAAGGAACTTCATGAAAGCCACCATGCAGTTGGTGGAACAATTTTGCAGTACATCATATGATAACACGAGAAAATTTGGATCACATACAGACTCTTTCAGCCTCGTGATTTTCTTACAACCCCGTATCCAGGCTCTTTCTTCTTCGATTTCCACCACGAAGGCATGACGGTATCATGTACTTCAATCTTTATATTTTAGGGCAAGAGTTAGCAATTTGAACTACTTCACCAACACTTCGCGTATTAACTATGAAAAACCCGTTTTTATAGTTTAACGTTCCCGTATTTTTGGGGAGGATTGGCCTATAGTTTTTCAGTGGCAATTATGTGGCGACCAAAGAACGTCTTAAAGGGTAGTGTTAGGCCATTTTCAATAATTCCTACGCCAGCAAATTTTGCATTGAATTCAAAGTGTAAGCACGAAATAAATCGATAACAAATACAAAAAAAATGTACAGAAGTACGGATAGTCATGATTAATCGAGGATTGAGTTGGATTGCATTTGTGATCTTGAAAAGTTGTTGGCAAACAGCTTTTCAAATTTTGGCCAATTTTTGATAGTATATTGCCATGTTGAAGCTATATACTAGGCCTATACTAATTAATATCTCCCATATACTGTGTCCCTACTATCGCTCTTTGTTTATTGTTCCGTGCAAGACAGTTGTGCACTGTGCATTGTGCTTTGTGCTTTGTGCTTTGTGCATATCCGGATTGTTACTAATTACAGTTTCATTTTGCATAGTGCTAACGCAACTAATCTCGTATAACAATTGTATACCATTGCAAAAACAACTTAATATTTGTCATATACTTTAGTTTTTTCACGTATTCACTCACATATACGAGAAGGAGAAAATCCCCGCGATTCTTACGACAAGTGTGACAAGTGTTGTCGCGCAGATTACGTATACAGGTACTATAATCTATTTTCTTTTTGCAACAAAAATTGATATTTAAGGACACATTTGTTAAAATGATTATATACGTAATGAAAACATAACTAGTAAACAAATAGTTACTGATAAATAATATAAATTAGTATAATTTCTTTAGTAACTAATGGTTTTCAAGCATTTTGATTGGTTGACTGATTATAGTAAATCAGAGGCATTATTTACTAGCTGGCATTTTTTCAAAATGGGCGCCAATGAGAGTCGTTTTGATGGATTATACGTTTGCCAAAATTAACAAATGGAAAAAATTGCATTAATATAAACTCAAAGAATACAAACAAACTTTAATGCTAAACTATCCTAAGGTAATAGATCGTCTGCAAATACCTTATTAAATACTTTTTTCACTATTTGAAAATTTCAAGTAAACTTTAGTCTTTACTTAGAAATTTTCAAAAGACTGCATTCATAAAAGACGACAGTGCATTTTACACACGTAATTTTTACTAAAGAAATTATACTAAAACAATTATTCGCCTCAGGCTCAGTGACTATGGTAAATATTCACCTCGACTTCGTCTCGGTGAATATTTACCAATAATTACTTCGCCTTCGGCGAATAATTGTTAAATAACTAATAAATAAATAGTTATTTGCGAATTGCGATTGTACGTTTCGCTCAGCCAAATGAATATCGGAATTAATTCCGGAATGCTATCTCAATCCAATTTTATCGAATCCAGTATTTTTCGATCTGGAGTCCGGGTTTTCTATTGTTGAGTCCGGATTTCTTTTTTTCGAGCCAAGGTTTTCTTCGGGTCCCAGTCTGGTAGGATTAGTACGCCTTAAATCAGACTCCAGTCACTCCGGCTATAAGACGTTCGACCTCGTCGTTTTCTCGCGTTTCACGTTTTAAGTCCTAAGGCTAAGTTCTCTAAGTAAGGCTGAGAATTAAGGCTGAGTCGACCGAGAGCCAGGAGTGGGAATTAGTGGCGGCATTGATTTAGCAACCTCGTCGCAAATGCCACCGTATACTCAATCTTTAGAAATAGTCCAAGAAAATATACCTGCCCAAAGAACACTTTCAGATCAACTGAATTCTCTTCAATAAAAGGAAACTTTTGCGTGCTAGCGGTTCGATGCCCCCTCCCCGCTTCCGGTGTCTCAATTTATGTGCATATTTTTTCTGTCCATGCTTGGTTTGTTTCCTAGTGCGCACTAGCAGACAAGACAACACACTGCCGACTGAATATCTGTACAAGATAAATCTTACTTTGGTTGACTTATTACGTTCTACAGCTGTCCATTCAATGTATATACTATACTGAGGAACAGTACTGAGGATAAGTACTGTTAACATATAGAACAGTACTGAAGGTAAGTACCTTTTCAGTTGTGCACTGTACATTGTACTGTTAATACACTTCGAGCCATTTGTCATATTGCGGTTGTGGGTTGTCTTTAATTAATTGCTAAGGAGCTGAACTGTTAATTTTGATAACATACATCGTACTGGCAATCTATGTAACTTCTGCTCGTTTCAATATGTGACCAGGGCTTTACAATTCTGCGTTGCTTTTCAAACCAGAAACGCTCTACAGGCTCTACAGACATCGGCCGATAAAAAACGACTAAAATTTGAATAAAAACACACGTTCAAGCTATCAGTGGCTGTGACGTGTAGACTGTAGTTGGTGAAACTTGTTTACTTCACGTGAGGTCAATAAAGTTAAAAGTATATAAGGTAATAGCTTTCAGCTGCCGGTTAACCGGTTTGCATGCATGCCTTTATTAATATGGCTAATGCCGGGTTGATGCTAAGTTTATCCGACTCCATCTACACGGTACCAGATCCACCGCATGGTCACGACATCGAGTTCGGTCAGTTTATGGTTATATTTACTCTCAATGCTTTTTCTACGATTAGCTATTATTAAATTCTTTTATGTTATCATGAATTTATAAGCTACACTTGTCTTTAAAATATTGGATTTGACATCGTGATCGTGCGGATCCGGTTAATTAATTTGATTGCTGACGTTAAGCCATTCCATCGTCTGAAATCACCTTAAAAAAAGAATGAACATGCAAATTGGATCAACGTAGTTTCTCAACGTACGCGTTGGGATCACGTTGTCAAACTCTGCATCAACTATATTATTTCATCGTTTCAATCGACGTGCTAATAAGTAGGCCGTCTTGAAACTGAGGTCGTAGTAGCGAATGCGGAATAAAGCTTTAACGCACACTTAATTATATATACAATGTACACACGACAAAACAGACGGTAAGATTAGGCAAAGCAGCACATCAACCTCATGTCATTGAAAACATGGAAAAAATGTTGTATACCACCTTTCACTTAATAGAAGCTAATTTGCCCCGCATTTCACCAACCAATAGTATAGTGCAGTGTCTCAAAAAATATTAATTTCCCCTCATTACAAACGTTAGTGCGGTGTAATTAAAAATTCAATGTGTCGAATTCAGTGACAAAATGCACAACACAAATGAATAGCAGATCTACCTCATTGCTTTATCAAATTTGGGCAAACGAATTATATGTTGTCCGATGTGTTGGTTTGGCGCAGTTCAAGGCACTAATTTTCAATAAAACCTATTTCTTCTCGTTAAGCCCGTTTTCCACTAGGCGAATTTGTTCGCGCCAACAGACAAAAAAGTAGGAATGGTTCCTACTTGTTCGCGGCGAATTTTTTCGCCAGCCAATTCTAACCAATCACGTTGCCGGGTTCTTGTTTTCGCTTCGCGTCGCACGAACAAATTCGCCTAGTGGAAGACGGGCTTTAAACAGAACGTCATTGCAGTGTCAGCTACAATGAAATATATGAGTCAAAAACGCTGACAAAGTACACACCAGTGCATGAAATTTATTTGCATAGTGCTAGGAAACCATAATAAGTCTAAAGATTGCCATAAGAACAGAAAAATAGAGGAATTGTCAATTAAGGGTCCACAATATATACATATAGAGGGCAACGTTGTAGAAAGAGAGAGTTGCATAACTCTAGAGCATGCAGTACGGCAATGTTTTAAATAACACTTTAAAATAACAACTAAAGTTTAAGTGCTGTTCAGTAATGCCTTCTAATAGCAGTGGCGTAGGAACCGTGGGGGCCGTGGGGGCACGCCCCCCCCCAATAATAAAAATGTTGGGGCCGGTATAATATATATAGGCCTCTCGCTTTATGGTGCTGGGTTGTGTCCCCCCCCCCCCCGCAATAATCACGTTCTTCCTACGCCACTGAATAGGAGTGGTGACGCACAAAGCCCAAACAATGTCTTCGTAAACCTCAACTTCTCCATTTTCCTTGTTGTCATTATTTCCCTACACAATCGAAGCAAGCTTGACCATGCAAAATGGGCTTAATCAAACAAGACAACGGCCTTCAACAGTGCTCCGAATATTCGCTTTAAAACTGAATACGGGTTTCTGTAGTCGACGTAAGTTGAATTTAAGCAAGCGCCTGACGCGCAACTGCTAGCACAGAATTATATCATTTTGGCGAAAAAGTCGAACGATATGTCGTAATATCTCAAACGCAATGGACCAAATCCGCTTTAAACAGGTTTTCTGTCAACATGCGTGCACCTGGTGACTAAACTCTGGGGATAAGAGCTCCTGAAAAATGTTGACTCGACAAAGCTATATAGCTGTGTCTATATTTCATTATCAGCTTAATACTCCTGCATTGATACACAGCGATGATAATGGTGAGATAATTAGCGAAACTGTATAGTAGAGGCCTCCTTAACTATTGATGTATAGACATGATTTACTTGATCTAAAAAATTCAAGAGGACTTGTGAACAGTTCAGTTACAAGAGCTCGGACGAGCAAGGCAGTTGCAGAATCGGTGATGGCATATGGTAATGTCACAATGTCCTGACGATTGGCCATCCGACCACCCCCGAAGTATGTGCAAAAACCCTACGAGACTCCGACAGGCTTCCGAAGTCGGTCACTATATTCTGGAAGTTAGCAGCAATTAAACATTTCGGAAATATTTTTGCGCCAAATGCAACCAAATCGGCGATGATTCTAACGTGCTTTCACCTGAACGCTATCATTTCAGCGAAAAATGAACTTTTTGTTGTCAAACCGGGTCGAAGTTTCCACTAAGGGGACCGGACAGACTAAAAAGTCAACAAAAAAGACGTTACTGTGATCTAAATTCCATTGTTAAAGCCTGTCCTGGTAATAAATCTTCAGAATCGTGCACAGATGGAACTGTTGCTGTTATTTCAGGACTTCGTAGACACTTCAAAATCTTCGACTGTGCTTTATGTAACGAGCGCCGACCTAACGAGTTATTTGAAGGTTTTCTGAACTATCGTCACATCATACAACTGTCTATTCAGCGATTTTAGGCCATATACGTTTTTGTTGAAATTAGACTATCACACAAACGATGAACAGGATTCGTTAATTGCACTTCTGACAGTCTACTACAGGATACTGAGGACAATTTACGATAAAAATTACAAGGTTGTATTTTAAAATTGCCACCTCCCTCTGAATTTACTGAACAAGATTTTAAAGCTATTATAAAACAGAATTTTACAGCCGAAGATTCACAGATATTTAATATTAGCATTAGAACTGCATTAAATTATAGAATTGTATACCACTTGGTTAGTTCAAACACACTAATCCTGACCACCAAGCAGAGCTTTGATAAACTTAACCTTCGGAGTTTTACTTTGAGAAACCGTTCAGCGTCACCTTGAACAACACAGCATACTCTGTAACTCCTGACTTGCGCTACTTTGACAGTGTGTCATTCGCGTCAGGGGATTCGTGTGATGAGTAACTGACAAGCACCGACAGGTGGATTTTATCGTTTATTAATGCTTGACGTAAAACTACAAATACAAGACAATTACATTTAACACGACATAATTTACAAATATCTAAATAACTGTTCAAGTTCTTACCGAATTTCCTCACAATGACACACACACACTAACGATACGTTGGGTTACAATCAGGCTTTAGTAACAATACAGTTGTCCGCAATATCAAATTTCGCAACAGGTTCGCAATAAAGGTTGTTCGCAGAATATACCTAGATACACACATAAATTCCCGCCAAAACTGGTTATAAATTAGAGCCCAAGGCTCGAAACAAGAGCCGCTGTTACATACTCTTAATGAAAATCTGCTCTCGGCCGCTTTCCTTTATCGTCACACCCCACAAGAGAACGAAGTTTTAGACAAACAAAGTATAAACATCAATGTGAACGACTTTATTTATAAGAAATGGGAATATTATGGACAAATTAATGGTAATATTATAGTATGTGAAAACTATTTATTCAGTAACTGGACTAAGTAAAAATGATTTCATTCTAAGTACTGGAGTGGAGCATGGACAATATGAAAAATATGATGCAGAAGAGATTCCGGCATGTTCAAGGGGAAATTCCATCAAAGGACGATGCACTAATCTAACGCAATGGCGAACTGAAATCAAATCGCACTGTTCGTGTGACCCTGATTGCTATGAAATTTTTAATGACTGTTGCACGGATTACACCAAGTATGTTAACCCGCAGTGTGACACAATTGTATCGTGACAGAGGTGCCTGATTTAAAATGATGTAAAATACTTGATATGTACGTGCAATGACGTCTGGACTGCCTATGATTTCACTTTTGTCTCTTTTTACTAGGGTTCGAGGCAAAGCTTTGTCGACAGGGTGGGTTAAGTAATTATTATACGGGTCCACATTAACTGCTGTTGTAACGACGCTGCCCATTTTGTGGCGAAGCGGCTGAATTTAATGTTTAAAAATTATCATGCATGCACTCTGTGGTAATCTGGCTAAGAACGATATTCTTCATTAGCGACCATGCCTAAGATCAAGGCTTGACGATGGAAAGCTTTGCGGTGGTAATTTTAACGTCTCCACAAAATTATACAGAAAAGATATTTTTGTTCTTTTTTAGTTGATCGTTGAGTGTGCGATAGCTGGGCTCCACTATACCGTACGCAGCTACTCTGTATATATTTGAAAAAATGGATGATGAGCCAAAAGAAACGGAAGGCGAACTTCATGCACACCGCAGCAGAACAACGAAACTAAAGCGCTATGAAGAAATGCTTGTTAAAGGCATGCTAGGTAAAAATATTTTCTGTAAAAAAATTTTAGCTGCAGAGCGCAAACAGCACACAGTATCCGATGAACTGAAGTCCAAAGAGCATTCAATTGCATGCAAAAGCTAGAGTATATTAATCTGTATACGAGTAAGTCTATGGTCACAATGAAATCATAAAATTAAACAATAGTATATGCTTGTTTATGCATTTAATTTATCTTAGCCATTTTTAGTTCTCGGGAAAAATTCTTAAATTTTGTGTTTCATTAATTCATGATCACTTAGTCCATTTTTATTCATTTTTTTGTGAAGATATTTTCAGCTTTGGAATATTAATTTAAATTAAGATATATTTTAACTTCGAATTCCGTGATCCTCTGATTCTCAAATTATTTGCATTCTCTATATTATCTGCATTCTCCTTTAAAGGTCGTGCTTATAATTACAAAACCCAAAATACGAAAACAAAATGCATCATGTGTCAATTTTATGACTTTTAACGTGTGTGGGTTCACGAGAAGGGAAGTTTTGAAAAAAAATGTAGCAATAAAAAAATAATTATGTATATATTCGTTATAAATTCTTTATCATTTTGAATGGGAAGCCTGTTGTACTGTCTTTGCTATCAAACTTCGTGTTATTCTTAGATTGTTTCTCGTATTTTGGATTTTGTAACTTAGATTCGTAAGTTAGTAACTCAGATCTTCATAGATAAATTTCGAAATTTGCCTTATTTAATGTATTTGTGTATTTGAGTCTAACGTTGACAGTTTAACTGGTGACTCTTTAGGAACGTCCCGTCCAAACGAACCACTTCAGGCTGTGATTGAAAACAAATTAAATCCAATCGCTTTGCAAGAAACAAATAACAGCATCTTGGAACGGAACCGTGCCCTACTTCAGTATGTTGCGACAATAGCCAACTCCAACAGTGACTCCGATGAGTTTAATTACGAATTTGTCCAGTCCTTGGTAACTGGTGGTGCTGACATCAACATTGCTGATCAGTATGGACAGTCGATATTTCACGAAGTAGCGAGGTCGTGGGATTGTGATGTTGCCAAGTTTCTTCTTTCCATTGGTAAGGTTAAAACACAGATAAAAGACTGGGACAAACAGTAAAATTGATCGAACTGGAGCATGCAAAATTTAGAGCTAAATTGTACTACCTCTGGATTTAATTTTATAAATTATGTAATCTGGATAATATTCCACAAATAATTTTTTCTCGTACACCACATGCACTTATTCTGTAAAGAACGCGTTTGATAGATCAGGCAGAATTGTTACTTTAATTCATTTGAAATATTTTTAATTAATTGCCTTTAACTGGGTTTTTTAAATATTTCGCTTGATTCCTGTGGTATTTTGCCTGGATTAAGAGAGCCTTCAGCCGTATTCGATTATCGTGGATGTGGAATGACATGATTTTGATTTTTTGTGTTCTTCACCCTGGGGGCAGCGGATGTACCCAACAGCTTAGTACCCAGTTGATGGGGGATATAGGTCTTAAACGTCCTTATCAAAGTGGACGCGAGAACCTTACCACTACTGGTGTCAAACCATTTCTTAAGTTTATGTAATATTAACTTAACTTTCTGTTGATAACGTCATATGTGAAGTAAAGAGCTAAAAGTTGGCAAAAATGTGCGATTGAGTGGATTAATGTCGTTGGAATGTGGCCGAGCTGCTACTATTACTTGTCGTCCTGTCGATCTTCGTTTTTGAAAATTGTTTAGCTAGGTTTTTGTTTTAAGATTGTGATATTAATAAACAAGATTCCTTTGGCCGTTCGCCTCTCCACGTCGCGGCCGCTGTTGATTATGAAGAGATGACGCAATTCCTCTTGTCCAATGGGGCTGATATTGATGTGAGAACTACCGGTGAAAATCAAGCCCCGATTCATTACGCTGCAAAAAATGGTGCAACGAAATCACTCCGGGTGTTGTTGGGATTTCATGCAGATATCAACTCAATGGATTGTAAACAACGCACTCCACTACAGGTCAGTTCTTGTTCATGTTCTAAAATTACAGTGTTCAAAATCGTAGGCTGGTGCCAGACTACTAGCTCAGGCTCAATCCATAGTATACAAGTTTCTTGTTGTAGAAAATTTTGTGTATTTTTGGTTACTAAAAATTTGCTTCAGCAAAACTGAAGGGTAAATTGTAATTGTGAATTTTATCTTTTCGTTCAGCTTGAATTCAATTAAGCTTTTTTGATTGTATAGGATGTGTCTGCGTATTTCCTGTTCGAGTGCAATAATAAATAATTAAAGTCGTTTATCTTTCTTAAAGCATTTGACCAATTTTCTTACAGGAAGTTATTTGCGCAAAGTAATCATGTGGTTTCATAATAATTACTTTGCCATTATTATAAGAGCTAAAAATCATTTCGCATAATTCGCTGGTTTCTTTCATTTTCGCCTCAAAATTGACTTATCGGTGCGTTTCCTTGAAAAGTATTGAGATGTTTTCATTATTTGTAACGCAGTTAGCTGCAGAATGGACACGTGGGAAAGCTGCAGAGGTTCTGCTTGACGAAGGCGCTGCGTCTTGTTTGCTCGACTCCTCTGGAAATACTGCTCTCACCGTTCTCATCGATCGTCTGCCAAACCTTGCCTTAGAAGCATTAAACCAACTGCGCCTGACGGACGTTATAACCATGAAAGAATATTTCTACATTCAATTCCTGGAACAGTCCTTGCCCGAGAAGGAAGAAACAGCAACTTCAGTACTGGGCGATCCTACACACGTTGAAACATTGGAAAAATCACCCAAAAACGATAAAACAACCACAAATAAGAAATCGACATCAGCGAAAGAAGAATTGCAGGTGCCTTCCTGGACCAAAACGCCGGTACGGACGCCACTTGAAATGGCAGTTATTACACGAAAATTTGATGTAGTTAACCATCCGGTAATGCAGAGGCTAGTCCATAACAAGTGGATTCAATATGGTCGATTATCTACTTTCATCGACTTGCTTTTTCACATCGTGTATGGAATATTATGGACTACTGGTTGCATGAGCACCCCCAGCACGGGAAAGGCGATTTTTGAACCGTTTGACGATCGATTATGGCTGAAAATAATGGGTGTGATCCTTGGGATCATGACGCTTTATGACATTCTTGCACAGATCAATGGTTAGTTTACAAAATTTTTAATAGATTATACGGTGAATCCGATAATCGTTTGTAAGAAATAGATATATATCAATTGACGATTTCAGCTATTGACTAAATTTTGAGCATGAAAATAAAATCAAAATCTGACGCCACACCTAAAAAGATCATCGTAAAATTAGCAAAAATTAAATGCAAAGTTTGGTTTCAAAGTAAAATGTTGTGAATTGTACAAGATATCCGGCGCCTTGCGTATTTTGTACATTTTTGTATTACACGCGGGAAAAAATAACCATTTCAGCTCAAAAGTGGTAACGTATGCACACCGTGCGTAAATTGCCCAATTTGCAGCACGATATATTTGAATTTTTGTAATTTTGGCTTTGAATTTTTGCTAATTTTACGACGATCTTTTTAGCTGTGCTGATTGTCAAAATTGTCAATTGTCATAAGATGAAGCAAAGTCGTATAGGGTCGATTTAAGTACTAATTATCTACAAACATTTTTTCCTTTTAAGTACAGTTAGGCTGACCTTAATTTACTACAGTCAAGATCCTAAATATGGCGCATAGTTAAGTTGTTTGCTGACAGTTAAATTTATGATTGGATTGAGTTTTGATTATCGTATACTTATTGAAAACAGATGTCATTAAATGGACACGTTTTCAAAGTTCTAAAAATTTCTTACCCTCGCAGCAAAACTGAGACCGCAATGTCCTAAAATGAATGTGTTAAAGAAAGCATTCTATTATTGATATATAAAGGCGGAATGAATTACCAAACATACACATCGTTATACATATCTTCACACGTCATAGTATAATTTATCTCTTTGCATGTGTACTTTTACGTAACAGTGCTCGCTGCGCAGGCCTAAATACTTTTATAATTATTTGTATGTATATTGGGTTATATAAAATACTTAAGCCCCTTTTACACGACCAAATTTTCTTTGTCAAATTTCATGTGTCAAAGGCTTTTTGGAGGAGGGTAGACAAATTTACATTCAAAGCACATTTAACACATGAAATCTGGCAAAGAAAATTTGGTCGTGTAAAAGGGGCTTTGACGGCACAAGGGGCGTGGCAGGGCCACCGGAGAATCGCAACAGCCGGAGAAATTTTCCCTGTCGCCAGTTGGAGAGAGGTCCCAAGTAAAAAATACTAAATCTATCAATTAAACTTTCTCCTAGGGTACAGCTTATTGAAATTACTTATTGAAATTTTGCAACTTACAACAGAATACAACTTATTATTATTTTTTGCTCTTCAAAAGCGACCATGAAGGCGCGGAAATCTCAAAAGGATTGGGTAGAAAGGCGAATTTCACAACTTGCAGATGATAGACGGTACTGCCATCCTCGGTGGCCTCAGGAGGAGAAGTACATCAAACTTGAAACAAAGCGAGTCAAATCCTTGCCTTTATTGAATTCCTTTGGCGCCTGGTTCTACTTGGAGTGGATTGTGCTTATCTTGATCATTCTTACCACAGCCACAAGTGTCGTGTACTACTATAAGGACGATACCGCAACCCGATATCTGTATACTCGTACAATAAGCATTGTGAACCTCTTGGTCTGGCTGCGTTTGTTAAAATACGTGCGACCATTCCATGGTATCGGCACGCTTGTAATAATATTGGGCGAAACTGTGACAGATTTTCTCAACTGGGCATTTCTCTTTCTGCTTTTTCTCGTGCCATTCACGGCTGCATTCTGGATGAATTTCGGAGCCATATCAATTCATCCTGTGCACGGCTATAAATACGGTAAGGTTTTGGTGATATTGCTTTGTTGCTTGCATTCAACCAAAGGCATGATAAAGCATATTCATCATTTATTTAACATGGAACGAAGTGTTCGATGTAATATTAATCAAAAGTGGCGACATTTCCCGAGGAGCAGACTTTTTGACTCGTACCGATCACCATTTTCACCGTTCAAATGCCTGGGTATAAAATTTGTGTATATATGAACATGCTTGAAAATAAGTGAGACACAGAAAGTATCTCATTTTCTGAGTAAGATACTCAGGAAATGATTCTGTCACGTGACAGAAAATGCAATTTTCTTATTGGATACATTAAATTTGAGGCATTGATGCTCAATATTTCCCTCAGTCGTTTTGTTGTTGCTTAAAACGAGCTCTTGTTTGAAGCATCCAGAGAAAAGGAAATCCTAAATTGTTTTATAAGACTGGACAAACGAATGTATCAATTATAAAATGCACCATATGTTGTACTTCTTGATATTTTTAGGCAACCAATTGTTGTATAGCGTGTTCAGGATGGCAGTTGGCGACGATTTTAACCGGGAAGGAATAGTTGAAGCTGACCCAGTAATGGCAAGGATTCTTATTGCTTTGTACGTGACTGCTATGACAATTGTCACCTTGAACTTACTGATTGCCTTACTGAGCGATACCTTCACTCGCGTATACAGTAACGCCGTAGCAAATACAATAATGCAGAGAGCGATCAAAGTTGTGAACGCCAAACGTTTCTTAACAAAGAAACAAAGATTTAAATACGAAGAGCATATGCGGACTAATTGCAGTCCAGAAGTTAGAGACATTGAGGTAAAGGAACGGGACCACGAAAGTGAACAACAACGTGCAAAGTGCGAAATACAGAGTAATCTATTGTTCATGAACGAGTTGCTTCTGGAACGTTTTGGCAAAGTGTATGGAAAAAATAAGACATCTGACTTTGACGCATTGTTTCAAGATGTCAAAAGGCTACGGAATAAGCAAGAAGACCTGTATAACGACCTACGAAGAATTAAAGAATTAATAACTATGTATTCAGGTAAAAGACGTTGAAGTTTATGTTGCCGGTGATGGTAAATGATAGTAGTGGTGATGATATCGTGGTGGTATCGCTGGGGTAATAGTTTATTAAAATAAGAAATTAACCACACTAGCTAACCTCATGCATCAACCCATAGCAGCCCAAAAATAGATGTTGAAAGCCGCAAAACATTGTAATGTTGATGTGATTACTAATGAGTGACAAGGCGGCGCGCGTCAAATGAAAGAGGAATGGACGAGTTTATTCTCAATCAACAATTTACGGCTTTCAGCATCTATTTTTGGGCTGCCTATGACCAACCTGTGATTAATAAAGTCTCGATTTTAATCTCGTTCGTATTAGGCTTGATTGCTCATATTTTTAAATCAATTAGGGAATACGTTGACCTTTACTTCAAGCAGATCCACTAAGCGGCACAAAGAACGGAAGAAAAACGAAGACGAGAAAGACAAACAAAGTAAGATATACTGTAGATAAACAGTTACAATTATTTAACCGTTTAATGAACTTCTTTGACAAGGACCTCAAAATTATTTGGCAAATCAAAAACCATCGATGTGCATTTCCTTGATTCAAACATGTCTTTTCTATCTTTTTCTTTTAAACATGATCTTTTGGGAAGTGTCACACGCAAAAAAATTATATGAGTTATAGAAATGATTTTATTTGTATTTTCTGAAATGATATGTTAACGTTTGGTGGTTTACGTTACGTCATTGCACTTCTGCTGGTAAGCAGAAAGCAGCTTCAAGTGCCAAAGCTCGTCAGAGCAAAAAAATTATGGATTTCTCTTGTCTGAAGGGGTGTTTGTCCACCAGCAAGGAACTACGTGAAAGCCACCAATAGAAGAACTAAAAATGTAATGTAAAATATTGCATTTACGGGGAAATACATGCAAGGTCAATTTATATTGGTTTAAAGAGTTATGATCAACCACAATGCAATGCGTGCGTTTGTTTACGTTTTTAGGCCTTTGACAATACTTGTCCCCATTTTTGAAGTCACAAAAACGGCTGCCCCTGACTTACAACGTACACCAGTGTTGGTAGAATATCTCAATAAATAAGCCAAACCATCATTAGTGCAATCAAGAAGACAAGGAAAACTAAGGTCAAATAAAAAATAGAGCATGCTAAAAATTTGGTTGATACCTTTTTGGGTAATCTACCATCTCTGACGTAAACAAATGCACCAATGCATTATACTTGACCATGCCTCTTTAACATATTACCAGTGCACGAAAACCTTTATATTTCAGAGTTTGGTACCGTAATGGTATATTTTTCTAAGTCCTTCCACTTTCTTTCGCACTCGACTCGCATTTCAGTTTGACTTCTCTTGCTCATGTGCAGTAAGGTGCGCAATGCAAATCCGATCAATTACTTACACGAATTTCAATGTTTCCTATACAGAAGAGACAAAACGCGGTCGAGGGTCTAAAGAATCGTCAGAGAATAGAAATAAAGAAGAATCAAAAGGTTTCCTTTCTTCCATACAAGAGAAAGCATCGTCATTTTTCCAGAGAATTACAGGAGAGTCAGAAGAATTAGCGAAAAGTTCTTCTTCACAACGAGAAAGAAAAGGAGGAAGACGACGTCCACGGTCTGAAAACAGCGACGATGAACGTCGCGAAAGAAGACGACGTCGCAAAAGAAGACGGGCAAAAAGCGAAGCCGACGACGAATCTAAATCGCTGGTACAACGAAGACGACACAGGAGCAATCGAGATCGTTCCGAAGAAGGGGATTCACGCAATCAAAGTTCAGAACTAGCTATAGTTCGTTATGAACCTACACAAAGAAACAGGCCTGAAGGTCCAAATAACTCTAGTAACTCTTAAGAGGATCAAGCATGGGGTTTTTAGATCATAAAACGTGCTTTGCTCTAATATTCGTTCTTGATATATCTATTAAAGGTGAGTAATCGAACCTGTGGAAGCCCAAGCTTAGTTCCGATGCATCCAGTCTTTGTCCACGCCAACCTTGATTACTCTATAAAAAGGGCGAAAGGGCAGGACGAAAAAATGCCACATGAAAGATATACATAGCCATAAACTGATTTTTAGCTTTTAATGTATTTCTTACAAGTAACATCGGTATAGCCGTCAAAATTACACATGTATAACAAAATATAGCAACGTCAATACATCATGTACTGTAAATTTGCAATAAAATACGGCGTAAATGATAGTGTTCAGCCAACATGTTTTCGCGTCTTTCTTCATCTGCGCAGATCGAAACCACAAATTTTTGAACAAATCTGATTGGCCAACGAGTTAATTCTATTATATATATATTGATGGTATTTTAAGCATATAGCACCAAAGGTGAATTGCAATATCTTAACAACAATAAAAATATAAGATACTAGGAATTTATAAAGTTGAAAGGTATAATAAAGCTACAAATGTTCATTGTTAGCAAATAGCACCAAAGGTGAATTGCAATATCTTAACAACAATAAAAATATAAGATACTAGGAATTTATAAAGTTGAAAGGTATAATAAAGCTACAAATGTTCATTGTTAGCAAATGAACACATTTTAGGAATAAAACTATTTTTGTACCGATCGGTTCTAGATTTCGGTAGAAAGTAATGAGCACTGTTTCTCGATTGTCGTTCATGCATGTTAGAACGAAGCGGTGATAAAATATGGTTAAGTTCACAATCGAGATTCTGGATCTTCTTAAAAGTTTGTCCACAGAGATCTTGGCGTCTATCGACAAGGCGCTTAATGTATTGGGCGATACTAAAACAACGTCAGGATATATTATACGAAAAGCCCTTTCTTGCACTTTGCGATCTTATCAGATAAATACAATGGTAATGTAGTGTGCCAAACAGGACAGGCACATTCTACCGCACTAAGGAAAGATAAACAGTTCTTATTTTAATTAGCTCAACAATTTAACCGGTTTAAACGGTTTAAACAGTTTAAAAATTTGCTGGTTTCTGCAAAAATTTACACTCTATGATGGTTTATGTTTTTGTTTTAGATTTTGCTAGAGAAAGTACATTAAAAGCCAGAAATCGACCAAAGTTAGCGGCTATGCGCATGATCGCGTGCTATTGTTTGCGTCATTCTCTATGCATTTTAAAATAAGTATATAGGTTAATACCTCGAAGAAGGGATTTATGTCGTATAAAACCACCCAGGACCCGCAACAAAGTATTTAAATTAATCTAACTTAATTGATTTTTGAGGGCATTTTCCACCAGAATCTTTCGACTTTAAACAATTCAAGTCGTGATTCTTTGAGATTCTCCCACAAGTTTCATTATTCAATGTAAATAATCTCTTTTTATATATCCTGCGGTACATCGATCAAAGAAAACCGACTCAAAAATGAATTAAAATAATAGTTAAGGCTAGCTAGTCCACCATCATGCAGCGTAAATATATTAAACTTTGAATTGTATTGTATACATGGGGATATTTATTTTTAGTAGAAATAAAAGATAACTCGGTATAGCTGAAAGTTACCGGATAACTCATTTGTAACTGACATTAATGAAGCCTGGTCTAGCTACATGAGCAAAGAGAATTCATCAAGAATTTTGAATTGGAATGGTAAATTCTACGGCGGTTTGTTGGATTTCCGAATGAAGTTTTCGAAAAAAACAAATCGTTATTTGATTAATATTACTTGGTTAATCACAACTTATAATTCATAATTATACCCAATTATCCATCCCCCGATTGCTACCTCCAATTTGTCCATCTCCCATGCAGAATACGAATAAAGGGTAGCTACAATCGTGTGCAAAAATGTTTTGGAAAACATATCTCAGTGACCTATCTCCTGTAATATTGCAACCATTTCCCAATTTCCCCCCCCCCCCCATTCCCCCAGATCAATGTTGGTTATTTTGATGACAGTTCATGCAACACATAAATGACATTTTTCAACATTGATATGGGGTAGGGGGGGGGGGGGAATCAGTCCATATATCCCTGAAAAACTGAAAAACATGCATTTTCCAAAAATTTTTGCGCACGTTTGTAGTTTTATGCTCATGTTTTTGTATTAAAGGCGTGATTCCACGACGGCGAAATTCTTCGCGTGAAACTGCTCGGATGTATATGAATAATTTAATTGAATTTTCTCACTTTTTTCGCTTTCGTTGTGCGTAGAACTGATTCCTACTCTCTTGTAAAGCGAAAGTTTTTCCCGCAAAGAGAGCATTCAATGGAGTTATCCATGACAGTGCAACCAGCCGTATTTCGCATAAACAGCTTCTTGCGGAGAATTTGGCTGTCTTGAAATCAGGCCTACAACACCGCTTAGCGAATATTCAACATAATTACGTACTTTAAGTAAATTATTCCTTAATACCCTATCACACTATAACAAGTTTCCCATTAGGTTTATAGCCGTCCAGAGCATCTCAACTCACCAGGTTCGCACAGCACCTCATTAAATTTTCTCTCTTTGATTAATTATCTACGTTCAAAGACTAGTACTAAAATTCACTTCCGTTGTTTAATAATAAAAATAATAAACAATTATTGGATGAGGTTTTGGCAGAATTATCAATGTCGAGGTAAGAGTTATCTTACCGAGACATTGATAATTCTGCATATCACAAAAAACGAGTCCAATATATAAGCATAGTAACGCAAGAATAGATTTATTTCGAACATAAAAAAACTGAATCTGCGCTAAAACGTTTATGCACAGTTAATAGAAATAGTTCCTATTCTATTGTATCCTATTCTATTCTGAATAGTTCCTATTTCTATTAACTGTGGTTTATATATGTTGCCACGCCAACAAATACCGCATACTGTAATAATCTGCACCATAGGCTCAACATGCAGATAACTCATCTGCTGGTTGGCCAGAGTCGCATTTATCCGCATGCAATTGACCATTCACAGCGCATAAAACAACTGTAGTGTATAACAACAATAATATATTCATATTTTTGAGGTTGACTTAGCTTTGTCAGCTCATCAATAACTGTTAACAGTGAAGCACCTTCAAAATAAAAGGTATAATACAGTACTATACAATATATATTAAAATATAAAAATGTCGATATTAACTTAAAATACTATCACATCATTCCAAGTTCCAGTTACAGGTTGATCAGTTTACACTAAAATCAAAGTCAAAAGTGTCACACATGTTCTTGAACTGTACAATTTTACAATTTCTGATGGGAGACGATTCAATATAGCAGAACTGTGGAAATCGAATGTCTTACGTACGACTAGCCTGTTTGTATTCTTGTTAAAACGTACTCTTGTTCGTACTTGTTGTTACCTCGACTTTCTTTACCATGCGAAATCTTCATGAAGTAGTCAGCAAGAAGACATGGTGACAGACCGCTCAAACATTTAAAAACTTCCACAGCATATCGCTTGTTTGTTTGACGATTTATAATTGGCAAACTAATCAGTTAGCAATCGTTGTATTGTTAATTACTCTTGACGCCTTAATTCTATATGTTCCACCTGCTCTTTATTTTTAATTGATCTCAAATGCACCAATCAACGTGTTACTACAGTAAAGTAGGCTAGGCAGCACCATAGACTTGTAGATTTTTTCAGCAGCCAATAGGGAAATACATTGGGCTTTAGAAATATGTCATCCTCTCGCCATTCGAAAGTAGCCTCCTCATCAATTGCCCCCTAAGGCTAAATGTGGAATCTTTTATCCGCAGTTGAGGTGACATTATAGTTGTGAAGCGTACTATGAACTCATGCCGACAGTATTAATTATACTACGAAATCATGTGACGTTTTGAATTGCTCAGAAAATAACTATTTGCTCATATAATAAAAATTGACAGTAGACGTTTAATAGTTTTTACCGTGGCGCTTGTGTTTGAGAGCTAGTGGCAGAACGCAACGCCATTTAGATTCAATCAGTCGCTCTTCAGGTCTACGTCGTAGGCTATCTTCAGCCGGAGCGACATCCGGGCATAGTACAAAACATGGACTGGACCCAAAATTGGACCCAAAATTGGACTCAAAATTGGAATCAAAAGATATAAATTTTTCCTGATAAAAACAACCACGAGAATATTAATTAGCGCGTTTCATTTTACAGGCAAAAAACTTCACCTTGCTGTGTTGCAAGTTGTTAAGTTGTTTATCGAGCATTTGTCCGTTTTCTTAGATATGGTTAATATAAAACATAATATAGCTAGAACTTTAGACGGTATTATATGTAGTATAAAATAGATAGGTCAAGGAAAGGTGAGGTTTTTTGCCTGTTAAATGAAACGCGCTAATTAATATTCTCGCGGTTGTTTTTATCAGGAAAATTTTATATTTTTGAGTCCAATTTTGGGTCCAATTTTGAGTCCAATTTTGGGTCCAATTTTGAGTCCAATTTTGGGTCCAGTCCAGGGTCCAGTCCATGTTTTGTACTATGCCCAACATCCGTCAGTTTGTAAACAAAAAAAGTTAGGCATAAAAATAACTTGTATTACCAGAAAGCTTATTAAAAAAGTACATAGAAGGCATTACGGTTTCCGGCTTCGTTTTCAAGCAGTTTCCGAGTTGGCTACTTCAAATATGAAAAAATTAGCTTTCCTGCAAGGCCTTACACGTGTACTATCCTTTCAATAGTAAGAATAGCTGGGGAAAAAATGACAAGAAGCAAAGTTAATTAATAGACTGAAACTTTAAGGCTTTTAACGCAAGTGATAAATTGCCTTCTGTGTGTTCTTTAAAAGACGTTAATTTGCCTTTCAAACAATTTTAGACGGCAATGCATTCTGGTAAAATCGACGTTTTCCATTTTATTTGCGATGTTGGATTATGTACTTCGCTTTCCCACATGGGCTTGCAATTTTAAAACGAAAAAAAATCGACCATATGCTAGACTATTGGCATTGCACAAGAACAGAAAACTCAAGTACGTCCTCAGAATTAGCTATTTTGCTGCTAGGAGAGAACCGACAAGACTGAGAAATGATTAAATTAGATAATTCTGGAAGTTTGTTACAGATTACATTACAACGAAGTTTGAGATTAAGTTCAAATACAACAATTGTCGGTGGAA
The DNA here is from genome assembly GCA_963855995.1 of Muricea muricata. Classification (NCBI taxonomy): domain Eukaryota; kingdom Metazoa; phylum Cnidaria; class Anthozoa; order Malacalcyonacea; family Plexauridae; genus Muricea; species Muricea muricata. The sequence continues at coordinate 15,337,100 of OY979718.1, read as the reverse complement.
GCCATTTTTTACAAGCGACGAAAGGCCGACAGCTTGCCTGTGTCAATGTGCAAGGTTAGAAATTCTAATTGCTGATGAAAGATGGAGTAATTAATGAATCCGGTGAGGTCGATCAGTCGCTTCTTCCGGTCTTGTTGTGACGGAAACTGAGATTAGGATTAAGGTTAACTCGAACACATCGCCCGGGCATGTTGTAAAACGTGGAGTGGAGTGGACTTGTAAAACGCGGAGTGGAGTGGATTTGTAAAACGCGGAGTCAAAAATTTGTAAAACGCGGAGTCAGAATTTGTAAAACGCGGAGTCAAAAATTTGTAAAACGCGGAGTCAGAATTTGTAAAACGCGGAGTCAAAATTTGTAAAACGCGGAGTCAAAATTTGTAAAACGCGGAGTCAAAAATTTGTAAAACGCGGAGTCAAAAATTTGTAAAACGCGGAGTCAAAAATTTGTAAAACGCGGAGTCAAAAATTTGTAAAACGCGGTGGTGTGACACCAAGGTGGTGTGACACCAACAACCAGCGCCTTCCAACGTGGTATGACACCGTCGACAAGCGACGCCCTTCAACGCGGTTTCACACCAACATATATTAGCCATAGCCAGCGATCACCAATTGATCCAATATATCAAGCCCAAACTGACTCCTTGTTTTACAAATTTTGACTCCGCGTTTTACAAATTTTTGACTCCGCGTTTTACAAATCCACTCCACTCCGCGTTTTACAAGTCCACTCCACTCCGCGTTTTACAACATGCCCATCGCCCGAACCTGTGTGATATTTCATGCTCAACAAATTAATAATTCATGATCAAAGCACATAACGAAAATCACCACCATATCGTTCGCTTGAAACCATGGTGATAAACGTCCATAATTTAAATCAATTTTCGTGCCGAATTTCTCGCTTGTTTGAGAAGCAATATAATAATATAAACTCGAACTCTATATTACCAGCTTAACCTGCATACTAAACACATCAAAGTGTGCGTAAAACGCACTAGCGCCTTGTTTTTCAACACCCTTATCGGTGTTTTATACGCCGGTAATATAAACGCTCTCTCATTTATTATATACAATATACATCACAGAACAACGAAGAAGTATTTCCTTCATTTGCAATAACAAATCCATAGCTAATATATATGAAGCTTCTGTTGAATTCAGCTTGCTTGTCTATATAACATATCATCTTAAATTAAAGTTGCCTGAAGTCTATATATTGAACTTGTACGAAAATTTGGTTTAAAATTATATCTATAGGGACCTTGAACAAAAGCCTACGGTTCCTAGAAGGTTCCGGGCCCAATTATTGTATATATTAATTTGCAATGTCAATATAATTGTAATTAATTGATTATTCCTTTAATTTGGGCGAAATAAATAAATAAATAACAATAATAATAATAGAATAGACGGAAGCCTCGCAGTTCCGCGGAAACCAAGCTGTTCTGCGTTTTATTGGCCAGGGAATTACACTTCGTTTTCAATACCGGTATTGCTTCGTTTTTAGATTTGTTCACAATATGTACAACATTGTAGCTGTCTCTAGTGATGAAATTAAGCAGGTGTAACAATCAAGGATTGTACTTAAAAGTAGGTGCGGGATGTGCTGGATTATGCGGAATATCAATAACAATATTCACAGTTTTTCCTTACAAAAGGAATCTTCAAACTTGAGGAATTTTCCGAAGTTTTAGGGCAAGAATTTTTGTCATCAATGCTTAATGCAGAGCATATTAGAAGAATTTCATGATTTTCAAAGTAAGATGAGTTCAAATTATAAAACATCTTACAACTGAGGAATACAAGTAACTAAAAAAGTTTATTTTATTTATGTTTTCCAAATTAGTATAGTGTAAGTATAGAACTGTATACAGCAATCACACTGTCGTGCACGTAAAACTAATGCCCTAGTGCCTACTGCATTCGATACCGAGGGTATAAAGAGGGCAACAGGGGCATTGCGCTTCTAAGTTAGTTTTTAGACAGAGAAAGTAATTTGAGCAAGACAGTGGTGAGGGTGGTTAGTTACTGGTATTTACCGTGGTAAAGGGCGGATACAATCGCGTTTCACAGCGAGGAAAAACGCAGTCTCACAATTCACATGTCTTAAAAGTTAAAAAAGTAGCTTTGGGTGACGAGAACGTCCGACGACCTCCGAAAGGACGAGAGTGGCATCTATCATTCTCATTTTATGAAGCATTTTTTTGTCGAGAATCACCGTCACGGGGGTAGAACAAATCACATTTCACGGCACTAAAATCAAGCATTTCACCCTGGACAGATCACGGCTCACAAAAATACCCTTTACCAGTTACCACCCTAAATAATCGCAAGACTTATGCACAAACCTGACGTGTAAAAAGTTGGTAGAAAGTTTTAAAAAATGTTGGATTCAATCTAGAAATGAATAATTAATGAAAACCATTGTTTGCACGCAAAAAAATATCACTATCGAATTTTGTAAAATTTCAAGGAATTTTGGGAAAATTGTGAGGAATTTGTAAAATATAAAGTGGATGGTTATATATAATGAGTGAATGATAAGCAAAGGGTTATTTGCTCCTAGCGACTGTCAAAGTGACAGCTCGTCGGTGAAAGTTTAATATTTGCGACTGGTAAAATTTGGCACGGTCTGTGTATACGATAGGGTACCGTGATCATTGTGCTTGACGTTTTTTTCATAATATGACATCAAGTAGTCCGACAAACGATCACGTTTTATCCGAATCTGGCGAAGAAGGAGACCAAATATCCTTGACCGAAAGTCAAGAGAATTCTGATGTATACTTCGTGTCGCGACCGGTCTATAACAAGTCGAACTTCTTCGGTCGTTACAGTCACGAGCCAAACAGGGACAAAAGCTTTGGAGAGAAGTTTCGAAGCCTCAAGCCCGAAATCTCGCCGGAAAAGATAATAAACGCTCTATTGTCGTTTGTACCCGTTGTCTCATGGCTACCAAAATATAAACTGCGTGAAAATTTGGTCATGGACATTGCATCAGGCTTAACAATTGGGGTTATGAATATCCCGCAAGGTTAGTTTCATTTGTCGATTTTATTAGCCAGCCTTTTGTTGGCTTGTTATTATTGAATTATGTATGTGATGATTGCATATTTCGAAGTCGAAGAGTCAAGCGTTTGTTTTAATGTAGTGGTGTTGTTTGACTGCGATTGTTTATTAATATTGTAACTTGGTTGCATGTAACAACTTGAAAATTGTTACGCGTGGAGATTCTACGTTATTTACCAATCGGCAATGTAATTTCGTTAACAAGGATCCAATATACTGAAATTTTGAAGGGATCATTATACTTTGTCTACAACTCAAGTGGCCTGATTGAAAGATATTGACCTGTTAGCAACTTCAGATGAGAACACTGATAAACAAACAAGGTCGCTACACCATTGGGAGTCTACCAATTTTCCCTCTAAAAAATAACTACCATTGATTCCTATGGTAACCTGACTGTACTTGTGGTATGCATTCAGTGAAACATAGACCCCACTTGTTACACACAATAGTTTTTTTGCATATCTTGTATTAAAACCCCTCAGAAAAAATACACATTAATACATCACACCCATCAATTTTTCTGTATGTGTTTATACTATTTTTTTTCAATAATATTTGAATTATAATAATTACAGTAGCATTTTTGTTTGCTGCCAGCAAGACACCCACAAACATGAATTGTTGAAGAGTATGTCAGAATGCTTTTATACAAGATTGTCATATACTTACAAATTAATGACAAACTTTCACAGAGGGGTTCAGAATACCTGAGAGGTACTATTCCAGGGCTGGCAGAGTGGCACTAGAACGTTAATTAGAAGGGGGGGGGGGGGAGTGGTGTGTATTCATATATTCATGTTCTGCCTGACTAATATATTTTGACATCAGTTGTTATTGGAAATGAGTTCAAAAGAAATTGGCCAGGCAGAACAGAACCTATAAGTATATAAATATGCCCCCCCCCCCCTCTAATGAACGTCCTGGCGCAGCCTCTGGCACCTTCTTTGGGGGACCTGTTTGCAAAACCTATGTATTTTAAAGTGGTTAGCAAATCCATAATCTGTAATACATTGAGGATTGATGGTTGAGAGAAAGAATTTGAAACCTAGTGGTATGCAAAACAGTATCTCCAACTAACATTGCCAGTGTTGATAGTTGGTACTAATAGTGTAGTATGAATAACACAGAAGTGACAAAACCATGTCTGGGTTGAATTTTTTTGACGATTATTTTTTAGGATCACCAACATTGTACCAAGTACCGGTAGTTATTATATTCCTGAATATGGCTAATCTGTCATTGTATATAACATCTTGTAAATTATTATAGTAGCAGAATGTAGATAAATATAGAGAGAAAATGGCCAGAATATATGTATCTAAGCATAATCAACTGGTACCGGTAGTGGCAGATACAGGTATGGGCCTTCTGGTTTGGACTTTAAGGTACCAGTCCAGAGAGATTGGGACTTGGGGGTCTCACAGAATGAAAAGATTATTGGCAAAATTCACAAATTTATGAAATGATACAGGATGGTATCATTTGTATTAATAATGTACAACCAAAAGTTTGTTATGATCAGTTCCTAATTTCTCCTAATCTAAGTACCATATAGCAAACTGATAGTGGCAGATATAGGACTTCAATAAGTTCTCTTGCATGACGTGATGATGTAGAAAGATAGAGGTGGATATCATTTCTGAAATCATTCAATTTCTTTATATTCAAGAAAACAGTTTAAAATTGTCCTAAGCTTATATTGTCCAGTGCAGCCAAAAATTAGTTGCAATGAGAGGTACATGGGATAAACACTAAAAACATGAAGGAAAGCAGACATTGTACATCCCATTTAACAAATGACAAATGTAGTGCTGAATTTCTCTTGTTTAAAAAATTGATGATGAAAAACATGGTAAAGTATATGAATATTTGGCCCTCTACTCATCGAGATGGTTAGCCAATGGTTAGCAGCAACCAGGAAATTCGAAAGTGCAAGGCGACACGTTGTTGGTTGTTTAAGGACATAGACTCATAACCATCTACGTGCATCTTTTTTTCGATTATAACATTTTTAAACAATTCATGTGATACCAACTTTGAAGTGTTTGTTACTCATGTTTATGAATAGATCTGATATAGGTATTCACGTATGCATGTTCTTCCGCTATTGGCGATTGATGTGAATTGCATCATTTGCTTTTGAAGATTGTATAAATGCAGAACCATCTTCCTGCATCTTTTTTTTTCAATAACATTTTTAAACAGTTCATATGATACCAACTTTGCAGTGTTTGTTACACATGTTTATGAATAGATCTGATATAGGTGTTCACGTATGCATGTTCTTCCGCTATTGATGATTGCTGTAAATTGTATCATTTGCGTTCGAAAATTGAATTGCATGCCTATTCAATTGTTGAAAACCTTAATTAAAAAACAAATTATCTCACCACGCCCACATGTCATGCAGCCATGTTTTCCTGGTTTAAACGAGAATCCTTTCAAAACATGTGTGATATTGTGCATGATCGTTGTTGTGCATCATCAACGAAGTTGTTGGCCATGGGTAAAAAATCTGCATTTATAACTGAAATTAGGAAATTTAGTGTGAATTATAGTTCCACATTTAATTCTAATTTGAGTCTGGATGCACGCTGGGTGCAGAATAGTAATTTTCCGGCCTCAGTCAGGAATAAAATCAGGGCCCTTGTACGAGTACACAAATGTATAGATGATTTCAAAACGAGTATGTTCTTTGCTTATATAAATTCTGTTATACTGTAACTGAAGTGATACGACAGGCTGTATTGAAACTATGCAGGGCGTCCATCACATTAAAAAGTTCCCTAATTACTAATATAAACAATTTTGTGATAAATAGTTTCAAAAAATCTGGGGAATTTCGGGGCCGCAAAGTTAACAGTCAGTGAAATAAGTTATTGAATCGTATCAACATTCATAGATAATAGGCCATGTATTCAAAGTTAAAAAATTACAAGCCTTACAAGCGCAATCTGGTTCAAGGGATGATGTAAATTGATGTTATGTCTGCTTCGTACTTGAAGCTTATATGAATTTTTATTGCAATGTAATTCTAGACGTGATGGTAAATGTTAATGCTATTTAATAGTCTAGTTTTTAAGCTTGGTATATGATGTGCATAATGTGTTCTCAAGCTTTATTACTCAGAAAAACATGCGACCACTCCTACTACCGTGTGTATATATATACATATATATATATATATATATACATATATATATATATATACATATATATATATATATATATATATATATATATATATATATATATATATATATATATATATTTTATATATATATATATATATACATATATACATATATATATATATATATATATATATATATATATATATATATATATATATATATATATATATATATATATATATATATATATATATATATATATATGACGTATACATATATACATATATATATATATGTATATATATGTATATATATGTATATATGTATACGTCAAAGCGTCTATATAAAAAAACTGGACGCGGTGTGCTCCATAGTTTACCATGACGACGAGAATAATATTGAGATTGAGTCGCTCACGCCATTGTTATGACCGGTGTTAAAGTGGAAGCAGCACGCGAACAAAAACAAAATGGACAAAAAATTTAGATAAGATACAGTAGAGGATGGTATAAATCACAGCACATTGTACTTCTTTTACCGTTGATTAAATCTTATGCAGTGCACGTGTAGGGCATTTCATGGCTCTACTGGTTGTGTTATTTAATTGGAAAAGGTCATAAATTTGTCTCATATAATTAGAAAAGTTTTATTCTCTTACTGTTCGTATGTCCAGAAAAATTGTTGTTATGGATAAGGTGTGGAGTTTATGCAAATGAACTTAAAATAAGAATTGAGTTCGGGGAACATAATTTCTATTTTGAGGCAAGCTTTGAAGAAACTCTTTTTAAAATACAGAGGACAATGCTATACAGCTGTGCATTGACCTAAAATAAAGCTCCAGGCACTCACTTTAAGGCATTTTATGGTGGAGAGATAAAATTTCGAATTAAGTCTAACTATCGAACCACCTTGAACTAAAACAACAACCAATGGCCTCGACATGGATTGGAAGTATGCTTTAAGAATTAAGTAGAGAAAGTTGAACTGGGTTTTTGCATGATATAAGAATGACACTGCTGTCCCTTTTCAAAACTGTCGCCATATGGAAACTGGAAATATTACGTTCCAGTTAATCATATTGAGAAGGCATACATACGTACGTACGTACGTAAAAACATCGAGTGATCGAGATGATATAAACAATAAACAAATAACAACAAACCGCAATGTACGAACTTTTACGGGTTCGCTGTCATTGCGTCATAACAGACAGCTGTGCTTCCGTCAATAAGTCAAAAACAACATTTACTCGAGTTTTTCTCGAATAACATTTGGACGTACCGATGATATGTGGAAGTTTATACTTGTCACTTTTAAGTGTTTAAACATTACAAGTATCAAACAAATCCAATTATGAGAATTTAATTTGAAACATATTAAAACTTTTTTTAAAAAAGGAAGTTTCCCTCCCGTTGCGCGTCTTAGATCCGTGTCAGATGGGTATATTGGTTGAATCATTAAGCAGGCCATATAAGACATTTTCACATTTTGCGTTGCCAATTTTGCTTCACTTTTTGATTCCATTCGTAAATGCATATAAGTATTTGAAATTTTGGAAGTTTTTTATACTCACTTGCACGTCGTATTTATACACATTCGTTTTGGATACCACTAGGCTTATAGTATTGACGTTTGTTAACAAGCGATGATAGGCATTTATTTGAGTCATATGGACATTAATTTTATTTTGATGAAATTGGGTAAATGGTCATATTTATTTTTAGCGTTTTGAAATTATTGTGTTCAACATTATTACACATATATTTCACAAAATCCTACAATTTAATTTATTCCAGGGTTGAAGGGAAAACATTTACAACACTTTTGCTAATACAATTCTGAAAACGTTCTCTGATAGTAAAATTTATTTTAACACGAGCTTTCAACTGCCAGTCTGCAAAACGTTTTAAGAAACTTGTTATGAATCCTGGTCGCGCATCTAGCATTTTTAATACTTTTACTAATGCCAGGGTAAACAGGAAAACATGTGCTATCGAACAGTTCATGGTACTATTAAAGTATGAAATTGTGGTTGAAAAGTATCCAATATGTTTTTCTAACGCTGCAGTATGTTCTTCTACCCAACCCCTCTCACATGGTCCGAAGCCAACAAGTGTTGTTTTCAGATGAGGATGCCTATTTACCGAGCCAAGGATTGTGCGCTCGAATCCGAGCGCGAATCTTTGCTGTTTTCAGATCAGTGTAAATGTCTTAGCAGGCCTCTTGTCTGAATTAACATTACAAAACAAATCCAATTATAAGACAATTATAAAACAGCATACTTGTTATAAGATTCAAGCGAGATGGTTTCATCTTTTCCTTGCGGCGCGCGTTTTGCACATCCATGTCAGATGCGTATATGTGTGTGTAGCTAATGAATTGATGGTGATTTGTGGGATGCCATTTTCATAATCTGCGCAGCTGATCGCTACAGTTCTTTTCTCTTTTCGTTTTACATCGTTTGTTACAGTGATATAAGCATTTATGAAGTGTTGTAGATTCATTTTCAGTCTTGCACGTTGTATTCATCAGTCATCACATTCGTGTTGACTTATCACTTTCTTGCATGGTTAACAAACGAGGAAAGGTATATATTTGAATCATGTGGACATGGATTTTTTTATGCTTTTAATTGGTCATACTTATTTGTAGCGGTTTTAAACAAGTGTGCAGTACAGCTTGAGAATTTATGCCAATTCCAACTGACTTCGTATCGCAAATAATTACGCAATAATTGGCCTTTATATTAACTATCATTTTCTTCATCAATTTTTTGTTAAAGCGGTTTAATTGATCCACTGTTATTTTAATGTATGATTTTTGTCATTGGTCATGTTGTTCGATTGTTGCTCTGGTACAAAATTGGGCAGGTTCGACCGTGTTTTTTCTTAAAAAACTGATGTTGCCGCTTGTATGTAAAATTTAAAATGGATATAATAAAGTGGTAATTGCACTACTTGCGTGCAATTTTGGTCTGAAATCAGACTTTTTCGATTCTAGCCATACTACAAAAAGGTGTGAAGCTACGTATGAATGACAGGAATATAGCAGTAGCTTAATCAAATCTATAATTCGTGTCAATAATACGGTATGAGGTAAAATATATGAAGTAATCACTTTGACGTTATATGGTTTTTACTTATTAATATTGTAATTGTGTTTTGTATTCTAGGTTTGGCTTACGCGTTACTTGCATCTCTCTCTCCAATTGTTGGTCTGTATACATCTTTCCTCCCGGTTCTAATATACTTTATTCTTGGAACGTCAAGACACTTAGCTATAGGTAACTTTGACATGTGTATATATTAACAGATTTTATACAAATTGGCAGCATTTCTACAAATTAGCTATCATGGGGAACTGCATGGCGAAACAGGTTGCTGTCCTTTTCCCTTAATACTTCTGGATAATTTTCTGCTAATTAGCTCTAGCATGTTAATTCTATTACTCAATATTTTTAAAAGAAAATATGAAAATATTTGATGAAAATTTCAGTTTCGAACCTCTGTGGCTGTTGCGTGATACGAATTATCCACAGTACATGCACATGCACGAGATCAAATATTTTTGCGAACTTTGCGCTGTTTACCGTGGGTTTTTTTCTTAGGAACATTCGCAATTGTATCCACAATGGTTGGAGAAGCTTGTGAGAAACAATTGGAACAACATGATTTTGGTAATGTGTCTTCGAATTGGTCAATAGAGGTTAAAGCGAAATTAGAGGATGAGGTGAAATTGGAAATTGCTATATCATTGACTCTCATGGTTGGAATAATTCAGGTTTGTACGAAATGTTTGTAAAAAGTCTACGAAATATGGCGCCGCAAAGTTTACAAATATTGTATATCAATATTTACCCTGTTGTGACGTTTTGTGTCACGTTTTTAGTGCAAAGTTTCCATGGAATGTTCGATGGGCGGCGAAAATTCACATCAGTCAGTAACTCAGTCACTCAGTGATAGTACATACTCTCGCGGGGGTGGGGGCTGCAAATTTCAAGCACGTTGCTTGAGTGTCAAAAGTTTTTAAACAAAATTACTAAACTAGAATTTACTAAAACTAGTATATATACCGTTGTCCGTACGTATAGAAAAGGTAGTTAAATCAGCACTATAGCAGCTAATATCAGTTGTGCCACTATTAGTTGCATTGCATATTTATATAAACAGTGTTGTCAAACACCCCCGGAATCTCGGTTATTCAACTAAGCATGCACTTATATTAGCCGCTTATAGCCCCAATGTGTAGTTCTGTGCGAGTGGATCGCAAACAGGAGTGATATTTCTATGGCCAAAACATCACTTTAACTACGTTGAAATCGTTTGAAATTGTAGGCTTAGTAATTTGTTATCGTGTGTTATATATTCAGCAATTTTTTTCACAAAATTAGGCGAATGACTGAACTGGATTGATGACTGAGATCAAAACAATGCCGTTATAGTTTAGCGCAAGGGATGTGTGTATGTTTATAATATAGCCTTTAAATTTGATACATCAGAAAATAAAATAAAAGTATAATTTTTCAAGTTTCCTAATCATTCGCGATACAGGTTTCTTTGCTGATGGTTTATTTCAGGCATTTGAGCGGAAACTATATTTGCGAAAGGTTGCATAACTTAGGTCTTAGGAAACGGGTATTTTATTAAGTCTGGTCAAAATAGACTTTTTCCAAAGAATATAATCTACATTACTGATTACTTGCAGGAGTTATACCAATAGTTATACGAAATGCATTGTTTGCTTTTGTCTATAAATATTCAATATCTTGCATTTAAACCGCTTACAACATGTACAACATGAGAATCATATATACTGTGATGTATATGTACATATACAAATACATATATGCATAAACATATCATCTAATAGTAATAATAATAGCAGAATGGTTTATTTCACATGCAAAATGGCACTATTAGGTGAAATACTTTACATAATGTATAAAAGAGTTCAAATACATCCAAGACTGATATATACATGATATATTCACAACTTAATCACTAAATTACTATAGAATATCTAAAATATTTAAACTTAACTATATAAATTGAAATAGCAAACGTTTGATAGCAAAAAACTGTTTCTAAAACGGTTAGTGTTACATTTAAAATCATCAAGGTTTTTAGCTACTGTTGCGAAGTTTACGGCCATGTTTATGAAATCGAGTTTCTGGTATTAAATACGAAAAACAATCTCCATCATTCGACTTAATTTGTTTAAAAAGTTTTTGAGATGACTGTTGTCTGTTTTCCTGCAATGAAAGACAAAGATCGAGATGGCTATATAATTTGGACAGCTCTAGCGTTGAAGTTTAGCCGTGGATATCTACAGTTATTATATTGTCTTCTTCAGTCTGCCATGGGTCTCGTACATCTTGGTTTTGTCACAAGTTACCTGTCACGACCTCTGGTCAGCGGATTTACGACTGGAGCAGCTTTTATTGTGTTTACTAGTCAAGTGAAGTACTTCTTCGGTATACAACCACCAAGATATGTAGGTGCATTAGCCTTGCCAAAAGTAAGTCCTAATTTTGTCATTTGCATTTATCAATTACTTGGCATCGTGGTATACAAAATTTGACGTATTCACAAAAAATAACAAACTTAAAACTGATCGTAAAACCTCTTTTTTGCTTTAGACGTACATATACATTTTCCAGCATATAACGGAGACGAACGCGGCAGCATTCATCACTGGACTGATATGCGTAATTATTCTGGCATCACTTGACTATGTAAATAGACGATACCAGTCTCGTTTACCTTTTCCTATACCGTCCCAACTTGTGGTGATCATCATCGGTGCAGCAGTCTCATACACGGCCGAATTAAAACAAAACTTTGATTTATCTATTGTTGGTGTTATACCAAAAGGACTGCCGCCATTTGCCGTTCCGAAGCATAAATACTTCACAGACCTTATCGTGGACGCTTTGCTGATATCTATTGTGTCAGCGACGACTAATCTTTCCCTTGTCAAATTATTTGCTCAAAAACACGAGTACAAAACAGACAGTAATCAGGAGTTGGTCGCTTACGGGGTTGTGAATGTCATTAGCTCGTTTTTTTCGAGTTTCGTTTCGTCCGGTTCACTTTCGCGTTCGGTGGTGCAAGAGAGTATGGGTAAAACTCAGATAGCTAGTTTTATTTCAAGCTTGATGATACTTCTTGTTTTACTAGTGATCGCTCCGTTATTTGAACCACTTCCCAAGCCTGTTCTGGCTGCCATCGTTGTGGTATCTCTTCGTAGGCTTTTTATGCAGTTTCAACAATTGACAACTATCGGTAAAATTACACAACTGGACGCCATAACTTGGCTAATTTCTTGTTTTGCCGTCATTCTCCTTGGTATAGTGACAGGGCTTCTAGTCGGATTTGGATGCACGTTGATGTCGATCATATACCGATCTTCCCAAGGAAATGTAAAAACTTTGGGAAATCTTCAACGAACAGAACTCTACCAAGACCGCGAGCTTTGCTTGGGTACGAAAACCCTCAAGGGAATCAAACTTTTACAATTTCAAGGACCTTTGATATTTGTAAACGCCGAGAAACTTCTAGACACAGTTATAGAAATGATTCGTGAAAAAGGCCCAAAAAGAAACAAGACTGGTAGCATAAGTATAAGTATAAGCGCAGAACCAAAAGTTTTATCGAATTACACGGTGGAAGCAGTCGTGACTGATGGTAACAAACAAGTGAAAGTTAAAATGATGAGAAGTACAAATCCGATGTCCTCCGTTAATATGGGCTCAGATGAATTTTCAGAACATAAAACAAAACAGGTATAAGTGCAAGGCTTTTCATTATTATAATTTATACACTAATTTTGCATATTTCTGTCTAGTTAAATGTAAAACTCTAAATATTTCAGAAATCCCATGCAAATAAAAAATTGTCTGCAAAGTATTTGGGATTTCAAAAATCTCGAAATGTTTTTTATAAAGATACTGGGAGTTTCTCCACTTCGGGATTTTCCCAAGTTTTTTCTCGCGATATTTTGGATACATTAGCAATTTTAAAATCTAATCTTTCCCAATTGATCATATTTGTCCTGGAAATATTGACTAAAAATGGCACTTGTCTCACATTACTGCATGCGCTATGAGGAAGCATGCATATAAATCCACTGGCTTGGATGATATAAAAAAAAAGTTCCATTTTGGTTTTATCTTGTTCCTTTTAGGTTAGTAAGTATGTTTCTGAATGTTGGCCGCGTTTAAATTTCTTGTGGGCTCTTGCCAACACGTTTTTCTACGATTTTACTATAAAACTGTATTACTGTCAAAAAAGGTGATATTTCAAGATCAATTTTAGAAAAAATAACTTGCATCAACATAAAGCTCGTAAAAAACTAAATATATAAGATAATTAAATGGCCACCTCGATTTTTCAAGCGGTTTTCAAGTTATTGATCCTTCAAACTACGAAAACATGCTAAAATCGCGCAAAAAACCTGGGCACTAGTATAAAAATATGCTTTCAAAGGCTGATAACTCACTAAGACTTAGAAAAATTAGAGTGGCCATTTAAATGTCTTATACTTACTAACCTTAAAGAGGCAAGATAAAACCAAAATGAAATTGTCCCTCGATATAGTAAGTAAACATGCTTTTTGGTACCCCTATTGTAATCGAGCTTTGGAGTGCTCTATAGGGCGCTCAATATTTAATATGCAGAAATAGTTCTTTTGCAGTTGCAAAAACCAGGCGTTTAGCTGTTAGATTTATGTAAAATTTGTAAACTTTGAAGGTTGAAAAGCTAAGCAAATACGAATGAGATCGAAATTGGCTTTTCCTACCGTTGAGAATTTATTAAAATCTGTTGAAATTTACTCCTATTTGAGAATTAAAATGGACAAATTTTATGGAGTAAAATTTACCCAGTCTTAATAGCCACGTTCATTTTAATTTTCATGTCAATGATTAATCAATTTTCTTATTCGCTGCCATAATATAATGTTTAGGGGTAAGAATATTCGATCTCGACTAGCTATTTGCCTAATTTTTCAGTCCATTCAAATTTCCGAAAAATGGTGAAAATCGAATGCTAAAACCTTGGTCTTTTCAACTATGAAAGAATTATTTCTGTAGACTAAATATTGAACGCGTTAAGTTCGATTACGTTTTTTAATACACCCTTTATATACGTGCAATATTGCATTCAATGGCGCCAACGCCTTTTGGAAACAACCAAGCAGAAATGCTATTTCATTTGTTGAAGTACAATACTTCAAGAATCTATATAATTCTCTTCACTAATGCTGTTGTCTGCCACTTGCATGCAAGGATGCTGAATTGCAAGATGTTTCGGAAAGCAATGTCTCCCAGGAACCAAAGGCGCCGACTGTTTTAGAAGAGGGATTTCATACTATAGTGCTGGATGTAGTTTCTGTCAACAGCATTGACTACGTTGGGATACAATGCCTTCGACAGGTAATGATGACAAAGCCTTATTTACGTCTTTTCATATACACTATTTTTCGGCTGTATGCATTACTCTGGTGTCGTTTGACTGAATTATCCCAGTAAATTTTATCTCGCAAATTTCATAGATAGCTTTTTATTGCGAATTCTGCAATGAAACGTTGATGTATGGTTAACCATTCGTTTTTTACCCATAGATGATTGAAAAAAGTAAAGAGATGGGAGTGGACATATATCTTGCTGGTTGTTCATGTAAGTGAAGTTACACATCTTTTATTTGCAACATTTATAGCATAGCGCCTTTTTAAACCACACTTATCTACGGTCAGTTAGTACTGTCACACCATAGTATTACGGGCTCAATTTGCTGTTGGTAGCCATTTCGCTTAGGACATGAAATAAATATTATCCATACAATGAAATAATTTTATAATCCGTCGTAAAACAAAGCAATCCTAGCTTTTACGAACCATCGATTATTATATCTGATTATCACTGTTATCGAGGCAAGCAAGGCATTTTTAACATTACTTTTAGTTTTCGAGTATAACAGAGGACCGTGATACCAATATGCGACAGTAACTAACATCGGTGCTTATAGTCGGACGAGTGTTTGCTAATTGCAAAGTGAGGGGTACTTATTGAATAACCTATATCATTATAATTAATCTTCCAACGTAACCACGTAGTGGACTATAAATTCCAGAACTATAATTGAATGTAATCAGTCGTCTGATGATTGCCTAAAGGCATGAAACACCGTGTAACGATAGTTGTAAAATTCTTTAGAAAAGTCAAATAAATATTGCTCTGCTATCTCGTATCGAGCACTCTGATTGTCAAGAAGAACAACGTGTATTTATATTCCGCTCCTGATGTTGAGCACTCTATTTTTCTCGGCATAACGTCTACAGTACGAAGCAACAACGGACATTCAATTATTCACTGAAAAACATACCAATACCACCCAGGAAGAGTTATAAAAAGCGACTAATCGAAAGTGTTGAAAATGTAATCAAAAGAATGCGATGGAAAGCTATTTATTCAATAAAAAACCAAGATGACGACCATAAGAAAAGCAATAATTTCGGCATCAACTCGAAGAAATGCCCACCACCAGTCAATTTTAGACATATCACCGCCCTACAAAAATGGAACAAGAACATGCCAGCTTTGCCTTTCAGAAAAATACCACATAATTTTCCATGAACAAGGAAACCTGCTGAACAAAAGATCGGAAATTCTTTCGATTAGTCGTCATCAAAACAAATTCCTCCTTTGCAATTTTAAAGAAAAACCCCCAGACAATTAACGCTTAATGACTCTTAATGACATTATAATTAATCTTCCAACGTAACCACGTAGTGGACTATAAATTCCAGAACTATAATTGAATGTAATCAGTCGTCTGATGATTGCCTAAAGGCATGAAACACCGTGTAACGATTTACCGATAGTTGTAAAATTCTTTAGAAAAGTCAAATAAATATTGCTCTGCTATCTCGTATCGAGCACTCTGATTGTCAAGAAGAACAACGTGTGTTTATTTATATATATATATATATATATATATATATATATATATATATATATATATATATATATATATAAAAATATATATATATATATATATATATATATATATATATATGTGTGTGTATGTATATATGTATATATATATATATATATATATATATATATATATGTATATATGTATATATATATATATATATATATGTATATATGTATATATATATATATATATATATATATATATATATATATATATATATATATATATGTATATATGTATATATATATATATATATATATATATATATATATACATATATATATATAGAGTCGGAAAAAAAATAGAGTCGGATGCTTTATATATATATATATACATATATATATATATATATATATATATACATATATATATATATATATATATATATATATATATATATATATATATATATATATATATATATATATATATATATATATGTATATATATATATATAAAGCATCCGACTCTATTTTTTTTTCAAGAATTTTAAAAGAATTTACAGGTCATTGAATGTAGGTGGGCCTAATGGCTTAATATATTGTGCGCTTTTCATCATGCATTTTGATCATAACTTGCCATTTAGCTAAAACTAAATATACATCTGTGAAGATCGGGGTAAAAAGGGGTATTATTCACGCTTGTGAAAAAATTCTAGAAACGTTCTTAAAACTTGAAAATTTTTAATAAATCTGAATGACCCCCTTTAGATTATCTTCAGCGACACATGGCAAGGGATAAATTTCTAAAAGAATATCTGGAGGAAAACACTTTTCTCTCCGTCCACGACGCTGTATTGTATTGTACCAGGAAGAATGTTATTCAGGTAAATCTATAGTAAATTAGCAGCATTGAGTGATAGCTGTGGTCTCAGCCATGTGTTTAAATGTCTCTGTACACCCAGAGTTAATGAAAGTATGTACATAAATTCTTAGAATGTCAAAAATAAATGTAATCCTGTCTTGCTACTACTGTGTATTGTCTACTGTAGATAACTTTTTTAACTGGGTTGTTATGTATAAAGAAATTGGATGATAAGGTACCTCTGATGCATGAGTTTTACAGTTTGTACCAGAAGTACGAGTTAAAATTATCAAAATTAATATATTCAGTTTAAGTGTATTTTCAGAATATTCACTTTATGTTGTGTGACTCCCACATACGTTTTTGTTCGAAGTTTCTAACTATTTAATGAAAACATTTGTTAAAAATACTGTAATACGTATAGTGAAAACAAACGTTTTATATTGGTAAAACTTTGTGTATACTAACTGAACATTTATATTGGTTTGGTTTGCTTATGCTCATGAATAAACATCATATTTGGTTTGAATTAAAGATGCGAAATTTAAGTATACTGTTTATATCTTTGTATAACTGCCTTGTCATCGTAATCTTCATTCCACGGGGATTTTGTTTGCCAAAGCAGTCTCTCTGCCTTGTTCAAGATGCATGTATAAATAAGATGATATGACAAAATCAATACATAGAGCAAAATTATCAGGGGGGTTTGCGAAAGTTTGGAATATATAATCCTTCCACAATATAGCTACTCAAACAAATAATGCAAAATTATTTTGAAATTTCTGTTAGCAAACCTCAAACCTTTCTGATATTAATACCTCTATATTGTCTTTGTCAAACGTGGCAAATCTGCTGCAAACTAGCAATTTTGTTGTTGTCCCAAATAAATACTTTATATTGGACGTTGACGACGTAGCATATGACGATTGCTTGGCATATTGCGAATTGTCCGTTGGCTGTTGACCAATCACAATCAAAAACAAAGTTTGAATGTATAATAAAAAAAATTAATACACATTTTGATGACATCTTTCGGCCTTGGACACGCACTGTATCTCTTTGCAAAGTATTGTTGTAAGTATGTACTGGTCCTCTAATTCTGTTGTATTATCCATTTAAGGCAGGATGTCGAAATGAGGAGTCTACGTCCAGTGATCCTAATCCAAACGGAATAGCGTAATGCAATTCGAAATTAGGTTTAATTGTAGGTAGAATAATCAGAATGAGAATTCACCACATTTTGATTATTAGCTGCATTAATTGTCTTGGGAATTTTGATTACGCTAATGATTTATATGTTCGTCATTTTAAGTATTTACATGTACTTGGGTAAGACATTCAAGAGATCAATCCATTCATTTTAGTCTGCGAAAATGCTAAATAAATTCTAAATCTTCAAAGTGCCGATATAGCAACTCCATCTTGAACTTTAGCAAATTTCATTGCAATGTGTTTTATGTAGGGTATATCCAGTTTTTACACTTTTTATAGGATTAGAACGGTAATTTTTATGCTTGTACTTAACAGACAAAGAAAACGTTCTTCGCGCATAGTGACACTTTTCCGCACGGTGTACTCTTCCAGCGATAGCAGCTGTATAAACTCAAATGCATCGCTATTCAAGATGGAGTCGCTGTTGATAAAATAATTTAATTACTTTCACTGTATATAGACACATTTGAATGCTGCAAAGTACAGTGGCACTAAATTTTAGGATTTTTGCATGAAAAAGTCTTTGCATATATAGATTGTTATGCATTTCCATATACATTTATTTATTCGTGATACAAATGTTCATTAGAAAAGACTCGTTTATTAAACTGACTCAATTAGCATTGCCAAATATATTTTATTAATGATAAATCTTTAAAATTATTTTAATTATTATGAAGAATAATATATTATCATGTAATATTAATATAGTTACGAAATAAGTATCTAGTACATATTTTTGTATAAGAAAGTGAAATATATATAATTGCCAATTAGAAAAATGTATGAAGAATGTTAGACGGCATATTGTAAACACTAGACTCGTTTTTCAAAATAGTTGGAATTTACAATAAGTTGTGAACTAAATTTATTGTGTAATATATGAACAATGAGAGCGAGTGTTTCACCGGGATATCCGAACACGAGAAAATAATGGTGAATAATCGAGTGTTTGGATATCCCGGTGGGACACGAGCTCTCGTTGTTCATATGGCTTCTCAAATGAATCGAGACGTAACAGGATGTTTTAGCTTGCTAATTTGAATAGAATTTCTAACCAAGCGTATCGTAATTATCGCATTAGATTTGTTGTGGACGACTTGCTTTTGCATGCGTAATTAAGATATTTGAGGAAGATCACTAGTGTTTTCATCAAATATCTTAATTACGTATGCAACAATGAGTTATTGTTGTGCTCTATTTGATGGTGTTTGACCGGGTTATCCAAGGCGCATCTCGTGATGAAATGCGCGTTTGTCATTGGCTAAATTGCTCATGAATTATTAATGATTTGAGAAAATGTTATAAAGAACAGTAGCCTACGCGCAGACGCTTTCAAATAAGAGGAAGGGGGAAATTGAGCTATTATAATTATAATTATTAGCTATTATTATTAACTATTATTACCGTCTATGCGTAGGCTAGAAAACCATCGGATGCGTTACAAATAAGACAATCCAAATTAGGTCTAAATCTTGAAGTCCAATTTTAAACAGTTGACAATTGTTGTTAAAAATGTGACACACGAATAGACAAGGTCTACAACTGGTATTAATTAGTTAATATTGTAAAATAAATAAGGAATTTTTTTGTTTTGATTTGTTCTTCGAGTTACTGTAGGCCCATTTTGAACAAAGGTGCTGTCGAGGTGGTAAAGGTAAAAAAGGGCGTGGTCGGGGATTAAATCAAAAAGGTAATTAGTATTTAAGATGGCTGCGTATATTGACGTCATATGATGACATCAGCAAGGTCCCAGGGTAACGTTACCCACGGTTTTATTAAAATTGTGTTATTAGTGTGCGGTTCCGTGAGGAACCGATCAAAAATTGTAAAACATTCTTTGATGATCTTTAGCTCCACAGGGCGAAAAAGGAGGTAAGGGGAATGCGAAATCGCACCGATTTTGGAGTGAAATATTATAGTGTTACTGTGAAGCATGTGTGAATTTAAAAATAACTAGACGTCGACCAAGGCGTTGACTCCGGGTACATGACTTTAACTCGTCAGTCTTGCTCAAAACGATGGAAAACATGATGAAGTGATTCTATAAGGACGAATCTTGAACCTCCTTAAGGAGAAAACTGCATGGGCTCCACCACGCTTTGGTTACTCCCTTAAACTAAGTTTAAACATATGTTACCGATAAAGGTATGTTTAATGCCATTGAGATTTTGCATGTCGAAGTTGGCATGAAAAAGAGAGAAAACTACTATACAGCGTATACGTTGGTCTACGTAGTCACTTTAATACATGCAGAGGCGCAATAGGCAATACATATGAGTCTACATTTGGTATGACAGGAAGTACTGTCATGATATCCACCAGCAAATATGTGAGGACTGACTACTGTACAACACGTTAGGAAATAATAATATAAATTGTTGCGAAATACTAAAAAAGTTAAACTGCGGAGGTAAAACGTGCATAACTATTAGTTATTTATATTGAATTCTCAAATCATTAATAATTCATGCTCAAAACACAAAGGAAATCATCACCATATCGTTGTCTTGATACCACAGTAATAAACGTCCATAAATTAACTCAACTTTCGTGTTGAATTTCTCGCTAAATAGAAGTTCGTTTGAGAAGCAATATAATAATTAAACTCGAAATTGTTTGTTACCGGCATCCAAAACACCTCAAAGTGTATGTAAAAAAACTCGACTAGCGTCTCGTTTTTCAACACACTTTTCGGTGTTTTATACGCCGGAAATAAACGCTTTCTCGTTTATTATAAATTACATGTCAATTCTTGATTATAACAAACAAGCAACCAGGTAAAGTGGGAAGTAATGTCATATGTGAAGTCGTTTAATGGTGACCTTTGAGTCTAGTAATATACGTTAAACATTTGCGTGTTGGGCTTTTTTATTTGTGTGTTGAACTTTTTTCATTTGCGTGTTGGACTTTTATTTGTCTGTTAGACTTTTTTATTTGTGTGTTGAACTTTTTTTATTTGCTTGTTGGACTATTTTTATATGTGTGTTGAACTTTTTTTTGTGTGTTGCACTTTTTTATTTGTGCGTTGGACTTTTTTTATTCGTGTAAAGATCTTTAAACGTAAAGATTTGTCAGACGTCACTATAATACAAATGATTCCAGGAAATTTGAGTCCATGTATCAACTGGGAATGTAAACAAGACTTGTCAATTTTAAGGACTGCAAAAGTGGACTAGCTAAAAGAAGTAAATACTTTTCTAAGGTTTGTTCAAAATTCATGTACAAAATTTCATAAAATTTGAAAGCTTAGAATGGCACATGCGAAAATATTATTATATATCCAGACCAGCAATAAAAAGCGGTACCCCCCCCCCCGTTTTTTTTGTTCTGTTAAAATCTGTCGTGTAAAATTGTCATATAAATGTAGTCGATGAACAATAATGAGATTTACTTTGTACATGAAGTATCAGTAGGTCATTTGAATTCTGTATGGATTTGGATATACCCGGACCATGCAAATGTAACGCTAATTTCAGCAAATTTACAATCATAGCGAAAATCGGTCGTCCTGGCTGAAACAGTTTTTTTTCCATTTTAGCGAAACCAAAAAAAGCATTTTTAAAATTAACCACGTAGCAATTCATACTTCAACATAGTTTACTTAGATACAAAACTACAGCGAAATCTTATCTTGCTACGACATGATTTATACACAGTCGCTTTTTAACTGTATTTAAAATACTCATATTTAAAATAGACTGAATTTTTTCAGCCCTCTATCTTTTTGGTGGGTGGTGATGATTGTGCATATACTACAACAGCACGATAAAATTTAAACTGCAGTAGCGTTGCTCTTGCATTTATCTTCTGATTTTGCTCCAATTTCTGTATTGTTGCACTGGGAATGGGCATGCGATAATTGTAAAAATAGGTGCGTATGCGTGCGTAAATCTGCTAACGTGATAAATTTGAATCATCAGTAATTGTTAAAGACTTATTAACGGTGTAAGCCAAAAGAAAATTAGGTGCTGCGTAAAAAGGTGCTGCGTAATATACTGCGTGATGTCAAGATCATACAGTCCGCATTTACATTTGTAAAGGAAAATGATATCTTTAATTTCATGCCAGAATGATATTGGGATTAAGTTAAGCTTTTTCAAACGATCAGCGTAGGACGTTTCGTAGTCCTGGAGAACGAACTTTGTAGCGCGACGTTAATTCCTTCAAGACGAAGCAGGTCGGCGGACGGACCTTGTGAAGCCCAGATTTCGCAACCGAACGACAAGTGAGAGTGTACTAAAGACAGGTATAAAAGGCGGCGAGCACGCACGTCGGTTAGGTGAAAGCAATTGCGCCGTACAAAACCCAGCATTCTGTTTGCTTTTGCGACGACATTGATGATGTGAGGGGACCATTTTAAATTGTCCTTCACTAGTACACCCAAATCGCCCTGTGTGGAGGAAGACTTTATAAGTTGCTGGCTTAGGGAGTAGTCTTGAGGTGGAATTGGGGTTTTCTTTCGTGAAAATCTGAGTGTCGCACACTTCTTGGCGTTGAAATTTAGGTCCCATGTTTGCGACCATTGATGGAGGGAATTCAGGTCATCTTGAAGAAGATCTCTATCTCGTGGGTTATTAAATCTGACGATAACATTTGCTATCATCGGCAAACATGGGAACTATGCTATGACTGGCTGCGTTTGGCAGGTCGTTTGCGTATATCAAGAACAAAAGTGGACCGAGTACACTACCGTGAGGCACCCCTGATGTCACATTGAGGAAAGACGATGACACTTGAGAACCACACGTTGACGTCTTTCGTTCAGATAGTCCGCGAACCAACTTAGCAATGAGCCGGAGATACCATGTTGTTTAAGTTTCAAAAGAAGATTTTTATGAGAAACGGAATCGAAGGCTTTAGAAAAGTCCAAGTAAATCACGTCGGCCTCCTGTCCAGAGTTTAAGGCTTTACCAACGTCGTGCAAAACACCAAGAAGTTGGGTGACACACAAACGTCTTTTGCGGAAACCATGTTGTAGATTACTTAGCGAAGATTCAACAAACTCGGACACGTGGACATGCACAATTTGCTCGAGAAGTTTGGAAACCTGAGACAGCAGGAAAATCGGCCGATAGTTACTGATTAGGTCAACATCACCTTTCTTGGGAACAGGGACTACATTAGCTTCCTTCCATTCCTGGGGAACTTTTTTAAGAGTGAGAGACTTGTTGAACAGTGCCGTTAACGATGGAGCAATCTCATTCGAACACTCTTTCAGCATTCTGGCAGATATCTCGTCAGGACCTGTAGCTTTTTCTGTGGAGAGGTTTGAAAGTATGTAACTAATTTCTTCTGCTCTAACACAAATGCTATCGAGAGTATTTTCAGCATAGTTACTAGAACCATCACTAGACGAACGTGACGTAGCAGGATGGAAGGTAGATGCAAAATATTGGTTGAAAGCGTCAGCTTTCCTTTCGGCGGTGGTGAACTGTTCGTCATTGTGGGTTAAGGTGTCAGGTAGAGTAGAGCCGGTAGTTTTTGTCTTAAAGAACCTCCAGAATTCTTTTGGTTTTTCCTTGACTGAGCTTGCTAGAGAGGAAATATATTCACGGTCCTTTGACCGTATCATGTTTTTTATGCTTCGGCGTAGCTCACGATACCGATCCCAAAGTGAAGATGAGTTGGTGGACTTTGCTCTTTTTCTTAACGTTTCTTTCTTGTTGAGGGCGTGAATAATATCTTCAATGATGTAGGGAGGCTTGCACGAAGTTTTAGCCTTGATCTTAGGGATATGTTTGTTTACAGTAGCAAGGAAAAGGTCTTTCCATTTAGTCCAGACGGAATCGATAATATCGCTTTCATTTTCGACAAGATCTAACTGCGGAAGACATCTCAAAGTAGCACGGAGGGAATCAAAATCACCATTTTTGTAGTTGTAGACCATGCGTTTAATCGGTTTGATCACTTTTCTGCGCAGAATGATGTCAGAAGTGATAGGTTTATGGTCGGACTGTACACAAGAATCGTCATCTGTCACGGAGCTAGATGTTGTCAATTAGATACTCGTTCGTTGTTAGGAGTAAATCTAAAACATTTTGACTACGAGTTGGTGAGTTTACGAGTTGAAATAGCCCAGCTTCTTGTAATACATCAGTGAAACTACAGTCAGTTGAAATGTCCGAAAAGCCTGAACCATCTAACCATTGAATCGAAGGATAGTTAAAGTCACCGATAGTGATTATATTTTTATATCGAGATTCATTTGCACAATTGAGAAAAAACGTATAAATTCTTGAAGAAATTCAGGACCAGCATTAGGAGGACGATAGCATACACACACCAAGACTTTATTAGGCAAAGAGTTTATAACAGTGCCAACAATTTCCAAAGAAGTGGAGGTGAATTTAAACTGGTCGGATTTGATCGTATCCTTAACAGCAAGAACAACACTACCGCCACGTTTGTTCTCCCTATCGCGTCTTGAGATCACGTATCCACTTGGCAACAGTTCATGGTTGGAAACAGAACTATCAAGCCATGTCTCCGTCAAGGCTATAACGTCGAATTGATTGGTTGAAACAATGTTGTGAAAAAAGACAGCTTATTATCCTTTGAGTTGTGCGATTGCTCCCAGAAAGTAGACTTTAGACTTCTGACGTTTTGGTAAAATACGCTGAAAGGTCGACATATGTTACTGTTCCGAGTTAAAGGCCCTGGATTTGTTGCGACATCACCACTCAATAAAATGAAAAGTAGAAGATGCGTGTTCTTACGGTTTACTCCGAATGCCATTAAATGGTAACGTTTTGTCGGCATGTTGAGCTTACTTTGAATAACATCGCGTGTACAAATCCAGACACAACAATGCTTGGTTGGCAAAAGTGCAAGTTCTGAACTGATACAAACATTTCCAGGCAGATCTCTTCTCGCTTCTTGGACATGCGAACTAGATTTTGATTTCAAAGATAGCCGTAGAAGTGCAGATACAAACAAGAATTGCCCAAACAGCGAAAGTTTGAATCCATGTTCAGCCCAAAATAATTTTACCACGTGGATGTTCCAATTATAAACAGTTAATTTTAGTTTTGTTCCATTTCTAGCGCGCGCTTTTCGGTTAAAAAAACGCGTCAGCACTTGCGCGTGCATCATTTGCTGACGTCGTACGCAATCCCTACGGTCGAGTGAAAAGTAAAAACAAAAGTCCAGTGATACAACGAAACATATCAACAAAATTCACTCACAATTGACACTTCAAAAAATTCACAAAACTGAAGAGCGCTTGAGCGCATAGACAGAGAAAATCTTGCAGGTCAATTGAGGTACAAGTACAAGATAATTACTAGACGAGATGTTGTCACGGTAACTTGAAGTGCTACGCCGCGAATTATTTAAAAATCCCAACGGTCAAAATCAGAGAGTTATTTTCAAACCAATCCAGAAAATTTTAAATGAGATATGCCAAACATAAATGTTAGTAGACGCTGTCCGTAATAATTATATATACATATACGTGACCATGAGACAAACCACGATAGTTGTGTAAAGCAATAAAGTTCCAACGCCGAAATTGGGTCCACAGAACAATGGAATACTTATATAAATTTTGATACCAAATTTAATTAGATTCAAAGTATCATAAGTTAGAAACTTATTAAAAATTTTATGGAGGTCATCAGCACCCGGTCTGTACAGCAATCACTGTTGTGATGAAACAACATGGGAGAGATGTTATATCTTTTATACATTTAACGTTATAACTAAGAAAATTTAAAATACTACCCACCAGAAAACACGTTGCAGAGACATGTTGCAAATGAACTTTCTCTTCTTATGTTGTACCTGTTCAATACAACCAGTTAAACTTAACAAACAAATAATGACTCCAAGATATGCAAGTATACGGAATATAATCGTCTAATGAAAATGTTTCAATAAAGCTGTTATTATCAACGAAAAACTGAATATTCCTGCAGACGAACTACTGGATACAAAAGCGCATGCAATCCCATGGTATTTCGACGGCATGCATTTAACAGGTGCTATCATTGAGGATGCGTTTAGCAATGAAACTACCACGGGAAAAATGAGAACAAATGTAGGAAATAGGCCATAAATTGTATTTACGTAGGAGGCCGAGATCAAGCCGACCGAAAATAGAAATCCTCCCGCAAATGAAACATTACGTAATCCACACCAGTCGAGCAGTGATCCCGTGAAAGGAGCGAGTACGAGCATC
The DNA here is from genome assembly GCA_963855995.1 of Muricea muricata. NCBI lineage: Eukaryota > Metazoa > Cnidaria > Anthozoa > Malacalcyonacea > Plexauridae > Muricea > Muricea muricata. The sequence goes on along the minus strand of OY979718.1, from coordinate 15,310,698 downwards.
AGTGAAAGCTGCAATGATCCAACAAGTGCTATAAAAACAATAACGCAAAGTAATACTACACTGCATAGTATGTTGAAAAACAAGATGGTATGCGTTTTTTTCCACACAATTTGATGTGTTTTGTGCGCAAATAGTAAACAATTTCAAGTTCATTATTTTGCTTCTTAAACGAACTTGAATTTAGCAAGAATTTACTCAACACGAAAGTTGGGTTAATTCATATTATATAATATCTGAAGAGGTATCACGAAAAACTTGCAAGCAAAATCTTTTTCAAGATGTCCCTCAATCTCATTTCAATTTTTACCCAAAATTCTAACAATATGCTACTTTTGATAGAATTAATTAAATACAATGCAAGATCATTCATTGTAAATTGAACCCTAATCTTGATCGCTGTCCTCGACACAAAATACCAGGTACCAAGATATGCCAGGTTAGCAGTTATGATGCTTGAAAATAGCTCAAGTGCGGATTAAACTACTCGCAAAGCTTCAAGGGTAACAAACGTTTAATTACACGCGCGCGCTCATTAATGCTATGACTGTCAAGGCGTAAACATCTCCTAAGGAAACAAGATGGACGCTTTTGATAGAATCGATACTTCATCAAACTAGCTTCAATAGTTACATTTTCGTGATCCATGCAGCGATTTTCCTTTAGTTTACCGTATTTAAGGCTGCGAATCCTTAAAGGACATGTACAGATGTTACTGACTACTTATAATATTGTAAAGAAGTATTTCTTTTGAAATATTGGTTGCACTCATATCGCCGTGCATCATGTAGTAAATGGTCCATCCAAAGTGTCATGCAAAAGCATGTAAGGCTGCTATGGACTGCTACATTAATACAAGTCTTAATGACAACTCTAATCACAGGCTTCGCAAGGTTGCTCTCACCACAAGCGGATCAACCTCTCGGTTTGATGAATTTATTTTGCAGATATGAATACTTAGATAGCTGGAAGATTTGTAAGTGTTTTATCATAATAAAAATAACTGTGGAATGATACTTTATGTAGGCTAATTACAGAAGATTTTGTACGTTAAATACATATTCATATTTTGGTGGCAAAATATTGTTTTAAATTGAGAAGTAAATTTTACTTGCCTCAAATGAGGGTGTATTTGACATTCCTGTGTGATTTGGGCTTTCTTGGGCTAGTTAAAGCAAATTTCAGAAATCCAGGTGCATCCCATCCCAACTTGCAATCGCACGCTTCACGATACAAAAACTTACCAGTAAGCGTAGTCGGCGACGCCCTAATGGTCATGCAATCGAGCTAACTTTGAAAGGATGCCTCTCTTGAATAATTCAGCCTTTCCAGCAGGAAAGGAAGCGTGTCTTTGTGTTTGTCCCAGTCGAGGCCAAGAAGTTTCCCTTTTTCCTTCGTTGGAGCACCGAGCTGTTGTTTTGCGTATGTTTCCTCTTCTTCCTTTGTATAAGATGAGGTTTCTAGCTCCTTTGCGTTTGACTGCCATTTGTGAAGTCGAAAAGTGGCGTCTTTGAATATTTTTGTAGTGATACCTTTCAGTTCCATAGCTTTCTCTGTTGTGATCGCTCCACTAACAAGATCATCCACATACAGGCTTTTCCTGATCTCATCAACTACTGCATGGTGCTCGGGATGCAAGGTTTCTAGATGTTGATGGATTACTCCCCGGAGGAGGAATGGGGATACTGTCAAATAGGGCTCTGGTGAACCGCAAGGTTTGGATCTCATCAGAGTTTATGTCTTTTAGCCAATGAAATCAGAGAACATATCTGTCACCGCTACGAATTCTCACCTGGAGGAAAGCTTTACGAAGATCTCCGCTAAGGCAAACGGGGTAGAATCTTCCTCGTACGAGGACTGACCACAACTTGTTCTGCTGGGGTGGACCAACTTCTAGACATTAATTTGGGGTAGGGGACTCTTTCGAAGGTCGTGCGGACGCGTCATAAACAATCCGTAATTTTGTACTCTCGGCAGTCTCACGTCAAACTCCCTTATGCGGAATGTAGAATTCTTTTCCATCTGGTGTCGCTGGAACGGGTTCGACCACTCCTTCTTTCAGTTGATTTTGTATGATATCGTTGTACTCTTCCACCTTTTCCATATTCCTTAGCTTATTTACTAATGTTCGCAGTCTTCGTTTGCTACTCATTTCATTCGTTCCGATCGGGCAGTGATCCCCCTTCCACGGAAGGCCAGAGTCGTACTGAGTCGTACCAGCCTTCTGCACTCCTGCTCTTTAAGTTCTTCATATACTGACTCTCAATCTTCAATTGAAGAATCAGATAAACCAAGTACATCCATCCGGCAAAGCTGTTCATATTGCACTGACGACTGCGTAAGAAGCATTTTTGACAAATCAACGTCTTGACCATATGATACTAGGATCCATCCCAACTTCGTAAGCTCTGCCACTGGCTCTCCTGGTGCGCCAACCTTCTGTCTTGAGGATATCTTAATTTTTGCGTATTCACCAATACCCAAAATAAGATATATTGGAAGCTGTTCTTTCGAACCATTAGGCAAAAGTCTCCATCAACAGCTTTGATGTCGATATGGAAAGTGTCTAGTTTCCTCGTTGTAGTCCCAAGGAGCATTTCAATGTTGAGAACATTCGATTTGATTGGTTCAGCCTTGATACAATTAAGAAGACCGGCAGAAGCATACGAACTCCCAGCTCCCGTATCTACTAGTGCTCTGCATTTCATCCCTTGCATTTCAACAATCACCACTGGATAAACAACTGCCTCGTTCGACATGGGTGCAGTCAACAACGGGTTGGATACCTTGTTACGAATTGAAATGTGGTGCCTTCGGTTACAATTTGCCCGGGTTGCTTTGCCTTTGCAATCCGCTACAGGTGTTTCGATCCTGTACAACTGAAGCATAAGTGTTTTTTTTGCAACAGTTTTCTTCTGTCTACCCCAGATACAACCTTATCACAATCCTTCGATCGATGGCCCAGACTATCGCAATAGGCACACGTTTTCTTTACTTCGTTTCGTTTGGTATGGTACGCTCGATCACGTGACCCAACCATGTTTCCCACTTTGTTGAACTAGCTTGCCATCTTGTCTACTTTCACTGTCCTTGTTGAGTATTGGATTTCTCACAGTCTGAGTGTTTCTACTAACTTTGGAAGTCCCATTCTTGCAAATTATTTTCGTTTCCAACCTGGTCCCCTTTGATGCCTTCCAACTTGTCAAGGCTGGTGCGTACATAGCCACTAAATTCTCGCAGTTTTCCTAGTGTTTCAAACGACTGAACATTGTAAACAAGTGTTTCATAGAACTCATGTACCTTTTGGGCTGTCTTTCTGTGGTTGTGGATAGACCCATGATGTTCTGCACATAAGCATGTAAGCATTTTTTCCTTCCTGATGATGACTAAAGAATAGTCGAAACGTAGAAAAAAAAGTTTATTATGTTGTCAATTTTCGTTGTATTGTAGTCGTATGTACTGTTTCACAAGGTTTACCGTATCTAGATTTGAGTAAGGATTTAGCTCTTTCATACCCTTTGGTTGAGAATGGAAGACCATTCTTGGGCTCAACTTATTCTTTGTGATAGGAAAACTTAGTGACAGATGCTACTTGTGATTGCTACTTCAGACTGGTTCCAGAATCTAAGTCAGTCCTGGGGTGTACCATTAAATTTTTTGATAACTAACTTTGGGAGCTTTTACGTTTAAATTCCAATTGTTCTTGTCTCGCAGTATGTGTTAAATCTGTCATCTTACCGTCAACTTCTTCGATTCGCTCTTCGATAGGCTTGCCTCATTCTCCAACATTTTCTTCGCTTTCTCCACTTGTAAATTTCGCTTCTTCGATTTCTTTTTTTAATATTTGATTCGCGTTTAACATCGGACGCAACGTTTCCCAATGTCGTTCAAGTGGTGTTTTCCTCCTCTTTTTCACTTTATCGTCCGTTTTGCTCAACATAAAGCCCAACGCTTTCAATTTCCCAGTCAAAGCGCCGTCTTTGCTCTCCATATTGCTTTATATTTCCACTGAGTATTAGAACCGCCGAATACTACGAGTCTCTTTCCAAAATTATCCCGTGAGGAGGTGCCACTGCGTGTGGAACGGTGTTGGATACCCCACGATCTCAAATATCACTCACAGTTATTTTCAACGTCGCAGTTTTACAATTTCTATCTCCGGGACTCTCCCTATTGTCTTGTCATGTGGCGCCAGACATAAAAAGCCCAACCTCGATCCCAGGACCTTTTTCCAGGTCTATTTTGTAATCCCATTGGCTCATTCAAACTGTCAATTAAATCATTTAAGAGTATAATTTATTCATGAAATACAACTGAAGAGAGATTTAAATCATTTAAACCCTTTGCTTAGCTTATGTAGCTTTAAATCACTTATTCATGTTATTATAGTATTAAAGAATTAAATCACTTGATCAGATGCTTTCGTCATGGCCAAGAAAGCGCATGTTTCCGCGCAGAAGAGGTGCCCCGTAAGTGCCACTTGAGAGACTTGGATCATCTGTGTGTGACGTTTAGTAGATATATATAGGTCAGTGGACACATCTCGGGACTTGAGTTTTTGTATGTATTCTGTTAGCAAGCATTTAGAAATAAAGACTATTTTAAGATTTAAGATATACCAAAGTCGTAACATGGTGTCAGGAGTAGGATACCTTTAACTGTTATTGTAAAATAATAGAGGAGGGTTTGAAGCACTTCAGGAATCGATAAAAGACAGTTGACAAAGATGAAATGGTACGAGATAGATTAGTGCTTAGTTGCAAGGATAGTACAGCTAGAACAAGATTGTTCAGAGAGAAAGATTGTGATTTGAAAAAAACCATCGAGTCTCTCAGGATTAGTGAAGCGATTATTGAACAGCTAAAAAGAATTAAAAGAGATGAAACACAAGAGCCAGTCAACTTTGTGAAAAAAGAAACTACAAACAAATTTCATGCTCATAAACAACACACAGAATAGAAGAAAAATAATTCATTTGGAATGCTGGTCAAGGATCGTCGGTGCAGATATTGTGGAGGGCGATATGAAAGGGATAAGAAGAATTGTCCGGCATTTGGAAAAAACTAGCAGAAGATGTGGAAAATTTAACCACTTTCAGTCAGTGTGCCAGCAAAAGCATACTGTCAGGTGCAAGAAAAATTGACTACGGATGACGAGACAGTCTACTGCATCGAAACAGTGGGAGCAGTAGAACACAAGCGTGGGAAAAAGAACTTTTTTGTACCGCTTTGTTTCAATGATGACAGTGGGCAAACAAAAGTTTCGTGTCAACTGGATACAGGAGCCACTTGTAATGTCATCTCATTCAACAAGTTGTGTGAAATTAAGCAAGCTGGAAAACCTGTTATGCAGCCAACAATAGCAAAATTAAGGCTCTATGACAAAAATCTGGTTCAAGTATTGGGAGAATGTGACCTGCAGTGTAAGTTCAAGGGTGAGCTGCATTCATTAAACTTTAAAGTTGTCAGTGGTACTCAGCAGCCCTTACTGTCAGGGGAAACCTGTACGAAGATGGGATTGATAACAGTACATGTACTGAATAATGTTGACGTAGTTTCAGCGGTGGAAGAGCCACAAGATATCTTTAAAGAATACAAGGATGTGTTTGAGGGACTGGGTTGTCTTCGGGGAGAATACCATCTGGAGGTGGACCCTAGTATCAGTCCTGTGAAACACACTGTTAGAAGAGTAGCCATTCCATTAAGATCTGAGTTGAAGAAACACATTGAAGAACTAGAGAAGATGCAAGTCCTAAAGAAAGTTATAGAACCCACTGATTGGATCAGCAGTCAAGTGGTGGTACGCAAAGGCAACAAGCTACGACTGTGTATAAACCCAAGGGACTTAAATAGAGCATTAAAACGCTCTCATTATCCAACGCCAACGATCGAAGAAGTATTGCCAGAGCTGTCAACAGGGACGTCGCTACTGGGGGTGTAACCCCCCCCCCCCCAATAATTTTAAGCTGGAAAAGTTGGTCAAACTTGAAAAAAATTTGGTCAAAATAATTGGTCACTTCTAAGCTGAAACTGCGAAAGAATATAGTTAAAAACCAAAATGCTTATAACTTATTGACCAACACGGAGCAAATTAACTGTGAATTGACAATCCGGTTTGACAGTCTCCTTTTTTGTTTTATTTTGCGCATTTGGACTGCCCATGGCTAAACCAGTAAATCTCTTTTCTAATATTCTTGATCTACTATACCCTCGCAAGATGAAGTGCTAGTCAGTCAATTATACATTATAATATAACAACAGAGTTGACGTTCGCGGGCATAAATATGTTTTTGGCCCGACTCAGAATCATTTAGCCCGAGCGTAGCGAGGGTTAAAATGAGCTCTGGGGAGAGCCAAAAACATATTTATGCCCAAGAACATCAACTTTATTACTATTATAATAACTTTAAAGCCCTTTTAACACTTAACTGGCTTCCGACTATTTATACATTGGCTATTACGTCAGCGGGCTAAAATATATTTTAGCCCGCTGATTTGTTTATTTTAGCCCGCAAAATACGTCACAATGCTCGCTAAAGTTATTATAATATATTAGTTTTTTGGTGTTAATAAAACTGAAACGGGAAAGTCACGTTGTTGAAAGACTAGGTAGATTTATATTAGTTGTTGGTTTCAAGGTAAGAACAATTTTTATAAATATTTAATTATATAATGTCAGTAAAAGACAGCATATAATTGTTTACCAATTTATGTCAAGTGTATATTTGTTTTGATATTTTGATTTTCTGTATATAATATATACATTTTATTTATTAAATTAAATTATTTTCGCCGGAGCGAGCGAAGTGTGCATTATCGCTGTTTTAATGCTAATTGTTAATGCAGAGATGGGGAAAGCAAAACAGGAAATGCGAGCTCGAAAAAGTCGGCGGAAAGTATCATGCTTAAATTGTGACAAGACAATGAGTTGGGAGTATTTTCGCTATTGCCTCGTTCCCTCAGTTCACATTGGCAAAAAAGTACCCGTTAAAGTTATTTCCAAAGCAGAAGCCTCTGCAGAATCCTCTACACAAAGTGTTGATATTAGAAACCGCTATTGCGTCGTCTCTAACTGCTGTGAGTATACAAATTTGATTTTGTTTTTAATTGAACTATCGACTGTTTACCAAGGGGTGCGTACATTTCCTTTACTCAGGTAGGTTTCGTAAAGAATCAAATGGATAAAACCTGTACCGATGATGAAGCAAGAAATATAAAAGACGTAACTGTGGTTGATCCAGAAGTAAATGTATATTGTGTGAGAGTTTAAGTTTTTATTGACGCCCTAATGACATTACGGCACATTATTTATTTACTTATCAATTTATTAATTATATTTATCATTTATGTAGCTTGTACAATTTTTTTCAGGAAAATTCAGACATTTCGTTTATGAATGACGGGGAAGAACTAGGAGATAACAACCAACCTCAAGAAAGTGCTGAAGTATGTTTCAAATTCATAATTATCGTAATCATCATTGTACTTTGCACAATGAAATATTAAAAAGACATTAAAGACTTAATTTAAAACGTCAGATATGCTGTATACTATTACATCATTGAACTAAGAAAAATTGTTCGTTGATATTTAGATTGGACAGGATCCACAAGAAAGACATTTGCTAGACTTAAGTACAGTATCAGATGAAGAAGATGTAGACGATGGACAACACGTGGACACCATATCAGACGTAGAAAGCGTGGTAGATGTCCAAACCTTTAAAACCGTATCAGATGAAGAAGTCGTGGACAAAGGGGAAAACTTAAACCAGCCCACTGAGGATCAATATTCCCCTGAATTTTTATTGTGCGCAGCTGGCAATCTAGAGCATGTAGCTGAACAGGTTGTAAACCTTGGAACACGCTTGCGACAGGCTCTTTTTCTTCACGTAGATGCGTGTTTGAGTGAGATGATATCTTCCTGCCAAAGTATTGTTGATTCTGTTCAACATGTAAAAAAATAGCTGAGAAATATACCTTACAACGTAGCTACGACAACGGCAGTTTCGAAGATCCATCCACACAGCGTGATCCTGGAAAGCGACCGATAATGCTTTCTGATGCCAACAAAAGGTATCTTATCAATCTCGGTCCTTGTCAGCCTAAATTAGATACCTTTCCAAAGAATTATAACATCAGAAAGACAGTACAAAATCGGTTTTCGTCATCATAGTGCAGAGAGTATCCGTTCTTAGAGTATAGCATCTCGAACGACTCTGCTCATTGTTTTGTTTGTTCTCTATTTCCACTGGCATTGATCGTCCCAAAGCGGAAGATGCCTGGGTAAAACGAACAAGAAGTTGGAAAAAATGAAGGGCAGTCAGGGAAAAGGCAAACAAGGAAAATTAAACAAGCACTTTAACACTAAATCTCATAAGTCTTCGTTGCAAGAGTTTTGTTAATTTTTGCCAAGGAGACCGTCATAATGAAGTGTTATGGGACAAGGAAGTCCGTTCGCAGTTGGTTTAAGATGAGAAGCTCCTGCAAGACCAGAGAGAAGTTATATCTATTTTACTAAACATTTCAAGAACACTTGCCCGAAAAGGACTTGCGTTCCGAGGAAATGAAAATGAAAACGATGGAAACTTCTGCCAAATAGTTGGACTGATGGGTCGGCACGTTTTCTCGATTAAAAGATGGATAGACTCGTGAGCAAAACGAAACTATAAAACAACTTATATGGGTCCTGAGAGCCAAAATAAATTTAAGATGTTAGCCGATGAATGCAGAGAAATGATAGATGCAGAGATAGGCAGAGCTCCTTTAACAGCTGTAATTGCAGATACCACCCCAGATGTGTCCAATGATGACCAAATGGCCTTCGCTGTTTGATTTGTTAATGAAGAGGGAAAACCGCATGTTTGAACGTTTACTCGAGACAAAGATAGTAATCGATAAGACGGGCGCAGGCCTTGCTATTGCAAGCAGGACAAAAAAGAAATGTAGACACCACTACCATCAGGTATCAAACTTACGACAGCGCTTCATCAATGTCCGGAAAATACAAGGGAGCACAACAGATTCTTTCAGAATTATTAGAGCGACATGTTTTTTATACCGCTTGTCTGCCTCATGGCTCGAATTTAGTTATTGAACATGCGTCCAATGTAAGCCATATCATCAGTAATATGTATGACAACATAGAAGCACTGTATGTTTTCTTTGCAGCAAGCACGAAACGTACTTTCAACCTAAATGAAGTGATGAAAACTTCTTCAAACTGTCTGAAATTAACTAACTTGTCGAAAAGAAGATGGAGTGCGCGGCCAGATGCGATAAAAGCAGTTTGAGTAGATTACGACGAGATCTGCCGAAGTTTCAAGAGATATCTCAAGATAGGAAATTTGACCAAGAGAGCAGAACTAAAGCATTTGGGTTGCTGAGCAAAATAAAAAGCTTTGACTTTCTTTTTGCTTTTATGTACATGAAGAACATAATGTTTAAAATAAAGATGATGATTGACCTTCTCTAAACGGAGGAGTTGGATGTTAGCGGTGCCCTGTTGGTGGTGTATAAGAAACAAAAGACAGTCTTCAGAGAATTCGAAAAACTGAAAACGCCATTGATGATGAAGTCCAGGCTGTGTGCCTATTCGCAAGTCAATACAACGTTGACGCAGAAGCTGAATTTCAAAGGATTCATCGAACACGTGTTCCACCAAGACGCCTGGATCCAAATCCCGAAACCCAGACCAATATGTTTATGGCTACGTTTTATAGAAAAGAGGTTTTCCTTTTTCTCGACACAATGGTGGAGGTATTATCAGCAAAGATAAATGGCCTTGAGGACTCATTTAGACTATCCATAAATTATCTCGACCCAAATCTAATTCCAACGATCGACAAGGTGGTAAAACTAGCGAATCAGTTTCCAAGCGACATTCTTGACCCACAAGCGTTCCTAGCTGAATTGGAGATTTTCAACGGGTATTACAACAAAGTGAAAGTGGAGAGGTGCGAAACAAAATTGACAATTCGCGATGCAGCGGAACTAGCCATGAAATGCAACCGAGAAAAGATGCTTTTCTCACAAGTTGCCAAAATTTACTGCTTGTTTCTAACATCTCCCCCTTCTGCCTGCAAGAGTGAAAGGACATTTAGCCGATTAAAACTTCTTAAAAATTACTTAAGAAGTACGATAACACAAGAACGACTTGACAACCTGATGATTCTTTTTTGCGAAAGAGATATTGCTGACAAGCTTTCAATAGAAAAGGTGGTCGATAAATGGACAACAATAAGACGTCGGCGAATTATGCTTTCGTAGCTTAATTGTGACAATCGTCCACCCAGTAGCGTAGCCGGCGGATGATTAAATCCAGCTATGCCAATATTTTCCTGTTCATTGGCTATGAAAACAATCAATTTTTAAAGAAATGAATCATGACAATAACTTGAAGATAACTTGAAATTTGCATAGCGGGACTGAATTGTCGTGCTGGTTACGCCACTGCGTCCACTTACTGACTACTGTAACTGTCTCCGTCTCTCCGAGGCATAACTTCTTAACATGGTAACCTTTGCACAAAGTTTGAACAACCTATAGGCCAATGCCATAGGCGTTAGATATCTAACATTTTGTTAAAAGCCTATAATTTGAATATATATGTTATATTTGTTATATTTAGTACTATACTCGAACTGGAAAAATATTTTCCCGGGGTCTCTTTATTAGCTAAATTCGAATAATTTGTAACAACAGTGCAGACTGCAGTAATTTAGTTGGGTAAAAGTTGTTAAATCGTTAAAATATCATTTTCATAAAAATGCTGTTTACAGTTTTACTGGAACTTGAATTACCAAGCACCCCCCCCCCCCCCTCTCTTTAAGCATTCAGTTTTTCTGTCACGTAAGTGACGTTGTCCAAACTAAAACCTTGAAACAGTTGAAAGTTGGCCAAAATGCTCCCCAAAATTTGGTCAAAATATCAGGACACCGCCCCTCCCCTCTCCCCCCCCAATATTCATGCCTTCGCGACGTTCCTGGCTGTCAAAAACAAAAATTTTTAGTGTAGCTGATGCAAAGAATGGATTTTGGCAGATAAAGTTAGACGAGCCAAGTAGTTATCTTACAACATTCTAGACACCTTTCGGCCGATATCGTTGGTTGAGAATGCCTTTCGGATTGGCTACCGCTCCAGAAGAATATCAACGCCGACAACATGGGGTACTGCGTGGCATCCACGTTATAGCTGATCATATCCTTATCACAGGGCGGGGGGGGGGGAGACAGAGGAAGAGGCACTAAAGGATCATGATAATAACCTAGTTGCACTATTGAAGAGAGTGAATGGGAAGTGAATCTAGTAAAACCACTTGTACATAGCGTAATCTATAAACTATTGTAATCTTGTACCTATTTTTCTGCTATTTGTAAATAAGTTAACGATTCTTGTTCATACTATCCTGTAATTTCTTTTCTACTTTTGTAATTTTCTTGTTACACGCCCCCTGTGGAAATCAGCTTCGGTTGACAGGGTCAGCGTGGGTAAATAAAGTTCTCTATCTATCTATAATCTGAAGTTGAATCCTAAGAAGTTGAAGCTTCGATTGTCTGAAGTCTCCTACATTGGGTACTTGCTAACGTCAAGTGGAGTTAAGCCTGACCCGGATAAAGTCCGTGCAGTCCAGAGAGATGCCGAATCCAGATGGATGGAACCGAGCAGAGAAAGTTAAAGCCATCCAACGCTTTCTCGCGTTTGCGAATTACCTATCTAAATTTGTGCTTAATCCGGTTGATGAGTGTAAGCCACTGCGACGCCTTACAGACAAGGATACAGAGTGGGTGTGGGAGAAGCATCACCAAGATGCTTTCAATCATGTCAAGCAATTGACAGCAGAGTATCCTGTTCTACGCTACTACAATGTAAGCCTGCCAGTCACCGTTCAGTGTGATAGTAGTGAGACTGGCTTAGGAGCAGCTTTGCTACAAAACGGACAACCCGTTGCGTTTGCATCGAGAACCTTATCAGCAACAGAACGGGGATATGGACAGATAGAAAAGGAGTGCCTGGCGATTGTTTTTTCCTATGAGAGATTCCACCAGTATATATTTGGTAGGGAGGTGGTTGCTGTACAAACTGACCATAAACCTCTTGAATCTATCTTCACCAAACCGTTGACAGCAGCGCCGAAACGTCTCCTGGGTATGCTTCTTCGTCTCCAAAAGTTTAATCTCGCAGTAGGCTACAAAAGAGGAACAGAAATGTGGCTGGCGGGTACCTTGTCGAGAGCACCACTACCGTATATCAATCCACCTCAAGGCCATCTTCGGCCAGAGCATGAAGTAGTTTGTCGCATCGAATTGGAAGACGTTAATGCTGCAGTGTTTCTGAGATTGTCAAAGGATGGCTTAAGGAACATACAACGCCTAACAGAGTCAGACGAGCAACTACAGTGTCTTAAGTCAACAGTCCTATTAGGTTGGCCTGAGCCAAAGCAACAGGTCGAGCAGCGAATTGCGGAATACTGGACATACTGACAGGGGATTGGCGTTCACAACGGCCTGCTGTACAAAGGTGATCGAGTAATTGTACCTACCGTCCTTCACAAAGAAATCATGACGCACATTCTTGCAAGTCACCAAGGAGAACAGGCATGTCTTAGACGGGCCCGAGATGCTTTGTTTTGCCCTGGGATGACGCAACAAATCAGGGAAGTCGTGAGTAACTGTAGTTTGTGTCCGGCGAAACCAAAAGAACCGCTGATGACGCCAGAGCTGCCAAAGCGAAGGCAGTGGTCCACAAGACAAAGAAGCATTTCGCACGATTTGGTATACCAGACAGGGTATATACAGACAATGGTCCACAATTTGGTTGTGCTGAATATAAAGCATTTGCGAGCAACTGGAAGTTTGAACATTATACATCCTCCCCATATCATGCCAAGTCTAATGGTCTTGTTAAGGCTGCTGTAAAGAATGCCAAAACACTTCAGAAAAAAGCGGCCAGAGCAAATGGGGATCAGTGGTTAAGCTTTCTAGACTAGAGAAAGCGACAAAAGGCGAAGAAATATTTTGATCGAGGCTCAAAAAATCTTCCTGAATTGGATGTTGGTCAGCCAATCCGGATGATGCCCTCTTTAAAAGATACAACAAAGATATGGAGAAAAGGGACTTGCGTGGACAAGGTGGCACCACTTTCATACATAGTAGAGGTCGATGGGTCAAGATATCGAAGAAATCGAAAGTTTTTACGCAGTGCGAATGGTAGGATTGACGAGAACAGTCAAACAGTACCTGCTTTACAAACACTGGAACCCCAAGTTCATCCTCCTACATCGACTCCATCATTATTGGACAACACTGAGGTGGGAAACACATCAGCAGAGGAGCAATCTGCAAATGGCAACGACTGTATAGAACAAGGAGAGAGTCCTCAAGTTTCATTACCACCAAGCCCGGTACTTCCATCAACAGTAAAGAGGACTCGCAGTGGAAGGATCAGTAAACCACCAAATAGACTGAACGTTTAGTTAAATTTGAACAAATACTTTACGATGTTTATACTGGTTTAAAAACACTGGAAAAACCCCCTAAAAAACCCCGGCAATTAGAACTTTGTTTAAATTAGGAAAGAGAAGATGTTAAGAGACTTGATTGATCTGTGTGTGACGCTAAGTAAATATATATAGGTCAGTGGACACGTCTCGGGATGTGAGTTTTTGTATGCATTCTGCTAGCAAACATTTAGAAATAAGGAGACTATTTTAAGATATACCAAAGTCGTAACACACGTACTAGGTGTGTAATTTTGGAGAACAGCCGAGTTTGCGCGAAGAACAGTTACATTTGCACAGATTAGAGAGTCAGATTTTTACAGATCAACCTTGTTTCTCGGAACACTAGCACATTTGCACGGAGAAGAGGTGGCCCTTGTGGGCCGCCCTACTGACTTATCTATGACTTATCTGCAAGTTGCATCAGTAGTTGCAATTGGTCCACCGCTGAAGCCAATAAAACAGCGATTGTGAAATTAATGAGCATGCAAGTGGAAGCATGCTTTCTGAAACCATTGATCTAAAAATAAATAATCTGGATAGAGAATTTCTACCTATACCTACAAAAATCGTAGCCATTTTTTGATTTCGCGCATCCGATTCTTGGGACCACTTATGGCGTCTGAACAAGGAGTGCTATAGTGCATTCGAAGCTGTATATGAGCAGTTTGCACTGTGTTGGGCTCGTTTACTTTCAAATGTATCTAGTGAACATGACGAGCAATGGATATTTTGTCGATATTTACCGATTTGGATTCATTTTAGCCATTACTCGGCGAAAAAAACTGTTCGCGTGTGGTGTGTTTTTGACAGCAGCACAACAAATAAACATGATTGACACATTCAATGTTAGGATAGGTAAACTGTTCAGCGGATGTTCATTTAACTGAATAATTGCACTTCTATACTAGCTTTTAGAATAGATTTTCTTCTTTTAATGTGAAGCGCTTCTTTGTAGAGTAGTGAATTCCAGTTTTTGGAGGAGTCAATGATTTTAGTGTTTGAGAGTACAATTTTTATTAGTTGTGTGTTTGTTTTTCTAAGTTCTATTTACATGCAAAAACGTTAATCTTTGCTCACGAGCCTTTGCGCGCGTTAACTTGTTTTAAAATTGTTTTAAATTTGCATACGCTTGTAATGTTTAACAGTTATTCTACGAACTTGCATTGAGTCGTATATGAGTCGAGTTGCAAACAACTTGTGCTTATACCGTATAAAACACTACTTGTTGTTTAAAAAGAATGTTTTAACAAATTTTGCCAAACGCTTCAAATTCTTAAAAAATATAAATGTTTCGGACTTTGTTGACCTCAAAATTGAGCACAATTTTTGTTATTAAAGCAATTCAAGACAATTATGATCTTTTCCAGCTTTCAGGAGACTTATTCAGCATTAATTCGTAAAAAACTGTATTTTATACTTGTTAAAGTGACATTTAAATCAAGTACTAACCTTCAAAAACTTTATCTGGGTTTATGTGTTGTACGTATGGCCAAGAAAGGCTGGCAAAATACTCAAAACAAGATTTTTTGCGATCGAAAAACTTTCAGCCGCCATCTTGGTTTCGCTACTAGTGGGATATGAGCTAATATACTAGTAGTAGAGGAGCCAATCAGATTATAGAATACGTAATATCCGGCCGTTGGCAGTCTATATAGTGATTAACAATTATTTGCCGAAGGCGAAGTGATTATTGGTAATTATTATTTTTTGAAAATATTTTAGGGGTTTTGATTGGTTAAGAGCTAAAGGTGAATTCGACAATCCACAAATACGAAATGACAACAAGAAAATCAAATGTATCCAAAAACTCCTTGAAGATAATGTTATCCTGAAACCAGATAAAGGGAAAGGCGTTGTGATTATTAGTCGTTATAATAATATAATTACAGTCAGAATCTCACTAGAAACGTTATTCTCAATCCGTAAGCGTTTCTGTATAATCATAGAAGACTCAACACCAACCAGATTAAACAGCGTCCAGGGATACCTACAAAAAACTACTTAAGCGTGGGGAAATCAACGAAACAACATACCAAATGATGCGACCACAAGCAGCGAAACCAGCACGAGCCCGTGGATCGCCAAAAATCCACAAGAAATTTGACAAGCTACCTAAATTTCGTCCTATAATCGATACCACTGGAACAACCCATAACCAAATTGGCTAGTTTCTGAGTCAATTCTTACACCCATTAACAACCAACGAACACACTGTAAAGCTAGGACACGTTTGTCCTAGTAGAGGAGCCAATCAGATTACACAATACTTAATATCCGTTGGCAGTCTATATAATAAAAGGTCATTCTTACCAACACTGCTGAAGATGAATCAAATCTGATTCAAAATATACAGTTTTTAATAAATTGTGTTAATAATATGCAGTCTGTATTCGGAATAACTTTTGTATTATTTTTGCTGAAATTATCAGCCGGAAAAGGATTTTGGATTTTTATCCTCGCAAGTATTAGTGGTCAATCTTTATTCAGCTACTAAATTGGGAAGAGAAGAGAAGGTTCTCTTTTGTCATTAACTCGTACGAGTTCTATTGTAAAGTGTAAATGACCTCTGGTAATTTGACCCGCATACGACGTGGAATACCATCGAGACTTATATTGCCACACAACACTAGATCTCAGGTACTTGGGAACTTTGTCTCCAAACTTTGAAAAGTATGGCATTCGTCTGGAAGACGATTCTGGTGTGGAGATGATCCAAACGGCATTACAAAGGCAATTAATTTGGGTGCGGATTTGATAGAATGTATCTCTGTGAATGGAGGCAGAAAAAGATTATTTTCTTGGGAACCGTCTGGACAGAGGATTTAGGATCGAAGGTATGTATGTATGATGCCCAATTTGTCCACTAACCAACGAACAATGCGGTCAAACATGCGAGGATGGACATGTAAAGGAGAGTGCAGAGTTTAGAAAAAGCAAGAATATAAGGAAACGGCTGCTAATATAAGGTGAGCATCTTCCTTGTTCCCTTCGAAAAATTCTCCCCAGGAAATTTGCATTTGGGGTGTAAAGCAGTTTATTTCTGAGATGGAATTAACTGCAAACAATGTCTTCTTGTAATTTTCTTGCAACTTACCATGCAATTCTGAGTTCTGAATTTTAACGTATTATGACGTTTACCTGTGTGCATGATCCACTACAGCTTGCATTATAGAACAGTGAAAACACTTCCTGTTGTATTAATTGGATGGGTAATCTGATGCAGCAGTAACTTGGATGTGTGTTCCATCTATTGCCCCTGCCCACTGAGGAAATTTCCATTGTTTAGCAAATCCATTTAAGACGACTTTTAAAGCCTCTCCAGTTGGCCACTCGATGACGTTTGGTAAGTACATGTTAACTATAGCCTTGCACACATCACTGACAATTTGGCAAGCTGTACTCTTATCAATATCAAATCGCCAACCTAAAGATCTCATGTCTTCGACCCCAATGTATCCCCTTTGTGCGAAGCTTCCTTCAATTTTCCACAGATTGACATACGGGAATCTCGACATACGAAAATTTCCGATCCAATGGTTGTCATCAACCCACTGGCTTGCTGTTCTCTCCCAAAATAAATTGTAGCCTCTCTTATCAAAGCCTTCTTAATACCATCTCTCGACGTAGGTTTATTTCATATAATCCGAGTAATGACATCCAATTTTTTTTTTCTTCATCTGAAAAAAATACCATTTTCTTTTTTTCTTTTTAACTCATTGAGTTTTAATTTATTAGCTAAATCTCCTAATATTATTGCCAATCCCACAATGTCACTTGCAGCTAAGTAGAAGAATGCGCTCGAGCCCGCCATGCTGAATTACTCAGCGCCATCGGCGCTGGGACTCGGCTGGGAGTTGGGACCGTCTAAGAACTAATTACTTGCACGTGGATATCAATCTCCTACCAAACTCACGCTTTTTTTAACGCAATAACCTTCAATTGTGACAATTATAAAAGACTGTCTAAACAATTAATATAAAAGACTGCCTTTGAGCTCCCTATATGCCGTTGTGTCTAAACTTGATGCATATTAACACAATCAGTTGAGCGTTTAGTTCACACTATGTCAGCCGATACCGTATTTTACTCGAGGATGGGAAAATACTTGATCCTTCGCGCTCGATCAGTGGTGAGAACGGGCTCCTAGATAACACGATTGTGAAAAGGTTGCAAACCTTGAGTAACCTGATGATGATTTGTTTGACTGCCCAGAGGTATGTGTCGACGACATTTTGGCCGGTTTAGCCACGCGTATCGACTCGTCATGCACCAAGAAACCTGCCAAGGAGAAGCTTTTGAAAATTCAAGAGCGTTATTTACGCCCTAAAAACGGTCCCTTTCTGTTGGCTCTAAGAGTTAATCCAGAGCTTTGGGATGCTTTGTCCCATAGCGCTAAAGGACGAGAATTGGAGTTACAAAGCTCTTTGTGAAAAGTTTTTATCCGCTTGCTCAACTGGCAAATAAGCTGGTTCAGGCGAAATCAATTAGTGCGGAAAGTGTCCCCTTTGCGGATATGTACCCTTCAGTTCAGCTGTTGTGCAGTAACCCTTTTGGTAATGCTTTATATTAATTCTCAATGAAACGTCGCAAATTACTTAGATTCGCTGCGGGTTTTAAGTCCTTGTGTCGCGAAAGTCCACCGATTTCAACGTGGCTGTTTGGTGACGAGTTACGTAAAAGTACTAGAGATACTGCATAAGTTAAACGGATGTCTTTCAAGAAGTTTTCTAACAAACGAAAGTTTTACGGCCCAAGCACGTCTACCGCAGAAAGGTTTAACAAAGATTCTTATCAATCTGGTTCTGTAAAATTCAAGCGTCGGCTAGAGCGGATTCGACCTTCGCGAGGCAGTCGTTGGAATTACCGGGCACAGTCAGACGCTCAACCGTCAAATGTGCAAACTCGTCCCCAGAACATGCCGACTCAACAGCATCATTAACTTGTTTAGTGTCTTCTCAACTGCAGGTTAGTGGTCATCTACGATTGTTTGTTAAGTATTGGGCAAAAATTACATCTGACCCTTAGGTCTTAGAAACCGTTGGTCAAGGTTATAAAATTGAGCTTAGACGTTTGCCGTTTCAGTATCATTCTAACACTCAACAGAAGTGTTTTTCACCTGTTGAGCGAAAGTCTATTAGTGACGAGTCAGTAAAACGTTGCTCGCCAAGGGAACCATTAGACAATGCTCATTTGACAAATCGCAGTTTATTTCGAACTTATTTCTAGCACCAAATAGATCAGGCGAAATGCGGCCGGTCATAACTTGAAAAGTTTGAATACATTTGTTGAGTATTCTCATTTTAAGATGGAGAATATAAACTTGTTAATTGATTTGTTGCGCCCCAATGATTTTATTTTAACGGTCTGGTGGAAAATGAGGATACGCGGATTTACGGATATTTTATATTGCGAAACTTATACGGCAAAACTTATATTGTTATGCTTATAGATGCTCATGCATAGAGTCGCCGATGCTCTGCGTTTTTGACAAACTTACAAATGTTCTTGTGTGTACAGATTTTTGCTAAAACAATGCATTTCATTTCATTGTTCATATATAATTCACGCATGAATTAGTAATAAAGAAACATTTATTTTTGCAACTTGTAGAGTACCTTTAACTGCAACATTCTAATGTTATGAATTTTAGAAACGGAAAAGTTAAGAACGCGTATTTGTTGCATTTTGCGAGGCATACATACATGATACATAGATCCTCAGTGACGTGATTACATTAAGCCACTCTTAATCAAATATTTGTTTCGGTCCTGTCTTTGTTTCAAAGTAAAACAGATGAAGATAATATTACCTAATGTCGCCGAAGATGATGTGCACCATCGATCATCAGCACTGTTACAAACTATTCTATTTCGTTTTTTTTTGTTTTACTTATTGTATTACAAACATGTTATTTTGAAGGCAAGATAATACGAAGCGAAAAATAGCACACGTGCAACGTAATCAGATTTCGATCACTTTTACTCATAAAGGTGAAATAATGAAAAACAACTGAACAATACTGCAGAAACCGCGGCAGGACGAGAAATTAGAGTACAATTAGGAGTGGCTTTGAAATATGAAATATTTAAGAAATTAAATACAGAGTTCAGTGTTAGCAAAGATAGTTTTCAGTGGCATAATGATTGATGAAAAAAAGACCTGTAATTTTAGTTTTTAACAGTTCATAAACGTTGCACATTATAGATATGATGCAGCGTTCTATATTTAATTTCTTAAGTATTTCATAGCTATTTAAAAGCCACTCCTAATTGTACCTTAATTTCCCGTCCTGCCGCGGTTTCAGTATTGCTCAGTTGTTTTTCATTATTTCACCTTTATGAGTAAAAGTGATCGAAATCTGATTATGTTGCACGTGTGCTATTTTTTGCTTCGTATTATCGTGCCTTCAAAATAACATGTTTGTAATACAATAAGTAAAAACAAAAAACGAAATATAATAGTTTGTAACAGTGCTGATGATCGATGGTGCACATCATCTTCGGCGACATTAGGTAATATTATCTTCATCTGTTTTACTTTGAAAGGCAGGACCGAAACAAATGTTTGATCTAGAGTGGCTTAATGTGATCACGTCACTGAGGATCTATGTATCATCTATGTATGCCTTGCCAAATGCTACAAATACGCGTTCTTTTCCGTTTTTAAAATTTTATGACATTAGAAAGTTGAAATTAAAGGTACTCTACAAGTTCCAAAAATAAATGTTTCTTTATTACTAACTCATGCGTGAGTTATATATGAACTATGAAATGAATTGTAAGTTTGTCAAAAACGCTGAGCATCGGCGACTCTATGAGCATCTATGAGCATAACAGTATAACTTATAAGTTTCGGCGTATAAGTTTCGCAATATAAGATATCCGCATGTCCACATTTTCTACCAGACCTATTGCGACTATTGATTTGAAAGACGCGCTTACTTTACAGTACTAGTGATACATGTTGACCATTCAAATTTTTTACGTTTTCACGGCGATGGTCTTCTTTATGAATTTGCTGTTTTACCCTTTATGCTCACATCTTCCCCTCGTATATTCACAAAACTTATATTATGAAACCCATTATCGCGTATCTGTGCGGACAATCCATACGGATTATTATTTTCATAGACGACATATTGCGGTTGGCAATTCTTTTGCCGACTGTTCCGAGAATGTAACTGCAGTAATTACGGTCTTAAAAGAAATTGGATTCGTTGTAAACAAGGAAAAGTCTTCCTGAATACCAAAGCAGGTTGCCACCTATATTAGGTATTTATTAGATTCGCACAAAATGATAATTTCTCTGCCCGACGAAAAAATAGCCAGAATTTCCGCGTTTGCGGAAGATTTGTTGACTCAAAGAGTTTGTACGATTTGCGGGGTAGCGCGTATGATATTGGTTTGATTATATCATCATTTCGAGCTGTTTTACTGAGCAAGTTGCACTATTGTTCCTTAGAGCGTTTGAAGATTGCTGCATTATGACAAGGGCGTTGTCCTTACTGCCGAGGCCCACTCAGATTTACGTTGGTGGGTCGTTAATGCTCCCAATCAAAACGGAGTTTCTCTCCAAAAATCGAGAGACCATTGCAATGAGTTAAAAACAAGCGGTAATTAGTCGAAAGAAGAAGCGAGCATGCACATAAATTATCTTGAGCTTTTGGCTGTTCTATTTGCTTTGAAAGTCTTTGTTCGGTTGTACAGGCGAAAGACGTTTGATATTTTTAGAATGTCGAACCAAAACAGAAGGAAATTCTGCTAGTTAAAGTGATTGACTCTGCAGCGAGGTTTAATTTTTTTATTTGGAGAGAAGAAACGATTTTGACTGATGTGTTCTAACATATACAGGTAAGTGATATTGATTTACGCGTGGAAAAGTTTTTATAGATTAAAGAGCAAAGTAAACAATTTCATCTGCAATCACATCCCTTTCCGTCATTTTTCCGGCCTGTGTGATAAAATGTACTGTAACCTACGCCTCAACAGTCTCGTATGTATCTTCAGATCTTTGTTCTAATCTAGGTACCGTTGCAACTGGAATGGATATAACAGCTCCTAGCATTTCAAAACATCCAAAAACAATTAAGGGAATTTTAAAAGCACCAGTTGTATCTCTTAAGAGACCTAAAAGAGAAAATATTCCACTAACAAACACAGTCAACACTATTAATTACACTAAGAGACGCATGGTATGCTTTTCACGTCAAGCATTTACAATATGATGCACGACAAAAATATCGACGCAGTAAAATCTATTGTAAGGTACGAATGTACCTGAAATAATTGACATTATCGCCATTGTTTCGTCGGCCAATCGATTAACGCGAGGAGAAAGGAATGCTATGCGTGCATGGTGATTGATGTATAAACTGATTCACTAAACTGAAAATCTAGGCATAAGTTTCCATTGTTGTGAGCAGAGGTAGGGGTTTGTTTGGGGGGGGGGGGGGGAAGGGAATATATTCGGGTGTTCATTGATTTATTATTTCATCAAATTATTTTAAATATTTTCTTAGCTCATTTATGTGAGATATAAAACTACTTTAAAAATGGCTTGCTTAAAACAAAATGTCTGGAAACCCTAGCTGTTGCCCCCTTCCTCTTCCGAATCATATGAGTACGATGGTTGTGGAGAAAAGCTACTGTTCAATCAATTTTACCTGCAATAGGTGGTCCAAAAGAAATAAACAATCCATTAAAAGCAACAGCAAATCCAAAAGCTTGAGCTATATTTTCTTTTCTAACACAATCCACTATGGTGACACAAAATAGTGCATTATAAGTACCGTGAAATATTCCAGCGATGACTGAGTATATAAAAATAGTGATGTACGTTTGACACAAGTAACTCAGCGATGTGTTGATACCATGTAAAAAGACAGACATTATAAGCACGAGGACACGATATTTTACCATGTCTCCAATTTTTCCAGCAACTAGTGCGCTTGGGATACTGACAATGCCAGTCGTGAAGTAAAACCACTTTGATTGGTTTTCGTGTATGCCATAACCTTTTGCACGATCAGCCTATAGAGTAGAAAGACAAATTTGAACAATATATGTAGTATGTGTAATATATAAAATGCGTAATACTCATCACATGAAACTCAATGACTCGTTATTGTGGATTTAACACTTCGATTCACGTTTTGTAGTATTCATTTTCTTGCCTCTTCATGACTTACCGCAGTCTGTTTCATCCAGGAGGAATCTTCAGGTGGAAGACAAATTTCGAAAACATGTGTGCCTTTTTATGCTTAAGTAGGAAACATCGGATCCTCCCGTGTATGAAACAGATTTTTTTAGTATTGACCACTTTATGGTGAAATCTGTTTTGTTTTAAGTTCCAAACATGTTTCGAAAGTTTCGTTCCCTTTTCGTTTGAATATTTTTTGTGGGGAAAGATTTGATATGATTCCTGTACTGCTCTTTAAATGTGCTTGAAATCATGCCAACGTAGTGGTGCTTCGTGTCCTGTCTGTTGCTGATGCCGATGGTTGCTTTATGTACAATGTCCTTACTCATGTAACCTTACTCTGCAGTAGACATGATCGCTTGTTCCTACAGTTGTAGACAGTTGTAGTGTACTCAATTGATGTATTTATCTTTAACTTGCAACGGCTTTTCTGTTTGTTCATTGACAATCGTTCTGGCATGCAAATTGCATTAATATTGTTAGTCCAGCCGATTGGTGTAAAATGATAAAGCAATTGTGCATTTTATGATAGAAGCACACAACTTGCCATGATTGTAGCAACCTGATTCTCAGGGTCTTCACATCCGCTACCCGCGCTACGGCGAAGACCCTGACACAGACTGGTCACGTTGCACCCAAATTTTGGGTGCTTGACATTCGTACTTAGCAGGGGTAGGTAAAAACGCGTTATTTATAAGTAATAGCATGGCTTGAGGGAGATTAGTGATTAAATGGCCCCGTAACCCGAGGGAGGTTTGTGGAATTCCCGTGCGCGAAGCCCGAGGGAATTCCACAAACCTCCCGAGGGTAAGGGGCTATTTAATCACTAATCTCCCGAAAAGCCATGCTATTAGTTTGTAATAGCAAGGGTTTCCAAGCATATAATTTGTTTTTACTAACTGTTCAAACTCATGTGAGAATAATAACACTTTGAATAGATCAGCGTAAGTGGCGCGTATAAATATGAGGGAGTTCCATTGGTTTGAATAGTGTTGTGTTGTGTCGAATGTAATTCCCCGCTGTAGCGGACGATTAGTTAGTAATCGACCCGATAAAAACAAAAGAAACCCGGTCAACTATGCTATTACACAAATTATTGTCAAACAACAAGGGAGACAAAAATATAGCAAAGATACGGTTTTAGAGTCAGATGACTTCCCGCTTCGTCGGTCTTCCCTTGTTGTAATAATTTGTGATAACGCGTTTTTACCTACCCCTGCTAAGTACGAATGTCAAGCACCCAAAATTTGGGTGCCACGTGACCAGCCTGTGTCAGGGTCTTCGCCGTAGCGCGGGTAGCGGAGGTGAAGACCCTGAGAATCAGGTTGTGATTGTAGAGTATATTTAAGAAAAGCATTTTTCTGTAGGGCATAACAGGTTTTTTCGTAGACGCAACAAAATCGAGTTTTCTTACTAATGATATATTCAATTACTATTCCTTTAAAAAACTGAACGAAATTTCAGTTGCATTATGAGCGAAAACCACTTATATCTATAGAAAGTTTGGCCAAAACTAAATATAAGACATTTAAGCGGGAAGTACGGGTTTTGAACCTGTTTTCGAGTTACAGGAGGTTGAAGTCGCTAAAAAACAGCCCTTTGGAGTGTTTTGCGGCATTTTTCACCTGCTTGAGCGCGAATTAATATCTCATTGCAGACAAACAAAATAGCAAAAATGGCTTAATTGTCTTATATCAGTGGCGGATCTAGCGTAAGTCAAAATAAATTACCACAGCTCATTCTAGGATATATTTACATTTTAAAATACCTTCAAAGCAACTTCATTGGTTAGATTTTATTCTTTTGAAATTCATAACCTATGACATTGTTATAAAGTTATTTTGAATTTAAAATTGAGCTGCTATAATTTATTTTGACTTACCCTGGATGCGCCACTGTCTTATATGTATTTTTTTCGCGAACTTTCCATTCATGTTAGTAGCTTTTACTAGAAATTTCACTTTTTCATAACGTATAGTAAATTAATAGATAAAGGTGACAAAAACTTGATTTTTTGACTAGCAGATGTAAACCTGCAATGGCCCTATAGCTATCACGCACTCATATGCACTCACGATTTGTTCTAACTGTATGGCAAGTTTTATGCTTCTATCATCAAGTGCACATTGTTTTAACTTATCTGCACGACTATGTATGGCTTTTTCAAGCAATCACTCACGGTGTAGATATCCAATTTATCATTCCGATAACGCCACACTTGCCAGTGATAATTCTGTTGGTATTTTTTAAAATAACGCAATTCTGCTCGTTTTATTTTCACTTAATTACAGGTAAACCCAATCAACACATGAACACTCGTATTCTAATAAAATATCTTTGCGAAACAAACTTTTTGATATGTATACAATATATACATACGGCATACATACATAAAATTTTACAAGGTTAATTATTTCTTTTCTGAGTACGCATAGTTGGAATTGGACTATAGTTAATCGAAGGCTACCAACACATACGCTAAGTGCATATACCTATTTTTACTAAATTTGCTGTATAGCTATATGATAGTTCAGAAGTGTATAGATAGAGTTTATACCCACCAGAAAAAAGTTTCCAACAGTCCATCCTAACATTGATACTGATGATCCAAGCATAAACAAAAAGAACCGAGGATTTTTACATAGAGACATGTTGCAAAAGAACTTTCTCTTCTCAGCTGAAACATGTGGAACCGCTTCAATCCAACCATAAGTTAAGCTCAACAAACAAATAATGACTCCAAGATACGCAAATATACGAAACATTATCGTCCAGTGAAAATATTCCAACATAACAGTAATTATCAAAGAAAAACTAAATATTCCCGCGGACAAACTACTGGATACAAAAGCGCATGCTATTCCATGATATTTCGACGGCATGCATTTCACAGGTGCTACCATTGAGGATGCGTGTAGTAACGAAGCCGCCGCTGCGTAAATAAGGACGAATGTTGGAAATACGCCATAAATTGTATTTACGTAGGAGGCCGAGATCAAGCCGACCGAAAATAGAAATCCTCCCGCAAATGAAACATTACGTAATCCACACCAGTTGATCAGTAATCCCGTTAAAGGAGCGAGTACGAGAATCAGCGAAAGCTGCAATGATCCAACAAGGGCTAGAAAATAATTAAACAAGGCAATGTTACTTTGTTAAGCAAGAAATTGTTTTTTTTTCCTTCAAACATCCTCGTGTATATAAGAAACAGATTTCTTTATTAGTATTCAGTTTGTTTTAAGTGTCGAACGTGTCTCGGAAGTTCCGTCTCGTTCGAACATTTTTTGTTGATAAAATATTTAATATGATTCCTGTATCGCTTTTAAATGCGCTTGAAGTCGTGATATGTACTGCCTGTTGCTGATGATTGATTTGTATGTACTTGTTCTGCAGTGCAGGCAGTTCTGCAGCTCTTCATGCTTGCTTGTCCCTTCAGTTACGGTTGTCTGTATTCTAATGTTTTGTGGTTGGCTGTTTCCAATTAGAAGTGTGTTGTGGTTTGTGATAATTTACCTAACGTATACCCATGCAACTGTAACTGTAACTGCAACTGTAACTGTAATTGTAACTGTAACTGTAACTGTAACTGTAACTGTAACTGTAACTGTAACTGTAACTGTAACTGTAACTGTAACTGTAACTGTAACTGTAACTGTAACTGTAACTGTAACTGTAACTGTAACTGTAACTGTAACTGTAACTGTAACTGTAACTGTAACTGTAACTGTAACTGATCTTAGCTGTATCGTAATTGAACGTTTTATGTAATCTGTGGCCTACTGAAAAGTGCATGTCTACAAGCTTGAGAAAATTGCGTGCAATGTTTGTCTCGACGTTCTTGCTGAATGGAGGGTTAAACCAAATGATGATGTTGCGTTGCCTGTTCCTGTGTGGTTACTGTGTTTCCTGCGGCATGTATTCCAGCTTGCGGCTGAAGTTGCTGTATGTCCTAGCGCATGTTGATATGTTTGTGTAGTTATAATTTTGTGTAGTGTATAATTTGATTTGATTTGAAAATAACACAAACAGTGACGTCATTGTGCAAAAGCTGTATTAATTTAAAAAGTACTCAAAATATGATACTTAAATACCCAGGCTTGGATTTTAAACATAACGTACACACATACAAGTATAGTTTTAGTTATTTTTCACTGTTATATGCTACAAAATAAGCAATCTAACAGTCACCATTATACAGTATGACGTCGGTGGTGTGTTATTTGCATATCCTATAAAGTTGAATATCTTGCCAAGGAACGGAGTCACAAAAATTCTACTAAAGAAGTTATATTGTTACTTTATCTGATCTTCCCGATACAACCGTCAAAATGTTGGGCAAAATTTCGTTCATAAACACTTTAATGGACAAAAATAATTCCTAGCAAATTTTAACTCATTCTTTGTTTTAAGATTGATTTAAAGGATCTTAAAGATTCCGCAATTTTAGCCTCATTAGGAAGATTATTCCAGTGCACTGCACCATTATAACTGAAACCTCTTACAAAATTCTTTTTTCGGCATAGGTGGTGCTAGATCAGTTTCTCCATGGATTGTTGAGATTAGCTCTTTCATTGTTGGGACGAAAAGCATCTTTAAGATTTGGTGCGGTGTGGCCATTTAGGATTTTATAAATGAAAGTGGATTTTAGGTATTTTTACCTTTCTTTAAGAGATTTCCAATTTAATTTTTTAAGTAAATTAGACGATCGAATTTCGTAAGTTGACCCAGCTGTCTTAAGGTGGATGGTTAGAGAGTTTGTGTATATACAACGGATCGTCATTGGACAAAATCAATAATTGAAACTTGACAGATAACAACATTAAATTTTCCATAATATGGAAAATCATAAAACAGTAAAACATACAACAGTACTGCAAAAATACGTAATCTAGTATGTTTGCACGAGAAACTGCTTATAAATTGTCACCCAGAGCCAATGGGTACTCTAAACTTAAGAAACGAACTCATTAGTTCTTGTAGATATCGTAACAACAACTACTTGCCAACTTTTAAATTTAAATTTTCAGCAGTGGCGCCAGAAATTTTCGAACAAAGGGGCTATGCTCCCCGACGGGGGGGGGGCTATATTTTTTTTCATGGTTAGGCCCGTTTAAGTGGCAACATTAATGAATATGAACTATATTTAATATATGATATATTTACTTATGGAATATACCAATCATTATACAAAGCGGCTTATACCATGGCGCAGTGAAACGTGCTAGGTTATACGTAGGTAGTTTAGAGACACGTGTCCTTCGCGAAAACATAAAGTTTAGTAATCCGTGCATGTCTTTGACTATAAATAACTTTAACATCAAAAGGAACCCGGCCTGGGCAATTCAAAGTGAAGTTCTGAACTTTGGAAATCTGGCCTTGAACCTACCTACAACGCTATCGAGGTCAAGTTTTTCTCCTCGCTCCTGGTGAATTCCCAACATCATAAGACTGTTCAGACGCTCTTGCTTCATTACTGAACGGAGTTCATTCTTTATCAGCTTCATCGAACTAAAATTCCTTTCACATTCAGCCGTTGAAACAGGTAAAGTACAGGCAATGAGAACTATGCGATGCAGCTTAGAAAACGCTTCCTTTAACGACTCCAAGTAAGATAGCATCTGAAGAAGTCCTTTTGGATTATCATTTTTGTCCTTACGTTTGAGAAGGTGATGAAAAGTTGCTATTTCGCAGCGTAGACAATCCGTATTGACATTAAACAACTTTGCAAAAGCCACAAGTTGGTCTTCATCTAGGAAGCTGGAAGAGGTTGGGCATAGTGAAGTAACACCTTGCATCATTACAATGTTCTTCTCGTCAAATCTTTCTCGAAGTTCTGCATTTACTTTGTCTACAATTTCGTAAACATCTCGAACAAAGTCATCGAAGCCCGCTTGTCCGAGATTCTCTTTCATATTAGCTTCCATCAAAAAAGCCTGTAAAGCCGCTGGCGGTCACCTGTTTCGCATTGGTCGCACATCGTCTGGTAGGTTTATGCGATCGGCAGCAACTTCAGCTTCATCCCAAAACTGCTGGAATTTCTCTCACGAGCGACAGACATCTAATTCCTCTTTAAGAGTTGTAATCAGGTCAATCGCGTTGGATAAGTCATTGGTTGGCTTCTGCAACATGTCTGAAGCAAACATCGCTTTTTTCAAAATATGCCTGGTGACAAAGAGATACCGCACAAAACGGCGATCCATCTGTAATTTAAATCCATTTGCATCGACAACATGATCGGCATCAGTGTCCTTGTCAATGAGTTCTTCCAAAACTTCGTGAATAACTTCGATCCTTTTGGCCATTGCACTTAACTGCATGTTTAGCCTGGCATGCCCATCGCGTATGAAACGTATTGCCAATTTCCATTCTTTTTAAGCCATGGATTTCCTGCGCTCTCTCCCATTGAACATGCACGGTGCGGGTACCAAGAAACAAATGTATTTTTTTAAGAAGAGTAATCATACTTGCCACGCACGTGATGGAATTTACCACATCAACAATTACAAGATTTAATCTGTGACAGTAGCAATGCACGTAGTAGGCCATTTCAGAACCAGTTTTTTCTCGAAGTTTGGTTTGCACTCCGTTCAACCCACCAGCAACCACTGATGCCCCATCATAGCCTTGTCCAACACAGTTCTTCATTCTAGCATCGATCCTTCCTAACTGGCTGATGATGGTGTCAGTTAGGCCATCGGCATCCAAACTTTGTGCTTCAGCTATTCCAACAAACTCTTCATGAATACTGTTATTAAGACAGTACCGCACAGCGACAACAACCTGCTCCTTTTTTCTGGTATCTTTAGACTCATCAGCAAGAACTGTAAAATGTACAGCTTTGCGAAGTTCTTCTCGTATCTGTTCCCGTATCTGTAAAAACCTCATGACAAATTGGGCAACGAACTTTGAAGCGTACGGCCTTTGCCATAAAGAAGCGTACCCAAAAGATAATTTTTACCCCGAGTATTGTTTTACGATATCCAAATTGTAGGTAATTGCTGTTTCACGTAGAAATATGCAGAATAGACTGAAAAGATTCTTTTCCTTAAAACGTCCTCTTCTCAAATGAGTGTTCTATACGAGATATGTAATTACATAAAATGCGCAGCAATACGCTTATACATGCTATATGCTTGAACCACATTTAGAACATGATGTAATAAATGTCATTTAGTGTGCTATTTTTATGTAATGATGACTAAACAATTTGTTTGCAATTTTGAATGTTGCAATACACATAAAATTTAATCTATAAGCAAACTTCCGTGACGTGTATGCTGTAATTAGCATCGTGCGTGACTTTGCGCATTACAGACACATTTTGCTCAATGTTCAATGTTATAAACAAAATTTGCTTTTCGAAATTTAAATTCTTTCAAATTTTTGTCAGTTTTTCCCGACAAATGTATCAATTTTCCCCGACGGGGGGGGGGGGGCTAGCACTTCCCGACAAGGGGGAAGTAGCCCCCCCAGCCCCCCTTTGGCACCACCACTGGTTTTTAATATTGTGAAGTCGAATGTATCATCCCATGGCCATAGTGCTTGTAGTGCAGTGCATCTCCCTTGTTAGTATTTTCACAGAATTAAGAAAGTTTTGTTATTTCCGTGTCTGCACGCACATGTGGAAACAAAAAACTTTAGTGCTATAGCCAGTCTTCTTTATATATTCATTGCATGATTTGACTCGGTGAAAGGTTACAGACGATTACGAAACTTGCAAATAACATGTCCCTTCAAGAAATCTTATTGCTTGAACAGATTTTTTATAGCTGCCATGTGCAATAATAGTTTAGAGTCAGACAGTCAGTATCCATCTTCTTGAGCTTTACCCCTGAACTTTGTGTCCTCGGGTACAAAATTATCAGGTACGAAAAACGTTCACTGTTTTGTAATCTAAGGTGTGCATTTTACTTCATGTGATGCATTTTACGCAGTGATCATGAAAATCATTAATTTAAAGGTAGTATGGATTTGACTACATAAGGATGTATAGCTAGTTGTAATTTTGATCACGGAACCTTATATAGTATATAATCAAATTTATTAATATTAATATATTGCATCTTAGTAAAGAAAATTGTGAGAACTCTAGTGCAAATATTTCTGTGTTTCTGTACCAGGAGCAGAGAAACTCGATCCTTAATTCCAAAGGAAATAAATATAAATGATATATGATCACAATTATAAATATTTAAATTTGCATAGCATGCGGACTAAATTTTCTAGCTAGCTCTGCTTCACCACTGTTTGTTTGGGAACTAGGGCAGACAACACATCTTACCTGTTAACGTGCGTCCAGCACCGAATTCATCGAGAAACGTCGGTAACATGACGCCAAAATTATACACGATTCCCAACGCAAGCATATTTATCATAAACGAACATGTACAAATCGTCATTCCTTGGAATCTCGCACGCGCTTCCACACTAGACATTTCTTATACGTATTGATACTCAGTTACTTTTGTTTTATCACTTTTGTGACTCGCTCGACGGACGAAGCAATCGAGAATCCACTGAATCAGGATGGTAGCAATCTCATGCATGGCAAACTTTAAATATTGCAGCTGATAGCTGCCTGGGGGGGGAGGGAGGGGATTCGTTATTAATCGTACCAGTTACCACCAACCTAGAATGGAACGGATCGAAGGTTAAATTAAAAGTCGCTGCACTCGCCCGCTCGGGGAACGAGACATGCTCCCGTAGCAGTGATTTAGTTCTTACCTGTGAGCAATTTGAATTCATGCCCGTTTTTATGGGAGGTTGGTACTATAATTCGAGTACTCCGAAGCAATACACCATTGTCATAGTTGATAGTTAGATCATCATTAATTAATTTAAACCGTTTCAATCGATTATTTGACCACTGAATGGTATCTCGTCGTAAACAAAGCAGCTTATCTTTATTGATAGCTTCCCTGACGTCACTCACTGGTAATGCTGTTGGTGCTGCAGTGGTAGTTATTAAATTGACAATTGTACCGCTGCAGACGCAGCAGCCACCTCTCAATTCTGGCGGGTGGTTTTGAAACAGGGTATTTAAAGATTCCTTCCAGGGCCTTACGGTCGGTATATAGAGTGAATGATGAAGCATATAAGTAATGATGAAAGTGTTCTATGCCCTACACAATAGCTAAGGCCTCATTTTTAGTTTGGGAGTACCCCTTCTCTGTTGAGGTGAGCAGGGCACGACTAGCATACGCCATAACTAGTGGTGTGGATGAGCTCGAATCATGCTGAGCCAAGATTGCTGACACCGCTACTGGGCTGCCATCCACTCGATCCGAACGTTGTATCCCAATAAAAATATTGTATCCAATAAATTATTGGGATTATCACGGCTAGGGTTAGGGTCAGAGCCATTTTATATGCATGAAATGACAATTCAAATAACTGTTGGAAGTATCAACCGTTGTACCCAATAATTTTACTGGGGTACAATATTTGGATCGGTTGTGCCATCAATAGACAGTTTGATTTCCTTGCTGATATCACAATAACTCATCACAGGATTAATTGGATAAAGCCCGTATTATTTTCTGGCCTGTTCATGTTCACTATTCCATTTAAATTTAGCCCCTTTGTGTGTGAGTTCAGCTATATTGGCAAAATTTGGTATGAGATGGGCTTTTATTTCAACACTCACTAATGTAATCTACATAATATTTCGCTCCTGACAGCCATCGCTGTCCTTCCATGTGTCCCCATGGGGGTATGACATGATCACGTTATTATCACTACACACACCATATATTTAACAATAACAATTGGATAGCTGTGAGATACGGTGGCCCATAAGGGACACGTGAATATTATGTAAAGTTGCTGCACTTGTAATAAATTTGCTGCAATTTTAATACTAGCCTGCGTAGGAGGCGGTTAGGGCGCGGGCGAAGGGTGGGAAAAACCGCCTGCTGAAAAACTAGCAGTTTTTAAATTTCCGCTCCCAATTAGTAGGTTTATTAATGGAATTATAACTGACCAATAAGGTGATGCTTTTCGCATGTCAAACTCACGTTTCTTCAAAACAATAATAAAAGAGCTCGAACTGTCAAATTATTACGCGTGCACAGAACGTATATATTCATGGAAACGATCAACGATACACATTGATGTAACAAACCACTGTGGTCCTTAAAAGCCTAAAGAAATTTCCATTCCGTGGCGTGCTCTGCACTGAAATAGCTTCTCAACTCAGTGTAAACAATTGTTCAGTCTATGCTAATCAACAATCCTTCTGTGTTGATGACCATTGTGTAATAATGATTGTGTGCTAATAAAAATAGGTACGCTATGAGTACACGTGGTAAATTTTAATCATCAGTAATTGTTGTAATTAAATGTCTTATCAAGTATCAATGCCATAAAGCTAAAGTGAAGTCCATTAAGGATAAATTGGGAAAGTAAAATTATCTGAGGGCAGCAACACCAATATTGAGCATTTGACTGATACACAAAGATGTAGTAAGTTTATATATCAGTTTGTCGTGAATTTATACCGAATTCAATGTCTGGTAAAAATGAATGGCTGTTAACATTTATATTGCATTTTGTTTTGATATTTTCTTTATAATTTTTGAAACATTGAAATAAACCCACATTCATCCAATAAGGTAAAAACTTCCCACTTTGTCCATGGCATAATTTTCCTTATTATATACTTTTTAAAATTTGAATAATATTATCTAGCTACAACTATTACATAATAAGATGACTATCTGTCAAGCCATGTATTTTAAAAACAAGTGTCTTGCATTGAAATGTAACTTGAGCACTGAAAAATCACGAGCATGCAAAAAAACGAAAACACAAAGCATACAAGTATAAAGTTTATGAACCAGGAGTACAAAGAAATATAAAATACTGTATACTAAATCGGAAAATTGTCTTACGACACTTGGCTATTCTATAGTGTACAGAGACAAAGTACAGACTACAGCTGTTGTGACCCAGGCGATAGAATATCTCGCCAATTGTTGTCGAAAGCAAACAACTTGTAATAATTCGTTTCTTCAGTGCTTGCTAATTCGATGTTTTGAACATAATGTTCACTCTTCAAAACAATCGCCATGTTGGAAATTGAAATTTGACGGCTTGACGAACAAGATCGGATTTATTGGACGAGCGAAAGCTCTGATTGGCTACAAGCTAATAGCTCCGACTGGCTAGAAGCTAACAGCTCTGATTGGCTACAAGGTAACAGTTGCATTTACATTTACAGTTACGCTTACAGTTACAGAGGTGTCAACAATATATCTGCGTTTGTTTTGTTGAATTAGCAAATGATGGACTAATGTTTGATGATCAAACACTAGTGTATGATGCAGTCTATTACCCTGTTTGAAAGCCCTTTCACATGAGAGAATGATATGATCTTATTAATCAAAGTGCTCATTAACTTTTTGTGAATTTGAGAAACGCCCAACCTTTCAAACGACACTTACAACAATTCCTCCATAATAATTAATGCAGTAAATTTAAACTTTTTCAACTGCAACAACACTAGCTGTTGTTGTCTTTATTGAACACAGTTAGCCAGCAGACACAGTTAGCCAGCAGACACAGTTAGCCAGCAGACACAGTTACCACAAGAACACGATGTCATGTCGTCATGCTTCTCAAATCTCTTCTTGAATGCCAGGACCTTTTTTAAGAGACTAGCATGAGCGGCATCAACTGTCAAGTTAAATAAAATGTATATAAAAAAACTTTACCTTTTCAAATTCAAATTAGCTATAACGTATTCTAGTAATTTTCCCTCATCCAGTTAATATGCATAAGATAGAACTCACAAGTTCACAAGATTCATATTCATCAGACACTGCAGAAAACAACGAAAAATTTGTTGTCTCGAGCGGGATTTGAACTTGCATGTCTTCGGGTTTCTAGACCGAAAATATTTCGTGCACTTAAATTGGGTAATACTCGCAACAAATCCCAGAAACCCGAACATGCGAGTTCAAATCCCGCTCGAGACAACGAATTTTTCGTTGTTCTTTGCAGTGTTAGATTATTATGAATCTAGTTTTTCATATAAGTATAACGTATTGCAGTAATTTGACAGCTCTAGTTGCTTTGGGTATTGGTTGGGTAAGTACACAAGGTCTTGCACTCGTGAAGCGAAACTGTGTGGAAGAACTTGTGAGTTGCGAAAGCTTCAAATCACTACAACACGCTACAATACGCTTTGAGTTTGAAAGGTTCATTTTTTATTCACCCTGTAGATTATTAATGGTTCACTTAAGGCTAGTCCTCACTAGCGACATATGTAACAGAGGATAACTTTTCCTCAGAAGTTTGCAAAGACAAAGTAGAAAGAATTTAATTTGTTTTGAATTTGAATTTGTTTTTCCATGCATAGCCACCTAGCTTATGCTCGTAATCTTTTATGCTTTTGCTGATCTCAATTGCTTATATGGCGCACACTTTACCGCATTTCTTTGTCTGCCTTTTGTTTTAACTCGTGCTCGTGCCTTGAATATGAAAGCTGCCATGCAGATTTTTTTACTATGAATCCTGCCTTTTTAATTACGCTTTCTCATTCGTTCTGTATTCAAATTATTGTCGGCAGAACAGCCGCAGTGCAGGACAGCACCAGAAAAGATAGAGAACACTTTGTTTTTATAAACCTTTGATTCCTTCATTTCTTGCAATTTAGCATAATACTAAAACATGTATTCATCTTATACATACATATTTATTCTAGCCATTCAACCATCTCATCATCGTATTTCCTTCTACCGACCATAATACAAACTTAATTTTTATCACCTAAAACGTAAGATAAATAATGTAAAAAAACATGGTAGTGATTACTCCGACGAATAACATCTTGTAAACTCAAGAAATTTTAAAGCCATTGTGAGACCAAAACAAACTATATCTAAAAATTTGGCATCATATTAGAGAAGCACATATGAAGACAAAAAAATATTACTATTCTATTTAACTTTTTATTTTAGGTAACTAATACTTTGGGCTATAATTTAGGCTGCACTATTCAAGGTTCTTGGAATTCCTAGTAAACGTCATTCACATGAAGCATGATAGCATATCTCGATTTGCCCACCTCGCGCAGTTTTTTACTTTACTGTCTCAATTAACTATGGTCTTTACTTATTCTTATTTCTGGTATTGTAACAATTATTGTTATAATAACTGGATATGTGTAATAGCAAAGTCTGTTTGGTTCCTCTACTAGTAGGATATTAAAATATCCTATACTAGTAGAGAAATGTAAAGAAAATGCATGCTATTAAAAAAATGTAAACAAAATCGAATGTATTCAAGTTTGACTTGCAATTGATAAAAGTCTGCCAAAATAAACTAAAAAGCTACAAACATAGGGATAATAGTAATTGATGGTAATTAACAGACAAAATATAAATAAAAGGAATTAGAATTTTTTTCCAGAAACAGGTGACAAATTTGGGGGAGCAATCCCCCCAGTTATTTTAATAATCGGTTTTGAAATTTTTATCTGAAGTTAAACGTGTGGGGGTACAATTCTTGTTTAAATTTCTAAATCAGCAAAAATCACTTACCTTTTAGATTATCAACAAGCCTGTCTAAAATGACCCTAGAACTCAAAAATTTCTTGAGGAGAGGGGGCACTCTAAAACCCTCCAAGGAATTTCTCACACTTGGCACTCGCTCTGTCCTCCTACGTTTCATCACCTTTGCGACGTGTACGACTCAAGTTCGTGGAATAACTGCTAAATATTTATTCGTGGAGTCAGGACCTATTTTAAGAGACTGACTAAGAAGGTCGATCTCCCCTTAAAATATTTAAAGTGCTTACATCTGAGTTATTTGTAGTGACAAACATAGGGGTTCTTAGCAGTGCAAGCAGAATCATTCCACTTTCCAGTATATAATTGGTAACATACATCAGGCCACAGTCTTTTAATTTCCCTGAATTATTTGGCTCGCCTTTGTTCCAATGTGTAAACTTTAACGGCTTTTCACATGTGTTCACAAATTTTTATCACTTCCCCTATGTGCGCATAAATGTGTATAACAGAGCTTTAGTGTTAATGTACCCCAGATATGGAAATCTGCCAATTTATTACCACTACCTAAAGAATCACCTGTAAACTCGTGTAGCCAGCTCAGACCAATTTCACTAACAGATATTATTATGAGATTATTTGAATGATGTGTGTACAAAACTGAACTTGCACCTGCTATAAGACATAAAATTGGACCTGATCAATTTGCCTACAAAGAAGGTCATAATTCGACAATGGCTTTAATTAAATGTCAACATACATCGTCAAAGTGGTTGGATAAAGAGGCAAATACGTTAGAGTACTATCATTCGATTTTAGTAAAGCATTTGACAATGTGCCACACGATCTGTTGTTTGAAAAAGTTAAAAAGCTGCCTATCAATCCGTACGTTGTAAATTGGATGGTTAGCTTTTTGGGAAATAGAAGACAGAGAGTTGTCGTTGACGGAATTGTAACGGAATACCTGAATATTAATCGAAGTGTCCCTCAAGGAACTGTCATTGGTCCTATTCTGTTTTCAGTTATGGTTGATGATATTAAAACACTTGATTCAAAAAATGAGTTGGTGAAATTTGCAGACGATTTGACGTTGGGAGTTCCTGGTACTGAAAGTGGAGATACATCTCGAACTGAATTTGATAACGTACAAGCTTGGTCTGAAGAAAACAGAATGCCCCTGCATGAATATGAAAAAACGTACGAAATGGTTGTTCATGGTGTCACGCCTGCGACTCTGCCTAACCCTATCCCCTCGGTCGAGCGAAAGACGTGGTTAAGGACCTTAGGAGTTACCTTGCAAGACAATCCATGCAACTGGGATTTGCATTTCGAAGAAATGCTCAGGAAAGCAAGTGGAAGGATGTATATCATGAGAGTTTGTAAATATTATGGACTATCACTTGAACAATTAGATCTGCTGTTTGATAGCCTAATCATGTCTGTATTCACCTTTGCCATTGAATTGTGGGGTTGTGCGTATGAGAGTAAATATCTGAATCAAATAGATAAATTTGTTAAGCGTGCGCACAAGAACGGTTATATATCAAAAAGAATATTCATCAAAGAAATTCGTGACAAGAGAGATAAGAGAGTATGGAGGAAAATAACATTATCTGATGACAATGCAATGCTTGAGCTATTGCCGGAAAAACGGAACAAGAAACTTAGGCCACGAGGGCACGATTACGAACTGCCTCTAGTAAGAACAGAAAGATATAAATGGTCGTTTGTAAATCGTTGTT
The DNA here is from genome assembly GCA_963855995.1 of Muricea muricata. Taxonomy (NCBI): domain Eukaryota; kingdom Metazoa; phylum Cnidaria; class Anthozoa; order Malacalcyonacea; family Plexauridae; genus Muricea; species Muricea muricata. Next base: position 15,272,751 of record OY979718.1, on the reverse strand, counting down.
TGTTCGACTTAGTTTAGATTCTAATGTGTCTCAACAATTTACTGTTTTTAACAATCGTAATACAGTGAGTCTTTTTTTAAATTGATTGTAAATATAATAGTAATTCGCTTTAACTATATACTGTAGACTTTAACTATTTAATTATTGTAAACTCAGACGGGTGTTTCTGAGTATTCTAATAAAGACTATTATTAGTATTATTATTATTATTGTTATTGTTATTGTTATTGTTATTGTTATTGTTATTGTCATTGTTATTGTCATTGTCATTGTCATTGTCATTGTCATTGTCATTGTCATTGTCATTGTCATTGTCATTGTCATTGTCATTGTCATTGTCATTGTCATTGTCATTGTCATTGTCATTGTCATTGTCATTGTCATTGTCATTGTCATTGTCATTGTCATTGTCATTGTCATTGTCATTGTCATTGTCATTGTCATTGTCATTGTCATTGTTATTGTTATTGTTATTGTTATTATTATTATTATTATTATTATTATTATTATTATTATTATTATTATTATTATTATTATTATTATTATTATTATTATTTCGTTTCTAGCTGCAATTCACAACATTGGATTGATCACATGCGTGGTTAGATTCTGTTTTGATTTGTAGAAGTGGAAACAATACCAGATACAGTTTTATGACAATAATTATGACGTTTGCTTGAAAGTGCTCGGTTCGTTTTACCTGGTTATGCCAAACCACACGTTATTCAAGCCTTTGGACTTCTTCTTCTTTAGCAACAGATACGCCTTGAGTTGCGCTGGTGGGTAAGAATAAATCACCACCACGTTTCAGACAATCTGATCGTGCATCATGCCAGCTGACCTTGTTAGTCTGAAAGATTTGACAGCCATGCAGAAATTTCACCCAACCACAAGGACACAACACGCCTCGAAATTATATAGCAGAAAAAACCCACTTCATGTCAATGTTGACATTATATTTATATATATATATATATATATATATATATATATATATATATATATATATATATATATATATATATATATATATATATATATATATATATATATATATATATATATATAGATATATAGATATATAGATATATATATATATATATATATATATATATATATATATATATATATATATATATATATATATATATATATATATAGATATATATATATATATATATATATATATATATATATATATATATATATATATATATATATATATATATATATATATATATATATATATATATATATAATATATATATATATAATATATATATATATATATATATATATATATATATATATATATATATATATATATATATATATATATATTTTCAGAGTTGTATCTGGTCTAGTTAAAAGTTGTAGTAAGATTAAAAAGTTCTATAGGTTAAAAATATATGTACTGAATGTTCGGTTGTTTACTGCAGCCTTGGCTCCAGAGTTTAATCATGAGGCGGTGTTTCACGTCACGGTTTGCATATATATGAATGTAATTAGCAGTTATTCTAGAAACTCGAGTCGTATTTGAGAATATAATAACTGTTTTATTATATAGACAACAACTGCTACCAAAAAAACCTTCCCAGTGCAGCTATATTTTAATAAAATATACTTAGTCAGTTTAGCAATGTAAACAACTAACAACTTCAGCTAATAACCGCATAAAACATTACTTATCGTTTTTTTTAAATTATGTTTCAAACAAATTTTGCCAAAAGTTACAAATTCTTAAAATTAAGCACAGTTTTTGTTATTATAGCAACAAAACAATTATAATCTTTTCCAGCTTTCGGGACACTTATTCAGTATTAATTCGTCAAAAAACTGTATTTTACAGGCTCGGACTGGCCTATGTGCCACTGTGCCATGGCACATGGGCCCCGACTGGGACATCAAATGGGCCCTTGACAATTGTTGTTTAATTTCCGTATTTGTAAACATTCAAAGATGTTTAAAACAGACTATCAGGCAGTACGAATTAAACGAAACGGGACCGGGTGGGAATGGTTTGAAATTTTTGAATTCTTCAGGGAAGCGGTTAAATAATTCATCATGTTGTCTCCAAAATACCATAAAATCTTCACCTAAAACATTCAGGACAGCAAAAAATTTCAGGGCTCCTCTCAGTGCTAGAATGGCAAGGCCCCTTAATTCGAGCCAGTCCGAGTCTGGTATTTTATACTTGCTTAGATAGCATTTAAATCAAGTACTGGCCTTCATAAACTTTATCTAAGTTTATGTGTTTTACGTATGGCCAAGAAAAGCTGCCAAAATGCTCAAAACAAGATTTTTTTGCGATCAAAAAACTTTCGACCGCCATCTTGTTTTCTCTACTAGCAGTATATGATCTAATATAGTACTAGTAGCGAGCCAATCAGATTACAGAATACTTAATATTCGATGGGAGACTATATAATAATACTTAATATTTAGAAAATAAATGGCATGCTTACGTTTGTCCTAAGCGTATATATACCTTGGATTATTCTAAGCTTTGGTTGCCGCCACTTTTTTGGTTGGGAAATATATTTCTAGAGTTGAGAGTTTTGACTTTTATTTAACGTTAACTCAACATGAGCAGTCCTGTTGTTGTAAAAAATGCAATCGCTCGCCTTTTGCTTGGCTGTACTCAGTACAACAAGGTATTACTTTGCTCAGAATATGACATTAAAGGCATTCAAGTCCCTCCTTTCCCACCGCGCTCATTCACTCTTCGCAAGACTTTGGCATCACATTCAAAAGGCTATCATCAGTCATGCCAGTGCCACAGTCATTCCAGATCTGCGCTTAAATGTCTCCAAAAATTTGTCGTGGAATTTTCCACGGGGTTGTTTTATTTTTGTGTGGATTTTTGCCAGCCATCCGGCTTAATCTCTGTGCGTTACGTGTCTTTTGTCTTTTGCATGTTCCAAGTTGATGTTTATTGGCAACGTTGAATAAATCAACACAAGCTAAAATCTTATTGATCTTATCCGGTGCAAAGCGTATCATAAACCGTGATCGGAAAAATATCAATATAATTTAAAAAAGATAAATTTGTAACAGAATAATATCCGAATTTTCGCGAATGCCAATAATCGTTACCGACATTCCACCTGAGAAAAATTGTAACACAAATATGATTGAAGAATATGATCTATATGGCTCTATTTAATTAGTATGCTCAACTACATACTGTAGGCGTACATTGCCTTTACTTGCGTGAATAAATTACAAATTTGTAAATTCTACTGCTCCACTCAACTAACCTTCAATACAATTTGTAAACATAAAAACATTAATCATTACACACTGATGGAGGCATATCGATAATGTCCGCTATGAAAAAGGCGATAATATTTTGACTATAGGGCTAACAATTTTGCCTTAAATGGAAAACTGTTTCTATAGTTTCCGCCCTTCCAATTTCTACTAAACTGGTCAACGATATATTTCCGAGCGATATGATAGTGCTTGATTGCAATTGAAATTTTGAAGAGTCTTTCTTGAGAAAAAGTATATTAACAAATAACTCACTTGCAAAAATTTTACATAACAAAGCATAATTATATTGTGAATTTAGGTGTTAAGCATCTTTGCAATGCAATGAAGAAAAATTTCGTTTCATAGACGCAACTCCTTGTCATCGGCACTTACCAAAATCAGTCACTGGTGATGGATGACTATGCGTAGCCATAGCTCTGGTTCAGTGGAAGCTATTTTGACACCATTCTAACCAGCATTAAAATCTCTTTCAACTTATAGACAGTTGCTTAAAAGATCCTATGCATAAACATTAAGTATCTTTCCCGCAAAAGCAGCAAACTTTACAATTTTAAAGATGGGTGACAGGTGAGTGTGCATATTTTCTGCGCATAACAATTGGTTGGCCACTTCAGGCCAGTAGCGATTTTGCTGTAGCCGTGTCAACTTGCTAAAGACGCACATATATTTATTAAGATTGTTTGTGATAAGGAGCGAAGAAGTATGATTAAAAAAACATATAATGAAAGTCACTAGTTATCGAAAAGTCGAATTAGCAGTAGTGGAAAATTAAATCAGAATATTTAGAAATGCACAAAGCAATATGCAATTATATTCGTGTCGTTATAAAGTACCGACGCGTTGTATCGCGCAGTGTTGCTGTGAGTTAGTCACAGCAGAGGAGTTCAGAATAGAGAAACAAGATAACCTATACTATACCCAACTTTTGATACCATATTTCATTGTTAAAATATGTACTTGATACATTTCATTTATTGCATCCGTCATGGATGAAGCTCTGTACGAGCTAGAGTTTGATTCTGATTAGCTATATAACAAAATAGAAGTTGAAAGTGCGTTCATCCCAAATTTTGACATTTTGTATCGCAGCAATAGTCGACCATAGAAGTGCTTACGTCACACGGTATTCAATGCATATAAATACAAGGAAATTTTTCCCGCATGTTACCCACATTGCAGTGCAATTCAATGTTTAACTCTGACGTGACGTTAGGACTTCTAACGTCTATTGTATTCAGGAGAGAAGAACTTTTTAGCCTTGTAGAATTCAAGTCTAGTAATCACAGAAATGTAGAAGAAATTAGTTTGAACATGCGCTTTTGCATTGATATGCAAATTTTAATTTATAATTATACTTTGAATTTGTGACTTCTCCAAAGTTCCTCGGCCAAACTTAGAGTAAAGCTACCTGTTTCCTGCGAATCAAACACAAACAGTTTTTATCTTATCAAAGTACGGAATCTCCTCGTCTTGTCGTTTTACGACAAGCCAAATATCAAAATCTCTAATTACTAGATGAAATCAAATGCCAAAATGTAACTTGTCCAGGTTTCGGGTATTTGAAAAAATATGAAAAGTACGCAAAGTACGCATGAGACGAATTTGAGATTGTTTCGTAGGGTTAGAGAAACGTTCGCTCACAACTTTCCTGAAATCTGTCAAATTTTCCCGAAGGCCTAGGTATCATGTTCCATCTCAAAACATACGAATAAAGCGCCTGGCGGGACTTTAGGGCTAGGAAACCGTATCTACAGGAAAAGAACCCTATATAGCATGCTTTGCACGCATGATCAGCTATTCCTGAAAATGGATGCTGTGTACGTGCGCGTACAATATCGTGAAATTTTCCGACAATTTCCGATTTTATGTAAATATTTGAAATACTTCCGCTTGGCCAAAATAAATCAAATTTTCCGCAAAATAATCGTCGATGTCTCATCTAGATTTTAGACTAAATTTCTTGAACGTTTTACAGTATTTACATATCGATTTTGAAAATATAGTAAATTACATTCGAATACAAAACTTGTCTAGGAGTCATAAGAATCGGATATCTTCGCGTGTATATTGTTTTGACAGCTGATATGGATATCGCTTTGAAAAGTAAAGACATATACACAGTAGCATCGCAACCATAATTAATTCTAGATAAAAATAAATTTAAAAAATAAAAAAGATTGTTTTTCAGATTGCCTTGTGCCCGTGTGTCATGAAAAAATAGATACTTAGTTAAAAGACCACAAATTAATTTTTCAAATATTTTGGCCACTATTGGAAAAATGGAAACTGGCATGTAATTGTCGCCTTAATCTTCCTGCTAAAGCGCCTCTTCGCAAATAAGTCAAAATTTGTCGCTTTAAATTTTAACTATTTCATGTGGGAAGTTTCACAATACCATTTCTTCTTGTCGCTTTTTTGTTCAATATGTTACCGGTACGTTGCAATTTATATGTTGAAAAGTTAGTTTTGTAGACATATTTCAGTATGTGTTCTGTTGAGGTTCCGCTAGAAAGTTATTGAAACGATGTGTTGATGTCAGCCCACTGACATGGCAATGCCAGCAATATAAGGAATTTATAATTCCGCCATGCTTTGCGGCAAACGAGAATAATAAGCTCGCCTGTGCATAATGTCATCAAAAAGTAGACGATAAAGTTTTTCGTAAAGAAATGATAAGGGTAAGTAAACGCTATGATTATATTAATACTTGCCCCTAACTTGTTAACATATCAATTTTTGAAGAATTGTGTGCATTCTGGTATCCAATAACAACTCACTTGGAGGGTGTTTGGGATTAGTTAGCAAAACAAAAAAATCAAACTGAAATGTTTTTATTAACAAAGTTGTATAATGGAAATAAAAAGTATGATAAACTTGTATTACGTACAAATAAAATCGTGTTATTGGCACTTTAATAAAGACATTGTATTGAATGCAATCGGGCTGGGATAAAACGCAGAAACGGAAAGCGCAACGAAATGGCGGAAGCGGAATCCGCAAATGAGGATAAAACGTGGAACCGCAAACGGGGATAAAACGCGGATTGCGTAAAAAAGATTGAGAGGCCGATCAAAATCTAAATGAGCGTTTCTGTTATTCCTTTAAAGTAGTGGGCAATATTCCGCCTTTAGATCAACTATAATCTAAGTTTTAAGTTACTGTAGTTATTGTTACTAGTTAGGTTATTGTTCTGAAGTTAGATATTATTCAGTGCTGCGATAGTGCTAAACCTGAGTGAAAGTTTAACCTACTGTTAGTTAGTACTATTCAAGTGTCTGTATTTCTACACATTCGAGTTTCGTTCGAAACTTCAGAAACCAAAACTGCTATCGACCTAAACAACATTTCCAAATATTTCCTAACTTTTAAACAAGCTGCTGGGAAATTTCTTTCGGATATTTCATTAATCAACCCAGGATCAAGCTAACCGACGTTTGAACAAGTTGAACAACCGGTCTATATAGAAAAAACTACAGCATGCAGTGTTTTAGTTATGAGTCAGTTATGCGAAATAATGAATATTTATAATTATACAAATAAAAACAATGCATTTTATTTAACTTTCAGATGCAGTTGATGCTATTCGATCTTTGGGAAAAACATCGAAAAACTGTGTTCTGCCTTTAAAGTTAAACTATTCTATATTATGTACCAGGTGACCCAAATAAAGCACTCCTCTACGATTTTATATAACAGAAAAACTAGAATAGCTTTTCAGCCAACTAAATTGCATCTTATTCGAAAAGAGCTAATTTAAAGTTTGATATATTACACTAAAATTTTAACTGAATATTTACTGAGTTATCGAAATTTTAATTCGAACAAGCATTTTCGAGAATGCTAAATATATGAAAAAAATTGTCAGGTAAGTTAATCTCAGTACCCTCGTGCGAATTTCGCTCATATTAACAAAAAATCCGAACAGATCCGAGCAATTTTCATGAATTTCTAAATGTTATTGGTAATTCTTTTAACTTTAGCTGTCAAGCAAAAATTCTGAACATAAGTGACAAACATCCAAAAAGAATACCAACATCGCGAAGTTTAAACATGCACATGCTCAGCGTAGCATTAATAAACCATGGATTATTCGTTTGGTCACATGGTTGTTGCTGGCAGACAAGGGGTCTTTGACGCATAGACAAGTTTCTATGAATAAGTAAACAGAAAAATTTGTTGAAACAAAATGTTGCGCAGAAAGTTTTTTAAACAAGTAAGCGATGTGAAAAGCGTATCGCATGTACTCAATTTAATTAGACTGTTTTATTAAAAAAATTACGTATTGATCTAAAATTTTTCAAACTGCGTAAATGCGATTAATTAAAATAATAATTTTTTGGATCAACTAATTTTTTTTACATTGTCGTCAAGCTAATTGAGCATACTAGGAAGGATTAAGAAGGATTACTAATTCTGTTTTACTAATATAACTTACGTTAAAAATGAAATGTGGAAATTCGGGTTGCCAATAATCAGCACCTACATATAGACAATTAGGGTCATTGTCAGAGGACAATTAGGCGCCTTTTGACATCTTCTTTGGGACGGCTTCACGTTTTGTCCATGCGATTATTTGTAATAATAATTTTTTGGATTTTACATTGTCAAGCTAAATTGAGCATACTAAGAGAAATCATTTTATGTAATAAAATATTATTTTCGTGTTATATACCTTTAAAGCCAAAATATCCGCCATCTTGAAACGTCACCGTTGCCACAGCAACAGGACGTTGTTCTACATCAGTAGTATATTCTTTCTTGTTCATTAAGTAATAACAGTCCAAAAATATTGATCTAAATCGTAAATTTTCCATTTTATAAAAAATCGTATTGAACCACCTTAAGCAAGTATGTCCATCGTTCCTTGCGCCCTCAATATTTAAGATTTATCTTTTTTTTGAAGAACAACCTCTTTTGAATTGGTTGTGTATACAGCTAATTCAGTTAAGCTTGACATCGGCAATAGTCAAAATGTACAATATGAGCACCAAAATGATGGGAATAATATCCCAGTTTTATCTGCAAATGTAAAAGCAAATGATGCTGAAATATTGTATTTGTAACTTCACCGATGTGGCGATCTTAATTGTAACTATATTTCCCCTATTAATCTATGGGCACGCATAGTGCACATTTGACTATTATAATTAATTGTCGATGTCTTCAATCAGCTGTATTTTCACCCATATTTATGTCATTTGCTATACATCCTTACTTCGTGACGTTTATAAATTATTTTCTAGCAAAACTTGGTACACAAGACACAAGTACGCAGAAAGTTGGCATCTCTTTATTGCCGTGGCATCAGATATAGCAATTACACATTACAGCAAATAATTGATCAGCATATTGTAGTTTAAAACGTAAGCAAGTGAATTAGTGTTGTTGGCTTGAGAGAATGCCTCGAATGGCGTCCTACGTCATTGTTGTTCTTTTAATACTGCTGGACGTATCCCTCGGGACTATTATCTATTGTTATTCCGTATCGCTAAAAAATACATTCAATAGCTACTGCCTAAACATTTGCCTTCAATATCGAACACATCTGCTGACGTCATTTTTCGACTAAACGCCCGCACCAACTTCAGCACGATGCCGTCAGCGCAATTAGCAACGACGAGCAAAATTTAGTTTAAAAACTAAAATCTTAATGCTCAAGATCTTTCATAATCAGTAACCTAATTTCAGCCAAAAAGTCATAAAAAAGATAAATATATATAGTTGAGGAGTAATTAAAAAAATTACCTAATTCTAATTTTTGATTTAAAAAGAAAATTTAGGTTTTAAGGATTACTGATTCTGTAGTACTAATATAACTCACGCTGTCCTTATTTTTTTGAAAATTTTGTTTTGTCTAAAATTCGTGCTAATGAAAATAGTTAGTCAACATTTACTGTTACACACAAAGACGGCGATGATCAATGAATTTAAACGGGTGATTAGATGAAACTTGGATTATTGCCATTAAAAATGAAATGTGGTAATTCGGGTTGCCAATAATCAGTATCTGCGTATAGACAATTGTCAGAGGACAATTAGGCGCCTTTTGGCATCTTCTTTAGGAGGACTTCACGTTTTGTCTATGTGAGAAAAATAAAGTGATTTTTGTACAAGATTCGATGTTAATGTTTCAAAAATTTTGTTGACGTGTGAATAGAGACATAGGTGTCAACAACTACAACTCATGACGTAGTCTGTGACGTATTAGATCAGTAGGCAAGACAAAAATTGAAACTGAAATTCTTATTACCAAAGCGTTGGACCGCAAAGTATACATAAGAAATATTAGTATAACATTTTTAAAAATTTTTATATAATGCAATAGAAATTTTCGTATATAGACATTTTGAACTTTCAATATGTTTTTTAAAGTAATTGCCACAAGCACTGATTTCTCACCTAACCGTTCTTAGCAGTATTTTTGCTTTACGATTTAATAGTTGGGTTTTTTCTTGTAACATTGTCTCAATGCCATATTTATGCCGATTTTAGTACAATATTAAATCTTTGTTCTTTTTGTTTGTGGGGTTTGCCTAGTTAGGCCGATTTTGATTAAAGCTTCTTCTATTCTACTTCACTATATTGTATTCTATTCTATTCCATTTCTATTTTTTATATTTCTATTCTTTTTTATTCTATTCTATCCATTCGTATGGGGATAAGAATCTAATCTCAAGTAGCCACAATTTCAACATCGACCACGCCCTCGTGAACATTATCCTGATAATTAATCCAGGCATGAAAACTGTTCAAGACTATGGAAACGAAAACGACTGGCAAATTCTTCGATACGTAGGTGGTAAACAAAAATTTAATAACATGTTCGGTAAGGCCGTATATATAGTGAGGCCCGATTCAAGTGCATACTTCATATCGGACTCTTTTTCGGACACGTGTACGTGAGCCTAGATCGAAAAAGGTTCAGACGATCGACGTTAATCCACCATGCAGCAGATTAAAGCCTTTGTTAAATATTTTGTGATGTTGTTGGTGATTATTGACTTGTGCGCTGGTCATTCGCGTCTATGCAGTCCTTTTCGCTGCCGCAGACATAGTCAGATATTCACGCAGGGGAGCCGACAACGCAACGCTTTTCTACTACCGTCCGAATGGACAGGTATAGTCTGGTCGAGATTGTTTTAATTAGAGTATTTCAGTGTGACTGTAGTTAAAATCATCAATATATATATATATATATATATATATATATATATATATATATATATATATATATATATATATATATATATATATATATATATATATATATATATATATATATATATATATATATATATATATATATATATATATATATATATATATATATATATATATATATATATATATATATATATATATATATGTATATATATATATATGTATATATATATATGTATGTATATATATATATATGTATGTATATATATATATGTATGTATATATATATATATATATATATATATATATATATATATATATATATATACATATATATATATATACATATACATATATATATATATATATACATATATATATATATACATACATATATATATATACATATATATATATATACAAATATATATATACATATATATATATACATATATATATATACATATATATATATATATATATACATATATATATATATACATATATATATATATACATATATATATATATACATATATATATATATATATATATATATATATATATATATATATATATATATATATATATATATATATATATATATATATATATATATATATATATATATATATATATATATATATATATATATATATATATATATATATATATATATATATATGATCACAACATCATTAGAGCTGAATTTCCGTGTATGAGGGGGAGGTAGGTGGAGAAGGGGGCCGAGCTATGAAAAGGGTTGCAATATTTTGAAACTAACATTTAAAAATCTGGTCATTTGCGACAGACATTTCATAAAAATGTTACTGTCCTGCTTTCTTATTCAGGTACGATAGTGATAATAATTATCCAACCTTTGAGCCGAGACTCTTATTCTTTCTACCAGGAAGAGAAATTTCAAATTCGTATACTTCCTTTGTGTTGCCGCCTATCCAAAAATTTTCATAATATGATACCTATTCCCCGGCTTACCACCAGTTCGAAACGGGTTTTAAAACTCGTTCCAATGCGCATGTCTTTTTTATTAATTACGTCGGTGAAGCCACAGAGCTCTGTGGGTGAAGCAAGGTGAAGCTCAGTCAGGTAAAAAACTGCTTTGCGCATGCTCGAAGAATATTATACAAGATTCCTAAGTTGTAAATATGCGAAATAGTTTCTACATCTATTTTCTTTTAAAACGTTTGTTAAAATAACCTAAAATTGATCGACATCATTTCCTTGTAACTGGAAGGTGCGTGTTTCCATTAAAACATATATATGCTTCATACATGCTTTTTGTGAACATGTTTATGTCAGTTAAGTATACATATACACATGCAAGTGATTATTGAGGATTGTAATCAACCTACCTCCGATGTTAAACGTTAGCCTAATTATTCAAAGTGGCCGCTTGTTTATGTGTTAAAATTAACTAAAGGGCATGGACGAGAGGTATGGGTTTTCAAGATAGCGGCTGTTTTTTAAGATTTCTGAGAAACTGCCGACATAACGCTCAAAGATTGGGCGGCACAAGTGTAGAAACCGATTTCCTTCATATTTTCCCCTTTGATAGTCTTTTAATAGCTTAGAATCGTTATGTAATCGTTATTTGCAAAAAACGCATTTTTTCGCGACAAAATTTGAAAAAATCACTTTACACGCATAGACACATGCATATGAGGCACTAAGTCAGTTACCACAAGCCACAACACACGCATAATTCACAAAAGCCAACCGCAAGACATTGGTGCAGAGAACTGTAACTGTAGGAACAAGCACGCATGCCCACTGCAAAAACGTGCATGAGTACGGACATTGTATACGAAGCAACAATTAATACAGGCAACACAAAAGAACTCAAAGCACTACATTGGCATGGCTTCAAACATATTTAAAGAGCGATAAAGGAGTCATATTAAATCTTTTACACACCAAAAATATTCAAACGAAACAGAATTTTCGAAACACATTTGGCACTTAACGCGAAACAAAACAAATTTCACCATAAAGTGGTCCATAATAAAAAGGTCGACTTCTTACACGGTAGGATCCAAAAGATGTAATTTGTGAGCGTCTTTTACAATTTTCACTTGTGTTGATATAATTGCATATGTATATCGATACAGAATATGTTTTATATTTTTGACAGTAAAAACTTGTCATAAAAAACTCTGTGCATGGACAAAAAGTTGCTCTTCTTTAAAGGGCTCAAAATCATTGAAAAAACGTGGATGATTAACCTCATATGTTCTACTTTGACATAGGTGGATGGAGTGATACTTACCGACGTTCTATGTCGAGCCGTGGCAAAAGAAGCATATTCAAATACGATGATAAATTTAAAGGTAGATTGAACTGAATAATATAATATAAATAAATATTGAAAATTTTTGTAATGTCAGTCATCTTACTTCTAAAATACGATTTTTAAGGTATGTTATGGGCTCAAAGAATTTTGCTGTAGAAGTGGCATTCGAAATAAGTGAAAATTTAAGAGTAAAATTGCTGCGTGTGTTATTGTGGCCAAGTTTTGCATTTTATGAACAAGAAATAATTTATATTGAAGTGCAATGCATAAAGCACGTGCACTTTGTAAAAAACAGTAGGGAGCCTCCTTGGTGAATGTGTGCAATTAATTAAATCAGCATAATCGATAATAATATTAATCAATAAAATAACCGATATAATGCAAATAATTGATACAATATAAATAATGGCTTATGCTGATAGCAAATCATGCACGTTGTAATAAATAAAGTTGAAAAAAAAAATCATCGTTTTATTTTCTTTCGTCTTCTTAAAGGACAATCACACTAAAAATTGGTTTGATTGATTTGAACTTATATACAATTATCAACCAAGGCTTTTGTAGCTTTTTGATGTCGCGTTTGATAATTTGCCTTGCTCGAGGTTTGGTAAAATTCTACAATATTTATCCATGGCATATATTTATCTGTTTTGTTCCATAATAGAAATATTTGCGACGGGTCGTGCATGCTGAAATGTTTGTTGTGTCACATAACAACTAAATGTCGATACCGTAGTATCTGCATAAGTTCGCCATTAAATCAAGAAATTTCACAACTGATATTTCTACAAATTTGATCTTTCTCGCATATATTCCAGCAAAACAGGTATCAAAGAAAAATAATAAAACGCTAAATATTCCTGCATATAAGTCTCTCGGTAATCCTCTTCCAATAGAGAGGGTTTATTTTAATTTAAAGTCTATTCCTTAAATAACCACGTATGCCTGCATGCCAAAAAAAACTAAAGGCACATTTTCTTATTGACTCGAACCTGCCTATTCCAATGCGGAATAACACTGCTTACAAAGTTAAGCGAATCCATACAGCACAGTGTACAAATTAATGGCAAATCAGCAACTATCATCTTCTGGGATTATACTGTCCAGCTATTCTATCGAACTCAAGGTTTCGACCGAGAAAATGACTGTGGTCTTCAGTAGAGTTCAACATGTGATCACGGCGAGTAGAATCCCGCAAAGCATGCTGACTTGTAAAACTGCCGCTTGGCACTCCATCGGTAAATCGTTTCGCAGGACTAGAACAGAAAAAAGAAACAAATAAAGTTTCGATCACAATATCATCGCAAAATCATCCCAAAACAACCAACGTGACGAATTTCAGCACAAATAACTCAAAATCGTGCGTCGACGGCCTAGTTTAACGACAGTGAGATTCTTCCCGTTAAAATATGTATAATAGGCCGTCATCTGTCCTGTTCTAGCGTTCAAGTTCGTTGTACTTGTTGGGAGGCTAAAAAATTCCACTATAACACAGTGCATGTTAGTCTCCTTGTTCAGGAAATGCAAAGCCCCCGTTCACTAGTGCGCACAAGAGGTAGAAAAGAAATTTGAAAGTTTGATAAATTTGATCAATGTTTCGTGTACGCCATCTGGAATGCACGCGCTTCTCCATGGCAACAAAGCTTCGACGCATTGTATATGGGGGTAGAAAAAATCTCCTCATTCGAGTGTTAGTTATAAATTGTAGATTTAGTTATAAATTGACTGAATGTTATAAAATTAGTTAGTCTCTCAACACTTGTCGGAACTATAGATGATGTCATCATCGGAATATAGCCAATTTCTCGTTGTTGTGCACATTTATGACAGCGGGCTTCTTTTATTATTTGATTTAGCAGTCTCCTCTAGTACTTTACGAAAGAAATCATTAGCCTCTCGATATGTGCAACGAAAGTAACTTTCTGGGCATATTTTTAGCATACAGATGATGGCCTATAAGACAAATACGGATGGTGCATGGAAAATGAATGATACCACTGAGTCCCCATTTACACTATACCGGATTACAATGGAGCGTAGAGATGTTCATACCGGATTTGCTGCTGTTTACACTACGCCACAGTAACTCGGTACGCTCCGCGGCGCAAAAATACAAAAAGCAATAGTGGAAGCAGGCCAATCCGGTACACAAATAATTTTGGCGCGAAATTTGTATTAAAAATTACAACAAAATCAGCCAACCCGTGTTTTTATTTAGCGGTAAAATGCTAAAAGTACTAAGCTGGCTGCAAGGAGAAGCGACGCGTGCGACGTGGTGTAAACAAATAAGCATCCTTGTATATTTCTCGTATCTCGCCCATTTACCAGTAAATTAATCTGGTATGAAAAGTGATCTGGAGCCAGTCGCTCAAACCTGGGTTAGCGATAACCATGAGTCCGGTGATTTAGTTTTTGTATTTCTACACTTCCGTTTCTCTTTAAACTTTCAAAATCAAAACTACTACCGTGGGCTGTGGTCAAAAATTGTTTAACTTCATGGTACCCATCCGGGAAACACCTGGTTTGTGGTTTGAAAGACATATACGTACATTGCCACCAAAAATGTTTCCAAGCAAAAAACCTTCCCGATACCGAGAAAACAGGTAATTATTTATTATCTGGTATCAGATTGTATTGCAGAAAAAAATGTTAACGATAGAAAAAACGACTGGCACTATCAGAAAGACCATGTAAGACTCTTGAACAGTTTTTTTATTGTGTTATACATTTTAACAGTAGATAATCACCAATCATCCGTTTACTCGGTATCGGGCACGTTTTTTTCTTATGGAAACTTTTTTGGTGGCAATGTACACATACTATTCTTTCAAATAAACCACAAACCAGGTGTTTCTTAGATGAGTATCACGAAAATATATCTCTATAGCTACGTTTTGACCTAATAGCACACAATCTACACGACGAAAATCTCGTACTTTTCTCATGAATCACTTTAAAAACGTCGACACATATAAAAAGTTTTCCAATTAAGATATGATGATAACATTCAGAAAGAGATGAACATATATATAAAGGCCCACCTAGGTCTGTTTCTTCGAACACGAGCTCTTTCAAGCTCCTTATTAAGGTTTTTCCGATCTTCAAGAAGCTGTCTTTCTCTATCCAATAAAGTCTCAACCTAGAAAATAAAACAAGAATATAGCTAGCTCTTTTTTCTTTATATCCATTTTACCTGAGTGTAGAACATCTTAAAACGCTATAATACCTGTCAATGAAAATATCATCTCGGATCGCAAAAACTTTTTGCTTCCCACGTAGCTCTTTTACATGCATCTACAGTATTTATGACGGTATCTCCAATGTCCTTCGGGATATTTATGAGAGTGTAGTCTAAGCGATAAAACTGATATTGCCTTGCTTCTGATAATAGACAATCTAATATTTATTAGTCAGAGTGTATCACATACCTGTTTGCTGGCCACTTCAGCCCTTGTCTCTGCGTCAGACGCAATTGATTGCGCCTTTTCTAAGAGAGCTTTTGTTGATAACAGATTTTCTTCCATCTGTGAAAAAGACATATAAAGATTTTGTATACAAGAAGGAAATGTATAAGAAGGAAATAAAGTATTCAGAGGCAACACAATAATACGTGCTGGCAAATAATTTAACAATTTTAACGGAGCCTCTTTCTTGTATGCATAAACTTTGCATCGTTGGAATACATCCAATAGGTAGCAAAGGTTAAAGAGTTCAGTTACATTTTTTGCAAAAAATAGATACTTAAAAAATAGTACTTAAAACATGCACGCTAGGTATTTAAACATGCACATTATGCTCCGGCCGCATGCCTCCAACATTTTAAACCTTAAATTAGACAATCTTTAAAGACAACATTATGATAATAATCAACTAAAATGAAATTGTTTAAAATAAAGTCTATGGTCTGAAAGAGTGAGTTGTAGCTGGTAAAAACCGTTGCTGCATTCTCAAAATAAGTCTAGAAGATCGTATTGGGAGGTAGGGTACTGTGTCAAATCGACACCGAAGCATAATTGGAGAGACAGCCAGGGCTGAGGTTTTGCAGCATAAATGGCCAGAAACAGTATTCTTGAACAAAATAGAAATGTCGAATTATGTCATCAAACTTCACAAACTCGAAAGAATGCTACAAATTGTCATCTCAGATAATCACGCGACTTTGACCATGGTCATAACAAACTTATCTGTTTAACGTCGATGGCATAAAGGATGACTTTGAACTTGCTCATGTCCTAGCATAAGACCCAAAAATTCTGTTGCTAATTAAACTTCATTGGAATTAAAGGCATTGTCAAACCAACGGCATTAATGCAACTTACAAGAAAAACCCCAAATATATCTGAACAACTAGATTCATATTAATCTGACACTGCAGAGAACAACGAAAAATTCGTTGTCTCGCATCTTCGGGTTTCTAGACCGCCGCTCTACCAATTGAGCTATCGAGTCAACTGGGATTAGTAACGAGTTTTATCCAATTTAAGAATTTTTCGTTGTTTTCTGCAGTGTCAGATTAAAATGAATCTAGTTTTTCATATCTCTGAGGATGGTTCTGAAATATCTGAACAATATTAACTAGAATACCAATTTCTTGTCATGTGTGAATGATTGTTGTTATTTACCTTGAGTGACTGTTGTTATTTACCTGTTTGCTTTTACGCTTGGCTTCCACAAGCTCGCGACTCGTCGCATCATTTCTCTTGCTTTGTTTAGTTATTTCATTCCTGAATTCAAAGTTGATATAACAATTTTACAGTTTGCTGTTAGCTAATCAGAAACGAAAGGGTATTTTAAATAAAACATAATAATGACTATTATTACTATTGATTACTACTATTATTATTGATTGGTTAAGAGCGGTGGATGAAATCATCATATCCGTTTGGTAGTTGCCCACAGTTTGAGTTATGACATCACTATAGAATACTGAAAACACATTATGATTTAACGTGATAGGATATTGAAAATACATATTCGACATTATGACGTAATATATTGGACTTTATGATATCACTCTAATTTGTTCTGCTTTGCCAAATGCAAATGGCTTCTTCAGTAGCTTGCGTCTTGTTTACAAGGCAAGGCGTTTATTCTGAGTCCAATATAAATACAAATACATAATAAAACAATTATTGAATTCGGTTCTAGTAAGATATAAGAAAGTATTATGGCCTCGGTTTGTGTTATGGAAGGCCGTGAAGGAGTCTTTATATGTGATACAGTAGAAGACACGTATCGATTTTCACAAAAACTTTGCCTCTATTTTCTTGGCTATACGTGCAACATCTATGTTGAAAATTCTTTTGTAAACTGACAAGATGGGTATAAAATGCATCGTTTTAGAAGACATACCCGCAATTCGTGTTTTATCAAAAATAGAACGCGCGTTTTATATCTGATAAAGCGACCTGCTCGTGTTTTAAATATTGCATATAAACATATTTAAAATCTCCACGCGAGTTTTGTCTAAAAGTGGAACTGTTACAGTTTAAATATTTACAAATACATCCGGATAATTAATCAATTGCGTAAAACCTAGAATGCAAAGGACATTTTTTTAACTTTATAACTATATAATTATCTGAAACTTATTCACTAGTAACATACGACAAGCAAATATATAGCATGCTTGCAGATATCGTCGTTTAAATGGTCTGTACCTTAATGACGCAACAGTTTCTTCAAATTTTTTCGACAGCACTTGTGACTCTTCTTTCCACCTTGGAAGAAGGAAAGCGAATAAAATTGATACAGAAAAGGTTGGCTACGTATGCATCTTTGTCTCAATAAAATGACGTGCATGCATTTCAAATGATAGTTTTGTCACTACGGCATTCAATACTGTCATTTCCAGACAGGGTTATTATTATTCGTCATTACATTTAGACAGGATGCCTGGTTACCAGGGACCTAGTTATACATATTAAGATACATATATCAGAAAAGAAAAAAAGTATACACTTACAGTAAACTAGTCTCGATAAAAAATTTTATGAATATATACAATAATACGATAAGTGTATAACCGTTTGGTTTTGAAATAAGCAAGAAACATTAAGGTGACTTTGTCAAAGCGGAAAACATTTCCGGCAGTGATAATTTAAAATTATAAACGATGATTTATATTACTTGAAACCCATGCGTTGCTGAGCAGTGAGCATTTCACGTAATTCGTTCACTGACTGAGCATTCATTCCTTCCACACTTTGCAACTTATCTTCAAACTGCCTTTCCTTTAACATGCTACGCTGCTCAAGTGAGGCGACCTAGAAATTGTACACCATAAGACTTGGCAGGTAAATCCCAGTCACAAAAATCAATCACACAAGCTAAGCTTGAAAAGGCTGCGAGAAAATTTTTTGAAAAGTTGGTATACCTCAGTAATGGACTTCTGCTTTAATTGCTCTTGAGCTGAATGAGACAGTAGCAATTCTCGTTTCAAATTGTCAATTTCATCTATACTCGTACACAAAAAAAAACAATCAAAGTATAAAAAAATACAGCTAGGGTGCACAAATACGCAAACTTTTGAAAATATCTATTGTTAGAATTTCAATGTCTATACCATTAATTAGTTAAACTCACGATTGCATAAATCATTGACAAAATATTTATTTATTACTTACTTTACTACTAGAATTTATAAATTCCCAAATTATAGGGCAGAAAATTTCACGTTTTACAAAGATATTTTAATTCTTTGGTTATAGTCAATACTTATGCACCCTGTCAACATTTTGCACTGCTAACATTCAGTTTGCTAGGCCATTGCAATTCTAACAATAGATAATTTCAATAGTTTGCGGGCTTTTTGCTCAACCCTGTATCTAACAATAGATAATTTTCAATAGTTTGCGGGCTTTTTGCTCAACCCTGTATCTAACAATTGATAATTTTCAATAGATTGCGGGCTTTTTGCTCAACCCTGTATCTAATTAACAATTAGATTACGAGCTCGAGATTTCTATGCGGTGATAGTTGATGAGGGCGAAGCACGAATCAACTATCACCGCATAGAATTGATAGAAATCGAGAGCGAGTAGTCTAATTGGTTTAGTAGAATCAGAGGTCAAACATGGAATATTCAACAAAAAATTTGATTTTTAAGCAATTTTTTTAAAAGAAATCTTTATATGAAGATGATTGTTTCGCTACTCGCTATCTATCGAGGAATAGAGAGCGAGTAGAGTAACCAATCAAATTACAGCATTTGCTATAGTATACTAGTATGATTCTACTAACAATAGATAATTTTCAATAGATTGCGGGCTTTTTGCTCAACACTGTATCTAACAATAGATAATTTTCAATAGTTTGCGGGCTTTTTGCTCAACCCTGTATCTAACAATTGATAATTTTCAATAGATTGCAGGCAATGAATACGAAACGACCATTTACATTGAACCATTTTTAATAAGATGAGGGTAATAAGACTTTTTATCGCGTAATCCGCCCTCAGATTTTTCGTGTTGTCATAGCCAATAGTTTGGACCATGATAGGTAGAATCACCTAATAAATATTATAGAGGTTTTTGCTATTATTCACTGGTATTAGTGGACCAAGCTTATGTCTAAAAAAATTATTTCCAGTAATTATAAATATTCCATGTAGGATACTCGAGTACTACTGGACAAAAACGTTAGGTCTGCACCCCATTTGAGAACAATATAAATTTCATACAGTATGTATAACCAATGAAATTTAAAAATATAGCTAACAGATCAATATGTCATGAACGTCGTGCAGGTGTGGTAAAGGCAAAAATGGTCTAATAATTTGAATTATGTTAAAATAGTAAAAGCACCCTATAAACAGTATCATAATTGCATGTTATCTATAAGACTTTAATACCTTATTTTTTTCCACTCTTGAAACATTTTAAGACTGCATAATGAAAAAATAACCTTATTTTTAATGTTTTGTCAACGCCTTTCGTGCAATTTGCAACCGTGCAACTTCAATAATGAAGTTTCTAAACTCAGTTTCTGCCATCTTTTTTTCTTCCAAAAATCCTACTTCGACTTTAAACGTCTATATGTTGGCTAAAAGTTTAAATAATTGTGTACGGTATGCATAAAAATTTAAGTGAAACATTAATGCGTACAATAAACTTTAACTAAACAAGATATCTTCTTTAGTTCTTTAGTTACAACAAGTCAAAAAAGGGGAACATTTCTTGTGCCACCCGGTATAACATTTCAAAGTGCAGTTTATTACTTTCCTGTAAAATTTATTTCTGACCATATTAATCCAAATATTTTTTCGCTGCCATTTCGTATAGCAAAGTCGTTGTAGCGTGTCGAGGTACTTGAGAATATAGTGTTATATATAGCTTACGAATATGATCAGTATCAATTCCACTTTTAAATTAATAAACATAGCAAAATGTTCCATGCTGTTGTTTTGATCACAGATTTTTTGAAATTTGTTTGTAACTTCCGAGAACTCGCCAAACAAGCACATATAAATCATTAGAAGAATCAAAACTCTATAGGTTTTGCGTTGACTTATATAGACTAGTACATAATTTATACTAACTCGAAATATTACATTGTAGTAACACCACGCATGAGAAATATTTAAAACTAGAACGATCTGGTCAGAATTAGATTCAGTTTTCCTACACATGTGCTAATTTTACAGAAAGGGGGGAAAAATGGAGAAATATCCTCGAAACACGAGAAAGATTAACTGCATGTTGAACTCCCGGATGTGAAAGGCCAAAACAGACTTGGCAAAACGCGTCAAATACTGGTACCTGTGGTGCCTACCTATAAGCACCAGTCTATTTGCTGCAATATCTTCACTTTCAGCGGTTAAATTCTTGACTCTTTTTTTAAGCTCTTCGTTCTCAAGTAGCAACTGCGTCTTTTGTCGATCGTGCCTTCAAATTAAACAAAGCTGTGAGACCGTGACATCTTACTCAAGACACTTTTGCGCAAAGACTACTCATGACACAAAGTCGCACATTTTCCCAGGGGTAATTCCAACAGGGAATGATGAGAGAGTGTACTTTTGTAAAAAAATGTCAATTGGATTGTAAAATTTGTTATAGCTTTCCCTCAACTAAAAAAAAGGGTAGCTTTAAATTCTAAAGGGTTACAGCGTCCTCCTCTCGAGTGGAAATCATACTGTATGCATGTCAAAATTTAGAGTGGAAAAAATCGTCAACCATAGGTACTGTGACCACTAAGCCGAAAAGGTAGCTCGCAAGAGCAAGTGTATGTGATTGATCTCAAGATCTCTATATTCAGACTGGTATAATGTGCGCTACCATGTTGATCAATTAAGTTTCTGTGAATTAGAAACACGTTTATATGGTGATTAAAGTACGACTACAAGGAAGGTATTTCGGAATCAACATACTTCTTTTCCATTTTATGCATAAGAGATGCAAGCGACTCTTTAGCTTGCAAGGCTTCCTCTTTAGTTTTCTCGGAAATAATGATCTTCTTTTGCAATTGTTCGAATGTCATTCCTGTTCTAGTAATCTCAGATGGGCCTTCTTGATAAATCTATATGGAACAGTTATATGTGGGATAGAATTTCCAAAAATTACTGAATAAATACAATGATTTTATATGAAATAAAAACTCAACACTAAACGTGTGACACAACAGACTACCCTACAATGCAATTATATATTCCTGGATGTTTATTTCGCGTACATCATTATGCATAGATGCATGGGTGTATTCTGCAGATGCATGTATCCTAACGTGCCACGTAAAACATGCCGAATTGTGCAGCAACAAAGGATATATTTAAGAGACTTACATCCGTTAAGTCATGTATTTGGTTCAGCGAAAACTTGGGTGTTAAAAAATACATGTTAAAATACATCGGCGTGTTAAAAAAAAAATACCGAAGTGTAACATGTGTTCAGCAACAGCGTATAATGTAAGTGACAACCTTGTAATAAACAAGCTTATTTTCTACCACAGAATATGGGCTATAAGAGTTGTCTGACTCGTATAGCCATAACACTTTTTAAAAACAAGCGAACCAACAAACGTGCAGACCAACGAACTTGCGAAATTAAAAAAGGAACAATTGTAGTTTACATGGCTGGAAAACAGTTATAGTAATTTAGATGCAGGGCATTAATTATTATTTACATTTTTGCCAATAATAAATATTACGTTGACTGCATTTAAAAGCATTGCCCATGCATGTTATACAATTTAAGCATATGCAAATGCAAAACTCTTTGACAGTTCTTGAGTTTTAGCTCCGGTGTGCGAGAATCGTGTAAGAAATACTCGCATGCCTCCAGGACTCTCGGACTTTTTTGTATTTTTAACGTCAGAAATCCAACCTCCAATCCTACTGATGTTTTTTTTTGTTTGACATGTTTTATATATTTTAGCATTTAAAAGGAGTGCTTTTCTTTCAGAAAGCGGTATTTGAATTCTCCACAATATCAATAAGTGCGTAGACGTTTTTTCCCGTTATTCCGCCATCTTCCTAGCAAGTGATTGAGATGCGCAGAACAAGATGCGCAATGCAAACGTCGAGCCACACTGTACAACTGAGCGAGACGTCTGCATATCTTTATTCTGTATTACCTATAGGAATATTATTGAACATGCTGGCGCACCTTCTCAAGTTCTTTTTCTACAGCTCCCTTCTCTCTCAATGCACGTTCCAGTTGGGCTTGCTTCTCAGCACCTTCCTACAAGGCGCAAGTAAAACATTTAAGCATAATGATAAAGATGCAGGATACCCAATATAACTTCCAAAAGCATTTATAGTTTCAAAATATATACAACAAGGTCAGAACGCTGCGCACAACACATTACGTCATTTTAAGGGAGGTTATAATAATTCTTATTAGTTGCCACAAGCAACTAAAGGGATAATGTTCAACATTTTATCTCGGCTGATGCATGCACAGCGATAGCCGTGAAAACACAATGCGCTTGGCACGTTGGGACGAAAGACTTACAGTATATTTCACACTAATATTTTAAACGAACGTTGAGCACAAACAAAAACAATATAACATATAGTCAACTAACACAATATGAATACAAAAATTTCTATATCGCTCAAAATTATAGTTTATGCCAATTTCTTAGCCAAATTAACTCCATGCAGACGCTTTTTACCGGTAAAAACTCAAAAATCCATTTTCTATCGCGAACATTGATTGACATCCTTGTACAAATTTGCAGGCACTCGAACCAAGCGAGAAAGTATTCAGTATACAGGTACAAGTTTAATCCAAACTCTTTAGTAAGAATAGAGTTACGGCGTGCATCGAAGAGCAGGTAAAGTGCATTGTAAACATTGGCTTGCATCTTATGACAAGCGGGTATTATGAAGCGTATATGCAAATAAGGGAATGGACAATATAGAACCGGCTAAGTCAACAAAACTAAATCAGTACAAACATACAGACAAGGCTTCAAACACATTTCGCCTGCTTCAACACAAAATTGTATATAAATTGTATATAATTCGCTTCAACATTTTGTAAAGTTGCGAAACATTAATTTAGTTGTATCAATGTATGACATGCATTTAAATAGGCACCATTTTTTCAAAATGTTTTCAAAGTATTGTTGGTTGAACTCAAGATATCTTGTTCACACTCGAGATAAATTTCATTGTTCCTCAACATTCTATAGTAGGGAGAAATATGATATACTTTCATCAAACGTTGACGTTGTCGACGAATAACAACCTTTTTTAATTAGCTAATCTAGTATCATTTTATCAGTTTAATTGATTCTGATTGGTTAAAAAGTGTACCTATTGATCATTAATTGGCGCAGTGTAAACAAGCCCATGCAAAATATATTATTATTATATTGTCTCCAAAAATGGCGGATATCGAAGGGGATTTTGACCAGTCCTAATCTCCTGTGGCAAGAAATTTCACGTGTTCAAAAGCTTGTTGCACTGGAAGTAAATCACTGGCGACAAGATTCGCAACCGAGTAAGTATTCTATGTCTATATTATTTCCATAATATACCCACTTTATCAATTCTGTTCATTAATTGCTTTTGCTGCGATGTGCAGTAGTCGCGTTCCAGCCCTGAAATACTAACCATTTCCATGTACTGTAATTCTTCCATCAGTTTCTGCATATTTTTGTTACAATTATCCTTCACTTTTCTCACCTGTGAAATGAATTATTCATATAGTAATCTTAATCTCTTTGCACTATTTATGCATAGAATATTTCAGACCTGCAAAACAGTACATAAGCATTAAGTATCATTCAAAATATTATAAAGGAATATCAATAATAAACTAGATGCTGCGCGTACTACTATACTACTGTACTACTCAACTGGAAAATTCACTAAATATTAGAGCAGGACAACGACAGAATTTAGTGTGAATCATTATACAATTACTTGATAGTTTCCATGTTTGGATGGCCTAACTCAAACATGCGGGAAAGTTGCGAGAGTTAAGAAAGGCACAAAAACCATAAAGTACAGTACTGCCTAGAAGTAACTTAACAGAAAACCGCGGCCAACCGCGTGCCAACCGCGGCTTAACCGCGGTTCGCCCGCGTGCTCGACGCGGTCGACACGAGGGCGGCTCGCGGGCGAACCGCGGCTCGCTTACGGGCCAACCGCGGTTCGCCCTCGTGCCGCCATCGTGTCGACCGCGTGCTGCCCTCTTTTACTGAGATTGATCTCAATTTACGGAAGAATACGATAATAGCCCGACTTCGGCTTCGGTTCGGTCACTAAACTGACACCCATACCTTGTATTCTGTTCTTCTGTGCGTGTCTGAGAAGCTGTTCTTCGTTTAAGTTGGTTTATATTTTAATTCAATAATGGGAAAGCCATCGCTATATGCTCGAAGTCGAGTCGTTTCTCTCTCTACGGAGCATTTTCTCTTTGGAGCATTTTCCGATCAATTTTTTAATCCACTGTGTAGATTTCGTGTTAACATAACAAAGTGTTATCGCATCGATATCAATTAAGGTGTCTAATGAGCGAAGTTTTGCATAGTGTGGAATGTGTCACTGTAATGCAAATGACCAAACACTCACTATAGTGTGTCACAAAATTCTTTCCCCTTTTCAGGTTTCTATTTAACTCTTATAGTATTTGTTAATGCTTTATATTTTCAGTATATTATATCTTCTAAATTCTCTTCTTGTACTATATATATACGTATCAGTCGAAACGGCCCTAAGTCAAACTTATGTTGCAAACTATTTATATTATGCTGTTTGTTTCAAAGTATATAACGCAAACTGTGCAGTCACAATAGGATTAGCCAACAAAACCCGCGCTTGGACAATAGATCTATTTTCTGTTCGGATTCTGGAAACTCGCTGAGAACAGCTATGCATCCTGATTAACATTGTTGGGGCCGTTTTCATTATCGGAAACTTCGCCGTTTTGATCTGGGGCAAGCCGTTTTGACTATCATCATATATGTCACTTATGATTATGTTGAATTAATGACCAAATACTAAATATAATGTGAGGTATGTCGGAATTTACAACGGTTTAGCAACATATTTCCTCCTTTAAATTTTTATATCATTTTCTAATGTGTTGTATGTATAGTGATGCACTTATGTATACCGAGCTAATTTATTCATAGTCGGAAACATGCTGATTAACCGCAGAGCTCTTAAACAAAATCACAGCGTAGGCGAAAAACACTTAAAATACACTGGCTTACTGTGTTATATGGAGGACTTTGGAATGGGTAGGACATATTGGACGCGTGAGAGTGAGTACATTTAAGCTTATGCTGTTACGAATATTTTATCCACGCGAACTCAAAGCACGATCAGTATACAGTATCTCGGCTTAAACATTGTGATAATTATTCTAATAGTATACTGTAATGCGTATTCAAACTAGCAGTTGTTTGGTGCGAAATACTTTTTGACCAACGTCAACATTTTTGGATTTTAAGTAGAATTAACGTCTGACATAGTTTTGGAAGTACAGGTATAGTTTCTGTGATACTGGCGTATTCCTTTTTTTATGAAATAGCTGTTGTCTACAGAGAATACGTGGAAGCGTGTTGTTGTTATTGCCTACACAGTATGACGTTTTGCGCCGAACGAATTCATAGTGTATTAGTGTTATTGTTTAGACACCAAATTAGCGTTGGCCAAGGCTTCAGTGATCGCAAAAGCCAAAGGCAATGCGTAAATGAGTGATTTTTAACCCCTTATATTTGCGATGGATTCTGATTGTTAACTCTGTCAATTATCATAATCACGCTACATGTAAACAGAAACTAATTTATTTATGCGGATAAATTGTGAGCGCTTAAACAAAATCACTGTATTTTCTCAATAATCTGTGTATACAAATGTGCATATTCCTGCTTTAGTGGGCAAAAAAGTTTTATAAAAGGTTTATAAAGTATCTTTCTTTTAAATAAACCTACATAGTTCAGCTTTTCAAATACAAAACTGCTACGCATTAAACATCGCAATTTACTATTAATAGTATTGTCAAGTATTTTTGCGATTTGTTTTATAATTTCGTAAATAGTATGTTTGATTATTCAACACCGTTCAACACCGAACGATCGTCGCATAGTAAAATGTAAAGCTCGGAGAATGTCGGAATACGCCGCAATGATTTTAGCACAGTCAGCTAAGGAACCGCATGAACCTCAACCGCGAACCGCACGAACCGCGACCGCTAACCGCACGAACCGTAACCGCGAACCGCACGAACCGCAGCCGCGAACCGCACGAACCGTAACCGCGAACCGCACGAACCGCAGCCGCAAACCGCACGAACCGCGACCGAACCGCATGTGTTAAGTTACTTCTAGGCAGTACTGTAATTGTTTTATAAAATAACAACAGCAATTTAAAAACAGCACGATAATCTTGCAAGTTCCCGCGAAAGCAGTTTTGATTTCCGTGTTTGGATAGCATGATCCAAACACGGCTTTCGGCCAATCAGAGTACGCGTTATATACATGTTATTTTATAAACATATTTCTCATATTGTACAATACAGCCACATTTAGTGAAAATTATTACATCGCAGCTTAATACGACTCCATGACTTACCTCTTGTTTTGTTTTTGTGCCAGCATCATGAAGCAACTTCTGAATGACATCTTGCAATCTGTTCACCTCCTCAGATTTTTGCTTTTCTCTTACCAGCACCTTAGCAAAAGGAAAAAGTGTAAATCCTTGCGGAATTCAACATTTTGAGGAAGACGCCAAATGAGGAATATTATATAGACAATATTCATGCATTCTAATTATTTATCTAGCCCGAAAAAGGTAGTCACTCTCCAGGGGGGGAGTAAACACAGTCTGAAATGCACACTAAAAAGGAAATTCCCAGGAAAGATATATATAATTTGTAGGATTGTAAAATTTGGTGGCGAAATACTGTGACGTGTAAGAGATGAATAGCGTCGCAAAGTGTGAATTACACGCAGAAATTGCCACCATTTTTGAGACAAAAACCACGGGTAAAAATTTCCAGGCGTAATACAAACGTACACAAAATTTACAAACTTTGTAAGGTTGTAAATCATTCATTTTTTTTCAAATAGAGCAAATTAGTTTATTACGCATAATAATACTTCTCGCAAACACCCAGACAAGGAAGCATGTAAAAACGGAACGAAAACAAATACAGATCGCACAGGAGCAATTTAATAATGAACACTTGCTGTTCCAATGTGAATAAATATCCATTCTTGATAGTGATACACATTAATTGTTAAAATATAGCGTCTGTAAACTCTGAACGCTCATTGGTTGATCGCCGTGTTGAGATAACTCTATGTCAACACGGAAAATTTACCGCCGATAGGGGAAAATTTATAAGTTATTTTGTATTTTTTGTGCTATACTATAAAAAGAAATACAAAAAAGTCTTTGTATTTGATATACACTCCTTACATTTATATTTATAACATTTATACATGCAGTTTTTCTACTCTGTTTAATACAAACTGGAAAATGTTTTAGAAACCTTAATTATACTATCGTGCTTATATAAGTGGCGTTATTATACACTACATCCTAAAATAATGAAAAACATGCACCTTGTTCAACAAAAATCATTGTGCAGCCTGTTTGTTACCTGGTCACGTTCAAGAACAGCGTTTTCGACCAGCTGCATGCTCTCTCGAACATGTTTACCAGCTTCATACTCCACACGTTCTTGTTCTAGACTGAAACACACACACATATATATATAGATGCCAAATACAAATTGTTGAGTCGTTATTCTCCATTAATCATAAATATATACATATATATATATTAATGATTAATATATATATATATATATATATATATATATATATATATATATATATATATATATATATATATATATATATATATATATATATATATATATATATATATATATATATATATATATATATAATGTGCTAGTTTTGGTTAGCGAAATACAAAAGAGTGCTCAATGACATATAGACAGAATATAGACATTTATACATATACACATTATATATATACATATACATATATATATATATATAAATATATATATATATATATATATATATATATATATATATATATATATATATATATATATATATATATATATATATATATATATATATATATATATATTCTACGTTTCGGGTATACTAAAAGTATACAAAAATGTATAGTAAATCATATCCCTTTTTATACCCAAGCAATTCTCTTCTCTTACATTAAGTCCCGTATGTATATACGTACAAAGTTTCTCAATCCAGAAACTTTTCCTTTCAGTGGGATTATTAATATTTGTTCCGTCAATAATCATCACCGAAAAATCTTTAATCCCTAAATGTCCCTCTGTATAGAAATGCGAGTACAAATGTTTACCACAAATTTCCTTTTGTCCCTTACCATATATACCTATATATACCATATTCTCCCTCTGGAACGAGTCGCCCCTTTGAGAGGAAAAAAATACCCCCTCCATGTCTAATAAACTTCCCCCCACGGACTCAAAACGATTTGCTGAGAGTAACTTTTGACTGCATGCCTCCGTAACAGTAGATTTCATAAACGGTAACCATAGATTTTGCGGAAAATTACCTATCAGAGATGCCAGCGGTATCACTTGTGAGCGGTAACCTTCGACGCGGTAAAAAACCCCTTAAACAGGGCGACTTTAAAACTACGCCAGGCCTTAGGGGCCCACTGAGTAATTAGAAATTTCCACTAACTTTTTCTTTAAGAGGACTTCAATGCGTTCTTCAAGCTCGGTATTTTGATCTTGGACTCGTTTGCACATGCCCAATGAGCTAGCCAGTCTACAACACAAACTCAAATAATTAGTTTGTGTCAGGCTCTATTTGCAAATACTTAGATTATATAGATCTTTTTCGATTTTTCAATGGTGCATCTGTAAAGGTAACTTTGTTTAAGGAAAATTGAGGTGAAAATATTTCTTAAAATTTTATAGGTATATGTTATCGTTTCTTTACCTCGATTCCAGTTCTATAACTTTTGTTCTATATTCTTCAAGTCGAGACTCTACATCTTGTTCTTTACTGGTCATTAACGCTTTATCTTTCTCCTGTATGAATGCATCGACGGTACATGTTACCGAGGATGCGGTAATACATAAGACTATATCATAGTTTACGATAATGTGTTATCTTCAAAGGATATCTGTACAACACATACTGATATGTTACATATAAAGATGGCTATAACATCATTTGACTTCTGACAAAAATAACTAGGTTTAGACAGGGGATATCCCGAGCTCTTCGCACCGGTCACCAATGGCAATCACCGTTCATGTTTGAAATTATTATTAAATGGAAAACTTTTTTGACTTACTGGTGTTTGCATGTGACTTGGTCCTGCCACGCTTTAGGGTTGTTTCTACTTAAGGGGGTCAAATAGTAAATAATTTCAAAATTCATCGATTTTCAACAATTTTACAAAATATTGTTAACGGCGTTCTCTAAACATATCCAAAATTTCAAACAACAAAATGAATTATAAACGGAGAAATTCAGCAAATTCTACACCGTGTTAGGGTAAAACCATGATTTTACCCAGAGCAAATAATGGTATGCAATTGGTTTACTCTATTGTGTCCTTTTCCATAGCATTATTCGATTAATGTTATTCTAATGCATGCAAAAACTTTAAAGCAGTTTTTCTCAAATTGCCGAAAACCACCAATCGCCATTATTGCACGCGCAATATCTCAAGAAGTATGTAAGCTATTGACTTCAAACTTTCAGTGTGTGTTCTGTGTTACACTCTCTTGGAGATGAACCAGAATCATAAAAATATTTGCAATAGCATGCAAGTTATGATAGTCAGTATCATCTCGATAATATCTAGTTTCAATATTTTGTCCGCAAAAATTTATTTTTGCCTCAATCACCATAGTTCTGGTTCATCTCCAAGAGCATGTGATATACTATTAAAATAAAGTCATTTTAGATTTTTATCATTCATAGTTGTTGAGATATCATGTTTACAAATATATGGATTTTTCACCATCAGGGAGTAACTAACATGGTAACCATGGCAATATTAACTTTGAAAAACTTATTTTTATGTTTGTGGTACTATGTCCTAACACCTGACCAAAGATGAACTGCATAGCAATAAATCACACAAAATTTTTTTTAGTATTAGACCCCCTTAAATTTTAACCTTTTGTACTATAATCCTAACCCAAATCCTAACCTTAATCTAACCATAATCTTATCCCTAATCCGATGCAGGTATACAGGGTTAACAACCCTAAATCGTTGCGGGCATAAAGGGGTAGGTAATGGCTAACCCTAATCCTAGCTCTAAAAATAAAAAAGTGCCTTCAAATCATGTCTAAAGATATGTAAAATATAAACGCATGTTTTGCACACTTAGAACGTTTTTACAATACTGTAATAATAGAAAACAGGGGGAGGGGTGGGGTGTTAGTGTCCCAGCGGGGGCATACTATGCGGCAATAACATCCTCTGTTACTTGTTACTTACCCGTAATTTCGTTTGTCCTTGTAATGCAGATAACCTTCGATTAAGATCTTCGTTGGCTGAAGTCAAGGACTTCAGTTCAGCTTTGTTTCGCCTTGGAATAAAAAAATGTTAAACTGAATATAAACATTGAAATAATCCTCGTTTCCACAGCGGATTGAATGTTCATCAATGAATGTGTAAAATTTTAATAGGCGGGAAAATCGCACTTCGAAATGATATCGTATTTCAACGCATTTTTACGCGAGTCATTAGGCAAATTTGCTTAGTTTTTGTAAATTTGCTGCTCAAAATTTACTTTCCTGCATTGAAAAATTTTGTTTTTCGGGATTTTGAGTGTGAGAGTACCACAACAACCTAAAGAATCCACTTTTCTTTTTAGCTGTCGAATAATGTGCGCAAAGGTGAAAACGTTTTCAAAAACCTCGCGATCTCGTACACTCAGCTGCATGTATAGTGGACGGAGCATGTAGAAACATTTTCCTCGAGTTTTTCTACAAGCCTCGGCAATACTGACTGGTGTGAACTGACGTTTTTTTTCGTTGATTTAATATACCTTATTTCTTCACGCGAAGATTCGACTTCCTGATCTTGGGCTTCAGCCGTTGCTAAAAATTGATCATATTCCTATGGAGAATAGTGTCAGTGACATTTTAGAGTAAACACATTTAAATTTCCTTGTACTAATCAGATTATACTATTTTTAGTAATTTTAACTATAATTAAAATTTTATTGTCAGTGACAGTGCATGCGAGATTGATAGAATATAAACTGTGGTGTGGGCGGAAGACAGTTAGACTAAGGTTTGTGTCGGCCTCTATTATTTTGCAAATACTTGAACTATATAGATCTTTTTCGATTTTTTAATGTTGCATGTGCAAAGGCAACATTGTTTTAAGGAAAATTGCTAAAAATTGAAAATATTCCTCTATAGAATAGTGTCAGTGGCATTCTAAAAAATTAAAGCCATACACTCGGGCAAAAAAATTGAAAAACCATGTGGAAATTGTATAGTTGTACTATAACTTCATTCGAAGTAGGATGGATTTTAATTTTCGCAATCCATAATATTCTAACTTCTATATTTCCATGCACTAAGGGACGGACCATTAAATTTTTCAGGGGAGGGTTAAGCAAATACCAAAAAAAAATTCGCACACTAAAAAAATACGGATAAAAAATATCGTGCACAAATAAACAAAAATATCGTGCACAAATATCTTTGTATTATTAAATAGCTCACATCGTATGTTTCGCATCCAATTCTGTCCAAAATGGTTACTTGGTCATCAAAGATCGGGTAGCCATTTTAGGGAAATTAACATTAAATTAAAATACGTTTTTTAAAAGTGTTCCTTCAACATTAGTCATTCCGATCCAGTGTAGCAAATTATCAGTTATCAATGTTCATTACCGAACTACGTGTGTATAATTACAAGACAACAATTGAATATCAAAATGCATATAAAAAACAAATTATGGAAAGACACAAAAGTCATAGTAATAATAAGTAATTTTAGCTTATTAAGTCAAGTTCAGTACATTCCACAACTTCTACGCCTTCTTCCGCACCAGTGTATATCAACTTACCATCATAAATGTTCATTACTGAACTGGTATATAATTTAATAGTGCGACATGAATGGCATAAATAAATGGAAAGATATATGTGGTATAATAGAATCAAAAGGACATATGCGTGTGCGTGAAAAAAATCTTGCAATGGAATGTGATAGAAGAAAAATCCAATGTGTTTAACTGGCACGAAAAAAAAACATGCACAAAAAAAATTGCCCTCCCCTCCCCTCAATAATTAAATGGTCCATCCCTAATGTAAATTGCCTAGCAATCCTACGTATGATAAAGTCTATATCATTGAATCCAGCAAATCCATAAATAGGTGATTATACCCATCCCTTAAAAGTATTTAGGTAAGGAATAGTGGAAATACAATTTATATATAATTTATTACTTACCGCCTGCAATTTTCTGTTGGTTATTTGTAACTGCTCAGCAAATCGACGAGCTTTTAGTAAATCATTCTATAAATTCAGTTAAACCAATTGTATGTATACAAACACATTTTGTTTACTGTCGGCATGAATAACGGTCACATAGACTCAAAAAGACTAAAACGCCAGGCACAATACGTCCGTCTGCATGGATTGAATTATGGCGCATTTCAGCTTAGCTACTACAATCTGTATTGATCCATTCAAATCGTCACATAACTAACTAACAAAGCACTTCTTTACGAATGTTTGATTATTTTACCTGATTCTTACTGCTACTGAAGTAAACAAGGTATTTTTGATACATTATTTTTAGTTTTTGACTACATAAAATAGTGCGAGAGCAATGCTTTAAATTCGGTCAGTGATATAACGTTTATATTCTATGCAAAAACGCACCTGAAGGTATTTTGCTTCATCCTGTTTACTCCCAAGTTCTTCTGCTATTTCCTATTCAATAGAAATTATCTAGATTACGTGCTCGTTAAGCCTGCCGCTCATGAATGCAGTGATGAGAGTGACGCGCACTTGTTACTTATTATGGTAAGTTTGATCGACAACATTTCCTCCTAAAATGTGCGGGAACCAATTTAATTTGTCATTCGTGTGATAAAATTAATTTATCAAACATAATATCTCCGACATATGTTACCATGCATATAAGCTTGAAATGTCGAATTTTGCTTTATATATAGCTTCAGCTCGTAAAAGTTGTGTAATTTCGCCACTAAACTAAAAAAAAGTTTTACCTTGTGAACGCGATGCAGATCTTCCAGTTCTTGCGAAGTTCTTTCCAGCATTTCGTTGTTATAATCCCTTTCCTTCGGAATATATAATCAAGTATAAATTTGCATGGCTATATTTTTCGTGTTTTACAACATTTCGGAGAATGTTTATGTTTCGCTTACATGAAACACCATCTCGAGATTCACAAATTTGTACACATTTGTATTGCGTGCAAGAATTTGTAACTAATTTAGTGACCGATTTTCGCACGTAATACAAGAGTACACGAAATTTGCCAACTTCGCAGGGCTATATTTAACGTATTTTACAACATTTCGCAATGTTGTAGATAATACAAGTATGGATATCTGTATCGCGTATACATCAGTTACTGTAAGAATACATGAATTATTGAGAGTTCGAGCAGAAAGGTTCAAACGATGTGTTTTATATACGTCCTTTATAAAATCGCGCATGACAAAATAAAATATAAATTAGAATTTTCCCTTCTCATAGGAACAACAATAACTATTATTTGAATGATAATTATGATACTTCGCACGTACCATAATGAATACTAATGAAGCAAGTATTATTGACAGTTAAGTGCAAACTGTAAGTCCGCATATTTACCTTCGTTGCAATATCTAGTTGATGTCTTAAATTCTCCAAAATATTGCCATCAACAGAAGTTTTCTCGGACTCGATTCCGCTTTTTGCCCTGCCCATCTCTCGCTCCAGGGCTAGACGGCGTTCCTTTAACATTCTTTTGAAACACAAACGGAAAAGATGCTGTTTGAGGAAGGTTTGCAGCAACAACTACGTGTTGTTCCACTTTAAAATAATACATTGCGTTTAATGGTTTCATATCGCAAACAATAATTTATCAATTAGGATTATTATTTCTAAGCTGGACTTGCTACCACTTTTTTGAAAAGGAAATATATTTCTAGAGTTCAGAGTTTCGATGTAAATGCAACGTAAATGTTTCAAATAATAATGTTATAATGCGAGTGGCTTTGTTGCATGTATTGCAGTTGCATTTTTAGTACAACAGGACTGCTCTTGTTAAGTTAACATTACATAGGTCAAAACTCCCAACTCTAGAAAATATATTTGCCATTCAAAAAGTGGTAGCTTAAAATAATCCCTATCATTTATTGTAGCATAACTTTTTGCCGGATCTTGTTTCAGTTACTGCAGACTGATATATGAAAGTCTTTCATGATTTTTCCGACTCACTGCATTTGTTGGTTAATTGTTGGTAAACTACGCCTAATTTTGTGGCTCAAGTGCACAGAGTTTTAGTCGCCCGCGATAGATGGGTAGAAGAGAAAGATTATACAAAATAGTAAAAGTATCGCGCTACATGCACAAGTGTAAGTGCATCAGATGAATGCATGGCATAGCCAGCCGGACCATTCATGACTAACTCGTGATGCAAATTTCAAATTACTATTAGTATATTCAGATACTTTAGAAATTTATACAGGTGTATGTACCACAGAATACCACACAATTTTCTATCATTCATATTTTATGTCACAAGTATATATCATGGACTATTATTGGTTTTTTGGAAAGCTAGGTTTTCCCTGTAGTTTTTCTTCCTGTGGGGTGTTGTGGTTAGATTTAGCATATTCTAGTATTTTTGAAGCCTGACATTATTTGGACAAAATCCTAATGTACCACAGAATACCAGTGCGGCAATGAATAAGTAACGGTTTATCAAATTGAACCAGGATTTGGTCTTTGATGCTGTATGGTAATACTGTATAGATATTGCTATCTAATTTAGTGGAAGGTTAATACTAAAGTCACTACATAAATACCCATGGTATATACTACAATATATCAGGTTTATCAATAATGCTGAAAGATCGTGTTCTTTTATAGCAAATTTGATTGCTTCCTGCATGTTATTCTTGAATGGCAGGAATGTTTTATCGCTTAGTACAAATGTCTATGAACATAATTTATGTTGGTTTGGAAACTTATTTTCAAACGTCCTGATTTTACGAGCATTTAGCAAAAAAGAGGTATCAAAAACAACGAATTATATTTAAACTTTATCCTCGTTACTTTCAAGAATTTTTATTAAAATATTAATTTTTCTTATTTATGTGTCAATTAACACCAAAATTAATATATATTTACGAGAATAAAGTATTTTGCACGTTTCTTCCAAATTTTATACTGAAAATAAATACGACTGGTATTCTGTGGTACCGAGGTATTTTGTGGTACATATACCTGTAGTCCATCAAATGAAAATATCAAATGAGAATATTTGCATAGCGGTTGTTTACATGGCTCTGGTAAGTTTTTTACCCTATCTTGTTTTCTTTAGCCCTCATTCAGACATAGTTTATTCAAATGTTTATAGGCTTTTGTTCCAAAATTTAGTTTTATGCACCATTTAAAACACGGGCAGGAGTGCTATTTAAGCACGAATTGCGAGTATTTTAAATGCCTTCAAAAACGATCCATTTTTCCCTATAAATGTTGCACAAGTCCAGAAAATAGAGGCAAAAGTTTTGTGAAAATCTACGTGTGTTTTATCGCATATAACGACTCCTTTAAGGCTATAATTTCCTTTGTGTTTTGATGATAAATAATTTAATGATTTATGATCGATAATGCATGGGGGATGGTGACTAAAGGAAGATTATTGCATCAACTAACTTTCCATTTTCCTGAACAACTTCTGAAATTCTTTCTTTTAAAGATGCTTGTTCACTCTAAAACAGTAAAAGCAAAATATTAAACGGAAATGTGACTGTCACTTACATGCGGTACTACAGGGTGTTTCTAAAAACCGAATCCAATTTCAAAACGCGTATACGCGCAAAACAAGTCGTAAACGCGATCAATTTTTTAATGTAAGAAAGATCAGCCATTGAATGACATTTTTTGTACAATAAGGGGACAAACTGTGGCAAAAATTGTACTTTCAGACTTTTGCGACTGATTAATGCATGCTTTGCGAATCAAAGAAGAGGAAAGCACTTGACCGAAAACTAACGCTTAAGAGCGATAATTTGTGGGGGGGGGGGGTATTCATATTTTCGCGTTCTGACCGACTAATTTCTTTTGAAATCCTGTCAATTTCATAAGAAATTCGTTAGGCAGAACGTAAATAACTATATAAATAAACACCCCTACCCCAATTAACGCTGTAGTTAAGTCTGTGGCACGACGCTTCGAATGAAAGCCTTTCGTCAGGACGTTAGTAAAGTGAAGATACGGGAGGAAAACACGGGGTTGCGTTATTATACGAGCCATACAAAAACATCTTCTAACACACGGGTTTGCGTTATTATACGAGCCATACAAAAACATCTTCATCTTTTGATGAAATCCATCTAATCAGATGGATTTCATCAAAACAAAATGTAAACAAAAATGTAAATCACATCGCATAGTAGAATACGCGACAATAGACCCATTGCACTTATTGACCCGCAGCAAAACTTTGCATATAATGAAAGAATCTGGAGGGCACATTCTGTTGAGCGGTTTGTTTGAAGTTGTCCTCCAGATTTCATGTATGATCTCATTTGAAGGTCAACTGAAATGGGTCTATAGAACGAATACTAGGCTTTTATTTTATCACGTGTGTTTTTCTGAGACTCGTATAAAAACTGACACACGTGTTTTCCCCGACATCCCAATACTAACTTCCCGACGAAGGGAGTTAGCTTGAAACGTCGATTTTCATTTTATTGTTTCTGTTTTTATTGTTTCTTTTTTGAACATTCAATTTTCAATATCACAAAATGTCCAGAAACTAAACCAAGGCGAATTCAAGGACTTTCACTAAAGCAACTCTTTACATTTAAGGCCACTCAAGCACTTGAATTTGTGTTTCTAAATTCAAGGACATTTAAAAGGATATTCAAGTTTTGTACCAAACCTGGTACATTTATTGAGACGTTTCTCACCTTATACTGGTTTAATTCATTCTTCAAATTTCGAATTGTATTGTCGTACTCGACGAGAAGAGGAGACAGGACACTAAAGTATCAATGATAAGTTTTTTGGAAATAGTTCTTTTTTGTGTCTGTACTGTACAATCTTTGTAAATCAGTCTGCAAACGGGTACTGTAACATCATTTATTTTAAGTCTCGTGACAATTCTACGTGGCAATTTGATATCCAATTGTCGAAGCTGGCACATGAGAATTGCACAAGAAAGTACGATCAAAGTTAAATTACATACAAGAACACAGTCTAAAATATATGCAATTTAATTATTATCATTTATCAACGGTCTTTTTAATAGTTTAAAAAGTGTTTTGTGTTATGGTACATGTAGAAAGAGATTTAAAAAATCTGATCAAGTTTGTTGCTATTATTTGGTTGCATGTATAGCTAAAGTGACAGATCGAAAAAACTTATATTTTACCCTCTAAAAACATTAATTTAAATCATCTATCATGGGCCGAATAAAGCGCTGGTTAAATAAAGAGCCAGTGCATGTCACGCTATTTTACCAAAAATGTCTAAAATTAAAAAAATGGACTTACTGAAAGTTTCCAAAATATACATTAATTGTAGAATCATTCAGTTATACGAGAAAAATTAATCGCATTAAAGCTTCAACATGCAATATTAGGCGGATCCAATGAAAAATTCAAAATGGCAAATAAATACCGTTTAACTAAATCCTCAGTTTATCCTGACTATCAGTACTTTCGCACAAAGTTTTTTATTTGTTATTGATTTATAATATGCTTAGAAACATTCTTTTCCAGTTTTAAATTCCTAATTATACACTTGCAAATTATACAAGTCTAGGAATTTAACCCATGTACTGTTTAACACACTGCTTAGCTCACTGTTTTAGTTTCCTTATTTCTGCAGAACCGTTTCTTTAATACTTCAGAAATGACTACTATCCTTTTCCCGCAGACAATTTTATCAAATATTAGACGAAGTTGGATATAAGACCAAGATAGGTAGAATATAAGACCAAGTTGGTTTGACAATGACTTTGCAATAAAGTCAAAATATCACCAGTATTTTGTGTCTTGTTCATTTAAATAACTCAAATCTTGAGTTCACAAGATGATGATATTCGGAGTCTGTTTCGTCTTATATTTGAAAAC
This sequence comes from Muricea muricata, assembly GCA_963855995.1. Lineage (NCBI taxonomy): Eukaryota > Metazoa > Cnidaria > Anthozoa > Malacalcyonacea > Plexauridae > Muricea > Muricea muricata. The sequence goes on along the minus strand of OY979718.1, from coordinate 15,233,202 downwards.
TACAATAATTGATCATGACAAGATTTCTAAAGAAATATTTCACACAGACAAGTTACTGAGAAGTTTCCTTTTGAATTTTAGCGTCTGGAAACCAGTCTGTGATTACCTTAAGTCAGACAACCAAGGATGAAGCGGATCTTCGGACTAAAAACATAGTACATAACTGTATATTACAAGGCTTACCTTTTTAAGTTTTATAATATCTGGTAGATTACGTATAATTTACATGCTAGCCAGTCCTTTCTGGTTAAAGCGAAGTTTCCCTTCAGTCGTAACTGTCGTTGGCTTATGTAAAGTGATAGAGTATCAACAGATGTAGAAATAATATTGATAACAATTAATTTAAATACAACTCACAATTAAAGAAAATATAGAATTCAGGCAACATTGCACCGTAGCAGATGACTTTGCTGCGAAAGTTATGACCAAATGGAAAGTTGGAAACCTGGCTTAATTCACGAATTGTAATATAAATTATATTACCTTGACTTCGTCATCTCGAACAGGAAGGTATTTCCGCTGATAAGCACTTAGCACAGAATTCAGACGCGAAACTATAGAATTTAAGAATTTGCTGGCTTAGATATTTCTTTTTGATTCTTATTTTATGATTGCATAGAACAGCATAACTTTTATTTACCGCATTTTAATATGACGAGTTGCGAGCTTTTTTACCTTCAGTCAAACTTTAATAAAACAAATAACAAAGCAAATTTCAAATAACGTGTTTCCCAAAACGAGCGCATCCCTGACACCGGCCTCGAATAAACGACGCAGAAGCAATTAATATATTCTATTTAACGCCGCCCCTGCCGGCCAAAACGGTCGATGCCTTCGGAAACTCGTTCCGGACTGCTCTTGTCTCATTTAGATGAAGTTTCATTATAAAATGCAAATTGTTTTAATGGTTTCCAGCAAACTAGTTGTTAGATCAGTCGCTAGGGATGCGATTTGTTGTACAACTGGCGGGGTCCGAATCGCGGATAGGGCTAAAGGCCCTGTCACACGGGGCAATTTTCCTTGCAACTTGCAATGCAATTCTACTCCCAAGAGATGTAAATTTGTGACAAATGTTTGGTATGTTAAAAATATATCAGCAAACTGTGATGGAAACATGTATTTGCCAATTTTACATCTCTCAAGTGTAGAATTGCATTGCAAGTTGCAAGAAGAATTGCACCGTGTGACAGGGCCTTAAAGTTCGTCAAACTTTTTTTCTTAATCCCCGAGCCAACGGCGCGAAGCGCCGTGCGAGGGTACTAATTCCGCACGGCTATTTACACCAGGGAAAAGGAAAGCATAGCGAAGTCTGAAGTTCATCAAATATCGCGGGCGCGTGGTTCAAGGGTGGCGGTGAGTGGGAATCATTGACATATATACATCTGGACTGCCAGCTCGGCTTTGAAAAGCGTTATCAAAGATGGCCGAAATATGAGAGTGTTTGCTCATGAAGTTGACTGCTGACCAGTATTTTTTGTATTATTTAAGAGCCAGCGATGTTCAATCACTCTCATATTCGTCATTTTTCGTCAGTATTCGTCAGCCTTCGTGATTTTGAACTGATAACGCAAAATTCAAGCGAAAATATTGCGAGCAGGCAGTCCAGATGTATTTATGTCAATGGTGGGAATGGGTGGTCATCACTGATCTCAAAAATATGGCGGACTATATTGCACTACAATATTTCGTATTTTTGCAAAAAGATTTGGCAACTTTCACAACCAACGAAGGGTGGTCATTTCTGATCTCAGGAATATGGCGGACTATCAGGAGTAGCAAACACCTAAGGCATCCAAAAAGGCGAGAAATAAGACGAAAACGACTGCCACAAGACTCTTGAAGAGAGATTAATTCGGGGAAAATACAGAGAAGCGCCAAGAATTGACTATGGCGTGAAACACAAGGCAAGTTTGTTGATAATGCGTATTTATACTTGTGTTTTAATGCTTTATAAAGGCCGGCGTAGCCGTACTCATCCAGTCTATTCACTGTTTAAATTCCAGAGTAAGTTTATGTTTTGTAAATGCAAGACTGTCTTCTTATTACTAATGTAATTAATAGGTTGTATTTTATACCAAATTTAAGCTTACATTAGGCGTAATAACATACTGATGACAAATGTTGTGCCATTTAAAAAAATTGTCAATAAAACAAGGATTAAAAACTGATATTTTGTCATTTTGAAAAAAATACACAGAAAGATTAACAATTGCCGTGTTGCTATGACAACAACCTATCTCAGTACTTCATGTAATTCCGAAAATATAGTTGCATGCTCTTAGTTAGTGGCGAGGGGTTGCTGCATGCATGTATTCCTAGTTTATTTCAACTTTTACTATTTGATTTAGGGGTTACAGGGGGGGTGGAATTCAATTGTTTAAAACGCAAGTTTTACCACTAGATACTTACAGTTGGCCTCGGAACGAGATCAAAGATGGCAACGACCGTTTGAGACAGCAGACCGTTTGGGGTCAGGGATGCTTCCCCTGCAGTTTTGGAATATTTAACGGTTAAGCTGAGGACAAAACAGAAAAACAAACTTATCAAAAAATATGTTTGGTCAGTAAATTTATTAAAAATGGTTTAGGCCGTATTCCCAAGCCGGTTTTCGTTCAGTTTCGTTGCCCCCCTTCGGGCACTAATTTGAATTGACATAAAACTATAGATTTTTATACGCTAAGTACGAATTCACTTGTTGTCACTCGCAAAAACCTGCAGTTTCTTTGTATTTTGCGATCAAACATCGAAATTTTTCATCAAAATGTCTTATATTTTTCATGCGAAACTTCATGTTATGTACAGTATTTGCTCCAGTGCAAGTCTTTTAGCAGGGGGGAATCGCGCGGTCCGCATGTTATTTCCATATATTTTTTCGGATTTAAAACAGGAAAATGCGAAATAAAAGCCTGAAAAAGCTTAGAAATTTTAGTATACGAGTACGAATGAATTTTTATATCTTATCAAATCAACAAGAGATACTTCAGTGTTCTTTACTGCAGCAACATTTGGATTTATCGCATCGCATCGATTGGAAATGGTAAGATTATATGTGCATTTGCCCTGAAGATGGACTGTTTGAGGTTATGCTACGGAATTTTAACCTTGAAGTGAGTGAATATAGTCCTAATTTCCCTGGGCTGGCTGAGTACAACAATGCAATACTGTGCAAACTGTGACAGGTGTAATTATGTTGTGCTACATTGCAAGTCACAATAAGAAGGCTGACCTGTCAACTGCAAGCACCCTAGCTGAGCACTTAGAAATATAATAACAATATATTTTTGACACATAAAATTACCTATTGTAAGCAATGTTTAAGTCTGTTCCTCTTGGCTCTCACCAAGTTGTAGAATTGTGAAAATTTTCAAGATTATTGCCCTGTAGGCAAGGAAAACAAAGACTTAGCTATTCTTAGTTTGCAATCAATCTCTCGGGATGTGGTGGACAATGTCAGTCACCCATGTCGGCTGGATCCAACAATGGAATTAATAACATATTCCTTTGTGTTGTACCTCCAACATGGCCCCTACGATGTCAAACACAAACCATCAATGGTATGGTCTAGCCCAGTTAAAAATAAGAATTATGCAGTAATGTAATGATTACTTAATGCTGGCAAACACCAGATAATTTTACTCATCAGTGGAAGAACTCTGTCACTTAATGATAAATGTGAAGTGTTTGAATAAAAGCTGTATTATGTAAATTTGTTAATGCTCAAATAGATATGTGAATATGTGGCCCAATTTTTCTGAGGTTCTATAGATTTTAATCTTTTGTCAACATTGAATAAGGAACAAATATTGTTGTTATTTAGAGCCAGAAGTAGAGTACTATAGCAGCAGTTGATCATACATTATATATTAAGTTCTTTTGCTCTAAACATTTCCCCAGTTCATGATACTTGAATACTGAAGCTTCACATAAATATAAAATATATACAAACTTTTGCAAAATGCTTAAAGACATATGGCAATATATTTCTTTTTTTGGCCTATCCATGAAGACCTTTGAAGCAATTGTAATATTGGCTGTTAAATTTTTCATAACATGCTTAATTTGTGAAATAGCACTAGCCATCCACCATCTTGTTTTATAAGGTCTATTTTAATGACACCACAACAGGGTAGACTGTATAAAACTTATACTGTCATTTAGTTAAATCTCAATGCAATTTTCTTCAAACACTTGGCAATTTATGTGAGAAATGTATACATACAAATCCAGATGGATTCTGACATTCAACATGTTTTCTAATTGCTTTTTTAAGAAATAGATTTTGCCTAGTGTCATTGTCCTTTTTCATCATACAATATTTCAGAAACTAAGCATGTTCTCAAAAATTTAACAACAGATATTATAGTTCCTTCAAAGGTTTTTTTATCAATAAGCCAAAATAAAAATATATATTGCCATGCCCCTTCAAAATTGTTCCTGTATACAGCTTTGATTACACTACAGACATACACTTGGTCTGGCCTGGCCTGGCCTGGCCCAAGAAAAATGTGTCATGTTCACAACAAAACACTACCCGACCATTTATGATATTTTATGATGAAAGTTATATATAACCAATTTAAGATATAAAATGTTACAATGATACATCTTGTATTAAAACACTACATATTTACCCATTAAGTGGCAGACTTCTCCCACTGTTGAGTAAAAATCATCTTGTGTTTGTCAAGTAAAAAAATAACTATTATATACATTACTATATATCTTATTTTTAATTTGCCTGGACCACACATTAGTTGTGCTCATTCGTAAACTTGCATACAATAGGGTAATTTTATGTTTGAAAAATATATTGTTATTATATTTCTAAGTGGTCAGCTTGCTTGCAGTTGACAGGTCAGCCTGCTTATCATGACTTGCAATGTAGCACAACATAATTACACCTGTCACAGCTTGCACAGTATTGCATTGTTGTACTCAGCCAGCCCAGGGAAATTAGGACTATATTCACTCATTGCAAGGTTAAAATTCCGTAGTACGACCTCAAACAGTCTATCTTCTAGGCAAGTGGAGATATAATCTCACCAATTTCCAATCGATGTGACGCAATAAATTCAAACGTTGCTGCAGTAAAGAACACTGAATTATTTCTTGCTGATTTAGTCATATACTAAAATTTCTAGGCTTTTTCATGCTTTTATTTCATAATTTCATGTTTTAAATCCGAAAAAATATACGTAAACAACATGCGGACCGCGCGATACCCCCCTGCTAAAAGACTTGCACTAGAGCAAATACTGTACATAACATGAAGTTTTCAGTGAAAATTATAAGACATTTTGATGAAAATTTCGATGTTTGATCGCAAAATACAAAGAAACTGCAGGTTTTTGCGAGTGACAACAAGTGAATTCGTACTCAGCGTATAAAAATCTATAGTTTTATGTTAAATTAAATTAGTGCCCGAGGGGGGGCAACGAAAATCGTTTTCTAAGCGACTTTTTGGGCGAGGGAATACGGCCTAGTTGGTAAATTGACTAATAAAACTTTATTTGTCGGTAAAATGTGGGGTCTACACGTAAACATCCCACAATTAAAGTAGTGGCAGGGGGAGGGGGAAGTTGAACTGCAGAGTTGTCCTACTGCATTCCCTATACTGTATGCTTCTAGTGATGCTTAATGAGTTCATGCTGTGGTAAGCAGATGGCAGTCAAGCGCCTGTCATCACCCAAAACACTTATTCAAACGGCTAGCACCCCCTCATTAGTTATGTAATTTTTGATAAGATCCTGTATGAAATGTAAGCCCACGATATTTACGTGAATCCGAACTGAGCAATCTGGAATGAACTTATCACTTGTTCTATTTGCTTTTTAGTATGAACACAAATCCAGAATGAGTTAACTAAAACTTATTCTAGATTGATTTCAGTGTGAAACCTTCTCTAGAATAACCGAAAGAATACGTGAGCCTTGAATAGGTTTCAATCCAGTCCAGCACATTTTAAAACACAATTCCCATGTATACAAATTATACACAGAATGTGAAACACTCGATTAATTCGCATTTCTTTTGGCAAGTCAGTCTGTTCTGACTTAAAAGGACAAATACTAATTGTGAAGGCAAAGAAATTGTTCTTCGAACTGCAAAGTTATTGAGCAAGAAATTTTGTCCAATTGCTCTATTAATTAAAGCGTCTAGCTGTATGGCAACAACGGGTTTTGGTGTGTTTAATCTCAAGAGTATGATAAAATGTCACTTAGCTATAAAACAACAATACATGCCTTGATTTTGTAAAAACTCGATGTAGTCATCGGAGCTGCTCTTTCGTTCGATTTCCATAGAAATAGACGACAATACACTTAGTGAAATACAATACAAACAAAGCACTCATCCATCGTCATTCGCCGCCATGTTTTTATATTTGATATTTTTACAACATTGTTTTATAAAAGATTCTGATTGGCCAAGCGTACACGCAGTGGTAAACCGTCAATAAACGATACTTTTTGATTGGTTAACTGCAGAATATACCAAAGTTTGAAAATCTCCTTTGACTCATCTTCAAGTTCAAATTTTCCCTCTCAGCGAGAATCAAAGACTATCAATATATTGAGTTACTTGGCTCTGTTTGAATTGGTAGACTTCTGTTTCGCTTTAACTTTAGAAAACGGCCAGCAAGTATGTTTTCAAGATCAAAACGATTTGCTGATCAAGGTAACACCTAAGATTTGTCATTTGTGATATAGAGGTCGCAGACTCAAAATTTAGCACATTTGCTTGTTAGAATTGATGACAATTTCATTGTGCACTTTTAAAAATCACCTACAAGAAAGATGGGCAATAATACACTATAATAGTATCTGCAATTATTAATTGAAACTTTCTTTAATTGCTGGTATCGATTTATAAAGTTACAGTACTGCTAAATTTACCACTTAATTTGCACAACGAAATTTACGCTTTTATTCATCGGTAATACAACGGGGGCCTGAAGCCCCGGGGATTCCTATTCCCATCTCCCAGCCCAAATTTTGACTAAATACTATTGTCCAAATGCACAAATCCCATAGTCCTAGACTCCTAGTGGCTGTCTTGCCAAATCTTAATCTCATTCCCGTTTTCTATTGGGTTTGGCCAGTGAATCCTAGTTCTACTCCTAGTGCATGAAATCTCATTTTCCTAGCAAAAAATAGGCAATTTCCAGCTCCCATTTTACCCCTTTAGGATCAGCTCACATAATCAAAGTAAGCAATTGAAGACATTAATTTATATTTATTGGATGCTATTATGTCAAGCTCATCAACTTTTTGCATAATTTTATGTTTTAGCTGACAATGCACCAGCTGTTGGCCAGTATGACATTTCTAAAGGACCGTGCACTCATGGTGGAGCTGTGTTGTTTCCCAAAGACAGACGTTTTAAAGAAACAGGTTAGTTAATGTGGAAAGCTGTGAAAAACTCTACTGTACATGTATACTACCAGAAGATTGGTGGTATGAAACTCTGACACAATGTACATTATTAGTACCAGTACCTAGCTTTGTCTTGTATTAGTCAAATGTCTGCTTAATTAATATAATATATATATATATATATATATATATATATATATATATATATATATATATATATATATATATATATATATATATATATATATATATATATATATATGAATAAGATTAAAACAAACTTGGAATATTACATTTAGATTTTAATTCACTACAAATTTGTTTCGTATAACAGGGAGAACCCTGTTACACTCATCAGGTGAATTTGAATATTCAAATAATGCTCTACTATTGTATTGAGCACTGTGTCTATATATGATTCACAAATTGTTTATGTTTTATATATATATATATATATATATATATATATATATATATACATATATATATATATATATATATATATATATATATATATATATATATATATATATATATATATATGTATATATATATATGTATATATATATATATATATATATATGTATATATATGTATATATATATATATATATATATATATATATATATATATATATATATATATATATATATATATATATATATGTATGTATATATGTATGTATATATTTATTATAAAATCCTCAGACATTTCGCCAGTTAAGGCTTCATCAGTGAGTACAATAATCTAAATAATAAAATCGTCCTCTATATATACATGCATTTGTTGCTTGATTGAAGCTATAAAACTGAAATGTTAACAAAAATGTCAATTTAAGTTCTAGGTTAAAAGAGTAATTGTTGTTATATTGTTGATTGTACCATAGTGCGTGTTAGAAGCCTGATTGTTCCAATTGGATGTCAAATGAGATATTGACATTACGCCCAGCACAACCATTCATAATTCTGTCCGAATAATTCCGAATTTCGAGTGCTTCGATCACTTCTCGCTCATACCGGTTGAATGGAGGATTTTCCATCTTATTGTCGACTCGCTTTGTGGGTCAATATTATGAGTTCTAAGGTGTACATGAACTGTTTGTTTATCCATTCGTAGATGTTCCGTGATCGTACTGTTCTTTCAGTTTCTCCCACATAGACCAAATGACAATGTAAGCAATTAATAAGGTAGATCGTATTCTTAATTTTGCATAGATTAGTTTTAATTGCTAGTTTACAAGTGTCACAGTTATCGGGGCAATTTAACTTCCCTTTACGTGGATTTTTGCTCCACGTAAAAGACATTTGCTCCACGTAAAGAGAAGTTAAATTGCCCCGAAAACTGTGACACTAGTAAACTAGCAATTAAAACTAATCTATGCAAAATTAAGAATACGATCTACCTTATTAATTGCTTACATTGTCATTTGGTCTATGTGAGAGAAACTGAAAGAACAGTACGATCACGGATAAAGGAACACCTACGAATGGATAAACAAACAGTTCATGTACTCCTTAGAACTCATAATATTGACCCACAAAGCGAGTCGACAATAAGTTGGAAAATCCTCCATTCAAATGTAAACTACCGGTATGAGCGAGAAGTGATCGAAGCACTCGAGATTCGGAATTATTCGGACAGAATTATGAATGGTTGTGCTGGACGTAATATCAATATCTAATTTGACATCCAATTAGAACAATCAGGCTTCTAACACGCCCTATGATACAATCAACAATATAACAACAATTACTCTTTTACCTTAGAACTTAAATTGACATTTTTATTAACATTTTAGTTTTATAGCTTCAATCAAGCGGCAAATGCAAATATATATATATATATATATATATATATATATATATATATATATATATATATATATATATATATATATATATATATATATATATATATATATATATATATATATATACCCCCTTTGCAGGCCCAAGGAAGGCAGGTGAGTGAGCCATCTGGAGTTTTTCCAGACTCGAACAAACATCAACAATGGGGTGTTGCACATTTCACTCACTTGTTACTCTCTACTCCTTAATCCTGTTAAAAAATATTAATTCTAACCTTCTTATGTTCATAACAACTAGCCAAAAAGACGTACTCTTTACTGTATTTTTATCTTCCAAATTATTGTTCTTTATCACATGATGCCCGTGCTCTCTAAACCCTAGGAGCTTTTGAGATTCCTTTCTTCATGCAGGGTCGATGGGATCGAAGAATACTGACTAACTTAAACTGTCACTTGACGTTGTCATTATACGACAATACGATAAAGTTAGAAGAACTGCGTACTAAATAAATATAATTGTAATTTTGTAAGTATTGTTAGGCAATTACAATAGTACTTAGAGTTCCTTCTGGCTTTTTAAACATTGGTCGAGAACCGTAATCCATTCAAGGACCACGTTATGATGTCAAAATGTGCAATGTTATAACTGAACAGATAACGGCAAATTGTTATCATTTTGTTATATATATGCATGTATCTTAGGTAATAGTAATAATTATAAAAAATAATATAGAATGGATATATTTAAAAAGATCATGAGAATGATATGCTTGTCATCATGATACAATGATGCGAAATGAAAATAATTACGTGATTATATGCGTAATAACTAAAAGATCTTGTGTAAGATATATTGATGTTTTTCTGTTGTGTAATATAATAATTAATAAATATAATATAATATATAACATAATATTACTAATAAATCAGAGTTACATAAAAGTGATCCTGGGTAAGATCACAAATGGATATCAATTATGATAGTGGAGATATTAAAGCAGTATCTAAATTTCAAAAATTAAATATTCTCAAAGCTAAAACTTGTCAAAGTAAGAAAATTGGATTATGTTTATATTATTAGCCTGCGAAGCAGTCGCTTTATATATTTTTGGGTTTATTTTGGCCAAATTGAGGGAGGGATTATTTTTCAGGGGATTATTAAAAATACGGGGAGAAAATGGCGGAGAAAAAAATGCGAGGGGAGATCAGGTTGACAATCTTGCCAAGATCCCAGTAAGATCTTGCCAAGATCTTAACCAAGATCCTGTCATGATCTTGCCAAGATCTTGACATAAATCCTGCAAGATCATGGAAAGATCTTACATGATCTTGCAAGATCTTTCCAAGTTCTTACAGGATCTTACCAAGATCCTGCAAGATCTTGCCATGATCCCGCAAGATCTTACCAAAAATCCTGCAAGATCTTGCCATGATCCCGCAAGATCTTACCAAAAATCCTGCAAGATCTTGCCATGATCCCACAAGACCTTGTTAAGAATCCTGCAAGATCTTACCAAGATCCTGTAAGATCTTGCCATGATCCCACAAGATCTTATTAAGAATCTCACATGATCTAACCAAGATCCCACATTATCTTACCAAGAATCCTGAAAGATCTTGCCATGATTTTGCAAGATAATACTAGTAATCTTGACATAAATCCTGTAAAATCATGGAAAGATCTTGCGGTTTCTTTTTAAGATCAGAAAATAAAATAGCTTTCAGAATTATTCAGGCAAGCCAGAATTCCCTGATAGCTATCAAAACGTACTCACGAGACAAAATACCACAGCATATATGTTCTCTACATTAAATTTAATGAAATTTATCAACAAACTTATGTATCGCACCATTATAGTCTAGTGCTAAGTGTTTTAATAAAAGTATGAGTATTGAAGAAAACAAAGTGCATATGATGCGAATATAGAATCAAAGTTGTTTGCTGCGCTATCATATCATTGTGTCTTTCAAAAAGTAAACGAGAAATATCTTGTCTCGCCTTGATTTTGTTTGAGGTAACTTTCATTTGGGTATCATTCGGATTCCTGAAGCTTTATTCATGAACTTTGTTTAGCATCTATTGTGGTTTCGTGATTGGATGCTTTGGATTTTCTTCTTATATCCCAGCACTTTTGGTTACAAGCATCAACAATATGACTTGATGTGTCTTCTGCACTTGTTAATTCTTCACCATACTTGGCGTTGAGGACATCTACATGGTACAAATTACTGCAATTTTAGTTATAGATGTATACTAGGCTTTCCTTTTTGTAAATTAATTCCCCCCTACAATTAATTCACATACCATGTTTCATAATTGCTAAAATCTATATTTACGCATTTTCTAATCAACAATGACAGAATAATTTGTGCAAAATATTTCACATTATATGCTCAGACTAACAAAATGGAATAGCCCGCATCATATATTTTCTTACTTATAGATAGACATTATATTAATACAAAACTTCATTAAAAAATGCAGTACAGCTAAAAAGTGGGTTAAGAAGACACACTAACCTTCAATACTTTTGTCTTGAATCGTTCGGCAAGTCATCTTATAATACTCAATTTCTTTCTGTGGCTGATACTGGAAACAAATAGCTGTTGCTGCAGAAGCGTAACTGTGTAAAGTGAAGTCATCTTGCTTTCCTCAGCTAGCTTTTAAAACGCGCTTTGGACTCACTAGCCAATGGTCGCCAACAGCAAATATGCAAAACATGCGATGATAATAAGATTTGCAGATATTAATCTCATTTGGTCTGACATGAAAAGTTGCGATAACAACATGCACATGTGATACGCACGATATTCATATTCTTTCTGATGCATGTACAGTTGCGCGTGATATGATAAATTATTGGTTTAAATACACGCAAAAATTGTATCACTACCGTATAGCTCTGTTTTTAAAAAAATTATGGATTATATACGGAGTTTTTTTCATATATAGGCATCGTGTTTTTGTATTGCCAATAGCTAGCTTTCTATATTTTTCATACTTTATTTAAGCTTCCGTAAACTTTGCTTATACAATGCAAATAACGGTGCATGGAAATTACTCGTGAATAAAGTATATCACAGGTTCAATAACGAAAGGCATTAAAACTTGTAAAATAAGCTGCCATGTAAGGTCTCGAATTTAATCTCATATGATTAAGGCCACCAGGACACCTACATTGCTAAATAAAGATTTTCCATTGTTTTTCAAGGTCTCAACGAAGTTTTCGCTTTGTTTGGGGACGCTGGCATAATGTTTAGTCACGATGGACCCCATTCCACTAAAATCGTGATTTTTTAAAAGCAACTCGCCCACCTACCGATTTGCGTGTATTTTAACGGCAGTCTCATTTAAAATTGATGCGTCAGTCTAAATTTAGTTTATTAGAGTCACGAAAATCTTTCGTGACTCTAATATATGTAATAAATATAGGTAGTGATTGCTCTTCAAGGTTGTATGCAGGGCCGCCGAGAGGGGGGGGGGGCAAGGGGGGCAACTTGCCCCGGGCCCCAACCAAAGGGGGGCCCCGATTTGAGAGACGAAACAAAGTTTCCAATTGTGTACTGTGACATGACAAGTCCACTCACTCCAATATACAATCGAAGCCTTTACAGAGAAGAAAACGTGGCATGGCAAATTGTCCTGCTGTAACATTTGCACTTTCTTAAAACTTAAATCCCTTCATTTAAATCCCTCCATTCTTGTCTTATTGAAATTTGCGACTTTGTGCAAGTAAAATTTGTTCGCCATTTTGAATCAATAACGAGAAATACTTGGTGTAAGCTAACGTTATTAAATATTTTCTGCGGAATAACCGCTGGATTTGCGTACAGGCGAACTAGCAATTTCGCATATATAATTTGGTTGAATTGAACTGCAGTTTATCGTGAACTGATACACAGTTTATCTTTGATTTGATGTTGATTTAAAAGTTGTACCCAGCGACAGCAAGTTACAAATAGGCAAACGAACATTGCGCAAAATACTATGAAGAGAAAATGTCTTTCTGGATCGTCTAAAAGGAAACAAAAAGAAATACGGTTGCGAAATGAGGAGAAAGGTAAACGCACACTCGAACAACTAAACTGGGGAAAAACTGTATCACTAGATTCACCTTCTGAACTAACCACCACAGAAGAGGAGGATGTACAAATCGAAGAATCCGCCGAGGAAAGCAACACACTCGAGCACTTAACAATAACGAATAAACCCGCTTTTGATGAAATAACAGCAACTTCTATAGCTCCTACATCGCGATCAGATGTGGGAAACTCAGCAAATGCCACAGTTACAGATGTTCATAGCACGAGTACAAGTAGCGATTCATCGGTTCAAATTAGCAATGATGTTGGACGTTGGAAAAGTCTTTCTGAAAGTGAGAGAGACTCTGTAACCTTAACAGGACCGCAACCACTACCGAAGAACCTACCAAAGGACAGCAAGGGCAGATCATTTCCGATGAGCACATTTTCAAGAAAAATGCCCAATGGCGAGACAGTAGCTAGGGACTGGCTTGTGTGGAGTGAAACAGCACAGAGTCTTTTCTGTTTCTGTTGTTGCTTATTTGCCACTAAATCTCCGTCGTCAGCGCGATCTGAATTTAGTCATCCACAATTAGGTTGTAATGATAACTGGCGAAAACTTTATGAGAAAACTGAAGCTCATGAAAAAAACGTTGCACATATTTCTAACTACATAAAATGGAGAGATCTTATTTTATCCCTAGACATGAGTAAAGGAATCGATAGTTTTCAACGGCAGCAGTTTGGCAAAGAGAAGGAGAGATGGAGGGAAATTTTAAGAAGTCTTCTTGAAGTGACACTTTTTGGCCGAGAGAAATCTTCCGTTCAGGGGTTCCACTTCGGCTGTAGGAGATCCAGATAATGGACTATTTCTCGGAAGCCTGGAACTCATTGGTAATCACGATTCGATCATTAATGATCATTTGGATAGAGTGAGAAAACATCAGGAACGTGGAGAACGTATGCAAGCACATTATTTATCTTGGCAAAGTCAAAATGAGTTCATAAATCTTTGTGCAAAGAAGGTCCTCAAAGAAATTCTATCCGAAATAGACAATTCATATTATTATGGTCTTATCGTGAATGGAACGCCGGATGTTTCACACACCGAGCAACTCACCTTCGTCATTCGATATCCTGCTCAGAAAAACGGCACCTGGGAAGTGCTGGAAAGATTTCTAAAAGTCCAAGATTGCGAAAAGAAAAAAGGTGAAGATATTTGCGAGGTCATATTAAGCGTTCTTAAGGAACATAACATTGATGTTCATAACAGTGGTGTTCATGCTGTTGAAGTTGCTACTGAAATCAAAAGTTTCTTCGGCGATGTTCAGAGGCTTTACAATTTATTTTCCTCTAGTCCAGCCCGTTGGAAAATTCTCAAGGAGACAGCTGGCGTATCACTTCACAGCCTATCGGATACTAGATGGAGCGCAAGAATCGATGCTGTCAGAATTTTGGTAAAAAATCACACCAAGATGCTCGAGATCCTTTCCAGCGTCAAAACAGAACTTGATTTAACAGCTTTAGCCTTCAGTGATGCCGAACATCTACTTGAATGGATGAAGTCATTTGAGTATATCCTAATGGCAACATTTTGGTTCAAAGTACTTCAGTGTATTGACGATGTCAACAAGGTATTGCAGTATGCAGACATTTCTATTGCTGATGAAGTTAAACATTTGTCGTCGTTGCGAAATGATGTCCAGAAACTTAGAGATTCTTGGGAAGACATTCTTCAAGAGGCAAAGCTGGTTGCTTCTTCGCTGGGACAAAGCAATACTTTAAAAGAAAAACGATCACGATCTTTTACGGCTGAAGAACATTTCAAAATAAATATCTTCTATAAATCGTTGGATAGTCTTTTGGTACAACTTTCAGAGAGATTCAAAGTTGTTGATATGATTGCACGTCGTTTTGAATTCATGATCAACCCTCCCAGCGATCCGAGTGCAGAAAAAATTCAAGAACAAGCGAAATGTCTTGCAGATTGTTACCCCAATGACATTATTAAACGTGATCTTGAGGAGGAACTTCGCCATTTTGTCAAGTTTTTTGACATTCTGGGGACATCATCAAAACGAAATCGAGCTTTAAGCATAATCAACCACATTTATGAAAAAAAAGCTTGAATGTTTGTACCCTCAAATCTGCATTTGTCTAAGAATCTTCCTATCGATTCCAGTATCGGTAGCATCCGGAGAACGATCATTTAGCAAATTAGCTTTGATTAAAAACAGGTTACGATCAACAATGTCTCAGGAAAGGCTGAACAGTTTAATGTTACTGTCAATAGAACATAAACTAGCAAGAACTCTCGATTATGAAGACTTAATTGACTCATTTTCTCAGGAAAAGGCCAGAAAAAAGAACTTCTAAACTGTACGTCGAAAGTACGAGTGACAATGACAATCATTGTTATCTTAACTTCTAACTTACATTGATATTGTAAATAAAATTTGTTCATTAAACTCTTCTATTATGACGTCATAGGGCCCAGGGAAAAAATTTTTGCCCCGGGCCCCAGAATTTCTCTCGGCGGCCCTGGTTGTATGCACAATATATTCGGCCCAAAAGGAATCAAACTTGTAAGTTTGTGTTTATAGCTGAGAAACGTGGAGAAGTGAATGGAAGATCATGATTCGATCTTGCAATATCATGGCAAGATTGTCGTAACATTATGCTGGGATCTTGGCAAAATCGTGATGGGATCTTGATAAGATTATAACAGGATCTTGGCAAGATTAGGTTGAATCTTGAAAATATTGTATGTTGGGATCTTGGTAAAATTATGTTGAGATCTTAAAAAGATTATACTGGGATCTTGTCAAGAATTTAATAGAATCTTCATAAGATTATGATGGGATCTTAGCAAAATCGTGATGGGATCTTGATAAGATTATAACAGGATCTTGGCAAGGTTAGGTTGAATCTTGAAAATATTATATGTTGGGATCTTAGTAAAATTATGTTGAGATCTCTGCAAGATTATATTGGGATCTTGGCAAGATTTTAATAGAATCTTCATGAGATTATGATGGGATCTTGGCAAAATCGTGATGGGATCTTGATAAGATTATAACAGGATCTTGGCAAGATTATGTTCGGAATTTGGCAAGATTATAACAGGATCTTGGCAAGATTATGATGGGATCTTGTTGAGATTGTGATTGGATCTTGATAAGATTATGATGGGATCTTGGCAAGATTACAATGGGATATTGGCAAGATTACAATGGGATCTTGGCAAGATTACAATGGGATCTTGATAAAATTATAATAAGATCTTGGCAAGATTACGATGGGATCTTGACAGATTACAATGGGATCTTGGCAAGATTACAATGGTATCTTGGCAAGATTACAATGGGATCTTGACAAGATTATAATAAGATCTTGGCAAGATTTTGATGGGATCTTGGCAAGATTTTCCAAGATCATGGCAAGAAAATGACCAGATTATCTCTTTTCAATCTTGCCAAGAACTTGGCAAGTATTTTGAAAAAATCTTGCCAAGATTCAAAATCTTGGCAAGATGTTGACAACATCTTGCCAAGATCTTGCCAAGATCAGCATGTTTGCAAGATCTTGGCATGATCTTTCAAGATCATCCAAGATCTTACAAGATCTTGCCAAGATCCTCGAGGAAAGGAAGAAAACCAAAGGCAGCAACTGTTGACGACCTATTGCATAGTATGTATTAAGGAATACAAATCCGCAAACGTTTTTATTTTCCTCGTAGACGATGGGCAAATTCTTGCGAACAAAGAAGGATTTTTTTTTCAACTGTTTTCCGGATTGCTCACAGACATCAGCGATAACCAGACCTTTTAATTGATTTATATCTGTTACCTTAAACACGTCAACGAACGAACAGTTTTTATTTTTTAGAGCCTGCCTTTGGTTGTCTTCCTTTTCGAGAGTAACTTTTAGTCGGAGTTGCATTTACACCCTCAGACATTGCAATTTGCAAATTTTGATACTTGAACACGTGTAGAGCCAAGCTTGTTTGTTTTCATTATGTGTGATAGTGACCATACACTCAGATAATTTCATTTTTGGCCATCATGATAATGAATTGAATTAAAAAGAATCTGATAAAACGAGAAATGGGGGTAACTGAACTAGTTTTTAAGTTAAATTTATTTACTTAAACATTCAATAGCCGTCATATTTACGCACTGTTGCCATAATAACCACCGTTACCAAACTTTTCTAACTAATAAGAGTAGGGAACCACCTTAAGTCCCGTTTACATCAGCAAATGTTATGTGATACTTATTATGTGACGACTTTTATTTGCTCAGATCATGTACACATTTATAAAATAATAACTATATACTTATTAACCGAGAGCGATGTATTTACGGAAAAATATTAAACCAAGTTCTTGCCGTATTCACCGAGCGACAGTGAGATCAATGCGGCAAAGCCGAGGTTGAATGTTTTCTAGGGGTGCAGCAGACTTATTATCCGGCCGGGTGGTGGCAAAATCGCACTATCCAGCCGGGATTTCACTATTATCTGGCCGGATGCCGGAAAATATTTCCGTCAATTGAATTCTCAATTGTGTCTAAATAAAAATAGACATTTCTACATCCTTATTATAAGTCCCAACTCCCAAGTTCAATGCAAGAACTTCGGAGCGTTGTAATAAATGAATAATAGTTTTTCTCCTTTAAATGGAAAAAGTCTACTCCGCTTCTCCTCGAAGATATTGCCATACTCGAGCAGTGTACATATTAACAACTTTCAGGCAAGCTCAAGTAGGAGAGGAAAGTTTGTAGCCTTTCACTACCACTCAAGCAGCTTGATTCAATTGTAGCAACGTCAAGAATTTGTCCAGCTCTTGTGCAGCTGACAAAAGACATATCTCCACATTCTTCACTTTTTGCGCTAGTGGATTATCTAGCTTTGTGTTGGTTTGTCATCTCATCGAAAACGCCTTAAAAAGATCTTCAGGTTTTGCTTTCTTTGCTGAAGAAAACAAGTGGCGGATCAAGCGTAAGTCAAAATAAATTACCACAGCTCATTCTAGGATATATTTACATTTCAAAATACCTTCAAAGCAACTTCATTGGTTAGATTTTATTCTTTTGAAATTCATAACCTAGGACATTGTTATAAAGTTAATTTGAATTTAAAATTGAGCTGCTATAATTTATTTGGACTTACCCTGGATCCGCCACTGGAAGAAAAGGGCTAGTGGGGGAAGAGTTGTCATTTTTGTTGCCATCTGAAACCTTCTCCAAACTCTCTTGTGCACGATTTTTATGGGCTTTATAGACTTTGATAAGCTCCTAGTAGCCAGGCTTCAGCCTTTTCCTTGTCTTGACTATCTTGAAAAAAGTGGTTCTTGTATCGTAGGTCAATAGTTGTCGCAATCACATAGTGCTTATCATTCCTGATATTCATTTCATTCGGGTCATGGGTAAATTGCTTGCTAAGTGCTTGTAGAAGGGCTTCTCGGGTTGTCTGCGCATCCTGGAAAGTTTGGGCCAATGTTCAGATGATTAACTCGTAACAACACCGTTCCGTTCTTTTGACAACAATCTTGAACAGGTTGTAATTTTTGTTTATATGTATGCATTACAATGCAAATTTCCAGCAAAGAAATTAGGAATTCTATTTTACGTAAAACAGCAATAATTGACAATATTTTTTTAATATTTTCCTTAAAAATAACATGATTTCAGTTCAATTCATACTCTACCATACCATAGATTCAGTTATTTAGATAATTCCTACTGTAAAATTACGACATTACCATAGCCATCTAAC
Source organism: Muricea muricata (assembly GCA_963855995.1). Lineage (NCBI taxonomy): Eukaryota > Metazoa > Cnidaria > Anthozoa > Malacalcyonacea > Plexauridae > Muricea > Muricea muricata. The sequence goes on along the minus strand of OY979718.1, from coordinate 15,214,221 downwards.
AATCTACTGTATACAATAATTATTATAAATATAAACAAAATCGCGTTAACAATACTTATATATCAATATATTATATATTTCTCTGTTCTTACCTACTTAATGAAAATTAAACTCCAGAGAAAAAAGTCAAATGCTTGAAAATCAGTTTTCTCAATTCGGTGAAAACATTTGCTATTTCCCATCGTTTACAAGCTGGTTTGTAGTAGTGCTGTATTTGTATGTACTGCTACTTGTGTGTTGTGTGTCATCTTATCTTTGTAATTTTATCATAATCATATAATTTTATGGCTAATGTTAGAATTTTATTCATATTTACTACATTGAGTAAAATACCCGGTATCCGGCCGGATTTTTTGTGATATGGTATTTCGTAATGCCCGCGGCTCCGGTGGCAGGGGGCATTACGGAAAAATCAAGACTTCAAATTGACCAATCCGATTGCAAGATTCTTGAAAGCCATTTATGATAAGTATAAATACTATATAATAATGCGTAAAAATATATGATATATCGGAGATATTTGAAAGGTTCGAAAGCAGAACTTGCATGGTAAGATTATATTTTTTCTTGATATAACAGCGATAATTAAGAAGCAAATATAATTAATGTGTTTAGTGCCATCATGCTACAATCTTGGACAAAACGTTTTGAGATACACGCTGAAAATTTGAAGTCAAATTCTTCAAACAAAGTCTTCTCAAATGATTAAAACATTCACAATTTTCATTCTGATTTCAACCCCTCCCCTGCCCTACATTAAATTGGGGGAGGGGGAGATAATGTAGTTCTATAAACCCTGGGAATATGACACATGATCGCTCAAGTGTCTCTGTTAACAATTTTGTCCAAGATTGTAGAAGTGTACTATTGCAATGTTGTCATTGGATCGGTTATACTTTTCTCGCGCTATCTCCTCGATGGATTCCGTGTAGCACAACAATAATTTTCTCTTTTTTTTTTATTTTTTTCAACTGAATGGCTTAAAAATCGTAATGTTTATCTCTGATTACACTGCAAACAATTTTAGTTAAAAACAATATTACTCGCTATCGATTTCTATGTGGTGATCGACAGTTCGTTCGGGTTTTGCTCTCATCAACTACGTGCCACCACACAGAAATCTCGAGCTCGTAATCTTGTTAAAATTGTTAAATACAAATATAATAAATCGGGGATATTTCTAGACCTTCGGTAGGATAATTGTACCTTTTATGATTTTTTACTTTTGAAATGTCAAAATAATCCAATTGTATATAATATTTATAGTGGCACAGCGTGGTTTTCAAATAACGAGGCATGAACATTGCATGCGTGATGAATTCTATTAAACTTTGAATTAGGGAAAGACAGGGGGGAGGTTCAATTGCTAAATAAATACCTGCCAAAATAGGCTGTGGACCTATGGCGTATGGCTGGAAACTTGATGCATGCGCGCACTGATGCAAACGCTTATAGTCTAACTACAAACGTCTGTCCTAGATCTGTGTACAGTAAGATCAATTTGAAAACGACGTCATGTTTATGTGTAGTACATGTATAATAAGCAATGTCTAGCAAGTACTATGTGCGGAAATACCTTGAAAAACGGAGTTTGTTACTTCACTTTGTTTTTTATAGGAGCAACAGACGATCCAAGTATTCTGGGTAAGAATATCTTGGGTTTATTATATTTAGTAGATAATAAGATACTAAAAAAATATATTTTTCATATCTTCACTAGTGAAGGCCTGTTTCAGATTTCGAACTTTTTATGTTTCGAATCTAATGCAAATGAACAAAAACGTTTGGTTTTAGCTCATTTACATTGGGTGTGGCACATGAAAAGTTAATTCAACGTCTGAAACAGGCCTTACAGATATCACATATAGTCTGTGTAGCCGGCGCTTTCGCAGGAGAGGATTATGAGCGGGAGAAGGGCTAAAATTGGTTCACTGTAAATTGGTGTACTGAACTGTGTTAACTTTATTTGTCGCCAACCATAAAGAGATTTTACTTAGCAAAAATGAAGTGGAATAGTTGTCAAAGTTTTGCGAAGATTCCAAATAAATGTATGGGGAGAGAAGATTTCGAGCGAGATGGATTCGGTGCAACGTTACGCGAAAGTCTAAAACAATTTTCCAACGTCCTTCGCGAAGACGATGGCAGAGAAACGCTTAGTCAGAAATAAAAATATGATTTTCATTTTGGAGTGGAAGCCCTGCACTTAGCTTGATAATTGACCCTCTGGAAATGTACCATTCTACATAGAAAATTGTTATACTTATGTAGGCATGCAATGTTCCTCTCGTATCAGACGGAATTTGTGCTGGATAGTCTTTTCTTGCGTCATTACATGCATTTAAATTTTTTTCAAAATAGCTACATGAGAACTAATCTTTTTCATTTCTATCAACAACATTTAATTTATCAACAATTTAATTTATCAACAATTTAATTTATGACTTTTTGCCAATAGCGCGGCCATCACGAAGCACAATGTATTGTGCATGGTCTGTCTGTGGTAATTCAACTTGTTAAACTTCTTTGAATGAAATATAGGAGAGAGAACGGTAATTTTTATGATAGAAAATGACAGATAAATGCTCAGAATAGCTATAATAAAGCAGAGAAAGTCCCACGAAAATAACTCCGACAAATATGTGAGAATGTCGCGCATGCAGTCAAACTACATCAAATACTATGCATGTTCACAAAGTTGAAAATTGAAACTAATTTAATCGTATTTTTATTTGCTTCGCTATGGTTTACACAGATTTTTAAGAACTTTCTTGGCTTCATTTCTTAGTAAAGACCTGTTCCAGAAAAATATTATAGAATTGATGCTTGAATTGAGCATGATCAGCACTATTGACCAGGATCTAAATGCCTCCCAGCCAAGTGTACCTAAAGTAAAGGGAACGGCCGTAACAATTCCGACAAGGAAACACACTATAAAACACACAACAGCTAAGTAACAAGATTTTGCAAGTTTTATATCCTTTAAGAAGTTTCTGTTACTTTGACTGTTGGACGAAGACTGTTCGGCCGCACTAACATCATTAGGAGCTGGATTTCCTGGACGTTTTCTGTTTCTGATGGCATTAAAAATTTTAGTGTACACAACTGCAGCGGCAAGAATCAAAATTAACATTGAAAGTGAAGCGGCGATATTAAGGAACTCGTTGCCAAAAATGATCGATAGACACGCAATCAAAAACATGAGCGATGCGCCACAAAAATGAAACACCAACATTCTTTTCTTTGTTATTAATGTTCGATGCCTTAAAGGATGTAAAACACCAAAGTATCTCTCCATTGTCATCGCGAATAATGTCAGTGTTGATAATGATACAAGCAAGGTGATAAATCTTGACATTAGGACTCGTGCAATGCAATGTAAAGACCCCGTGATGAGTGTCGACAAACCTAGAATTCCTAACGCAGGTAAACTAACCAAGCCAATAGTCAGATCATTAGCTGATTGCATCATTAACAAGAAATAGGAAACCTTCTCTTTCAGCTGGGGGCATTTCAATATGGTGATGAACGATATTCCATTTAGTGTTACAGTAGGGATCGTCAAGGCCAAATAGAATACACACACACCTATCCGATTTATCAAAAACGCCTGAGATTGATATTGAACGATGACCATCTTCTCAGCTTTTAAGAGAGAACATACATGAAATACGGTTGTGCTTTCGTTAGCCATACCCATTCTTCACGAAGATTATTCACACTCGCGGTTTTGGAAAAGTTGCAGCACACGGTTAAAATACACTATAAACTTAATATATAAGGCTGTAGCCTTTATACTTTTCAGCATTTCCAATTAAATCATCAGCTGTTGAAACCATTATAAAGTTCTCACGTTTAGTCCACGCAGAATAGAATTTCATATTGCTTTTAGATAGATTAAAAGTTAATGGAATTGTTTATTGTTAGCTCTCGATATCTAACATAAGTTGAGAGTGAGACGATAATATTGAAAGTATAACCACTCTTGATTTAGTTCATAATATTTTTAATATATTTAAGATAAGACGTTTGTGTGTAAAATATTTAATATATTATGAACTAAATCAAGCACTAAGAAATTCTATATCAGCACTAAGAAATGTTTTATCAGTGCAGGATAGGCTAGGTGTACTTGTAATATGATATTTAAATTTAATATATATTCACGAGTATGCATGATAATTACCCGACTCTGTAATTCAAATGCCGTTTTTTTTTAATTTTTCCTTTTTAGAATTCTGTGACTTTATTGCAAAAATTCGTTTTATCCTTTTGAGCTAAATTTTATTCTTGCATGATGCGCCTTCACTTTTAGCTCTCATATGAAAGAATCAAATTCATCAAATCATCAAATTTTTGCCTGAAAGTGGTAAGGTTAGATGAAAATTTTTGTACCCACTCTACAGAATTTGCTACAGCTTCTTTGGTAAAGGTGCATGCCTAATAGGCAAGCACAATATTTCAATATTTCACCCATGTTTCTGATCCCAGGGGCCGGTTATTAAAAACAGCGTGAGCGCAAACCCTAGGTTAAAGTTTAACCCTCTCTTGAGTTTCAGTTTTGTTTCTCGCCCTTGTATTTGAAAACTCGGAGGACAAAAACTATTTTAATTAATTGATCTACGCAAGATTTCTAAAGAAATATTTCCAAGCTTAAAAGCAAGCTCCTGGGAAGTTTCCTAGACATCTTAGCTACTGGTTTAGTGTCCTTTTTAATATGTAACGTGACCTTTGCACTTTGAAAACATTCTTCTTCTTACAATAAATATTCTAATTAAAATGTTCTTCTTCTCAGTACAATTTTGTGGAAGCACCGCGTAAATTTGCTATCGTAAAAGTTTCGATCTGTAAGCACGGATTTTCTTCAGTGCCAATTCAGTAACTTATACTGAGGTTTACATTCACCATGCAAACATAAAATTAAGGAACTTAACATTCTTCTTTGTAGATATCAGTAACTGTAGTACGGCTAGCACAAGAAGCACTGGATCGCTTAACAATGGGGTAGGTAAAAAACATTTAAAAAACCATCTGACGTACTATTGCTATTGCAACATTTTTGCCGACAGAGCCAATATTTTTATTTGTCCTAAGCAATTCAAACATGCAGAAACCTGGTCAATATTATACACTGTCGCAAACGTCTGATTAAATATATAAATTATTTTGCCCACGCATTCATTTCTCACGTAGTAATGTCTTTCCATCTTTTCCTATACATGCATTTTGACAAGCTTTCCGTTCTGTCGTCGTCTTACAGCGTATTGTCGTTATGAAAATGCTGATCCTCTGAGCTCTTTTCCTTTTCTTATACAACGTCTGTGAACAGTAGTGCAATACGTTTGCCAATGCATTTAAGTTGCTTAATTAACTTCGACACAGGGCCGCCAAAGCTTACTTAGAAACCGTAGACGGTCGGTAGCATCATCATTGATCTCGTTCCCAGACTGCTTTGGTCTCAATTAGATGAAGTTTTATTATAAATACTAGTTTACCCACAGGGTATTAAATGCTGCCGTGTTATAGAATGGTGGCCGATCGCTATCATTAAATTTTTTTCAAAAAGAAATATAAATTTTCAATTTGTTATTTCATTTAATTAAAATGAAATCTAGTTTCAAAATAAAACAAAAATAAAAGTAATTAATCAACAAAATAAAAAATGTAAGAATAAAAAGTTTTTTGAAAGTTAAAAAAGTGGACCTTTAACCTTTTAGACGAAATTTTGAAAAAAATCGAAATAGGAGAAAATATTACCACAGCTTCAAAGAGCATCCTAAACTTAGTAAAATTGCAAAGTTTGGTTGTATAAAATGGTGTAAACTATAGAAAATATAGCCTTACGAAGTTGGCAAATTTTCTGTAGTTTTGTATTATGCGTGAGAAATGAATACCCAAGGGTATCAACTGGGTATTATTTTCCACCCGTAATACAAATGTATACCAAATTTGTAAGGCTGTGTTTTCTATAGTTTACTACATTTTACAACCAAACTTTGCAATTTTGCTAAGTTTAGGATGCACTTTCAAGATGTGGTAATATTTTTGCTTGTTTCGAATTTTTTTAAAATTCTGTCTAAAAGGTTAAAGGTCCAATTGAAATAAATTTAATCAGCCTATCGCTATCACAGTACACCATAATGCATTTCGCTGCAGAATAACACGTGCTTGCTTTAGTTAAAATTTGCATGTGTGCCAGCTCTACGTCTAGAATAAACATGGGTGATCGAGCAGCTTGGAAAAATTTCAAAAAGAAAATAACTGAGAAAAGAGGAACCAAAAGGAATACTTCTGGTGTGAAGATCTTGGAAGAAGAATGTGTAACAGTGTAACGTTTAAGTGCAGAAATTTCGGAAAAAAGAGTTGGCGCTATAGAATTTTTTTTCGAGTATGACAAAGTGACAGTCGGGAATATTAAAGGAGCGTGCTTAAGCCATTTTGACGTAAGGGAAGGTTGCGTTTGTGATGTGTTAGCCGGTGAGCAAGGGTCCTCGTGCTCATCGTTCAAACAAATACCAAATTTAAATGGCGAAGAAAAAGTGGGAAAAACCGAAGAAATCCCGAGAACGAAGGCACGCAAGACGAATGTGATGAATATTTCGCCAAATGCATCGCCGATAAAGTCGACTCCGTGCACCCGCCGCAGTGTGTCCGCCGTGGAAATGTTGAAGCTTGACAGAGAGATAAAGTCAACACCTACAACAGAAATCTTGGTGTGTCACTTTGACTTTAAGAATTTGGCTTGGGGCTTGGTTCCGGTCAAAGTTGAATTTTGATAGTCGAGGATCCGCTTGGCACCGGGGGGTTTCGACAAGCCTTTAAAGCCACAAGCCATAAGCGTGAAGAAATATCTTGCCAAAACCGTTTCGGACATCGAGGTTTTGGGACAAATCGTCGAGCAACATACAAAAAAGGTTGTTCAAGTGCATTGTTGGGCATGAAATTTTGCAGCAAGGTTGCAACAGGAAGTTTTTTCCAAGGCTGATCTTGTTGATAAATTCGGTCCAGTGTTTAAATACAACAAGATTTACTTTGGAAAATGGGCGAGCGAATGCGTCACCATTGAAGAATTAATGCCTGGGGCGTTTGACAAACACATCAACAACACTGGCGATGTTTGCGGAAATGAAGATTTGGATAAGTATGCAATGTTTTGTGCATTGCAGCTATGAAAGGTCTGAAAACCAGTTGATGGTGCTGGACATTTAGGGCTGTGGTTACACACTTTGATCCCGAAGTGGCAAGTAAAGAAGCTTCCTCAGATGGTGAATATTTATTTTTTGCACTGGCAATTTGCATACTAATGCCATTGAAGTCTTTACAGATGCTCATATCTGCAACTAGTTTTGCAAATTATTAGACTTAACGAATCTGAAACAACCAGATTCACAATTTATGTATACTCGAGAGCATTAAAAGTTAAAAACGTTTTTAGCTTAGGGACGGCTTACTTTGGCTTGTTATGTTAAAGTTCATTTACTATTAGTTCTGTTTGGGGATAAATTTGGGTATAACAGTTCATAGTAAAATTGAACTTTATGTACATTGAATTTCTAGTATTAGTATAATTGGGGTGAAAAATTCTCACAAACATACAAGTATGCATCAGTCCAATCATTTGGATTAACATCCTCTACATTTTGCACTCAGCGCTCACATTCCTCCCTGACTAGTTTTTCCAGGAAGTCTTCTTAACATTTCAAAATCCCTGAATAGTCTGCTACCTTTTCAAGTTCGTCCTCTGAAAGATGAGGCTAGAAAAAGTGATTATGACAGGCATTGTATGTGGTAAGTGACATGTCAATCTTAGTTAACTTACCACAGCATAAATATGATTCGGTAGCTCAATGTTTCTGCTCACGGATCGTATGTGTGTTCCAAATCGTGTCCTTGAAAGTGTTCAACACTTTTTGAAGTAGTGGGATGAGATCAAATGCAAGTATCATCCTCAATATATATGTTTATATATGTTTATAAACAAACGGGCGCACTGCACTGTAGATTATGCTTCTTAACAAGTGAAGTCTTTAGAAAAGTGTAAAATGGTCAACGTGGGTGCAATGTGACTAAATGAATTGACATAATAATGGGCAAGAATTTGTCTTCATGAAAAAAATCATCTGGAGGTGATAAGTAAAAAATAAATTGTCAACCACTGAGCTACTTTGTGCCCTTAGTAGTAGCAAATTTTATTGGTTCACTTAAAGACATCTGGCAGAATATCCTACCAAATTGTGCCAGATCCATCTCAATCTAAATATAAACCAAAAAAGTTAATGATAAATTAATCTAACCTGTAATGTCCTCATCATTGCGACGCAGAAAAGCATGCATTGTTGCTATGGTACCAGTTTCCGTACCTTTATCCTTTCGAATGTAGGATGTCATGACTTTTGACACATACAAGTATTCAAGATACCAGCGTCCAGTCAGATCAGGTTCTTAGTTTCTTGTCCATATTCGAAGCCAGTTGGTAGGGTTGGTATACTCCACGCATACTGAGGAAAATCGCGCCTTAAAAATCTAGAATTTTCCTTTGCTTAAATCCCCGCTTTACAAACTTTTTCATTTCTTCTAGCAGATAATCGCTTTCCCAAGTATCATTTCTATAAACATGTGTACCAGTAGCCACCTTGTTTATAACAATGAGTTACATCGAGTTACTAAGTACAACATCACAGTTACTTCTAATCAAGTTCTTCACGAGATTGGCGAGTCGTTTGATAAAAGAATTCAAACTGGCATTCTTTACTTGGATTTTGCTAAAGCCTTCGACATAGTGGACCATCAGCTGCTAATCAAGAAATTACGTAGAGTCTGAGTTGGCGGTAACCTGCTTGTCTGGTTTGAAAACTCACTGACCGCCATCAACAAGTCACAGTCCTAGGTAAGACATCGCGACCGATACCAGTCCTGTCAGGTGTTCCTCAAGATTCAATCCTTGGTCCACTATTATTCCTCGTTTATGTTAACGATATACCCAAATCACCCCATCATCGTCCGTAGCACTGTTTGCTGATGATGCCAAGTGTTATCGTGCCATGCGAACAACAGAGGACGTTAAACATCTTCAATGTGATATTGTTGGAATGAACCGAGTGGTGTAAGACGTGGCGTATGAACCTCAACCAGTCAAAATGTGGTCTTCTCAGTGTGACAAGAAATCAAAAACAAGTTCTGTCAAGCTACCACCTGACCAATGATGGCCCAACCAACACCTCAATGATCAACAAACGAACCGTCCAAAAAGACTTCGGAGTTTACATCACCACAGATTTCAAATGAAACCACCAAATATCCGCAGTGTGTACTAAAGCCAACAGAATGCTGGGATTTGTAAAAAGATCTGCCCTCAACATGACTAACTTGTATCCGTTGTACACTATACAAGACGTTGGTACCCAGCCATTTCACATACAGCTAATGGTGTTAGTGCAAATATACCTAGAGTAAACATCTTAACTTATCAGAACAGCTATTATAACAGGACTCTTAGAATATGTTACAATTGGATAATTTAAGTCATACTTGTTGAAATATTATCACAAGAGTTTAATCCAACAACGACAACAAGCAATGTATAAAAACCCAACTGCCTACAAAAAACTTAGAAATATAGTTAGCAGGCTAAATAACTGTCTCAGGAGTTCCTTCTTTGCAAATAAGGTAAAAAATTGTGACAATGCATCTTTTTGGTGGAAATCCATAAAACAACTTGCAGGAGTTCCAAAGAAATTACCAGTATCCAGTGTTTTTGTATCCGGTAAAGAAATCCATTCTACTGAATTAGCAACAAAAATTAATGAAAGCTTCCTGTATATCATCAACCCTTTACCACCCTTAGAATGCCACCTTGAACACGTTCAAACTGATTCTGTAGTTGTGAACAAGATTATATCAGAATACCACATTTCCCCTGAAGATGTTTATACGAAGCTTTCTGACCTTAAATCCGCAAAAGCCTCTGGACCTGACAGTCTACCTAGTTGGGTCTTAAAAGAGTTTACTATGGAACTTTCAATACCGGTTGTGGGGATTTTTAATGCGTCAATCCAAGGGAGAGTCGTTCCCGTGGCATGAATGAAGCAGATGTCATTCCAATTCGCAAAAGAGATAAGGTAAAAGATATTGAAAATGACCTACGCCCAATATCGTTAACTTCAGTACTTTCAAAAACTATGGAACGTTTTGTCGCTGAGTGGATCATGTTACAGATTAGTCATCTTGTTGACCGGAACCAATTCGGCTCACTCCCTGGTTTATCTACGACTCACGCTCTCCTATCTTTCACCATCTGTATAAAACTACCGATCAAATTGACCAATGTGTGCGGGTACTCTTACTAGATTCTAGTAAAGTATTTGACAAAATCGATCATCATATTCTTTTAAAAAAGAGGGAGGAAAAGGCCATCGATTCCGTCCTTGTCGAATAGGTAAAACAGTTTCTTACTGGCAGGAAACAACGAATGAAGATAAGTAAATACACTTCGAATTTTGAACCTGTAAATTGTGGGGTTCCACAAGGCACAGTTTTTGGTCCGATATTATTTATGATAATGATTAATGACTTATTGGTCGATTGGGAGGACAGGTGGAAATACGTCGACGATTTCTCTGCTTCCGAAACCCTTTTCAGAAACCAGGACTCAAATTTTCAAACTATTTTAGATGGTATTTGGCTGTGGTGTGTAAGGAATAACATGTCTTTAAACCCCCACAAATGCAAAGAAATCCGCGTTGAAAATAGTTAATCCATCTTTATCATACAATGAATCCTTGTTAGATCTTAACATTCCAACATTATTTTCTAGACGCGAACTGTTGTGCTCAAATTTTTTCAGAAAGAAGGTTCTACCGCAAACTAGTCCTCTTTCTGAACTGGTGCAATCTACCGAACATTGTAGTTATAATCTACGCGCATCAAATAGACTCATTCCAATTAGCTGCAGGACAAACCGCTTTCATTAGTATATTTTTAGATTGCTCTTTTTATCTGTAAATAATGGTAGAATAACTAGTATCAGAAGTTTCTTCTTATTATTACTGTAATTGTTCATTGTAAAATACGTAGATAATTATTCTGTTTATACTTATTGAAATTTAAATAATCGATGTATTTCAATCTTTATGGTTGCAATTTCTATTTATTAATAAATCATTAATCAAGTAATGCTAACATGCTCGCAATGCATTGTGGTATGCTGTGATAGCGATAGGCCGATAAAATGTCTTTTTAATCTCATTTTAATTGTCAAGTGCTTTTAAGAAACTCTTTAAAGTAAAATGAAATAAAAAATTGAAAATTTATATTTTCTTGAAAAAATTCAATGGTAGCGATCGGCCACCATGATTCTGCAATTTTCAGTTAACATTTAGAAACATAAATAAAAAATATTTGTAATGAATAATAGGCTGGGCTAGCTAGCCTGAACTCAGCCGTGTAATCATGTAATCATGTAATCAAATGTGATGTGATGCATGTTCGAGCAAAATTACTTGGAAACACTTAAATTTCAATGCCTATGAATGAATACCGGACAAGAAACTTGCTGCTCCCGTACTGTTTAGATAACGCGGCGTATATTTGATAAAAGTCAGATTGTTGAATTTTAAGGTTTTCCTTACGCCAAGAAACCCCTGTAGCAAGAGCAAAGCAAGAAGTAAGGTGGCCAAGCTTAATCAGGTATATTTAATAGCGCGAGAAATTCTTGTACAAGTTTGGGAAAGTATACATGAGTTGCTCTCAATGAATTTTACCAGAAGAAAAAAGTGGGCATCAGAACCAAAATATATATCAAAATCCCATCCCTGCATAAGTTATAAACAGCTAGTTTTGGCCTTGATTGTTGCAATTACCCGGAATTAAAGCGAAGTTGGATAAAAATTATAATAGAGTATATATGCAGTCATAAATTTCAGGCTGTGTCAAACGATGAATCGAACAAACTATATGCAAAAATCGCTGAGTTAGAAGAGAAAATAAGAAAGTTACGAGCTGAAAAGGAAAATCTACAGAAGGTAAAATTGATGTTGGACTACAATTTATACTGCAAATGTTGATGGTATGCATTTATAAAATTTAACAAGATTAAAGATATAAGTTATCAATGCCAGGAGTGTCGTGCAGAATGTGGAGCGAGCAGTACTCCTATGTAAAATTCGTAGATGACAGATTTTGACAGGGAATTGCGTGGGAAAAACTTTATATTTTCGTCTATAAAACGTTATACTTTAGCTGATATACTAGTTACAGTGAGTGATAATTTGTTTCTTTGTTTAAATTAGGTTAGTCATGTCATTATATTACCAGTTGCTATCATATTGCTGTCCTGAATTGATATTATAAAATGATCATTTACGTACAAGTACACTCCATTAACCTTCTTAATTTTGGACGGATCATGTTTATGATTTATATTTTTTGCAAATCTCTATCCATATAATATAATATTTCTAGCTGTTTTTAAACCTGGCTTCTGTTGTGCGAAGTCATTATTTTAAAGGTCATGAATTAAGTCAGACAAAATTACAACAAAATGGCGGATTACAATGGTTTCGGTGATATTTGCAGAATCTCTTAATTTCTTGAAGAAATGGCTGTACCAAATAATTAAAGTATTAATCGACTTATTCTAGTCTTGGCCTTGGAATTTTTCCAGATTTGTTATAAGTCTCTCTATAGGATACGCAGGATCGAATATGAGGCGTGCGGGGTAAAATTGTAGTTTCTACTCAGAGGTAATATACCTATTCAGCACAAATAAAAATTTGTATCACTAACGTTATAAACATGATTTGTTAAACTTAAGCAAAGGTACAGTATGGTGGCCGAGAACTGCCATTATAAAATCGTATATATGAAAAAAAAATTATTTCATTTTTTTTTTATTTTCTAAAAAAGTCATTGCAACATGGCCGAGAACTGCCATTTGAAAGAATTCATATCGGCATGGCCGAGAACTGACATTATAAAATCGTATATATGAAAACAAAATTTTTTTATTTTTTTTATTTTCTGAAAAAAAAGTCGTAGCAGCATGGCCGAGAACTGCCATTTGAAAACAATTCATATCGGGATGTGACCTTTCGCTTTATCGCGACACTCAGAACGTACAAAGCAAGTGGATAACACAAATTCTCTCTCCTTTCAAAATTCGACAAATTAGTCTTTAGGAACGTTAGTTCTTCGTGCGCAAGGGTCACAGAACGCCCGGGTTAAATTGACTACCGAAGTATATGCGGCCATATTTTTCGACTTGTCAAGTTCGATTATGATATAGCAATTGCAAATTCTGAACTCTGATTGGCTAAGAGCCGTGTTGATATAACTCAATGTCAACACGTGAAATTTTCCGCCGCTGCTATAGGGCCTCGTGTTTCCACACAATTTCTCGTTTTGCCAATTTCCACTCGTGTTGATCTAACTGTTTCTAACTGTATATCAACACGAAATCGCAGGCTCAGGGAACGAGATTGACGAAACATGCATTATATGTATATGCGTTATTTCAATGGCAGTTCTCGGCCATGCTGCTGTGACTTTTTTTCAGAAAATAAAAAAAATAAATTTTTTCATATATACGATTTTGTAATGGCAGTTCTCGGCCACCATAGTACAGTATAATAGGTTGAACGTTTTGGATCCTACTTTATACGTACATTTACAGTTAACTTTCAATTTGGTTTTAAATTAAAAAACGCGATTCTTACGCTCTTGTTCTCCTTATACGCGTGATTGGCTTTTGAAACGTCATTTGCCATGTGGCGCTTTTTTCTCCTGTAGTTATATCATGTTGAGCTAAGTGATGATGAACGACAGATGGTGGGCCCGAACCTCGTTGCGGTGAATGAAGAATTAGAGGAATTAAGAAAACAGATTGAGGATGAAATCGGAAGGAATAAGGTTAGTGCAGCAGTAAAATATTTATGGCTTTTACAGTTGGCATATGCCATAGAACAACATATAGTTAATGGGTGCCCCATGTTAAATGCAACAGTACATAGAATCAACATATAACAACATATAGTTAATGGGTGCCCCATGTTAAATGCAACAGTGCATGGAATCAATTTTTAAGGGTATTCTTAGGTAATTATCCTGTATAAAGTTTTAAAGACTCGCTTTGGAGTCCTGTAAAATTTAGGCTTTTTTCTCAAAATCATTAGTAGTGTTAATCACATATCAATGCACTCCTGTCCGTATGATTATTGCACTTCCGTTTCTCTTGTACTGTGTGTATATTTCGTCATCTTCTTCAACAAAGAAGCATCTTCTTGACCCCAGAACTACTTTATATATGTTTGCATTCTAAAAACAAGCTTACATGAAATCTTTTTTTAGTTTCTCTTTTTGATCAAAGCCATAATTTATTTAGGTGTACGTGAAGCACCTCGAAGGAACTCATCAAGTCCATAGACGAAGTCTCAAATTGAAATGTATATCATTGTGATACATTGTCTTCTACTCTGTAGGAACTGGTTTATCAACAGAATAACTACGAATTCTCACTCAAAACTATGCAAGCTGATTTAGAATTAGCGAACAGCCAGGTGGTAGCATTACAGCAACAGATTGATTCACTAGGTGAGCAAGTCACTATAAATCAGTGAACGTCTCGAAATTTTAGAAAATGAGTGGACCTCATTCAGATATAGTAATGTATCTTTTATCAAAAAGTATTAATTTTGAGATGCTGGAAAATAGGTAACAAACTCTAAAATTTTATTCTTTACTTCCAGAAAGAATGAACGCTGACCTTACGGAGAGCAGGGAGGAGCTGGAATGTCAGTGTACAGCACTTCACGGTAATGTGTAACCATGACCCGCTGCTCTTCCTGCATTATAAACAATTTGTAAAAAATAATCTCACCTGGGGCGCCATTTATATAGGTATGAATATTGCCTTGCAAAAGGAAAAATTAGTATCTCAAGATCGCATTGACAAAATTGAAGGCAACTGGAAGGTAATTACTGTCGTTGCACTTGCACCCGTTTTCAAGATTACTCGACCTTGCTGAAAAATGATCTCACCTCAAATGTCGGTTTTATGTGACAAGAATTGCTAAAGCAAGCAAAGTAATTTTTACGCTGAATTTATGCTGAACAAAAATGAGCTACAGTGATATCATGGAATGATTAATCGGGACCATCCTGGAAGTAAGGGATTGCAAATATGATAATATAGCTAATAATCACCTGAAAAATATGATCGCTTATTTACAAGTACTTGATTCTGCCTTTTCCCTTCCGTATGCCCTTCCCTTTCCCACACCAATGAATGTTGGTTCTACAGTATTTTTGTCTCAAAAGCATTTTAATATATTTGTGAATATAGCCAACATTGGGGGAGGGGGGGGGGTGGAGACGATGTATTTAGCGAGAGTTTCTCCCTTATCATGTAAAACAACTATTTTTTGGTTTGTCCCAAACAAATTATTCCATGATTGTAGATATACAAAGTATCACAATAGAAGATATGCCCTGAATGACCTTTAAAATTTAAGACATCGTCCAATTCAGCTGGCAGTATCAAACCCGCGCACATGACCATAGCCGTAGAATGGTAGGATTTCTTTTTTTCTAAATTTTGCAATATTTTTCTCTAAAATATCGTGAAATTTATCTTAAGCCTTTTTTATACACATGTATATGTACAGCATATACCTACATCGACAAGGAATTAACTAATAAAGCTTGAATTTCGTGGCCAATTGATATCGACCGATATGTCCACTCTATAGTAGCGCGGTTTGGAGAAATCAGCGATAATACCCCTTCCTTGTTCGGTACATATGTTTGTATAGCCGGTTTTCCCTGGGCGAATTCGTTCGCGTTACACATAACGAACAAAAAATTCGGTAACGATTGATCAGTGATTTAATTCCTGCCAACAATTTCTGCTATAGTGGAAAACCTGATTTTTAGTTTAAGCATTTGTAAACATGATATCGCACTTTTCGCAGATCGTTTGTGCAATAAAGGAGGAACTTTCGGCGAACCTTTTGTCATGTAGACAACAGCATGAACTGGAAATCCAAGCTGCGGAAAAGTCAGTCAAAAAGAAAGAATCAATTGGGGATAAACTTTCTGAGGAACTTGACTCTTATAAAAACAAGATTGATTGTTTGAAATCAGAAATGAATGACGCAGTGAAGAATGAAAAGGAAACAACTGAGAAGCTGAAGTGAGTAATTATCTCTACAGGGTGTATAAAAAGGTGCACATGCAGTTTTCTAATTCTAATTTCAACTTGTACGTAAAATATTTCGCAATTGCAGGGAATATATATATATATATATATATATATATATATATATATATATATATATATATATATATATATATATATATATATATATATATATATATATATATATATATATATATATATATATATATATATATATATATACATACATATATACATATATACATATATACATATATACATATATACATATATATACATATATATACATATATATACATATATATACATATGTATACATATATATACATATATATACATATATATACATATATATACATATATACATATATACATGGGGGAATTGAGGGAAAACATAGCTAGTTTTTGGTTATGAACGTACACGTGAAACAAGTCGATGGTTTTGGCAGTTGCTTCATAAAAAATGTTTCCCTGCTTGTAACGTCTTGAATATCCAAGATGGCGATAGCTAGTGTCTTTGTCCTTCAATATATCAGAACTTGAGGATGTTATCAGAATTTAATAACGGGCATTAAACTCAGTTGTTAAGCGGAAAATATTAGCTATATATTCTATTAAATATTTTGAATGATAGATGCATACATGCATACACACTTATAGAATGATAACTTGTTGTCGAGCTTCAGCTTCTCTCGTCCATAAGAACAAATCATTGCAAAAAGGACAGCTTAGCGTAAAAGGGTAGTTTAAGCGAAACTAATAGTGAACTGTCAAGATCTTTTGAATCACATTTTAAGGGTTGAGAAAGAAACGTTGGTCCTATCGTTTGAAAAATTGAAAAAAGAACACATTCAAGCTCAAAAAGACATGGCAAGGTATTTTTTCCTGTAAAGATAGTCTGCAGCAACCTGACTTTTGGGTATTAATGCTATAAATGAAAGAAGTACAGTATAATATATAAAGGTGCATTTTACACACAATTGCTGGATTTCTCCATAGCAACCTTGTCAATATTTATTCTTAAACAACTTAGTTTTCGTACGTTAAAATTCATTTATAATGTTTAGCTAGAAGAGAACCAAGCAGATTATCGACTACCTCGCGTATCCTTGTAATGAAATTTACTATCCTTTGTGACATTGCACACTCTGTAAATTTACTTCTCAACTTTTATTGTTAAGAAAAGAAGAAAAAAACGTCGAAATTCTTAGAACATGCCAGAATCTTCAAGATCAGATAGGTATAAACGTTTTGTTAATTGTAATACCATTTTATCAGTTAATTGACGATGTGCTTTTTTTAAATTATAATGTTGTCCAAGCCTTTGTCAAAAAACCTTTACTATACGGCTGTGATTTACTTAGAGTACTTCTCGTACATTTTTTAATATTATATCGTTCTGACTTGTAAAATTGACTTTAGTTCTGTTTCAACAAACCCGAAAAGTAGAGATTGAAACCTTAGCTGATGAATTGAAACAGACGAAGACAACTTTAAAGGGGAGGTAAACAGCTTTCTTTACCGGCTCAAATTTATACATTTTCGTGTTTAGAGTTTTTACTTCTTTTCACGTTTTAAAAGCATGTTTACCTGAATACTGGCCATACGTTTTCCCGCCCTTTTACTTTCAAAAATATTTATGTAAAAAATGTCATTTTTAAAATCACTAATATATATAAGATTAATTAAGCCAATAATTAAGTATTGCGCCGTTAATCATCCCATATAATTACTTACTGACGTCGCGTAAACACAATTTGGAAATATTTCTTTAGAAGTAAAAAGCAGTTTTGGTTTCTGACGTTTTGAAAGAAACAGAAGTGTACAAATACAGGCAACTTTAAACAAAATTTGGAATAAAACGGTTGGGCTGTAAAAAGGTTGGGCTGACCCAACATTGAATAAATGGTTGCGCAAATTCGTGTGATTATTTATTTCTTTGGAAAGAAAAGATATAGACAGTTATGTTTCAATAAATTTTATTAAATATGGGGTACAGACTACAAATAAAATCATGATGATCACTCCTAAAGATAGATAGATAGACAGCTTTATTTAAACAGAGTAGTCCAAACAGCGACAAAAAGCCACTGCTATCAACAGCAGCTCTGATATATAAAGTAATACATAACATATCTGAATTAGATGATATTACACTAAAGTAAGGTTAAATATTTCAAGGTTAGCCATGTTCTTGCCTGCCAAGCGCCCAAAGCATCACAAGTCATCCATGATGTTGTTCATGCTCACTCTTTAAAAAGCTTATAGAACCGGACACTCTTCACAATTCACAACTTTCAAAAGCAAACATTGAATTTCGATTTTTTTTTAAACATTGAAAGTACTTTGTGAGGCAACTTCTGGTATAAAAGTTTACAATTTGAAGAGTTTCAGGCACTAGATAACGTCCCAAGCTAAATATTAATGTTTGAGTATATTGAAAAAATACATTGTCACAATAGACCATTTCCCTAATGCAGAAACTTTTGAATTTGGAAATTATATAGTTGGATAGAGCATCCTAAATTGCATAAAATTGTAAAGTTTTAGTTAGGTTGCGAAATATTATAAAATGTGAAAAATATAATCTCGGGAAGTTTTTAAATTTTGTGTACTTTTGCAATATGTGCGCGGAGAAGGCTTACCACACCGCAACATAGTGGTAATTCATATATGATACAAAATTCACAAACTTCACGGAACTATATTTTCCTCATTTTACTATATTTTGCAACCGAAATTCACAATTTTGCTAAATTAATTACCAAATTGAAGGTTTTTGTTACTGTCCCGCTTAGTTGACTGGAAAGCAGTAAGTATGCTTATATTCCTTGATGCTTGATTTTTTTTGTAAAGTATTTCTTTGCTTTTGCTTTGCGGATTGCTTTTTAGCAAGGACGAGTGTGAAGCTATCAGTAAGACTTTGCAAGAAATTCAAGGAAAGTACGAGAACGTTTGTCAGTCTCGTGAAGAACTACAACATGATTTGAATGCTTTAAAAGAAGACAAAAGAAACGTTGATAAGGAAATCCTAGAAGCGCAAGTACGTATAAATTGGTACTTCGTTATTAAGTTGAAAGAATAATCGATCTATGAAGAAACTATATACCGATGTATCTATATAGAGTATGACTATGTTTGCTTTAATAGAATTATACCTATAATATTTATACAGTAAATTTGATTAAGTTTCATCCCAGAATATTATGTCTCGAATTGTACAGTGTAATTTAACCACGGAAAATCAAATTGAATATATAAGCTCGAAACGAAGGCTAAAAAAGCGCTGATAAAATCTGTGATACGAACAGCTACGTACGAACAACAATGTCTGCACAAATTTTGATTTTAAAATTTTCGATGTAGACGAAAATCACCACTGAATTAACGTCTAACGTACATGCAATTGCAATATTCAATGTTTGTTTTTAGCTTTGTCATATACATTACTATAGAAGCGTTCTCTTCAACTTCCTGTTAAAATGTGCCAGTCAAAATTACGTCAGGACTGAATTTGATTGGCCCCATTTGATTGACACATTTTAATAGAAAGTTGTAGATTTTAACAGGAAGTTGTGAATTTTTTGAGGAACTTCTAAAAATTATTGCGGAATTGATCAAATGAATTCCTCAACGTTACCAAATGAACTGATCAGCATTTTTACAAACGCTTTTATTGGCACGTCTGGTAATCTTCTTAGACAGTATGTATTTAATTTCTCTATCCAAAAACTTTCCCGTTCACTTGGCTTACTCAGATCCGTTGCGTTAATAACCTGAATCTCCAAACCTAGCTATAGACCCTCATGGCCCTCAGTATATAGTAATGCTCATTCTTTGTCCTTTACCACATCTCATCATCGAACTTTTGTAGTTTTTAATCTTAATCTAAATGACGTTACAGTATTTCCCGCATATTGCAAGTCGCACTTTTTACAAGTTATCAAATACACAACCCCCTCCAAATCACAATCAAAAGTCTAGCTAACATATAGTAGGTCCTACTAGTAATGGCACTCTTAAACGTATCCCCCTGTCTAATAAAGTTACAACGTAGCACCTCTTCTTATTACATCTAAACGTGCCCTCCGGATTCCCTTCTCTACGCAATTTAGATCTAACTATGTGATCTTTAAGGTTCTTAAGCCTAAGAAAATCAAGCAAAGGTTTTTCATTCAAAACCTTGGCAAATTCAGATGACAAACCTACTATATTCTGTAATTCCCTGAAAATTTTATTTAAACCACTCATAGACTGATGTTATTAACAACAAAAGAAATTCGTTCACTAAAACTATCCTTATTGTCAAGCTTGTTCTTAGACTCAAATAAATCTTTCCGATCATGATTTCTACCCCGGACAAACTGAGTATCAAGAAAATCAAGGTCATAGCCCTTTCTACTAAAAAGCCTCTCAGATTACCCATGCAGTCTTCATTCCAGAACTTCATCAAATCTTTTCGCCGCAAGCCTTGTCCATAAGGAATCCCCCTCTTGACATGTGGCGGGTCACACGAAGTTAAGACACTGATGGGCATCCGTGGGCTTACAATATACATCCGTACTAAACTTACCTATTGTCAATCCCAACGTAACATAAAAAAAAGGAAATCCTATCATAAGCAATGCACCATGTGTAGATTTAATATTCTCATAAAACCGGTTCAAACGTGCATGGAATGTCTCTAATTCCCTTGCACGAAAGAAGCTATATCGCAAAATATCAAGGTGTTATTTCACATAAATGATTATCATTTATAGACCCGGAGCGAGGGGGATTCGGTGAAATATTTCCTGAAGTGATTATATTTCCCGTGGGCTTTAGCGCGAGGGAAATATCATCACTGAAGAAAATATTTCACCGAATCCCCCGAGCGGAAGGTCTATAAATAATATATTATACCGAAAATAAAAAACTTCCGTGAGAATAAACTTTTAAGTTCTTCAAGTTGAACATACCTTCGTGAATATGAAGCTCTAAATTACAAAATAGCAAGATCTTTGTTTATTTTTGTAACGAGAAGTACAGAAAATTCCTTTTAATTTTTTAAATATTTGTGTTTTCAACGCCCTTGCCCTCCAAAATACTTTATAATTCTTCGTGAAGCTCATCAAACTTTTCTATCATAATGCTAAAAACATGGCTTTATTTCAATATTATTTAAACTAAAACAATACCTGTTCATTATTTTAGTGTTTTCTTGTAGTATTTCCATTTTTTTCGACACAAACATGTAGTTTTTTTCTTTAAACAAAGGTGAAAATTGGTTTGCTGCTCTTACAAACATCGCCATTTTGAAAATACAAAATTTTTGGCGAGAAATGATCACGTGATCGATATCTTCACTAGTGAAGATATGGAAAATATCTTTACGGTGTACTTTCAGTATATTACTGTCAACTATATAATGAAGGCATATCTCACTTTTTAAAGTGAGATACTTGGCGAAACCACCTTATCACGTGGTAGAAATACGATATTTTGATTGGACAATTTGAATTTGAGGTATAATATTGCCTCATATTTACTGGTCAGGCAACCAAACAAAATGCTTGAAAGTTATTTAGTAAAGAAATTATACTAAATTCCAATATCTTTTAAAAACGACAGTTGCATAGACATTTCCATTCTTGTTTCAAATATGTAAACAAGAGTCTTGAAATATGCATGTTTCTAAAATAAAGCTTAATTGTCATCATGTAGCATCTACAACATTTACGCCTCAACCTGTGCTTTCAGTTCATTTCATCGATTGTCTATGATGTACCGAACAGCAGTATTTGATTTATAAGTCTACATACCAACATTTGAATTTATCGCAGGGATTGATCAATGTGCTTCAAGAGAATGAACATGAACACAGGACCATTGCCGAAACCCTTACTACTAAACTGGAAGTGGTGAGTTCCTAAACGCTAAACATATTAAACTGTCAGCGCGCCTGTTGTTTCAGTTCATTGATTAAGACCCGTTTGCTTAATTGATGATGTTAAGCTGAATGTACGTTAATGTATATATTTGCCTAAATTACTGTACTGACGTTTTGATCTAGCATTGTACCTGTTTTAGTTTCTCGTTTAATTTTCGTTTAACATTGAACCTGTGTCGTTGTTGTGTTTATATTTTTCATCTCGCGTTAATCATAATAATTAATTTATCACGCATGAAGACCAGATTCGAGTTAATATAATCATGTTTTAAAAGACCTGGAAACAATCCGGGTTAATAAGACATCGCGTTAATTCATGTCGCGTTAATAGTAAAGTGCATCGTTAATTTCCTCTAAAAGGCATTGATTATATGGTAAATGCTCATTGATTAATTTATTAATGCTTCTGTAGTGCACTGTGGCATTAAACCATCTTAACAAGATGAATACAGAGTATCAAGATACAATTAAAGCCAACGGAAGGTATATAAATACAGCGTATTATACATATATATATATATATATATGGACCTTGTAAAATGACGTCAAGTGCGAGCGGGGGAAACTAGGTCTATTGCGTTGCTTATTGTAGCATCATGGTACTATAGGAGTGCATGGTGACGAATTTGTTTCGTGCATGCAGAAACAGATTTGTTGGGGGTGGGCAGGGTAACCCAGTTGATGCGACCCTTTGCAAAGACCCGGTGTTTGTGAAAAGTTGTCAAAGTGTTATAAACGCTCTTTTGATGTACGTTTCGATGTTGTTTTTATTAAACTTTTCATGGTTCAATGTTTCGCTTATTTTAGCTCTGTTTTAATCACATAATCTATTTTAAATATAATGTGCCAGAATTTATGCGTATATTAGCTTATCTGTAACTGACATATTCGTTGTAGCCTTGCTTGACACGATTGTAGACACGATGAATATTAACAAACATCACTTCAAAATTTTATTCTATGTCAGAAAAGTAGAAGATGTGCTCGCCAGTCTTCAAGCTATGGCAGAGAAATGTGAATCTTTAGAAAATCAATTTGGTAAGAAAATACTTAGATGCAAAAACGTACTTTCAACTCAATTAAAGAAAATTTTGAATAATCAATCTCATAATAAACAATCATATGTTTTTCGTAGTCATCACAATGTCAAGGGTTTTTTCCCAATATTGTATAATGCTCATGGGTATATATTACTCCTCAACTTCAAGTTCTCCAATCAGACAGTTTGATTAACACCACGTCATAAGTCAATTAATCGACGAATTTCCCTCACGTCATTGTATTAAAGTCGAATATCACGCTCCAGCGTTGAATTTGAGTTCATGTGTCAGGTGTCATACTACACCTTCTCATTTTCAGATACTTTGAGGTGAAATTCAAACGTTTTTAGATAGCACTCAGTTTGGACAAATGAATTTCAGACTTTTGTAATTAATATTCAGATTTCCCAAATGAAATTCGTACATTTCCAAATAATTGCAAATATATCATGTAAATTTCAGATGAGTTAAAAGATCTTCAGATTCTCCATAACAATATCAGATATTTACAGTTGAAATTAAAACATTAACTAGTACACTTCAGGGAATACTATTGGAAATTCAGACAAACTCAATCAGATAATTTCTTGATAATTACAGGGATAAGTTTCTGTGTGTAGACAAGCCAGAGAATAGAAAATCCCCTACAACAATGTTAGGTGTAAAAAGTGCTGTACGCTCTGTGCTGCAGTTATGTGTGGCAAGCAGATGAGTGTGTCCACTTATAACCTTGCTTGTTCTTGTTACCCCACAGTACAAAAGCTCGTGGTCCTTATAATATCACCCATGGATAGAAGTAGAATTGTGTGGAGTAGAATTCAGAATTTATCAAAGCAAAAATTGTTTGTGTAATGTTGTTGAATTCAAAATGAATATATGTCTAAAATCGACATGAAATTTCCTGAAATTATATTACATTGTCTAAATTTTGCTTGAACATTTCTCAAATTCACTTGCATTACCGTACCTTTACCTCCATAGCCTGAAATTCATTTTAACAATTTTGAAATGAACATGCCAATGTCTGAAATTGACTTTTACTATCTGAAACCCACTTGAAAATTTCTGAAATTGACATGCCATTTCTGAGATCTATTTAGAAGTCACTGAAAATGACCAGGAAAAGGTGTAGTGACGTCACCAGCGTTGAATTCCACTTCATGTACCACGCTATTGACGTCATCTGCGTTGAATTCGACTTTGTGAACCCACGCGCGGATCTTCCACACATTATATAAATCAGGTCTGTCGACAATTGCAAAAATAGCTGACTCTTTTAAATAAACGAATAAAGATGGTTTTAAATAAACGTCAGTTTTGTTGCAAGAACGGTGTCTTTGCAATTATTTAGCCAATTGTGATCAGAATGTTAGTTGCACAAAGAAATGTGTTTACTCACTTCTGTACAATATATGATTTATATACCCTTCGCTCGGGAGATTCGACGAAATATTCACCCTCAATATCGATATTTCCCTTGGGCTCCGCCCTCTAGAGATATCGCCACTTTGAGTGAATATTTCGTCGAATCTCCCTCGCTTCGGGTATATAAATGATAAATAGTCCGTTTCGGTTCGATCAAGTTTACTTTGTTATTTGCATCACTGGTGTATGGTGAAAATAACGTCATGCATACGGGGGTTGGTTGGTAATTTGTTACGAGGCCTTCTGGGGATCAAGTTAGAGTTAAATACCGAGAAGGAGGGATGTATGTCATATACAACCCCCGAGGACGCGCAGCGTCCGAGGGCTGTATATGACATACATCCCGACTTTCGAGGTATTTAACTAACTTAATTTATTTTTGAAGAGGTTTTCTAACAGAGTCTTTTGACTTTAAATAATTTAAGTCGAGATTCGTCGAGATTTTTCCACAACTTTGATCTAGTTATTTATTCAAGGTAAAAAACCTATATACAACCCGCGGTACATCAAAGAAAACCGACTCAAATGAGTGAATACAATTTACTTTTAAGTCTTTATTTCAAATAATTAACAATACAATGAGTTGGTACGGGAAAGTAGGAGTTCCATACAATCCCTATCCAAGACTGATCACTAGGCACTAATACAGGTGGATATATTTAGGTTGAATGACGTAGGAGATTGTGAAAATAATGTACATTAATTAATCTAACAACAAGACATTTGGACGCCTGTTCCGTTAGCAGCACAAACATTTAACATTCACATGAATTTGAGTGACACAATGAATATTAAAACAGAAATAAATACATGTTTCATAACAAATTTTCCGACTTTGGTCAGGATAAAGTCCTCAGTGTACAAATATATAGTTTTTAATACGTGAATTCTATTATGGTAAATGACATTCGAGTTGTAATGCGAGCTTGTGGAAAGAAAAATCAAGAAAATTCCCTGAATTAAACAATTTTGAGATGAATAGTTTGTTGTTATTCGAAATCTGGTAAATTCCAGGTCCTCAAAGTTTTCCAGGTTTCGGTCTGCGCCGGAATACCCGACCGCCCCAGTCCAGGCGTGCTTGCATTATTGTCTTCAAATGAAACAGTCAACCGCTCAATGCTCATTGTTATAAGCATGCATGATTTCGTTCACAAGCCGCCAAAGAGCCTAGTGATAGGCAAAACTTGTTTACTTGTTCATTCGTGCATATTATACACATACTAAGAGAGAAGTCCCCGATAGAAGCATTCAGTCCCGTGACACAATATTTGAAAATTGATTATTATTATTAAAGCTCTTCGTAGCTTTTTGGCGACAAGTGACAATTAATTCGTGGTATTTTGTTAGCTTTGGCACAACAGAGTCGAGATGCTGAAGTTAAAAAGCTTGCAGAAGAATTGGAACTAAGTGAAACAACGTTGATGAACAGGTATGGAATTGATGATTACAAAAAAAGATCGCGGCTGGTCGATCTTAATTTGATGATAACTAAAATTTAACACGTCAGTCTTTTACAAGAGAAGATTGGCTTCATCCCAGCTAAGCGATACATGTCATGGTATACGTTTATAATGTGTTTTTTTTTTCTCATGCAAGGCGAATGGGAAATTATGGGCTTGTTATTACCATTGTCCTAACAGATTCGTGAACTATTTTGATGCATGTAAAAACTATACAAATCTGAAATCACTTAATGAAACCTAGACCTTGCTTTAATTCTTATTAATATAGATTATTTCGTTGCATATAATGTATAGGATAAAATGAAAGAAATTTGTGAATTTTATATCATGAAATTTGAGTGCATGCTGGAAAGTTATAATTGAGTTGCTGGTTTGAAAAATTTGCTCAAATGTAGTAATGAATTACAGGGAAGAAGAATATGTAGCGATCCATAAAACGCTTAAAGAAATGAAGCAAAGCTATGAGGAAGTATCTCGCCATCGTTTGCAACTAGAACATGATTTGCAAGTTGCAACACACGAGAAAAACATGCTCGACGCACAGCTAACTGCAACACAGGTTTGTTGCATGGATGCCATCGTGGGTGCACATACATGAGTGTAACACGACTACGTATAAATGTAGATTAAATCGAATTTGCAAATCAAAACTACACACGTAAAAACGTACAAGTAATTGTCAGACGTCTGATCGCCGAGGCGCATTTGGAATCCGTACACAGTCGGTAGCATCTTTAATGGTCGGTAGCATCATTGATCTCGATCTCGAGCCTATGTGTCTTATAGAACTAATAGATTTTTCTTTTTAAAATTTTGAATAATCCAATCCTTGACCCAAACCCCAAACCTAACCCTTACAAAAATCGTATAAAAGGGAAATAATATAAGAAAAAAAGTTTGACGAACTTTAAAAATAAAAAAGCCTCGGGTGGGATTCGAACACCAACCTATTCTATTAGAAATCGCACGCCTAAGCGACTGAGCTAACAACGAGATAGCTGAAAACCGTCAAAACAATTTCTATTTATAATAAGACTTCGTCTAATCGAGACGAGAGGAATCTGGGAACGAGATCAATGATGCTACCGACCATTAAAAACGCTACCGACCGTCTACGGTTTCTAAATAAGCATCGCCGAGTTTGTTCCTAGTTTGTCGTAAACAGCTTGCAACAATCTGTTAACAACTTGTAACAAGCTTGATAGCATTATATCAGACTTGTTACAGGGTTGTTCTGATAAGTCTGGTACAGTCATGATATGACAAGAATGTTACAAGGTTGGCAAAAAAGGTTGTAACAATATTGTTAATTATATCATGATTATCACACATTTTTGGAACAAATTTGTGACAAGTTTGAAAATACAAACCTGGTAGTTAAAAGTTGTTAACAGCTTGTTCCAAACTTGTTGATAACTTGTAACACATCTTGCTTATACGGCTTGTTCACACACACACCCTACAAGTTGTGAGATTTTTACTTGTACAATCTTAACAACTCCCACGAAAAGTATTTTTAAGAAACTTGGCTCGTGTACTAAAACTGTTTTCCCACATAATGGTGTTTCTATGACCTCACCATTAGGTCCAACCTTAGCTAACGTCGTGACTAAATAAAACTGATAAAGTCAAATAACTCCATATATTTTATAAACCCCACCGTAGATGACACTCCGACAATGAACATATTCATTTAGTATTTTCATTATCTTAACGACAGTCATATACAGTTCATTGTTCACAAATTTCCTAGTACTATGCGTTTCCCAAGTACTTCAAAACGGCACCACTGTCTACCGCAAACCGACCTATACTGTTCAATACCAACATTACCCCAGCTACACTCCGTGTCAAAGAAAGATTTCTCGGATCTGTGCCTCATTCATCATGCCACAAAATTTGCAGCACTGATGAACTCCTTAATTAAAACTGAATATATTAATCATTCAATTAATTGTTTGTATCATTCACCGTATTTACATCATAAACGCGTTAAGATCGACTAAAAGTATTTCTTGTTGATGCATGCCAAACATCGCACATTTAGTCGCCTCGTACTTGCTTGCCTATATGGTAGACAAATTCATCCTCCAAGACCATTGAGATTTTTAAGTACGTGGTTTCCAACGCACCTGACATGACCTGACATGATATTTTTATGCGTTCATTAGAAAAGGGTTCATTCACTTCAAGAAAGTGAGGCAGAACAAACGTCAATTGTTGAAATTCTACGGGGGGAAATCGAAGATTTGGAGAAAAAGAATGAAACAGTTCAAACTGAGCTGACGCAACATAACAGGTGATAAAGTTTATAATAATGAAATAGCTACCTGCTTAACTGATAGAAAAGGTCGTTTGAAAACTAGTTTTGATATTAATAATTATATATTACATCACTTTCGGTGCGTGTGCTTTATGTCGGGATTTACACGAACAAGAAACGGGAAATCTATACTAAAATTTTTACTAAATTGATAATAAAAAGGATGTTAAAAATCTCTAAATGTTTTTGAAATATATTGAATCATTGTTCTCAAAATGTAAAAGCTTACTTTTTATTATATTATTCAATTAATTCAATTAAGTAAAAGTTTATTCAAAATTAATGTTCTAAACAGTTTTAGAAAAGAAATTAAACAATTACAAGATCAGCTATCAAACATGCAGCAGGAAAATAGGTAAGATTATTATTTTAATTAACTATAATATATAATTATTATAGATTCTAAATATAAGACGTTGTGAGTATAGATATAACTTGTAAATAGTATAATTATTAATTGTTTTCAATTGCACTGTGAAGACTTCTAAGCGTTTATTCAGTCTACTATACCTAAATCAAGTACTATACTGCAGTACTTTAAAAGTATTACAGTGCTAACTATAATACAAATCATTTTAGGTCTCTTGCTGCGGCCGAAGAGAAAGCAAGCAGACTTAAACAAGAGTTTGGAAGGTATAAACCTTACTCGAAATCTCGCGAGTGAGCGCATCAATCCCTTTAGAAATGCACTACGCATACAATAGATAAATGGTATTCTTTCGTCCTTCCAACATGACCGACATGACGTCATTTGCGAACCAAGGATAAACATTTATATGTTTCGTATCTACATGCATGCAGGTCTAATGTGCCAGGTCTAACGTGCCAGGTCTAACGTTTAAGGAGGTGTATCCTAATCTGTAATGTTGGTATACGCTGTTGTTTTTCCTAGCCCATTCATGAAAATCGAATTTTGATTTTGTAGACGTCTTATCGAAGCCCAAAAGAAACTTTCTGAAAAGGATATGGATATCCAAAAGTAAATTGCGTTATATGTGTCATTTTTACTATTCTTAAGAACATTTGCCCTATTCCCGTACTTGCACGGCACGGTTAACTTTCAATTCATTTTCAAGTTTGACCCGCTTTGGGTCAGCCGTTTGCGTTGTTCGCAAATTTGCAACAAAATGTTAATTTTATAGTTACAAGAAAGATCTTGACAAAATGCGTGCAGAGTATGAAGGTGGCGATAGGTGAGTTTGCGCTAGACTTTTTCCACTACTTCATATAATTAAAGAATTTAAATATTTGCGTTCCATAGACTGCTGAATATTTTACCTGCGGTATCCGCTGATAATTGAAATTAAATTTCTATCATTGAAATCTATCATTATGTTAGAAAAATCAAGTCTTTTTCTAACCTTTATAGATAGGTGTCTACATGCCTTTTAGCGTTCAATTTTTCTTTACCAATCAAAGTATTTGTCGGATTGTTATTGGTATTGTTTGTTAAACTGGAAAATTATCAAAGCAGACAAATTTATTTCAGGCCGATGCCATCTGCTTTTTTTCGTTTACATCTTCTGTTTCGTATTTTTTGTAATCTAAAAGCGAAACTGATGTGTAATTGGAAAATCATATATTTGACTGTGGCTATGTGTAAATAAATTACAACATGCATAATTCTTTTGGTCGCGCGGGTTATTGTGCAGTCTTTTCAGAGTGGCGTAACGAAGAACGTTCATATTCTTTGCACGTTGGGAGAGAGTTGAGTGCGCGGTTGCCAAAAATCTCACAAACCCGGCCGTCAGACGAGAAAAGTGAATACAGTTTGTACTTTTCTCGCTATTCGGTAGCTGCACGCGTGTATTAGGTTTTTCATGTATTGACTTGTTTTTCACTAAAATTTCTTTTTATAGTTGGAGGAGAAAGTTTGAAGAGCTAGAGGAGAAAATTGCACCGTTTCAGGTTTTTATGCCATGCAGAAATAGCTATGCTTATACTTAAACTTTATAGCTTAGTCTTTAATCATGGCCGATCGAATGTACACTGACATGCAAATATTTGTAGTAAATCAATTCTTGAGAATTTACTACCCACTATGGGTTCTCAAGGGATGCAAGACATCAGG
Organism: Muricea muricata; assembly: GCA_963855995.1. Lineage (NCBI taxonomy): Eukaryota > Metazoa > Cnidaria > Anthozoa > Malacalcyonacea > Plexauridae > Muricea > Muricea muricata. The sequence goes on along the minus strand of OY979718.1, from coordinate 15,183,781 downwards.
GCTCGTATATTCACGGAACGACTTTTTTCTGGTGTTTCGAACTGTGAAAGAATTATTTCTACAGGGTGTATAAAAAAAAGTAAACAATTTTGAAACGGCTCTCAACCTCGCGAAGCGGCTTGAAGTATGAAGTTTTTTATTAATGTACATTGCTTGGGTACTTACGGTGTAGAATAAATGAAAATATTCTGAAATTTAAATGTTTCAAACCCATGGGTGTGCGTATTTTGAAACACATTAAAAATGGCTTGCGCACGAAATTTAAAGGCTTAAAAGTAATTTTGAGTTGGTAGGTAGAAAATATGTTAGGTGTTTTATTGCTGTTCAAAATTTCAAGAAATTTGATTGAGTTTAAGCCACTCAAAACGTCGTGCGAACGTATATTTTTTTTCAATAAGAATCGTTTTTCTGAAGAATTGTTCCAATTTTAATTAAATGTCCCTTGGGAGTTGTATGCAAATTGAGTAAATACATAAATTAAACATGCACAAAGCTAATTTTGCTAAAAATATGGAAGCTCGCGCGACGTTTTGAACAGCTTAGACTCGAGCAAATTCTCTGAAATTTTGTACTGCAATACAACACCCGACAAATTTTTCATCTACTAAGTCAAAATTACTTTTAAGCATTTAAGTTTTGTGCGCAAGGCATATTTATATTGCCGTAAAAGACAGAACCCCCCCCCGGGTATTGAAGTTTTAAATTTCTTATTTTTTCGGTTTATTCTACAGATTATAAGTACCAAAACAATCTATTTTAATAAAAAAACATCGTATATTGAGGCGCTTCGCGAAGCAGAGAGCGATTTCAGATTTGTCTACTTTTTTTATGCACCCTGTATATGTCAAGCATTAAGCGCTCTAGAGCACTCTAAAGTACGATACTTTTATACACCCTGTATAATGGCAATGCCCTGAAATATCCCTTGTAAAATCGTGCTGGGGATTGAATTCCGTTTCAGGAACAGCTTGATGCGTACGAACTTGAAAAAAGGGTGCTTTTAAATAGAAATAGTGAATCACAGAGTGAGGTGAGTACAATCCATAGTTCTATCGGTAAAGGTTTGCAGAAATATGAGTATGATTTTTCAGAATGTAGGGTATTTGTATATAGGAACGTGTAGCTATGGTCTAAATATAGTATACTTGCCGCCACAAAACTGCGTACAATCAATGACTACAATTAGTCAGACTTGTTTGTACAACGTTTCTATATAGCCTAACAAATACATCATGGTGGGAACAACCCCCACGCCTTCGAATTTTAGGTTTGGGACTGTATATTGTGTCTTAGATGAAATACAAATGTACACACTACACGACTGCAAACGGTTTTATTGTGTTTTCATGCTAAAAAAACAAATACTTAAAGCTACAAAACAAACAAATAACATAGACAATACAAACATACTAACTCTACAAGACACAAAGAAAAACCAAAAGAGTTACACAGTATTAATCATAACGTCTCGATTGTTATAGCTATACTTGAAACGATAAATTAATTACATGTTCATACGGCATTCACCATTCTAATCCTCTTCATATCACCAACATCAACTACAACAATCACCGAATCCCAACAATAACAAAATGTCCAACTAGAACGACTCGTACTTTGTTTATCGTTTGTAAAAACGTCATCCCACATCATAGTTAAACTCAAAGAATACCTGTCCATCATTGTTGTGTTTTCTTGGTATTGCCATCCCCCCCCCCCCTCCACACACACACACAATAACATGCAGTTGTTTCGTTGAACAAAGGTGAACAAAGGCTGCTCTGAAAAACATCGCCATTTTGAAAACAAAAATTCCATATCTTCAGTAGCTAAGATATGGAAAATATCTCTCTGTATTTTTTAGTATCTTACTGCGTGCTATACAATAAATTTGCTTATTAGATTGACAAATTGGGGCAGCAGTATGCGAGATTGTTGGGTCACCAAAATCAGAAGCAGAAAATACGTCATGTGCAAAAACTAAAAGACGAAAATGCAAGTTTAAAAAAGGTAACTGTATTTTATCAAGTTTCACATTGTTGTTCAACAAATATAGCAGTCCGTCAATGGACCGATTGCATTATGGACAGAATTTTGAAAAAAAGTTGAAGTGGGAAAATTCATAACCACAGCATTGAAGAGCATCTTAAAATTAGTAAAATTGCAAAGTTTGGTCGCGAAATGTTGTAAAATGGGGAAAATACAGCCCTGCAAAGTTTGCGAATTTTGTATACTTTTGTATTACGAACTGAAAATTGATACCGTTTTCTCGATGTTGGTATCAATTTTCTGTGCGTAGTACAAAAATATACAAAATTTGCAATCTTCATAGGCTTGCAATTTCCACATTTTACAACGCTTTGCAACCAAACTTTTCAATTTTACTAATTTTAGGATGATCTTCAATGCTGTGGTAATAAATTTTCCTATTTCAACTTTTTTCAAAATTTTGCCCATAATGCAATCGGTCCATTAATCTTCTCTAAACCGGTCTATTGTCATTTACTTAGGAAGTAGCTGAGTTGCGAGAGGAATTCAATAAAGAGAAATTTAGCAGAAAGAAACTAGAAGAAAAGCTTTCCAAAGCTACGGGAACGAGAAGATTTGATCCGTCGCTTGCTTTTAAACATGCTACGTTAGAAGACAAAGAAAACACCATGCGTAAGGACAATCCGTAAAAATGCTATTTCAATATCTTCTTAGTTTCCGGTGTAAAGTAATTACACATATTTGGGAAGAACATAATATATTCCACGCATGCGCGCACACCAAATAGTCATGCGTACAACATATATAACCATTTATACATTTACATTTAATTTTTGACAAATTTTAAACAACAGAAAAGCTACAGTGCATGATCGTTTGTTATTAAGATTACTTTCGTCGTAGAAAAGGTTAACTAACTGTCATAAGCCAGTTATAATACTCATGTAATGTCCGTTAAATGAGTTGACTGATTTTCCCCTATGCTCAACCTTTTATTTTCAACAACCTGCGTATTTTTCGTTCTTTTATTAGTTTTAAACCAAAGAAAAATGTTTATTCTAGAAAACTGTTATTACGTCAAATTGACGGATGAATAAAGATAGTTTAACTGTAACACGAAGAACTTCTCGTTATACACATTACATCAGACATCTCGTTATTGTGTTATTATTCACGATTACCCTAGTACATTACGACGTATAGCTTATTATTTCACCTTATATTCAGACTACAATTACGAGTAATATGACATTTTGTGTCGTGGTTGGGTAATGTATACCCTGTGAACAGCGTCTCTTATTACTCCACCTGTCTGCAGGGCGTGACGAAGTTTTAAATTCGCCCTGTTCCTGTTTTGTCGATGCCAGAAACAGGGTTACTGCTGGCTATTTATCCATGTCTGCCTAATTATATATGAAATGCCTATTAATGAGTGTTTTAAAACACATATAAATCTTTGCAATGAAAGAGACAATTAACAATCGAAATTTTCGGAACAAACAGGAAATAAGCCAACAAAATCGGAATAAAAACATGCGCAATTTCACAGTCTGAATCAAAACCAATCTACGGGCCCAAAGATTCCCAAAGTCAATCACTTTAGTCAAACAAAACCTGTAACTAGCATTCATACCGCTACGTCTGACACTTACTACCATGCGAAACAATCACTTCTATAAAAACGGCTGTTAAGTCTCAAATCTCGCTTAGCATCAGCAACCGCTCCAATCTCGTTCCCCGAGCCTGCGATCCCTTGGGAAGGAAACGGAGGCTCTGGGATAATCCGTGATCGACATACAAAAAACTGTATGTCGCTTGTACAGCGCATGCTTTGGAAATAAATAGTTCAATAAGACGAAGGGAAGAAGCAGGCATATAAGTGACTTTCCATAACCAGTAGGCAAGATACAAATCGTGTCTTTCCGGTCGACAACAACAGCCTTTACCGTTCGTATTGACACTCCTTCAATTTGAGATTCTTCTTACCCAGTCGCTCTAACGCTTCGTCCAACACAGAATTAAATAAACTAATATTTTCTACTGACATTACAAACAAAATAGTAAAAGTACTGTTCCAAAAAGCTTTAGAAAAAGGCTATTGCGGCTTATTGAATCGCATGCGCAGTACAAGCGACATACAGTTTTTTGTATGTCGATCACGGATTATCCCAGAGCCTCCGTTTCCTTCCCAAGGGATCGCAGGCTCGGGGAACGAGATTGCAACCGCTCATATTCTATTTGACTAAGGCTCCCAACGTTCATTTATTACGCAAGAATTCGCTAAAAACTAGATTTTATACCTGAACACAATAAAACATTAAACCTGTCGGTTTTCGGGGATCTTTGGATGATCTTTTAAATTTCAAGTCGTAATAATTTCAGTAATTACCGCATCGCAAAGCAACTTCCTCACTACTAGTGTACGTAATCTACCCCCACCTACGTAATTTAAAGCTGGCGCACCCTGTGACGTCAGATGATCATTTTCAGATTTCCCTCTTGATCGGTGCAGATCATTATTAAGACATTGTAGAAAATGAAATCACCAGGGGACCAGGCTTCTCAATGGACCGATTGCATTATGGACAGAATTTTGAAAAAAGTTGAAGTGGGAAAATTCATTACTACAGCATTGAAGAGCATCCTAAAATTAGTAAAATTGCAAAGATTGGTCGCGAAATGTTGTAAAATGAGGAAAATATAGCATGCAAAGTTTGCGAATTTTGTATACTTTTGTATTACGCACTGAAAATTGATACCGTTTTCTCGATGTTGGTATCAATTTTCCGCGCGTAATACAAAAATATACAAAATTTGCAATCTTCACAGGCTTATATTTTCCACATTTTACAACGTTTCGCAACCAAACTTTGCAATTTTACTAATTTTAGGATGCCCTTCAATGCTGTGGTAATAAATTTTCCTATTTCAACCTTTTTCAAAATTTTGCCCATAATGCAATCGGTCCATTCGACTTCAAAACGGTCAATATTGTGCTAAGATGCCGTAGAAAGATAATCGCCTACCCCTTCCCACTAATGAATCGATAGCGCGGGCAGAACACGTTCTACGGTACGGAGATTACCTAAAGAGCCACAAATGTTAGCTGCTACGACATGATAATTGACGAACAGCGGCAACAAGGTTTTATCGAAAAGTTTACAGATACACAAACCACCACAGGACACGTTCACTATATTCCCACCATGCCGTACTGAAGGATTCTTCGACAACTCTGCTTCGCATCGTGTACGATTGTAGCTGCAGTACTAATGCTGATCGACCGAATTTGAATTCCCGCCTCTCCTCATCGATATGACTACCATTCTCGTACGTTTTACTTTTCGTTGTTATCGCACATTGCACTATTACGCTGACGTAATCGATGACACTTTAACGCATGCCTTTATATGTAATTCTTGACGGTATGTGTGAATGATAATTTTTATGTAAGTTTTATGTTTTGAATATGATGTAAACTCAGGTGTGTGAACATGATTTTCTTATGGCGAACATCCGCTAAAAGTTCTCTGATATCGTCAAAGTATTACACAACGCAATCTTAAGTACGCAAACTCGCAGATAATATATTCTGTGAAGACGATTGAGACACCGACCTTTGTCAAGAGTATCCCAACCAAGTCCATGAAGTAGTATATCGTCAACTGCATGATCTCAAATTATTGATGACAGTTGCTTTGCTGCCGAAATTGTTTTTAAATCATTTTTAAATCAATTAAATTATTTTAATTTGAATAAATTAATTAAGCCAAACTAATTTTATTTATTTTTAAAAGGTAGCATAAGACATAACCGACATATTATCATGTATAATCGGCAACTCAAAAAACCTAAAATTTCCTTAATTTGGTGCATGTCCGAATTAAAAATGCTTCATTTTTACTCTCAATAGTATACTCATTTCAAATTCTAATTTTCATCAGGTATGATTTCATCAGGCATGAGGTATGTTTTTTCTTTCTGACTCCGACCGTACGAAGTGAGGAAAGCACGACAAATCTCATTCGGGAAGGACAATTGTCCTTTTATGGCAATCTATAGAGTTCCAGTTTTCAAATGACGACAACATTTAGATTTTTTATGATCTACGTTTCTTCTTAAAGCAACGTTTCCAAAATGTCAGCACATTTTTGTCTAGTATCCCGTATATCAGTGGGTTTGCTGAATGCGAACCGGCAATTCTCAAAACAGAAGCAAAATCCTCTAACCAACCATATTTTATTTTTAGACCTTTACTAGCGATGCCCCACATAAACCACACCGATATAGGGATATGTGCAGTTCCGTAACAGATAACAGTGGTGATACAAACAAGGAAGGTCCGTCGATTTCTGATATATTTCAGGATGTTGAAAGAGGATTGAGGTGTTGTACGCCGTCTATTTGCATCTGAATACATTCTTTTCATGTATTTTTTTTGTTCCATCAGTGATCGGCCAATTTTGTAATAAACTACAGCCATGATTATTGTTGGAACGAAATAAACGAATAAAATCCAGAATATAAAGTACGATTTCCAATAAGCATCGTGCAGGACAGACTTCACAAAACACACCGGCACCTCTGCAACACATGCTGCAATCAGCCCAGCAAGGTAGAGCAGGCCACAAACCACTTTTAATTTTCCTCGACTGCAGGCAGGTTTCAATGGATGCACAGTAGCACGATAACGAATTAGTGATATGGCCAACATCATATTTACTCCTGCGAGTTGAAAAGCGTAACCGATAACGTAGACATGACAAGTTATCACGTGGAAACGGACAGAAAGTGATTCTGTGGGCCAATAAAGTGCAACAGTATTTAAAAAGTAAATGATCAGCACTCCCAGATCACAAATTGAAAGGTGCGAAACAACGTAGTAGTTATTCAACATGTTCTTTTTTTGACTCCGTATCGATAGGATAACCAAAATGTTTCCTAGCATCCCAAATATAATTAACCCAGTAAGAGAATATATCTCCCCCATTGTTTCGTTGAAGAAATTTGAGTTCCGATTTTCTTTGAAAAAAAACAATGCAAGATCAAACAACCGGCTTGTCTGTGGAGGTTTGTAGAAGAACGACACATGTGGATATGGAATTAATTAAATTCATCACAAATTATAAGTGACAAGACCGGACGTATTCGACAAATAAAAAGCTAGCTGGAACGTGATGATGTGCTGATTAATATTGCTCCTAAATGATCAGTAAATCCTCTTTTGTCTTCGATCACAGTATACGTCGACAAGCAAAACGTGAATGCTTATGTGCTTTTTTCAATAATTATAACGGTCTTCGGAACTTGTTTTGTTTTGTATTGTAGGATATCTCGTTTGATTTTGTCCTTCTTCGACATCTTATTGCCCTTTCCTCCACTCGTACCAAAACTGATTTTTCAAAACAAGATTAAAACCAAATTAAAATGGCCACCATCTGAAAGCATTGACCCCCTTATGCTCTCAGGACAACGGTTTAAATTTTGCCATTTCTTCGTGGCCAAAAAACATTGAATATTTAAAATCCATAGCACCAATTGGCGATATGATAACGAAACGATTTCTGGCGAAGATATAAACGCACTCATTCTTCTCAGGTTGCACGGCACCCTGGGGCCGCTAGAAAATGCAGACAATACGATACATCGCTGGCCTCTCAAAAGAAAATATGAAGCTATTACCACAACAGGTTGTAATTTAAATGGAAATTCGTCAACCAAACTCAACATCCCAAAATGCCAAGAGGTTGAGGAAACACATGTCATAACTCGGAGAGGGTTGCAGGTTTAATTTGTTGAATTATTCCTCTCTATCGATCTTTATGATCTTAGTAAGGAGGAAGCGAGAGCGAGAGACGCTTAGCAGGATTAATTGGACGAACCTTTCACGCAACCCAAATTTAGCTAGCTGGATGGAAGTGGTTTCCTCGGTGTGGGCCATCGTAGAAACCAAGATATTTATAAAAGCGCGCGTAGGTTTGGCGTGCTACACCTGAATGGCTCACAAAAGTGCACCCGGCCTGTCAAGATTTCCACACGATATGTGATGTAGTATGCCAAGATGAAGGTTTAAGTTGGCGTCAAATTCGTTTTATTGAGTCCATATCCTTCGTCAGCATCCGACTTCCAGACATAAAACAATCAGATTTCGACGTTTTGACAGAAGTTGATTGCGTTGTTACTTAAATATCAATATCAGGAAAGGGCTGGCTGCAAGAAATGAGTTCAAATGATTTTTTAATCAATTCGCATGGCGAACGATGACGGAACACTAAAGTAATTCACGTGGGAATATGGGATGCTGCAATTGTTACTACCGTATGTAAATGGAGGGGTGTCCCTGGCAGAAAACACGATTGTATTGACGCCAATTGATTTGTCGCAAAACAACGTGCCGAGTTTGAACTTTTTACGAATCAAATATTATTCTTTGGATGCTCAATTTCGCGAAGAATCACAAGATTCTTTTTGAGGCGCTGGAAATGTTTTCAAAACGGTATTGTGAAAATAAGAAACCGACGACAGGAAGGCACTGCTCACAACGTGGCTTTCAGTATTTGATATTTTTTAGGATTTTTGTTTGCGGACATGTACATTTATAACTTATATTGTTTCTTTTGGAATTTTTGACAACCATGTGTTAGTTAGTAATGACAACTTCCCGACGAAGGGCCTTCGCTTGAAACGATTGATTTTCAATTGTCGTTTCAGGTAGTGAATTATATATTTAGTACATTGTTAACCGCAGTACCTCCAGTGTATTTAGAAAAAAGGTAACCTAACTTTGGAGTTTTCTGACGCCTTCCCTGACGACGTCGCGTAAAAAAATTCCATTAATCACTCGATCACCTCCCATGAAGGACGATTACCTGGAATCGGCCTACTGATTTAAAATTAACTCTCAATTCTTTGCACTTTTTTGGGTTAAGTTTCATATAATTACGATCGCACCAATTTGAAATATAGTCAAGTTCGTGTTGCATGTTAGATTGACTATGTTTTTGTATAACTTCGGAGATGGTAAGATCGTCTACATACTTTCAACGATCTGAATGTAATGTTTTTAGGTCATTTACCATTTTTTGTGCAGCTATATCGCTACCTCTCAAACAATGCGTTATTATCCAGATTTCAATGAGGATTTAGATCTAAGCATTCAACCCTGTCTGCGTTGATACAAAATGCGATGACTTGCTTAAAAATATAGATAATGGAAAATTGAATTGTGCCTTTCTTGATGTTAAAAAAGCTTTCGATTCCATAAATCATAAAATTTTGCTTATGCACAATTTCTTTGGAGTATCGGGAAATCAATTAAATTTGTGTCAATCATACCTGAATAATAGAGTTCAACAATGTCTGGTGAATGGACAACTATCGAATTCAAAAACGATCACGTGCGGGGTCCCCCAAGGATCTATCCTCGGTCCTATATTATTTTTATTATATTTAAATGATATGCCCATTCACTGAGCCATTCTACTGTTGAGAAGATAAACATTGATCTTGAAAATATACGAAAATGGATGCTAAAAACAAGTTTCAAATCCATCCCAGTTAATCGAAAAAAAAATTATCATTGGTTCTTCCTATAATCTTAAGAATAAAATACTATTGACAATAAAATTTTAATCAGTAATGCACCAATACCAAGGGCTGATAAGTACACGGGCCAAATTGGTGAAACCATGGACGAACGATTATTGAGAGAAACATATTGATTCAATCTGGAATAATATATATATATACCTGAATTGCACATTAGTCCCCCAGAGATAAAAAAGATGTAATATATGTTTGGAAGAAAAACTTAGTAATACTATTTTGAGAAAAAAAAACAATAGCCTCCTTAACAAATATCAGAAATAGTTTCGGCCTGCCAGCACATAAAAAACCTAAACAAAGAAGGGAACGCATGCCCGCAGGCATTAAACGCCCACAGGCCCACGTTTCCTCTTTAAGAATAAACACCCGATCCGAACGTTGTATCCCAATAAAATTATTGTCTCCAATAAATTATTGGGATTGTTAGGGCCAGGGTTGGGATCTGGGTCAGGGTTCATTTTATATGCATGCAATGACAATTCCAGTAACTATTGGAATTATCAAACGTTGTAACCAGTAATTTTATTGGAATACAACGTTCGGATCGGTTGGGATAAAAAGGCACACATATTTTCGAAATTTATCTTCCACCTGAAGATTGCATGTTTGTTTCAAACAATGCATAAACGGAAGAGTGCAAACAGGACTTGCAGTCCCATGCAAGGCACTCTCCCGTTTTCTAAAAATAATATCATTTACAATATTTACACAAGCTACAAATTGCTGGATTGGAATTTTATGTGGTTTTTTAAAGGTTTTTTCATCGAACTTATAATCGAATTTGTACAGATACATGATGTAATTAAACATGACCCATCACAAGCTGACCGCGCGTAATCAATACAGTTGTAGTCTGACTAATAATCATTACTGATAGGCATAAATACCAATAAACATACACACTTTCGTTAAACCAAAAATATATCTGCTATCAATTAGTGGGCTACCTAAGTATAAACACACACAAAGTGGGCTACCTAAGTATAAACACACATCCTAGACCTTGTCCTGACGACTACTCCAGATAACATTGTTAATCTGTCATGTATTTCTGCAAGATTAGTAGATCTTTCAAGTGACCATAACCTGATATTCTTTGACTTCCTAATGCACGTAAAATTAACCGGGGATGACAAAAGAACTGTGTTTGATTTTCAACACGCTGACTGGCATGGCCTCCAACGCGCCCTGAACAATTTTAATCTATCACCAAGCAAGTTCACCAACATTAACGTCGATTGGGAACGTTGGAAAAATCTCTTCCTTGGTGTTTCTGCTAAATACATTCCAATGAAAACGTTTAAGCGGCGTGGCCCTCCTCCCTGAATCGACAGCGAAGTGAGACGTCTTCTTTCAAAAAAGGATTCCTGTCGGAAAAAGGCAAAAAAAATGTCATGCTCAAGGTTGCGGGAAAAATTCCGCGAGCTTCGTCGGGCGGCTAAGTCATTGGTGAGAAGAAAGCGAATCCAGTTCTTCCAAAAACTCCCACTTTTGCTACAATCCAACTGTAAAAAGTTCTGGTCGGTGATCAAATCTTCCACGAATCACTCAAATATTCCTAGCAAAATAACCTGGTTTCAAGATTCGAAATCAGCAACTGCCGATAACCTGTCGATATCGCAAATTTGTTAAACCGATACTTCTATTCAGTATTCAAACCTTCCGATGCTGTCAACGAAAATTTCTTTCCCTTTGCTTTCAACGAGGATGCCAGCAATCCGTCCACTATCTCAAACATTCTACTAACCGTAGACGAAGTCAACCTTGCAATTAATAAGCTCGATGAAAACAAAGCGACTGGTCTTGATTCCATTCCAGCGTTGCTGCTGAAGAACTGCGCAGCTAACCTTAGTCCATCTCTATGTGATCTCTTTAACAAGAGTTTGTCTTCGGGAGTTGTGCCGTCCGAGTGGAAACTAGCCAACATTAGCCCAATTCCGAAGAAAAGTTCTGTCCATGACGTTTCCAACTACAGACCAATATCTCTCGTCTCGAAAGTCTTCGAACGTTGTATTTATAACCGTCTTATTGACCACGTTCATCAACAAATCTACGTCTACGAGCTTCAATACGGTTTTCTTCGAGGGAGATCTACTACTTCGCAGATGCTGTACGTCAGTAACGAGCTTCTCGACGTACTTGAAAAACGAGGACAAGTTGATGTTGTCTATCTTGACTTTGCAAAAGCTTTCGACAAAGTAAACCATGATCTTCTATTGTATTAGTGAAGCTCTATAATTTCGGTATTAGAGGTAAACTTCTGCGCTGGTTGAGCAATTTTCTTTGTGGACGTTTCCAGAGAGTAACTGTGCTTGGTGCGACATCAGAGCCACTTCCAGTTTTATCAGGTGTTCCCCAGGGATCAATCCTTGGACCACTTCTGATTTACGTAAACGATTTACCGGTGTCTGTCTCGCAGGGTACCAGTATGGGAATGTTCGCTGACGACACCAAATGTTTTCGATCTATTCAAAGTTTTCAAGACGGCGAAACCCTTCAATCTGATATGAACAATATCACTAGGTGGTGTCATGACTGGCGAATGGAATTAAACAAAAGCAAGTGCGCAGTCCTCCACATAACAAGATCTCGAGAACCGATCATCACGCAGTACTCAGTGCATAACTCTCCTGTTAACCAAACGACCAGTCAAAAAGATCTGGGCATGTTCATCACCAGTGATCTCAAGTGGAACAAACAAGTGCAGGAACTCTCGTGTAAAGCAAATAAGATGTTGGGTTTCGTCAAACGATCATCATACGATATCCACAATCAGCCGGTCCGTAAAATGCTCTACCTAACATTGGTTCGAAGTCAACTGGCTTATGGCAGCCAAGTTTGGGCACCACAAACAGTAAATAACATTCTAACCCTTGAATGCATTCAGCGACGCGCGACTAAGTTCATTTTATCACTGCCCTACCACACTGACGTCTCGTACAAGGAAAGACTCAAGATCCTCGACTTTCTTCCCATAACTTATTGGCACGAATATTTAGACCTGGTCTATCTTTTCAAATGCGTCATAGGTAACTCCGATCCCAACATATCCATCCAAGAGTTGTCTTCGACAAACAAGATCAAATACCAACAACGGCATCCTTCTAAATGTTGCCAAGTGTAGGACAGTTAGTTACCAGACCAGTTTTTACAACAAATCTGCCAAAGTTTGGAAAAATCTACCGTGCTGTATCAGAGACATCACTAAATCTCTGGCATCGTTTAAGCGTGCTTTATTTATGTACTATAAAGATCTTACGGAGACAATTTATGATCCTGATGATCCAAGATCTTTCAAGTCTGTGTATGTGAAATGTCACGTGTCCCGTCCACTGACAAACATGTCAAAAAGACTGTGTTGCTAGATGCATGCTCAACAAGGTTTTCTCGATATGTGAACTAATCTTCATTCTTAATACAAATTGGTGAGGTTACTTATTCCAGTTTCGTAGTGATTGGTCATAGATTTCCTAGTCTTAGCTTGCTTCGTTCGTACATCGAGAGAGCGCTGTTACACTAGAGTATAGTAATATTCATTCACTTTGTCTGTTAATTCGTCTAAACGCTTATTCGTCTTCCGATCTGTCTGTCTAATGTCAGTCCATCCTATGTTATGTTTTGTATTGGAACCCCGTTATTGGAGACTTCATCTCTGTGTGGTCATTCCAGTCATTGTGTGTCTGACATTTATTTAGTGTATGTAATTCTGTTGTGTATTTGTTATTCTAATGTATGGCAAATTCTGTAGCCTAAAATAAAATAAATTCGATGTGATAAAGCTTGGAAAAAACTTTAAAAACCACCTAAAAAGCCTATTCTAATTAAAATTCCAATCCAGCAATTTGCATGCTTGTGCAAATATCGTAAATTATATTATTTTTAGAAAACGGCAGAGTGCCATGCATGGGACTTCAAGTCATGTTCGCACTCTTCCGCTTAGGCATTGTCAAATAAAATTTATTTGAAACACACATGCGATCATGCGCGTTCAATTAAATTTCGTCACAATATCAAACTAATTAACGAAAGAATCTACAACCAGCTTTTGAGCAAAGCGTTTCCAAAAAAACGCATAGTTTAATTAAATTATTCAATTTCATGGGCATTATTATTATCAAGACACGTGATTTTATATAATAATTCGTGTAAAAATCACTGAAACTGGAGGGTACTTACGTAGAGTATCATCAATTCTGTAAGATTTTTTGGTGGAGAATTTTCTTGTCTCCTTTTATAATGACTGTGATCCAGAAACAGCCATCGCCTGTTTTTCGCTTGACGGAAAGGCTGTCACACAGATAGTAAAAGAAAATCGCTCTAGAATTCGAAGATTCGGCAACTAGCATGATTTTGACCGTCAGTTACAAACAACTCTACCAATTAAAGTTTGTATATATATTGTTCACGTCAGTAATTGTTTTAATTATTTAATTTTCAATTATAGGCTCGCGTGCTCGGCCCAGTTTCCCGCAAGAGTCTCTTTTTTCCACAGTAATTTCATGTAGTTTTTTATCCTTCTTTCCATAATCCTTCGATCTATCTATTCGGTCATGCAGGGATTACTTTACATGCATCTACGATACTAGGTGGAGCTACTTAATTCGACACTCGCGTATATTCCACCGCTATTCTGCGTTTACTTTTAAAGTGTATATGAAAATTTCGATATCGGGTTTTTTGCATTTTCTGAAAATTTGGTCTTTTCTGATCATAAAAATACCCACCTTGCTGAAAAATTCGAACTAGAAGTTTGTTAATTTTGCGGTTAAAGTTCGATTTTGAGACCATTTAGTGGCGAAATTCCTGACATTCCTTCGCGCGGCCAGTGACGTATGCAGTGTGACACAGTGCGATCTTTCGATATGTAAACACTATAAAAATTATGGCTTCGTCTGAGTAGAAATGGGTTTTTGAGAGATTTTGAAGAAACATGTAAACGAATTCACTTTCTGTAGACATCGCTTTCAATGTATAGATACAATATAAATACAACATGATGAGTTGTAGCGTATAAATTGCCGAAAATGCAAATTAAATGAGACGAGACACAGGTCACAGGTCTACGTTGTAGGTTTAGACCGCATATTATTTAAATAGGCCATAGCTACAATTATAGCAAACATTGTAATAACTGGTGTAAGCATAACACGGAAATTAATACTAAATATCTGCATATCTACAAATAAATATCTACAATTTTGAGTTGCCTACTGTAGTGTGGCAAAATACGATAGCGTTTTAGGACTTATAGCTGCTTCTAATGATGATCTCTAGTCTATTATATAATTTACGTTCTCTGACAACCGTTCGTTAAGTTCACAATCTATTAGATCTAGTTGTGCGAAAGCATCGGCCGAATTTTACTCCCACGAATTCGTCGGTAATGTGCTCAGCGCACTTCGAGAAATCTTGCTTCAGAACACCGTATCACATTGACGTACCAGACGGGCTAAAACCAAAGCCGGGCAAAGGCAAGATGCTTATCGGAAGGGTCGGTACCAACGAAGGATTCAGTCGTTCTAGAAAATACCAGCGACTTCGCGCACGAAGAGAAGGGTGAGTCATGTTCTACAGAGGAAATCATTATTCAATTGGCTATTATAGAAAATATTATTGCGAATAGTTTTGCTTTGCTGCAGTCAACCGAAAGCTTTTTTTGAAAATAATTGTTGATTAAATGCCCATCTTGGGTTCTGCTTGTTGGTTTCTGATACTTTTTCCCTGACTTATCAGAGAGAAAAGCCCATGCAGTCTCTAGTACTGTTCGATGGGTGACCACCGCATAATCCCAGTGCTGCGTGATACATTCTGCGTCCTTGCCCTCGAATGTAAATTTGCCAGTGCACTCCAAAATCTCCTTACAGAATCCATACACTCTAGCGTCCTGCAATAGTTCGTCCCTACAATGTCCACACGTGCACCTTAAAATAAACTCGCATATCAGACGAAACAGGGTAATAAATAGTCGTGGAATGGGTTAATATGATATTACTTTCATAACTTTACTTACCATGAATTAACAGCTACATCTTTCTTAAATCTCGCTTCGAGAGTTTCACGAAGAATGCCGTCTTTGTCCGTTTGGTCTTCTTCGTAGTCACTATCTCCGACTGGCTCAAATTGATATGGCTGAACAACAGACGATTGCTCAGCGATGTCCTCATTATCTGTTGACCCTTCTGTCTCTGTCTGTGATTCGAAGCTTTCGTTATCGAACATTTTTATAGCGAAATATGCAGGGAACTGTCTGATGTTTGTTATATTATGTTGTTTTCGTATAGTTATAGTATAGCCAAACACTTTGATGTGTCACACTGCATACGTCACAAGACCCGGATCTCTAGGTACCAGTCTTTCGCCACTAAATGGTCTCAAAATCGAACTTTAACCGTAAAATTAACAAACTTCTAGTTCGAATTTTTCAGCAAGGTTGGTATTTTTATGATCAGAAAAGACCAAATTTTCAGAAAATGCAAAAAACCCAATATCGAAATTTTCATTTCATATACACTTTAAATTTACGCTTATTACTAGTATGCTTATTGTGAAATTAATTGTGTAATTGTTCTTTCACTATACGCTGATTGATTAAGTAACGTGCCAATTTGAGCGAATTTTATTATTTTCATTCTTCAATGCGATTGGTTAGTATATGGTCCAGAAGTCCCCGTTCATAGTCGTACTCTAAGGAACAGTGATAACTGCGACACTTGTAAAAGAAGTAATTAGTATCAACTAATGCAACTATCGGATTGATCGAGATAGAATGAGAATGTTTTTGAACAAGAATGTAATTAAGGCCTTTTTAAACGTCGTGTTTCCATCGCGTCGAATGTTATTCACAATGTAAAGAGATGTGAGGTATTGTCGCATCTCTTGTTTGGCATTCCACGCTACTGCAATGCGACGTACATGTCAAGCATGCGCCTAAGTCGAGATTTTCCGAGATTTCTTTAGAGGTTTTACTCATTCAAGTTCTCTTTCATGATACATCATGTGGTACATCAATAAAAACCGGCTAAAAATAAACTACTTATATTGCGTTCCCTCGCCTCTTCATTAAAAGTCTTCTTCGCACCAAGTCTTCGTAAAGATGTCAAAGCTCTGTCTGCATCATTTTGGTGGTTTTGCGCATTATGCACATTTATACGCACACAGTTCTAGAAGGGGTTTTTTTTAAATGAGATAATACAATAGAATCACTCGTATGCTCGCATGCAACTGGATGTATCTCGCTAAGAATCTCGTTGTTGTGGAATTAGATCGACCTTTGCCCTCTGGCAGTCTATACTCTCACATACCGGATAGCAAATTTTCAATAATTGCTACGATGCACTTCATTCTATAAATTAAAAATGATGTTGTGTCACAATATATTTATACAACTTGTCAGCCGAAGAAGTTATCTTGATCTTTTAAATGTTTGTGCAATGGAAATAGGCAAACGGGGCTTCAAAAGATTTCACTGTCAAGGGCGTCATCAATCACATCATCCGAACCCCAACGGAGCATGATTATGCATCAACGATCGTTGCCACAATCACAAGGAGACTTATAAAAGTCAGTTTCAGACTGAGTAGAAGAGTCCTCCACACCCAAAAAAAATGTTCGATGCTCTTCCGTGCATATGCAGTGAATAAATATGCTATATAGTATGTCTCAGAGCAAATCATTGAGACCTATATACGGCCATAAGGTCCAAGTTCATGGAACGCTGGATATTTTCCGTTTATAGAATATGTGTCCTCATTCCATTAACTGATTTTATACTTATCTTAGTCAAGTTTCACTTTGTCCTGGCGCCTAACTTTAAGAACTTTAATTGCTCCTGAAGTGCCTCATAATATGAAGCGCTTCCTGGTGATAACAGGTCTCTAGAAGTAACTGAATTCAAGTGGTTCGTTCAGTTCATTATGTTACATACATGTTATCTGTAGCGAGACTCGAGTCATAGGACCTGGACTCCAGTCGCACTTTTGTCACGACGTCTTTGACTTGTGACTTGATAACTTGTTATTTACAGCAAATGACTTGTATTTGACTTAGACTTGTGAATTGAGTTGGACTTGATGAGTAATGACTTGTTACCAACGCAAGCCAATGATCATAAAATCGTAGATGTTGCCAATGGAAGGCTTTTCTATAAGTTGATATTTCCCTCGTTTTCTGCACTTTAACGCCTTTAATTATTTCGTGACTTGCCGAAAAAAACATATTAAAATAAAAAAATCTATTGCTATAATAACGTTTCGTTGCAGAACAACGGAAAAGATAGCGAAACATAACGAAACGAGGTCAATGTTTAAAAAATGGGTTGTCTAAATGTTAGTCAGCAGGCCGAGGTAATTTTACCAGCCTTCTCAAGGGGAAAATCCATTTTGCTCTTAAATTGTCCATTGGGTGTCTGGTGGTTGAAGGATGTCTGGCTGAAGGTTGTTTGGCCTAATTCTGAATTACAAATTTTTGATTTGTATTGGTAGCGGCATATACGAGCAATATTTTTACACAAGCATTGGTAGAATCTCTCCACGTTTAGGTGGTTCGATCGCGAAATGGATATGCATGTTCTTCTTTGAATTCGATGTGTTCTACAATGCATGTAATTCATAGTAATTACGTCAAACAGTGCAAAACATCGTGGAATAGGCCAACATCAATAGAATAGAATGAGGTAGCCAAATTGATTCTTTTTTTTTATTTAAAATGTTCAGCTGCACTAATGCTAAACATGCAGATATTTGTGTATTTGGTGATTTCAT
Organism: Muricea muricata; assembly: GCA_963855995.1. Classification (NCBI taxonomy): domain Eukaryota; kingdom Metazoa; phylum Cnidaria; class Anthozoa; order Malacalcyonacea; family Plexauridae; genus Muricea; species Muricea muricata. The sequence goes on along the minus strand of OY979718.1, from coordinate 15,165,428 downwards.
AGTTTGCAACACACAATTAATATGCTTATTCTGCGACTACGAGTTCCCATCGAGTGCTTTATCACTGTTGACGCATGCGGGCACTAATTTTGTGTATAAATATTTAAACATAATTAGCCACTTGCTAATTGCTAGACAATCCCGTCCTCAGTCATACAGGATATCTCAAATCAAAAGCTTATCGCATGCATAGCATGTCCGCCCCAGTTCCGGACAGTTAATGACAAATGCATACCATCACTAAAAGCTAGCATGGCTTTTGGCTTAATAATTTCTTTAGGCTTTCTTTCGAACTGGCGTTAGATCTCGAAACATGACTAATATACAGCAGGTAGCTCAAGGGGGGAAGCCGTCCGTCCGTTGACTTGAATTCAAGAATTCGCTCAGAAAAACTCAATGACCGAATGATCTGTCATCTTGGATGAAGACTTACAGTTAATCTGACGACAGTTAGCGTTAAAGATTTCCGGCAGGGTTCTTTTGGAGACTTTATGAAAGCAGGAATCTATTTTGAATTTGACCGCGTTCTGGCAACGAAGTTGAACTTCTTTTTTCTCATCACCACAATCCATTTTGTTTTTCTAAAAGCGGGCAGTATCTTTTAACAACTATGGTTTGCAAACACGATATGAACGTTTCTCCTTGGCGGTCGGCAGCGAAAGGCTGTGTTAACACTTAAACGTTCTGTCAAAACTGTCAACCAAGGCTTCAAGTTTGTGCATACTTCAAAGATAATATTTCACAGCATCCTCTGTAATTACATTTTGCCATCAAGGCGGAGCGAATACAGCGGATAAGTATTTTTGTAATAGACTATAAAAGATGTTGTTTGGCAGTCAAGTCCCAAGGCTTGGAATCCAGCACAAGAAATTGTCCAGTTATGGGTATTACTGAGCCCACACAAAGGTATGGTGTTCACTTGCAGTGAGTTCTCCACGTAGTTAATGGTGTGTGTTGAGAACATGATTCATGCATACACTGGCTAATAACGTCAAATTATGCATATCTACTGTTTTAAAATGCGAAGAGTGTGCTAGATGTACTGGAGCAGTTTTTTAAAGGCATATATCGCGCTATTCGCCCAATATAGAGATTCGTGCTTTCCACCACAATCCGTTGTCGGTTTAACCCAGATTAAACTTTATTATTATTATTTATTATTATTTGTTTATTTGTCTTTTATCAATTGTTGGGCCTATACCTGTATTTATTTTTGAGCATTTTTAGAACGGTTGAAAAATCGCCATCCAAACTTCGACAGCAACCGGGTTGACGTACGTGATCTGTAGGAAGCTGGACCATATTTAAATAAATGACAATTCAGTTAAACGGTAGCTGGTTCAGTGTTGGCCATAAAAATATAGTTCAATTCATAGAGGTGATCAAAAGAGACTATTTTATTTCATCGCGAGACTATTGACATGTCTCACAAGGGAAAAATTAACTTGTATATCAGCCAGTGATCAGTCGTCATACTCGTCAATAACCCAATGCGTTAAAAATCGTGCATTGTACATATGGCTATATGGCCACAAACGAAAGTTAAAATGTCATGCATTAAGTGCCAAAATCGTAATAATTACATTAAGGTTACGTTGACATTGAAGGAACCAGATTCAATTTCTAATTAATGTCACATAAATTAACCGACCTGATCAGCTCAGGTGCATGGCGGGCATTGGATACCATAAAGTGACGATCCTTACCCGTGATTAGGCATATGTTTCAGTGTGGATATATAGACTCAAAATAACACCACAAAATTTGCTGGGAGACCTGTCGCATGCATGCATACTATTCACTGTATATCATAGCGTCTTTAGAGCACTTTGTGTTTAAAAGTCATAAAATGATTAGATAACCTGGGACACTACTATGTCTATGCAGGCACAAAACGTATATAGCTACTATATACCTGGTATATATCTCTAGTAATAGCCCATGACTTTCTTTTCTTGAGTACTAAATTTTGTCATAAAACAAAATGCGATGTTAGATATTCAGATATTTTAATTTTAATTTCTATATTGCATCTCAGACGAAATGTTGACATGAAATGTTCATAACGATATATTGTTTAAATACTAGTTTAAAATCTTGTAGAAATATATATATGTATTATTTTATCTGCATATTTTGCATGTGGCATATTAACTCTACTAAACTTCTTAGAAGACACTGCAAGGAGAATTCCATATTATGCCTATATTACTATGATGGTCCGTTAGTGACACCTAGTCAGAAGATAGAAATAAAACTCCACTAATTTCTGTATACGAACAATGAATGTACATTAGTTTATTTTGTACGTAAATTTTATTCTCGCCCGCAAAGAACCAAATGGGCCTTAATTGGGTACTAATTGGTCATGAGAAAGAAATGCAAAAAAAACTCCATTACGCAGCTTACTAGATGTCCAAATAATTTTGGGAAGGACCGTAGTTATATTTATTGCTGTTTCCACCGCATTTATTTCTAGACTAATTTAAACTCGCAAAAGAAAAGATAGATCTAGGCAAGATCATATTGTCAAGGATGACTTGGCTACGCATATGGCCAAATGGAAACAAGGCTTAAATTAAGTAACCGCAGTCGCAGTAATTGCCTGCACGACCTTATTGTGAAATCAGCTATATCTAACGGAGTTGCTAATTGGGTTGCATTCTTAGATATTTGTCTTGATGACTTGAATTCCAACGAAGTATTCCTGGATCATTGTGATTTATCACATATTGCACACTGTAGAGTTACAATTGAAGCCATATCTTAACAAGTTATGTGAAATTAATTAATTATCAAATGTGTAAAAGGAGCAGAGATAAACTGAGTGTGTATATATATCCCGTTATTAGGTGAAGAAAATCAATTCAAGCGTACTTAATACACAGGTTTGGAACTTTATCCCTTTAAAGCCATGTTTTTACAAAAAAGTTATATGGCATCGAAATTATTAACAATGCTATTTAAGCTGAATAAGTTGCACAAAAGTTTGAGATGTTGGAGATTATTTTTGGGGGGAGGGGTTATATGTTTCTGTGCTGATTTTATTCTAAACTAGGTCAGCTGTCTTTAATGGTCCATCGAGTACTCAAATAACCTCGCGAGTTGTCAGACCCTTATATGGAGGCGAGTTATCCGGCCAAGCGAGTTGAAAATTACATGGTGGAGTAATCCTTTGATTAAATTGATTTTATGCGCTTTTCGACTCGTTTACCAGTTATAACATGCGTCCATATAAAACCGGCAGGAATTAGGTCAGTTAAACGGCAGATAACACGTTTAAAACGTCGGCACTATTGACTGACATCAAATTACCACATACATCTCGGTCAAAGAAGTCTGATGCACCCTAAACTAGTATCGAGGAAACGTGCAATTAGGTTACATCCATGCAAGTAGTATCTAAATAGTCAAGGTCACGTCGTTTTCGCTTGTTGCATCACGCAATATAACCTGCGGATGTTGTGGAATTCCGTTGCATAAGATGATGAAATTATGCACCAACGCTGCTGCACTTGAACCTGATTAGAATAATAATAACCCTGAGTCTAACACTCAAACCCTGTCTTTAGAAGTAACGTCAATATTTACGACCTGCCACATCAAAATGGACGAAGATCGAAATAGAAGAGCACAGTTTGATTTTCTGATAAATCCTCACAAACAGCACGCTAAACTAAGACCGCAGGAATACAATAACGAGGCGGCTGGCATTAATCCGAAAAAAACGGAACGAAGACGCACGGAAACCATGAACATAGCGTTTGCAAACTTGCGCGAACACATCCCAAACGTTCCGAACGACACGAAACTTTCGAAGATAAAAACGTTGCGGCTGGCAATAAGCTACATCCGATATTTAAGAGAGGTTCTCGATGGAGAAGATCCAGGCGAATACGACGTTGATCTGAAACGAGATCAAAGCATTGCCATGGGTATTGCTAATCATTATGATTACGAGGAAAAACAAAAGAAAGAGGTGGTGAGTTATCAAATATAATTTGATAATAATAGCTAGATTTGAGGTGCCCGTATAAATATGTTGTCAGTTTCGAATCATTTAACCCGAACTAATTGGGAAAAATCAGCTAGCGCTTGTGGGTGCTTGAACATGTTCATAATAAACTCGAGTCAACATACATGGCATAGGCAAGCTTACAGTAGCTTGAATACTTGTTTGAAGCAAATTTGAAAGGAATTGAAAGAGAAAGATAAGCTAGATAGTTAATTTATATTATTTGCTGTTTGGCTATTTTGGGTAATTGATCATGAAAATCGTTTCTTCAGAGACGTGAAGATTACTATAATTTTTTGCGGCACAGTTAATCAGTGGGGTTAGCCAGACTAGTAACTCTCATATAAACTTCTCCTTAGTAGAGGAAGTAACTGATGTTCACCATGATCTCGTTTTGTTTTACAATATTATTTAAATTATTCTAATTAAAGTTACACACACCGCATTAACCTGGAAAACAACCATTTCCTTTGGCATTTGCCAGTTACGGAATTTAAACATAAGTTTGCGCAACAAAAATCCTTCCGCTTGTAGCTTTATATAAACTATAATTCTTAAAGACAACCGTATTGCTTTGAAGCAGTAGGGTACCGTTAAAGATTTAAGAATTAGCTTTCGAAAATAATGTAGTATATATTAGTGTATGCATGAAATTGGAGAATCAGAGATTTGATCTTGTAAAATAAGAGATCAATATTTATTTTTTTTCTTTGTGACCAGATGGAAAAAATAAACATTTTAGCAAAAGCTTCTCAGCACTATAATAAAGCATGTAAGTTATTTTTTGCTATAATGTAAGTTCATTTCGCATACAATATTTTTATGCGTTGTACGACTCTGGTGGTCTGGTCGCATGAACTCGACTGTATCAGTAGCGAGCTTTGGACGTAACTACGAGAACAGAAGTATGGCTACAATTTGCTCGTTATATATCCCAACGTGCTTTTTAGAACTGAGTGAATAAAATAGGATATTTCTCGTTCAAATATATACCCAAGTACAGCATGTATTGGCAAGACAGAGTCGTAGCAAGATACTTCAATTGTAGTTAACTTAATTACGCTCGGCATTTCGTTTTGTTTCAGTATATATTCAAGTTTCTGAACTCTCAACTATTTCATTATGTCCAGTCCTATAGCTATATGCATATCAACGATTTTAGCAGCTTTGAAAAAAACTGCAAAAATAAACATTCCCACGACATCGTTTTTCCCTTGAATGAATACATAATAGGAATTAATAATGCTCCGGAAACAGCGCTAAAGTGTTTGTTTAATTTAGTTGCTAATTGTTTTTACTGACAACATGTTAAGATATAAAATCCCCTAACAGGTAAAATAATTATTGTTAAGTCAACCCTACTGTAATGACTCCTGCGCAGGTATTTCTTATGGTACTGATATTTTTACACACGACTTGGGTTAGCTGTCCTGGGCTGAGAAAACCCGACACAGCCAGCCCAAGACGTATATAAAAATATCAATACTATCAGAGGTGCCTGCGGAGGAAGTTAGTGGAAGCCCTGAAATTAGCGTCTGGTTAAAAAAAATTGAGAATGCACCCCAAATGACATTTAAGAATTTTACATCTCACCGCTAAAACACAACTGTAGTACATCGTTGAAGTTGAGTAATATTAACGGCAGGCGGAGCCTCGGCGAACATGAGCATACGCATGATCGAGCTTCTTAACTGAGAAAGTAACCAGGATCGATTAGGCCTAAGAATACATACACCTGCTTGCAGGTAAATTCAGCATGGCGGACTTCTGCTCTGGTGGTTATGTCGGGTTGTGTAGAGGGTAGAGTGGCGTGCGATGAAAGACTGCCCAATTGGTAATAGGTTATTTTCAAAATGTTTCAACGTGGAAATAGATATAATGCATCACATGATACACACATTTGGTCTCCGACGAAGGCTCGAAAACAAAACATTATGCTGTATTTCTGTTATTTTATTTATTTTAACAAATTTATTGGACTTAGCCAAATGGCGAGAATACGAACAGGACTCGAAGACCCTTGCAAGGCACGCTCCGAATAACAATAACATTTACAATAAATAATAAAAACATTTACAAGTACACAATAACATAAACAAATAAATTACATCATATGGAAATAGACGCAAGCACACAGCAAGTGTTTTATCTCTTGCTGCTCTCAACACAGCAAGTTTTGTCTTGCTTCCGGTTCTCTTGCACATGTGCGCCAACAAAAAAGTGGAGTTTGTTCGTAACTGTCGTAGCAAAGACATTCTCGACGATGTGATATGGTCTATCATTTCTTTTGTGGGCTGTGTTTAAATTGACTATATTAAGTGTAGATCAGCGTACATAATCTCTCACATTGACATTGATGTATTGACACGACTAAATGGAAACTAGGCTTAGGACAACGGCATGTTCGGAAGGGGCCGCAAAAAGCAGTATTTTTCAAATTAAAAATTAACCGCATTGTCATCACTTATTAATTTGACCATAATTTGACATTTTTTTACATAAACGTATGCAAGATCTTGAACACAAGGGAAGCGAGTTAACGCCATGAGTTTCCCATGTGTACATTTTGTCCACGCAGCCAACCAATGCTCTCCTTTTGTTGTTAAGGCCTGTTTTATGCGTCGCATTTCTTCCATTATCTACGGTTTCAACTGCATTCGACGTGAGTAAAATGCGACGTATAAAACAGGCCTAAACGCGCATTATATACCTGAGAATTCCGGGAAATTTTATCTTGAGCAAACTAATATTTAAATTATTTTCGCTTCGTTGAGTTCAGACATTCGATACAGTCTTTGTAAAAAAGGGAAAATACATTGGGAAGGGACATTTATCTGCGTTGATACCGTATTAGCCATTTTGATATGTTCAAGGCAAATTACAATCAAGGGACAGCTAGGCCATTATTCATTTCTGAACGGGAGTGGTACCGAAGAGAATTTTTTTGAAAAAACTTTCATCATTTTTGCCCAAACTCAGAAATGACCGAGTACCCTCAACGCCACTGCGTCGACCTTGCAGTCAGGAAATGAAAGAGCACAAAGAGACAAAAAGAATAGCTTAGCAAAGTCACGAGGATATGCAAGTTTTGCAACTGTTTATACATAAAAAATCGGACAATGATAACGACTCTGATGAATGGACTCTGATTAATCTTCTTTTAATAACTGTTGGTATACTGTACTGGTCAATAATTTCAATTGCTTTCACAATGAAGTCATCACAACGAGAAATTTTGTTGAGCTAACCTTTGAGATGTTGTTATTTTTTACCTTCCAATCTTTTGCTCACCCAAAATGCTGCTTATGTAGGATGCCACATAATACGTGATGTAAGCATCAACAAGCACGTTTTGTACATTTTGTGTTCAGGTTAAATAAAACCTGATATTATTTTGCATTCTTTTGATATTCTTTTCATCTCATCATGAACTGGGCGTGCGGGTAACACTTACACATCTGTCTCGATCCCCCCTCCCCATAATTCCCGGCTGCTAAATCGAAACCGGGCTTTATTTCTCTCTAATAATGTTCATCTGGTATTTTGATATCGTTTAGGAATACAAATCTCTTCCGAAAAGGAAACGTGGAAGAACGGGATGGCCACAGAAAGTCTGGGCATTAGAACTAAAAAATGAATGACACAGTACCACGTACCACAGCACACGATAAATTTTAATGACTATCAAGTATTTAATCACAGCAGTGTAATAAATATGTTCATATTGGGAAAATGATCAATTGCTACAAGTTTTCAAGTACACAAGGGGTCTTTACTGTAGTACAGTAAATCCTTTCTGAAAACTACAATGGTAGTACAATATTTTAGTGCATATAACATAAATTATTTTATACCCTAGTTGAGAAGATCTTTAAAATGTAAAAGAACTTGTTTTCCGGTTTTTCAGTTGAGATATTTTAGTTAGCTTCACACTTCTCATTGCGAGCAATGTTGTGACGTCATGCATGACCCATGATGATTGTTAGGAACAATCTTGAAATAAACTGTTTATTATTATTATTATTATCATTATTATTATTATCACTATTGTTATTACTAATCATACGTTACATTATTAAAACATACATTACATTATACAATACAAAGGAAACTCCGAAAATAGACAACATGATAAATTTTATTTCTACGTTTCGACTATTCTTTAGTCATCATCAGGAATGAAACGATGATCTTATCAACATACTTCAGAATATATACATACAGTGAAGAAACATGATATACTAGTTAAATATTAAAAGTTCTTTGAGGCCGTTGTCCCATGATTCAAGCTAGGCTTGTGTCTGTTAATTGCTATTGATTATCAATGACCAATGTCTAGATTTATCTATAATTTTAGTGTTAGTAAAGATTAGATCTGTTAGTGAACAATTAATGCTAGTATCATAAGGTGTTAATTGAAGAATGTTTTTGATGTAGTTGAATTCATTGCAAGAAATTATTTGGTTATATACTTCAGAAGTGTTTTGGGAGGAGTGTTCTTTAATTCTTGTGTGTAAGCAACGGTCGGTTTTTCCAATGTAGTTCGCGTTGCATCCTGGACATTTAAATTCATAAACAATGGAGCGAGCTTTTGTATTGTTCAGGTGTAGGGTCTTTATGTGAAACGAAGGAGCCCGCGTCAGTTGTTTGCCAATTAATGATGATTTTGCATTGTGATTTTAGAAGGGGTCTTATTTTGCGGATAAAGCTGTTCGAACTGGTAGTCTAGTTCCATGTTTTCCAATATATGGTAGCGGGATCCAAATTTTCTTCAAATTAGGGTTATTGTCGGCATTCACGTTTTCCGTATTGAGATTATCATTAGTGGTTGAAGGAGAGAATTGGGAGATAAGTTTTCCTAAATCGTTTGATATTGTTGATTTCTTTTTGTTGAAGATCATCGTTGCTACAGATTTTGTGGGCACGATGAATAAGTGCACGTATCCAGGATATCTTTCTTGACCACGGGGTACAACTGGAGAAATCTTGATATTGTCCAGTGCGGTACCATTGGGGAGGATTTGTATGTCCAAGAAGTGTATGTCATTATCAGGAATATTGGTCAATAGTAAATTGTATTTGAGGATGAAAAGAGTTAAATTGTTTTAGAATTCTGTCCAAGTCACAAGGTTTAGCGAAACTATAGTGTCGTCAACATATCGTTTATAGAAAGCAATTGTACCATTGTTAATTAGTGGTTTAATGATAATGTTTTCAAATTCTGTCATAATGACGTTAATTTGTAATAATTGCCGTTATTAAAGAAGATAGTTTTTTTTCGCTAAATACCTAACTAACCTTTTAGATCCTTTAACAACTAATTAGTTTACAATAAATGATACTTTTGACGTGGTTTCAGATATCAGCAAAATACTTAAGAAATTGTTTGATGACGGATTTAGATTCGTATCTTTTGACGTAAAATCTCTCTTTACTAACATACCATTAACTAAAACTATTAATATTATTTTACAACGAATATATGATTCCAAACTAATATTAACTAATCTCTTCCGCAGATCGCTTAAGAAACTTTTACTAAATTCAGGCACAAAAACTATCTTCTCTAATAACGGCAACTATCACAAACAAATTCACGGTGTTTCAATGGGTTCTCCATTAGGACCGACACTTGCTAACATCATTATGACAGAATTTGAAAATATTATCATTAAACCATTAATTAACAATGGTACAATTGCTTTCTATAGACGATATGTTGACGACACTATAGTCTTAGCAAAACCTTGTGACTTGGACAGAATTCTGAAACAATTTAACGCTTTTCATCCTCAAATACAATTTACTATTGACCAATTTTTTCGATAATGACATACACTTCTTGAACATACAAATCCTCCCCAATGGTACCGCAAACAAACTCACACTGGACAATATCAACATTTCTCCAGTTATACTCTATGGTCAAGAAAGATTGCCTGGATACGTGTACTTATTCATCGTGCCCACAAAATCTGTAGCGACGATGATCTTCTACAAAAGGAAATCAACAATATCAAACGATTTATGTCATGGAATGGTTACCCACGCAGGCTAACCAAAAAACTTATCTCCCAATTCTCTCCTTCAACCACTACTGATAATCTCAATACGGAAAACGTGAATGCTGACAATAACCCTAATTTGAAGAAAATTTGGATCCCGCTACCATATATTAGAAAACATGGAACTAGACTAAGGAACAGCTTTCAGGGACCGCGGAGGAGGGGGGGCCCGGGGGCCTTGGCCCCCCCCAATAATTTTTCTGTGATTGATTGAATGGCGGTTAATTATAACCAATGCTACTTTGTGTTTTTCCAATAAGTAGCGTTACAGCTCAGGTCAAGAGCACCTCATTAACATTTTGGCTGTGATTTTGGGAAAACGCACTCTGAAATCCAGCAAAAGGAGGCAAAAGGATTGGCGTCGAAAAAACATACATATATTTTTCCCAATATTTACTAATAAAGAACGAAAAAAACCCCAACAATAAACATGAAAACGTCGCAGCCGCAAGATAGTTTAAGAAAAACACTTAACAAATTAACAAAAACGGAAAAAAATTGAAAAAGAACGAAGCAAGAATGGGGGCTCGATTGTTGCCCTAGCCCCCTCCCCTCCCCTGGGAAGCTAAGCATTCGGCCCCCTCAATCCAAAAATTGCTCCGCGGTCCCTGGCTTTATCCGCAAAATAACACCCCTTCTAAAATCACAATGCAAAATCATCATTAATTGGCAAACAACTGACGCGGGCTCCTTCGTTTCACTTAAAGACCCTACACCTAAAATATACAAAATATTGCTTATGAATTTAAATGTACAGGATGCAACGCGAACTACATTGGAAAAACCGACCGTTGCTTACACACAAGAATTAAAGAACACTCCTCCCAAAACACTTCTGAAGTATATAACCACATAATTACTTGCAATGAATTTAATTACATCAAAAACATTCTTCAATAACACCTTAGGACGATACTAGCATTAATTGTTCACCAACAGATCTAATCTTTACTAGCACTGAAATTATAGATAAATCTAGACATTGGTCATTGCTATTATATCTAGAATCAACAGCAATTAACATACACAAGCCTACTTTGAATCAAGGGACAAAGGCCTCAAAAAAACTTTTAATATTTAACTAGTATATCATGTTTCTTCACTGTGTGTATATATTCTGTAGTATGTTGATAAGATCATCATTTAATTCCTGATGATGACTAAAGAATAGTCGAAACGTAGAAATAAAATTTATCATGTTGTCTATTTTCGGAGTTTCCGTTGTATTGTATTTTATACTCAGTGGTTCCCGTAATTTCTTACATTACATTATATTATATCATTAATCTCTTATTAATTACTTAATTTTAGCTAAAATTGTTAAAAAAGGCACCTATTAAAACAAGCCCAGGCGAGTTCTGTCAGCGTGAAGCATGGGGGGGGGGGGAAGGGGGGGGGGGTTCAAGAAAAAACATTTAAGTATGCCTCTTTGTCTCAAAATGTATTCGAATCCGTTTCTGTTTTTCAGTCGTGCATTGGTGTTCGAGTTTACTTTTCAGGCCTTTAATTTAGTTGCAAGGCTTTTTGTTGTCCATATGTTGCGATATAATACAACTCAGAAAAGCATGTGCCTTAGCTGAGTTTATAAAGTTCCAATACATTTTTAGAACAATCCTCGGGGAAGAGTGAAAATAATAGTTTTACAAGCTTCGAGTGAACCCAGCGTTTAAGCAAGATCGCTGCGTGAAGGCACCACAAGCATAATAATCAATAATAGCAATAATCGGGGAATTTATTTCTCTTTGTACATTGCATAGCATTATATTGTTCGTCATTCATCCGATTTGATAGATTCATTTGACAGAAATTGGGTTGGGTATAAATTGGCGGAGTAATGGTAGGTGTCTTAAAACGCACGCCTAGGGTATTCTGTAACCTCAAACCTGATGGCCGTGCTGTTGATTGCTACTCAATGTAAGGAGAAAACCTCATCAACCCTTTTAACCAATTGACTCCCTATTTTAAAATGTATTTTTACAAAACATGAAAATAAGCCAAATCAAGGAAAGCCTCTGCGAAGGAGAGTGTGGTGAGTAAAAAAACTGATGGCTAATTCATATTTAAGTTAGCTTCATAGCGGCTGAAATTTGACTGAAATTGCCCATGGGTGTACGAAGCATATCAAATAAGTGAGCCATTAATTAAGTAACCTAAATAATAATAAACATTTATTGGATGAGGTTCTTGTGATATGCGGAATTATCAATGTTGAGGTAAAAGTTATCAGCCGAGCCGAAGGCGAGACAGATAACTTTTACCGAGACATTGATAATTTTGCATATCACAAAAACCGAATCCGATACTTGTTTTATTGTCCATTGTAAGCGGAGAAAATAAACATGGTAACGAAAGAATAGATTAATTTGGAAAATGAAACAGAAAATATCGAAAAAATGTTGTTGCCATGCCAACCATTGATGCCAATGAATACCGCATACTGTAATAATCTCCACCGCAGCATCTGCTAGCAGATAACTGAGTTATCTGCAGATTGTATGATAGTCGCATTTATCTGCATACGACTGACGAATCACAACGCATAAAACAACTGCAATGTATAATAAATTCAATTAGCTGTATGGATTAAAATGCATGCTAATCGTGCGGGGATTAATAAAACTGTAGAAATTTGCATGAAACGCTTATTTTTGCACATTCCAGTCCACCACAAACACCGACATTACCTCTGGGGAAAAGTGCTCAGCCTATCCAACACAGCAACTCATTCTCCCCGGTGGCCTTCTCAACTCGGTGACGATGACCTTGTCGTTACCTCAGGAGAAACTATGTGCGATTACAACGACTGCCAAGTTCTTCAAATTCGCGAAACCTCACTGCAAATCTTATCAACCCTATTGGGAAGGATGAACAATGCATCCCAAACTGGACTTTAGATAGCCCCACTGTGCTACCGAAGTCTACAACGACACCACATGCATCAGAGCACTGCACTCATCCAGCAACCCCTCACATGTACAATTGATGAAGATAGCACTCTCTCCATCAAGCTTGGAAGAACTTCGTGGGTGGGCGTCTCCCACTCTAAAACTTCAATGGCCAACAATTGCAAACATCCCCGATCGAAATGACCGTCTCAACCGATGCACTCTTACTGGGCTGGGAGGCAATCTTGCCCGGGACAGCAATTGGAGGTCGATGGGTTTTCGAAAAAGCACAGGCCCACATCAATCTTCTGGAACTAAAAGCAGCGTATCTGAAGCTATCAGGCTTATTCAAGTCTTCAACTCCAGTAGCACACGGTAGCATATATGAACAAGAGTGGGGGGACACGATCACATGCATTGTCGATACAAGCCACAGGCCTATGGGCAGTGGTCCTGAGCGGGTTCAGCAGAACATATCCAGGCACATCCAACGAAGTAGCGGACACGGCATCTCGTCATTTCAACAATCACTCCGTGTGGATGCTTTGAAGAGAGATCTTCCAGAGAATCACCCGTCAGTTCTATCATCCAGCAGTGGACCTGTTTGAAAGCCGAATCAACAATCAACTTCCTCAGTATGTGTCTTGGTACCCAGACACAGGTGCAATGGCAACGGATGCATTCCTTTGCAATTGGAGTCAGTGGAGGGTTGGATTTTTCCGCCGGTAGTCTTGATCGCAGGGATTCTGAACAAGATTAAAGCAGACGAAGCTACAGCTTTCATCCTAGCCCCTCATTGGAAGAGACAGCCATGGTTCCCTACAATACTGGAGATGTTAGTGGAATATCCAAGACGACTCCCTCAACAGCCAAGACTAATCAGTCTACCTTTCAACATAGGGAAAGAACACCCCCTCCAGCAAAAACTACACCTGACCGTGTGGTCGTTATCAGGGAAAGTCTCCGCACAAAAGGACTTTCGCAAGCGGCTACAGACATACTGCTTTCATCATGGAGAGAAGCCCCCAAAAACGCTGTAGCAGGCGAACTTGGGCTTGCTGGTGTGCTGAACGGGACCTCTGTCCCCTTACTGCACTTGTAAATGAAGTGTTGAACTTCTTTTCTGCTTTGTTCCTACCAAATCACCTCTCCTATCTGGCTGTAGCTGTGTACAAATGTACTATATCGCAGACTCATGACAAAGTCGTCTCGGTTCCCTTGGAGCTCTCCCCACGGTCTCTCTTTATGAAAGGAATATTCCGAAGACCCACCAAAACCCAAGTTGGTAGAGGAACTGTCATTAAAGGAGTTGAGCCACAAGCTCATTCTTTTACTCGCTCTAAGCTCGGCAGCACGGCACACGAACTAGCAGCTTTAGATTTATCCCATCTTGTTGAAAAGGAAGACTCATAGGAATTTGTATTAAATGTTCATGTCAAGCACTCGCGTCCAAACCACCCTGTTAGACGAATTTACCATTTTATTTCCCTGCGTACAAGGAATGCCAACACCTTTGCATCGTGCACACTCTTAAGGAGTACCGAAAGCAGAGCAAAAAAATTCGGCATTCAACTCATCTCCTTCTAGCCATGGTGTCTCCACATGGACCTATTTCTAGTCAAACGGTATTCGGATGGCTAAGAGATGCCCTTATTAAGACAGGAGTCAGTCGTACTTAGTGCTTACCATGGTCATTTTACACGAAGTGCTTCAACGTCAGCAGCATCTGAAACTGGAATTCCACTTGAGCTCATTCTCTAGGCTGTGGATTGGGCATCGGCTGGGACTTTTAGGGTATTCTACCAGAGACTTACAAGTCAAGGAGCTTTAGCACGTTCTGTTGTTTCCTTGTAAGTGCATACATAGTAATGTATTAGGTATTTTTTTGTTAAATAAAGTGTGTATACCCATGGCAGTCAGCTTGGTGATCTGCATCAGTATTGTGAACATCAGTTGGAGAAGAAGTGAAGTAGAAATGAAATTTCTCCGGAGCTAGGGTGCTTACCTGAAGGGGAGATGTAGTTCTCCGAACATCTTCGTAGACAGATATGAGCAATACTCTTCCGCTGAAGAGGACATCGAGTCTCCCAGCCTTTCAGTGCCATTCGTGTACAGTTGAGTTTTAGGAATCACTCGTCAAAAGACGGGTAGCATCATTAACATGGGACATACAGTTATTTTTATATGCGTGGTATCCAGACCTCTCGCGGCTTGATCTGCATCAATATTGCTCATATCAGTCTACGAAAAAGTTCGCAGACTACATCTTCCCTTCAGGTAAGTACCCACTGGGGAAATTTCATTTCCACTTCAAGCGTATCGTATGGAAACGTAGTGTATTCTATTGTGCTCATATCATTAGTTCTGCCTGATTGTTCACAAAACAATTAAATACGCTACGTTTCGCTACGTTACGGTTGAAGAGGAAAACAGGCTTTGCGTCTGCGCACAGAGGCCTGCGCAGGCGGAGTGACTAGTTTTATTTTTACTAGTGGACGCCATTATATTACAGTGAACTGTAACACAACTTATATGGTTCAATGTTTACTTATATGGTTCAATGGTTTACTTATATGGTTCAATGTTATATTAGCACAAAGTGTAGTAAATCTTGGGTTTGCTGTGTTTGAGCTTTGTGTTCAATCATGGCGGCTTGATTTTAGCATATGGTGCATTAGGTGATAAATTAATGCTCATTATTTTTGTAATCTAGCACGAAAACCTCGATTTAAGGTTCTTAAATATGAGTACGTCCTCCAAGAAAGACTCTGGGCAAGCCTCGTCTCCGAGTAAAACATACATTCGACATAGGGTGCAAAGCTATGTGGACACAGTTGAGGGAGTTGACCCAAGTCGTGAAGAATATGAAACGGAGATACCAGCTGAAGATGAGGCTAATTTCGCTGATAAAGAGACAGTGGAGGTGGTCGAGGAAGTTATTGAAGTATCCAGCATTACTCGAGGATTAATTGCTGAAACAATTTTAGGTACGATAAATATATGCGATATATCCTGGGGTACAAATCATAAACATATTTTCATGTTTTTACGGACGGGGGGGGGGGGGAGCTGATGCTTTTTTCTGCTCTTAAGACTCCCTCTCATGACCGACCTCTATAACATAGGTGGATTATTTAAAGCTAAATCTGGACAGGTCCTTTTTATTTATAAAGTTCCAAAAGCTCCTTACGTGTAGATAGGAACTGCATAATATGCTCGAAACTTTGAAAATGGATTGATAGATTCTGTAGATATTTAGATTGTGGCCTGTATCAATGGCGGATCTAGCGTAAGTCAAAATAAATTACCACAGCTCATTCCAGGATATATTTACATTTTAAAATGCCTTCAAAGCAACTTCATTGGTTAGATTTTATTCTTTTGAAATTCATAACCTATGACATTGTTGTAAAGTTATTTTGAATTTAAAATTGAGCTGCTATAATTTATTTTGACTTACCCTGGATCCGCCACTGTATTTATGCTGAAAATTTTTTTGGGGGGGAAGGGGAGGGAATATATATTTTTGAGCAGGACATTTTGGGATACATATTGCTTCAAATATTATTTTGAACATCAGGAAACACAATTTAGTTATATATATATACATTACGATAACTAGAGTATATATATTCATTTGTGACATGATGAGCTTTAACTTGCCTACTGTTTGGCTGGTTGCTTGATAGCTAATAAATATATATTTATCTGTTATATAATTCAATGTCTGTAACAGTAAATGATAATTTTCTACATTTATGTAGACAACATTAATATGTACAGTGCTGTCAACGGATTGGCAAGTGCTGCGTCTGCAGATCTACTTGCAATATTAATTGCTTGACCAACATATAATCATCTCAGACGTTCTTCTACGTCCACCATGCAAAGTTCCACATTAGTATTCATAGAAATAAGACTAAAATAGGAAAGGCTCAAGAAGTTAATTGTCATTCTCGTTCATTTTTTCCTCAATTGCTCCTAGATATTGTAAGTAAACATGTAGTGTTGTACCTGTGCCTCCCTGACTAAAGTATTGAAGACTTATTGCCAAATTCAGAATACTGAGTTTCTTTAAAGTGCCCATGAAACAAAGTTTTGTGCATCTATTCATTGACCGCATTACAAAGATCGCTTAAAACTACAGTGTAACTTCCTTGGTAGAATTTCCCTAACTCTTTTCCTTCTTGAGATATTCAACTTTATTTGATGTGCAAATGACATCATAGTGTATAATAACTTTTCGAAAATCATGAGCAATTTGGAATGTGGTCAATGTATTCTGCGCAAATGTGCAGACACCATGCTGTTAATCGTAGTTTACACATGTGCAGCACAGTTTTAGTTGTTTCTTATTGTCATATACTACAAAATTAGCAATGTCAAAGATACTCATTATGCACAGTGATGTCATAAGTTGTGTAATTTACATATCAAATAAAGTTGAATACCTTGAGAAGGAAGAAAGATAGAGAAATTTTACCAAAGAAGTTACAATGTCATTTTAAGCGATTTCGCTTCGAACACAAAATTTCGTTTGAAGTGTAGTCTTTTCTGTAATACTTAAAACATGAGTATATAAAAGTGTTTCCTCACCGATTGTTGGCGTTTTATTCACTCGTGTCTAAATATTTTGGCAATTTTAGCATATCATCAAATGATATGCAATATCCGATTCTCGGATTCAAAAAGGCCTCGGATTCAAAATGCCTCGGATTCAAAAAGGCCTCGGATTCAAAATGTCTCGGTTTCAAACTGCCTCGGTTTCAAAAATGCCTCGGATTCAAAAAGGCCTCGGATTCAAAATGCCTCGGTTTCAAAATGCCTCGGATTCAAAATGACTCGGTTTCAAAATGCCTCGGTTTCAAAAATGCCTCGGATTCAAAAAGGCCTCTGATTCAAAATGCCTCGGTTTCAAAATGCCTCGGTTTCAAAATGCCTAGGTTTCAAAATGCCTCGGTTTCAAAATGCCTCGGATTAAAAATGCCTCGGATTAAAAATGTCTCGGGTTCAAAATGCCTCGGGTTCGAAATGCATCGGGTTCAAAATGTCTGGAATTAAAAAATGCCTCGGATTCAAAATGCGTCCGATTCAGAAATCATAAATTGTCTCGAATTCAGAAATGGCTCGGACTCGAAATGCCTCGGTTTCAAAGATGCCGCGCGGACTCAAAATGTTTCGGGTTCAAATGCTTCGGATTCAAAATGTCTACGATTAAAAAAATGCCTCGGATTGAAAGTGTCTCGGATTCAAAAATTCCTGGGATTGAAAAGGCCTCGGATTCAAAATACCTCGAACTCAAAAATGCCTCCGATTCAATCTCGTACCCAGAGCAATGCCTGTTCGCGGGTTAGGCTGGCATTGGCTCTGGGGGAACGGAATGAACTTTGCAATTGCATTGGCTGCGGTGAGATCAATCGATGCACGCCACTCCTTGCGGGATTTTTGCGGGAAATACGCGTGGAATAAAAATTCATCGCGGTCATTTATCATCTCTGTTTGAAACTTTGAATAAAAATATTTATATATTTTTGAAATACCATTGGCGAAGCGTCATTTCGCTGGATAAAAAACTTACGTTGGAAATTTATACTAGCTGGAAGCCTGGAACTTAAGAGTGAAGAAATTGCCTTTACTGTCAATTTTTATTGGCGTTTGGCCCGTGTCCATTTCCTGAGCGTCTGTTTTACTGCATTTTGCATTCACGATGAAGTTTTTATGTTTGGAAATTTGCCCACCAAGGACTGGCAGTTGTTTTGCTATGAAGGCTTTAATACATGCTTTAATACAATACTGCTGTTTGACTTTATTTACAATAGAATTGTATGGATTTATTGGAGGCATTTAGATAATCTATTTTTGAAGTTTTATTGTATTCTAACCTTGAAAGTTACATAAGTATAATTTTCTTGGTAATAATAATTGCATTATTTATATGGGTAGCTCATTAATTATTGCATGTGTAGAAAATAAATGTTAGAAAAATGTTCATACAGTGCATGTCCACATGGCACTTGTTATTTCTTTGTGCACATTTCCACAAGCCATCTCACAATGAGGTATGATATGTTTAGTTGTGAACTCGGAGACCTATTAAGAAATGACCTGCTAATAGCATTTGTATTGTTCTCGCGACGTTTTATAAGTGTTCAAAATTGAAGTTGAACACACAGTTGTACAACCTACTCATATTTTAAGCAAGGTTTGTAAAATGTAATACTTTCATGTATCTATAGTAGTCACACAAGAGTCACCACAGTCTCAGATAAAGTAATTTATCATCCAGAATCTATAAACTGCTTATTACCTTTAGAGTTAGGGCCTCAGAGGTCAAAGGAGTTGAATTAAAATTCCAATGAGCACAATCCAAAGAGTGCAATCTTCATTCCATGGGGGAAATCTTGATTTCCACACAGAAAATAGAAATTCAATTAAAAAAGTGTGAAATCCAATTCCAAGTTTGAAAGTTTCCAAGTTTGAAAGTTTCCAATTCTAAGGGTGAAATCCAATTCCAAGTTTCAAATAAATAGCAAAGTAGTAAAATCTGGAATACAAATACCTCTTAAATTACATTCCGGGGGGGGGGAGGGGCTCAATATGAGGCTCGATTAATTGGTTTTTTGAAATTGGGTTTTGGTAATAATATTATGAGAAGGAAGAAATCCTGGAACTGGGTTGTGGAACATGTATACAAAGCCATTTAACTGGAAAACAATAGACATACATGATAGGGTGATGTTATTGGCTGGTTATTTTTAGTTTGGTATCTTTTGGGCACAAAATCAGTTCTCAGAGCATCCCCTATTAAATTTGCCCCTGCAACAACTCATTTAAGATCTGTTCCTGAGATTTGCACTGTTGTGTACAGTGTACCCCCAGCTTAGGGTGCATGGCCTTGCCTATGTTATATTTATACAAAAATGGTATTAATGATGTTTAAAATGGTTTAAGTGGAGGTATTTCTGGTAAAACCATAATACACAACTAAAATTAAATGAAATTTTTGTTCACATTGAACTTTGGGCACAACGCTAAAAAGTAAAACAAACATAAACACATTTTAGAGACCACCTGGATTCTAAGTGTTAATCGTTTTATTGTCAGCTCTATTTTTATCCTGCCTGCATATATTATTGAAAACACGAAAGTGCTGTAACGTGTAGTTTTTACAGTTACTGTTATTCTCAAAGATGCATTGTAGTGTTGCAGGGCATATATTGCGAGCCGTAACAGCGTGAATTTATTTGGAGAAATTGCAACTAAGGAAAATATTGTGGAGGCAATTAAAAAATATGCACATGTAACAATAAGCGAACAAGAAAGGAGACGAGGATGCTCGATATGCAGATTATGCTTTAATCTTTTAAAGGGTATACTGTAAGTGATCGCGTCAAAAATTTGCATCGTTGTGTCCTCAAAAAGGAGAATCATCTCTTACTGCAGTTTAAGACCAGGTGAGCTTCATCAACGACTACACATCGCACGCGTTCCTGATAAATAGGGGAGTTAAAGAAGTGAACGATCTTTTTGTCGTTGACGCATACTTCTGCATGCATGTACAGCAACTGAAATACAGGGTTGGCCAGTTTGTCTAAGGGTAACTTGATACCAGAATCGATAGAAGAATCACCATCCACTACGACGCCATGACCTTGTATCATACAAGCAGATATACCCCCATCTTTAAGTAGCGCATTTAATGGAGATATTACTAAAACCATGGATTTTTCAGTGCCTAGCATAATGTCAAAAACGTCAGGCAAAATCTGATATATAATAGACTTTCCGTAACCAGTCGGCAAGACAGCCAGCACGTCCCTTCCATCACAAACAATTGACGAAATACATTCTAATTGCTTTTCTTTTAAAGTAAACTCGAACCCTCTCTTAATTAAAACGCTTTTTACAGCTTCCCTTAATCTTTCCATCGCAAATGATAAAAAACTGAATAAATTGCAGTTACAACTCTCCTAGAAAGTATCGCTTTTTCCAGCAAAATAATCATAAATACAACAGTTGAGCCTATTAGTGGAGAGCATGCGCATTAAGTGAGCACGTATGAAATCATACGCAGTTCATTCCGTTTCCCCAGAGCCAATGCCAGCCTAACCCGCGAACAGGCATTGCTCTGGGTACGAGATTGCCTCCGATTCAAAATGCCTCCGATTCAAATCGGAACCTTGTTTATCATCTTATTTAGTCCACAGACCACACTTACTGATTTTCAAATCATTCCATCCAGTCTGTTCTATAGACTGCATCTTTTGCATATTGTTAATATGTAAGACGAAAGGGTTGGAAGCTATAGCGCCGGGGGAGCTTAGGCGAGAGCAAAATTGCAACGAAACTTCAATATACAGTATAACATCAAACGCATCGATCGTCCTCAAATGCGGTGACCATGCATATTCAGGTTCATTACACACCCTTCCGACTTGAAAAATTTCCGCCTTCCCTATTCTATGGAGAAATAAACTGATTTAAAGTAATTTTGCACATGATTGAATCAATCTACCTTGACACCAACCGCCAAAAAATGTAAATATTTAGACATTTGTAGCGTATCATAACCCCTCTGTTCAGAAATTCCGCATGGAGCCATTGACCTTAATCGTCGCGTCGAACGTTGTCCACGAAACTATTTGTATATCACAAATTCTAGTTAGCGCATTTAATATAAATTGCTGTGTCAAAAATTCTGACTACACTAACCTTCCATCAGTCGTTTAAGGTTTTTTGAACAGCTCAAGAGTACTTAATTAGATTTGTAAATTCGCTATATTTGTGGCACTTCTTTATAAATATTATATTCTTCAGTGTCTTCTTCATATTTGACAGGTTACATATGGTGGTCGCTTATTCATGCCGTGGGAGCTATGATATGGTTTTACCCCCTGAATGAGCTTGAGATATCAGGCTACGAGGCTTTTGCGGTTGTTCTTCTCTCTCCAATTGTCGCTAACATTTCGTTTGTATCGAGATTCATCTCGTCTCCTGTCGGCCTTGCTATGATGAGATTATGCTCTATGGTTGGAGTGATCTCATTTCAAGCAGCAACGACCTTCTCTCGTTTAATACTTCTTATGTTTGGTTGTGGATGTGCAATGCTGTGGTTGTGTGGCGCCTGGTGGTCGACGTCACCGAGGGAACGGTAATGTAGTAACTCCTAGTAACTCGTAAGAAACTATAGAATGTGAAATTACTATTTAGCAAATACATTACAAACTATCACCTCGTAGATATACCGAACTAGTGTAGACAAATCCCATGATAGAATAAATTTCGACCCAAACAGCGCCAACAAAATCTTTCACCACAACTGAAAAGAGCATCTTAATATTAGTAAAATTACAAAGTTGGGTGGCGAAGTGTTGTAATTAGGGAAAATTAACCCTGCGAAGTCTGTGAATTTTGTATATACTGTAATATTATTTGTATTACGCACGGAAAAGCCTGCCACTCCCGCCTCAAATGTAATAGGCTTTGGTGCGTAATAGGCGGGTTTTTCTCAATACTTTTACATAGGACATTAACAACTGCATCGCTTGTGGATAATGGGTGCCTGGGTCATCTGGGGGCTTCCACTTCCAAAGCCAGCCCCCAGATAAACATACCACTCTCATGGCTTGCAGTTCCCCCCAACCTAGTCATGAGCCCCCACACCAAGCCCGAGCCCCCCGTCACACTAACCGGGTCAGTGGATATAGAAAAAAAATCAAAAAGAAACCACCTTTCCGCTTTGATAACCTTGACCTAGAATTATTTCCAAACAATGCATGCCTGTTTGTTCGCGCACGCTCAAAACATTGACAACCGCTGCCCTACTTTTGTCACACGCATGCTAGTATGTTAAATATCACTGACCATAATTACTGCTGCACCAACTTCACTCTTTGTTGTTAACTTAGTTAAATTGCATTTAACTGCATTATATATTGTATTGCCGGTTTGGGCCTTTTGAATGTGAACAATTTTCGTTAAATTGAACACAACGGCATTATCTATGGTGATACCCATAATTGTGTTTCCATTTAGAGTTGGTCACCAAATGCTTAACGTTTCGTGTGACTGAAACCCAGCAATACAGATGTATACATGATTTGCAAATTTCACAGGACTATATCACTTTCCCCTCATTTACAACATTTCGCGTCTAAATTTCAGAAATTTTTCGTTCATTCTACAGCATAAGTACCGAAGCAATCCATATTTATAAAAAATTTCATATTTCAAGCCGCTTTGAGACGTTGAGAGCGATTTTAAATTTGTTCAGTTTTTTTTATACACCCTGTATAGTCCTACTGCAAACAATTTAAAGACCAGTTAGGGACCGGCCATAAAGTATCTGCTAGGGTGGGCTGGAGGTATTTCACTTTTTTTTCAATAATTTTGGTGGCCCGTCAAAGATAGTGAACAGAAATTTCAGAGCCCATCAAATCTTACAGGATTTATTTCGTGACCCACCCATTTTTCCAGCCACTATCGCAACAAACAAGGAGTAGTTTAAAGCAAACTTTCATCTGGTGTGTTATGCAACAAACAAGGAGTAGTTTGAAGCAAACTTTCATCTGGTGTGTTATGCATATTCACATTGAGATTGTTACAATTGTTTTCGTACATTTTAATGTAATTTACAGTAGAACAAGGCATATTTGCCTACAAGCCTGAGACATGCAAGTTCACAGACAAACTTTGGATTTTGTTTGGTGGCCAAACCAATTCCAAAAAAATGGTGTCCCATCCAAACAACTAAAAAATATTTTCCATGGTCCATCTCAAATCACTCCAGCTCACCCTAGCAGGTAGTTTATGACCGGTCCCATATATTAATTATTATCAACAATGCGAAAAATTTAGCTATATTTCAACTAATTTCATCATATTATTTACACTCAAAGAATGCTAGTCCTGTGCACCATTATTGAGTTTTGTTCTGGTACTTTGAATCAAATATCGCCTTTTAAAAAACACAAAATTATTGGCGGGAAATGATCACATGGTCGACATGAATCTTAACTAGTGTAGGTATGGAAGATATATCACATTAATAAACATAATTATGTATTTTACTAATTTTAGAACCCTTTCCTTTTGGGGAACTGTTCTTGGCCTCTTTGTGATGCTGTCACTCAGGATTGGCTATGTTTCCTTGAATCCGATTTGGTGGAGCCCAACATTTAATACTGTAGTTTGCGTTACTGGAATTGTCATGACAGTAAGCCAAGCTGTGTTTATTTCTGGACACAGTTCAGCAGTTAAATCTAACAAGACCATTGAAAACAACGTTAGCTGGCATTATTGGTTGCGGATCAGTGTCGCATTCTCGGCGATGTTTTGGCTTACTCATTGGGTATTTGGTGAAGTGTCTTTGGTATCGCGTTGGGCCGTTACTGGTGAACCCGAATCAGGACCTAGTCCCAATCCCTGGGGGTAAGTTACATGCGTTACCTGCAATGTTTAGGTGTCATCGTGGACTTCTACTAAGTCTGCCTCTTGAATTTAGGGAGGGCGAGCGAGCAGGCAAAAATAGAAAAGGGACATGGAGCCTAAAGTATATAATATGCAGGGTGAATAAAAAAAGTAGACAATTTTGCAACGGCTTCCCAACCTGGCGAAGCGGCTTGAAATATGAAGTTTTTTATTAATATATAGGGTGAGAAAAAATACTGTGATTGCTATGATTGCGTGATTCAAGATAACGTGATTGCTGTGATTGCGTGATTCAACTATAACATAATTGCTGTGATTGCGTGATTCAAGCTAACGTGATTGCTGTGATTGCGTGATTCAACTATAACATAATTGCTGTGATTGCGTGATTCAAGCTAACGTGATTGCTGTGATTGCGTGATTTAACAAAACGTGATTGCCATAGGGATTATAAGTAACACTGGAGGGGGATCGAGGGTAAAATTGGTGGACGCAGTGTTTGGGGACAAATTCTACTTTTCTGCTTTTGAATTAATAAAAATAATAAAAATAATAAAAACAATCGAAAAAGTACTAGTTTGCCCACAATACCGGCAAAAGGACTTCAGCTGCGGTGAGGAAAACGTTTCGTACAGATTTCTGCTGTTGCCAAGGTGGTTACTAAGGAAGCATTAGTTAGGCCAATAGGCGCTGTCCCTGCATCAGGGACCAGAATTTGCCCCCAATCGCCGCGTTTCCTTTTCTTTTCAGTGAAATAGAGTACGATGCCCTCTGTAGTGTTATGTATAATCTCTATAGTGATTGCTGTGCTAGCGTCAAAGTATACAATTCAATTCAGTACGGTGTTTACAAGGGAAACAAGTTTGCCTCTCCTTTTCATTTTTTTCACTTGCCCGCCCGCTCTCCCTTTACATTCAAGAGTCAAACATGGCGCAGTTTTTAATTTATTACATTTTTGTTAGCGTCGCCGTACTGATTGCTTTGAGTGTTGGCGTCCTAATCTCTTCAAGCGATTGGGCGGGATCATTTATGTGGTGGTTAGTTGGATGCGCTGGGGCGGCGATGTTATACTACTTACCAACATACTGGTCATTTACTGGTGGAATCATCCTGGCAATCTACGTGATGTCAATTTGGCCATTAATGGCTGATAAACTAGCGCGTTGCACTCCTGGTTCGACTCTGCCTGTAGCAATGGGCTTGTACATTGTCTTGATTTTAGCGTCTGTCTGGGTTGTGGCATTTAATTTTGTGCCTGGCGGAGAGCTTACTCGTGAGCGAACGGATATACTGTTGGCGGTTACCATGCTACTCATCGGTGAGTACAAGCTGAGGCGTTGATGTTCATAGGTCAGAGGTTGTCTTCCTGAAGTTGATATAATTGGCATTTTACGCTGCGCCACCCCGTCAACTCTACATATTGTAGACAAATCTAAAATCGCTCTCTACTTCGTGATTCGTGAAGAGCCTCAGTGTACGACGTTTTTTTCATCAAAATAGATTGTGTGGGTACTTATAATGTAGAATAAACAGAAAAAATTACAAATTCAATATCCTGGTTCCTCCCAAACTTACATGTAGGGCTTGTATCTGACTTATAATTCCAGAGTTCACAGATGCAATAAGGCCCTAAAACCCCTCATTTGTGCGCGACAAAATCATTGAATTAGGCAATTTTGTTTTAAGTTCCTTGTATAATATAATAATGATATCCTCAATTTCTATATGTACATTACTGTGCAAAAGTTTTAGGCACCCTGTTTTTTAGCTTTTACATAAAAAGTCATATCTAACCCAAAATGGAACCAGTTACAATGAAATTTTTATGGGTGATGGAGCAAAATGATACTTGCAACTTGTTACTTAAAAACATGGATATTGCAAACCAGAAGTTCAGTTATAACCGAAATGGTGATATACTACTTTTTTGAGATATCATCATTATATCCATGTACAGTTTTTGAATAATTAATCTTTTTTTGCAGTAACACTGTAGCAAAACTAAATTATTGTCAGTAAATTATTTTAGAAATATTGATCAATTTGGTGCAACGTGTAGTGTTCAGTTTTGAATAAAATCTCTTCGTCTGAAAAACAGTCCTTCTTGAATACTCTTGGTACTCTATTTGTGATCATTTTTCGGCAACGTTTTAGCATGTGAAAATTATATGGAATAACAGCATTTCAATTTTAGGGCAAATATCAACAACCATTGGTCAAACTAAACCGCCTTATATAGCATCATATTATATTAGATTTTTAAACCAGGTTGCAAAGTGAACAAATTTAAATCAACTTTTCGCACTAAAGATTTTTGTTATTTCTGAACCACTGTAACCACTTTGCAACAGAATCACGCTGAAAACTTCTACAAAAAAGTTAAGTTGCGTGCTTCATTTTTGAATTTGAGGACAAGTTGTAACCAGTACTTCCGATAATAGCTAAACTTCCGGTTCGCATTATCAATGGTTTAAAAGTAACTCGTGACAGATAACATTTGTCTCTACCCCACGCTAAATGTTCACTGAAATCGGCTCTATTTTAAATTAGATATTAGCTTTCACGTGAGAGGCAAAAAGAGGGATGCCTAAAACTTTTGCACAGTACTGTATATGTTTGCATGTATATCGCAAAACAATAATAAGCTTACGATGATAAACTTACGTGGTGTTTCTGCAAAATTATATTTTAATTTTGTTTTATCAAAACAATGTGGACGAAATTTGCCGTTTTCAGCAATGCAGAAGTTGTAAGGAAAAGTGGATTATCCTGTCGACTTTGAATACCTCTAGTCCTAGTTCTTTTACATTAAAACATAGATTCTTGCCTATATTATTGCCCGAAGATTCCACTTTGAGCAACACCCAGAAGTGTGCACGCAAACTCATTCTCCTGCAGTTAAAATCAATGAAACGATCGTTAGTTACAGTAGTTATCTAATATCTTTATGAAGAAAATAGTGCCCGAGTGTAGTCCATTAGCTGTAGGGATTAACATTTCTATCATTCTCCGCGACACTCTTATACTCAGGTTGCCTTTTGTAGTAATAGACGGTAATAAATTGTGTTCCAAGGTACTGGTATTGCTACAAATTTACCCGTTGGTGAGGCAATTAAGAACAAACATGGAGCAAAATCAAGTTCAAAGCTGGCGTTTTTGAAACTCCACGGCGACCGATTCCTGTTTTTTAAAACCTACGTAAAGATAGGTATGCGCCTTTTGATTGATTGATTTCTTATTGATTTAGATCCAAGATTGATTGTAATTATTCCATTCTGAGAATATACAACACTAGTCCGTCATCTTAAGATCGGTCTAGCTACTGTATGTATACTTACTATATCCAGAGACAATCTATTTTAGCTTTATCTTGTGTCTTTTAGACTAGAATGTACACCTCTATATGTTGGCCGGGTTGACATTTCTTGTAGGCTTTAAAAAAAATACACAAAAGGTATAGATCATTCCAGGATGTGAAACGATGAGTGAAATCAAGGTTTCAAACGAGCGAAGGCCGAAGAAGTTGTTAACTTCCCGACGAAGGGCCTTTTCTCGGAGGGCTTTCGCAAGATTTTCACTTTTGTCTTTTCGGGTAGTGAAAGAACGTATATTTTCGTGTATCAACTGCACTACCTTACTGGGAACGTTACTTTGACATACTGTCAAAAAAGGTCATATTTCATGTTCAGTTTTAGAAAAATATAACTTGCTTCATCAGAAAGCTAATAAAATTACATATAAGACATTGCATATCATAGAACTTATTTTTTCTCAAATTCAAACTGAAATATCATACTGTAAATTATTGGTCTTTCCACTACCTTTGTGTATTCTAGGTTGTAATGTGCAATACGTGTTTTAGGTTTGTTGTTTATAGTGATCTGTGGGTGTTCTGCAATGTTGCTACGTTACAGTAACAAGAAATATAACACTCCTAGCAAAGTAAGTTGTTACCAGATATCTATAGCAGTGTTGTTAAAGGATACTTGAAAACATTCACAATTTAAATCATATGGTGCTTTGAATTAAAATATCACATCGAATAATGTTTAATGTGCATTTTTACATGTGAACAGAAGTTGTTATTAGACTGTGAGGCGCCCGGTTGGCCAGATGTCGAGACAAGGTTCCATATCGTCCAGTATGATATATCTTTCATGTAGCCTAATTATCACACACTATTTAGTCAAAATTAACCAAGTGAACATGCAATTACATTTACATGTGGATACATGATCGTTCGTTGTTCGACCTTTTTAGCATAGTCACGAAAAGAAATTCTCTGCAGCAGTTTGGACAGTTCATTTCGGATATGACAACCAGGGCTGGCCCAGCTATGAACGAGCTGCTCTTATGTTAAACGAAACTGGTAAGTGCCATTGTCGTATAACTTCATTCCTCCCGGGTGTATATATGTTGTGGTCATAGACACTCGATATTCTTCTTCTGATCTCATTCTTCCATTCTTATTCTTCGGGTCTTATTCTTCTATTCTTATTCTTTTATTTTTATCATTCTATTTTTGTTATTCTATTTTTATTTTTTTAGTTTTTCTGTTATTATTCGTCTATTCTATTCTTCTATTTTTATTCTTCTTCTTATTATTCATCTATTCTTATTCTATTATTATTCTGTTCTTACTCTTCTATACTTAGTCTTCTTATCGTGTTCATCTATTCTTATTTTTGAATTCTGTTTTTTCGATTTTTATTGTTCTATTTTTATTTTTCTGTTTTATTTCGTCTATTGATCTTCTATTCTTATTTTTCTATTATTATCATATTGTCTGTTATTATTCGTATTCTTCTTTTCATATTCATCTGTTCTTCAATTCGTATTCTTCTATTCGTGTTTTTCTGGTCTTATACTTCCACTCTTCTTATCGTGTTCATTTATTCTTATTTTTCAATTATTTTTCTTCTATAAATCTTCTTTTCCTCTTCGTCTATTATTATTTTTCTATTGTTATTCTTCTATTCTTGTTCTTATTCCTTTTGTTGGCAATGATGATGTCTGTGATGTTTTCATGTTCAGTATCTTTAGCATGTCTTCGTCCACACTGTTGCTATTGTTTTATTGTTTGGAGTATAAATTTTTATTTAGGAGCCGATGTAATAGGCCTACTTGAAAGTGACTGCTCAAGACCCTATCTAGGAAATAATGATCTCACCATGTGGCTGGCAGAAAGGTTGGGAATGTACTCAGATTTTGGACCATCGACCAGGGATCATACATGGGGGTACGGCACGATACTGTATGTTTTTTTATTGTGATAAACTAATAGTAAATAGCAAACAGTTTTTTGAGAACGAAGATGTAAGTGCTACCGTGATAAAATAAAGCGGGTAAAATGTTACAAGTAAACGTTTAGAACTGTACCTCAAACTTTGAGACTACCGCATGCAGGTGCTATGTAACTTGAGCCTCACTGTTAATACCATGCGAAGCACTCGTCCCGCGGCATTGGTTTTGACTTTACCCTTCGTATGTTTTAGTTCATTACTATTATCGAAATATCCTATCGTGGCATCTTCTCATTATTTGCTACCCTCCCCAGAAGGTAATTATGTATACTTATATAGTGTTTCTTGCATATTCTTACGTAACATACAGTAATTGTTTATTTGCTCGAAAAGTGACACTAAAATTATAAACATGAGTTACTAATGCGTTTCGGATGAACACTGCTGTGGAAATCCAGGGTAGTTTAGGATTAGCATTCAACCCACTCCCCTGTCGTGTTTATGCTTTGTAATGTGACGTAAGCTTAAGGTGGAGCTGTCATAGACGTACTGGATAAAATCTCAGAAATCGATACCAAAAATTGCAATTGGATGTGTGCAGATGTAAGATGTAACTCTTGAGCAAAAAATGAACAATCATCGTCCTCCTGAATTTGACTACACAGTTAAAATAAACAAAGTGCAATTTAAAGATCCTGGCAGTCCTTTGTTAGATCCTAATTCGCGTGAAGTACTTTGAATGTAAATGTAAAAAACGAACGTTTTCATCGTTACATCCCTGTGCTTGTATATTACGTTGTCAAACTTCATGACCAAAACACAAAAGAATTTACCACACAAAACACAAAGTCGTGTCGTTGTCGTGATACAACGGTAGTAAACGTCTATAAACTAACTCAACTTTCATGTCGATTTTCTCTCTAAATTCAAATACGTTTTAGAAGCAATATAATAAACTCGAAATTGCTTATTACCGGCGTGTAGAAAACCTCAAAGTATGTGTCGGCTAGCGCCTTCTCAACACACTTTTCAGTGTTTTATACGCCGGTAATAAAGGCTATCTCGATTATCATATTTTAATATAGCATTATACAATAGCACGTGCAGGATTATCGTGTCAAGATATTCAAAGCGTCAGTAATTTGTGTTTTATGCAATAAAAAACATTCTTACTCGTGTTTTGAGTACTACATATTTAAAATACGAGATAAAGCACGAATTGCGAGTATTTTGAATGGCTTTAAAAACGATCTATTTTATGCAATCTACGAAGAAATTTTCAATATGGATGTTGTTTAAGCAGAGAAAATCAATTTGGCAAACGTTTTGTGAAAATATAAAGACTCCTCGGCCATGATTTTTTTTGTGTTTTGCTCATGAATTATTAAATGTGTTTTTGAAATATTATACATAGTCATACATAACTATACATTACAAATTGCAGTATTTTACGCATTCCAGGAGAGCTAGCTCCCGCACTCAGTGCAACTGTTGATATTCATGGTCAATTGGTGGATTTTGTAGTCGTACATATGGGAAATGATGGGTATGTAAGATAAGCTGGCTTTTACAAATATATATGTGTCCGTTATGCGCTAGCATCGTATTTGACAGATAAACTACATGTTCTCCTATACTATCATACTTGCATGCATTACCTGCAAATTGTCTGCTTTTTGCGTGCGTGTAATAACGGATTCTTTGTCCTGCTTGTTTGAGAGATCAGATTCTTCGTATTTCAAGCCGAAATTGATCTCGTCACATGTAACGCAACTTCTTTACGGCTATGATTTCCCTTTGCGTTTTGCTCATGAATTATTTGATGAGTTTTTGAAAAATAAAAACATCGCGCTCAATGCATAGATATTTTGCACTCGAAAATGTTAATGGTAAAATGTAGTTTATGCATGTTGTTTCTGTTATGTTATGTTATGTTATAACAATTTGTAGGAATCGTGTAAATGATAAAAACATGTACTTGTGTATTTGAGAACTATATATCCAAAGCCACATGCAAGAGAACAGCTTTTGTCTGGCGACAAGTATGCTAGCCAAAATGCTACATCTCCTTATATTTAATAGAGCAGATGGTTTGGAAACTCATTAGAATAACAGTATAACTCATCCATATTGGTCAACGTTTATGGACAAATATGGTTCTTCTTCGTCTCATCGTGTGTATTGTGTTTTTGCCAGATGCACGAATAGGAATTCTTGCATTACCCTATTGTTCAAGTCGCGGATGGCTAACTTTCCTAAAACGTTGTCATTGGTTAATTAGGTAAAAATACAATACGCATTTGACGACGAAGGACCTTATTTCTGCATAAACCAGAACAAAAACATGGATAATGACTTGTATTTCTAACAAGTTTCTAAACCATCTAGTTCTGTTAACTATGATCTCCTATATTTCTACTTCTATACATGTTAATTGGATTTAGGGATGATCTGGACCGTAAATTACAAGCTCAGGAGCTTGCTCGTATCATGGATGAGAGGTGAGATGTTATTAAAAATTGCTTTACATTACTGCAGTTGTATAAGTTTCTGCATTACATCGCAGACTTAAAAACAAATGCGTATAATCTTAAAAGCAAACGCGTATAATCTTAAGGGCATGTCTTTACAGCCAAAGCGTTTGTATATGGTTCTGAACTTTATGCATGGTATAACTGTTTATCTTAGCAATAATGCACTTTTTTGTAATGTTTTGTGTTTAAAGCTTTATGCAAATATAAAGAGGCAACAGTTGCACCTCGCTACAAACGTGCCGGCTTACACATCGCACGTAAAAATCAATAATATCTAGTAATTACTCTTAATACTGATAATATTCAAGAGTAGTGCTAAAACATTTTAATAGTCATTGCTGTTTCTAAGAAGTAAAAATTCTAATTGCTAAGATTATATCATACGCGAAGATAAAAATACATCTATTAAAGAATATTGTTCGAACTCTTTGTAATTTATACTCCTCTCCACGACCGTGTTATTCTAATTATCAAATAAGAGGCAGCACTTGCAGGGCATAAGTGGGATCTCTAGTCATTTTCTCCCATCAATTTCTGTCTTTATTGTTCTTATATCAACAATAGATACCTGCTTTTTAAGTAGAAAATCCAACTCTTTCCTAGAAAATCTGTATAGTATTTGCAAGTCCGAATAATGTACATTCTGTTACAGGCTTCAATCGTTGGTTTATTTATTAATATTTAGTGAGGCAATATAAGGCATTAGCAAAATCCGCACGTGCAGATACAGCAGACCTCCGCAGCTTGCACATAAATTAAATATTTTTTTGTTTTTGTTTTTATTAAATTAAGTAAAGAATACAAAGGACACGAGTCCCTTACAAGGTTAAACGCCGTATTGGCCATTCAACAATCATGTGACATGATCTGAAATGGGCTAACTTAATTTACATACAAACGTAATGTGTTGCCGTACGTATATCGCTTGTTCAAAGCATGAATTGAATACAGAACAGATTTCAAGCCAAATAAATTGTCTTACTTGAAACCAAAAAATTAACGGAAAAACTTGGGAAAGAGTTAAGCGCTTAGCTTGAATGTTAGATACGGAGTTTTGGCTTCAAGCGTGGAAAAGAACTGGGACGAGAACATCAAAGCGAGGCTAGTGAGGCCTCTTAAAAGCCTGTTTTCTACTAGGCGGAATTTTGCGCGGAGAGCTCACAAACAAAGAGAAATTCCGCATCGCGCGAACAGTCTCGCCTAGTGGAAAACGACCTACCTTATAGGAGCCCTCGCCAGCCTTACTTTGATTGCTCTTGTACCAGTTCTTTTCTTCAATGACCGCCATTATAAAAAAGATCTAAACTGTATTTTTGTTGTTAAAATAACAAATTTATGTTTCATGGTTATCGTTCTTGTTGACATAATAACAATTTTCTTTGTTTTTTTTAGTAATAATCCAGTTGTATTCTTGGGGTATGTCACTTCAGCACCTGGTAGTCGTGATTATCATGTATTACTCAACCAGGGTAGACGAAAGGTACCAACTATACGCTAGCGTATGCTAGCTGTTTATTTCGCACTGGCCATGAAATGAATTCATTACAAATCCTCTATCAAAACGGGTGATTAAAATTTGCCTTGTATACTTGTTAACATAAGAAAAACGGCTTAAAATTCTGTAGGACTTAAGATTCTCTGGAAAAATTTAGATCCAATTACCAGAGTAAAAGAGCTAATTTTGCAATTTCTTGATTACCAAACCTCAAAAAATTCCATGAAATGTTGTGCGAAAATTGAGATCATAAAATATCCTGAGAACTACAATACAGTATATGGCCATCGTTAGACCCAACAGACTTGTTTTTGCGCGCAGAATTCGCTCTGACAAATCTCTATCTATTAATCGATATGCTGTAAAAATAAAGTAATAAACTCGTGTCCCCATGTTGGACTAATTGTTGATGAAAAAATATGTAGAATAATACATGGGTGCTTGGAAGTACCAGATTTATTTCTCGTGTTGAACGTGATATCTCACGAGTGAGGGCAGCGAATGAGTGAGAAATATCATGATCAGCGAATGAGTGAGAAATATCATGTTTAACACGAGAAATAAATCTAGTAATTCCAAACACCCATGTATTTTTCTGTTTATTATATAAACTACAGGTTTTCCACCAGTATAAAATGTCCAGAAGCTATGATTGGTGATTGTTTGAAAAGCGATAATTTTCACATGTGAAATTATCATAAAAATCTCACATGTGAGACTATCAGTTTTATCAGTGCCCGAAATCCTTATAAAGCACTGCACTTTATACAATAAAATAGAACAGTGTGGACTGAAGTTTCATCCTGTAGTCGTACTCTGAGCATTAGCTTGCTGAAGTGTTAATCTCTAATTAGGCTATAGACCTTATTAAATGTTCATTATTCTTCCTCACTAGCTTTTTTTAGTGTTACCGACACGAATTTAAGACATTAAACAAAATCATGTTTAAAGGAAATGCTCACCAATAACAAACGTAATAACTTAATGGTTTCGAATCTCTTTGCAGGATATCGATCCCAGTGATAAGCAAAGGTGGTGTGAATACATTATGTATGATGGACTGATAAGACAAGGGTATGCGAGAATATCGCACGCGGGATTGAGCGATACAGAGATTCAGGTTGCAAAGTTTTTAATACCGGATGATCGTAATAACTACTCAGATAATGCAAGAACTACAACGGATGAAAACGAAATTCCTGAAATATCTCGGTTTTCAAAGCGGTAAGTTATCAAACAATTTATTGTGGCTTCGGTGGCGAAGTGGTCAAACAACACGACTTTCACCTCTAAGACCACGGGTTCGATTTTTAGGAGGGGCTTCTCAATGTGACTGGAACAAAGTCCTTGTGTGAAAAGAGTATAATCACAGAATAGAAAACTAACCAGAAGGTTCACTCTATATCATTGAATTGTAATAGATCTGGAACGATAACTTCAGTGTTTTGAACCTATGATTGGCTGAAGCCGGCGCGCTGGAAAATCAACATTCAAAAAGACTGGGGAGAGCTCGGATTTGGTTTTCGAGGAGTGAGAATTTTTGTTTTCGAGCAAAAATTGGCAAGAAATACACTGATTTTGTCGAAAGACATCATTGTTTTGGATTCAGACCAGGTTTCCTGTTTAGTTCCTACTGTCTTACACCTATCTGCAGCAAAAAGTGAGCATTTTGACTTTAATATTTTAAAAAAATTGCAAAGGTTTGTACGTGTCATAGAAAACTTTGCTCTTGGGCTAATAAAAAATACATAATGAAACCTTTAGACAGTCCCAAACTTATTTTGCAGTGAACGCCAGGTACTCCTCTTTATCCTGAACTTTTAATCCTTGCTTTAAACCTTTTAAAACATGGAGAAATTGACGTGTTTCATGTATTTTTCGTAAACAATATTTTTTAAATGCATTTTTTTCGACCCTAAAACGTTCAGTCTTCCTAAAACTTCGCGTACGGATGTATTTTGCATGGAGTTAAATATTTCATGTGGTTTCACGTCTTAGTTCTTACTTGAACTTTCAAAAACTCAGAAAAAGTAGCCAAAATCTGGCGGATTTTTCGTAATTTTCGCCTTTCCTTCATTTTTGTCAAATTTTATAACATATTGTATAAATTCAACTGTCATTGTTTGAATATTTCTGAATCTTAGAGATCTGTTGGTAGATTTAAATAAAAAATTTTACGGATACAAAAATGATTTTTTTTTCACGAAATTCTTAAAAAGGACTGGGTCTACCTGCAAAGTGAACACAAAGTCGGCTTCAATTTTCCCCCCTGACTTATCGTTCCAGATCTATTATAGTTCAATGCTCTATATACATCGCTAATCACGCTTTACGCAGTTTATCGCGCTCGTTCCAGTGCCCTAAACAAGTGTATATTCCATCCACCACACTGACGTTGCATCATTTTTTCAATTTTCAATTTGAAGTATATGTGCAGGTAGTCGTTTCCTGTCGCCATTGTTGGAATCACGATTAGGATTAGAGAGAATTTTGGATCTATTTCAAAGGATCTTTCTTGTTGAAAAAACAGAACAGAGAGAAAACAATGCACAAAACAAAATTACTTGACTATGAAATTCTATATAATTGCTGCCGGGAATTTGAATATTGGGATAATTTCGGGACAAAATTTTGCACATAAGAACAATACGCTTGAAACCATTGTGGTTTGTTTAATTCTTAGTCATTAATTTTTAGCGATTCCCAGCAAAACTTTCGCGTTTGTATTTGACTTTTTCGTTATGCTCAGAGACAACCTTAATTAAAAAGCTGTATACGTGGTATGGTCATTCAAAATTGACTGCAAATTTATTTATAACCAAATTTGTCCTTGTAGGTTTGGAGATTACTACAGCGGTCACTATCATGCGTGGCAACATCACTTTCACATGTCTACTCCAAAGTATTTCCTGTCAACATAGTGATGTCAGAATATGGTAAATTCTAGATTCGCTGCATCAAAGTAAACAGAAGCTATTGCATTTTTTGGAAGCATGTGCATGCTAGGCAAAACGCTTTCTCTGTTTTGCTAAGGAGAATGAGAGGAAATGAGTTTCCAGCGATAAATTAATAAACAATTGAACTATGTAAGACTGGTTCCTGCTAAGATTTCCTGGGAAGGTAGATAGCGCTATCCGCCAGATTGCGATTTGTTAAAACTTTTTATTAACGGCTTTCCTATAGGCTAAGAGGAGGTATACTGCGTCCAAACTCAAACTAACATACGAATTGCCTTACGTGCCGTCCGCAAGTTCAAAATTTAGTTAAAAACTTCAATTGTAATTGCTCTTTTCACTACCAGTTACCTGGTTAGCACTTAAGGAAGGTCATAAAAAGATTAAATACATACACTGCAACTCACGATATTAGTTGTATAAGATATTTATGCCGTACGTATTCAAAATGAGCATTACTATTCATTAAAACTTACGAACATCAAAACAAAGTTGTGAGAAGATCTTTACGATGTTGATATTCGATGTTAGTCACGTGACTGAAAACATATGGCGCTGTTCCATATTTCAGGCGGACCACGCTATTAGTTTTAAAAATATCATAACACGATAAGACTTAATTGGAAGAGGAAACGACATTCTTTTACCAAAAACAGCATAGGTAACAACAAGAGAATGTTTTAGTTAGAAAATAAACGAGCTTGGTGTCATAGTTGAAGGAGTTTTCAAAGAATACGTGGAACGGTGGAAAAGAGGGATTCTGGACTTCTAAAATGGAAAAGAATGGGAGGTATTAGGCGTTTGAAGGAGAACTGTTCCTAAATTATCATGATCAACGTCTATCAACATTTTGAGAAAGTGTGCTTTGCTATATATCTTCAAAACTAGCAATGATGGAGTCCTGGTAAGCAATCATAATTCTAAAAGTACCTCTACTGGTGTCGTGGAATGAACGTTTGGAACTGGATTGAGGCAAAAAAAGTGCTTGAGAGCACAACAAGTCGAGGCACACAAAACAGACAAGTCGAGATCAACATGATAATGCCCTAATGCTGGGAAAAGGAACTTCTGATGAAAGGTTTTAGGTAGCTGCCAAAAAAATGGTAGAACGATCATTTAGATCCGTATTATTAGCAACCAACATGTCTTCATATGTGCCTAAATGTGCAAAAGAGACCTCTGATCCCTATTTCCGCTGTTACCAGCAGAACTCGTTTACTTTACCACGTTTTTGACTCCTTAGCCTCGCCTGTCACATACCATCATTGAATATCAATAATCTAGCCCATGCATGCATTTTCTTCGGCTGCCCGTCAAAAGGACAAACTTCCGTCTTCCGTTGTGCTCTCAAGCATTTTTGCCTCAATCCAGTTCCAAATGTTCATTCCACGACACCAGTGGAGGTACTTTTAGAGTTATTATTGATTACCAGGAATCCATCATTGCTAGTTTTGAAGATATATGGCAAAGCAAACTTTCTCAAAATGTTGATAGACGTTGATCATGATAATTTACGAACAGTTCTCCTTCAAACGCCTAATACTTCCCATTCTTATCTATTTTAGAAGTCCAGACTCCGTCTTTGCCGCCGTTCCATGTATTCTTTGAAAAATCCTTCAACTATGTTGTTACCTATGCTGTTTTTGGTTAAAGAATGTCGTTTCCTCTTCCAATTAAGTTAAAAACGACGTCTTATCGTGTTATCATATTTTTAAAACTAATAGCGTGGTCCACCTGAAATATGGAACAGCACCATATATTTTCAGTGATGTGACTAACATCAAATATCAACATCGTAAAGATCTTCTCACAACTTTGTTTTGATGTTCGTAAGTTTTAATGAATAGTAAAGCTCATTTTGAATACGTACGGCATAAATATCTTATAAAACTAATATCGTGTGTCGCAGTGTATGTACTCGAGATGTAATGAAATAAAATTAAGACATGTAATTATGACTTGGGACGAGAAAACGGTAATCTTTGTAATTTAGCTAATATATATAAGTCCCGTCGATATTAAAATAAAAAAGAAATTTTGAGAATAATCACCCAAGGCGTAAGTATTTTATACACTTTATTTCTATATTCAAAGTTAATTTTAGTTCCGTGGGGTATCGGGTAAAAACTAAACGTACCCGTCCCCCGCTCGGGACACGTCGAGCCGCCCTCGGTGCGTCTTATCCCGGACATGTATGTTGTAAAATCTAATCGTATAGCCATATGTCGTAGCCATAAGTATCTAAAATAGTACGCCCCTCCCCATGGAAACCAGCTATTTGTTCTTGGGGCTAACATGCATAGATAAATAAAAACAAAAGTGAGCAAGTAACTATCCGTAACCATATACAGTATTAACATTTTTTTCTGGAAATTAGGGAATGTCAAGCTGATAATGTATGGATTTTACTATATTTCAAAACATTTAATTTTACTTTGCAAGCTCCTTATGGCCATATTTGGTAAACAGAAATAATGAAAACATAATTATATTGAGTGTATGGGCAGAACATTACTGTCGTGAAGTAAGAAGATTCTTGATGTCAACAAAGGCTAGTTAAGTAAGTTTAATAGAACAGTAAATTGTTTCTTTGAGCGACGGTAATTGGGATTTTTAAAGAAAGTTTAGATTTTTCATCGATGATTACTTTAACGACCACGGCGTAATTAAACATGATGCTTTTCCTCGTTTCCACGGTCGGGGTCAAATCTGTAACGGGTTGTATATCTAGTTGCACGTTGGGTAATGTCACACACTGCTTCATCTGAACACTGTCTGCCGCTATCAAGCTCTGCAGCACTTTTATTGTGAAGCATTTGTGCAAGCTGCGATGATCGTTTTCATTCTCGATAAGGCATATGTCCTGCACGAGCTGCGCTACCACAAATCTCGTTTGAACTTTTCTCTCGGTGTTGTCCACGGTGATATTGAGGGATACCGATTCACCAAGGTAGTACGCGACGCGATCTAATTCGCAAGTCAAGTGCAGCGAGGCCATTCCAAACACGCCGCCTCGGTAGGATTTCTTGTACATCTTTGGCACCGAGTATCCTGGAATCTTCGCCAAATCTTGCGTTTGCCGGAATCGAAACTCCTTTCGGCACCGGTGTGCGAAAGCATTTTTCTGTCGTATGACGGCACTTTCGATGAAATATCGAACATAAGCGCTTATCCCGGAATAGGTTGAATGTAATTCGAGCGACGATGGTAAATGATTCATGAGCTCGAAGTTGAACGGTAGCGTGTAGCGGACGTTCCCTTGTAGTGTTGTTTCGACCTGCTCTGCCGTGGTTGATTCATCAGGGCTTGGAAATATGGTCTGGACAATGTCAATGAAATCCTCGCGTCGTTCGTCGCTTGCTATACAGATATAAGCTTGCCCAAAAAGCTTCACCTGAACTTCGTTGATCATAACTGGCTTGGTCGGGCATATTTCCAATATTCCAGACAATACGCAGGGTTGATAGGCGCCCTCTTCCTGTGCAAGAATAATTTTAACCTCGTTAAGGTCGTCGCTCATATTGTTTCAATGTGACTTAGGGAAATATAAAAGTTGCAATAATCGTTAACGCATCAACGCTTATCAAAGTTGGCATATGCATGCGAATCGAATAACATCTGCCTCTTTTCAGACTATTTTATCTCAGTGATTGATTTGCATTGCAAAGTAGAAGCGTATGCACGTGCTGTTTCGGCCATTTTAATTCTATTGTCCAGACTTAGCTATATTGCGCTTATTTGAATCTGCCGCAGTGCCGCACACGCGACGACAATGCTTTTGCTAAGATATAAAATGCATGCACTGCGAGATTGGCGGCTCAGCCACACTAGCTTTCTCGTGGACACACATGACTTTTGCTAAAATCTCGCGTTCCTGTAACCGCATTAAGACAAAAATCCACAGCTGTGACAACTCCTGGCGATTAACCCAACTCTTTAGTGAGTATCTTGTATTTAGTACGAAGATGCTGACTTGTGATGGTTCATCATGGTTGGAAAAGCTGGACGCGAACAGACGTTGTATAGAAACGTAGACTTTGATATTGAATTAGCCGCAAGCTGTAATATCAGTTTGACAGCTCCGAATTAATATTTCCAAACAAAGATTCCCAAACGTCTTGTACACATAAAAAATGACAATATTAACGTCCTAATAATAGCATGTGTGCAATACCTGCGTTGCTTGAACATGGCGAACACAGTATTTCATGTTAATTAAAGAAATCTGCATTCTAAATAAGGAAATCTTACATTTAATCTAACTCATAGCACATAATACTTCTTTCGCCATAGAATCTTTCATAGTGCTCGTGTAAAGCTTAGTTTAGGTCATTGCATAGCTCTACTGGTTGTCTTCATAATTGGAAAAGTTTTATACTCCTACCGTTCGTATGTCCAGAGATATTGTTGTCATAGGTAAGGTGTGGAGTTTATGCAAATGAAATTATAAAATTAGAATCGAGTTCCAACAAGAAACGTGATTTCTATGTTCAGGCAAACTTTGAAGAAATTCTTTTTTAAACACAGCAAACAGTGCTATAGAGCTGTGCAATGACCTAAAATGAAGCTCAAGCATTCACTAAAAAACATTTAATCGTAGAGACATAAAATTTCTAATGAATCCTGACTATCGAGGTACCTTAACATCGAATATTGCATGGATTCGAGATGCTATTAAGCCATTACGCGTGTAGAAAAATGATAGATATATCCCAAAACAGCCGAACTCAATTCGGATTTGGTCATGGCTGTAGGGCATGGACAAGAGATAGGTTTTCAAGATGGCGGATGTTTTTCAAGATTCTTAAAACGAAAACAAATCAACAACTAGACATTTTTAACATTTCTGGAACCTTATCCTGGACCTAACCTCAATTTAGAAATGCTTTGTTTGGTTGTTGATTCATTCTCGTTTTAAGAATCTGGATAAACAGCCGCCGTCTTGAAAACATACATTTAGCCCATCCCCTGTGGCTATCGCCATTC
Source organism: Muricea muricata (assembly GCA_963855995.1). Lineage (NCBI taxonomy): Eukaryota > Metazoa > Cnidaria > Anthozoa > Malacalcyonacea > Plexauridae > Muricea > Muricea muricata. The sequence goes on along the minus strand of OY979718.1, from coordinate 15,123,821 downwards.
GGATTTGCTGATCCACGATTCCGGAAGATTGCAGCATGTACCCAGAGTGCATTGCCAACGTTAGGTGGAAATTACTGAATAAAGATGACACACCATCGCCTAATGAGAACTTTTAGCGCACAATATACAAATCGACTAATTCCTGTACGTCTATCGTTCAAAAGACAATTATTATATAGACTGCCAACGAATATTTTAAATATTTTTATATTTGTTTTTTTATTATTTTAATACTTAAAAGTATTCATATAACATTAAATCATATATCATTAAAAAGCTTACAAAAACTGTATAAGGTCCTTGTGTAAGGAGGATTGCATTGAGTAAAAAGCACGGGGGATGAGTAAAAAAGCTCTTATGCTTACACAGCAACGTGGAGTGAGGCGATCGGCATTTTTCCGAAGCTGCAAGAGAATTCAAATTATACCAGCGCCGCTTGCGGCGCGCCCGTATAATTACGATTATACGAGCACTGGAAGGGTATGGAACCCTCCCAGCTGTGGGCTACCCCACCCAATTGTTATTTTACATGGTAGTTGTAATCTTACAATAGAGAGGTTAAGATTTATGTTTACGGCAGACCGGTAACCGCAAACGCCAAACTTCAAGTCGGATTTGAAGGTAAGTTCTAGAAGTTTTGAAAAGTTTCGACAAGTTTTTAATCAATCCATTCTTCAATAATAATGCACAAATTATCCTAATTTCGAACAGCTAACACTTCACCTGAAAATCCGACTTGGAGTTTCGCGTTCCGGTCTTACGTAAACATCAATCTTAACCTCTCTAATAATTTGACATACGGGTATATAGCGGTTTAGCTCGTGGAACATTGTTCCATAAGAGTGTGTATTATCGGTCTCCCATTCCAATATCTCCTATGCTTTGTAATAAGTCGAAGCTGGTTTACTAGGGTCATGCCTTACATGGTACTAGCGACCATATATGGTAGGGCATTCCCGCGCTCCCCAGTGCTTTTAATATGTGGCTCCTTCGCTGGTTGGACTACGTCATACCGTAAGTATTCCATACATTTCGACCGGAGAGTGTGAAGTATAATCAAGACTAAATAAATTTCAGTTTCATTGTTTGCTATTTAACTGATTAATTTAGATCAAATGTTTGCCAAAATGGGATAAAATGTGTTGAAAGGGGCATTCATAAACAGAGAGGATAATTTTTTAGAAAAGGGGATCAAACCCTTTTCGAACTATGTTCATACGAACATGTGGCATGTATTCCAACTTGTGGCTGAAGTTGCTATGTCCTAGTGCGTTTTGATATGTTTGTACTGCATCGTCGAATACTTGCTTGCCAGATGACAGCGTTGAAATGCGCTTGTTGATAGATGCTGGAAGCTGCTTAAAATGCTAGGTGGGTGGTTAGAGTGTTTGTGTATGCATGTATAACGGATCGTCATTGGGCTTCCTATAAGGTTTATATTTTCCGGTATATAGCAAGGTCGAAAGTTACGTCTAGAAAGTTTACCATGCACGTGTAAATTTTCTTCTGCTGTTATTTTTAGGCCAAATTATTCGAAAATTTTATGGAGCTCTTTTCTGGTTTTGTCTGTCAAACGTGCTGATCTGTTTTTAATAATCGCCAAACCGTCTCTACAGCCTTTCAGACGTACCTAACCAATGTGTAAGAATTCTACTGTTGGATTTTAGTAAAGCATTTGATAGGATAAACCATCATATCCTTATTGCCAAAATGGAAGGAATGGACATACTGTAGACCCAATCCTTATTGCATGCGTAAGGAATTACCTCACTGGACGAAAGCAGCGCGTCAAAATTGGGAAATTTGTTTCTAGCCTGGAACCAGTAAATGGAGGTGTCCCTCAGGGAACGGTCCTAGACCCTATTTTATTTATTATAATGATAAATGATCTGTTAGTGAGGTACCAAGCTCGATGCAAATACGTTGAAGACTCAACCCTTGCTGAAACCCTGACCAGAGATCAACCATCTTCATTACAAACTACTTTCGATAATATTAACCAGTCATGTGAAAAAAAAGCGATATGCGTTTGAAGTGTAAGGAGCTCTTGATCTGCTTCTGGAAACATAAGCCAGATCTGTCTCTGCTTATACTCAATAATCAACCCATTAAAGTCGTAAAATCGGCAAAGTTACTCGGTTTAATTTTTAATGATTAAAAATGGAACGATCAAGTTGGCCATATCGTCAAAAAATCGTCGAAGCGTTTGTATACGTTGCGGTTGTTAAAACGAGCTCGTGCTGACACTAAAACCCTTTTCTCTGTTTATGTAACATGTATTAGACCAGCCGCGGAATACGGTGCACAAGTATGGCACTACAACATCCCTGAGTATTCATCGGCGGAAGTAGAAAGAATCCAGTTGAGAGCAATGAGAATTATCGACCTTTCCTGCATGATCATACAAAGACGCATTGGTAAAGTATGATATACCAACTTTAGTATCCAAACGAAAATCTCTATGTTCGTCATTCTTTAAGAAAAACGTTCAGAAACAGTCTGATATACTATATAGTATCTGAACTGGTCCAGTATACACCAAGCTTAGAACACGACTTGCGTTTTCCAAATAAACTGGTTCCTTACAAATGTAAAACAAACCGTTTTAAAAATTCTTACATTCCATTGTCTATTAAGATCTTTCACAAAAACTGTTGAAGGGTAGTAAATTTTTGCATTTAGATACCTATAGTTTTAACTTTTATAGATTGTATAGAATCAATTAAGTACTTATTGAATGTAAACATAATACTACATTGTTACATTTCTAATGCTTGTGAGATTTGACCTATTTCAACTCTTGTAGTTGCAAAGTCATCTATCTTTAATAAACACATAACACATTCCCAGCAGTAAATGAAAAGGACTTTGAGGATCATAGAGCCCTTGCAAAATTGTTCGTGCCACTGGGTTAAGTATTTTTATTCGATCTGCACTTATCGCCATTTTCTTTGTTCCTAAAACCATTAACAATTATTAGTGTAAAATGTCTTAAATCTTCTCTATCAGTTGGACTGCTTTTATTATATTTTGTCAGCTTCATTTCATATTTTATTCAGCTTGGTGAAAACATCAGAACTGGTTCCGAGTCACATTGAGAAGATCATGGTTCCGAGTCACACTGAGAAGATCATATTATTGACAATCGAACCTTTGCTCACACAAACCGGACACGATTTGCCAACGCGATGCGTTTTCTCCATTTTTAAAAAAGCAAATAAAACCATCAGCGGAAAGAAATTTGGTTAGATATGTGCACCAAATGGCTTAAATTGCCGAGGTCATTCCGAAGATTTGAGAAAAATAGTAAAGAGTTAAAGTCAAAGGATGTTGAGAATCGCAAATTCGCGTCGCGCTGTCAAACCGCATCCCGTCTGTCTCGGCCTTTAAAAGAATGGGGCGACTGGTTTGACCACTTCGCCACCGAAATCACGCAAAGGTTTTTAATGGTGCAAACACAAAACAACATTGCCACAACACTAGTTTAGCGGACCCTCTACATTATTCATAATTACTCCCGTCTAGCAACTTACGATTCTTAATTTGTGTAAATTTGTTCGATTAGAGGGGAATGTTGCAGATATTAGGACCCTGGAAAACTGTTTAAATAGCTGTGCCCTTGGTGAAGGGTGTATATTGCAGGGTGTCACCTAAAATTTAGTTGTGTAATGTGGGTGTAGTGCATGATGAAGTGAAAGAATTAAAAGCTGTGCGGATGATATAATATGACATAGAATGAAATTATATTAAATGAAATGAGATAAAATGATGAATTATTAGTGTATGTTTGATGTTGGCAAAACCCGGATGCTTTGATCGGGTGTGTGAATGCCTGGACCAGAGTGATTATCGATGTGTAGCCACCCAGGTCTAGTTTCTGGACGTTTTGCGTTGAAAACTGTTAGTTATGTATCATCACGCTCCAAGCATAACTTGGGAAAGCACGTTTCTAGCTTGCTAGCAGCCTTTGAGCCGCGTGCGTGCATACAAACCGTTGTTTCACACGAAATATTCATAGCTGAGGTCAGACTCAGGTCACCCTGGTCGAATCACCAGTACGGAAATTTTCAAGGGCCACCCTCGCAAATGACAAACTACCATGATAATGGTATGGTTCCATCTTCTTGTTACCTCGAAACACCGTCCCCTCAGATGCCATGTACGGCCAATTCCCACGTGGTGCTGGTATGAATAAGCCATTTCAAGATGACCCGCAGTCCCAAGCTGGGATGTTTCCAAACTACCAGCAACAAGGGCAGCACGCCTCGGAATACATGTATCCACAACCATCAAACATGGCGGCTTACCAAATAGAAAGACAGCGAGCAGCTGAAGGCAGAAGGGTATCTATGATTTGGAGTCGGTTGTACGAGTGGTGAAGTTTCTTCAGTAATCAGTAAGACCCTGACTAATAGTTCAGTAATTCCGAGTTGAAGTCACTTTTTATCTCTTGCGCGTTTAATATCCCTGATATCCTTGCGAGTTCGTTACATGTCTTTCTGTGGCACTATCCCGTGGATAGCGCTGTCCACCTTTTGCACAACCGCCCCAAGAATTATTACAATATTGCAATTTACGAAGAAAATAATCAAAGTTGTGAACTTGTAGCTAGATGGAATTAGCGGTTTTTAGCTTAGCCTTCATAGCTTAGTCACATAAAGAGCATCTTATCTCGGAAATCTTTTCCGCTTGTCATATTTATAATTCGTATCGTTTTATAAATGGGGTCGCCCAGACCTCGGATGCAGGCACCTTGGGATCAGAGATTTAAGCTATCAAAGCTTGTGTCAAGTTATCTTCTGTTGTGAAAAAAGAAGAGGGATTGTTTTCTGCCGGCTGTGTTTAAACAACACAAGCTGTGCACACGAAAAAGAGAGGTCTGACCGCGAGAGATGTAGGTAAGAAGCGCTGAAATCACACAGGGTCGTTATTCATTTACCACAACTCGAGGCTTGCGGTCATTTTTGTATAATCGCACTGTATACAATTCAGTAACAATCCGCGATGAGAATGTTCTATAGTTGAAAATCCCACTACTCTCTAGTCACTCAGTGTTTTTATTATTTAGGCCCTGTCGAGGCTTGGCGAGGATGCCATTAAAATCTGGCCTACTGACCTATACACTGTATATATATATTCTATTCCATTCGAAGACGAAGTCGCGAGATTGCTAGAAAACGTTAAATTCAGAGACATCAAAGACGACTTCAGACAAGCGCTGGAAAAGGACAAGAAAAGAATCGACGCCTCAAAGATTAATTGTTTTCGTCTTCGTAGACAAAACAAGAAGTCTTAACGAAATGGAAGCCTCTACATACAACAAGCTTGTCACCGAAAACGTCACAAAGACATACAAACACGCAAAAGACAACACCATGAATGAAATTAACAAAGAACTCAAAAACATTGCCGATAAACTTAACATGTCTAAGCGCATAGGTCCAGTAAATAACACCCCAGCTTTCATATCCTTAAAAGATAACAAGCCCGACTTCGAAAACCATCTGAAATGTCGCCTAATCAACCCCTGTAAGAGCCAACTGGGAAAAGTGAGCAAAGCGCTACTTGGCAAAATCAACAGCAACATACGAGCCCAAACCTAAGTAAACCAATGGCGAAATACCACCGAAGCTATCTCCTGGTTTCGATCGATCAAGAATAAAGAACGGAAGACATTTCTCACATTCGACATCGTGGACTTTTACCCTTCAATTTCCGAACAACTCCTCAAAAAATCCATCGCATGGGCAAAACAGTTTACTACAATATCCGATGACGACATAACAATTATAAAGCACGCCCGCATGTCAGTCATCTTCCATAACAACCACACATGGTCAAAACGCAACACAGACAGCATCTTTGATGTGACAATGGGAAGCTTTCATGGAGCAGAAGAATGCGAACTTGTCGGCTTGTTCATTTTAAACTCACTACAGAAACTCAATCTGGCAGACTTGCGACAAAACAAGAAAAGATCTCTCACACACTTTCAACGAACTCGGACTAAATATAACTGTACTAACCAACCAAACAAGCACTAACTTTCTTGACGTAACATTCGACCTCACTAACGGCACTTACATACCATACAGAAAACCAAACGACAAACCACTTTACATTAACCGCTCCTCCAACCACCCACCGCCTATCCTACGAGAACTTCCCCACTCAATTAACAAACGAATTAACACATTATCTTGCGACAAACAAACGTTTGGCACAGCAGCAGAGGAATACAACGACGCCTTAAAAAAAGCAACTTCAACACGTGACTTAACTACCAAACACAAAACAGCAACGACAACTCACGACGCAACAGAACACGGAACGTTCTATGGTACAACCCCCCCCCCCCCTCCCCCTTTCCCCTCCCCCTTACAGCAAAAACGTATCGACTAACATTGCACACACATTTCTACAACTAATCGACAAACACTTCTCGCCTGCTAACAAACTGTACAAACTTTCAACCGACAAACCGTTCGAGTAAGCCACAGCTGCAGCGAGCGTGCGCACAAGAACGGTTATATATCAAATCAAAATTATTGTTATTAATTATTAAGCGTGCGCACAAGAACGGTTATATATCAAAAAGAATATTCATCAAAGAAATTCGTGACAAGAGAGATAAGAGACTATGGAGGAAAATTACATTATCTGATGACTGCCTCTAGTAAGAACAGAAAGATATAAAAGGTTGTTTGTCAATCGTTGTTTGTTCAACTTAGTTTAGATTCTAATGTGTCTCAACAATTTACTGTTTTTATCGTGAGAGTCTTTTTTTAAATTGATTGTAAATATAATAGTAATTCGTTTTAAAGTGCTTATGAAACAAAATTTGTTCTAACATTTTGTTCATTGCATTTCAAAGATCACTTAAATTGACAATATAACTTCTTTGGTAAAATTTTTGTAACTCTCTTCCTTGTCAAGATATTCAAATTTATTCAATGTACAAATAGCACAAACACTAACGTCATCTTGTATAATGAGTGTCTATTAGATTGCTTATTTTGCAACATACAATAATGTAAAAAAACTAAAACTACACTTGCGTATGAGTATGCGAGGATTAACATTCAGTCTTGGGAATGTATGTGCGATATTTTGACTACTTTTCAAATCAATGAAGAAGAAGTTATTATGCATAATGACATCACTGGTTAAGTTATTATCATATCAAATAAAATTGAATATCTCGACAAGTAAGACAGTTGAAAAAATTCTAGCAAAGAAGTTATACTGTCATTTTAAGTGATTTTCCCAACGTAATCTTAAAATAGGTGGAGAAAATTTCGTTTCATAGGCACTTTAACTATATACTGTAGACTGTAACTATTTTATCATTGTAAACTCAGACGGGTGTTTCTGAGTATTCTAATAAAGACTATTATTAACATGAAATCTTTTATCTCAAGACATAACAAAACAATACTGAGACGACACGACCAGAAAACCGAAACGAGAAACACAAACTATACTGTCTATACACGAAACTGCAACTGCAGACATACTGAAACATGCCCCACGCAAGACAACTGCCTACAGGCGAACGTCATTTACAAAGCCGATGTAACAACTACAGACAACAACGAGACAAAAACATACGTAGGAGTAACAGCGAACAACTTTAAAACACGATACAGAAACCACTGTAAATCACTAAGCAACCGACGTTACCAAAACGAAACTGAACAATCCAAACACGTATGGCAACTGAACTCAGAGACAGCAAAAGAGAATTTACTGTCAAATGGGGAGTCATTAGACAAATCCAAGCAGGCTCAGGAAGATGTCACTTATGCCTAGAAGAGAAACTCCTGATTTTAAATGGACCTATCGTAGTAGTACCAGCTGTAGTGATTGCTAGATCACTAGAACTCATGCCCCCGCACGGACAGAAATCGGGGGTTCGCGAAGCGGGTGTAATGGTAGTATACATTTTATATACGTGGGGAATATAGTTAGACTATGAAATAAAACACATAAAACTTATACAAAATCGCATTCATAACATTGGCGACGAGAATGGCTACTACTCTAGTTAATCCAATGCCGCCGTTCGACCCTGACGCGGAGATTGGAGTGAATTTAGCTCCCAAATGGAAAATATGGCTGCAAGATTTTGAAATGTATCTCGTGGCAAGCGGGGTCACAGATAACAAGAAGAAAAGAGCGCTATTACTTTACCAGGCTGGGCCGCGGGTACGTGAAATTTTTCGCCAGATTCCTGATCACGGAGACGACGATGATTTCGATACGGCAGTAAACAAATTAAATGTTTATTTCGAGCCACAGAAGCATCGTTTGTATGATGTGTACCAGTTCAGACAGGCAAAGCAAGGTGAAATGGAAACACTCGATCAATACTACACGCGGTTAAGAAGTTTATCCCAAAATTGTGATTTCCACGACCCCGATTTCGAAATTATGGCTCAAATTGTTCTATATGGAACCTCCAGTCGACTAAGAAAACAGGCTTTGCGTGACCCGAAAGTAACACTAGAAACACTTCTTATAACTGGCCGTCAGCTCGAGCGAAGCCACATACAAGCGCGACATATTGAAGAGAAAGTACATATAGTTGAAAAAGATTCTCCGGTAATACAAGCTCTTAACGACCGTCGTCGTACACGTACTGTAGCGAATATGTGTCGAAATTGTGGAGGTGAATGGCCTCACACAAACAACCCGTGCCCTGCAAAGAATAAAGAATGTCGAAAATGCAAGAAACTCAATCATTTCGCCAGGGTTTGTCGGTCGGGAATCGTGGAATCCCCAGGTCAAAGTACAGTCAAGCAAAGCCAAAGTCGGGAAAACAATATTCGACCTGTTAACACTTCAAATCTCAAAGAAACCAGTAGTGAATCAAGCGACTCTGAATATTGTTATGCGGTAAATGCAAAACAAAGTAAGTCACCTATCACCAAATTAAAAGTTAACAATCAGAAAGTGACATTTACCGTAGACACTGGTTCAACCATTAATATCATTGATGAAAATACCTTTAAAACACTGGGAGACGTAAATTTGAAAAAAACAAATATTAAAGCATATCCCTTTGACTCAACCGAGTCAGTAAAAATGAAAGGGAAGTTCCAAACATTGGTTGAATCTCGCAAGCGCATTACAGTTGCTACGATATATGTCACAGAACAGGATGGTGGCTGCTTACTTGGTCACAACACAGCACAAGAATTAGGACTCATAAGCTTGCATTTAAACAAGATTGGCACGTCAACAAACTTCCGCAAACAAAACAACACAACCAACACTCACCCTGTCAAAGATAAAACTGTACAGAACTTGCTAACTAAGCACAAGCCAGTATTTGAAGGAACTGGGAAACTCCAAAACAGGCAAGTTGAACTTATTGTGGACAGAAGTGTCAAACCAGTCGTACAGCGACAACGAAGAATCCCCTTCCATTTACGAGCCAAAGTCGATGGTGAGTTAAATCGCTTGGAAGCAGAAGATATAATCGAGAAAATACCAGACACTGAGGAAACACCTTGGATATCACCAGTAGTTATAGTACCAAAAAAGGAAGACAAAATTCGTTTATGTGTGGATATGAGGGCAGCAAACAAAGCTATAAAACGAGTTTGTCACCCAATCCCCACAGTACGTGACATTTCGATGGATCTCAATGGGGCTAAATTCTTCTCAAAGCTAGACATGTCACAGGCCTACCATCAGCTTGAGCTCGCACCATCATCACGAAACATTACAACCTTCATCACACATGCAGGCTTATACCGATTCAAGCGCCTCAACTATGGCACAAATTCGGCTGCCGAAATTTTTCAAAATACCTTGCAGCAAGTTTTACACGGCATCAATGGCATCCGTAATATTGCCGATGACATTCTGATATATGGGGCAACATATGAAGAGCACAACAAAGCCCTCAAAGAATGTCTTCAAAGATTAGAGCTTCATGGATTGACTTTAAACTTAGACAAGTGTAGATTCCTCAAAAACCACTTGGAATTTTTTGGCCTGTTATTCTCGCACGACGGCGTACGTCCAGACCCCAAGAAAATCTCTGCATTCAATAACACCACCACCCCAACTACAGTTGGTGAAGTAAGAAGCCTTCTAGGTATGGCAAATTATAGCTCACACTTTATCTCTAACTTTGCCACGATTACGGAGCCTTTACGGCGGCTGACCCACAAAGAAGCAAAATTTATTTGGGGCAAAGAACAAGAAGATGCCTACCAGAAGCTAAAAACAGCCTTAGTCAATAGCCCGGCCATGGGCTATTTCGACACAAAAAACGACTCAGAGTTAATTGTGGACGCGAGCCCCGTAGGATTGTCAGCCATCTTGACGCAAAAACCCCCAGGAGAAAATGCTCCATCAAAAATCATCGCCTATGCTAGTCGTGCATTGACACAGACTGAACAAAGATACTGCCAAACAGAAAAAGAGGCCCTAGCAATTGTTTGGGGGATTGAACACTTCCACTTATACCTGTACGGAGCTCCATTTACCCTATACACTGACCATAAAGCACTCGAACTGATATTTGCAAACCCCTTGTCTAAGCCACCAGCTAGAATTGAACGGTGGTTACTCAGATTACAAGAATACGATTTTAACGTACTGTCCACCGCTGGCAACAAAAACCCTGCTGACTTCTTGTCACGGCACCCCACAGAGGGTAGGAAATCAAAACATAACATCGCAGAAGAATACATAAATTTCGTAACAACTGCAGCAGTACCACACAAAATGAACGTTGAGGAAATTATTCAAGCCACAGAGAAGGATGAAGCTCTGATTGCCCTAAAGAATGCTGTCATGTCAGGCTCGTGGGACAACCCTAAAGTAAAGCCTTATAGAATGTTAAAGGATGAGATTACCATCGACCACAACAACAAGATACTCCTGCGTGGTACTCGTATTATCATACCAGCGTCATTACAAAAACGCACCATACAGATCGCCCACGAAGGCCATCAAGGTCAAGCAAGAACAAAAGCCCTCCTAAGAGAAACGGTGTGGTTCCCTGGCATGGATAAACAGGTTCGGACTGAGTTAGAACATTGTTTAGCTTGTCAAGCCACGGCACAACCTAATCACCCGGAACCGATCAAAACAGCGCCAATGCCTAATAGCCCGTGGGATAAAGTTGAAATAGACTTTTATGGTCCACTACCAACTGGACAGTATATCTTGGTGGTAATTGATTGTTATTCACGATTTCCCGAGATCGAGATATTGACCACCATATCAGCTCAAAAAGTCATCCCTAATTTAGATAGTATTTTCGCCCGTCATGGTATTCCCTCACACTTAACATCTGATAACGGTCCACCTTTCCAGAGTCACGAATTCGGACGGTACATGACAGCGATGGGAATTACACACACGACATCGACACCCCTCTGGCCTCAAGGGAACGCGGAAGTAGAGGCGTTTATGAAGCCATTGGGCAAAGCCATCAAAACAGCACATCTTGAACGTCGACCATGGCAGCAGGAGCTATCGCGCTTTCTACTCACTTGCCGTTCAACACCACACTCAACCACAAAAGTTTCCCCTGCTCAATTGCTTTACAATCTTGAAATAAGGGGAAAACTTCCGTCGTTACCGAGAAACCACAAGGTTGTCAATCGTCACCGTGAAGCCAAAGAAAATCAAATCAAAGCTAAGGATAAAAGTAAAGAATATGCGGATCAACGTAGAGCTACGAAGTCAAGCAATATTAAAGTAGGAGATACCGTTATCGTTAAACAGCAAAAGAAAAATAAACTGTCAGCAAACTTTGCAACAACACCATACACAGTTATATCCATCAACGGATCCACCATAGTGGCTGGAAATAAAGATCACAGAATCACTAGAAATAGCTCGTTTTTCAGGAAGGTTCCCAGTGATATAGAAAGTGGAGAAGAAGAAGAATCGGTCATTTCACAACCTCTCAGAAGAGAAACCAGAACAGGTCACCGGGAAGATCGGACAGGAATGCCAGAACAGCAAGATGAAGTAATGCCGCCTAGACGTTCATTAGAACAGCAAAACGAGGCAGCGCCGACGAGACGATCAACGAGAAATCGAACGCAAACCGAATTCTTCGGGCACCCAATTACCTCTCACGTGATTAATTAGAAGTGCTAACAGGGACAGTGACACTGAATTTAACACTACATAGCATAATAATGTAACATTTATATTTATTCTGGTTTCAGTGTACATTAAAATCAGGTTAGGTTATATTCCAGTTTTGTTAAAAAGAAAAAGAGGAGTGATGTAGTGATCGCTAGATCACTAGAACTCATGCCCCCGCACGGACAGAAATCGGGGGTTCGCGAAGCGGGTGTAATGGTAGTATACGTTTTATATACGTGGGGAATATAGTTAGACTATGAAATAAAACACATAAAACTTATACAAAATCGCATTCATAACACCAGCTGTCATGGAAATCTTTTAAACGGGCTATACACAAGCAAATCTATAAACACCTGACAACACACAAGCTATTATCCACTCATCAGTCTGGTTTTCGACCTGGTCACTCAACTGCAACTTGTCTTTTGGATATATCGGACTTCATATTAAAGACCATGGACAAAGGTTTACCAACAGGCGGTATATTTTTAGATCTCAGCAAGGCCTCCGACCTGTTAGACCATACCATACTTAAAGCGAAACTGAAATCTATCGGCATTCGAGGTTGCGCTTTTAACTGGTTTGAAGATTATCTGTCAGGAAAGACTCAAACTGTTTGCATAAATGGTTCTGACTCGGAAGAGATGAGTATGCGCAGAGGAGTCCAACAAGGGTCTGTATTAAGCCCTTTGTTGTTTTTGATGTTTATTAACGATTTACCAAACAGCACAAAACATTGTAAGATCGTTTTGTACGCTGACGATACTACAATTTTCTTTGCACACAAAGACGTACATACGATACAAAGTACCCTTCAACAAGACCTTAATGCTTTGAATGATTCGTTCTACGAAAATGGTCTTGTTGTAAATTGTTCTAAAACAAATATCCTATTATTTGGGACTAATAAATAGTCAGGGAAGCAGAGGTAATTTTACCTACCTTCTCGAGGGACAAATCAATTTTGCTCTTAAATTGTCCGTTGGATGCCTAATATCACAATTCTGAATGTTGTTTGGCCCGATTTATCTTGTGGGCTTCGATCAACACGTTTTTCTTCAGTTTTATTATAAAACTATTATGTGATCAAAAATAGTAAACTTTCAAATTCGCTCATTTGAAAAATAACTTATATCATAAGAAAGCTTATAAAAAACAACATATAAGACATAATTATGGGAACCCTTGTTTTTCAAGCCGTTTTTGAGTTATTGCTGCTTCAAAATGGGAAAGTGTCCTGAAATGGCGCTAATTTCCTGGACACTAGTCGGAAAATAAGTTTTCAAACGCTCATAACTCAACAAAAATGTGAAAAATAAAAGTAACCATAATAATGTGTTATATGTAATTTTTTATTACCTTTTTGATAACGTAAGTGGTTTTTCCTAGAAATAAATCTGAAATTTGCCTTTCTTAACAATAATATAGTTTTATAGAAAATTTCGGGAAAAACGTGTTGGCTGGAGCCCACAAGAAATTTTATCGTGTTCAACATGCAGAAATATATTTGTTAGACCTAAAGGTACAATATAAACATAAAATGAAATTGTCCCTCGCTATGGTAAGTAAACATATATTTTTGTACCTCTGCCTCCCCGACTAAAACGTCTGGCAAATGTTAATAATAACCTCACTCTAAGGCTTGATGAAACTACTGTATCTCATAACATAGCGTCAATCAAGTACTTAGGGCTAATAATGGTCAGTAACTTAAACTGGCACGATCATATTGATTATATTGCATCAAAAGTGTCCAGTAGACTCGGCCTTTTGGGTCGAATCAGGAAATATATAAGTGTAGACAGTAAACAACTTCACTGCTCTCTCATCCAACCTCTATATGAATACTGCGACGTCGTTTGGTCTAATGCCGACAAGACACACCTCCAACGCTTTTTGAGATTACAGAAACGTGGGGCAAGATTATTATTAAAGCGTTAAACTAATGACTGCAGGTCATTTGCCTTATTTAAAGAATTAGGATGGGTTAATTTAACTGACAGATGGTCTTTTCATAAGTGTGAGGCAGTTTATCGTTGCTCAAATCACTTTTTACTATCATATTTATCAAATCTCTTTTGTCTAAACTCCGATGTACACAATTACAACCACTGAGCTCTATTTATATATATCTGGAGATTGCGCTCCTATACTTTCGTCAGTCAAAAAGTGAACCAAAAACATGGCGGCCGCGTGACGTAAGACGCGTCATTTGACATCACAGTCTACTTATTCTTTGGTGATTTACCACTGACCACAGCGAGCGACCGCGATTTTAAAGTTTTCACTCCCTCTTGTTTTCAGGCTTACACTACAGGGTGAGTAAAAAAAAACTGATGCCCTTTCAAATTCAAATTAGCCGCGAAATATTCCCATAGGTATACAGAGAACAGATCGTGACTAAGTACACAGTACAGGATAAGTAAAAAAACTGATACTATTGAAATTCAAACTAGCAGCATTGCATTCTTGCAATTTGACAGACGTTGATCTAAAACAAAATCTAATTCCCAGTGGAAGTTAAAATGCATAATTTTAGCCGTGCAAGAATTGTCAGAAACAAGACAAAGTCAGAAACAACACAAAAATACAGACCCATGGGAATACACCGTAATGAAATTCGCAGCTAATTTGAATTTGAAAGAGCATCAGTTTTTTTTTACTCACCCTGTATAATCAGAATATGAGACCGGACATTTACACTACGGCGAACAATTGGCTGTAGTTCGCTGTAGCTTGTTCAACATTTATTACTTTTCTCTCAAAAGCAGCGGATATGGTAAGAAAATAATAGCAATTCATTCAGTGGTATTTTAAGGAATATACAAAGCAGAATGATGCCAAGGAATTTCGAAGCAAATGATCAAATAATTTGTATAAATTAATATTTCGAAAACAAAGCAAGTAAGCAACGCACTACATGGTGTATAAAAAAATTAATCAAACTTTAAAGTGCTCTAGCGCTTTAAATATTCAATGCACACAAATAATTCTTTCATAGTCGAAAAGACCAGGCTTTTGGCATTGAGACTGAGTGAGACTGAGCAAATACGAATCAAAATGAATCGCCGTTCGAAGTTGCATATTTTCACCTCTGCGCATTCATTACAAGGCAGCAAATAAGAAAAGAAAATGCCATTAATCACTCATCTGTCACGAGAACAATTGACTTGGCTACCGAGATTCATAAATTTTACAACCTAAGCTAAAATTTGTCAATTTTGATTCCAAATGGGAGTAAATTTGTACGGATTTAATTAATTCCGAACTATGGAAATATGCGATTTCGACCGGCACTTTTTATTTTATTCTTATTTGCTCAATTTTTCTTCAAATTTAACCAAAACGGTGGCATTTAAAAGCTAAACGTCTGTTGTTTCCTATTGTTAAAGAATTATTTCCATACAATAAATATTGAGTGTGCTAGGCCACTCCAAAGTTCAATTATCTATTTTATACACCCTGTATATATTAGATTTCTCTGTACTCTTTGACTTTTTAGTATTTTCGCATTAAACTTCGCTTAAAATATAGAGAAAACGACGGCGATGTTTTTAGTGGTATTTTCAGAAATGTATGTGTTTTCCCGGTGATGATATCGCCGTATAAATAGACAGATAGGTATTTGATCACGATAATATTGTAAGCTATAAGCTTGCTTACTAATTAACTTTAAAACTGTGAAGTTTGCCTTTGAAGACAAGATAATCACTTTTATGCACAGTGAACTTAAAAATAATTGGCTAGATTGAAGGAAATTTTATTGCCATTTAAAGTGGTGTTTTTCTTGAGTAAATAGCTTATAGTAAACCAGAGATATGCTTCGCAGCATCCATCGTTCGAATTTGAACGAGCTATACTATATATGCAGTCGCCAAGGAGTTTGCATCTTGGCGTAGTGTACACGGCTCCACCCTGGGATACTGAACAATAAACTTCACTATTTTAAAAATACTTCCTCATTTCATTTGAAAGAATCAGGGGGGTGCATGTTTTGACGCGGGCTCACCTTTAGCTGTGGTCAGTGAAAACTTCATAAGAATAAGTAGCTTGGTCCGCCATGTTTTTGGCTTCGGCGCTTATTCGAGAACGCCTTCTCCAGATATATAAATAGAGCTCTGTGATTACAACACAAGAAGAAAAAATGACTTTCACTTAGCAAAAATAGGATCTTAGTCTGGTTAAAGATCATTTACATTTAAGGCTGCAAAATCTGTTACATCTTTTACAAACCTTCATCGGCGTGAAACGAAACAATATGTTTAAATAATTTTAGATCATATTTTTAGTTAACTTTATACTCTATTTATAAATTTGTAAATACTTAAGAATTTTTTTAGCATTGATACTTAGATTTAATATTAACCTTTACGCACTAATAGTTTATTTTACAGTGCGACTCACGATATTACTTGTATGAGATATTTATGCCGTACGTATTCAAAATGAGCATTGCCATTCATTAAAACTTACGAGCATCAAAACAAAGTTGTGAGGAGATCTTTACGATGTTGATATTTGATGTTAGTCACATGACTGAGAAAATATGGCGCTGTTCTATATTTAAGGTGGACCACGCTATTAGTTTTAAAAATATGATAACACGATAAGACGTCGTTTTTAACTTAATTGGAAGTGGAAACGACATTCTTTAACCAAAAACAGCATAGGTAACAACAAGAGAATGTTTTAGCTAGAAAATAAACGAACTTGGTGTCATAGTTGAAGGATTTTTCAAAGATTACGTGGAACGGTGGAAAAGAGGGATTCTGGATTTCTAAAATGGATAAGAGTGGGAGGTATTAGGCGTTTGAAGGAGAACTGTTCGAAAATTATCATGATCAACGTCTATCAACATTTTGAGAAAGTTTGCTTTGCCATATATCTTCAAAACTAGCAATGATGGATTCCTGGTAAGCAATAATAATTCTAAAAGTACCTCCACTGGTGTCGTGGAATAAACGTTTGGCACTGGATTGAGGCAAAAATATGCTTGAGAGCACAACACAAGTTTGTCCTTTTGACGGGCAGACGAAATCAGCATGATAAAGCTTGGAAAATGCATGCATGGGTTAGATTATTGATATTCAATGATGGTATGTGACCAGCGAGGCTAAGGAGTCAACAAAAAAGTTCTAAAGTAAACGAGTTCTGCTATAAACAGCGGAAATAAGGATCAGAGATCTCTTTTGCACATTTGGGCACATATGAAGACATGTTGGTTGCTAATAATACGGATCTAAATGATCGTTCTACCACTTCTTTGGCAGGTACCTAAAACCTTTCATCA
Organism: Muricea muricata; assembly: GCA_963855995.1. NCBI lineage: Eukaryota > Metazoa > Cnidaria > Anthozoa > Malacalcyonacea > Plexauridae > Muricea > Muricea muricata. The sequence continues at coordinate 15,106,405 of OY979718.1, read as the reverse complement.
GAAGTTCCTTTTCCAGCATTAGGGTATTATCATGTTGATCTCGACTTGTCTGTCTTGTCGGTCTCGACTTGTGCTCTCAAGCATTTTTTTGCCTCAATCCAGTGCCAAACGTTTATTCCACGGCACCAGTGGAGGTACTTTTAGAATTATTATTGCTTACCAGGAATCCATCATTGCTAGTTTTGAAGATATATGGCAAAGCAAACTTTCTCAAAATGTTGATAGACGTTGATCATGATAATTTACGAACAGTTCTCCTTCAAACGCCTAATACCTCCCATTCTTATCCATTTTAGAAGTCCAGAATCCCTCTTTTCCACCGTTCCACGTAATCTTTGAAAAATCCTTCAACTATGACACCAAGTTCATTTATTTTCTAGCTAAAACATTCTCTTGTTGTTACCTATGCTGTTTTTGGTTAAAGAATGTCGTTTCCACTTCCAATTAAGTTAAAAACGACGTCCTGTCGTGTTATCATATTATTAAAACTAATAGCGTGGTCCGCCTGAAATATGGAGCAACGCCATATTTTTTCAGTCATGTGACTAACATCAAATATCAACATGGTAAAGATCTTCTCACAACTTTGTTTTGATGTTCGTAATTATTAATGAATAGCAATGCTCATTTTGAACACGTACGGTATAAATATCTCATACAAGTAATATCGTGAGTCGCAGTGTATACACAGCATTAGTATAAATAAGCTTTTAGCTATCTGAGTTTCTGTGTTTAATAAAGTTTATTATTATTATTATTAGTATGGTTATTGATTTTAACAGACTTGTTGCCACTTGATGAAACTGACAAGTTTGTTGTTGAAAATTTTAAAAAGCTCGTAACAAACTTGCAACAAGTCTGTGGCGTTTTTATCCTGGAAATTCGACTCAGTTCTGATCAAAATAATTCCTGGCCCCTGAAATACTCACACTTCTTCCATCCCTTGAGAAACATGAAGGTATGGTTGTCTGATCCTGGTCGGAATTTATATCTTGATAAATAATTGTAACATGCAGTTAATCAAAGTATATGTGAACAAGGTATTATCTAATATTAAGCTTCGCCACAAGGACAGGACCACTACTTCAGCAGCGCGGGCCAATTAATGTGCATGGGCCCGTGCGTCTGCGCGTGTGGTATATCAGAACTGTAAAGTCTAAAGTCTTTTTGTCACAACAAACTCAAGTTAATTAGTTGTTTTAGTGCACGCTCAACTTATTCTTGTATTTCGTAACAGACTTGTTACAACTTGTTAAAACAACTTGTGTAAGCCTGTGGTTAACAAGTTTTGACAATCAACTTGCAACAAGCCTGTTGAGAACTTGCAACAGACTTGTTATCAACAAGCTGCCACAAGCCATACGAACGCATCCTGATCGATATCGGCTTGTTGGTTACCAGCGCCCTAAACGTTATGCCATTGTACAGTGCTATAAAGATTTCTGACACTCTGCATGAGTGAATCTTCTTTGAGATCTTTGGAACTAATGTGGCACAAGATTACTGCCTCTTAGCTAGAAAAACCTCTCGCGCCCATATAGTTTGGCAAAGGATTCCGCTGTTGCCCTATAATACTTGATAATACTTGTAGCTCCGACACTTTGTCGGGTTGTGATAATTCGAATGGCATTCCATTTAATATCCGTATACAGTGATTCCACAGCGCTGAAACGATTTTGCCATTATTTCAGATGGTACATATCAAACGGATTATACGGTTTTTAACCAACAGAGATTAGTCTTGAGCAGAAAAAATGTTTTAAAAGTGATAAGCGTTGAGCCTTCTCTCATATGAAACATTGGGTTTCGGTGGGGTGCTTCCACTTGAATCTGCCCCCCCCCCTCCCGCCTCACTTTTTGACGACGTATTGTCGTCCTATGGTTTCAAATCTTCACCAAAATTTTAAAACACTAAAATTCATCATAATCTTTCACCAACAAAACAACCTATATATAGTTGCTCTCCAGATTCGGATATTCTGGATTATATTCAGGAAAGATTCAAAGATGACAACGCTTTCTAAATCAAAGCCGTGTGTGATTATGTTTCGAATTGTTTAGCTATGTTTAACATCTTTTATGGCAAGACCTTTGCATGAAGGAAAGTCAAAGTTTGCAAGATTAATAATTGTTGTCTTTCTTGTCTTTCCGTGGGCCTTTTTCTTCTTGATTGAGCTTGATATGCCATTACGTTCAGTGTCCTTGATATAGGAGTCGTTTATATATGGCCTTGGGTTTAATTCCCAAACACTGAATGGCAGTCTAGCTTTTTCAACTAATGAGATAACATTGCCACTAGATGGCATTGGGTTATCGATAACTTTGCCTAAACGACAGACAAACACATAATATATTCCACAGTGTGTCCCAAAAAAATGTCACTCTTACTTAAATACAAGTATAATCGTATTTCAGCAAGTTTTGTTTAAATTAATGAATTAGATTAATGACTTTTTGGAGTGATTATCGTTCTTGTTAATTTTAAGATCTTTCATTCACACAACATAAAATAATAGCTGTTTAATTCCAACAGACTTCTTCTACAATTTTCCAAATTTCTTGAAATTAATTCATCACAGAACGTGCAATGGTGTAAAATGCTCACACGTGCATTCATTTGAAATGAAGCTTCATCTCCAATGACAAGATTAGGCCAGAAGTGGACACATCTTTCCACCAACCATATGCAAAATGCTAAACGTCGCGCTGAATCTTGCGGGAAAAGTTCATGTCGTATGTTCATTGTGTATGGATGCCACTTAAGATCCAATTTCGTGATTCTGTTGAATGTCGTCTTCGAAAGTCCCGTTGGGTTACGTCTAGCACTGAACTTCCAGTCGAATTGTACTCTAGCAGCATAAACGTGTGTTGTTCGGTCGTGAATTGCAACCCAACCATGTTGTGTTGAAATTTGGCAGTAGTGTGCGATTTTGAATATTTGACAGAGTTTGTTCGAATTCATTTCTTTTAATACATTTGGTATTTCTTTATTTTTTACCGGCAATCACAAACATGTATTACTCCGTCGTTTCTTACAGAAAGCAGCTGAAATCAACAGGAATGCTAGCAATATTGTTAACTTTTAGTTTCATCGACAAATATAGGATTGAAACTCTATTGATAACATTTCTGTTTGCACTTTAGTCAAAGCGACATTTTTTTGGGACACACTAAGCCTTGACTCAGAACTCCGCGATTCTGTTCTGTTTGTGTCAACGAAAAGCTTGACGCTCACCATTTGCATATAACCGTGCATTTTATACATCACAAGTAAACTAAGTGCCTCGCAGTTGTCTTAAAAGCTGTTAAGGCTTACAGCATACACTGTGTTTGTCAAATTGGTTACAGGCGTGACATAGTGTCGATTAGGCTGCGATAAAGAAGTGCCATCCGTGTTGTATAACTCTGTTAGCTCTTCTAAGTTACCTCTGTATAAAGTATGAACATTGGTTTCTCTGTCGTTGTTAGCGAGTTGAGAATATGGTTACTGGCGTGACATAAGGCAAGGCGATAACGCAGTGTCATCTTGTTGCAATTTTATCACATTAGTTGAAAGAGCTAGACTGCCATTCAGTGTTTGGGAATTAAACCCAAGGCCATATATAAATGACTCCTATATCAAGGACACTGAACGTAATGGCATATCAATCAAGCTCAATCAAGAAGGATACGGCCCACGGAAAGCCAACAAAGACAACAGTTATTAATTTTGCGCTTTCTTGTGACTTTCCTTCTTGCAAAGACTTCGTCATAAAATATCGTTAAACATAGCTAAACAACTTAAAACATGACCAAACAGCTTTGACTTAGTTAGCGCTGTCGTATTTGACTCATTCCCGAAAGAAAACGCTTGTTTTAAGGCTTTAAAGTGTTTGCGCAACTTCGCCATCCATGCTTGTACCGTAAGCTTTGGGAAGACGTCCGCCATATATATTTGGCACAGTGTGGTGGTTTACAGTGTGGTGGTTTAGTGGTGTGTTTAAGTCTTCTTGTCATTATTTCTCATCGAAGACAACTTGTCCTCTTGAACGAAGGGAAATAACGGTGAGAAGTCTTCAATACACCAGCCCTACAGGTCTGTCTCCAACAGTCAAGAGAAAGAAATTTGCTTAAATATTAGTTAAACACAGTAGGCAAATAACGTTTGCCTCCTTGGCCTCGCGGTACTGCCTAATGTTTTCCTGCACTGCACGCCCAGCTTTGATTTCAGTTTTGGGTGGATCGGGGACTGATCAAGTCCAACCTCAGTTGAGCTTGAACGGTTCCCGATCCGCCCAAAATCAAAGTCAAACGATGCGTGCAATTCGGAAGACAGTTACCTTTACCTCTCGGCCACGGAGGGAAAGATGTTTGCCAATGAAATCACGAACGGGTCTTTCCTTGCTCATCAGCATGCAAATAAAAATTATTGCAAAAACGTCCCTTTCAGGCGTTTTTTGGGCGAATTAACTAAGTAAACTAAAAGTAAAGAAGTAGATGAAGACCTGAGTTAGAAATAATGGCAAAAACACCTCATTAGGCCAATAAAAACTTATTTTCACCTTCGCACATAGATGATCAAACATTGTACATACGGGTATTTTCTGGCATACAATGGTCACCTGACGTCATTTGCTGATAGTTCAACGAAGCTTCGTTGAAAATCTCTCCTCTTGCACCAAATATTTAGACTTCAAAAGTCTTCAAAGTTCCACAGAAATGGAGCTGGATTCCACATAAAAGGCGACGAAGACACAAAGAAGACATCTTGGGCAAATTTGAGCTAAAATGTCGAAGAAATGGGGGGAAAATTGACAAGGAACATATGCCGTCGTCGAGAAAATTCAAAATCAAAATGGCGTCAGTCTTCTTCTCCGAACTAAAAATGCAACGAAAATTGCTTCAGTGTAGTTGGACATCAACAATATTGAATTTTTATTACACATGTAAGTATTCTCTAACTAATCTGCGTATGTATTAGTTGTTACATGTTCTCTTGTTTGGCGAAAATTCGCTTTGCTCACCAGGTCGAAATTTTATTTTCAAATATTCAGTCAAATGTTTTTGTATATAAGATTGAGCTTCTATTTCTCTCTCTAGCTAAGCCGTCAGGGAATTGGTCGAAATGGAACAACGATGACTAGATTAAAACAGGACCTTCTCAAGGTAAAATAATTTTTTATCTTAATTCTAGGTTATTTACTTCTACAACCAATTTAGGCTAAAATATTCAGGCATCAATTTTGTTTGAAGTTTCTTTTCCTAACCGGGATATTTTATTTTACATTTCAGATATTCCAGAAGTATTGCGAGACTACCATGTGACAAATTCGATGCAAGAAGTCACACCAAATACAATGACGTTCAAGAGGATTTAGTGGTAAGAAAAACAAATATTAGAATACACTTAATACTGTCATTGTAAATTCTCTATTCTAGCCCCTATCCGTTAACCTTCTTTTCGCTAAAAATCTTTTCATGTACGATCAAAATTATTTTGGCAACACAAGTAATGAATAATCGTGCTCTCGTTTCAAATCTTCCTGTCCAGCAAGACCACACCCACTGTATGAGGATTAATAGAGAATTTATGATGATGATTATTATGATGTATCGAGCGTTGTGTCGATAGTTCCTTGATTATTTTTTTACCAACTTTATTGTAACTTACTTTTCTTCTTCTTTCGTTGTTATTTCTCTTCAAAACCTCTTCTGTCCACTGATACCCTACCATACAAGAAACAAGAAATTCAGACTTCCAGCTCAAATTCAAAGGAAATTCCGAGTTAGGGTCAAGTGAGAACTCGTTACGTGTGAATATTGTTAACAACTAGTTTTACCTCCCTCTGCCTTCATTCCAATTCCATCCTTTACTTACTTACTTACTTCCTCCTTCGTGGTTACTGGAATTATCCATTCAGTTTGACAATGATATTTATATGATAACAACAGCGAAACACTTAGTTTTATTCATTTATTTTAACGTCACTTCATCGTCATTTAGCTACAGCAGCTTTGGCTAGTTACCCGAGTTCCGTTGATTACCGATATTTTACAATTCTAACCACCCTCTAAACATTCCCTAACCGGTGAACCGTAGTTGAGTAAACCTACGACTGTCGACAGAGCGTTGACTAACTCCTCGCACAAATGCCACGAACCTGAAGTGGGGATTGAACTCACGATCTCAGAGGTGGCAGGCGCTTGCTTTGACGATTACGCCACTTGGTGATTACTGCGTAGGATCAAACAATCCTGGCGAGAAATTTAAATTCTATCGTGTTGTATCGTATTTCACTTTAATTTCTTTATAAAACAATTACGAAATAGTTTTCTGCCAGGAAAGCGTTATTCATGTATTTGGGATTGGGATTGCCCACGCGCTTGGATGTCGTTATTCTGAACAGAAAACCATTTAATATTTTATTAATTTCTCAAGGTATAAAAAAATGTAACCCAAATTGCTGGCATTCCTGGGCGTTCCTCTCCTAACATCCGCTGTCAAATACCTATTTCGATCTTTTTTACATATACCTGTGCTTTAATAAATCCTATAAACAAAATTTATACTCTTCGACGGCAAACTAATCAACATTCAACTGTTTATTTCAAAATTCTCTTCCAATTTTTGCTTCAAAATAAAAAACAAAAAATGAAATCCGCAAGTAAGACAAAATGACGCCAAATAATTCATTCCAATTACGCTATATTGTTTTGCGCTTTTTTGTCATGCCTAGGTTTTGTACCGGTATTTCGAAGTGTTGGCCATTGACTATCCTCTGTGAAATGACACAGCTATTATCTAATTACTTAATCCTCCTCAATGCTTGTTAACTTAATTTTCTTTGCTTAACCTGGAAGGAGTTTTTTAAACATTGTAATTATTTATTTTATCAAAGGACGTCAAGTGAAAGAGCGAATACACCAGTCAATCATTGAACAAGATGGGAAGAACTAATATTGATCCAAGACGTGAATCACTAGCCGTGTCCATCAGAAAATGTCAAGATAAAAATACCATCGGAATGTACGGTTTGTCAAAGTGATTTACAATCATATTTCCGCAGTTTTGTTTTCAACATTCTAAAATATTGTTTGGTAACATTACGAATTTTCTCCTTATTTTATGATGGTTGACTGGATATGAGAGAGCTTGTTTACCAACCGGACCGGCGTGACGTTCTTTGAAGAGATAATGCCAACCAGATGAAACCATGAACAGCATATGATGAAACCAGACCAATCGAAGCCACGACGATCCAATGATAGAGTGAAAGTAAGTGATTACATTTTGCTTTTTTCAGTTCTTTGCTTCGTAAACCTATCGCAAATTTGCCATTAAAGGGATATGGCAATAGGCATAAAAATCTCGAACTAATGTTTCCACCGTCGGTAGTGCAATCAAAGGCACACAAAATGCTCGGTTCTTTGATTATCTGAAAGAATATAAACAGAATTCGACGTTCAAAGCGAAGGTTCTCGTCGAGAAGTCAGTAGTCACCACTATGCTTGTCTCAAATAATTTCATTGAATTAAATTTTTGATAACGTGCTTATGTTCTGAAATAGTGAAGGCAAAGACACTAGTCATCCGCCAAATTGGATATTTGAACAGGGTAAAAAAGCAATTAGCTAACATGTTTAACATCAATATTTGTATGTATATAGTTACTTCTTAAATTGCAAATGGTCAATATAATTTCATTAAGATTTAACTCATTGACGGTAAGTTTTATACAGTCTAGGCTGTAGTGACGTCGTTCAAATAGAGCTAATTATAAAACAAGATGGCGGACGGTGTGTGTTTCTCTTTCAATACCTCAGACACTAAGCAGTGTCGTAGTCCAGTAACTACAAGTCCCGTGCATTTCCGAATCCAAGGCCTGCATTATCTAGTATAGTATTCATTTTCCAGTCAAGTTTAAACTAGGCTACGTGCACACGGTGTCGTTTCTGAGCGTTTTCATTCCGAATTATTTTAAAAAGCTCCAGACTTGTTGACATAATTTAATGAAAACCAGCATAAACTTCGTCTAAGGACAAAAACTAAAAACTTTATACAACGAGAACTCTTTTAGTTCATATCGTTTTCATTTTGACTGCTGTGAAAACGTCCGGAAGTGTTACCCCATGTGCACATAGTCTAAGTACGGTATTCCATCCTAGACACCCATACATGTTGACCAAGGGCACAGCTATTTGAACCAATGTTCACTTCCAAAAGCGTTTTTTGCTGTAGACATTCGAAAACGGAGACTATTAAAATTCTCGTACTCTTTTATTATGCACCAGTCATTTGAAATTCCCGCACCCCACCCACCCCCACCTCGGGAAAAGCACCTTTTTTCACCACTCTAACATTCCCCTATAGCAAGGGAATACACACTTTTTCACTGCACCGCTGTTTGGAGCGGGGCGAAAGCGGGTCATTCACAATAATTCAATAACACTAACATGAGGTATTTTCGTGCGCCGAGTGCTGAAAGGTTGTGTTGATAATAGTCTATTTTTAGACGTTCAGGTTATTAATATTCATCATGTTGATCTTTAAATGATTGCAAACTTTCTACAAGAAGGGTACTTTTAAAACTAAACCAAAGGCACAAAACTGTTATTTGTGCTACGAACTTTGTATTCGACTGAAATCTCTTCTCATTCCAGTGGTTGTGTTAAAGAGCGAGGTCTATACTTTAAGGGCAGGGGAAATCACCATATTGTTTTGGGTACATCACCGTCTTTCACATACGGATATGATTTGGACATCATTGAATCATAGCGAGAAGTTAACATGAATACTTCAGGAAATTGTGAGATTTTGTTACATCTCGTTTGGTGCAAAAATCAGTCACATTTACAGCTTCGTATTTCTTTTTTGCAATAAAGTGGTTTACAATTTAATTGTAATAAACTGACGGATACGATTCTTTAATTTCAAAAGGTGATAGGGTGTGAAAAAAACGCAAGAGAAAAAGACCAGAATAAACGATGCTGGATGAGATGGACCCACAAATCGACATCAATCCGCAAGACAGAGAAGACACGACATTGTAATACAAAGTATTGTTAATTTACAAGTTAGTGGAGACAAGATACTAATTATTTAGAGATCAAAGAGGATTCAAGTAACTTTTATTGTTTCTCATCGAACAAAATCATTGTTTCTTTTTCTAAAAAGAAGAACTTTAAGATTAAATTAAGACTGAAAAAATAAATCGCACGAAATATTCGAAGTCTTGAAGTAATGACACTTTCGTTTTAATATTTCGAGTTCAAAAAGTAATAACATCTGTATTGTAGTTATTTCCAAAAGCAAAACGAAATAATGCATGTCACTTGATATGTAAGATTGAACAAAAAAATCTGTTTCAACTTTTAAGAAATAATACTATGTTGGTTTAATGATACTAAGTTCGGTTGGGTTGGTTTATTATCATTGTATTCGGTTACCATCATTAACATATAATTTAAAAAAAAAACGAGGTGATAAGACTCAACTTTTGATTCTAATTCCCAGGGGAATATACTGTTTCTGCATTTCTTAGTTAATTTGATTCATGCGTACATTAAAACAGTAGGACTTATTCTTTTTTGCCTATTTTTAATTCCCAAGAGAATAGAGCAAGCTTTGTTTTCATGGTGATATGTCAATTCATGGTAGAGACGTGACTGTACAGGGTGTCCCAAAAAACCCCAAAAACTATTGAAAATGATCTATTGTTAGAATTTCAATGCCTAGCACTAAATTGAACCCACGAGTGGATAAACTATTGAAATAACCGTCATAATTAATAGTAATACTCAGTGTTAACCATTTTTATGCCAGACAAAAAAACTAAACCTACGAGTGCATATTAAAAATGCAATCAAATTCTTTAGCCTATTCAATTTGGTTTTTATCAATATTCCCATGAGCAAAACAAACGTACTTTACAAAGATATTTTAATTTTTTAACAAGAGCTAGGGCATTCAAATGTTAACAATTGGTGATTTCAATAGTTTTTGGTGTTTTTTGGGACACCCTGTATAATGAGAATCCTCTTTGATTATAATTATAATAAGTATCTTGGTTCCTTGGGGTTTGTCTTAGCAAGCATAAACAATGGAACAATAAATCCATTGTTTGTGTGCACAAGAGCAAATTACGGAAGTGGTTTGAGAGCAGCTGCGACGTACCATGCAAATGAAGGCGTTTCGGTTAAATAAGTATGAGAATAGCGGTAAAGCATTAAAATGTTTTAGCATTAAGTTGAACTATATACTCTAATAGCTATAGGGAGATTAAATTGCATGGTAACTACGGTGCAGGATTTATACCTCCAAGCTAGCCTTTAAAGGAAAAAAGATTTGAACTCTTTGCATTCTCATGCTTATTTGACCCAGCCTTAGACTTTGGTAAGTATCAGATTTATGTTTACTGCGGATCAGTTAACGTAACGAAAAGCCCGTGCCCTTTCAGCTAAGGTTTTACATTTGAAAACTCAATCAAACACTCAGTCTAAGTGGGTTTAAGTAGCCAGAGATAACGTAATTTATCTTTTTATTTTGCTTTTTTGTTTATAACGTAATTTATTAGCTAAATGTAAGGACTGCGAGGGTGTGAGCCGTGTGTAAGATGCATGGGGTTAGGCTTATTAAAGGAATTTAAATTTTTGAAAGTATGCTTAAAAAACCAAAATCTACCATCACTTCTCACAAACAGTTTGGAGTAAGTTCTCAACATCAACTAAATTAGTCTAGTACCATTATTCAAACTAGTATTGTGTGCAGTGGTAAGAAATTAAGGACAAAAATTCGGGTCAAGTTTTGTGTACTTTGCAAGATAATTTTAGATACAAAGTCAGCTCACCTGTTTTTATATTCGACATTGGTATTTTTATGTTTGACGTTTTGGCCTAAAACATCAAATTAAAACAATCCAAAATAAGCAGGCATACTTTACTAAAATTTTAATACCTTTAATTTTTGAATTTGGGTGGTAGTCGGGGTGGTGGCGGTGCATGTGGGTTTATCAGCTGTGAGTGACTGTGCGATGGTGAGGAAAGTGAAGGTAACGAATGGAATGCAGGAGCTTAGGACCGAGGAAGACAGCTTAGAACTGAGGCAGGTAGGCAGTTGGTAGGATCAGAGGGAGGTACTTGTCATTTTCACTTTGGGAATCAAATTTGCATGCTAGGTATTTTGAAGTCACTAACGGTTTGTTGTTTTAATTTGTTAGGTATGCGCGGCTGCTCTCTAGGGAAGATCAACTTAGCAATTTGTATTAGCATTTGCAAGATTGGTCTTCTCTTTGCCTCGCTACCCCGGCTAGCTCTCTGAGTGCTACTTCCACCGTAAATAAGTAGAGGTACTTGTACTATATGTATAGGTACTTCTACTTAGGTGGAAGTAGCACTTGGAGAGCTGGCCGGGGTAGAGGGATTTTTTTTATTTAATTTCTCAATTCCCATGGGAATTGAATTTTTAATTAAAAGGGGTCACATGTAAATTTTGTAAACAGTTTATTGAAAAGAATTTGTAAAGAGTACAATTTGAATAACAATAAAAAGACTTTAACTACCGCAAACTGGTACGTATTTAAATAACAATGGAAGAAAACAGAGCATGGCAAAAAACGAACAATTAGCATCGCGTTTAACACAAGTGAATTAACACAAGTGAAAAGGCAATGTCAAATTGAAATTGGTCTTTTCAAGATAAATGTCTATACTCCAAGATAATTTACTTACAAAACAACTAGTAATGGTTCATTTTGCGAGTTTGACAGAGAAATGCAAAAGGTAACACCAAGTTGTTTCATAATAATTCTACGAAATATATGGCTCAAAGATTTAAAGAACTAAATAAAAATGCTACTTATTTTGGATAAAAATAAGAAGAGTAGTTTGTTTTTCTCACGAATTATATATAGTCCTTTATACAAATGGTTTTTTTCATAAAATTGATGGTAGTTTTTACTCAATTTTTGAAAGCAATGGACTAGTTGAAATACAAGAATACATAAATACAAACTCTTTTGAGCTAAGTTAGGAATGGCCTGAAATAACCTCTAAATTGCCTCAACATTTTGCTAATGTATTCTTTGGAGTACTTTAGAAAACTTACCAAAAAAATGTACACCAAAAATCCTACGAGAAGCATCCCAGTTTTTGTTTATAGTTCCAAACAGTTTTGAAAGCAAATCATTTCCATCTTATAAGCCATATATCTACGTTACTTTTTTAACCTGACAAGACGTAACGTCTCGAATGTTTCTTTATGTCTTTTTTGATATTTTCTTTACATTTTATAAACCTAAATCAAAGTCTATGTATTGTCCAACACAATTTCAACATACTTGTTTTGTTAAGAAAAATTTTCTTTTACACGTTTAACATAAAGAACCGTTTCAACAGAAAGGAAAGTTCTACAATTTTAATTTCAAAATTCTGATTTGTCAACATTTCATTTTGAAAAAGCTTAGGCAAAGGTAGGCAAATTTACTCAATTGATTAATGTATGCAGTATGCAACACCAAAGCTATAAATTTTAACTCAATTCTTAGAACTTCCTTTCAATTCTCTGAGTTTTACAAACTAGAGTCAACATCAAGAAATTTAGTGGCAACACAGTTTAGATCGACCATTTGTGTGTAAAGCACAATGTCCAAAAAAAGTAAATTTTGTTAATGTCCTTGTCAGGTTAAAAAACTGATCTCTTTGAAGTATGAACATATCTTTACTTACTTGCTGAATTATAAAGACCTTGTTCAAAAGCCATATAAGCCTGTTTTCTTATATTATTATTACAATTACAAAGTGGAACTACTTGAATATAGATTTGAACTGAAGCCAAGGAAATGAACACACAAACTTCACAATGTTAATTTCAATTGCCAAACAAGAATGAACAAGCCAAGAAAGAATGCTGCATTTAATCAGACTCAATAACAACTTATTTTTCTAAAATATGGATAAAATCTGAAAAGAATTGCCTGAGTGGTTTAGATATGTAAACAACTGAAATGCCACAAATTTGATTCAAACTTAAACGTTTTATAAAAAATTATTTGCATGCCACACCACAGCAAGAATTAAACTTCCCTGAGATTCTGTTATAACCTTCAGTTTCAACACAGCTACTTTGATTGTTTATTTCTAAATCTTTTATTGAGCATAAATTTCAGAAATGCTACATGTGTGTTGTGTTATGCAACATATACTCACTGGACAATTCATAAACTTCTGAGGGTTTTCCTTGTAGTTTCATTAAGGATAATCTTGTTATTTGTTGTGGTTGGGGTTCTGTTTATATTATATTTTAATACAAATTGCTTCAGTTCATTTGCATTCAAACCAGTTCCACTTTGTAATGCAGCAAAGCTTAGGAATTATAGTGTTGGATTATTTGACCATAATTGTTTGTTCTAAAGTTGAATACATTACAATTGAAAATCACAAAGACTGAAAAACTAAAAATTAAATGTATAGTAACAGTTGAATTTTCACTTTCTGCACAATGGACAACTCTCCTTGTGAACAAACATTTGAATTAGGAATGTTCATCAGCACAGCTGCAAAGAGCATCCTCAATTAATCAATTTAGTAAAATTGTTAAGTCTGGTTGCAAAATATTGTAAAATGTGAAAATTGTGATTTTTAAATAAATGTTTCAAACTTTTAAACAAACATTGAAAGTCAATTTGAGCACAAGAAGTTTGACACCTTTCTCCATACTTTCCAATCAAGACAACGGCTATTTTTTGGTGATCACGAGGATGTCAGTTGGGAATTCAAATGAAGCATTCTTTAAACTTGCAACAAATGTCTAGGAAAATATAAAAAAATTGAATGTTTATGATGTTTTTTAAACCATGTTCAGAGATTATCCATCTAGATCAAAAGAAGAAATATATAATCTGTCAGTTACTAAGAATTGGGGCATTTTGTTGATCTACAAACAAATTTCAGAGAATTCGTTAGTTAAGCTATGGTATGAATAAATGAAATTGCAAACAAAATACAAAAGGTAGTTAAGCAAGTGGTTGTGTGAATTAAATAATATGTCACTTAAGTATATCAAAAAAACATCCATAACCCCACACACTCTAATTAATAAGGGGAGAGGTTATACGCTCCTGGATAATAAACCTTACACCCTCTTTCAACTAGGGCTGTGATCCGGCCACAACTCATTGTGCACATAATGCACCCTAAAATATTGAAGTAAATAATTAAATCTTCCCCTAAATGGCCTTGCCTTCCTTCTGCTATATATAAACGCAAAGAATTTTCACACTAGTTGGGTTAATAGCCATTAACAAATGGGTTCTATCCTTCAATCATGTCCTGTAGTGCAACTGCATCACCCCCCTCTCCCCAAACAATCACAGACCATTTCAACAGATCTTTTGCCAAAAGTCTATTCCCATCTCATATATTGCCCCCATCACAGAACAAGTCCTCAATTGACTGATGAAATCCATTTGTCAAAAGCCATATTTTGTAGTTTTGCAAGGCTACCAAACCCTCCTCTGAACATGCCATCAGATGTGATTGCTCTACAACCAAGAGGCATTACTCTTAATGAAGAAGATGTGGAATAGTTATATAATACTAGCTTATGATAATAGTTATATAATGGCTAGCTTATAACCCTAACCTAAACTCTAAACCAAACCCTAACTCTTACTCTAGCTCCCTGTGACCATGTATGGTAGCTATCGATAATTGCACTGAGAATGTTCCATGAAATTAGAATTTTATTCTGGCAAACTGTGACTCAATTGTTCGAATAGAGTAAACTATCTTCGAGGCCTTTAAGACGCCTTTACACTATGCAACTTGTCTTACAACTTGGAATTTTGTTGAGACACAAGTCGCTAGACACATGCCTAACAATCATAAAGTCATGCAACTTTTTTATTGCAAAAAGCATTGCATGGAGTAGAAAAACAGGTTCACAATTGACTTGCTGCAACACATTTTTGACCAATTTGTCACACGATATTTCTGTTGAGAAGCTGAAATAACCTTTTTACTTAAAAACAGATCCCACAGCATCTGCTGAGATTGCGTGACAAGCTGCAAGAAACATTACAAAGTGTAACATTACAAATATTACAAGTATTCCATTTGTAACAAGCGTTACTCTACTGAAGATGACATGTAATACTTGTCGAAACATACAGAATAAAATGTTGACAATTTACGAAGTTTCAATTATTTTGTGTTTTGTAACATCTCTTATCATACAACTTCAATTCTTAAAATAAAGTCGCAGCAAGACAAGTTGCACAGTGCAATAGCAGCTCTAGGAGGCAGTTCCCACCCATGAATGCTAAGATGGGCAGTAAAACTGTTCGAAAAGTTGCTAAAATAAATGTAAAAAACCTCTTGCAAAATCCTGTTTCAAAGCAAAATCAAACCACAGTATAGGGAATAGACAGTAAAGCCCCTCAATTGAAGTTTGCGTGTCCACGCATATCGCCCCTCATTACCATTATGCCAGCCAGTCAATTGCATTTTTGGGCCAATAAGAACATTGCTAAACTGGCTGGTAGCAGCCAGTAAACTGCATAATGATAGGGCACATACCATGTTGTACTCCTGAGTGGCCTTGCTATCCATTCCATACATATAGTAGGCCTGAGATAGCCAAAGCATACCTAGTGCAGGTGTAACATGTATGATGAATCCAAGATGGCATCGACAACCGGAGTTTTTTAAAGATCACTATTGCAGAGGTTTTGAATGTCAAATGAGAAGAGTGGGAGAAGATTTCATATTCATTACAAATAAAAATTTACACCTAGCAAAAAATATTACAAGTTGTACTTAAGCATCTCTGTAGCCGTCCTGAAGCAAACCTGATTTTATATTATATTGTCTTGCCAAAACTGTATTTACATTCCCACACATTTACAAGCATTTATATAAATAATGTCTTGCTAACAAGTTTGCAGGAGCTTTATAAAATCACATTTTTTTACAAGTTGTTCTCATCTTAATTGCAACACATGTGTCACAGGCACAACTGGTTGACAAATTGTGAGATATTCTTGAGTAAATTCCAATATTGTAATTTATTTTGAGTTAAATAGGAATCACTTTGGCAACCGGAAATTTGTATTTTCAACTTTAATAAGCTATCTAATATCTATTTTTTGAATTTTGATGACACAAAACCTAATTTTGATGGAGTTATTCTTGTCTTGTACACCTATAATAATATTACGAGTCTCTAAAACTAAGCTTACCTGCTCAGCTGATACAAATTATCATAAATAAATAGCAACCTATGAAAACATGGGTTTCTTTCTTACATGTACTTTTATTTCATTTCTTGTTATATTTGCATCACTTTGTCAGCAGATTTTACACAATCAGCAATTTTACACTTTTAATACTGTGGTCTATACTCCAGTAATTATGACATACATACGCCATAAAAACACATTTATACTAGCCGGCATGTGTAGCTGATGACTATGAGTAACTTAAAGCACAATATTTTTTAAAAAATTTTGCACCCTCTTTTCAGTTCACATCTAAAACATCCATAATAAACACCATTTTCAAAATATACTGTATGCAATTGATCATGATTTGAAGTGTTCAAAGTCCAGTAATCCATGCAAACTTATGACACTGGTCAAAACGTCCACTCCTTGAAATCTTCATCAAATGATAATTTTGTAAGAATCAAGCCCACTCTTCTCATTTTACGTTCAAAACCTACGCAATAGTGACAACAAGCAATCAAAAAGGCTAGTTGAATGGCATTCTCATGCAGCAGTTGAACCGTCAAAATGTCCAAAAACCTGCTTTTTATAATAGAACTCCCTAGTTATTTTGCCAATTGACAATGCCATGTTTGATTCATCATACATGTGACACCTGCGCTAGGTATTCGTTGGCTATCTAGAGCCTTCTATATCTGTGGCTCATTCCCAATACTGTGATTAAACTAAAATATAATTTTGTGGAAAAACCACATAAATTTACCATCACAACGCTTACAAGCATACAAATCGAAAGCTTTGCAATAAGAAATTTATGTCTTGTTTCAAAAAATTATAATTTAACTTGATATTCACCATGCAAATGTACAAAGAACTTAAAATTAAACTACATAATAAAACTTGAAGCTCATTTTTGCAGGGTTGGATATAAGAACATTTTTTCAAAAATATAATTTTCTTATTTCTAATATTAATATAAGAGCATTTTTTGTAATATAGGAACATTTTCAAAAACCTTGCCATCCAAAATCAAAAACCTGCAAGCTGATTGCATTAGGTATAATGGGCTTTCAAAATTATAAAAATAGTTATTACTGCAGTATTTACACGACTATGGTTTGTATGTCTTATTTTAAAGATGATTGTCAAATAGTGGAGATCTACAACCTCGAAGTAAAATAATTAATGAGAATAATATAAGAAAATATAAGAACATTTTTGCCTCCACAAAAATTTTTCTTATGTAATATAAGAAGATATAAGAACAACTAATATAAGAACATTTGCCAACCCTGCATTTTTGAAGATCCAAATCTATAGAACTGCCTGAGCCTACTTTTCAACAATCTTGGCAATTAAGATCCGGCTATGTATTTGCAGCGCATTTCACGGCATTATAATCAGTCAACTATAAATTTAAACCAAAAACTTCAGCCTTTATTTGGAAAAGCGATCATTCATTCTTGCAAGCATGGAAAGCAAACTTTGTACTCAAATACTGTAATTAATTCCCGCCCGATTTTGCAAAAGTCTATTTCTATGAGTACGCTAAGTACTTCAGTACAAGTTATAACAAAAAATAAAACATATTACCTTAAAACAAATCTGGGATTGATGAAAACTCGAGGTGAAATTCTGTCGGCAACTCTTCGAATTCGAAAGTTTAAAAAAGTTCGGGAAATCTTCGAGTAGCGTCGGAAGACGAAGAATACCGAAATATACACGTTGTATCGACATATCTGACTCTTCCACAGTCCCTAACAAAAATTGTAATATATAAACTATTTACAGCAATTCTGCAGTTATCTGATCATCTGAGATATAACACTCTCAGGACTTTGGGTTATAATTTTGTGTCACACAGTTACCAAATATATACCAGATACCAGTCTCCTATACCGTAACACGGAATACTATAGTGAATGGCATCATCATAGTGTACTTACTATTGCATAGTTATTTGTAGTAACAGTTCTATGGTTCTGCAGTCTATGGTTCTATGTTTCTGTAGTCCTATGTTTCTGTAGTTCTATGGTTCTGTAGTTCTATGGTTCTGCAGGTGTATGGTTCTGTAGTTCTATGGTTCTGTAGTTCTATGGTTTTGTAGTTCTATGGTTTTGTAGTTCTATGGTTCTGTAGTTCTATGGTTCTGTGGTTCTGGGGGTTTGTGTCTTTTACGACAAGTTAAATATGCCTAGCGCGCAAAACGTAAATGCTTAAAAGTAATTTTGGTATATGGAAAAGTTCTCGAGTGTTGTATAGCTGTACAAAATCTCAGAAAATTTGCTCGAGTCTAAGCCATTCAAAACGTCACGCGAACTTATTTTTAGCAAATTAGCTTTGCGCATGTTTAGTTTATGTATTTACTTAATTTGCATACAACTTCTAAGGGACATTTAATTAAAACGGGTACATACTAAGCGACTAAATAATTTTACTGTTCTTGACGATCTCAACTGTTGCGAACAGCATGAACTTTTGTGGCTGCGCATTAGACCCAACAGACTTCCTCGAAGAGTCTCAAGTATTGTGGTTGGCATCTTGTATTACCCGCCAGGAAGAAATGATAAATTAATTTGTCAGCACGCGGAGCGCTCGCAAACTCTGGTACTGATCTTATATACAACACTGAATTAAGTATAATATTTTCTTTACAAAAAAGCGCCTGGGTACGAGGTTGTTAATTTGTGATCATTTGTTCCAAACACTTTCCTCGATTGAATCAAATTACATCCTAATAGCGGCATAATATTGGCTGGGGACTTCAATCGCCTAAACATTAATAGGGTATTGAAATAATTTACTAGATTCATACGAATCTAGTTTTTCATATCTGTGAGGATGGTTCTGAAATTGAAACAATTTTGTCTCAAACAGTTAGTTAAAGTTCCGACTAGAAACGATGCTATTTTAGACCTAGCGTTGACCAACCTGCACGATCATTATTGTTCGCCAGAATCCTTACCCCCTTTTGGACTCTCTGATCATAATAATTTAATTGTCCATCCATTAAACAAGACTCACACTTCTAATAAAAAGATTATTAGAATGAAGCGAAATGTGGAAATTTCTTTATGATGTGATTTTTGCTGGCCTTGACCTTCTTATGCCAATCAAAGAAATCAAGGTCTCCACGACAGACGCACCATGGATGAACGATAGATTGAAATTAGTTATTATTTAAGAAAAGGCAACAAGCTTTTGTTACTTGTGGATCTAAATCGATTATACTTAAACAATATAGCAATTAGGTCAACGGGGAGCGAAAGTCGTGTAGAGCAAAGTGCTGCAAACTAAACATCGACAAGAATACAACCTGAAGCATTGGTGGAATGAAGTTAAATGTATCCCTAATTTTAGTAATAAACAAGATCTGATAAGTTTAACAAACGTCGAAACATTTTCTAACATTACAAAGATAGAACAAGCAAATGAAATTAATAAAGCATTTCTAGGACCTCTGAAAGAATACAGATTGCAATGTTCGTTGCCACATTTGTCATTGACAGAAACATCAATTTACCCAGAAGTTTCCGAAATAAGAGTGCAAAATGTTTATTAATTAATAGAGCAAGTGGGCCAGATAAATTACCCAATTGGGTATTAAAGGAATACTCGTATGTTCTTGCCCTACCAATCACATCAATCTTAAACGCTTGGTGTCGAGAACAACGTGTGCCTATTGATTGGAAAATGGCCAATATTACGCCGTTACCTAAGACGAAAATGGTGAAAGACCCGAAAAAAGATTTAAGACCAATTTCACTTACTGCTAGCATTTCTAAGGTCGCTGAGGAATTTATCGTTGTAGATTATATTAAACTAGCAGTACTGAAAGTCATTGATTCAAACCAATATGGCGCAATTCCGCAAAGTTCTACCACCATTGCTTTAATTGGCATGATTCATCGTTGGTCTACAGCCAGTGATGGTAACGGCGCTGTCATAAGATCAATACTTTTCGATTGTCGTAAAGCATTTGACTTTATTGATCACTCTATATTGTTTCGAAAGTTATCAGAATTGGAGATTCCTCAAAGCATCATTAACTGGATATTCGACTTTTTAACAAATCGATATCAACGTGTCAAATTGGCAAATACCTGTTACTCAGAGTGGGGTCCTATTCCATCTGGTGTCCCCCAAGGTTCAAAACTAGGTCCTTGGCTATTCATTTTATTGATAAATGACCTTGAAGTAACACAAGTAGATTTTTGGAAGTATATTGATGATTCAACAGCTTCAGAAATTGTACCGAAACATTCTATTAGCAACGCCCAGAATATTGCAGATTCGGTGTCTGTGTGGTCTGTTGAAAACAGAATGCAGCTTAAACCCAATAAGTGTAAGGAGTTGAGAATCTCGTTTAACGCAAAATTAGGATCCTTAATTCGACCCAGTATTAGTTAATGGGAAAGAGTTGGAAGTTGTCGCGAATTTTAAACTTTTGGGTCTTAATATTAACAATAAATTGACGTGGAATCATACATAGACGATGTTGTTAAAAAGGTCAATAAAAGACTTTATTTCCTAAAGCAGTTAAAGCGTGCGAAAGTTCCGTGCAAAAGTTTGGTAACATTTTATACCTTGTGTATTAGATCAGTTATTGACTATGCTATCCCGGTGTTTTATCATGCATTGCCTCAATATTTGCAAAATGACCTGAAGCGCTTGGAGAAACGAGCTAAGGCCATAATTATGCCTACAGAAAGTTATTCCAGTGCATTAAATATTCTTAGCATTCCATCATTGAAAGACCATCATGAACAACTTTGTGCAAAGTTACTTCAATCTGTTGTGTCTGATACGAATCATAAAATCCATGATCTGTCACCGGACAGGAATCAACCTAGTTAAAATTTGAGGCAAGAAAGGACCTTTAACATTCCTATGACTCACACAAATAGAGTAAAAAACTCCTTTATATACGCGATGTGTAATAAACATAATCGTAGTTAATAGTGTTCACTTTTAGAGTTTTTAGATACAATTCAACTTTCTTCGATATTTCATAATAGTATTGCCTTTTTTAACGTTAAGCATTTTTGTAAGTATTTATACTATATACGTAGACATTTATTGCAATTTATGTAATTCAGCCTTTGGCTCCAAGGTAAATTTAAATATATACATACATATATATACATACATAGAAAAACGATTCTCATTGAGAAAAGTATACGTTCGCATCACATTTTAAATGGTTTAAACTCAATCAAATTTCTTGAAATTTTCAAGAGCAATAAAACACCTAACATATTGTCTACCAACCAACTCAAAATTACCTTTAAGCCTTTAAATTTCGTGCACAAGCCATTTTTCAAAATGCGCACACCCCTAGGTCTGAAACATTAAAATTTCAGAATATTTTTATGCATTATACACCGTAAGTACCCAGGCAATATATATTAATAAGAAACGTCATACTTCAAGCCATTTCGCGAGGTTGAGAGCCGTTTTAAAATTGTGTACTTGTTTTATACACCTTGTAGTTCTATGGTTCTGTAGTTCTATGGTTCCATGGTTCTATTGCTCTATGGTTCTGTAGTTCTATGGTTCTGTAGTTCTGTAGTTCTATGGTTCTGTAGTTTATGGTTCTGTAGTTCTATGGCTCTATGGTTCTGTAGTTCTATGGTTCTGTAGTTCTATGGTTCTATGGTTGTGTAGCTCTATGGTTCTGTAGTTCTATGGTTCTGTAGTTCTATGGTTCTGTAGTTCCATACTTCTGTAGTTCTATGGTTCTGCAGCTCTACGGTTCTGTAGTTCTATGGTTCTGTAGTTCTATGGTTCTGTAGCTCTATGGTTCTGTAGTTCTGTAGTTCTATGGTTCTGTAGTTCTATGGTTCTGTAGTTCCATACCTCTGTAGTTCTATGATTCTGCAGTTCTACGGTTCTGTAGTTCTATGGTTCTGTAGTTCTATGGTTCTATGGTTCTGTAGCTCTATGGTTCTGTAGTTCTATGGTTCTGTAGTTCTATGGTTCTGTAGTTCCATACCTCTGTAGTTCTATGGTTCTGCAGTTCTACGGTTCTGTAGTTTTATGGTTCTGTAGTTCTATGGTTCTATGGTTCTGTAGCTCTATGGTCCTGTAGCCCTATGGCTCTGTAGTTCTAGGGTTCTGTAGTTCTATGGTTCTGACGTTCTATGGTACTGTAGTTCTAGGGTTCTGTTGTTCTGTGGTTCCGTGATTTTGTAGTTCAAGAGCTCTGTACTTCTGGGGTTCTGTAGTTCTCTGGTTTTGTAGTTTTATGGTTCTGTAGTTCTGTGGTTTTGTAGTTCTATGGTTTTATGGTTTTGTTGCTCTATGGTCTTGTAGTTCTATGGTTCTGTAGTTCTACGGTTCTGTAGTTTTATAGTTCTGTAGTTCTATGGTTCTGTAGCTATATGTTCCCATAGTTCTATGGTTCTGTAGTTCTATGGTTCTGTGCTTCTGTAGTTCTATGGTTCTGTAATTCTAGGGTTCTGTTGTTCTGTGGTTCTGTAGTTCTATGGTTCTGTAGTTCTATGGTTCTGTAGTTCTATGGCTCTGTAGTTCTAGGGTTCTGTAGTTCTATTGCTCTCTGGTCTTGTAGCTCTAGCGTTCTGTAGTTCTAGGGTTCTGTAGTTCTATGGCTCTGTAGTTCTATGGTTTTATGCTTCTGTGGCTCTGTAGTTCTGGGGACGAAGCAGAACCCATCATTTGTTTTGCCAATTTTTTATATCGACGTTTCTGATTATCATTTGCAATGTTACTCCTATGTTTATCAACACTCTGCAGGTAGTGAAATTCGCAACTGACACTGTTCCTTAAAACTTCATCAGAAAAATTATGCTTGATTTGAATCCTTAATAATTTTAGGGAGTATTATTCATGGGCAAAGTGAAAATAATTGTTGAACTGGCTGCACTGGTGGGACAATCGTAGAATATACTGGTCGAAAGCATTTTTAAAAGTGTGATTTAATCACCATCTTTCAACCTTGCAGAAGCAGTCAATACCAGCTATGCTCACAGAGGAAGTTGCAACATCTCTTTGGTAAGAGCTCCTTATGAAGATACTGCGGGCAGTATATTGCTGGAAAAACAATGGGAACAATACAGAGAAGGTGCAAAAACCTGTGGACCTCGCTTCCAACCGAACTGCTCGAGAGATAGCAAAACAAAAGAGAGAGGCTGTTCGATTAGGAACTGGAGAAACTGGACATCCTGGATTCAGGAAAATACCATGAAGAAGATAGAATAGCAAAGGCATTCGAGGAGTGTGAGATAGACCTCACGTGCAGTTTTGAACCGAAATCCAAATAAAAAATAGTGGAAGAGGGGACGTCCGGAAAAAGTGTATATGATGACGCTGAATCAGAGTCATCTGTTGAGGAAGACGACTGCAACAAGAATAAAAGGCCTGGAAACTTGAGAAAACGGCCAAGCAAAGACTTTCAGAATAGTCTTCAAAGGGCAATAGCACAAAGCAATAAACTAATGGTCGAAGAGCTTGTTGAGAATGGAATCGTTATGACGTGGTTATTGAAAGCAAGTCGACTGTTTCAAGAGAAATTGGAAAACGTGATCAATGGAATACCTATTCTTGCTCAATCTGTTACACACCATCTTGTGACTGCTTCTACTTTGTACGACATACAGCGAAAATATGCAAACTTATTATTTAGATATTGAACTTATTCCAGATCCCCCAAGGCAACTCCATTTTGTACCAAGTAGCTTCAACAGAACGCGAATTTGCAGTGCTGAAAAAGAATCTGACAAAAGATATCCGGATAAAATACGTTATTGTGCTGAAAAATCTGGTATTCAGCAGCAAAACCAAGTCGTCAGCAAAATCATGGACATTCTCATGGTATTTAGCAACAAAACCAAGTCCGATCTGGTATTCAGCAGCAAAGCCACTTCCAATCTGGTATTCAGCCGCGAAACTACGTCCAATCTGCTATTCAGCAGCAAAACGGCGTCCAATCTGCTATTCAGCAGTAAAGCCACGTCCAATTTGGTATTCAGCAGCAAAACCTCGTCCAATCTGGTATTCAGTAGCAAAGCCACGTCCAATCTAGTATTCAGCAGCAAAGCCACGTCCAATCTGGTATTCAGTAGCAAAGCCACGTCCAATCTAGTATTCAGCAGCAAAGCCACGTCCAATCCGGTATTCAGAAGCAAAACTGCGACCAATCGGGCATTCAGCTCCAGACCTAGATACCACCGATACCCTATTCCTTCACCTGGAGCGTTTTGGATGTACTTACTTTCGTTTTGTCCAGCTCAAGTGAGCACATGTTATGGGTGCGGGGCTTGCGTGAAGCCAGGTGGGCGTATTCCGGGACAACCTCATGATCTCGTGTTTGTATCAAACATGATGCGGGAGTACAGAAAAGACGGCCACGTTTTGCGGAAATGATGTAGAATGCTTGCGAATGTTTACTTTCACTGTGAAAGACAATGTATCTCCAGACGACAACCCTACTTTGTGCCGTTATTGTGTACCATACCACCAGTGATAAGGATGTACTTAACCGATCAGCACCGTGAATTTTTAAAATGTTTCGGGACGCCTATCTAATTGCTAAGAGGGAGAATATTTTTAAAGTGGCACCAAGAACAAGCAAATTAATGTAGCAAAGTCTGAAAGTTTGAAAATCAACTTTAAAAAGTTGAAAAAATCGAATTTTCATGGTTTGATTAAATTGCCATGTTCTTATGTTATTATATTATATAAATGACGGAGACATTTGACTCAATTTTTTTGCAAAAGAGACCATTTTATTACATGACAATATGGGACAAGAAAATGTTCCGGAAAAGTTCCATTTAGATTAGCTACAACCTTGATTAATATCGCCTAGTCGTCGCTCCACCATTAAAAACATTTATATGGCATCTAATCCTTAGAAATCTGACCCCAATTCTCCTTATCGTTTTCAGCACACCTTCAAGTTTTCGCCGCCATGTTCATTACAGATTCTCGCCCTGCTTAATTCAACTGCACTGTAATAGAGCAATAAATCCCCGTCGGAAATTTCCTTGTATATTATTATTGATATTGTAAAATAAAAAAAAAGAAAATGCCGGTGATTTCGGAAAACGAAACAGAACTAGTGCCTTTTGAGTTTGCAAGATGGTATAATATTAATATGGTGGGCTGCTGGTCCAGAAATGGACGCCTGCGTACCTTTTGCGATTATGAACTTTATTTTCAGTAGCTAGCTTTCCAGTTACTGTTCCCACGGTAAGCTTGGATTCAAAGGCCCAGTTTAGTAAGTTGTTTAATCATATTTTGTCAATATATAACACATCTATTAATTGATTAAAGTATAAATTATGCAATTATTCAAGTGCCTGCACATTCGAGTTCCTTTTTTGTTTTCCATTTCCCACACGAATTCACAGCTCGCAACTTCACAGCTCGCAACTTCACAGCTCGCAACTCGCAACTCGCAACTTCATAGCTCGCAACTTCACAGCTCGCAACTTCACAGCTCGCAACTTCACAGCTCGCAACTTCACAGCTCGCAACTCGCAGCTCGCAACTTCATAGCTCGCAACTTCATAGCTCGCAACTTCACAGCTCGCAACTTCACAGCTCGCAACTTCACAGCTCGCAACTTCACAGCTCGCAAATTACCTGTTTCCTTATGCTATTGGTCTGAAGTTTTTAGAATTAACAATTTTTATCATTCTCTATGAGGTGAACTAAAATAGCGTTGGTCGGTTACATTCTTACAAAGATATCGCTATATTTGTAATTTGATACCCTGATGTAAACGGATAATTTACTGTTGCGGCCGCACTTTTTGTCGGAGCCAAATAGTTTTAGTTCACCTTCTAGCTATTGATCTAAGTGACGCAATAAAGGTTTTTTGAACCTTCAATAGTTCTTACTTTTTTTAAAATCTTGTTTTAAAAAGAACCCTATTTTCTTTGCTGGGAGGCTGATATCTTGGTTACCATGGCAACAACATTGTGCCAAGTTACATTTTTGCGGACAGGTAGCTAGCAGAATGCAACAGTTTAAAAATAATAAAATCTTCACATTGTCAGAAAAATTAAAAAAAGTTTTGTTTTGTGTAAGACCACATCAAATGTCCAAATGAAGACCTTACAATAAAGACCAAAAATTGGTTAAACTTAATAACTGACATCGCAATTTGAGGCATGAACGAGTGGTCCAATGGTAAAATAATAACCAAAGATTAGTTAAGTCGATATTTTACATTGCAGTTTTAAGTATGTGTTTATAGTCGAGTGACTGATGGTTTGGCATGAGTTTCCATTAGTCAGGTTCAAATCTCGCGGAACTCAAATCTGGCTTAAAATAAAGGCTACAAAACTACAAATACGAAGCTAGCACTACATTCCATACAAAATTGGTACATTAGATTATTTACAACAATGCTGGAGTTATCTGATTTATCTTGTTTATTGTCAACATATATTACTTGTTTTGTGATCAATTTTCTTCTTAGGTCTTTGAGTAGAGCAGGAATCTAACTTGCAGACCACAGATCATTAAACTCAGTAAGATCCTCACCGGCCAGCTCCTATAGTTTCACGATTAAACGAATTTTATTCTCATGAGTCAAAATCACTTACATTATCCAAAGTGAAAAAGCCGAAAACAATTTGAAAATGAAATAAACATGGGTGTGTGCATGCATACATACAGACTAATACAACTAATCGCTAAATTGAAGAAGGGGGAACAATTATTATTTTCTTTTTTCGATTATTTCCTTTGTCGTTTTTCTTTATTTACTTCTTCCACATATCACATATCAATGCCAATGCTGCAGTTTAAATGTAAATTATCGATATCTCCCATATTATCTTGCACCGCCAATTTGTGGGGGGGGGGTTCTCGTTTCCGGCACCGCCATTTTCTCTTTTCGACAATCCGATATGGCATGTTCTGTTTTTCGGGTTGCCGGCACCGCCAACTTTTGTTTTTCTTTCAAAATCCTAGAACACCTACTGCCTGATGGTCTGTATATCTGAATATGTTGAAGACAAACTTGTCATGTGCCGAATATAATACAAAGGAATTGAAACTTTGCTTTAACTCGTCTGCATTAAGTTTGGCACATGTAAAGTTCGACGTGGGAAACAGCCTAAGTTAGCAGTCTTGGTGGTGATGAACCGAACCATGCAAAGCTTCGTTTCCATTTAGTCACTAACTGTCCGCACCAAATGTAAATAACTGCTATAGCGAACAAATTACGGCTAAATGAAAAGCAAGCTTAATAAATATCTAAAGTCATGCTTTTACAATAAAAAAGACCTAACTGATATAGTAGCTCTAATTACCTGACGATGAACTGTCGTCGACGACACCAGAAACTAAAGCGACGTAGGTTAGTACCCGACTGAACTGGGACTTAAGGGTTGGGACCCTCATCCCTGGGCCTCTCCCCATACGTTACCAGCAAAAGACGTCCACTAATCCTTCTGTGCCCAACACTCGCGTACCTGAAACTTACTCCTAGGTACCATTTTACCGCTTACAATTATATCCTAACTCATGCACTGAAAAATATCAATAATTAAACCTGAATAACGTAAATTGGTTTTGAAGGAACATTGATTTCAAGTAAACATCGTGCCTTGGCGAAATCAATAACTTCTTGTTTGTTCGAAAAGAAACGAAAAGTTGTAAATCAGTCGGATGTTGATATTATTCAGCTTTAACTTTCACCACCAAGATTCTTCAATGAGAGAGCTGTACATGGAATGATATACAATTACGCCAACTTCCGGACGAAGGAGTCTTCTTTTTCAGTTAGTTGTATCATCCCCAATGTACAGCCCTCTTCCCTAGTCTTTTTAATACCTTTGCAATTCTTCGGTTTTTTAAGTTTTTTAATCCTTTACTTGCAGCCTTTCCCTTTCATTGACATGCACGCTTACAGCCATATATGACATAATATTTCCGTTTCAAACCTTTAGCAATATTTCCCTTTTAAACTTGTCACGCCGAACCTTATCTCCCACAAACCTTATAAACCCTTCTTAACTGTCAGTTTAATCCATCTATACATGCATACAAACACTGTTTTCCATAGCGTTTAGTAAGTGGCAGCTGGGAGCTATTAAATTTTTACTTTTTTATTCGTAAAAAAAGGATTTTAAATCATATTTTGCGTGCGTCCCTAATTAAAAAGATTCGATTTCAAGTAAAGAAAAGAGAAAGGATCTGATATATATTAAACTTTTTTAAGGGTTTACAATGCCAAACATTAAGACATAGGACAGCAAATCATCTGAATTTTTGGCAACTGTGTTGATATAAATTTATATGTGCTGTTTCACGACCATTGTAATTTATTCTCGGAGGTCCGCAATTTGGCCTGGCTTCTTGACGCGCACGTTTTCTTTCTTTTATTTCATTTCATTTTGCATTTGCCTTTGACTGTTTTGTATATTTTCTGTATTATTTGTGTACACATATATTAATGTTAATTAATAATTACCAGTTGACATGAAGTTAATTGGCTCTAGCTTGCCCATATCTAGTGTGCGTATAGCTGTATTAATGAAACGTGTTACAAATTGTGTACAAATAAATTGTTATAGTAATTGTGTTTTTTAATTTTGATAAATTGCATGCTTTCAACATACGTGTTTAAGCATTAATTTCTAATGGTGGTTTTATATGGTGTAAGATAGTGTTATTCTATATAGTATGTTGTGCAGCTATATGCGACATAGCTACTTATAATACTGATTGCATCTTAATGTGCGCAAGTACGATGTTGTTAGCTGGGTTCCCTATACTTAGTTGTAGCTAATTTGCATCAGTTTATATTCATTTGCTTTCTGATTTTATGTGCATGATATATACTATGACTTGATATACGTGAGGATATACTATGTTTCAGCACATAAATTCTCATGATGGTATCAGATGGTATGTAAGATGGTGTTATTCTGTGTATTATATAGTGTCATATGAGACATATTAGAATATTAGCAATTATATTATTGGAATACATGGTAATGCCTGTAAAAGTCCGATGTTGTTGGCTTGTGCCATACTTAGTTGTAGTTATATATGGGTGCTGGTAACATACGTGCCCTACTTATAGTTGTAGCGAATTTGCATCAGTATATGTATTTGCTCTATGATTTCATGTGATATATATTATGACTTGATAGATTTGTTAATATTTGTTCTTCATTTCTTCTTTTTCGCGGCGTTTTGACTCTCGCTTACCAATCTGGAGTTTCCGAATAATTTTCGAATAATAGTTAAGCAAATACTCCGAATCTGGATTATGTTAACTTTCATATTTTATTTCATGCTCATGTACATGCAAACTATACTAAATCCTGCACTATATGTAGCAACGTAAACTCAACAGAAACCTCACGGAAATCTAAAATTTAATTTAATTTTCCTTGAACTTCGTCGTTAATAATGGTGGTTGAACTAGGATATCAGGAAGAAAACCTTTAGAAACAGGGTGAAACCTCTTTCCTCCAGTTGCTTCGAGTGCGATCCAAAAATCTGTAGATTATTTTAATTATTTTCCGCATAAAAATGTCAGATACTTTCTTTTCGAGCATTTCGAGCTCACGCCCTTCAAGGTCCTTCGTCGGGAAGTTCATGTAGATGGAAACTTGCAAGTGTATAAGATAATTTCCTTACATTAGAGATAAAAACTATCCTTTATGTAGTGAAATATCTTATAAATTTGCAAGATATACCTACCCTGGGTCCAGATTTTTTCAGAGTGCAGGCTAAGCCTCAGCTACAGGAAACTCCCTGATCCAGGGTAAGATATACCATGACCCACTCTTAAACCAAATTTTGGGAAACCAAAGTTGAATAACTTGGAGTTCCTTTGTGTTTAATTTTCTATACCGGATTAAACTAAGGTTTCAAACCGGAGTACCCGGGGGAATCGTGTTTAATATCTGGGAATCATGTTTAACTTCTGTTTTTATAAATATACTTTCAATGTTTGAAAGCCATCAGTTATTCAACTTTAATTTAACCACCAGGATTCTATATTAATTACCTCTTCCATTTAGGTCACCTTTAAATCATCGTCTGTCAGGCATTGTACTCTTTCGCTGGACATTGTCGTCGTTCGGCGGGCATCGTCGTCGTTCGCCGGGCATCGTCCTCATTCGTAGGGTATCGTCATCGTTCGTCGGGCATCTTCGTCGCTCGTAAGGCGTCTTCATCATCGTCATTCACGTCATCTTGTATAAATCATAGACAAACTTCTCTTCATTCTTGCACAGTTTCCAAAGGACAACATTCTTGCACAGTTTCCATCTCTCTGGGACATCTCTCATCTTTCCTGAACCGTCCATCACAAAATACGTCAACGCATTCATGGTTTCATTTTTCACTTCTTACTAAAATTCATTTCATTTCTTGAACTTGCTCCAAACTTTTATTGCTTCATTGTTAATTTGTTTTAACTGCTTCTTTAACTTCTCTTAACTTCGTTGCAGTTAGTTAACAATTAACGTCAGATTGATTCGCGTTTTGAAGATTCTCTTCCCGTACACCTTTTCAACAAACACTCAAACCGGACATATATTCTTTATTAATTTGCTATTTACCATAAATATGGTCTCTGGTGAATAAATATTTGACCATTTCGTTATAAATACGACCTCTCCTTAACAAATACTTAACCATTCTTTTATAAATATGGTCTCTCGTGAATAAACACTTTACCATTCCGTTATGAATATGATCTCTTATGAATAAGAACTTGACCATTCCGTTATAAATATAGTCTCCCTTGAATAAACATTTGAACATTTCGTTATATATATGGTGTCCCATCAAAAAGTACTTGACCATTCCGTTATAAATATACTCTCTCATGAAAAATACGTGACCACTCTGTTATAAATATATGATCCCTCTTGAATAAATATTTGACATTTCGTTATAAATATGATCTCTCGTGAATGAATACTTGACCATTCATGTTATAAATATGATATGTTATGAATAAAAACTTGACCATTCCATTACAAATATATGGTTTCTCATGAATAAATATTTGACCATTCCGTTATAAATATGGTGCCTCTTTAATAAATATTTTACCATTCCGTTATAAATATGGTCTCTCATGAAAAAATGCTTTACCACTCTGTTATAGATATAGTCTCGCGAGAATAAATTTTTGAGCATTCCGTTATAAATATAGTCTCCCATGATTAAATACTTGACCATTCCGTAATAAATGCGGTCTCTCATGAATAAGTACTTAACCATTCCGTTAAAAATATGGTCTCTCCTGACCAAATAGTTGACCATTCCATTACAAAGATGGTCTCTCTTGACTAAATACTTGACAATTATGTTATAAACATGGGAGGCGAAAAGGGTAAAATCATTGGCAAGCTGAAACATAACTATAATGCATTTCCAGAACTCCAAACTAAGCTTTTTCACAAACAATGCGTCATTTGGTCATTTCCACCAAGATTCAATGAATTCCATCACAATTTCCACATTTTCAAAATTTCACGTACCATTCTGCAAAAATTATAAATGAAATTAAAAACCTACAACAAGAGGTATCTCGAACAAAGCTTTTCCAAACATAACGAGAAAAGTCCAAAGTTAGTTTATTCTTAAGGGACCAGCGCTACAATGATGCATGAAAAATAAACTGATTTCAATGCAAAATGCAAAGGTTCTGAATCAAGACAGGTAGCACATAGAAACAGCCACTGGGAGGCCAAATGGGTAAAATCATGGGCAAGCCGAATCATAACTATAAAGCATTTGCAGAACTCCAAACTACGTTTTTTCACAAACAATGCGTCATTTGGTCATTTCCACCAAGTTGCAATGATTTCCATCACAAATTGCAAACTCTCAAAATCTCAGGTACAATTCTGAAACAATTAACAACGAGGAAAAAAGTTACAACAAGAGGTATCTCGAACTAAGCTTTTAAAATATAAGAAGACAAGTCCAATATTAGTTTATTCTTAAGAGACCAGTGGTACAGTGATGTATGGAAAAATACAACTGATTTAGATATAAAATGGAACGGTTCTGAATCAAGACAGGAAGCACATAGATAGAGCCATTGGGAAGCCCAATGCAAAAAAATCATGGGCAAGCTGAAACATAACTATAATGCATTTCCAGAACTTCAAGCTAAGTTTTTTCACAAACAATGCGTCATTTAGTCGTCACCACAAAGTTTTAAAAATTTAAAGTACAATTCTGGAACAATTAACAATGAGGAAAAAAGTTACAACAAGATCTAGAGGAATCTCACACTAAGCTTTTCTATATAACGAGACAAGTCCAAAGTTAGTGTATTCTTAAGAGACATGTGGTACAGTGATGCACGCAAAAATTCAACT
Source organism: Muricea muricata (assembly GCA_963855995.1). Classification (NCBI taxonomy): domain Eukaryota; kingdom Metazoa; phylum Cnidaria; class Anthozoa; order Malacalcyonacea; family Plexauridae; genus Muricea; species Muricea muricata. The sequence goes on along the minus strand of OY979718.1, from coordinate 15,073,870 downwards.
AATTTCGAAGAAAAAAGCAATGTTTCTGAATCAGGACAGGTAGCACATAGAAAAAAGACATTGGGAGGCCAAAAGGGTAAAATCATGGGCAAGCTGAAATATAACTATAACAAACTTCCAGAACTCAAAACTAAGCTTTTTTACAAACAATGCGTCATTTTGTCATTTCCACCAACTTTCAATGAATTCCATCACAAATTGCACATTTTCAAAATTATAGGTACAATTCTGGAAAAATTAAAAATGAGAAAAAAAGTTACAACAGCAGGTATCTGGCACTAAGCTATTCCAAATAAAACGAGAAAGTCCAACTTAAGTTAGTTTATTCTTAAAAGACCAGTGGTACAGTGATGCGTGCAAAAATTCAACTGATTTCGATGAAAAATGCAACCGTTCTGAATTGAGACAGATAGCACATAGAAAGAGCCATTCGGAGGCCAAGTCCAAACATACCTGTAATGCATTTTCAGAACTCCAAAATAAGTTTTTTCATAAACAATGCGTCAATTGGTCATTTCCACTAAGTTGCAAGGAATTCCATCACAAATTGCACACTTTGAAAATTTCAGGACGGTAGAATTCTCGAACAATTAACAATGAGGAAAAAGTTACATCTCGCACTAAGCTTTTCAAAATATAACGAGAAGAGTCGAAAGTTAGTTGCAATTTGCAAATTTTCAAAATTTTAAGTACAATTCTGAGACAACTAACAGTGGGGAAAAAAGTTACAACAAGAGTTATCACACACTAAGCTTTTCCAAATATAACGAGACAAGTCCAAAGTTAGTTTAATCTTAAGAGACCAGTGGCACAGTGATGCATGCAAAAATTCAGAAGATTTCGATGCAAATGCAACGGTTCTGAATCGAGACACATAGCACATAGAAAGAGCCATTGGGAGACCAAATGGGTAAAATCATGGGCAAGTTGAAACATAACTATAATGTATTTCCAAAACCCCCAACTAAGTTTTCTCACAAGCAAAGCGTCATTTGGTCATTTCCTCCAACTTTCAATTAATTCCATCACAAATTGCGCATTTTCAAAATTTAGGGTAATATTTTCGAAATATTAACAATGAGGAAAAAAGTTACAACGAGAAGTATCTCGAGCTAAGCTTTTCCAAATGTAACGAAACAAGTCTAAAGTTAGTTTATTCATAAGAGACCAGTGGTACAGTGATGCATGCAAAAATTCAGCTGATTTCGATGAAAAATGCAACGGTTCTGAATCAAGACAGGTAGCACACAGAAAGAGCCATTGGGAAGCCAAATGGGAAAAAATCATGGGCAAGCTGAAACATAACTATAATGCATTTCCAGAAATGCAAACTAAGCTTTTTCAAAGACAAAGCATCATTTGGTCATTTCCACCAACTTTCAAAGAATTCCATCACAAATTGCACCTTTCATAAATTGCAGCAACAATTCTCGAACAATTAAAAATGTGGAAAAAAGCTACAACCAGAAGTATCTCACACTAACCTTTTCAAATATAACGAGACAAGTCCAAAGTTAGTTTATTCTTAAGAAACCCGTGGTACAGGGATGTATGCAACAATTCAGCAGATTTCGATACAAAATGCAACGGTTCTGAATCGAGAAATATAGAGCACAGGAAGAGCAATTTGGAGGCCAAATGGATAAAATAATGCGCAAGCAGAAACATAACTATAATGCATTTCAAGAACTCCAAACTAAGTTTGTTCACAAACAATGCGTCATTTGGTCATTTCCACTAACTTTCAACGAATTCCCTCACAAATTAAACATTTTCAAATTTCAGGTAATATTCTCGAACAATGAATAATGAAGAAAAAAGTTACAACTAGAAGTATCTCCAACTAAGTTTTTCCAAATATAACAAGACAAGTCCAAATTGTTTATTCTTAAGAGACCAGTGGTACAGTGATCCACACAAAAATTGAACTGATTTCGATGCAAAATGCAAAGGCTCTGAACCAAGACAGGTAGCACATAGAAAGAGCCATTGGGAGGCCAAAGGGGTAAAATCATGGGCAAGCTGAAACATAACTATAATGCATTTCCAGAACTCCAAACAAAGTTTTTTCACAAACAATGCGTCATTTGGTCATTTCCACAAACTTCCAATGAATTCCATAACAAATTGCACATTTTCAAAATTCAGGTACAATTCTGGAACAATTAACAATGAGGAAAGAAGTTTCAGCCACAGCTATCTCGCAAAAAGCTACTCCAAATATAATGAGACAAGTCCACAGTCAGTTTATTGTTAAGAGACCATTAGTACAGTGATCCAGACAAAAATTTAACTTATTTTGATCCAAAATGCAAAGGTTCTGAAGCAAGAAAGGTAGCACATAAAATGAGCCATTGGGAGGCAAAATATGGTAAAATCATGGGCAAGCTGAAACATAACTATAAGCATTTCCTGAACTCCAAACTAAGTTTCTTCACAAACAATGCGTTATTTGATTTGGTCATTTCTACCAAGATTCAATGAATTCCATCACAAATTGCACATTTCTAAAATTTCAGGTACAATTCTGGAACAATTAACAATGAGGAAAGAAGTTTCAGCCACAGCTATCTCGCAAAAAGCTACTCCAAATGTAACGAGACAAGTCCACAGTTAATTTATTCTTAAGAGACCATTAGTACAGTGATCCAGACAAAAATTTAACTTATTTTGATCCAAAATGCAAAGGTTCTGAACCAAGACAGGTAGCATATAGAATGAGCCATGGGGAGGAAAAATATGGTAAAATCATAGGCAAGCTGAAACATAACTATAATGCATTTCCAGAACTCCAAACTAAGTTTTTCCCAAACAATGCGTCATTTGGTCATTTCCACATCCTTCAATGAATTCCATCACAAATTGCACATTTCCAAAATTTCAGGTACAATTCTCGAACAATTAACAATGAGCAAAAAGTTACAACTAGAAGTATCTCGCGCGAAGCTTTTCAAAATATAACGAGAAAAGTCGAAAGTTAGTTTATTCATAAGAGACCAGTGGTACAGTGATGCATGCAAAAATTCAACTGATTTCGATGCAAAATGCAACGGTTCTGAATTGAGACAGGTAGCACATAGAAAGAGCCATTGAAGGGCCAAATGGGTAAAATCATGGGCAAGGTGAAACATAACTATAATGCATTTCAAGAACTCAATTTTTCAAAAACAATGTGTCATTTCCACCAAGTTTTACTGAATTCCATCTAAATTTCCATATTTCAAAATTTCAGGTAAAGTTTTGGAACAATTAACAATGAGGAAGAAAGTTACATCAAGAGGTATCTCCCACTAAGCTTTTCCAATATAAATATGGTCTCTAATGAATACATACTTGATCATTGCATTATAAATATGGTCTCTCATGACTAAATATTTGACCATTCTGTAAATGAATATGATCTCTCTTGAATAAACATTTGACCATTCTGTTATAAATATTGTTTTTCATGAAAAAATATTTAACCATTCACTTATAAATATGGTATCTCGTCAATAAATATGACCATTCTGTTACGATTATGGTGTCTCTTGAATAAATATTTGACAATTCGGTTAAAAATATGGTCTCTAATGAAGAAATACATGACCATGCATTTCGTTACAAATAGCAGGCTCGGACTGGCCTATGTGCCACTGTGCCATGGCACATGGGCCCCTACTGGGACATCAAATGGGCCCTTGACAATTGTTGTTTAATGTCCGTATTTGTAAACATTCAAAGATGTTTAAAACAGACTATCAGGCAGTACGAAACGAAAATAAAAGGAACCGGATGGGAATGATTTGGAATTTTTGAACTCTTCAGGGAAGCAGTTAAATAATTATCATGTTCTCTCCAAAATACCATAAAATCTTCACCTAAAACATTCAGGACGGCAAAAAATTTCAGGGCTCCGCTCAGTGCTAGAATGGCAATGCCCCTTAATTGGGGCCAGTCCAAGTCTGACAAATAGGGTCTCTCATGAAAAAGAACTTGACCATTCCATTATAAATATGGTCTGTTATAAATAAATACTTGACAATTCTGTTATAAGTATGGTTTCTCATGAATAAATACTTGACCATTCTGTTATAAATATGATCACTGATGGATAAATACTTGACCATTCTGTTATAAATATGGTCTCTCTTGAATAAATATTTGACCATTCTGTTATAATAATATGTTCTTTCATGAATAAATATTTAACCATTCAGTTATAAATAGGGTCTCTCTTGAATAAATATTTGACCATTCTGTTATAAATATGGTCTCTTATGAATAAATACTTGACCATTCTGTTATAGATATGGTCTCTCATAAATAAATACAGGAACATTCTGTTATAAATATGGTCTCTCATTAATAAATACTTGACCATTCTGTTTATATGTCTGGTTTCATGTACCGGTATATTATATTTGTCCAGCACTTTGTTATATAGGCATATGGCCTCAGGTATATTTGACTTGTTTATTTGTACACGACCCATAGGGAAAGATGCTGTGTGATAATTAAATATTAATTATATGCAACTGTCCGCCAAAGTTTGTGTAGCAAGCATGCATGGCATGTGAATACCTCTGATAGTAAATATCTGAGAGAAGTGCCCAGGCCATGGGTATATATTTCCAGCACTTAGCGCTTTTTTGGTAAAAAGCAAAAAATATAGTGCGAAAAAGCCCACAAAAAATTTCTTTTCAAAATCAGTGGCTACAGAGTAAGACAACCACCCAAACACGTCATCAGTTAAGGTTCCAATATTTGCGCCTGAAAACAATATCATTTAGTTAGACAAGTACGAGTTTCGTTCTTGCTTGGTCATTGTCTGTCGTTTTCGATTTCGTTGTTTTTATTATATATTTCTTAGATTATCTTAAGACCTTCATGCACTTGTATCATTTTGTAAGTAGAAACTAGCAGTCCTAGCGATGAATGGCTATTGCCTGGATGGAATTAATTTTTTGAAATATCATCGAGGTAGTTGCCTAAGTATCAAAGCCTAAATAAGGAATAACCCATCATTCCTTGCGCGATGAAACTTCACAGTTTAGGCTTTCAAGTTTCATTGAAATGGCTCGCTAACTAATTTGCACAAGCATGCCTTATGTGTAAAACTTGTTTGATCATTTTTTTTCTTAAATTTTTTTTGGCTCGCGACGAATTTTTTGGGTGCCTATGACTTTTAAAGTTTAAGCAGACAATGAACATGCATTCATGAATTCGAATAAAACGCTAATTATGTACCGCAGTCATTCTGAACTGGTCTCTATATACTGCTGTATTGTTTTATACTTCCAGTAAGTCTCGTTCTAGGTACGACCCTGGCAAATTCGTCATAGAATATATCAAATTCTTTACTTTTCTTTACCACTTGTACCATGTTGATACATGTTGTTCACTAAAAATTCTAAAAAAATAAAGAACTTTAGCATGCAATTATTCTTGAGAGCTTTTGAATGTTGTTAAGAAATCTGCGTACCCAAAACGGCTTTTTATCGCGTATCAGCAGCTCCTTATCTGCAGCAGAGCACCAGTAATATATGCTACATGCTATTGCAGATTAAGGATAGTTACATAGATGTGCAACTGAGGATGCTTCGCCTATCATTTCGCTTTCTCGCTGTCATCAGGTGCTGTTATCTTTTTGAAAGATTTTTTCAAAAGGATGCTTAAACACAAGCTGAGGTTAAGTGCCAAACAATATAAAATATCAAAAACAAGAAATATTTTTCAACTGCTAAAACAGATGAAATTTTTTCTTCTTTAGACTGTGCGGATGAATTAATCCGAATAATGATTTTCCCAAATAAACTTTAATAAGGTTTTTCTTAATTCAGGGTCCTGAAGGGAGCCGGGCTGGGTTGGGGGTACCATTGCCTTTTCCCTAAGGACGTACCAAAGGGGAACCAGACCCCAATTGTTTGAAAATCTAATTATTATTTATTATTATTATTCTTCATTTTTATTTGTTAACTACTTATTATCATTATTATTTATCGAGGCTTCAGTGGTGTAGTGGTCGGACCACTCGCCTTTCAGCTCTAAGGTTCCGAGTTCGGTTCCCAGTAAGGTAGACTTGAACCCAGTCCTCATGTGGAAAGAGTATAGTCAACGCTCTGCCGAAAGTCGTGGGTTTCTCCGGTTTCCTCCCACAGGGAATGTTGACAGGGTGAGATAAGTAATACGGGCCCACAGTAATTGGCTCACGCTGTTGTGGTGACCCTGCCCTTGTGGCAAAGTTAATAAATTAAATTACATTAATTTGTCCTTTAGTAATGTACACTACACATTTTCCAGGAGGCATCATAAATAACTTCGAGTTGGGAGACACTCCTATACTAGATATAGCCTATTTCTAACCATTTCTTATATTTAATAATTAGATTACGAGCTCGAGATAGAAATCAGAGGTCAAACATGGAGTGTTCAACAAAAAATTTGATTTTTAATTTAAGCAATTTTTTTAAGAAATCTCTATAAGATGATTGTTTCGCTACTCGCTATCTATCGAGGAATAGATAGCGAGTAGAGTAACCAATCAAATTACAGCATTTGCAATAGTATACTAGTATGATTCTACTAATTATAATTATATACTATTTATGGACTAAATGGATTTCCACAATTGACAATTCCTCTATTACTTCCTCGCGAATTTTGATTCAAATGACTATGTGATAGGGTGTCCGCGCATACTACAAATATTTAAAAGTTATTCTATGAACTCGAGTCGTATATGAGCTGATTTATTATGTAGACAACAACTGCTACCAAAAAAACATCCCAGTGCCAGTTATCTTTAACTAAAATATACTTGAAAATATGGGCATAGCGTAGCCAGGTTTAGACAATTTAAAATGCAACGTTCTCTGACTAAATATTTTATTAAAAATATATTTATATATATAAAATATATAAAATATAAATAAAAATAAATATAAATATATATAAATATATGTATATAAAATATATATATATATAATATATATATATATATATATATATATATATATATATATATATATATATATATATATATATATATATATATATATATATATATATATATATATATATATATATATATATATATATATATAGACTAGTATTGAGCATAGAATCATACGAGTAGAGTGCTAAATACAGAAGTAGAGCAGATATATATATATATATATATACAATGGGTGGACAAAAAAAAGTGGCCCCCCATTATAATACGGTTGTTGTGTATAAAAGACAAAAAGTTCCAAAACAATTCAGAAATATACACGGTGCCGTCCAGATAAATAGCAAATAACATTATGTAAGTGTCAATTTTACTACTTAGCATTCAAAAATGTATTAATCGGTTAAATACTGAACTTGTTTCAAAGTTGTGTTTCAATGTATGGGGGTGTTTGTCGTTGAATGGTGTTGGCGATCTGCATCGGGTAAAGGGTATTTTGACGGGGCCAGAATATCGGAAAATTTTGATTCATCATCTGGTTCCATCAGCCAATCGATTAAACTCTGAAGGCTTTATCTTCCAACAAGATAACGACCCTAAACACACCAGTAACGTTGCTAAAAAATACCTTCAAAATAAGAAGATAGAAGTGATGAATTGGCAACCCCAATCACCGGATTTAAATCCGATTGAAAATTTATGGGGTCAACTCAATCGCTTAACTCAAGATCGCAATCCACAAAACGAAGATGAGCTTTTTGACATTCTGAAACATGCTTAGTACTCCATGCCTGATGAATACCTGCATAACCTTGTTGAAAGCATGCCGAGTAGGTGCAAAGCTGTTATTAAATCTAAGGGATGGCCAACCAAATATTAACAAATGTTTTTGACAATGTAAGAAATGCATAGACATCTTGTAGTTGGTGAAGTGTTCGTGTTATGTAAGACTTTAACACACTGTCCATAATTGCAAATATCATTGACTACATTTTAAAAAATGTGTTCAGTTTCTTTATACTTCCAATGATTGCTTTGTTGTGTAATTCTCACATAAAATTAACGCTTAAATGATGTGATTTGCCACATATCTGTTTAGTACCATGACTATTTATGAATTGTTTGTTATCCTTCATTGTTTCTTATACATCATATATACCAATACCATATTTATGAATTGTTTGTTACCTTTATTGTTTGTTGTACTTCATATATACCAATACCAGTATTATAATTGGAGGGGGCCACTTTTTTTTGTCCACCCATTGTATATATATATATATATATATATATATATATATATATATATATATATATATATATATATATATATATATATATATATATATATATATATATATATATATATATATATATATATATATATATATATAAATATTTACATTTTATTAGAATCTTGGCATACAGCTGTAATAACTAATTCTGACAATAATTCTAAGCCGCTTCCAAAACAATATGCTACGCTTGTTCGCAAAACATGTAATCGCTAATTACTTCCTACTTGATATCGCATTTCATTGCACAACTTGAAAATAGTTTCATTCCGCTTTAACCCGTCCACGGCTACGGTTAGGTAGTGGAAAGCTCGTTTTTAATAAAATATCTAGTCAGAGAACGTTGCACTTTAAACTAAATAAAATATACTTATTAGTCAGTTTAGCAATGTAAACAACTTCAGCTAATACCGCATAAAACACTACTTATCGTTATTTAAAATTATGTTTCAAACAAATTTTGCCAAAGATTTAAAATTCTTAAAAAATATGCGAAACATGCGCTTGCTGACCTCAAAATTGAGCACAGTTTTTGTAATTATAGCAATTCAAAACAAGTATTAATTCGTAAAAAACTGTATTTTATACTTGTTTAGGTGACATTTCAATCAAGTACTAACCTTGAAAAACTTTATATAAGTTTATGTGTTGTACTATAATGGCCAAAAAAGGCTGCCAAAATGCTCAAAACAAGATTTTTTGCGTTCGAAAAACTTTCGGCCGTCATCTTGTTTTCTCTACTAGTAAAGGATAATTATGAGCTAATATCCTACAAGTAGCGAGCCAATCAGATTACAGAAAAATTAACATTCGATGGCAGTCTATATAATTAATACTGATGTACTGACAATTGTTTCTACACTGACAATTCTATATTTTCCGTATTTTAGAATATTTTCAAACCAAACTATGCAACCTTACAGCTTTTAAGATTCTCTCAGATAAAAAGCTATAGTATTCGCTTTTAGAATGATTAAGTCACCGGAACCTCGTAGAAAATATTTTTAAAATGACGAGTTTAATGAAGAATAACTGATAAAGGCAAATATGTAGCGGGCACGTAAGTACGTATGTACGTATAAAAGTATAAAAAAGACTTCACGTCTCTCCTGTTCTGAGGACAGAAAATGATATAAGTAAACCGTCTCTGCCTAGTCAGTGAATATAACTCCACGGAGAAAAATGCACTCAGTGTGATTACATTCAAAATATAGTTTTTTAAATGCAATAATATACAAATTTTATTGTGTTAAAAGTTTTAATTTAAGTGTTCCTCGAAGAGGCTTTTCGACACAAACTTACATTGATTGATAGAAGTTAATCTAAGAATTAAATTATTACAGTGAAAAATTTATCTATTCTTAAAACATATCTTTTTCTAATTTATTCTTAAAACGTTTCAAGCAGGGCGTTAGCTTTAAATCATTGTCCAGGCTGTTCCATATTTTTGCTCATCCTTAAGGTTACATTACATGATAGGTGCCTTTGGCACAAAAAACATTCACTATTCAGTCAGTTTTAACGGAACGTCTCTCAAATTTGGCAGAAATATTGCTTGATAGCTGTAGAAATACGGGACTTAAAACCATGTAGGTGAGTTTAAAATTATAGCGATAGTCGCGTGGTTTTTGAGAATCGGCAGTCTTGGACGCGACGAGTTTTCTCCTTCGCCAGATTTACGCAGAAACTTCCCAATTAACATTTTCCGAATCTCTGATAATCAAGTTACAAAAACATGTTCGCATTTTTTGACAGGTTGCGTTATAGCTGAGATATAAGCCAGGCAACTTTAGCGTTCCTTCTGTTCGGGAGTGCGTTGAGAAAAACTATCATAACTCAAAAAATATCACGTTACAAAAAATTTCCGAACACGTTTTTACTCCTTAACTATCTCCCTATATTGTGACAAAGTTTGGGCAAAATTGGTTAAAACGTACGAGCTGGAAAGCTCACTTTGTATTGAGAATTGCGCAAAGTTTAGAAAATAGAGGCGATCAAACATTTCGCGGGTATTTTAGCGGCACTTAGCATTTGTACCTCCTACTTCCTTAATCCTTTAATCGCATTTATCATTAACCAATTAGGTTCAACTTTCGTAATTGCTATTTGGCAAGGTGTTCTTTCCACCAATGCTTTTACTAGTGCGGCAAAGTCCTTTTAGCATTCGGTAAAGTCAAACCACTGGAAAAATGCCGGTTAGACGCAAGAGCAAACAAGGCAAGGAAACCTCATAATCGTCTGCGCATAAAAGGAGATGGACTGAAACAACGGGCGCAGATAGTGAGGACGGAAATACAAGCAAACAAACCCTTTTGGATAAAATGTTTGTTCTCGAGTAAATTTTATTTTATTGGCGCATAGGCAATATCACACTTGTAAATGTCACGCTGATTTCCTCGCTTGAACCGGAATAGTCTGTTTCACTGTCGCTTGACGCAGTAAAGCTATCATTTAAATAGGACTGCTTACTCGCTTTTAGCTTCCTTGTGCTAGAAGACGGCGAGCTTAAACTTGAAGCCATGCTAGTTGAGTCATTTGACTGCCACTGTTCTTCCTGATTAAACCAAGAACCACGGTCGCTTTCTACTAACGTTTTCAACATGTATTCGTATTTTTTTTATTTTTACCTTTTCCAGGATTCATAATCAGTGTTATAGCTACGTATCAGCATGCGAAATAGGATCTGATGTAGAAAGCAAAACAGATGGCCACATACTGTCACCTCGACTGGATAATTTTGATGAACGTGTTAACAGAAAATGCCAATCTCAAATGCAACTTTCGCGGCAAAATATTTAGCAACTTTAATACATTTGTCCATATCTCTTTTGCGTTTTAAAATTTTAAAATTTTTTTTGCATATTTCGAAAGCTCGCTAATTAATTAGTAAAAATCGATAAAAAGCTCAAAATAGGTAATTTCAACATTTTTTCATATAATGTAACCTTAATTAAATGTTCTTTGACCTATCGTAGTATTATACATTGGTATTTGAAAGAGCTCACGATTACAAGTGTAACGATCAGGTAAATCTGAACGCTTATCAAATTTATTGCACAAGTAAGGCGAAGCTAAGTCGTGAACACACTTATACATCATATCAGTATCTCTAAAAAGCATGTGTTCCTTCACTGGGAGCCAATTCAGCTCTGGCAGTTTCGGTGTGATGTGATCGAACTTTTTAGTATTTGTCACAACCCTGCAAGCAATTAGTTTTGTACCAATTGCAACTTATTAATATTTTTGGCTGAAATATTTTATTAAAGTGATGTTTGTCTTGCTACTCTCAGTCCTATATCCGGCACACAGGGCGAGCTAAAAAGTATCTCTGGCTATGGTGGGGATCAAAACACATGGAACCTGACCGCGCAGCTCAGTTGGCAGGGCATTGCATGGACATAATAGTAGTTTAAACTCTCTATTCAAATCTACAAAATTATCCGATCTAAAAACTCAACAGCAACTTCTTTTGCACGTATTAGGAAGAATGAGCACACCTGGCCCGCATCACCCCACCCATGTGGCTATTTCATTCTTTCAAACATTATAATTAGTTTTTCTTGCTTATTCAGCTTTTTTTCATTGAACTTTGTCTTCTGGTCAGGTCCATAACATTGCCACTAAATGTAGCGTTGCACTGTTACTAATGATCTAACTATTTTAGTAATTTTTGCCTGTATTGATGAACTATGCACTCTGGGAACATCAACTATGGGAACTGTTTGCTGTTACTCGGAGTCTTGGAGAGAGGCAACCTTGGCTAGCCTGGTTCTTGGCTTGATGGTGATTAAAAATTAATCTTGTGATCATAGTAGCCTGCAGGAAGTGCTAGGGCCAAGTCACAGTAATTCTCTTAAATTTCTTTCTTGTATTCTGTGTGTCCTCCTTTTCAATGCCTTGAGAGTTGTCCTTTGTTGATGTCTACATGGAAAATTAGCATTAAGCAGTTCTCCAAAGAATACATACCAGCTCAATGGGTTGTTTAACACTCACTGTATAATAATGTGCCTAAACCAGTGAATTTTATCAGGGTCTTAGCCGGGATCTGCAACTTGGTTGTCCAAGCTGTCTGTTAAATTACTTGTAAAATGTACAGTTTCGCATTCATCATAATTGGGAATAAAGATACAGTCATGGTAATTATGTAGAGCCTTTGTACAGCAAAATTACTCCCAAGTAATATGGTTGAAAATTAGTGCAAGATCGATTATTTAGTAATAATGAGTTAGTTCAACCCTGGGTTGTTAGTTCCATGAGACTGAGACAGCTTTGAACAAATTTTAATTAACAATCCAAAAGGCGCCCTAACGTTCAGTTTGAGCCACCTAAAAGCGATTAAGAAACAAACATCTAAACTCTGTCTTTTTTAAGCAACTGTCTAATTCAACATTGGTACCATATGCGTAACTAGGGCGCAAATTGGGGGGGGGGGGTTATCATTCATACATTCGTGGGCAGAACTTATGTAGATGGTAAGCAGGGCCGTAGCTAAAACGTTAATGGGGTGTATATTCATATATTCCTGTTCTGCACGACGAGTTTCTTCTCAAATCAAATTCAAATTGATCAATTTGAATTTGATTTGAAAAGAAATTTGTTGGGCAGGACATAAATATATGAATAACCCCCCTCCTACCTCCCCTTAATAACGTTCTAGCTACGGCGTCTATTAAATTGTCAAAAATTGGAAAATTTCAAGCTTCTTCTTTTGAAAAAGAACTTATGCATGTCATCAGAAAGCGCATAAAAACAACATATAACACATTATTATGCTTACCATGATTTTTCACGTTCAGGTGAAGTTGAGCGATTGAAAACTTATTGTCAGGCTAGTTCTGAAAAAATTTGCACCATTTTGATCATTTTTCACATTTTGAAGCAGCAATAACTCGGAGGCGGCTTGAAAATCCAAAGTAACCGTTAATGTCTTCGTGTATTTTTACGCCCCTTTTTGATGACATATTTTTCAAAGGAAGGGACTTAAAATGTCCCAATTTTCGATAACATAATTTATAGTTTAATGCTAAAATGGGAAAAAAAAGTGTTTACTGTTGCCTAGCTACAGCAATAGCAGGTCCAACATAGTTTTCTAATATCTACAGGCCACCGTCTTTAAAAAAATGCGCATGAGATTTGGTCTCCACAAGTGAGCCATTTTGATGAGAAATCACCTCTCAGGTAGACGAATGATGGATGATTAGTAACATCAATGCTCACAAGTGTATCATAGATTATAACATTTTATAATATAGCATTTTTGAACCCTGATTGGATAAGAGACGCGTTGACATGTAAACCTGGAAAATTTCCCCCGAAGTAATTTTATATTTTTTATGCTATGTTATACAGGGTGCCCTAAAAATGCCTCCCATTAGACTTGAGGATACTTATTTAAACACGAGTTCAGATTGTTAACCGTGACAAGTCCAATATCCTCTTCCTTAGTGCAAATTTTCAGATCAAAATGTTGAACTGTGTTATCTTTTTGTAGCAATCCAAAGAAGGAGAACTACAATTGTAACTTGTCCAAGTTTTGCATGACAACATTTTGCTTTTATTTTCTTACTAGCACATTTAATTGACAAGAAAAAGATTAAAATAACAATAAAAGAACTAGAACAAGTTTGAATGTCGTAACAGCACTGATATTCTTCCTACAGTGTGTTCTCTTTGAAATTCTAAGCATGCTCTGTTTCTCATGTCTCACATGGCCCGCCTCACAGTCCTTGTTCTTCAAAGTGCTACAAACTCACAAGTGATCACTTACTGTTTGGCTTGTAAACGTTGTCTGGTGGAATGCTGTTTTGTAAAGTTGGCCTTTTATGTATCCCAACAAAAAACATTTAGTGGAGCAAAGGTGTGGATATTGTGGTGGGTATTTGTGGTGGATATTCGTGGTGGCGAAATAAATATGTTAAGTCAAACAATTTTATGATGCAAATCAAAGTTAATAAATTATGCAACACTTGGACAAATTCGAATTTTGGTCTTGCTTCTTTGGATTGCTACAGAACTCATAATATTTCAATAATTCTACCCTAAAGTTTGCAGAAGAACAAATATCGTGACAGACTTTCGCCAGATAATGGCAATTTATAGACTGTGTTTTGATTTTGAGAAATAAACACCAAAGTTTGGCGAGGGGCATTTTTTTTGGGACACACTGTAAAAGAAATATAAAACACTTTCCCTGAAATTTAGTGAAAACAGTCCGCCCTGCAGGCGTCGTGTTTCCACACAATTTCTCCCTTTCCCAATTTTCACAAATATTGATAGAACTGAATATCAATACGGAAAAAATGTTTTATATTTCTCAAATGAATAGCTAATACATAATCATCTTGTTTTTCCGACACGCAAGGAACAAAACATGACCTACAGCAAATTACTTTATTTACTTACTTGTAAACATTCCTCCTTTGACTTTCCAGATATTTTCTGTTTTGTTGAATTTAAAATCTTTGATTTTCTCACAGAGGTGTCAGAGGATGAGTCATGTGATAAAAGTTCTCTTTTAAGTTTAATAGGTTTTGATACTTGACCATCCATAGTAAGAATCCTAATTTTGTTTGCACAATCTGTTGTTGGACTGCTGATTGAAAGCTGACTATGGCTGTCGTGTAAAAAGTTGCAAACTTCTTTTTTGTCTAATATTTTGGCGTCATTGGATGAGATATTTTTTCTATAAATAAAATTTTAAAGTTAATAGCTGAGAATTGCGGCTAACGCCGGTCAGGAATTTTTAAACTACAAAACAACTTAATTTAATTTGCAAAAGACAAATTTAATCTATTTACTTTTTGAATTAAATTTACATAGTATCATACATAATGTACTGTATATCATAATTTATATGTCCCAAACTTAGCATTTCAAAACTGATGGGTGATTGTTGGCGGAGCATGAATCTCACTGCTTCCAACATCTACACAGACGTCTCTACGCAAACTACGCGACCAACGAACATACACACAGGATTGCACAGCGTAATAGAACAAATGACAGTTTGGAACGAATCTAGTTCGTCACCAGACAGTTAGCGACACTTCGTTTCTCAGAAATCAGCGATAATATCACTGGCAAAAACCTTTCCGTTTCTTCGCTGCCTACGTTGCCGGAATCCTCGTACACTGATATCAAGTCTTGCCTCGTCTTGAACATTCGCTGTGTCGTGAAGCTGCTCGCCAGTGACTGGGAGAAGAGGTGGTTCGATCTGAACCTCATTAAAGTAGCATCGAGCAGCCAGATATCTGAGGATGTCTCATACTTCATCATAGCGTTGATGAATAATATCACCCCTGGCACAACTCATTGCATGGTCAATTGAACAGGGTTTTCCACAAACACAGGTTGTTGGACGATATCTCAGCTCCCACCGATGGCATCGTAAAATTCTCTTTTGTTTAGTGAGTAGTTTTCTTCCTTTACTTTTTTATCCCTTTTTTATTTAACATCAATGTATTTTATGATAGATACGGCCAAGCCGCTAACATATATGACCAACGGTCAGTCTGTGCTGAAAATCTGCCAGATTAGCCACAAACGCTGCACAAGCTGCCTGAGGTTCTAACAATCCCACTTTGGAGAGAATGATCCCACTTCTGATGAGTCGCCTCCAATGGGCAAACCGGCTTCTCTGTAGTTGTTGTGATCCAGCACTTGAGAGGATGTCACACAGGCTTGATGGCAGAAATAACAGATTTCCAGCAATCCGTCGGATAACTTGTTCTACTGCAATACTGTAGGGCTAACACCTGCATGGGTCTTGTCAAGCAGAATGAAACGACACGCGACATATGCGTCTACTGATTGTAGGTGTCGGTCTTCTTTTATATAGAAGATACGAGCAATTTCTGCGAGACTTGAATGCAGCTCTGTTCCATTTTCCGAATTTCTTAGCACTAGTATTCTACGCCAGCCATAATTATCAGCCCCCCCCCCTCTTGGGCTTCCAGTTTGCGGATTCGACCTATTTTTTTTGGCCAGTGAAGTCACTGATTCTAATCTTTTAAGTTGAAGTTGCAAAAAACTTTAAACAAGTTTTCGTAACCATTTACCCAATTCTTGGCGCAGCGAAGGCTCTCTGGGTAGTAGATGCACCTTGAAATACACAATCATGACCACTGATTTGTATGGTTATTGTCATGCATGAGCATTAAAAAGAGTTACATAAAAAAAGAAATTACAGAAAGTACAGTAGGAACCCACATAAACTTCCTGCGACAATTTGTTCACGATCTTCCCCATTCCTGGGATTTTGTTAGTCAACTTATTATAATTTAATTTGTTTAATTTTTGTTGGATTTTGCCACGAATTTTTTTCCCGGTAGGGTTGTCAGAGGGATGCCGAGGCCAAAAAAATCTCCCGGTGCCAAGTATAAACAGGCAATAAAATTAATGTTTTTCGAATAACAACTTTGCAATTCTTATTCTTTGCTACATCATAACATATTTTTAAAACTTTGCAACATTTCCACATTTCTGACATGCACATAATTGTATCAATCCCAGGTGAGTTGCATCACCAAGTGTAAAACGTGGAAAATTAGTTCATATTTATGTTACGGCTGGTGTAAACTACATTTTATTTGCATTTTATCCTGCTTTAAATATTTCTTCTGGGATACTTTTATTTGAGACATGCAACCTCCAACTGTGGTCGACCATTTACTGCAATCTCCCATGAAAACCCAGTTTTTAATTTAGCCCAAATTTTAACAAATTATATGCCAATCAATTCATTATACACTTAATATCTCATTCGGAAAATAAATATCAAAGCCACACATATTGCTTTTAGTAGAGCCAAAGGCAAAACAGTTTCAAAAAGTACATATATTTATTAGAAGTGACGTTTCGATACATTAGCATGCAATATTGAATATTTGAACATATAAGTTCTTAGTGTTATGTTACAAAGTGTTAATTTACAAGGAACAATTTGGTATAACTAGGACAAGATAAGACACCGTGATACAACTAAGACAAGGACATTAACACAAAAAGACAGTCAACCAATTAGAGAAGGTTATAAAGAATCGAACTGCCATTGACATTAAGAGTAGGTTTGTATCTATTTATGAAGAGGCTCTCGTGTACCATTAACTCATACGGGTTGAAACTGGAAGAAAAGATTTTGAAATCGTCAGAGTCCACTTTGTGACCAGAAACACACACGTGGGGAAATACCCTGGACATAACGGGTTTAGAGGTACGTTTTCCCGTGATACCCAGGTGCTCTGATATTCTAGTGTGTAAATTGCGTGTGGTTTGACCCACATACGACGCGGAGCAGCATCGACACTTAAAAATTACACAACACTAGATCTTGGTAACTACTTGGTAACTTTATCCTTAAACGGGGAAAAAGATATTCGTTTGGAGGAACGGGAAACGAACCTGATGTCGAGATGAGGAAAAGCAGCATTGCAAAGGCGATTGATTTGGGTGCGGATTTAAAGAGAATGTGTCCCTGTGAATGTAAGGCAGATTGGCAGAAGTAGCTTATTTTCTTGAGAATCGTCTGGACAGAAGGTTTGGGATCGAAGGTATTGTCCAAAAATCTACGAACAATGCGTTCAAGCACGTAAGACGGGCAGTGGCGTAGGAACAGGAAGGGCTAAGCCCACCCAAAAAAAAATCTGTCCGGCGTGATTTTAATCACGTGAATGTTGCAGACAGAGCTCATTTTAATCACGTGAATGTTGCTACAGAGCTCGCGCCTTCGGCGCTCGTATGTTCAGCCCCCCAACTTTTAATTCGTTCCTACCCCTCTGGAGACGGGTAACCATTGAGTTAATGACAACCTCAAGTTAGGTGTGGGAATTTTTTATAGCTCGAACAGAGGTTGAATATGCGATTAATACGGCAGGATACTAAGCAGCGTTTGTAAGTGAGTGGGATAAAACTGTAAAAGTTGGTGAAGAGACCAGTAAACGTGGGTTTGCGGTGAACAGATGTGGTGAATTTACCCTGGGAACAAGATATGTCTATATCACGTTGACACTCAGAGATGAAGGTTATATTAGGGTTCTGTTGGTTGAGATATTTAAGGAGAAGAAGAAGCATGTGGTTCAAGGATCGGAAAAGAAGAAAGCAGTCATCAAGTGAACGTACCATTGGTAGAGTAGAGGCTTGAACGAAGAAGGACAGTTCTGGGACCAGATTTGTTCATGGAAGGACATGAACACATTGGCAAAGAGTGGACCTAAGAGACAGCCCATTGCCACGCTGTCCATGTGTTCCATCTGTCCATCAGAACACCTTTTAAAGTGTGACACTTTACCAGTCTCACTTCCTCAAATAGAATAGTCTACTCAACACAGGATTAGTGACATCTTTATATTTAAATGAAAATATAAATTATACGACTGCGTATAATTCAATCGACACTAATTAATACTTGGAAAATTGGAATACTGCCATAAATTTACATTCAAGCATGAACTATTTCACACGAATGTTCACGTTTGAAACGTAACGCTTTCTCATTAAATCAATTTCCTCACTACACTGGACATAGTGGGTTAGAGGTACCGGTACATTTTTCTGTGAGAGGAGAGATACCCAGGTACTCTGATATTCTAGTACATAAATGGCATGTGGCTTGACCCACATACTACGCAGAACAGCATTGATGCTTAAAAAGGCACACAACATGCCTGTAAATTTGCATTTTTGCAGGCAGCTGAAAAAAATCGCAATTAGCCCTGTATGGTTCTAACTTGCCCACTCTGCTTGAATTAGTTAAACCACACAACACTTGTTAGTTGCAACCCAGGATCTCAGTTAGCTTCAGGCACTTGCAGATAGTGCTGCTACTTAGAATCCCAACATTTGACAGGCATAGCACACAACATTAGATCTCAGGAACCTTATCCTTAGACAGGGAAAAAGAAGAGATGTGTCCTTTTGGGCAAACCCCATGCATTTAAATTTGGTGGTTACAGTTGCAACAATAGAAGAATTCTGAAAACATTTGACCAATTTATTTGCTCTAGTTTAGCAGTTCCGCTGATCAGTTCTTTAAAATTTTGAAAAATTTATTAAAATGTTTACAACTTCCTGGTTACTGACCAATCAGCAGGTTTACAAATAAGGTATTCTGATTAATCAAGTTCTACATAAATCTTTCAAGAACCTTTTCAAAATTCTGAGGAATTGATCAGAGGAACTGATAAACTTAAGCAAATGAATTGGTAAAATATTTTCAGAATGCTTCTGTTGCTGCAACTGTTGTAATTCCCAACTTCAGGGCAAAAGATTATCTTCTCAAAATTGTCATTTTACATGTCAAGTTTAGCTTATCCTGACTTGGTCTGCTAGGCTGAAATTTGTCAAGTCAAGTAGCCAAAGCAACTTTGAAGAAATGTCATGTGATGTAATTTGACATCATTTATGACACAGTTTCAGGGCAAAAGAATTAGAATAATGTTTATAATCAGCGCTGCTTCTATAATAATACAATAAAAAATTTACATGCACAAACTTAACCCACAGCAGTTTGAAAGGTCAGACCAGAGGTGGAAAAAGGTGTCAAATTTTCAAGGGGATGTCAGGTGCATAAATTGATTGCAGTGTAACCACATCCATTCCCTGAGGTTTGTCTTGTACTTTACTGGGAGTTAATAAGTTGATAAAAAGAACGCCCATGAAGTAGACACACCAGATTGACTACAGTGACTACACAATGGTGACAATTGGCAATGCAAAATTTCCAAGAAAATCCCATTTAATTTCATTGGCAATAAAGCAATTGCCAATTGACATTTGCCACCAGAAAGTCTAGAATCAAGAACCCGTCTAGGAACCCCATTACATAGTTTCTGCATACCGTTTAATTCCCCGATTGCTGCATCCCCATTCGTTTGTTTTTGGTGATCCAGTAACACGTGCAAAATTTTGCTTTAGTCTGAACAGTCTATTTGCTCGCCTCATATGAGTTGTTCTTTGTGGCAAAGGTACGATATAATGATAAAATAGTTGTACCAGATCATTCTTGCTTTTATCAACCAAATCTTTTTTGGGTATGCCACGAGAAGATAAAATATCTATAAGTTTTTCAACAGATAATATTTCTGGATGACTTAAAATACTATTAGAATCATTAGAATCCGTCGCCATGTTTGTTTACTTTTCTAACGGTGATCTCTGGATAAACCTGGACCACTGACCTATCAAGGGTGCACAGCCGTACAGAAACGCGGACACGGTAAACGCGGACAATGAAAAATGGGAACATGTAGCGAATAAAACAATAAATGATAAAACAAAAATAAGTATAAAATTACGTGAAGCCCACTTTATCGTGCAATTATTGTAAGAGGCAAGTGGTATTACCCAGAGATTGTGATAAATTGTTGTAAAGTACACAATGACGTGCGACTTTGACAATTAAGCAAAAATATTATCGTCTCTCGCCTCAAGATATTTATTCAAGACGTTACTATCTCTCTGCTGCCGCTATTATAAAAGGAGCCACCAGTCCGTAGGAAAGCTGGGTGGATGCATGTAATTGCAAAGATAATTAGTATCAACATAAGCTTTTCGGCGAGGACAATGGAACTCGAAATTACTTGTTTCAGATATTATTTCCTCGTTCTTTAAAAACTTTCATTTTCGAAATTTTTCAGACCAATTTAAAAGTTTTTCGACCCATTCACTCATTCGTGAAACGTGAAACCTATTCAGATATTTGTGAAACCTAGTTACACTAAGGCCAGCTTGGGCTCTGTGGGCTTTCATAGCTGAAGTATAATTCCTTCAAAATGACCACCACTATAGGAGGAGTGTCAGTGATACTCTGTATTAATTTAACGAATAGATTTAATTTTTGCGTGCGTCTGTATTGCAATTGTAAATCACAGATGACGTCATGACGCGCAAACACAAAAAATACGCCGCCGTGACAAAGTCGAGGGCCGCGACTTTTTGTTCTTGGCACGCATACATCTTCTGTGATCTACTACAGTACAGAAGCACAAAAAATGCAGTCTATTTGCTTCATATAATAAAAAAAGTTTAAATAAACGAGAAAAAACCTGCGGAAACATTTTGCTCAAGTGCACACGCCATTGGATGACGTCATATGTTCTATGATAATAACACACGGCTCTCGACCAATGAAAATCGAGAATGAACTTGCACTATTATATATATTGAAGTAGTAACCAGATACGTATATGTTTTGCTTCCGGCTTCCGATCGGTTGCTGTGTTGTATGTAAATTAATATTAACATCGTACTTCAAGGCTCCTTTATATCTCAAGCCTTTCGTACAAACAAAAAACTAAAAGTTATGAATCGTTTTGCTATTTGTTCGCAACTTTTACTCTTCTTTCTGTATTGGATGGGTGCAGAAATGACAGTGGCTGAAAGTAATGAAAGCATGCCTGCACCTTTTACCAGAGTCCTCTATATCACGACACCACTTATGAAAGGTAAAAAAAGAGTCGTTTATTTTATTTACTGGTTGGCTATTGTTCTTCAAAGCAGCAGTCAAGAAGCAAAAAATTAACTTTTGCTGGGATATGTGTTGTGTAACAGAATGTAAATGTCTTTGTGGCAAACTAAGGCTTTTATGAATGGACGTTGCGGAAGTAATAAAAGTAGTTCTGGAAAATATTAATAGGGGTTTTAAAAAATCCTCAGAGTCGAGGATTTACAAGTACCATTGTACCAATTTCGGAACAAAGTTTTTCATTGGGGAGGACTTGAGGAGGTTATGGAAATCCGTTGGTTGGGGCAGTGGCGGATCTAGAGTAGGTCAAAATAAATTACTACAGCTCATTCTTGGATAAATTTACATTTTAAAACACCTTCAAAGCAATTTCATTTGTAAGATTTTATTCTTTGGAAATTCATAACCAATGACATTGTTAGAAAGTTTTTTGAATTTAAAATTGGGCTGCTATAATTTATTTTGACCTACGCTGGATCTGCCACTGGGTTGAGGGGGGGGGGGGGGCACTGTAAAGATTAAATATTACATACTTTAGTTCAAGATTGCATTACTTGATTGGAAAGTTTAGAAATTATGCCCCCATCATGCTCAATGCATGAAAATGTATTTTACTATTAGGGATATACAGCTTACTAGGAGGATACAACTAGTATAATGCAATTTATTAGTTTCTAATACTATCAGTTTTACTATGTTGTCATGTCAATTCCCTTGATTAGAAGAAATGTTTTTAATTGATGTGGTTCCCATGGTTACCAAGATAGAGTGTCTCCTATGCTTAAATTTAAAGTAATTTTGTATGCATGATTTTGAGAGAAACATGTAGAGAATGTTTGGGCAACTTTTTTACCCAATGTCCAGGGAGCAATGGTCTAAAACACTCTTTGTCACAGGTCATGGTTTGTCACCTGCCGTGATTACTAGTCACTTTTGTTACTTTTCCAAAATGATATCATGTAGCTATATGTGCCTTGGTTTGAATTATAATGATGTAACACTGATTACTCAGTCTTGTTTATTTTTAATGATTGTGAACAAAACAAGAAACAAGAATTTATGTCAGCAGTATTAAAGAGAAAAAAGGGCTATATAACATGTGGCTTACAGGTGAAGCATATGCCCTGGAACCTGCCACTCATTGCCTGTGTTAGACCTGCTGTCTAGGGAAAGAACTAAAGTGATTTCAACAATATACATAGTTTAAAATAAATGATTAATTTTAAGCCTGGGCTAGAGAATGCAGTTGACTTTTGACAGAGTAAATTATCATATTTTCATAAAGTCACTTGTAGCGTTTTATGAAATTCTCCCACACCTTATCCCATAGCTGGCCAGTTTGCAGTCAGTGTCCATGATATCTTTTCCACTTTTAGTGTGGTGGCGCACTACCAGGGTGTTGTAGCTCAGTTACAGGGGCGCCTCACCATGCTAGTTGTGTTCTTCTCTAGCTGACTTCCTCTTTTCTTAACATCTTAATTAAGGTCACATCCAAGACCATGCCTAGTATTCTCATCTCTGTTGTATTTAACTTTCTACTCTAATCCCCTGCACTCTGAAACATACATCATCACCGGCCTGGCAACTTGTGGAATTCTTCCATCAGCATTACATCCAACCACCTCTCACTCCTGCCTGAACCAACGTTTCATAACGTTTGAACCGTAGACGGGAATACTGCCGAATGTGGCGAGCGTCTGAAACGCAGACTACCTTTTCACAGTCTCCTTTATTATATCATACATCAAACTTTTCATCTGTTTTAGATACAATCCACGCGTGTCTCTTATTATTACGTATTCTTCTCCGTTCTTGCTACGTGCATACCATCGTCTCCGATGGGGCGTCTTTTTAGCGTTCATCTTTAACCCATGCTTCTCCAGGCTCTCTTGCCACCTCAAAAGTATCTTTTCAGATGCGCGTTGCTCAGTTCGCTAATCGCCAGGTCATCTGCAAAAAGCAGCTTCGACAGATTTTAAATTTTCTCTGCTTTTCTTTCTGTTCTCACCATTAATATATTTGTTAAACAATGTCTTATTGTTGCCAGGAAAAGATGTTGTCATATTACAAAACCTTCTGCCAAGATCTTACAATGTTACAAGTGAAGTATTGCCAACTGGTTTCTATGATAAGCAGACTGCAGTAGCTGTTGGAGAATACAAGAAAGCAAATCTTATTTTAAGGTGTCCATGATAAGTGTGCTTATTACATTATTTAAACATGGTTGCATGTTCTGTGCACTTAATTCCATAGTAATAATGAACTCAAGAATATTTCATTTAGATGAATTTGAGGTGAAGCTAAATGAAGCTTCACAACAAATAATTAATTCGTTATATATAATTTAGTTGATACATGTAATGATTTAATTTTAAATATTCTTGAACGTACTTTTCCTATTTTACACACCTGTCTGAGATAGTTCTTTTTTTGTTCAACTCCTTTCTCGTGTATGAGATAGTTCCTTATTTAATATTTTAGCGAGCCTCTTGTGTTCGATGATGTTACAGCAGCGCTTGTCTTAAAGCAGTTATCATATGATGGCTATAAAGATGACGGTAAAATACCACACGGTTACAAGTTTAAGGTAATTCATTTCTTTACTTAAACCCTTCCAAAAAAACCCCTGCAAAACATCAAAGTGCCTATAAGGAACTTTCTCATCTGGGCGTCTACTTTTAAGATACTGTATGACATACACCATTGGATGTTTAGTCTGATTATTCGGCTTTTATGTATAGATTTTCGTTCCTGTGCACAAAGACCGTAATATTGAAACTGAAGGAATCTTAATGGATTCAAATGGCCAAGTAAGCTGGTCAAGTTTTAATTAACTAATGTAAAATCCGAAGAAGCATTACGTTAAAGAATTTACGTTAGCAATGAAGAGCTCTGTTTATCATATTTACTGTATACATCCCTCCCGCTTTAGGTGCGCCATCGTTTCCGAGTTCGCGCACATGGATCACTAGATTCGAGTGGAAACGCTGTCAATCAATTTACACATAACGGGAACACGCCAACAGGGCTGGTGGTAAGATACATACTGGCACATTTCGTTTTCCTCCCAAAGATGTAGTGTATTTTCATTTCCTGGTTTTATTCTATTTTCTTTGAAAGTGCAGGGGAAACAACTTGGCGTCATATTGACGTTATTCACATATGGCTTACAAATTAATGTGTCGCAATTTAATGTTAATTAGTTTTGATGTGTGCGTAATGAGATATTGAGGTGAAATGGGATGAAAGACAGGTTATGTAGTCAGGCGAGTGATGACATTTGGAGATTGGTGATGTGAGGTGGATGGGGCGTTTGCTGTTGCGCTGTGTTGTATTGTGTTTGTGTGTGTTGTTTTGTGCCGTGCCGTGCCGTGCCGTGCCGTGCCGTGCCGTGCCGTGCCGTGCCGTGTCGTGCTGTGTTGTATTGTGTTTGTGTGTGTTGTTTTGTGTCGTGTTGTGTTGTGTCGTGTTGTGTTGTGTTGTGTTGTGTCGTGTCGTGTCGTGTCGTGTCGTGTCGTGTCGTGTCGTGTCGTGTTGTGTCGTGTTGTGTTGTGTTGTGTTGTGTTGTGTGTGTTGTGTCGTGTCGTGTCGTGTCGTGTCGTGTCGTGTCGTATCGTATCGTATCGTATCGTATCGTGTCGTGTCGTGTTGTATAGTGAGACAAAATTAGATGACTGAAGATGACCGATTTATCAGATGACCGATGTTAAAAAATGCTTTAACAGCGGCCAGATTGTAATTGAGTGCATATTTAATTTAGGCATGTGATTTAAATAGCAAAGAACCAAATCCGGTTGCTTTTGGACCGTAAGTAGCTACGCATATCAGTATGCATGCCATGACGCGTGAAGCTTTGCCTTTTCTCTGCTTTCAGATTGTACTTCGTTTTATACATGTAGTCGAACAGAATTAGCTATTTCCTAATCGAGATCGCTAAGCATGTATATATTGTTCAAAGGGACAGTGCGATGAAGAGCACCAGCCATGACACGTGAAAGGAATAAGGCAAAGAATCTTTGAGGCTTTTCCTTATGCCTTAAAGATAACGGGCGTCTTTTTATCTTCGTGCTCTGATTTTAACTTATAGTCTACTGCCACTTTGCGTATAGTTCCTCCAAACAATCCATAGATGCTTTGCGGTTTTGTTAAGTAGAAAATGGCTAAAACGCTGCACCTTTTTCATAGTTACGTCATGTGCCCAAAGCTTCTTTTTTCGAGAAAATTTTTGTCTAATTTTCATGCAGTTGTATGAGCCCTCTTTTACACGGTACCGAATCCGCATGGTCACGACATCGAGTTCGGGTAGTTTGCGGTCATATTTATTCTTGGCACTAAATTCTTTAATATTATTTTAAATTTAAAAAACTACACTCGTCCTCAAACCGTCGAATTTGATATCGTGACCATGCGGATCCTGTACAGTGTAAACGGAGTACAAATTGACTTCGATACCAAGAATAAGTTTATGGCATTTCGCTTAACCCATCCTGTTGATGTCCCCTGTCGGGCAACAGTTGCTTGGCGTAGAGGTGTGAATTGTAGAGTAATGGCATTTTTGATGATACAAGACATAGTAAGCTCACGGCAATCCCATAGTTACATTTATAGTGGCAATAGTAAAAATATTCAAGGGAAACGTGACCTAGGTCTAACACTTGTAACATCAAAAAGCTGTCGAAACATACTAATAAAACAAGAATATGTCATTCCATAGATATCCTATTGTGAGAGCTGTGAAAGGTTTAGAAGGTTACGTGAACCTCAATTTTTACAGTAAATTAATATCTTCAACAACCATATACCAAGAAAAGTGAGAAAAAAATATTGACAGTGTAGGAAAAGATGTAAATATCGAGTAGGAAATCTAAACGAGTAAATGTCCCCGAATCATTAAGCATGTCTTTCGTTTCAAACACTATAAGACCACCCTGGCTTTGTTTTTCAGAAAAAGAAAGTTCACTACCGAGGCCAAGGGTTAGAATATTTGCAAAGAGAACGACTACACGGGAACGAATAAAAAGTTATCACTTGTTCAAGATTGACTAATGTTGTGCTGCCCACAATACTTATAGTTGTCAACAACATGTTGACGGCAATGTTTTTGAGTTTGTGGGGCAGCACGGCATTGTTCAATAAAATGTAAATATAAACAATGTGGGCAGCACAACATTGCTCTATCCTGTTTTTATCAATCTTGAACAAGCGCTAATTGTTGAGTCAGCTCTGATAAATCATGAATTTTAACAATAAATAATCGGAATTACGACGTTCACTTACCTGTTAACATTGATGAGAAGTTTGATCAAAGGTGTGATCAATTAAAAATTCAAGTCAAATGACCAAACTGTGTAACGAAATTGTTTCATCCATTTGGTGACGTGCTGATAAATCATCACGTAATTATGTTGTGTAGATATACTGCTATTGGGATAAGGCTTTTGAAAATGGAACAGAACAGCCGTTTTTTACTTGCTCTACGTTTAGTTTTATTAATACTGATCATAACTGGATTTCTTCTTCAGGAAACGTAGCAATAGGCAAGAACAAGAACGATACGTTTCTCAGTAATTATAGATCAGGAATTCTGATTCATACCGGAGAATGGAAGAACTGGAATGCTTCAATGGACATGCCAAACAGGTAAACAATATTGGTAAGAACTATCCCCTATGATGATTGCTTGGACATATTGAGACATTTGTCTAATTTTCCTTCCCCCCCCCCCCTCCGTCGAAAAAAGAAGCAGTGATGTATCCGCAGTACAAAGAAACAAAAATGGATTCGAGAATTCTCATTATTTTTGCATCTGCATGAGAGCTATTTTCATTCTGAAAAGCTTCCCAAGGTCTGGAAGAGATGGAAATGTTTCTGGGCAGTCAGTAGTTCTGGTCTGGGAAATAAGATTCTGGGTGAAAACCAGTCATTATTTGAGCCATCTTATCAACAAAACTGGTCATATTAAAGATATCCTACAGAAGGTAAATGGGCCGGTTGAAGACCGTTTATCTTAAACAGTTGGTAAAATGCAAGTCTCTCGAGTTTATCTGTAAACGACTGAGCTTAACTTTTAAACACTATAAAATATTATGCAGTCATGCATATTAATGTTATTTTCCAGGTTGAAATATTTTAATTTATTTATTAATGACTACATAGAGTTGTGGTTTATCTTACCACCATTTAATCTAAGTTATCTAACAGGCTTCAAAAAGTGGGCCCCTATCATCAGTTTTGTTTATAGCTACTACTTTGGGGTTTTTTTCAGTAATGGCTGTTTGCATGTCCACCCAGACGACATGAAGAAGATTGATGACATTCTTAAGCTCGATTTGAATGTGACGGTTAATAAAAATCCATATGGTAAACTGCCCTACCCTTATCCTTGTCAAGGAATTTTGTCCATCCAGCAAATAGATGGCTTCTTAGAATTCTGAAGTTAACTGTATGGCTGCTAACAAAATAAGTTTCATCTGCACCGATATCCCGCAGTTTACTGTCTTCCAACAAAGGACTTCACCACAAGGGCAATCACATCAACAATCAAAGGGTGTAAAATCAAGCAAAGTTCGAGACGTATTCGACGTGTAAGAAGCAATCGTTCGTCGTTTGGGTTCCTAAATCTTATTTTTATCCACAATCATATAATTCTTAGGGTATACATGTTGCAATTTTGAGAGGTGCACATTCGCGTAAATTGTACATTTTATGGGTTCAGATTTACAAAAACATACGGTATATTTTGTTACATAGAAAGCAAGAGCAATTAAATTAAAAAAGGAATAATAAATCTTCTAAATAACTTATATATATCTCATCACATTTCTAATTATCTAAAACGTACTTTTGCTGAAGACCCTGGGTACGAGGTTATACTTTTGCTGTTTAAGAAATAACCCAAAAGCTATTTATATAAGCTAGATATTCTGTGTTCAAAGGCCAAGTCTGGCGATGTATCGTGGCAGAATATAGCAAGGGAAGGAGGACGATATAAAAGGCACATTCTCACTAGGGGTCGGTTGTACGAAAGGTGGATACGAGCATCCATCGGAACTTTAATATTGGGTTTAGCAGTTACTAAACATGTTTAGAAAGTTTGAACAACTCACTATCTGCTGGACACACTATTCACCTTGCGTACAACCCACTCCTGCATCCCTCGATTTCGTTCAGTTGACAGTAGCTTAGCCAGTCCAACAAAATCTATGCACATATTTTCGTGTTCGTTGACTGTAAAAACAACAATTTCTAAAGAAATGAGTAATTATAATGATTCGAAATTTACATAGTGGGAGTAAATGGTCAGGCTGGCTAAGCCTGTAAGATAATACACATGTACTCTTTCTAATTCTTTATTATCGCAAACTTGTGGATTGGAGATACGCGCGAATACAAAAATGATACCCTGCGGTACTATGGTCATGAGCGTGGCGTACAGGTTGAATTTGATCGAAAGAAATTCGTCGTCCGTAACATGAATATACGATAATACCCCCACCCCCCATCAAAGTTCTAGCTACGGCCTGCTGGCTACGGCCCTGATTGTCACACCATAGTATTGCAGGCTCAATTTGCTGTTGGCTGCTGTTTGTCTGGCACATCCAGGGGACATCATTATAAAATAATTTTACAACCCTTTATGGATTATTCTACGAGATTCCTACTGGTTTTCAATCAAACACGGTATTTTTGACATTATTTTTAGTTTTCGACAAAAAACTGAATGTAAACAATACAAAGGCCCGCGATACCATAGTGTCATGGTAATCCTTAAAACCAGTTCCTAAATATACCAAGTCGTCTGCGATGAGCAGCGATATTACTAGGAAGGGTATTCGACTTCAGAAGTGTTTACGCGACAATTTTTTCTATTAATGCAAACTGAGATTAATTTTTATCCTACGTGTTTTTCACATTGCACTGCAGTTCAATGTTCGACACTGGTGTGACGTAAGTATTTCAAAGGTATATATTATGCAGAAAGACAAACTGCATTTTTCCTTTTAGTAATCACAGACAAAAGAGGTCACTGACAAGTTGCGATGAATCCGGACTCAGCAGTCTGGCTTGCTTTTCATGTACCGATTGCGATGTCCTTGTGGTCTTTTTAGCGAGGCTCAAATTTCAATTACACAATCTTCTCAATTTTTAAAGAGCCTGATTGGTTAATCTGGTAGGTCCGATACATCTGATTGGCCACACGACAGATTGAGGAAGTGGAAGTCAAATCTGAACCTGGGTAAAATCCTTGGAGTTTCTGAAATGTTTTTCTCGTTCAGTGAGACCTGGCAATACACAGTCAGACGACTAGAACCAGTCCCTATTTTTTGCGCGAAACGATTGATATCCGGCACATGATATCCTACGTATTCCACTGTAACCTTGTAGACTCCAAATATAGCAGTATGATCTTTTATCGAGTCATCTGGTGTAGTTCTGGCGAAATTCATGCCACTTTCGTATTAAAATTTGCCTCTGATCCCAAATATACTTGTGACCAAACGTTATATACCAGCTATGTAAAAGTCAAATTTATAATACCACGTTAAAAATAGTATCATACAGTGATAATATATTTAGTAATACCACGTTGCATAACTGTTTGCATCGTGCCTTCACGGCAGATGTATCTTGAAAAAACACGTTCGTCTACGTGAAAAATCACAACTTTGTTGTTCAACATTGGTATAACTTCCAAAATTCTTTATTTACCTGCCAAACGCTAAACCACCCAAATGGGCTGCATGATCAAAAAGGTT
Organism: Muricea muricata; assembly: GCA_963855995.1. NCBI lineage: Eukaryota > Metazoa > Cnidaria > Anthozoa > Malacalcyonacea > Plexauridae > Muricea > Muricea muricata. The sequence goes on along the minus strand of OY979718.1, from coordinate 15,043,429 downwards.
CCAACGAAACAACAATCCTGCCAGATCAAAGCTCACAAGTCCTATCAAAGCCTATAGTAGGTAAAAAAGGACAGCGCTGCAATATAGATTGATCTGTAATGCTGCAAAATAGGGCTATCTTATAGTTTTCCACATGTACAATGTTTAAACTAATACTGTATTGTGTGTTAAAACTGTTTAAACTGTGAATACTCATCATGATAAAAATTAGATGGCGGTTCAACATTTTGAACGATCCTTGATGGTTTATATATTGTCATTTTTCAAATTTTTTCTTTACGATTTTCTCCATTCTGTTTTTATGGAAAAAGTGGTGTTATTAATCATCAAAGATGCTACTGACCGTCTATAGGGTTTATAAATTTGCATCGCCGCCATCTTGTTTTGAAACCTCTGCTTAAAACATTTAAAAGCATGAAATACCTTCGATGCTGAAAACGAGAAAAATGGCAAAAACAAGATAGACAGTCTGGCATCAGGATTTGCCACACAGACAGAACCGAGGACGGCAAGAATGCAACCGGACTGGAAAACAAAGCAAGATATAGTTTTAGTATTTCAACCGATCCGAACGTTGTATTCCAATAAAATTACTGGCTACAACGTTTGATAATTCCAATAGTTACTGGAATTGTCATTTCATGCATATAAAATGAACCCAAACCCTAACCCTAACAATTCCAATAATTTATTGGAGACAATAATTTTATTGGGATACAACGTTGGGATCGGGTGAGTATTTATTGTATTCCAAGTATTTCAGTTACCATTAAGCTATCGATCGTAACTTAATTTATGACCTAAAAGCAATCAATTTACAAAGTACAGTATTGTGCAAAAGTTTTAGGCCATCCCGTTTTTTACTTTTATATAACAAGCTATATCTAACTCAAAATTGAGCTAATTATGATGAAAATTTAAATTTGCTTCTTAAAAATGGATATTGTAAAGTGGCAGTTCGGGTATAACCGGAAGTGTGGTTTACTACCTAACCTTTTCCTTAACTTTATAAACAACCATGTCCAGTTTATTTATAAATAATCTTTTTCACAGTAACACTATAGCACAGTGTTTTAGAAAGCTTAAAAATTGGCGCAACATGCAGTTTTCAGTTTGGAGAACATCTGATCGTCTGAAAAAAAAAACAGTTACTCTCGCATTCTTGTGTCACTAATGCATTTCAAACCATTTTAATTTTCTGAAACAAAAGTTTCAGAACGAAAGTTAAAGCAAGAAAGTTTAAGAGTGATTGTCGACAACAGCAGTTCTAAATAAATGGATTTATAAGGCGTTATACTGTAGTATATGAGATTTCGTAACCTGATTCAACAGTGATCGAATTTACAATCTCGTTCCGTACCAAAGGTTTTATTCATTATTAAAACACTATAACCACTTTGCAACTGAATCACGATGAAAAATAATAACAATCAAATCAACTCGTTTGATTTGTTCTTGAATTTGAGGAGGATAATAAAATATATATATATATATATATATATATATTTATACCACAAAACCCCAATATCTATTTTTTGAAGTATCACGTTGTAGATAACGTTTTGCTGGATCATATGTAAAGGTTTCGTTGTAATTGGTTCAACTTTGAGTTAATGACTTTTTATATACATGTAAAAGCAAAAGACCAGGTGGCCTAAAACTTTTGCCTAGTACTGTAATTGCTGTAGGTAGCAGGTCACATGCGGTAATAACAGTGCTACTTACTAGGTTTATACTTACCGCTCCCAGAGATGGCACATATCTACTTGTTATCAGTTTGAATATATGACTGAAGTATGCGGAACACAAACCTACATTTTAAAATGTTATACAACGCATGAAATTCAATCCCGGAAATAAATGAGGTAAGTGTCTTTTATCAGTTGTTTGAACTGTATTTGAGGTGATTTGAAAATATAGTGTGTACCATGCTAGCTTTAAAAGGTTGTTACAAAAATTAGTTTCCCCTTCTTTTTTCAAAAATCATTTTGTACATCAGGGACGTCATGCAGGAGGCATGCTCTGCCACGCTCTCATGCAGGACGCTATGTACCAGCCTGTACTGAGGAGCACTACAGACGCTGTACTGACCATACTTACCGCTGCGTCACAGCTTGCACTGATATATATTTGTACAAAGCTACCCAAACAACGAATAGTGCATGTCGATATATACAGTGATAATAAAATTTAAACTGTCCATCTTACCTCCGCTAACGTAAAATGCTAAGAACTGTTCCCTTCCAAACATATCTAGAAAATATAGAACAATTTTCACTATTAATATTTGTCTCACTTATTTCACAGCATTCATTTCCGCACCAAAACATAGGATCTTTAACCGTCTGAGATGTTACAAGCAGAATTCGACATCTCAAGCGCAGGCCTTTCGTTAGGAAGTTGGTAGTGCTTTTAGTGCAATTTTTTTCACTATGTACTCCTATGGGAGACACCTTTGCCTGGGTACTAGTTAAACTTTTATAAAAACAATTTAATAGCTTTACCTATATAGTAGGTTAATTTTGTGATTCGTATCGACAGTCAAAATATATGTTTCTAAGTACATTAAAGCTTTCTAAACACTTTTAGCATTTCAAAATAAGGTTTCCACGCGACAAGTCACTAACAATTTGTTATTAGGACTAAAAAATTACTTAGCTACACTAGGTATCATTCCATTCTTCTATAAAAAACTCGAATTGCAATACTCCATGTAATTTGTCACTACAAGTGTCCTCGCGCGGGAATTTTAATTTGAAGTGTGCCATTTAGCGAGTATCAAGTACTAAAATGTTTAAAAAAACCACTACCATGAATAACTGGTGAAAAACTCCATAACACTATCATATTGCAGGCCAAATGCCACGTCTCCATGTGACTAAAACCACTGAGTAACATCGGTAAAGATAGGCCTGCAAATATAAAATTACGCAATGATATACTTAACTGAGAAAATAACCCGTGGAAATGTTCAAAACGAGATTGCTAACTAAACGTAAGAGACGTATAAGAAAAGTACATAACGGAAAATAACAGAATTGAAGGCTAAGAATTATATCATATCACAACTTCCTGCATGGGATAATGTTCTTATCCCAGACCTACATATAGTGGACAATGATGTAAATCTAGTGCAGAACATGATACCTGAGAGTGGTGTCGCTGTGAACCACCTTGACATGGTCTTCTGTAAAGTCGGAATTCTCCATAGTAAGAAGACACTGAAGTTAAGCAGGATAATAGCTAAATTGAAAATCATCAACAGCGTACGTCATAAGTAGGCTATTCCAACAAATATCACATTACAATACTGCGTCTTAAAAGAAACCATTAGACAAACCTGAGGCAGTCTTTTCACCAGGATGTAATGCGTTCCACCATTTATTCAGCTGAAAATGTTACAATTATACTTGGAAAACTAGCTAGATCAAGGGGCTGTTTACATGAGAGCCGGGACGGGACGTTTGCCGGGACGGGACGTTACTCGGGATCCCGGCATGTGTATGTTTTTATAATATTTACCGCATTCCGTTTATATGATGTCGGGAAGTTTTTTGTCCCGTCCCGCCTAGGCGGGATCTCGCTTTCAGCAACCGGGATCCCACCTTAAGCGGGACGATTTTTGTCATATAAATGCTCCATCGCGCCTGACCTGGACAAACTCGATTTTTCATTCTGACAATTCGTGCAGTTATTTAGATAAACTTCGTTTTATTCTATTATTTTATTTGTGTTAACTTTGAAGTAGCGTAGAATTGGAGCAACATCAATTTAGACAAAGACAAAAAGCAATATTTTACTATCATCCCGGCTTTGTTTACGTCCCGGTGAATGTCTCGTCCCGGCTCTCATATAAACGAAAACTCAACGCGGGATGAAAACGTCCCGTCCCGGAAAGCGTCCCGTCCCGGAAAGCGTCCCGTCCCGCCTCTCATATAAACAGGCCCTAAGAGAACAGGGGTCAGACATAAATGTGGGATTATATGCAGTCGTTGTGTGATTTTTGCACTCCAGGTCCTTTTCAGATATCGAATTTTCATCGAACAAACAACACATATGTCAATGTTTTCATTGTTTTCTGGTGGTGAAAAACTGGCTTTAATAGCTTTTTTGGCCATATTTTATCATATGTGCATTTCAGTCTGCTTCTTGTAACAGCAAAAAAAGCAAATCATAATTTTTACTTGCAAGATGATTCGGCGGATGGAGGTACTTTTTTAATGCGCTTGTCCGAGAAAACACGAAAGTAATCATCAGGTTACAGTGAATAATTATTATAAAAGGCTAAATTTAAAATTTAGAGAGACAGAGCGACACCTTAACAGGGCCAGTGTCGTTAATGGCAAAGTTTACAAAGCAAATGAAAATTCAAAAGCATTTTACAATAATTTGTTATTGAAAAGGGCTTACATATTTCGAGAAATTACAATTAAGGAACCAGTATATTCACTGCACCTGCTGCCTAAATTTGAATAGCTTCTTTTCAAGAGATGAATAACTCTGTCCATAACGTTGGGATAAATGTGATCGTATTGATTCATATTGTGCAATCGTTGCTGTAACAAAACTTCCTGATGACACCTATGTATATTTAAAATATGAGTTTCATATTGCAATGAAATGTGATAAATGGAAATGATCAAAATAAATGAAATTGGTTACTACAGATCAACTTACCAGCAATGTAAAAGCCAGTGGTCTTACAATTAATCTTGTTCTACTGTATGGCAAAATTTCTACATCATATTCATATTGATTTGATCTATTTCTCAATGCATTACTATTATGCACATTCCTGTTGGGTAAAAAGGTTATACCTATTACAGTCATTTTATACATTTTAAAGGTAAAATTAACATTCAGATTTATAATATAGCATTTGTAAATTCTGAATGCTGATTGGCTAAGAGCCATGTTGATATAACTCTATTTCAACACGGAAAATTTCCTGCCACCCTTCTGTTAAAGTTCTTTGTGCTATATTATAAAAGAAATATAAAACATTTTTTTCGTATTGATACACAGTTATATCAACACTCGTCAAAATTGGAAAAACTTGAAACTGTGTGAGAATTCCAATTTCCACTCGTGTTGATATAATTGTATATCAACACAGAAAATGTTTTGTATTTCTTAAACATAAGCTAGTTAATGTCAGTGATAAAAATAATTTTAATGTATGTCAACTTACTTGTATACCTCAAATGAAATGAATGTAAATTCATGCATCATTATCAGGATATCAGTTATCATGCACTGGCAAAATGCAGTTGTTCATGGCAAATTATCATCCTCTGGGTTTGTTGTGCTACCTACATTATTTGGAAATGTTATCAAAAATATATTGTTCAGGATTGTTGATGACATTGAACAATGTAGGCAGCATAAAATTGTCCAATCCTATCTTTATGAACCTGAACAGGCTGATATTTTTTGTCATGTACAAAGGTTGATCTGACACTATGAGAAATGAATACTGATTTACATAATATTCTGAAAATGCTTAAAATTAGAGAATAAATATGCGCATGCTCTAAATACGTCCTCAAATAAGAAATATGTTTTCAAATATCTAATCAAATATATCACCCAGTCAATCTAGACTATCTAGTAGTCTATTGGACAGTATTATCTGGTTATAGCATAAATGACCCTACATAGTTACATACATGGAACACGTTTCATTGTTGATATGATAACACACATAGACAATGTCTCATTGTTCACAACTGTCAATATTGTTGTTCAACAATAAGTGCATTGTTTAGGAGTTGCATTGTATTATAAAGCAATGCTGAATCACATTGTTCCTGCCCTTATGCAGGCTCAGATTTTTCTAATTATTAAAATTATTAAAATCATGTACCTTTTCCAGCATGTCTCTCCGGCTCGTTTATGTAAAATCCTGGTATCCAAAATAACGACATTTTTTGAACGAAAATTCTGATATATTAACCTACGAACGGCAGCCATCTTGCATTTTGGTGCGATACTTTATGTAACAGCGATGATCGTATATGTAATTCGTTTGATCATATAAATCGGGCACCTTCGCGGGACTTCGTCGAGATGTCCGCCTAAAAGACAGGAATGTCCGCTATCAGGGGTTAAACTCTATTAAAATTCAAGTCAATTTTACTTGACGTCATAAACGGCGTCATTAAACCATGTTTTTATTACGAAGGTGGACATAAAAAATTAAGGAAAGACAAAGGATTGAGAACAAGGAAATGCAGTAAATCATGCGACCTCATTTTCAAGACTCTTTCACATAATGACCAAAATATTTACCTAACGACTATTGAGACGTTCTCTGGTTTGAAATATTTATTCTTTACGAGCTTTGGTTTTAAATATTTATTCTTTGCAAGCGAAGACTGCACACTGGCAGTCGAAAGTCATTATGTATAATCCTGGTTTCGCGTCCAACATATTTAAAAATATTTACCAATAAAAATCCTGTTGAGTCAAGATAACGACTTTCTTCATTGCTTTCACAAAGCCACAAATACTTATGTAAGCAGAAAATGATTTATAGGAGTAACAAAATTAAAAACAATTTTAGAACCTCAGTTGTACCAAAAAACCATGAAATTTGTTCAATGTGATTTCACAAATTTGAATCCTCAGCATCTTTTCGCGCACGATTGTCTTCATGCAAACACAATCGGACATCGATCTTTAGAAATTCATATTTATCGCGTGAAAAGTTCTTTTAAGAAATTAGGAAACGAATTTTGTAAATTGAATAGTGAATATGCTTTGTTCAGATTATTAGATAACGACTGGAAAGGAGTGAGACGAGAAACTGTTTGATGAAATCGACTTAAACTCGCAAAAAGCTTTCAAGCTAAGACTAAATGTTTTATACTGTGTATCAGTGTATAGTGCATTGAATTATTCATTTAATTTTCATTTTGATATTTTAAAGATAGTTCAACTGACCAGCGGTCATTGTTGGAAAGCTGACTTTTGTATTTTGATTTGTGTAGAGTTTCTACTCTAAAAATTTTGTTTTTATTTTCCTTTATTTTTTAAACGCCGTCAATCCGACAATGAGAAGTTGGCAAGTGCACGCACAGTTAAGCCAAAGAATAAAAAATCATAAATTAGAGGTTAATTTTGTTTATTTAAAATCCGTTCTGCTCCCACGCATGTTTACCAAGCGCTAATTCCTTAGTTTTTGTAAGCCAAAAAACTGTCCGATTTTGTTAAGATTTTTTATACTTTGATTTGTTGTAGATGCTTACATCATAGCCTTCGCACATTCATCATTATCTCTCATTAGAGTACATGATCATTTATAAGTTTTATAAGTTTACTATAAGCTAAACCTATCACAATGCAACAGCTGTGTTAAGGAATGAATAACTTCGACTATCCCTAGGATTAAGTTGTCAAATGAGAAAAATTTTATCACTCAGCGGATAACAGCCGCATATAACAGATGCACACGAAAAGAAAAGTGTACATTGTTGAAACTCATTCTTGGATAATGACCAGTTAGCTTTTCTTAGTTCTTGTTTGAAAAAATTCAAAAGTATGATCAACACTAAAATGAAAACGTACAACTTTATCCTTGGGGAGCAAATAAGCGGTAACCATGGCATTTCACATGTGTTTCAGAGTTCCTTTCATGGAAGGAACTGTGATTAGCATATTTGTAGCCATGTCATTCCACGGATGCATTTAGGTAAATGTTTGTACTCTTCATCGTCATTATTAAATCATTGTGACCATCAGCATTCACAACAGAAGACATTAACTTAAATACATCAAACGAGATTTATAGCACTAGGTAACAGTTCACTGTGATGACTTTGCTGATGGACGGGACCGTTTCAACGGAAACTGTTTTAACATGGAAGGCTGACAATGTGGGTGAATGGCTGACATCGATTGGACTTGAAAAATACAGCAGCAAGTTTAAAAGTAGGTAATACTGTCTTATTATTAGGTCACCACAGAGTGAGTAATTCACTACATGGAGAAGACTTCGTGGCCACTATACTGAGAACGACATGAATCGGAACCGTAGTTATGACAGTGCGTGGACTACTGTAAAGCAGATGCTAACAAGCTGTTAGTCGTCAGATGGACTGAGTAGAAAAAATATTATTCTGCATTAGATATACGCAAGAAATTGACGCAATATTGAGCTCTCCCGGCATGCACCTAATACTGTATGACTATTTATTGTGTAATATGTCATTATTCTACTGATCATGGATATAATTGTATCGAAATAATGAATTGTAAATAACGTATATCTTGTAGGATATATGATTACTGGAGCAATTCTTGTGCAACTTGATGAACTACTGTTGGGTAAGATCCCAGTCATTTATGCAAGCATTGTCTACTTTTTACATTGAATAAGAAGAGTTACTTCTCTTGATCAAACATTTCATCTCAACGCCTAATTATATTGATTGGTAATTATTGTTTTAAAATAGATGATCTCAACATTACAAACGAAAATGATCGTGATGTTTTACTGCAATCTGTAGCAGCTTTTACTGGTACTGTTGATTGTATTAAAGCTGGTTTGGAAACCCAGACCTCCTTAATCACGACATTCGCTAATGAGGAAGCTAGTGAAAATATTACATGTGAGCCCGAAATGGAAGTACTCAAAAGCAACGAAGATGATTGTGAAGAACAGACAACTAAATTTCCTGCGTTTGCTGAACTGCTACCAACAATTGGTGAAGAAGACGAAATAAATGAAGGAGAAGAAAAGATTCATTCAGTAACGTTGACGACGATTTCGTCCGGAGAAAACAATGATGTCATTCAAATTAAACTGGAAAAGTCCGAAGAGAACAGAAAAGGTAAAATCAAAAATTTGTTCCTTAAAGACTACATGTTAAATTTATCTGTATCTAACATATGATCTTCATTCACTGTACAAAATCCACGCACGCGATTGGTCAAAATCAATCGCTTGTGTTTTTGTCACCTGGCAACGAGTTTTTTGAGTGCAGTATTGACAATAACGCACGGAACGTGCATTATTTGTTTAAAATGGCTATAAATTTTGCAAAAATTGATGAAATGAAGAAAAATTTAACCAGATTGAACACCAAGCAGTTCCTAAAAGTACGAAAAGTGAAACAAAGTGGAGCATTGCAATTTTTCGACGTAAATAAACAAAGCAAAGATGTAGGCGTACGGTATTTAAATTAGTGCAAGCAGTGAACTCAGATCATATATTAAAATATTAAATGGGACAGAGACTGTTTAGTTCGTGTTTGTTTACTAATAACGCACGAGCTGAATGTACAATGAACTCAAAATTTTCATTGTACATTTAGCTCGTGCGTTATTTGTTAACAAAACACTCACAACAGTCTCCAACTCTTAAATAATATATAGGTATAGAAGCACCAGAAACATTTTTTAATCCTTGTCGTAGGCCTGTTGCACTAATAGAAATTTACCCTACTTTTCTTTACTATAACAACAGAATTTAGACCTCGTAGATTAGATTTTTCTTTCCAACGATCGATTTTTCCTTAAAAGCGCTTGTTGCTATTACTTTCATGACTTCCGCTCAACCTATATAGCGTCAGAGTTTTCTAGATGTACGATAGCAATACTTTTATTGGCTTGGAAAATTCAATTTTATAGCTACGTAACATGGTGGTGCTACAATCATTGACAATACCATTCGGCCAGTTTAAGCATTCTGCTATGCTTAACCCTAATGCCCTCTTGACAATGTTGTTTTGAATCAATATAAGGTTAAAAACCCAATATCATGCAGTTAACCAGTACTTGATATCGTACACGAGGGAGAAGGGGGTATATACTACTGTCTATGATGCTTGATTGTTATAGTCGAAAGTTTTGGACAATTTTTTTAAGTGTCTGAAGATGTTTTCTCAATGATGGTATGTACGCATGGCCGTAAGCATCGTGGCAGCCGCTGAGCAGGAAAGTCCATTCAACTTCAACAAAAATATTCTAGTGTGTACTCTATCATAAAAAACGGTAACAGAATAAATCTTTCGGAATTGTTAACTAATCGCCACATTTGCACCTTATATGTAGTATTCCACTTGTACCTGGTATGCCCTGACTAGCAAAATAAATGTCAAAATACATGTATATAGATTGCTTACATCATGGCCTGTCAGTTAATATGACGCAACTACTAATCTGTAGTGACGTAATAAGTAGCGGACGAAATTATAATCATTCTGGTGGCCGTGATCAAAGCCACGGTGGAAAGAGTGTGGAACCGAATGTCGGCTGCGTGCCTGTATGTACTGTTGAGGTGTATGAGACGAGATAGAGGTCCTCCTTGTAGACAAGAAAGGGGCTTGCATGTGGCGGGAATGAAGTTTCTTGTGTACATAACGAACTCCTGTGAAAATTTCTTTTTGTTTCCTAACATTTTCCGAATGAACTAGATTTGTATCAATCTTAATAATTAGAATAATAAATCATGTTGACGCTCTAAGAGACCAATTTGCGTCTTTAAACTGAGTCGGTGCATACATACCCCATGCAGATTTGCATAATGTCGTGTGGTCAATATTATTTTTGCACATACTTACAATGTATGTTCGGTATTGAAACAGCCGTTTGTATTTAAAACATGTGAAACAATATCGCAAATAGGCAGATGTGTTGCAAGCTTAAATGGTGATCGACATGTTTCCAAAACGTATTAAGCATATTTTCAGGCCAGGCACGAGTACATCTGAAAGGTACAGAGGTAAGAGTTTGATACACCCAATGACTTGTCATGATACAAAGAAATGATCAATTTGATATGACTTTAATCGATAATTTATATCGTGCATACCGTATGATCAATGTTCATTAGTACAATAACTCCAGCCACGAAGCTTTTTGACTAATCGTTGTAAAAACTATAATCTATTTTCAGTATAATGATAATCAAGTACTTGCATGTTGAATGAACTGTTTCGACTTGCCGGTTTGAAATTATCATACATTTTGTTATAATTGGGGTAAAAACGTCGGTATTTTCCACAGACTGAGAACGGCATTTATGTCCAAAGGGCAAAGTCCAAAAGTGTTCTAGTTGCTTTTGATCATGTCAGCTATTATTAGGACGAAGCGCTTGTAGTCATGCTATTTTCCAGGATTGTCGGCCAGTGGGCAAATAAACATTGAATTGTATGCGTGAATTATAAAGAAAAATGTGGCCATACTGTCCACATGGATGAATTAGTTAGAGAAGCTCATTTTCTACGAGTAGCTTTAATTGCGCGGGTGATTTACCTGCATGCAACATTTGGAAAATGAATCCAATATATTCACCTTCATGTTTCAATAGAATAATTTGACAAGTGTATAGTGATATTTGCACTAAATATATGTCATATGTTGTTAATTGACATAATCGTGCGTAAACATCATAGCAATTCTTGAAATACTTCTAGTATAATTAAGCTTGATCTTCTCTAATTCGCTGTTGGGATCTTCAGTATACCCTGTAGCGTTATATGCTAACTCAGTTTTTCTGGGACAATTTTAATAATTGGGTATTTGCGCATACTTGTGATATCAGTGACAAGTTCAATATAGTTACTGCACAAAATATTGACAAAGATCCGGTTGTTTATGTTAAAAACTTCTAGATTTAATTTCCAACTAACACGATTATCTGTATAAACCAAGTAAATAACTTGACAGTATGTTTACAGAATCAGTATGTGGCCATAATCACTTTTACATATGGAAACGTTTCTTGGTAGATAACTGCTTCCCAACTACGTTGTCGTGCGCGAATGCATGCATACTTTGTCTTCGACATTAGCTGTAGAGACTTTTAGCATCACATTTTTGAAATTGCCGTTAGCAGTCTGCATTGCGGTTAGCCGTAATATCAGAAAAGGGACTTTTGCATGAGGATTGGAAATTTGGAATAGAGTTATAAGAGCTTCGTTTCCCCGGGCTGAATGGATCAAAACGAAGCAATATATGTCATGCATTGAGTTACGTGCGCAGATCCACTTCCGAGCACGGGGAAATGAAGTAGTTGCCGGAATAGGCATTAAGCCGTGGGTACAGTATGAGAAATGCAGTAGGGTCATTCAATCGAAGTTTATGTGTCCACGCATATTGCATAACTCATCTCATTACTATTACGGCAGCCAGTCAATTGCATTTTCTGGCTAATAAGAACGATGGGCTGTCTGGTGGCAGCCAGTAAACTGCATAATAACAGGGCGCCGTGCTGAAGTGCTGAGTGGTCCTTCTGTCCATTCGCTATACTGTGCCGTGGGTTTTATCGGCTATGTCCTCACTACCAAAACTTGCATTATTGTAAGATAATGTACTGCGTCAATATGAGTGGTAAGAACAATATCCTTAGAGAAAACTCTATAAGGCCCATTGACGGTACAAAATGCCAAAAACGTATACATCTATATCATCTAATATAATCTACAGATTCTCGATTATGTATTATACTATTTGTAAAAGCTTGAGTATTGTACATTTCCATTAATTATATTAGATACGATGGCGCCATATTGGATTTTTGCTACACACAACCAATGGGGAACTCTATATAGTAATCCCTGGAACGATAATTTGACCACCAGTAAAGCCAAATTGAAGGAGCCGCAAAAGTCACCCATTTTAAAACGTTGTTTTCAACCCTAGAATAGCGCTATTTTAACCCTGTCCATCGTCCACCGTCAAGAAAACAAAGGAAACAAAAGGCCAAAACAATAAAAAAACAAAGAACATTGTTAAAGATTTAACCCAATCCCGTTTTATTTACATCGTGGGCTCGCATTTAGTCAACGGTTAACCGTCAAATAGTAATCACGCGCATCAAATCGGCCGCTTTAATCAGCCTTATTTTTTTTCGCACCCCAGCGCTATAAAACAAAAGAAAGTAATAAGTCTCAGCTTACAGAGTATCAACAGCGGCTCTCAATTAGGCTTAAACAGGGCTTCATCCAGTACGGTATTACCATGATATTACTATATTGAGTTCACTGCGCTCAGCCGATGCTAACTTTAAAGTTATCCCAGCTATCGAAATTCATTATCGAAAGCTCAACATGCGAAAATTTGATTTCTTTAATTGATAACGCAAAACATTAAACAATTATTGAATGAGGTCGAGATATGAGGAACTAAGGATATTAAGGCAGAGGTTTGTGTTTTTTAATCCCCCAATTTATTTTTGTGATAATAGGTAGCAAGGCTTTAATAATTCCTTAGCTATATCCTGCGGGAACCGAATGGAATTATTATAGGATTGTTTAATTACTATTTATTTGTATTTATATTTATATTTATATTGGACTCAAAATACACGCTTACCTTGCAAGCAAGAACCGAAGCATGTTCACTGAGACGTTTTCTTTCAGCATTTTTTCATTCCATCTTACCCAAGGCCGGCGAACCTTTTCCATGAAGAAGCCATTTGTATTTTCCTGCACTTGGTATAAGCCGCTTAACCAATTTTAAACTTTTGAATTATTTTCAATATTGACAATAAATAATAAATCCTATTACGTTAGACTTGCCGAGTGTAAAGAAGATATATAAATGTTGAGGTAAATCATTTACTGCAAGAAAGGTGTCTTGCCGTCAAAACTTCCATCGCGAACCGCCAACCTGACCACAAGGACATTGTCATTGACAGGTAGAGGTTTGCCGTTGTACTTTTTTCCGAAAAATACGCGATGCTAAATGTCTCAAGCATATTAGTACCAGTCTCGTCCCCAGGCGCTCTAGTTGTTTTTCTTGCGCGAAATACTGTTTGTTAGTGCTACACGAACATTCCCTGGCCTCCTACCAGCGAAACTTTCCTACAAACTGTAGAAAAAGCCAATAGGATTACATTTAACAATTATTCGTCGAAAGCGAAGTGTTATTAGTGAATATATGATTGTTTTAGTATACGTCAAATTGCAAGTGAATAACTCCGCCACGATATTACAATATAGGAATTTGCTTTTCGCTGGGACGCACCATTAAGTCCAAGGGCCATAGCCATAGGATATGTTCTAGCTACGGTCCTGTATACCATTTTGCATTTTTTCATTTGCAAAACGTACCGGATAAAAGCAAGGACTCAATTGAAAATGATGTTTATGATAAAAAAATGTCTTTTCCTAACAGGTCATGGGTTTAATTGTTGATCATCCGTGTTTTTCCACATTTAATTTGCTTCCGTAATCCACCGTTACATATTTCAGTAACATTTCACAGCATATGATTTTTTATAGTTTTGTGGTCACAACTTTTGTCGTCCAAGCTGGGAGACTAGGGTTCAAGCCTTCGGTCGGAACTCCACTCAACAGGGACACAATAAATCAATAAATTAAATCATATTAAGTCAACGGTATTACTCTGAGTCCACGCCAGAAAAGCTGGAAAAACATGCCTGGCCGCAACTGAAATAGAATTTATGCCAGTGGCGTAGCCAGCGTCGACAACTCGGGGGACAATAATATCATCTGCGCCGGCTACGCCACTGATGTTTGCAATTGCTCACGTACTGAATGAGCTATGTGGTCAGATCGGTTCGAGTATGTGATATTTTAAACCTTAATCTAGTTGGCAGAGCATTGAACGCCAATTCCAAAGGTCGTATGGTGGCATCCTACATGGCATACTGTTCCAGTATACCGCGTTTGCAGGCGTACTCTTCTACCTGGCATCTAGACATATAGACTCAGAGTAACACAACAAACATCAATACTTTTATAATTATTTCACAGATACCATGAATACTAAAAAGGACGATGGACATACCGAAGGAAATGTCGACCTGTGTGAAAGTGCAAGTTCTTCATCAGGTCATGTTCCAACTGGATTATCAGTGGATGATGACGAAGTGGCATCGAGAGCAACACAAATTGTTCAAATTTTTTCGGAGGAGAACATGTGCTTAAGAAAGCAACTAGAAAAATATTATCAAGAAATCAAGCATTTAAAAATGGCAAGTTTTGAATTTATTTTCTCTAATTAAGTTACTTGTATGTTAGCCTAAATGGTAAACAGGCATGGTTATGATCCACCACACGATAATGAACTAGAATTTTGCACAACGTAACATTTTTGGAGCAATAGAAACTAATTTCACAGAAAATTCAGCGAAAAAGATTCTTCATATGGATCTGCTGGCAAACTTGTTCTTGTCTTTCCTTAGTTTTTTTGTATATCATGCAAGTATATTGCGGGACACATAGTGCGACATATACAAAACAAGGGTAACTCCGAAAATAAACATTTTGAATAAACATTTTTTTTGAGTTACCGTTGTTTCGTATATTGCAAGCATATATCTTACGTATCTTTCATCCCTTTATGGGTATGTAGACATATACAGTGTCCTGCATTCCAGTGCACTGTATTTACAACTTCGGCAATATTTAAAAAAAAATAGTGAAGCTTTAGTATTGATTGTTTGCTGTTCTTGCCGACATATTGTACGAGACTCGCTCAATTCGTTTCATTACCACCGCTTATTTAGCAGTCATTTTCCTGATTTTTTGTTTTGTCTTACTATTCCACAATTACATGCAAAGCATATAAGTAATCTCAAAACAGGATAAATTTGAAGGAGGAAATTTAAGCTTGAGGGTCTATTACGTTCTGTTAGGTATAGTTTATTCAAAAACAGCGTCAATGTAAACATTCTTTACTTAACCAGCATCCACAACTCGGGTAATATTTTAAACAACCATCATTCTTCAATCCGTTCATATCGTCACATTCTTGACTGGATAATACTGAATATCTTTGGATAAAGCCACAATGGCGTTTTCAAGATCATCGTTCGATTTGTACTGCCTTCAACTGGCGTGGTCGGCCGCTTTAGGATGATCCAGATGTTTCTCTTTTGGACGTACGCCTGGATATCACGCTAAATAGTCCATATTTTACTAAAACGTATTTTTAATTCACTAGATATATGGCGAAAAGTGTTATGGTGTATGGAATCCTGCATGACCATGCATAAAAACACGTTTTTCACAGATATATGTGTGATAGAAGGCACGTAAGGTAATCTGGGCAAGATAAACGTGCTCATCTTCTCAGGCATCAGCTATGACAATTAGATTATCCGCTCAAATTATCAGCTCGAGTTTGACAATATGAATGGATTATTGCCAAGAATCATGGTTGTATAAGATAGCTGAGTTGTGCATGCTCCTTAAGTAGTTGATTTTTACATTGACGCTGTTTTGAACGAACTATGCCTGCAAGCATGCATCAAGCCTAATTTTTCCCTTCGAATTTATCCTACAATTTGACATTTCTTATATGCTTTGCATATAATTGTAAAAACACCAAGACAACCAAAAAACCAGGACTGAAATGGCTGCCAAAGTGGTGGTATATAGCGAGCGACTCTCGTGGAATATGTGGGGAAGAATAGAAAACAATCATGCAGTACTGAAATTTTACCAAATTTTGTTATATATGCCGAAGTGGTCGCAAAAATTTGGATTTCCACATATTGTTTGAACGCAGTGTATATAGTCATATAAATTCTTGGTTTCTATATCATTTATAAGGTCAGTAAAGAACTCCGTGACACTCAAATTATGTACAAAGATTTGAAAAGTGCATTTATTACCCGAGAACATAAAGAGAAAGCAATGCGGTTACGCATGGAAGCAGAAATTTCTCAACTACGAAATAGCAATGCAGAATTGACAGGTGTGTTTATCTACTGAGGATGCGAATACAGCACTTACATGATATTTAGACATGCATAGATCATTAACGAAGGCTTGTTCAAAAGAGCATGCAAACGTACAAGGATAACAAGAGTTAAAAACGAGAGTTTGCATGAAATTCACGAACTCCTTAGAAAATTGAAATGTCAATTCAAATGCCTTTCATACTATAGCTACATGGACTTGCTGAACTCAATGACGGGATTGTGCTAAAATGCATGAATTTAATTTTTGTATGGAACAATTATTATGGAAATCAAAATCCATTCTACTTCCATACTTCCTTCCATAATTATGGATTTTCAATTTTTACCTGGTGTTACCAAAAACTCTTTCTAAATATTGACGTTGAAAAGAGGCTAGTCATAAACGCAAAACTAATACTAAATTTTACTTATACAATATACCTTCAACTAAGTCAATATTCCACTAACGTACTTTATAGATCAACTGAAAGAACATGAGGCAACCCTTGCAAGCGTAAGTTACTCATAACGTTTCCACAAAACTACACACAGTATAGCCAGGGCTTTATTTCGTATGTTTCGAGCGACCTGATTCTGGACTCACTAGCCCAACATACCAGGGCTATTTCAAAAAGTTTGTAATCATTAAACGTGATGGAAAAGATTAAGAGTACTAGAATATATTATCACATCATCCATGGATACTTGTTGTTCCTCATAACATTCCCTGGTAATTTGTTTTTCTTTTACGGAATGGTCAAGCCGCCGCCCCCGCGCCCCCCCTAAAGCTCTATAATCCGAACGTATATGACTGTTACCCAATCACTGAAATCGTTATACATCAAATTTATCAGATATAGCTAAAGACATAAAAATTCTTAATTGCCTAGTAATTAGCATTGTTATTCGAATATCAAATAATATTTTGCATTTAAAGAGGCCTGAACAAGAATTAAAAGAGCTCGAAAACGAACTTGACCAGAAAAACGACGAAGTGAAACAATTACAGAAAGAAAGTACGTACAATTAAATATGGAGATTATTAATATCAGCAGATTATTAATATATTACCAGTTGTGCATCGATATCGTCACCGACATGGAAAACCATGCATGCATTGAGGAATGAGTATGCTTAACGTTCATGTTGTGGCCGGAAATGCCCTTTTATAATGAAATAGTTGTCTTTAATACATGTTTGGTTGCTATGAGTTCAGTTTCAATAAAAAGTGAAAAAGAACATTGACTATCTTTTAAGGGAAGATCTCAAAGTCATCTCTCCAAAACTTAGAAAGAATGTTGAAACAGAAATCATCGGAAATAATAATGTTGCGACAGCAGTTGGAGACGTTTGTTTGTAGTAATTGCAGATCAAAACAGTCAGGAGAGGTAGGTCTAGTTATTGGACAGTAATCTGGTCGCAGATAAGCCACATAAATTGTATAATCATAATACAGCATTTGTGAATTCTGAACGCTTGTTGGTTAAGAGCCGTGTTGGCATAACTCAATATATATAATTACGAAAAATCTCCAATCCTCTGTTGAAGTAATTTTATGTTTTTTGTGTCATATTACTGTGATTTGCACTCAAGTTTGCGGCGCGCAGTTTCAAAACGTACGTTTTAAGTTTCAAAACGTACGTCTGGCGTTTCAAAAAAATTACCAAAATTACTGGCGAGGGAGCCAAGAGCCCTCGAATATTCTAACTTTCAGGCGATAGATTTCCGTCCCTGGGATACATTTTAACCCAGAAGTCGCGATTTTGAAACAAAGGGGATCATTATTCATCACCGCTAGTTCTTTTTCGTCATTTTCGTCATTTCATTGTTCATGCAATATTAAAAATATGCTCAAGTTTCCACTCGAAGCACGATGTCAATTTCACGATGTCAATTTCATCGCATGATATGCAGCGTGGCAAAATGTACATTTTGAAACGTAAAACGTACGTTTTAAAACCACACGCCGCAAGCTTGAATGCAAAATTGCGATATAAAAATATATAAAACTTTTTCCGTATTTTTGTACAGTTTTATCAACATTTGTGGAAATTAGAAAAACTCGAAATTTAGTGAAACACTCCGCGGGCTTTAAAGGCCCAGGAACAAGTAAACCCTCTAATTAAAACTGCCAGATCGCCAAAGCCTCAAGATCATTATTTCTGCTAGCTATTTTGTTATTTTCACCACAAGAAATGAAATTTCAATTCTTTTTCTAAAACTTTCCTTTTGGTGATTCATTGTTTTTGTTACGATAATGATAAAATATTACTTAGGATTCTAACTCAAAGGTTTTTATTCAATTTTTTATTTTTGCAACGTTTCGGATAGTTTTACTATCCGTTTTCAAGCTTTTTACTTATTTGAACTTAAATAAGTAAAAAAGCTTGAAAACGGATAGTAAAACTATCCGAAACGTCGCAAAAATTACAAATTGAATAAAAACCTTTGAGCTAGAATCCTGAGTAATATTTTACCATTACAACAAAAAAATGAAATTTTATTTGATATTAACTTCACGTAATAGGAACAAGATAACAAGTGCAATGAAACGAGGAAATCAGGCGACTATCTTGAACAATTCCGTGAATCAATGGTTAGATCATCGCACAGGCGTTTTGGGGCAAGATTTCAAAACAGAACAAATCAGAAATTTCGGAACAAAGATGACTTGGATATAAATGCATGTGTTCCAGTTTTGGTGGAACTGCTGAAAGAGAAAGACTCGGAGATTGTGAAGTTACGGAAAGAAATTGACGAGGTTCGGAACTTTGAGATAAATTTGACGGCAAATGACCAAAAGAAAGAATACTAACCTCAATTGAAATTCCGTCGTGAAGTAAAATTTACTGCAGAAAATTTTAATTATGTTTAAACTATTCCAGCTACTGCGGACCAGCGCCCAAATCTTATCTTATACGAAGAGTAAAGTACGCCACATGGACATGACAAAATTAGCCATGGTGCTTTACCAAAACATTGCGCCATTTTTTTTAATACACCAATGAAAATTTCCCCAATATATATATATATATAAATCTAGCATGGAACAAAGGTGAAATGCTTTGACCACAAGATATCAGCAAATGCTAAAATATACTGAGACGAAATAAATGCTGAATGATCTTTGACGGAAATCAATGGCATATATCAAATAAAGACGCCCTTAGAGAACACCACATATAGCGGTATAATATATGGTTAGAACGAACTAATGATACAGAAGCTATATTCAAAGTCATTATTCTTCATTTTTATCAGGAAATGCCAAGGTTGTCCGACAATGTGTGGTCATCAAACTTTGGGTAAGCCATACGTGAATTCTGGTTGGAGTTACGCAATCGTTGACCTGATTTTGTTTTATTCTAACTTATTTTATTCTTGGATGCGTTTTACCCACCGACAGGGAACGACTAACGAAACACAGAGCTTCAAACAAACGATATTCTGACCTGGAAACAGAGTGAGTAAATTCTGCTCCATCAAAATTTCGTTAACATTTGAACATTTTTCAAGTCATGATCATACAACTTTGATGTTAAGGCGGTATAAACGGAATCACTGACGGACGTTTTCCTTTTATTAGGATTACATCTCTACATGTTAAATTAGCCGAGAAAGATGCTCAAATCAAGATACTTCAATGTAAATATGGTGAAAGTAGCCTGGATTCAAAGCCATTTCGAATACCTTCGTTCACAAGTCAATCGTCTATGTCCTCGTACCAGGATTCTGGTATAATGACCGCGCCAGAAAGCCATTTAGACGATGCATCATACCACAACACAAAAGGTAAATTGCTGTAAATTGTATCAACGTGCTGTAGCGCTGCAAGCTTGTCGATTTATGACTTCCATGCAGAGATGCTTGAGAATACTTTGCATTGTGCAAATATAAAATGGTCTAAGTGTTTCACTTGCAACAAATTTTGTAAGAATTAGGATTGAATGGTCATGGTACACACGTAAGAAACTGGCACACTGTTGGTTAACATTTTTCTGATCATTTTAAAAATAAAACTCTTCATGCATTGGTAACTATTGAAGAATTGTTTAAGTATGAATACATATAGAGGATATTACACGGCCGTGCGAAGATATGAATTTTACTCATTCGCGCAGTATGTTCTTTTTTGCAGTAATGTTAACTTTTTCTATACTGTATAGTCGTATTTTAAAGACCTAATTCAGTAATGATTAATTTTCGATCGATAATGCATTATTTAAACTCAAAGAGTACATGTACATGCTTTTACTCTTTTCCTGAAATCCTTCCATTTTTTTCGACACAAACATGTATTTTTTCTTTGAACAGTGAAAATTGGTTCGCTGCTCTTACAAACATCGAAAGATCGATATCTTCACTAGTGAAGATATGAAAATTATCTCACTGCGTATTTTTAGTATCTTATTCTCTACTATATATACTAACGATGAATATATATCATTGAATATATAGTTGAGCCTATAAACGGTTTTTACAAGCTTTTCTCATTTACGCCTCGATGAAACAACGATCAAAGTTGATGAGAATTGATAAAATTGAAACTATCGCTCGCACCACCAACTCTCATCAACTATTAAAGCAGCAGTGTCAGACCATTTTGACCAATAACTCCAACGCTTGCTAATTGTGCACTGAAAACAGATAGTTATAAACACGTACAACAAATAAAAAACTTTGTGCGGAAGTACGGATGGCAACGATTTACTGAGCATTGAGTTGGATTATATTGTTCTTTTGACTTTTACGTTGGCAAACAAAATGTTCACGATTTGGTGCATGCTTAATGTGTTAATCAGTTTTACTCGGTTAATGTAACTGAATGCATTAACAATGTGCATTTTGCAAATTTGGAGTTTCTGAATATAAGATTTTTTGGTAAAAATAGCGCGACACTGCTCTTTAAACTTGACGAGAGTTTATTGATGCGAGTTTTTACTTTTTTCATTGGTCAAGAAAGTTTGATAACTGATAAGAATAACGAATGAAAAGGTGAAGATTTTAGTAAATATTTTGATTTTATAATACAAATATACAAATATAAATATATTGATGAAAATAGCGTAATTTACATGTTTACATTCTTATGCTTCAGAGCCTTAAATAGCTATTTCCGTCGTTGAAATTTGTTTTCAGACGATGAAAATCCTGAAAGATATTCACCTCGTCTTCAGGAATCAGATTATGACAACGAAATAGACGGACGTCAGTTTAACATACAGGTAGATATTGAGCATATGTACATTCATTTGGTTCGCTTGTAAACTACAATTGAGTAAAATCATAATCTCGATAAATACATATAATGACATCTTCGTTTGAGAGGCAGCAAGAGGAGTACTCAATACAAGGCTAAACGCTAGGGTCTTGGAGTTTTGTGGTAAAACTTCCATGTAAAGGCCTGTTCGCGCAAAGCTGATCTAGTTGTGAACGAGTGGACAAATAACGAATGTTCTGACTGTGTATTCCTCTCCTGAACGTTTCTGAGTGATTCATCCGTTCCACTAAAGGAGAAGATTAGTTTACAATTTGCCACAATTAAATAATTTGTTGCAATTAGTTACGTTGTCAAAGAATACGTTCATGCACGCGTTGGGGAAAATATCACAATATATGTTTACAGAAAAACTTGCTCAAATTAACATTTCTATATTGCGTAATTGCGGTATTAGCTAATTCATTTATTTTTCTCTCCTGTTAACACACGCATTACACGTATTTATTTTAGGAAGATGCATCAGTTTTAAGTGACCATTGTTGGTTTGTGTGACTACGGATGAAACAAAGAGCTCTGGATGAAAATTACCTGAAATGAAACTGATCAAATTCCATTCAATCGGTCCTCTATGCATGAAGTATAACCAAAAATTGTAAAAAAACTTGTTTGCTGCTAATTCATCGATGTTCTAACCCCAGCTGCAAATTCTTCGCTGCTTGCACTTCTAACGTTGTTAACACTATACTGAAGGTAGTCGCTATACTAAATGTTAATTTTATGAATTCTGAAGTCATTTAAAAGTTTTTATTTGAATTTTTAGCCACCTCGCATTTAAAAAAAATACAGAATTGTTTTAACACTAAATTTTGTTTTGTGAAGAAAAAAAACTTGTATTGTATAGACTGCGTTGCACATACAACATACCGCAAGTATACTGAATGTAAGTTGATTCATTGTCCATAGACATTACGTTCAACAAATCTTTATATCCTATGAATTAACCTTTTATTTCGAGTTCTAGGTATTATTCTACAGACAAAATTAAAATTAAAAATATTCTTTAAAAAAATTCTCATTTTGTCTAAACTACAATGTTGCAATGATGAAGTGAGACGATTTTACAAGTTTTACTGTAACTAGATCTCGAATTTTCCAAACAAAAGATGAGCTGGAAAAAACCCCAGAAGATATTTTTAAGTATCTGCTCAGTGTGTCTATGGACTACCACTCAATGGCCCCCAGACCTGAGCTATTTCATATAATTATACTCATGTCATTCTTTTGTGATGTTAATTGCATTTTGTCTGCCTGAATCTGCTTAATATTAGCCAAAATAGCATTTTTTGTTGTGAATTGTGATAAAAAATAACACCATTATTGATTCTGCAACTGGAAGCAGATTATGTCCCTTCTTTTTCCTGCTTTCGAATGGTTTTCAAAAATCCAGAGCATCGTGGAAGTGATCTGGCTTCATCTTGTCTGCAACATTCTATCATGTTGTTGATGATATCTTCACACATATCTTGTTGTAAATTGTTTTCTATTAATAAAGGAATAGATAATCATATTTAGATATTCTGATTCAGTATATGCACAGGCAACCCAGCAAATGGTATATGTAACTCTAATTTATATTATATTATTTCATTTTATAATAAATAAATATACAGTAGAAGCTGGGCAGGGGAAACATTGCTACCAGTGAATGTACATATTATATACGTGTGTTATACTGAAATGCAATAGAATAAACTGCAGACAGTTTTAAATAGACTTTAGTGTACTTGCTTTTCATTTGTTTAAATTTTATAAGCATAGGCATGGGCATGACTAGAGTGTTATTGGGGGGGGGGGGAAGGTTATTCCTATATTTGCATTCTGAGCAATAAATTAAAAAATTGTCATTTCCACATTGTTGAATGGCAGGCACGTAGCCAGGGTCCTCACCTTGGGGGGGGGGGCAAGCTCATTTAAGGGATGTCGGCAGAATCCCCACTGGGGAAATTTAAAATTCTACATAGGATTTCTGAAATTCTAAAAAATAGGGGTTCCCCCACTGTGGAAGTTTGGACAAGAAGAATTTACGAGACCATCAAGTTGATAGAAAATAGAAATGACTTTTTTAGTAATTCTTTATTTGCCTTAGATTGGAAATGCAAATAATTGCTTAATTTGGTGATAAATTCCAAAACTGGCCTTCTTTCATTATCAGATACCCCCCCCCCAATTTTCTACCTGGATTTCAACGTTTTGAAAAAATGGTTTCTCAGACAATTGGCAACTGCCCCCTTGCCCCCCTGGCTACGCCCCTGTTCAATATTTAGCCTTGTGTCTTTAATTTAATACTAACTTCTTTTGTTTATCTAATCACAAGGACCAGTTCTTGACCAAAATAGTGACTACACTGGAGATCATGACTAAATTATGTATATTTGATTATATTAGATTAGGGATGAAAGAAATTGTGATTAGACAAAGAACAAAGATTGGAAGCTGGTTAATTTCAGGCACTGATAGTTAGCATAAATCAACTCATTGCATTCATCCATCACTGATGAGCATCAACCAGTCAATTTTCTGAGTGTCTGGTAGGAAACCAGAACACCTAGAAGTCTAGAAATAACCTGCAACTTTTGGCAAAGCTTTACCTTATCACTCTTTTTACCAGTTGTGGCATGCCTCCCTCCAAATTTTTGCTTAGCCTAGGCACAGAGCAAACAGAAGTTCAACTTCTCATTAATTATGCATACCCCTTGCTTAGCCAGTGAGCTAAAAGAGGCATTCTCCCTCTTAAAAATAGTCATCATGGATATTAAAAATGGCCAGGGGGAGAATGCCTCTTCTTAGCACAATGGCTAAGCTATGAGAAGTTGAACCTCTGTATTTTCTGTGGTCCAGGCCAGTGGCTCCAGCCCCCAGGCCACTTTCATCAGAATCAGGAAAACCATGGCTACCTCGCTGGATACCAGATTGCAGAGTTTGCAAAGTGCACAACAATTCAAACGACTAACTATTAATGCGCGAAGGAAAAGGGCTCCCATATCCACACAAAAAATTATGTACGGCAAGAAAGCTAACTAAAGTGATTTTTCTCATCACAAAATTTCTATGAGTATGAGTTCGACTGATAAACATATTCCAAGTGAGTTCGACTGATAAACATATTCCAAGTATGTTCTGTCGGCTGACATGTTGACGTTGGCATCTGCAGGACACTGTCACGTTGCATTTTGGATGTTCTTTCATTCTACAAATACATTTTCTTGCAAAGTATTGTGCAGATAGCATGTATCTTATATATTTTGCACAGACAAATACAAAAGTGCGTGGGGAACACAGGAAACTTTGCAATCTGGACTGGACATACTTTCATATTTTCCAACAATCTTTTGCCATACACAGGCTGGTAGACAAGTACCAGTACCATGTAACATGGTTACAATATTACAGTATTTATTCTGTGATTATATATAGATAAATTAAGATATACGAATATAAACATGGGGTAAGTGTCAACTATACCTTGCAAACATTTCTGAATTGCACAAGCTTCAATTTGACATGGCTCTTTCTTTTTTCGTGGCATGAAAAATTTTACTCAGTGAAAATTAATTTCACATAATATGCCAGCCTTTAAAATGTGACGAACTGAACAAGATAAGAATATATTTTTAGTGTCAGAAATACTAGAAAACTTTTGTTTCTTTACTAAATCTTGTAGTCAAAATTTACCAAATCATAGATCATCAAGATTCAAGAATACAAAATCTAAGATAGACCCCCCCCCCCCCCGCCAAGGACAATTAAAAACAAGAAAATATGGAGTTCGAGAACGTTGTGTAGCGTGTTTTTAGTTTTGATTTTGGTTTTACGACTGTAATTCGTGGCGTATGTGGAATATTGTATTATCTTTGTACTATCTTAAGCTACTACACTATGAGTTCTCAAGAAAGTGGAGCTGAATCAGAACTGGAGAATGATATTAGCGTGGAAAGTATAAAAACAATCGCAAGCTCATACGGTATAACCAAGCTCAATGATGAGGCACTACAGTATTTACTTGATGATGTTAATTTTCGCTTGAAAGAAATTTCACAGGTGAGTTTCGAAGTAGTATAGGCTTGTATTATGTCAAATACTGTGTTTATAGTCTGTAAGAACACCACGTGTTCGTGAGACTGGAATGTGTTCCTAATATAATATATATGTATATTTATAGTTTATTTAAAACAATTAGTTACAAATTTCGCTACAGAGTGTTTCACGCCAGAAGGCGATCATCAGGCGAATGAATACTCGTATACTATATACTAATACTCGTATACTTCATTCGCCTGATGATCGCCTTCTGGCGTGAAACACTGTGTAGCGAAATTTGTAACTAATTGTTTTAGATAAACTATTTGAATTGCTCTATTAAAACTAATATCGAGCACTCTTCAATCTTGAATACTTTCAAAAGTTATTATTATTATTATTATTATTATAATATATATATATATATATATATATATATATATATATATATATATATATATATATATATATATATATATATATATATATATATAAATATATATATATACAGGGGGAGGACCAAAAAAAGTGGCCCCCTATGAAGATAGGGTTTTTAGACTATAATTTTGTAAAGCGTGCGGAAAACGTAGAGAAATTCATAAACAGGACTGTACAATTACCAAACATGACCGAAGGACTAACACTTTTGAACCTCAAGTGTAATTTTCATCACACAAACAGATAAATAATAGTATGTTTTGTGATTAAATTGAATAGTTCAAATGGCTTCCCATCAACCGTTGCTGCAGTTGTTTGGCGGTATTAAAAACGTTTTCACGTAATGAACACGTTAACAACTCAACATTACGTCACATTTGTACAATTTACAATGCCATTGTCACATTAACTTAATTTCTCGTTATCGTGTTGTGTCTTATTTTCAGTACTTTGTTGGCATTCCCTTCGATTTAATAACAGCTTTGCATCTACTACCCATGCTCTCCACAAGTTTTTTCAAGTATTCGTCATTTATTTCGTTCCATGCAGTTTTAAGAATTTGGAAAAGTTCATCTTCATTCTTTGGTTTTCTATTTTTGGTCTTACGATTCAATTCAGACCATAAATTTTCAATAGGGTTTAAATCTGGTGACTGAGCTGGCCATCGCATGACATCAATCTTCTTATTTGCAAGATATTTGGAAAGAACTCCACTTGTGTGTTTGGGATCGTTGCGATCGTTGAACTTTTCCAAATTCTTAAAACTGCATGGAACGAAATAAATGACGAATACTTGAAAAAACTTGTGGAGTGCATGGGTAGTAGATGCAAAGCTGTTATTAAATCGAAGGGAATGCCAACAAAGTACTGAAAATAAGACACAACACGATAACGAGAAATTAAGTTAATGTGACAATGGCATTGTAAATTGTACAAATGTGACGTAATGTTGAGTTGTTAACGTGTTCATTACGTGAAAACGTTTTTAATACCGCCAAACAACTGCAGCAACGGTTGATGGGAAGCCATTTGAACTATTCAATTTAATCACAAAACATACCATTATTTATCTGTTTGTGTGATGAAAATTACACTTGAGGTTCAAAAGTGTTAGTCCTTCGGTCATGTTTGGTAATTGTACAGTCCTGTTTATGAATTTCTCTACGTTTTCCGCACGCTTTACAAAATTATAGTCTAAAAACCCTATCTTCATAGGGGGCCACTTTTTTCGGTCCTCCCCCTGTATATATATATATATATATATATGTAATATTTAAAACACGTGCAGGAGTGCTTTATCAGATATACAACGTGAGGCAAAGCCGAGCGTTGTATATCTGATAAAGCGCGAATTGCAAGTGTTTTACCGTCAAACCGGATGTTCTGTTCCCCCCAATATTGCAAGATTGCCGTCAATATTGCAATGTTCACGCGCTAATTGCTCCGAGCAAGTTGCACCGGAACTTGCAAGTTGCAACTATATCAGTTTTAACAAATTTGTTGATTTCAATACTTTCCTGGCAGATTTTCGCTGATAAAAATACCGCCAAACAATATTAGTTACTTTGCAGTATTTTTATCAGCAAAAATCTGCTAGGAAAGTACTGAAATCAGCAAAATTTGTTAAACTGATATAGTTGCAACTTGCAAGTTCCGGTGCGACTTGCTCGGAGCAATTAGCGCGTGAACATTGCAATATTGACGGCAATATTGGGGGGAACATAACATCCGGTTTGACTGTAAATGACTTCTAAATCGATTCATTTTATACCCATCTTGTCTGTTTGTATATAAAAGAATTTTCAATATAGATGTTGTATAAGCCGAGAAAATCGAAGTAAAAGATTTGTGAAAATCGACATGTGTTTCATCTCATATGTAGACTTTAGTCACGGCTATGATTTCCTTTGAACAGATATGAACAGATATCTTAGCACCTGTATTTGAATCGAGAATTTTTTCATGAGTTGGTGTGCTCAATCGAGTTATTGAGCACGCAAAAAGCTGGGAGAGCACGAAAAACATAATCTGGAGTTAGTCAAGGTGCTAGCCTAACTCTAATGTTTGCTCTCTCAATTCCCAAGTGCTCAATTACTTGATTGAGCATGCCAACTCATGAAAAATGCTTTCATAATATACAATTTACACAAAAATAACAGGGAAATATTCCTATGTTTTTTGGCCATGCTCAATCATGTTATTGGCCTGTGTCAAAAGTTTAACAAATCCTGCAAAGTTACCAAAGTTGTAAACAAAAATATTTGATCAACAAATTACTGAAACATAACGTTTCGTCATCGAACACTTTCCCGGTGAAATTAACACGTTTGTTTTCTCTTGATAATTCCTGCTAAATGTTAAAAATGCTCTGCAAGTTTTGCCAATACGAATTTGCACTTTCAGGGTTCTCAGTCGTTAAGTGTTTTTGAGTAATAATAAAAACCTGCTGTATAGAGCTAGTAAACATGCCAAAAAAGTTTTCTTCGACGTCATAATTGTTTACATATTATACTTCAAATATGACGATTTCACCGGCAGAAGTGTTCGATTCAATGAGGGAACGTTACGTTTCGAACGTGAACAAACGCGTGAAATAGTTCATGCTTGAACGTAAATGGCAGTATCGCAATTTTGTCACTAAGCCTGTGTTGAGTAGACTATTCAATTTAAGAAAGTGAGACTCATGGACACATTATTGTCTGTATAGCATTTTTAAGGATTGAGGGTGGTGAAAGTGTCACACTGTAAGAGGCGTTCTGATGGACGGATGGAGCAGGTGGACGGCGGGGCAATAGGCTGTCCCTTAGGTCCACTCTTTACCAATGTGTTCATGTCCTTTCATGAACAAATCTGGCCCCAGAACTGTCCTTCTTCGTTCAAGCCTCTACCGATAGTACGTTGATGACTGCTTTCTTCTTTTCCGATCCTTGAACCACGTGCTTCTTTTGCCTTAAATATCTCAACCTACAGCACCTTAATATAACCTTCATCTCTGAGTTTGAATAGACATATCTCGTTCCCAGAGTAAATTCAGTACTCTTCACCAACTTCCACAGTTTTATCCCACTCACTTACAAACGCTGTTTAGTATCCTGCCTTATTCATCGCATATTCAACCTCTGCTCAAGCTATGAAAATTCCCACAACCAACTTGTAGTGGTCAGAAATTTATTCAAACTCGATGGTTTCCCTTCTCACATGTTTAAACCCATTGTTCGTAGATTCTTGGACAATACCTTCCATCCAAAACCTGATTCTGTCCAGACGATTTCCAAGGAAATAATCCATTTCTGCCTTGCATCACAGGGACACATTCTTTAAATCCGCGCCCAAATCTGTCGTATTTGCAATGCTGCTTTCCCTCATCTCGACATCAGGTTCGTTTTTCGTTTCTTCAGACGAATCTCTTCTTTTTTCCCGTTTAATGATAAAGTTCCCAAGTACCTGAGATCTAGTGTTGTGTACCTTAAGTGTCGATGCTGTTCCCGCGACCCACATTTACATACTAGAATATCAAAGCACCTGGGTATCTCTCCTATCACGGAAGAACGTACTCTGACCCCGCTACGTCCACTGTATTTTCCCACTTGTGTGCTTCTGGTCACAAGTTGGACTTGTTGGGCAAATTGACGATTCCAAAATCCTTTCTTCCTTTTCCAACCCGTATGAGTTGATGGTACACGAGAGCATCCTCATAAATTTAATAAATACAAACCTACTCTTGATGTCCAAGGCAGTTCGATTCCTCATTTTATCCTTAATTTGAACCACGTCTTTGACAAAATAAATGACAGTGACACAGACAAACATGTCTCTCGTTTTGCAGTCTCATCCAGACTAACACACAGACTCTTTACACTCTTAAAGACATCAATTCTAACCTTTTCCTATTCCTTAAAGCTCATTATATTAAATACAGAAAGCTCGTGCTAATTAATAGACTGAGAGCGTCTAAAGAACTCGTGGTGTTTCCTTAAGTGTCATTGTATATGTGATGTCAATAGTGTAATTTGTTTCTAATACGTCATCTGTTCTTGTTTCTTTGTATATAGTATGATAGCAAGTTTGTAAATAGCTTATATGACTTTGAAATAGAGTCGAAACATCACCGCAAAATTGTCGTCTTGTTGTTAAAAGCTCGAATCTTGAGTTTACAAGATGTTACTGTTCAGAATAAGTTTTTTTCTTGTATGGTGCAACAGGCCCATAGTATTTGCCATAAGATGTTGTGAAGATTAAAATAATATATGTATTTGATTGTAGGAAGCGCTAAAATTCATGCATAAAGCTAAACGAAGAAAATTGTCGTCAAGTGATTTTGATAATTCTTTAAGAGTGAGAAATGTCGAGGTACGGCTTACATTTGATTTGTGATATTGAAAACTTAGTGCCTGAAGTAGTGGTTTTTGATAAACACCACCTCCAATACAAGCGTAAATGCGGTAACAGTTTTGGTTCTATGTTTCTCTTATTCGTGTTCATGTTTTACAGCCATTGTGTGGATTCCTTTCATCAGAATTCATTCCGTTTCGTTTCACAAGTGGAGGTGGACGAGATCTGTATTATTATGATGATCCAGAAATTGAACTGAGTAAAGTCATTAGCACTCCATTACCTCGTCTTCCACTTGATATTTCACTCAAAGGTAATTAAACAATCAAGTCTTTATTTCGTTGTTGCTTGGTATCGATTTGGTGTCGATTGCTGCTTGGTATCAATTATTGGGATCGATTTTTAGTGGACAATTGGCAGTGTCAGCGAAGTAAATATACCTCTTACTTGACTAAAAACATTAGTATTTACAGGCAACGAAGTAAATTTTTTAACCAATTTTTACTTTTAATTTTTCTTATTTACTTCGTTACTTTTGTTATACTTTGGCGAAGTAAAATACTGTAGTTTAAAGTTGTCCTCAAAGCCATGTCAGTGGTGACCAGATTAGTGACAATCAATGTACCGGCTCAGTTAGGTATGGCTCAGGGCTATTACATCTGGTTTGTGTGCATTGGTGACAAAAATATACCTGTATATTAAGTCTTATATAGACTTTCGTCCCAAATTCAAAATGCAAACTACTCTTATAGATTAGTGCTTAACCAATCAATCAATTTTTCGTTTTCAGCCCATTGGCTAAGTGTTGAAGGTGTACAGCCAGCAATCCCAGAAAACCCTCCTCCAGGTTTGTATTATTATATCTCAGGGTTCGAAATAACGTCCTGAAAATATGTCAAATTTTGTAGGCTGTTTTTTGGCTGAAAATTTTTCCGGCCATTTTCCAAGGAAAATTTATTGTTTGTTTTGGAGTGGGCATAGGCCATATAATGGTGATATACTCCAACGCAACATCTCTAAGTTCACTTTGATTCTATTCAGCTAAGGAACTCAATTACTTTTAAATATTTACAAATACGTCGTAAATGACAACAGATCTTTTAGCCAATGTGTACAGCGAATTGCAAGGACCGCAACAATCGCTACAAAAAGAAAGATGGTGGCAAAACTAATAAACAACGATCGAAGGATCTTGACTTTTTGTCACTCAATTAATTGTCTTAGAATGGGCTAAGGAAATTGACAAGATAAAGTCGATGCCATGTAATTTATTTATCATATGGACAAGGGTGTTTTATAGAGAACTAAAACACTCGTAGAATCCACATGTCTCTACATCCGGAACCCGAGAGTCGTATTTTCCGTATGTAACGCTCGCGAGTGGCATATCGATAAATTCCCGTCTTTTTTAATGTTGTTGTTCAAAGCATATGGAGCCATTCTTTCATGAAAATCATAAGGTGGCTATCAGAAGCGCCCTAAACAATCCATCAACTGGGACAGGTTGATCTGCGTCCCTTGGTGCGAGGAGGAGCGATTACCACACGACCTTTACCACTCACATGACCTTCGCCTATCTTCATCCAGGGTAATCTTTTATTGAACATGATGAACATGCAGTTGATTCTCAAGGATTTTTGCTTCATCACTTGCCCTGAAATATATAACTGTAACGGTAGATGACTTTCTTCTGTTTTTTCGCAGTATCTCTGGAAGTGCAGTCGAAAGATGTCATGGACAAAACTCCAAAAATGAAGTTAAAAGACAACACAGTTTCTTCAGCTGCTACTACTAAATCTTCTACAGTAAAGACCACAACAGCAACGACATCTAAAACTGACTCAAAGTGGTTGGCAGCATCCAACGTTTCTGCTACAACTTCTTCTGATAAACTTAAACCTTTGGTAACTCATGAGCTGTCTGTCGTAAGTCCAATTTTTATCTTGTATTTCCATTTACAACATATACTACATATTAGAAATTTGCATTCTCCGTTTATTTCGCACTACCTGTCAACACTATTTTTTATTTATAATCCTATAGTACTAGATCCTTGGTACTAGATTAATTTTATGGATATCATTAGATACTCCAAGTATGTTGTAGTCAAGGACTAGATAGAGAGCTAGATACACTATGTATTTTAACTGTGCCTGTAGGAACAGCAGCTGTACTATAAAGAAGTGACTGAAGCTTGTGTAGGTGCATCTGAAGCGAAACGTGCAGTAAGTTTATAATTTAAATTAGTTTATTGTAACTTTTACAGATTGTAGTAGACCATTTCATGTGCTGTAATTCAAATTAACTGCCTTCTGTTGTATTAATTGAACAACTCTAAATGCTTCGTCAGTGGCGTGACAATAAAATAAGGTGCCCCAGACCCAAGCAAGGCCGGATTTTGGGGGGAGGTGCGCACCTCCCCTGGTATTACTTCACACCTCTCCTCAAATTTTCAGCACCTCCGCCAAGAATTATTGCATTTCCCCCAATAAATGCCTGCTTTAGCGAATATTTAAAATCGTTGGATGAGGCTGAGCGGGATATTGGAATTATTCAGATCGAGGCCGAAGACTGAGGCAGATAACGCTGCCCGAGGTCTGAATAATTCCGATATCTTTCCTAAGTCGAATTGAGAAATTATCTTTTGTTATTCATTTTGCAAGAAAAGTCAGTCATGTAAATAAAAATTAAAACAGTCATCGTCAACACTCAAAACAATTTCCGCTCCTACAGGTAGGAGGTAAAAAATACACGGGTGCGTTTTCGACATTACAAATATATCTGGTGTTTCCATTGCGTATTTCTCTGATGGCGTGAGCACATGATAAATACGAGTTTTAGTTTGTCTGCGCCGAAATATGGAATATGCACTGTAGGCCAATAAGAACACGAGAATATACTACAATGAATAACAATACAGTTTATTGTTTAATGATATTTCTTATTACTAGACAAATAGATATTTTTATCTAAAATGTATAAAAGTAAGGTATTTAGGTATCTTTTATTTCTTCCCTTTGTCGACTTCGAAAGATCATAGTAGCACCTCCCCTAATAATCTCCTTACCTCCCCTTACATTTTCTCCAAAATCCGGTCTTGCTCCAAGTTTTCTGTCGAAAAAATTTTGGCCTTGTATTATACCACTTTTGGTCACTATTATATTTGGAACCGTCGACTACTGTATTACATAGGAAATAATATTTTAAAAGCTACATTAAACATTTTCTACGGAGTATCTCGAGATGTCATTGCCTTATTGGGCCTCTACATCGTTTCTTGGATGTCCTCAATTGACTAGATGCCCCTGGGTAAAGCCAGGCGGCGCCCAAAACGGGTTACGCCACTTTGATTATTTTGAACTAAAGTAATGATTCGAAAAACGGCTACTTCAAAGTGTCTGGTTATTTTACACACCTTGTATGATTATATAATTATTTGATGTTAAAATATTTATATTAGAATATGATATATTAGAAAAATTAGATTTAAGCGTCTTCGAACAAGTATGACTTACCTTCGATCTCCAAATGTTAAAAGAGTCTTTGCCATAATTTTAGCCCTGCTATAGTAATACATGGTAAATTGTATACCATTATTCGAAGGACGGTTGTGTGAGCTGAAGTACCTTCATGCTTCTTTATATAGGAAGCGTTGCAGAGTCTTTCAACCGACCCTGGTCTCTATCAGATGCTACCACGATTTTGTACATTTGTTGCTGAAGGGGTAAATACGAAAACTTGCTGTAAACTGACTATTGTAATATGAAGCTTTTTGTCGGCGAGAACGCAAGATTACAACGAAGACA
Organism: Muricea muricata; assembly: GCA_963855995.1. Taxonomy (NCBI): domain Eukaryota; kingdom Metazoa; phylum Cnidaria; class Anthozoa; order Malacalcyonacea; family Plexauridae; genus Muricea; species Muricea muricata. The sequence continues at coordinate 15,008,895 of OY979718.1, read as the reverse complement.
CAAAGAATTTTACTAGTGTTTGTAGAACTTGTCGCTGGTGCCCGTTGTTTAGGATGCATGTATTTGCAGTCTCTACCATGTATGTACGGTATATAATACCATTTATACGTTACGTTTAGAGACAACGTTTACTTTTCCAAATACATAATTTGGTTGCAAGTCTTTACTTTGTGTAGAAAGTTTGACATAACTTACCACAAGTATCCTGTAAAGCAAGATGAATTGGTCGTTTCTCTAACTCAAATGATCACTAAAGACTATAAGTTTGTACTGTTTAACAGGTTAAGGTGAACGTTGCTCAACACAACATGGCTTTACTGATTTACTTGATGCGTATGGTGAAAGCGTTGCTTGATAATAGTTCTTTATTTCTCGAGAAATATGTGAGTATATATGGTTAAATATCACATATGGATATACAAGTCATGTATTTGGTTAAAACATATGGTATTCAATTAACAATTTTCACCCCAGCTTCACGAACTTATTCCTGCTGTTGCCACGTGCGTCATAAGTCGTCAGGTTTGTGCTAAACCAGAAACAGATAATCATTGGGCACTTCGAGAGTTTGGTGCGAAGTTATTGTCGCAGATATGTAGGTAAGTATATGTAGGTATGAAATCGTTTTCTTCGCTTGTAAAAGGTTATGCAATAATATTTGTCAATTATTGGACGAGGTTGAGCAAAGTGTCGTGATTTGCCGGTGGCGAGGAGGTCAATTATTTTGCAAACAATTGATCTGCGCGCCACCGACAAATCATGATATTTTGTGGGAACCGAGTTCAATAATTGTGTTATCATTCTCTGGCAAAGTTTCTTCCATGACTTTATAACTAGGAACAACAAGCTTTTCACACCAACCTTTTGCATCTTCAGCAAAGCAAGCAGTCATTGTTTACAAAATTGAAAGTAATGCGCATCCTCAGAGTATTATTTGTAGCTCTGCAACGTTTTTGATATATACGCATGCTCAGAGTATTATTTGTTCGTAGTTATTTGTTGGTAAATTGACCAATCAAAATTGAGAGAATAGTAGAGAATGATAATTAGAATAAAGAGAATGATAATTATCCTTATTGGCATTCTGGACACGATGTGAGTCGTGAAATCATTTTTACTTCATATTATTGTTGTGCCTTTTAGAATGTTCAGTACGTCGACTAACAACATGCAGCAACGTGTTACGAAGACACTGTGTAAGGTAAAAAAGTATAAGTTATCATGCTACTTGGTACGAAAGTAACATGTAGTAGAAAGACCAATCTCACGTGATGATTCTTGCGGTTCATAGTTCATTATGATGCACTTCTCCAGCAAATTCCTTTCACTTGTAAGATCGTTGATCATCACTTCAAACCTGCGACGGGGAGCCTGTACTATTTCCTTCCACAGGGAGTGTGGATTGCCAGGGTGGTTGCGTTGTAAAGAATTTTACTCAGGCCTCAACTCAATAAGAAACATTTGTAAATTAGATTTCAAAACCTGTTTATTAAAGCTTTCCGTCAACCCCATGAGACAGCAAACAGCGCAGAATAAGATTAGATCAAGATTAATATACATGAGATCTTATCACGTTATTAATTTACACCAAACTGCTATGAAACTGCTGATGTTATGCGATGTTGTGGGAGTGTTTTAAACGTGTTGAACAATATGTTGTTTATGCATTTCTATTCCCAATGTGTGTCGAAAACGCTGGGACTGATTGCCGCTGCGTTTCCTAGTAAATAACTCTCACACTCTCCGTATATTTTAACTATTTTATTGCTCGCCGTTCAATCACTACAACACCTTTTCGAACATGTGTTCTAAGGACCCCTTATATCTTATAACATGAAGTTTTCCACATGTGAACAATGCGAATGCTGTTTATTTTAGGCTCTCCAGAATGCAAAAGCACCCTTGGCCACGCACTATGGTGCAATTGCAGGTCTCGCTGAAATGGGAACAGAGGTAGTATTGAAACTATCCAATCTACATACTGTATGTACAATAATGTTTCCTGCTCTTACTTGAGGGAAAAAATATGAAGTAATATTTCATTTTGTCCCGTTTCGCATACGAATACTGTGCAATTTTTAATGCAAGTGTAGGTTATCGTGTGACGGCATTCTAAGAGTGTCTATTCTAAGACTGTTAATAAAGTCTAGTACAGTAGGTTGGTCATCTTTTTCAATATATATTCAATTTGCAAATATTTACCTAATTCGCTTATTTTTGTCCGAATTTGTCGAAATTGGTCAACACGTTTCAAGGAATTTGCAAAAATATCATCGGAGAAAAAATATTCTGTTTAATTTTTGTCCAGTCTTGAGCGCGCGGAATTTAATCCTTTCCTGCATTCTGATTGGTTACAATAGCCAAAGGCAGGGGTCTAGCCAGTTCTATGCAAGTAGGGGGAGGTCTAGTCATCCGGTACACGCGGGTATCCCGCTTGGAAAGTCCGTCTGTATTATGCTGTTTTAGGCAGCTGGTGGGTATAAACCTGTTGGGTATGGTAATGACCAATGCATTACTAAAAAAAGGGTTTTACTTTCACGTTGCATCCCCCCCAAATATTTCTACCAGGTTTTAAAAGAGTTCCGACGCTTGTTCTGGATGAAAGTGGGAACACGTTGTTTGAAGATTGAATGAAACATTGTTTTTTACATACCCTATGCAGCGTGTCCTTGAAACAGCTTCAGTAGCGAAGGGGTTAAACCACGCGCCTGTCACCTATAAGTTTCCTCCTTTCTCGAACCCAGCCTCGTGTCAAAGAAGTATATATAAGTAAACGCTCTGGGTGAGTTAGATAATACTCGCCCACAGTAAATGGCTTATGTTGTTTTGGTGACGTTGCCCTCGTGACGAAGCTAAATAGATAAATATATAACATTAAGTTTGCATCTTCTCCTTGTGTCACCCTAATTAGCCACGGTTAAACTTTGCGGATGGGTAGTATGAAACAATAACGTGTTTTCAATACCGTTTAAAAATCTGTAGGTATTAAAGGTGTTGGTTGTTCCATTCTTAAAAACAGAAGGTCAACTTATTAAGACGGCGCTCAGTGGCAATGATCCACGAGAAAAATCCGCTGCTGAACATCTCCAAGCAATCATTCTGGTAAGTACCTGCCTAAAAATTTTTTTCAGACCTGGGTGTAGAATCTAGGTCTAACATTTCTTGGATCAAATGCCACGGGACAAATGCATCTTTGAAAACGGTGTCGTCATTTAACATATATTATAGATACTACTGTAGTTTCAAAAGTTAAAGGGAAATAGCAACAAAACTTTTTATCGTCTCATTTAAAAGAGCCTCCAAAGCAATATATGGAATTCTGTTACAGAATTATATCTGCCTTATTTCGTGAGATATTTTGATTAGAAGTATTAAGTTGTCCGCCATCTTGGATATTTGTGGATATGCATGGTACGTCACAACTGGGGTCACGCAATTTAATTTTCCAATGAAACAAGGATTCATATGCGCTTATAACCGCACGTACGGTACGTAATCTGTACACGGACAGTTCCTTGATTTAGGTGAGAATATCTCCCGAAGTAAAACAGATATTATAATAACTTTAGCGAGCATTGTGACGTATTTTGCGGGCTAAAGTAAACAAATCAGCGGGCTAAAATACATTTTAGCCCGCTGACGTTATAGCCAATGTATAAATAGTCGGAAGCCATTTAAGTGTAGTTGTTTTTTTGAAAAAAACAAAGTTAGTTAAACGTTAAAAGGCATTTAAAGTTATTATAATAGTAATAGAGTTGATGTTCTTGGGCATAAATTTGTCTTTGGCCCTCCTCAGAGCTCATTTTAACCCTCGCTACGCTCGGGCTAAAATGATTCTGAGTCGGGCCAAAAACATATTTATGCCCTCGAACGTCAACTGTATTGTTATATTGTAATTTTATAATAGACTTCTATATATTGAATATTTTGAATCCCTTTCAAATGAGACGAATGAAATTTTTGTTGCCATTTCCTTTCAAGTTTTACTAAATCTGGTCAGGTGAGAGATCTTTCTTGGGTCCCGTTCAGAGAAATGTTTTAAAGAAGCGCAACACGCGTCCTTGTCGCGCTTTTGTGTCGTCCGATTTCAAGGAAGTTCTAATGTATCGCGTGCATGTATGTTTAATTAAATCAAAGCTGTTCTCTTGGACTGCTATTTCGCGCATAAAACGGCCAATAAATTGGCTATTAACGTATCTCCTCTCCCATAACAGAAACAGCTGCCGACAACAATATTTCAAATGCGACCAAGTCACGATAAACCTGAACAATTTGATAAAGAATATGGGCACCTTGGACCTGCTATATACACTAGAGTCTCTCAATTACGACAGACCATTATGACGGCTGCAGCTAAAACAGGTCAAAGACCTTTACTAACGTCTCCGTCAGGATCTAAACAAGTTATCCTGAAACTCATGATTCCGAATTCAACATCATCAGGATCAGCGCCCACAACACCAACAACTCCTTCAACCCCTCTTACACCAAGTACTGGCGTAATATCCATCAGCAAATCGCTGCCCTCACCGTCTGTGTCTATGGTCTCAATCAAACCACCTCTCAAAAGTCCTTCTGCTGTTTCATTATCTTCCAGCCATGCAACCGCTAGTGCTTCTTCTGTAAAGAAAGCTTCATAACAAGGCGTGTGAAAATCCTAATACACAAACGGATGAACGTATATAGTAAAAAATACTTTTACAATGTAAGGTTGGATTTAAAGCAGGTCTCTAAAATACGCAAAATATTTTCCCAAGAACAGAACCGGACACTATATCAGTGAGAATCAAGTATTGGTTGTTAAAGTGTTTGTGCTCTATCCATATCGTCATCTTTTCTTATGAGCAGACTGCATAAAAATCAACATAAAGCGCACCCCAGTTTTTGCAGTTTTAGGCAGCAAATATAATCAAAACAAAAAGTTTGTTTGTTCACGGTTTGTTTCAAATGCTGGTGCATCATTCAAATTGGGCGCATGCATATCTCGCACGAATTTCATGTGCATGATAAATGTGACTTGTGTACTATAATAAATGAAATCATCTGCAGTGATGAAAAACAATACCTTGTGATATTCTGTCGTTCGTTACCAAATATGCAATGCATCTTTCGTAATATGATTTTTTTTATTCCTGGATGTCATGCAACACAAAGTGCCAACATGGCGTTTTCTTTTCTCTACACCCAAGGCTCAGAGACAAAGGAAAGCTCAGAGGCAAAGGAAAAGTCGCTTTGCGGAAAAATTCACGATTCGAACCACAGCTACAGTAGTCCCCAGGTAACTCGAGCTCGCTTTACTCAAACTCCCCGATAACTCGAACTAAATCCGATTCCCCTTGATTTTGACACAGTTTTTTTCGAGAAGTAGATTGGCAAACCTTAAAATGTCAGAACTCAGCATATTTAGACAACCGTAAACTTGGACTTCCATTCAAATAACAACAACTTCATTGGAACATAAATGCATAATATGCATTTGATAATATATTTTTAAAGAATTTCACACATAGTGCGATGGTTGTAATTAACCTTTACATATTTTTCCTGCAATAAACTTTAGTTTGCGATTAACTCGAGCAATTTTTCGTTTCCCTTCGGAGTTTGGCTTGGCCGGGGACTAATGTATAGAGATTACAATAGGATATCTTGTCCATCGCGAGGAATTCAATCAATCGCGGGGGGATCTTAGGGGGAGAGGCGAAGAGGGGGATCTTGGGGGGGGGGAGTCAGGAGTGACACTGATATGAGAACGCTTTCGTCGGATAATTTCCCCGAAAAAGTTACACGGCAGGTTCACCGGACGAATATGCAGGATAAATATTTTTGAGTTGGGCGCAAATCACAATGTGGAGACCACGACCTTTTGTATACAACATCACGACTCCACCCCAATGGTAAGGCTGAGATTACACAAGGTTTACTCCCATGATTATAATACACCTTAAAGCCCGTAACCACATGATGTATGTAAATATGAGGGTGTTCAACAGCTTCACGTTTCTCGAAAAACAACATCAACCATCAACAGAAAATCCTGCATGTATTAATACATGTTTCGTACAGAAAATTGAGAAAAATATTTATTTATGATAGCTGTTCTCAGTTTAAATTATATAATATCCATTTGAGTTTATTACTTCACACCTTTCTAAAATACGAATGATACACAATTCGTTTGATTCATCATGGCGGTTAGCACGTTAACTCAGCGCTCCTGTTATCTCGTCGTAGTGTTGCTCTTTTGGACTCTTTGGAAGTTCAGAGGAGATAGCAAAAGCCTATATAGTAATGGTAGCCTATTTACGGCCTTTAAGTTGGATATGAAGCAATTTCCTGGACGAAATTCGGGACTCCCAAGGCAGAGTTGTAATAGTAAATTGCCAACATTGGTGAAGTTTCGAGCTGGACTTCTTTTAACGAGGACAAGCCTGACTGCTGCTGGACTTATTTTGCTTGCTGGTGATGTAAGTTCTAACCCTGGCCCTGTGTTTAGTGCAACTAGTGAGGTACAAGCTGAGAACCTTTCCTTCTCGTCTCGTGTTGAAAATTATTGTAATGAAACGTGCCCAGAGCCAAACAGTCTTGCAGGCTTGACTAAAATGAAAGGAGTAAATATATTCCACCAAAATATTCGGGGTTTGTTTGGAAAAATGGCTAATTTATCCACCGTGTTTGAACTAGGAAAGGACATTGACATCTATACCTTATCAGAAACACACAGTAAATAACAGCGAATTTGATAATGATAAACTATATCAAATCCCGGGGTACCACTTTGTGAAGAAGAACAGACCTAGTGGACAACACGGTGGAGTAGCGGCATATATATCGAACAAACTACAGTGGAAAGAGCGACCGGATATTAAATCGGAAAGTTTACAGTGTATTTGGATAGAGATTTTCCCAGTAAAGACGAAAAGTTTCCTAGTTGGCTGTATTTACCGCCCCCCTGACTCGTCCCTTTACCACTTGAAAGACTTTAACAAACTTTTTGAATGTATGCTGTCAATTGTAAACGAATTAAAAATGGAAACGATTCTTATGGGAGATATGAACATAAATTATCTTAAAAAGTCGGATCATCAAGAATTAAAGGATATTATAAATATTGCTGGTCTTAAACAGATTATTGATAGCCCCACGAGAGTTACTACAGAGTCCAGTACGCTGATAGATATTATATTGACAAATAGTGAACAGAATATTGCAAAATGGAAAGTAGTGCCTCTATCGTTAAGTGTCACGATTGCGTGGGTTGCGTGCGTAAGCTAAACAATCGAAAGTATACGGGAAAAACAATCAAAATACGAAATTATTCAAACTATAACTCGACCGAATTTTGTAAAGATATAAATGCAGAAAATTGGCACAAGCTTTACCTAATACAAAGCGTAAATGAAGCGTGGGCATTCATGGAAGATCTGTTAATGCGTAATATAAACCAGGGTTGCCAGATTGCATGAATAAATTAACCAAACTTTTAACAATGCTCTTTGTTTTTCATTGTATTTGCCTTTTGTTTTCTTTGTTTTTTTGACAGCACTAATGATGGTTTGGCTTAATTATTCAAGAAATCTGGCAACCCTGGTATAAACAAACATGCTCCCATTATAGAGAAGCGGGTTAAAGGACGTTTCTGTCCGTGGCTCTCGCCTGAACTGAAGAATCTAATGAACACTCGTGATAAACTTCATCGGAAGGCAAGGAAAACAAATACCGAGACCGACTGGATAGCCTATAAACAGTTGAAAAACCGATGTAGCAACGCCGTAAAACAAGCCAAGTATGAGTATCATCGAAATCTTCAAGATGAAACCTGTAATAACCCTAAAAAGTTTTGGAGAGTAATAAAGAATATATTTCCAAAAGCAAGTTCAAAACAAACTAGTCTGGACGAAGACTGCACAACGGATACAAAGACAGTCGCGAACAAATTTTGCAAATTCTTTTCAACTATGGCTTTTAAATTAAAACAAAAGTCAATGCCACAAAGAAATTTTACTTGGGGAAAACCACCTGCACAGTCGAAGGTGAGAACAAACAAACAGTTTGAATTCACGTATGTAAGCAAAATCTTTGTCGAGAAACAGTTGAAGGCTCTTAAACGTGGGAAATCTCCTGGACATGATAATATTCCACCTGGTATATTGAAGGATGCAGCAAGTGAACTGGCGACGCCTTTGTCTTATATTATAAATCTGTCCTTACGTACCGGTGTGGTGCCCTCAAAGTGGAAAATTGCCAAGGTGACTCCTATTTACAAAAGTGGACCAACATCATCCTTCGATAACTATCGACCTATATCAGTGTTGCCGATATTATCTAAAATTTTAGAACGTGCTGCACATAAACAGTTAACCGAATTCCTCGAAAGTAACAACTTATTATCTAGAAATCAATTTGGCTACCGTAAAAGGAGATCTACAGAATATGCAACAGCTCTGTTTACGGACAATATTCGAAAGGAAGCGGACACGGGGAATCTCGTAGGAGCTATATTTGTTGATCTATCAAAAGCTTTCGACACGTTATCTCATAGTATAGTACTGGTGAAACTCGAAAGTTATGGTATCGTGGGTATAGAACATAAATGGTTTTCTGACTACTTATTTCAACGTAAGCAAGTATGCAGCTATAAAAACACATTGTCAGATGAATTCGCTTCAACATGTGGAGTGCCGCAAGGGTCGATTTTGGGACCAGTACTGTTCCTATTATACCTTAATGACCTGGAAGAAAATCTCATTCATTCGAGAGCTGTATTATTTGCTGATGATACAGTTCTTTATGTGGCAGATCCATCATTTTCCACTATCGAAAGTAAATTGAATGCTGACTTAAAAAATCTGTATAAATACTTTACAGAAAATGAACTAGTTATCAACCTTAAGAAGAATAAAACCGAATCAATGTTGTTTGGAACAGCAAAAAGATTAAGCAGTTGCCCAGATGAATTAGACTTACGCTACCACGATACAAAAATAATTTCAACCACCACATATACATACCTCGTAACTACCTTAGACAAAACACTGAACATGGGTGAAAATTTCAGAGTGACCTATAGGAAACTAGGGACCTTACGATTTACAGAACGACAACGCGACGGCAACGTCTTAAGACAAAGAGTAAATTGAAAAGAAATGAATAATTACGGTTGTAAACAATTCATTTGAATATTGGACACGCGGTTCTCGTATTGTTTAGACCGGCAAATCACATATTTTCCCGTACTGTATACAACGCCGACGTATTGCATACAGCCGGTGGAATTGCAAATTCGGTTTAGTAGAACTCATTCTAAACCAGTAACTCAAGTCCTCAACTTTTTAAAATGTATTACACTAATACGATTGATAATAAAAAACTCGTGTCCTTTATAAGGACATATCATACAGTGTTTTCTTGCCGTTGCCGTCCTATAAATCGTAAGGTCCCTACTATCGTCAAAGTTACGTCTACTCTCTTCCTTGAAGCCCTGTTTAACAAAGAAAAGTTTGGGGATGATCTATCAGGGGATAATTCTGCCAACAGTCTTATTCAACTGCATTGTAAACCTTAACTACTCAAATACCCAACTAACGATGCTGGAATCAATTGATTGCAGAGTTCAGAAGATCCTTGGGGAAAAACGACCCAGTACCCTCAACGAAATTCATAAACATGCCGTGTTGCTTGTTAAGAAATGTATGTTAGGGGTTACCAACGAACATTTTTCAGATTACTTTACACTTAAAGTACATGACAAACCCACGAGAAATAATGGGGCTTTGCTTTGTATTCCGAAAGTAAAGCTGAAACTCGCCAAATCAGGTTTTTTTTCAATGGGTGTAAAAATTTTTAATGCCTTGCCCATTGAGATACGACGAACAGAATCTTTTTCTGATTTTAGAAACAGAGTAAAACACTTATATTTGTAAATATCTAGTTTGTTGGGGGTTTTTTCATCTTAATGCATGCATAGTATATGTTTATATATAACTATATAAATAGTAACTTTTTATATAATATCTAATTGTATTGTTATTAATCTGACAGGACACACAGTAATAGCAGTAAATTTTTTACTGAAGTGTTTATCCTGCATGTAAATATTCATAATAATAATAATAATAAAGATTGAGTCACAGTTCAGGGACCGATTTCACGGAGCATTTTTATTCAGAATCACGGGCCTAGAACAAGTCACATTTCACGGCACGAAAACCAAGCATACCCTTTCCCATCGTCTGTTATACAGGGTGTATAAAAAAGCAATTAAAAAAATTCAAAAAAAGCAAGAACATAGCCAATTGGCAAGCTACAGTATATACCGTTAAGCCCTACCATTCAGCTTTTAACAATATCTAATCGATTAAGCTTAAGCAAGTATAGTTGGCAAGAAATTTAGCTTTTAGTAAGTGCAGTTGAAAGCAACAAGGCTTCGTCGTCAATTGCAAAGGAAGTGGCGCTCGTTCAAATCTGTGAATGATAGAATTGTAAGTGATAGATAGCTTTTGTAAACCAGTGCAAAGTTGTTAATAGCCTGGTCTACGAATCTAAGCAAGTATACTACATCGACTTGATTGAAGAAAATTGTACCAATCCTAAATTACTATTTAAAGTAGTAAATAAGCTGCTTTAGAAGAACAGTGATCGTTGCTTCAGAAGAACAGTGATCGTCGATATCCAAAAGGACATGGTGACAAAAGTCTTGCTAATTCTTTTGCTGATTATTTCACTACTAAAATTGAAAAAATTCAAGATGAAATTGTGCTAGCGAAGAATGTTCTTGTTGCACCCATTACTATTGATGAAAGTCGTATGTCGGTATTGGATAGTTTCAGACAAGTAACAGATAGTGATATTGGGAAGCTTAGTAATTTTAAGATGAAATCCTGCCTGATTGACCCGGTCACTACTTTAGTACTGAAAGAATGAAACGAATCGTTACTTCCTGTTTCCTGAAGGTTAATGCTGACTGTGACATTTTCCAAAATTTTAGACCAGTTTCTAATCTTAAATTTTTGTCGAAGCTCGTCGAGAAGGCTGTGTTTGTTCAACTTGACGAATACCTTGTCAACAATGAATTACACGAAGTCATTCAGTCGGCCTGTAAGTCCTTTCATAGTACAGAGACATCTCTAGTAAGGGTGCAGAATGATATTTTGCAGTCATTGGACAAGAAGGAATCGGTCATCTTTGTTCTTTTTTATCATTCGACACCATTGGTCATGACATTTTGTTTTCTCGACTGACAGAACGATTTGGAATTGGTGGAAATGTTCTTCTTTGGTTTAAATCGTGCTTCTCTTCTCGTAACCAGTTCGTCAATATTAATGGCACTTACTCTTGCACTCACAATGTAAAATATGGCGTTCCACAGGGCTCTGTTCTCGGCCCTGTACTCTATTTGCTTTACACTGCCCCTATAGCTGATATTATTAAAAGGTATGATCTTAATTATCATATATATGCTGATGATACTCAGCTATATGTGTCTTTTGAGGCAGATAGTGATGTCGACTTGGTGAAGACTCGTATTGAAAACTGCATAGCTGAAATACGCCGATGGATGCCCCACAATGGATTAAAGATTAATGATGATAAAACAATATCAGTTCTTATGCACTCGAAGTCTCGGCCTCGTCCTTCACTCGATCAAATCAAAGTTGGAAATGACCTGATTCCTTTTTCATGTTCGGCTACTAATCTTGGTGTGATTATGGATGAAACACTTTCATATGATGATCATGTTAAAGTTTGCAAGTCCTCATTTTTTCATTTGAGGAATATTTCTAGAATCCGCAAATATTTGACGAAAAATCCAATGGAGGTTATAATCCATGCCTTGATAACAACCAAATTGGACCACTGTAATTCACTCATGTATGGCTTACCTAAACGTCTTCTCTCGAAGTTACAATCATGCAGTTCAAAACTCGGCTGCTCGAATTGTTACTCTGTCTCGGAAATACGACCCCATCACACCACTCCTGATTCAACTACATTGGCTTCCTGTTCATTACCGAATCGTTTTTAAAACTCTTCTAATGGTTTACAAGACAATGAATGGAGCCTGCCCATCCTACTTGTCTAGTAGTGTGCAGTATCGAACATCTACTCGATTTCTCCGCTCAGTTGCAAATGAGCTTTTACTGGTGCGTTCTTCCCCAAAAGTAAAACTTATGCTGACAGATCCTTCGCTGTATGTGCTCCAAAACTATCGAATAGACTTCCACACAGTTTGCGGAAGTCATCCTGTATTTTGACTTTCGAAAGGGATCTCAAAACTTATCTTTTTAAACTTTTTATTAACAATAGATCTCTGTATCTTTCTTTGATTGATTTAGATAGGTTTATCAGTATCTTGTTATTTTAGCTTTCTCTAATTCAATATTTGTAAATAATTATAAACTTTTTAGTATCATCACATATCTTCGTACTATTTGTAAAGCGCCTTGAACTTTTTAGGATGTGTGCGCTATAGAAATTGAGGATCTTATTATTATATTATTGAATTTGGCATCGGCCGTAATTTTTTCGTGCCAATGCTACAATTTTCTACGAATTATGAGTCACTTGAAAGAACCTATACCGTTCGTCTACTTTTTTATGGACCCTGTAAGCCTGTATATGGTAATTTTTGCAATAATGATGTAAAAACTTGATAAAAAGTGGGACAAAAATATATCATATTCCACTAATATTGCCAGTCAATTGAGTAATATTTCTATTAATTATCTAGTACAGGTTCCTTACGGTTTAAATGTCAATCTTCTTCATAGAATTAATATAATGATCAAATCTCCTTGCTGGACATACTGTCTGTCAGTGATCAGAATGTGGGAAACAGTTCCTGAAGCAGGGCAAACACATGGGCACTCCATCTTCATTGCTTCAATGCTAGCGACTACCTGCTCCGTCTTCACAACTTCTCCCAGGGAAACAGATATATCCCAAATTCGTCCTGTAACAGGAGAATAAACACCAACGGAACCTTCTGGGATGCTCGTATAGGTTTGCTGTGTGTGCTCGTCTGTTCTGGTCTCTTTATTGCATTCTTTATCGCTCGCTAGCTGCTCCAGACTTTTCTTTTCCTCTTCTAACATGGTTTCGACTGCTCTTCTTTGTGCATCATTATAGGTCTCGATTTCTTTCGACATTGCATTCACGCTCCTGTCAAAAGCAAAATCTTAATGACGACCAAACTAAACTATTTGAATAATAGATTTGATAGATCGAGAGAACTTGGCTTTAAAAATACTGCAAAGTTCTTGTATTTGGGTAGCCCAGGCTTGACGATTCTATGCAGTCCTATTGAAATGCACATTTTAAGAACATTTTAAGTAATAAACCTTTAATGTCGCTTTAATTTACTATTAGACAAACGCGAGATGTAACAAAGCTTCTCAAGACTTCTCAACTGGTTTGCACTGTGTGTGACACTAATCATTTCAAACTAAAATTTCCTATTTTCCCTGACAGTTTGTTCAGTAATAGGTGCTTTAAAATCCTGGACATTGAATTCCGCAGAAATTGGAGTGCAGGGTTTATTTATTTATTATGAAGTTCTATAAAAATGCAGTACTTAATTAATGTATAAAATGTTGATTACAAAATTCGAAGCCGCGTGAACATGACCCCACTTTCTGAAAACACATGCAGAAATGAGCTTTGAGCCAGTATACCTTTATCTAGACATTAACATAGCTTAATTTAATATAATATAGAACTTTTCAGGAATATCACTACTGACTTGTCTCGAAGCCAGTACACTAGCTTTGAAGGTAAAAATAATTCAATTTTATACTATACTAACTATAGGTAGTATTCACTATCGAATGGTGTCTAATAGTGATTACAAACCTGTTGTACTCAGCAATATTGAACATTTGCTTCTCAATCTGAACGTCCAAAGCACCGTGCTTGAACATCGATCGCATATCATCTAATACTGTTTCTGAAACAGGAAAGAAACGAATTTGATCGAACATCTGCAACAGCCACGGTTTCTTCTCGCTGAACAGCTTTGGGTTACGGTTTCCAAAAGTGTCCCAAATCGAAAGGGTGCGACCAACAAGCTGATAGCCGCCTGGGCTATTCATTGGATAGATGCACATGTACGAACCGCCTAGACCCACCGTCCCTTCATGCGTGAACGTTCGAGCTGGATTGTACTTTGAGGCTACCACGCGATGCAAAGGATTGACTGGTACTGCACAACAGGCTCCCAAGTATACATCTCCCAGGCCGATACACATGTAAGAAGCGGAAAATACTTTCTCTTTTACGTCGTTGATTCCCTGTAGCCCGTTATTTTTGAAGATATATTCAATATTTGACGGGAGGTACGGGGCGTGCGCGCGCACTGATTTCATGTATTTCTTGATCGCATCGTCGATAGCACTGTAGTTAAAACACATTGGTAAATGCAAAACTCGCGTTGGGATCGAGCGGTCGGAAATGTCCCCAAGCTCGTCATCTGCTTTGGTGACGATCTCGAGCAACGTCGACAATGGAAGAACCAATGGATTGTAGCGCAACTGAAGAGATCGTACGCCCGGTGCGGTTTCTTCTAAGCCTGCGATGTTGTTGCTGAGAAGTTTTTCCTCCAAAAAATGGACGCGAAACCGAAGGTTAAGATCAAGAACCATTGGACCATACTCGATTAAAATGTAAGAATCTCCAGCTAAGCGAATCTCAAACCGAGGGCGACTATCTGAGTCGGGAATAACTTGTAGCACAGATTTTGTTTCTGGATAGGGCTCCGAGAGTTCAGGCTGTTCATAAGACCATTGTAAAGTATCGACAAATTTGTTCTGTGCCTGCCTGGACGCGATAGCTTCTTCTATGGTCATCTTGAAGAAAGTAATAGTATCTCCACCTTTGACTTGACCAATTTTCCAGAGTTCCGACTGGACAATGGTACACGGGCAGACAAACCCTCCAAGGCTTGGTCCATCCTGGCCAATGATTATCGGCATATTGCCAGTGAAGTTGATGGTACCAACGGCGTATTCACAGTCGTGGATGTTTGATGGATGACTACCACCTTCTCCACCGTTGCTTCGCGCCCATTTGGGAGTCGGACCACATAACCTGATCCCCAAGCGGTTGGAATTTTCATGAACTCGCCATTCTGTGGTGTAGAACATGTCCATGTCTTCGTCAGTGAAGTATTCGGGATTCGCGTGTGGACCAGGGAGAACTCCAATTGACCAATTTGTGCAGTATTGTGAAGTAATATGGTCGAATAGATGGTCGTCAAGTATTCCGTTGAAGAGGCCATAATTTATCTCACTTCCAGGTTCTCCAATAGGGATGATATCACCAGCCTGTAAAGCCCGGCCTTGATATCCTCCAAAATTACCGTTGGGGAATGTTGACCGACTTCCAAGATACTTCGGGACGTCTAACCCACCTGCAACGGCAAGATACGCTCGCGAACCGCGGTTACTGCTGAGATTTCCAATTCTTAATACACTCCCCGATTTGATTAAGACCCTTTGCCACATTTTGATTGGCCGATCGTTGAGAGAAGCGTTAATCGAAGCCCCAGTAATGGCCACGGCTGTATCCAAGTAAAACTTTAAGGTTGGACCACATTGCGTTATTTCTAGCACGGCATCCATGTCTTGGTTATTCAGAAGACTATTGGCCAGTCTGCTAGCCAAATGATCCATTGGACCACTCGGTGGGACTCCAATACGCCATAACCCTCTACCTTGTCGTCCTGGCCAGTCTTGTACCGTCGTTAATAACCCTGGGTTAATTACCTCGACACAGGCTGGTTGGTACGTGAATGACACAAGGCTGTTTGTGTACGTTTCCTTATTGGCAAATTCTTTCGTCATAAGAAATTCTTTCAAATAGCCGAGGTTGTTTGGAGGGCCAGTGATATTGGTGCTACTCAATGTTGTGAGCATGGCTTGGATTGCTTCTTCTCGAGTAGGTGCCGACCGAATGATATTTGCCAGGAGTGAGTCATAATTCGATGTTACTGTGCAGCCACGATGTACCCATGTGTCTATCAAACATCCATATGATCCCTTGTTTTCTGCTGATAAAGTGACCTTGTCGATTACACCAGCTGTTGGCGTAAAATTCTTCGAAGGGTTCTCAGCATTAATACGACATTCTATCACGTGCGCTTGTGGTTGAACTGGTATTTGTGTGAAGTCAACTCCATCGTAGGCCTGCCGTATCATCAACTCTACCAAGTCAATTCCAAAACGAAGCTCGGTTACTCGATGTTCAACTTGCAGGCGAGTGTTGATCTCAAGGAAGTAAAACTGGTTTTGAACATCATCCAACAAGAACTCAACTGTGCCAACTGACTGGTAATTTATCGACTTGCAAAGGCGCACTGCCATGTCACATACTTGCTCACGCTGCTGCTGTGTAAGAGCTGGAGAAGGGCACTCCTCAATAAGCTTTTGGTACCTGCGTTGAATTGAGCATTCTCTCTCTCCAAGATGGATAACGTTGCCTTTGCCATCTCCAAACACTTGTACTTCAATATGTCTCGCTTTCGGGATGAACTTCTCCATGTACACATCACCGCTGTCGTATATCTTGCTGCACAATGTGCGACATACTTGGAATTTCTTGCTCACCTGCAAATACAAGTTGTGGAAAGCCTTCGTGATGCATTCTTAACTTGTTTCAACTCATAACCGTATGGTAAACTATAAATTAATTTATAATTTATTACAGCTCCCGGTTGGCAACTTGGTAAACCATTACGTTCTTTTCCCTAGCTGTTATACATTAATGATATTGAATTCCTGCAGAAGCAGTTTTTTTCTTTAATTTTGGAATATATGAAGATGATACAAATTATAGCTATAGGAAATTACACGATTCAAGAACCAGTATAATAGGTAATAGCATGGTTTCAAGTGCAATTTGAAGATAACTTCACGAGTGAGTTTAAAACTCACGAGTGCATGTTATTTCAAAATTGCGCAAGAAATTATGCTATTACTTATTAATATAAAAGGAAATATTCGAAACAAGAATACACGCAATACAACTGTGCTTAGATCGCGATCGCTCCCCTTCACTTTTTCCTTAAAAACTTTAAATTTACGCCCATAACGTCGTGATAAATACATGTTAAGTATTTAAAAGACCAGCCAAATTTGACTGCAATCGATCTCAAATTTCACCCACCATGTTTGTGTTTTTTGTTAAGAAAATTGGCACTCCCGTTTCCTACGTCAAATTTGATTGGTTCTTCTGTTCCATTTTACTGAACTTTAACTGTTTCATGTTTTGCAAACTTTCGCGGGAAATACGTTTGTTATCTTTTTAAATAAATTTATACAACACAACTATTGATTCATTCAAAGTTGTTTAACCACTTTAAAATAATTTTTGTTAAATAATGCTATTGTTTTCTTTAACATTTCAAAATAACAATACCCAAATGTTGACACATTTAATAATTATCTGAATAACATTTTACCACATGAGAATCATGTTACATGGATGAAGTTACGTGGGCTCGTTTTTGCGCAATAGACGTTAGAAATCCTTACGTCACGCCAGAGTTAAACAATTAATTGCAATCCAATGTAAGAAACATGAGGGAAAAATTACCTTGCATTTATATGCGATGAAACCGCGTGACGAAAGCACTTCTAAGGTCTACTAGAACACTAATTACACACCTGTGCAATTGATGTTCAATTTTCGCCATAGAGATTACAAAGAACAGAGTCGGCATCTGGGGACGAATCGCGGGACAAATTGAACAAATCTAATGGGGGGCAAACGTAAGTCCCGGATGTATATCGATGAAAACATACAGTTATCGGCTATAATGCTAAAATATGTAATTTTTTTGTAATTTGTGGCGCACACAGCCAGATTTTTGTGTGATAGACACTTCCCGAATTTATTCTGTGGGCATAAAAAACACTTCTTTTCAATAGCCTTCATACCCCGCCTCGATTTCAAGCTATAGTTTCGTGTGCACTCAAGCAAATTCGGGAAGTGTCTATTATAGGAGTTTTTCAACCTTAGGTTCTCCCATAGATATAGGAGACTTAGATTGCTGACGTATACCTAGCGCGCGTGACCCCCAATAGAAGAATCCAAGATGGCGTCGCAACCGGGCAAAAAAATTAGGAATAGTACTACCAAAAACAGGTTTGATCGTTTAACTGCTGCGAATCACGTTCAACTGGACGTTTTTGAAAATAAATCACTATTGCGGAGGTTTTGAACCTGAAATGAGACGAGTGGGCTAGATACTTGCAAAATTATCGTTCGTTGAAGATTCTAAGGAGTGGACGTTTTGTCGGTTTTGACCGGTTCTGTTAGTTTGCGTGGATTATTGGACTTTTAACACTTCGAATCACGATCGATCGCGTATATTTAGGAAACGATGTTTATCATCGATCTTTTAGTTGTGAACAGGAAAGCGTTTGCCTAATTTTATGAAAAATATCGTGGGTTAGTTTTCTCAGTATCAGCAGCTATTATTACTGCACATCCACCCCAGCTGGAAGGTAGAATTTAGTTCGTTTGTGTCTTGATTATGGTTTTATAAATTTAAGAGAAATGATTGTTTGTGTAGAATCTGCTGACAAAGTAGCACAAATGTAACAACAAATGATTTAAATAAGTATAAAAGAAACCCATGTTTCCAATTGGATTCTATGGATTTATGATTATTGATATCATAAATTATTATTATTGTAAATCTGAGAAGCTAAGCATAGTTTTAGAGACTCATCATATTATTAAAGTGTAGGTGTACATGCATGGTGCTTGATAACATGCATGAATCAAATTAACATTTAATATACTTGAAGCAAAGATCTGTTAAAATGACCACAGGTTTTGTGTCATCAAAACTCAGAAAATGTCTGTTATTATAAATTATAGATGTACAGCTTAATAAAGTTCAAATAAAGTTGCTGGTTGCCAATGTGATTCTGATTTTACTCAAATCAATTACAATAGTGAAATATGCACATGAAAATCTCACCATTTGTCAACAAGCTGTGCCTGTGACAAATGTGTTGCAAAGATGAAAACAAATATTGTAAAATATTTGTTTAATCCACAAATCTGAAATTCTGAAATACTGTAATTTTATAAAGCTCCTGCAAGCTTGTTAACAAGACATTTATAAATGCTTGAAAATGTGTGGGAATGTGAACACAGTTTTTGCAAGACAGTTTATTATAAAATCAGATATTCTTTAGGATTGCTACAGAGATAATTAAGCAATATAACTTGTAATATTGACTTCTGCCTGTAGGTAGCAATTTTTATTTGATAAACATAATAAATATGACATCTTTGCAGGCCATTAGTAATAAATATGACATCTTTGCAAACCCAAAGCAGAACTGCTGCATGTCCATTATGAGCTTAGATCCTAACTTAAAGTCAATCATCATGCCTCCTGCAAAACTTGTAGTTTACCTGTACTGAAGGACAAATTTTATGCAGATATTCAATTTCACATTTAATACTAAGCAAAAATCCAAATAACACTCACTAGAAGTAATAATTTGCAAAAAAGTTAGATTTACTACAAGAACATACTAAACAACCAGTTGTCTACTCCAGAAGTCTTTAACGAACGATATTAGATATATGATAAACATCGTTTTCTAAATATATGCGATCGATCGTGATTCGAAGTGTTAAAAGTCCAAGAATCCACGCAAACTGACGAAACCGGTCAAAACGTCCACTCCTTGAAATCTTTATCGAACCATAATTTTGTAAGAATCTAGCCCACTCCTTTCATTTTGCGTTCAAAACCTCCGCAATAGTGATCTATTTTCAAAAAAGTCCAGTTAAACGTGATTCACAGCAGTTAAACCATCAAAAAAGCTCAAAAACCTGTTTGTCGTAATACAATTATACGTCAACAATCTAGGTCTCCTATATCTATGTGTTCTCCCTAGCAATGCACATCAACCAATTTTTGACCGGCTTTTCGCAGCCAGATTTGTAAATTATTTGCCAAATTATCTCACATCTGGACACAAATTGAACTTTCTTCCTCGAAACAGTAGTTAAAATTGTTTTAGAGGCGCAACAAGATGTAAAACAGCAATGCTACGATGTGTTAATGACTTGTCAAGTGCTCATCTGATTTTTCCGAATACAAAAATCGCATTTTCTTTAAAGAAACACATGTTGCTTCAATGGGTGATGATCCTTTTCTAGCAACCATGCGTGATCATGCAGAGCAAAACCAAAATCTTTTAAGTTTCTTCTTTACGTATACTATGTTCAGGGGCAGCAACTTCTTTTGAATTGGTCCTGAACCCCACCAGCAAGTGATCGAATCATTTACACACGAAATATCAGCATCTCAACGTACGTAGAAACTACATAAAAATTAAAACAACAAATAGGTAAACTTGTTTTCCTAATTTTATCATTGTCCAAACCTCCCCCACCCCCTCCACCAGGGCATTTGGAAGTCTTTTTTGTGCAGGTGCCAGACATTTGTACTTGGTAAGTTTCTCCCACAGCCCAGGTATTGTGTTCCCTTTTAGCATTTGGGTTGCCTTCTGCTGTGAACACATTCCATCAATAGACCTCCTCAGCTTGCATGTAAATTAACCTATTTCAGATCACATGATTGTTGAATGGCCAATAATAGTAAGCCATTGTCACAGGTATTGTCAATGTCACACTTTCCTTGCCAACCACAGGACAGTTGTACATTTAAAGAAAAAAAAACTTGCGAGGGTGTGCCAGAGTGGGGCTGGGTAATGATATTTTGACTCTTCACTCTTGCAATACCTCTATGGACATGTGCATTAGAGATACACAGTGAAAGTTTCTGCCTCTTTATCATTTTGCTTTTCACTACTAGTAATGATTCGGAAAAAATCAAAATGTTTAACTCTCGTCTTGACAAAATATAAAGTCCATGGGGAAGAGCTTCTTCTGTTGAATTGTCTCGACTCTCGAGCCACACAACTCAAGCTATTGAATATTTCTGGTATGAACACGCAATTTTACACGGAATATCAACGTACCTTTACTTTCCAGCAAATGCCATCCCATTGCCCGTCTTTCGATAAACATTTTTCTCTTCTGTCCAAACATTAGAAAAGCAGAGTATTCTCACATATTAGATTTCAAGTTCGCCATAACCAAAACATTGAGTATATATTTATATTGCATAATCGGAATTCGGCAGGAAATTTGGAACACATATCGAAAACTCACTCCTGGACAGAATCCATCAAAAATTGTCGTTTTAAAACATTTCGGGTGGAATGTTTTGCATAAAGAATATGCTACTCCCTTTCTGTTTACTATCTCCATGTTAAGAAGTGTGTTTTGTAAAGTTATTTCAGTAGAATATCAGTTTGATCGATGTGTAGAAATTTAAGTGTAAACACAGCAGAAAATGTCGTCTTTTCAGTGTTTTTGATTTATTTTTATTGTTTTTTAATGATTTCGATTTGTTTCCCTACAGATTTCATGACATTTATCTTAAAAAACCCTCGGAATTCAATGATGTTTGCTAATAGGTCGAACGTCCAAACCAAAGAGTAGAGACTCAAAGAGGGGCCACTTCATTCAAAAAAGCGTTAGGTGCTGTCGTTATGAACGTCATGGGCACCATGTTCCTAGCCAGTGCCCTAAACAGAAGCATTTCCCCTGGTATTAGTAGCCATTTTTAATATTTCCGGGGGGAACGAGCATGCAATATTCGTCATGAGGCCATGTTCCTAGCCAGTGCCCTGAACAGAGGAAGTCACCCCCGGAAATATTAAAAATAGCTAATAATACCGGGCGAAAATGCTTCTGTTTAGGGCACTGGCTAGGAACATGGCGCCCATGACGTATCATGACGACAGCACCTTACGCTTTTTTGAACGAAGTGGCCCCTCTTTGTAGTCTCTACTCTTTGTCCAAACCAAACGAACACATTATGGTGGATGACTTTCGCACATCTCAGAATTAGTAACCCCTGCCCCGGGCTTCGCCCGGACAGCGTTAACCACAGTTGATCTTCTGCAATGGACCTTTCCGGTAATTACGTCACAGCTAACAATGTTTTCAATTTAGGGCCACCTTAAATACAGTGGATTTAAAGTTTATTTCTCACAGGCTATGGTCAGAGGCGCAGGACATCCTTCGTCAACACGTGTACAAAAAAGATTTTGGATTTTGACTATCAAACATGGAAATAAGCTTAAACACGAAAACGAGGCTGAGGGTCCACATTTATTGGTCAAAATCCAAAATTCTTTTTAATGCATGTGTTGACAAGGGATGTCTTGCGCTTCTGACCATAGCCTGTGAGAAAAAAACTTAAAATTCACTGTATTTAAGGTGGCCCTAAATTGAAAACAGTGTTAGCTGTGACATAATTACCGGAAAGGTCTATTTTACCCACTGAGCTATACTTAATATGTCTGGAGATGGCGTTCTCGAATAAGCGCCGAAGCCAAAAACATGGCGGACCAAGCGACTTATTCTCATAATTTTTTCACTGACCACAGCTAAAGGTGAGCCCGCGTCAAAATGCGCACCCCCCCCTCCCTGATTCTTTCAAATAAAATCAGGAAATGTTTTTTAAATAGGGAAGTTAATTGTTCAGTTTCCCAGGGTGGAACCGTGTACACTACGCCAAGATGCAAACTCCTTGGCGACGGCATATTACTAGTAGCTCGTTCAAATTCGAATGATGGATGTTGCGAAACATATCTCTGGTTTAATATAAGCTATTTACACAAGAAAAACGCCACTTTAAATGGCAATAAAATTTCTTTCAATCTAGCCTATTATTTGTAAGTTTACTGTGCATAAAAGTGATTATCTTCCCTTCAAAAGCAGCAAGCTTCACAGTTTTAAAGTTAATTAGTAAGCAAGCTTGTAGCTTACAATGTTATCGTGACCAAATACCTATCTGTCTATCTATACGGCGATATCATCACCGGGAAAACACATACATTTCTGAAAATACCATCAAAAACATCGCCGTCGTTTTCTCTACATTCTAAGCGAAGTTTAATGCGAAAATACTAAAAAGTCAAAGAATACAGAGAAATCTAATGTATACAGGGTGTGTAAAACAGGTAATCGAACTTTGGAGTGACCTAGCACACTCAATATTTATTGTATGGAAATAATTCTTTAACAATTAGAAACAACAGGCGTTTAGCTTTTGAATGCCACCGTTTTGGTAAAATTTAAAGAAAAATTGAGCAAATAGGAATCAAATAAAAATTGCCTGTCGAAATCGCATATTTCCACAGTTCGGAATCCATTCAAATTTACTCCCATTTTGGGATTAAAATTTTTAGCTAAAGTTGTAAAATTTATGAATCTCATTGGCCAAGTTAATTGTTTCTCGTGAAAGATAAGTGATTAATGGCATTTTCTTTTCTTATTTGCTGTCTTGTAATGTAATGCGCAGAGGTGAAAATATGCTGCTTTAAATACATGCGGAGAATATTGTATTCAACTGTAGTACACTTTTAATACTCGTTTCAATTCCTCTTTTAGATTTTAAAACACAAAGCCAGCGCAAAGGACTTAACTCTTATTAACTTTCTGAAAACTTTGTTGAGAACAGGACACAGCACTCAAGTCAAATGTTAAATTTATAATTATAGTTTAAGCCTGAAAACAGGAGGGATTGAAAACTTTAAAATCGCGGTCGCTCGCTGTGGTCAGTGGTAAATCACCAGAGAATAAGTAGACTGTGATGTCAAATGATGCGTTTTACGTCACGCGGCCGCCATGTTTTTGGCTTCACTTTTTGACTGACGAAAGTATAGGAGCGCAATCTCCAGATATACAGGGTGTATCAAAAAAAGGTAATCAAACTTTGATGTGCTCTAGGGCGTTCAATATTTAACATACAGAAATAATTCTTACGTAGTTGGAAATACCAGGCTTTTAACTTTTAAATGCCATCGTTTTTATAAAATTTGAAGAAAAATCAAGCAAGTACAAATGCGATAAAAATTGTAGGTCGAAATCGCATTTTTTCACCGTTGGGAGTTTATTGAAAATCTGTTGAAGTTTAATCCCATTAGGGAATTAAATTACAAAATTAATTGACCAATTTTAGCTTAGGTAGTAAACTTCTGGCATTTTATTAGTGATGTTAATTGTTTCTCGTGACAGATAAATGATTAATGGCACTTTCTTTTCTTATTCGCTGCCCTAATAATGCTCAGAGGTGGAAATATGCGATTTCGACCGGCTATTTTCGTTTGATTCGTATTTGCCCAATCTTTCTTTAAATTTCACAAAATTGATGACAATCGAAAGCTAAAAGCCCGGTCTTTCCGCCTGCTAAAGAATGGTTTCTGTAGATTGTATAATGAACGCGCTAGAGCACTGCAAAGTTCAATTATCTTTTTTTGATACACCCTGTGCCTGTATAAATAGAGCTCAGTAATTTTACCTGTTCGCTATTCTCACACAATTCCATTCCAATTCCTCCGCCACCATTTGATGGTTTGATCAGAACAGGGTAGCCCAAACTGTCCGCCCATGACAAAGCATCATTTGTGTTTGTGATCACATTTGAGGAGGGAGTTGTTGGGACATTGACAGCGTGATTCATTGCCACTTGCTTCGCCTCGACCTTGCAACTATAAAACATATTCTCTGCAGTAGGTCCAACAAATATAATACCCGCTTCTTCACATCGCGTCGGAAAGGCAGGGTTTTCGGATTGAAAGCCGTACCCAGGAAGAATGGCATTACAAGAGGACTGTGTCGCTAAACGGATGATCTCCTCGATGTCTGTGTATGAAGCCACCAGATATTTTTCTTTAGACTGTTTAACATGAAGTGAGTGGTAATCATCTTCAGTGTAGATCGTTGCGTACTGAATTCCTATCTTTTCACAAGTTTTTATTATTCTACACGCGCAAACACCTCGATTGGCAACCAAAATCTTCCGTACAACAACCATTTCTACATGGCCATAGTCCCCGAGCCAACGGCGCGGGCGCGAAGCGCAATCTCGTTCCCCGAGCCTGCGATCCTCTTGTCGAGGAACGAGAGGCTCTGGGATAATCCATCTCATAGTCGCTTCTGATTGGCCGTTGGAATAGAATGGAATGTGACAATCGAGCACATATTAAACAAGATGGCTGCCGTCCCATAGAAGTGCGCGAGTATTGATTATTGTTTTAAGTAATATGTTCGCAGTAATTTTAATGAAGAAACGAGCAAAATATCTTTGGAGTTTTTAAAACAAGTGCAAAGACATGTAGCAATGCGAATTTTGAAAGGCGATCCGGTTTATAGTGAGTCTGACAACGAATATATCTGAATCGAACCGACTACTGACTGGTGCTAGATAGACTAAGTGCGCTATTCATGAAGTGCGTACATACAATATTTAATGGGCTGTTCTACATTCTCACGACGTGCAGAACAGCGTTGTTTTTTATAAACAATAAATTTGTGAAAAATATAAATCAGAACAAAGTAGCTGACTTAGAATTATTGCAAATTTGGAGACCTAATTTTCAATTTCTCAAAATAAAAATTGGTAACACTTTATTAAATATAATATGGTTTGCTTCCAAGATGACATGTCGTTTATCATTTTACTGCATTGAAGGACAATATAGTACATTTTTATAACACAAACTGATTTAACAGAAAATCACTTTTCAAACACATTTGTGCAAAATTTAGTGTACACTACTTGACAAGATGCAGTTCCAAACAACAGATTTAAAAACTCAGTAATAGTAATTAATAATGCAAAATAACGTCTAAATATGAGATTTAGATTATACAGTTTAGATATACAACTAATCATTCCACCAATACATCTGTACATATATTTTTATTATTTGTTTTCTGTATACTTTCATCATTTAATAAATTACAATAATACAGCTCATTAGTATGTTTAAAGATGCTATGAAGTCCATAATGTAAACCACATACTAGACTTTCACACATACTGGACTTCAAGAGATAAGATATTATATACTGATAGAATGTCTTGTTTGCTATGGTCATTAGTAAATATAAACTAGAGTTTCAATTCAGAAAAAGCTAGATGGATGTCAAATTTGGGCAATGTTTATATTTATCATGCCCACTCCTTTGTTATAAGCAGTACTGATGTACAGAACAGACTTAGCATCTTTAATAATCATATCCATAAAGCTTAGGTTAAACCCAGCAGACAATAGCATTTGGGGAACTGTGTACTATAATTCAGGAAGCAAATTTTAGAAGTATCTCTTAAGGCCCTGTCACACGGTGCAATTTTTCTGGCAACTTGCAACGCAATTCTACTCTTAAGAGATGCAAATTAGTGACGAATGTTTGATATGTTAAGAATATATTAGCAAACTGTGATGGAAACGTGTTTTTGCCAATTTTACATCTACCAAGAGTAGAATAGCGTTGCAAGTTGCAAGAAAAATTGCACTGTGTGACAGGGGCTTAAAGTAAATTATCTTTTTATCAGTAAAATTAGGGTTTTACAGGCAATTTATTTCACACCAGGCCACAGCAAGTATATTCAGTATCATCTACTATACAGTACATAACCAAAGTAATTTAGACTTATTTTTACTTTGCTTTTCACTCTCCACTCTTTTTATACCACTGCCAGCAATATAAACTACTGTATATAACTGCCCCATTGTGCATTCAAGAAATAGAATTGTTATGCAATTTTTCCATGAACAGATCCATAGCTTCTCCTGGAAAAATTGAAAATATCAAGAATTTAACAATTAAATCACAAGCTTGAGATTTCTTTGAGGTGATTTGCAATAGTACACTAGTAGGATTCTACTAATAATAATTATATATTAGAATAACCACGATTTGATTTCAGTAATTTTTTTTTCAAATATCCACATTTCACTAATAATACAGGTTGCCTGGTTTTACTCACATTATCTACAGAAAATTGTGGAAATGAGTAAGCCTATAGGAAATTTCCATGCATTCATGGGAAGGGACATTCAGACTAATTGACATAAACCTCTCAGTCTATTTTGCAGGACGTATTGTCTATTGCTATAGTATTAATACGTGTAATTCAAAACAGATAATATTTACATGTATATCTAAGTGATTCTTACCATTCGACTTTCACAAAATGTGCTTCACTAATCATGATAGCTTTAAACCAAACTTGGTAAGTTTTTGACTTTAAATTCTTTTGAAAATCCGGTCGTGCTTTGCTTTTCAGTTGGCCTTGATAAAAATAATGACATCCATGATCCATATATTGCGCTTCGTGATCGGGATTTCTTCGATATAAACAACTACAGCTTTATCCGCGCCGGATTTCTGCTCTTTGAACTGAAATTTTGTTAACCTAGCGCTCTGGCGCTTCGGTTAACTCGTTATGAACAAAATAAAAAAAAAATAAAAGAATTATTCATATATTTTCTTCGAAAAATCAAAATGAAATCTATATATAGTATTTATTTAATTTTCTATCGGTAACGCATGCGCAGTTTTATCAATGCCAAGATTTCTGGCTTCCGGTTATGGATTATCCGTAGAAATAATAGATATAGAATGCGTACTCCCACTGAGCTTTATTACATCTGGAGAAAGCACGCGCCGCCATCTTTGAAGCCATTTTAATGGCGGCGATTTGCAAAATTGGTTCCATTGAACTGTAATAGATCTGGAACGATAACTTCAGTGTTTTGAACCTATGATTGGCTGAAGCCGGCGCGCTGGAAAATCAACATTCAAAAAGACTGGGGAGAGGTCGGATTTGGTTGACGAGGAGTGAGAATTTTTGTTTTCGAGCAAAAATTGACAAGAAATACACTGTTTTTGTCGAAAGACATCATTATTTTGGATTCAGACCAGGTTTCCTGTTTAGTTCCAACTGTCTTACACCTATCTGCAGCAAAAAGTGAGCATTTTGACTTTAATATTTTTAAAAAATTACAAATGTTTGTACGTGTCATAGAAAACTTTGCTCTTGAGCTAATAAAAACTATACAATGAAACCTTTAGACAGTCCCAAACTTATTTTGCAGTGAACGCCAGGTACTCTTCTTTATCATGAACTTTTAATCCTTGCTTTAACCCTTTCAAAACATGAAAAAATTGACGTTTTTCGTGCATTTTTCGTAAACAATAATTTTTAAATGCATTTGTTTCGACCGTAAAACGTTCAATCTTCCTAAAACTTCGCATACGGGTGTATTTTGCACGGAGTTAAATATTTCCTGTGGTTTCACGTCTTAATTCTCACTTGAACTTTCAAAAACTCAGAAAAAGTGGCCAAAATCTGGCGGATTTTTCGTAATTTTCGCCTTTGCTTCAGCATTTTTCCGTGATAGTACGACTAGTCGCCACAAAATGGCGGATTTATAAGGGCATTTGACTAGTTCCAGACTCCTGCAAGAGAGAATTTCGCGCGGTCGCAAGGAGTGCGATTTGTTTTTGTCAACCAGAGTTTACAAAAAAGACATAAATTCGAGACTTTGAATGGAAAAAAGGTTTATAAAACGTTTCGAATAAAGGAAAACAGATTTTTTGAGACTTTTTACGTAAAAGATGGCACAAAGAAACAGGAGAGTGCGATAATGCAAATGATAAGAGCAGAAAATACAAGAAATTGTTTGCGGAGTTTTCAAGTTTGCTGTGACAAGACTAAAAAAATGATAAAAACTCACAGGTATGTTTTAGACTTTTAGCGTTTGAAAATACACATAATTATGTAATGTTCAACACTATTCTGAAAGCTCAAATGGTACCTTTGCTGTTTTAGTCGGAGTTCCTTACTGACCTTAGTTTTTGAGCATTTTAAACAATCGATATTTACAAACAATCACCTTGTTCGTGCACTGTTAAATATTGTAGTTTACATAACTTCTGTTATCTTAATGTCTTCTGATTTAGCTTCAAAAGTCAATGAAAAAAGCGACAATTTCGTCACTTTTTTAACGAAATGTTTAGTTATATGCATGCAAAGCATTTTCAAAGTAAATTATGTTTACGCAAAACCAAAACTTTGTATTTTATAATACACAACTATTATTTACCATCAGTGTGTCACTGTCTTTATTTCATTGTTTCAAGAGAACTGTAATTAAACTGTAAATTCGACAAAAAACAATTTTTTATCAGGAACTGCTTTGTTTTACAGACTCTGACGTTTAACTCCTGGCCAAATTCAATATGGCGGATTTATAAGGGCAAATTATTTTAAATTTTAGGCACAGGCTAGGTTACCAAGCACGCATTCTATATCTATTATTTCTATGGGATTATCCCAGTGAACTCTAATACAACTGGAACAATAACTCCTATGTTTTCGTCTTATGATCGGATGAAGCCAAATTTGAAGCAAAAGGCGGGAACCGCGCGAGGAAAATGGCTTGTTCGAAAGGACTGGGGAAAGTTACGAGGAGTGAAAAGTTTGTTTTTGAGCGAAAATATACATGAAAAATGAGAATTTTCATCACAAGACTTCAATTTTAAAGATTCTATCCTGGTTTTCTGGATAGTCCTGACTGTTCTACACTTAGTTACGGAAAAAATTGAGGGGTATCAGTTTTTTACTCTGGAAAATGACGAAAGTTTCAACGTGCCGAAGCAAACTACGAAGCAAACTACGCTCTTCAACTCAAGAATATATTGCTTTAACTATTTCAACACTTCCAAAACTTATCTTGTGCTAAAGTCCAGGTATCGTTGTTTATTTTGAGCTTTTAGTCTTTGCTGTAGCCCTTCTAAAACGTGAGTAAATCGAGGTTTTCAAAGTGGTGTATTTGTATGGTTGATTTAAAAATACGTATAAAACTTATATTTTTCGTCAGATAGCATTAGTTTTAAAGCTTTAAACTTCGGTTACGGATAGTTCTTGGCAGCCTCTTCCATCTAACTGTTAAAACTCGAAAGGTATCAGTTGTTTAAAAAAGATATTTCGTGACAAAGTTTTCGCCGAAACTGTTTTTCATTTTTAGCAGCCAAAAAATATTTTAAAATCTTACTCGACGTCCTAGAAAGTTGAGGTACATGAAATTTCAATCTATCTAGAAAATATTTAGCATCTAACTGGCTCTAAAACAAGAAGTTAAAGGGTCGAAAAGAGCTTTTGAAAATAGGTCATATTTTGGTGGCTTGGCCTTCATGGCGGCCTTCAATTTGGCTTCAAAGATGGCGGCCAAGTTATCGTTCCAGTCTTTTTTGAGTTCACTGGATTATCCCAGAGCCTCTCGTTCCTCGACAAGAGGATCGCAGGCTCGGGGAACGAGATTGCGCGAAGCGCCGTTCCGGGCGTAAGCCCGGGGCGAGGGTTACTAATTTCGTATTAGCGGAGTTGAAAGTCGTTGCCATTGATAGGTAGTAGTGGTATGTCCTCACTGATCTCAACAATATGGCGGGCTATCATGAATGGCTAACACTGATTGGCCAGATTTAAAATTTATTGTTGATTGATTAATCACGAATTCAACTGACAGCAAATATCTAAATTTGCTTTTTGCACTACAATATTTTGTATTTTTGCAAAACGATTTGGCAACTTTCACAACCAACGAAGGGTGGTCATTGACTCTTGAAGAGAGATTAATTCTGGGAAAATACAGAGAAGCGCCAAGGATTGACTACGGCGTGAAACACAAGGCAAGTTTGTTGATAATGCGTATTTATACTTGTGTTTTAATGCTTTATAAAGGCCGGCGTAGCCGTACTCCTCCAGTCTATTCACTGTTTATTTTTTAAATTCCAGAGTAAGTTTATGTTTTGTGAATGCAAGACTGTCTTCTTATTACTGTATTTCAAAATATTGACGAACTTTACATGTAAAAGAATATGAGCGAAGATACAAAATTGGCTTGAAACGGTTTTGTTTCAAACTCAAAGTCTATGTAGATAAAAATTTAGTTTCATAAATATTTCAAAACGTCTAATATATGTAATTAGTAGGTCGTATTTTATACCAAATTTAAGCTTACATTAGGCGTAATAACATACCGATGACAAATGTTGTGCCATTTTAAAAAATTGTCAATAAAACAAGGATTAAAAACCCAATATTTTGTCATTTTGAAAAATTAATATAAATAACAATTGCCGTGCTGCTATGACAACAACCTACAGAAGTACTTCATATAATTCCAAAAATACAGCTGCATGCTCTTAGTTAGTGGCGAGGGGCTGCTGCATGCACGTATTTCTAGTTTCGTATTAGCGGAGTTGAAAGTCGTTGCTCGTGATAGGTAGTAAAAGTCGTATGTCCTCACTGATCTCAACAATATGGCGGACTATCATGAATGGCTAACACTGATTGGCCAGATTTAAAATTTATTGTTGATTGATTAATCACGAATTCAACTGACAGCAAGTATCTAAATCAGAGCTGGTAGTTTGGCCTATTAGAGGCCAAATAACTCGATTTTGGCTTCTTTTTTTCTTGCTTGGCCTCAAAAAAAACGTTTGGCTTTTTGGCTACTTTTTGGCCTCTTTCTATTTCAAAGTAATGCTTGGAAAATGTTTCGATCTTAGTTTGATTATATATGTTTAATCGTCATAATAATGTAAGTATACTAAGGTCCACTAATTGTGATATCAAAGGCATTTAGTATTCATGAGGACTTTTTGTATATGAGGATTATTTAGTATTCATGGAATAAATTAGTTGTGCTACGCAGTACACTAGTCATCGCACTGGTTTTAAAATAAAAGCTGAACAGTGTCAATACCCAAAACTATTAGGAATGAGTTTGCGATAAATTTGGGCTTTTTAGCATTTGTTTGGCCGCGTTAGAAAAATTGCAGTTTGGCCTCTTTTGGTAGATTTTGGCCTTTTTTTTGCATAGCTGTTTGGCTCCAAGCATGCGGAGGACGTACCAACCCTGATCTAAATTTGCTTTTTGCACTACAATATTTTGTATTTTTGCAAAAAGATTTGGCAACTTTCACAACCAACGAAGGGTGGTCATTGACTCTTGAAGAGAGATTAATTCTGGTAAAATACAGAGAAGCGCCAAGAATTGACTACGGCGTGAAACACAAGGCAAGTTTGTTGATAATGCGTATTTATACTTGTGTTTTAATGCTTTATAAAGGCCGGCGTAGCCGTACTCCTCCAGTCTATTCACTGTTTATTGTTTAAATTCCAGAGTAAGTTTATGTTTTGTAAATGCAAGACTGTCTTCTTATTACTGTATTTCAAAATATTGACGAACTTTACATGTAAAAGAATATTAGCGAAGATACAAAATTGGCTTGAAACGGTTTTGTTTCAAACTCAAATTTTATGCAGATAAAAATTTAGTTTCATCATAGGCAGCCCAGGAGGTTTCATAAATATTTCAAAACGTCTAATATATGTAATTAGTAGGTCGTATTTTAAACCAAATTTAAGCTTACATTAGGCGTAATAACATACCGATGACAAATGTTGTGCCATTTTAAAAAATTGTCAATAAAACAAGGATTAAAAAAACCCCAATATTTTGTCATTTTGAAAAATTAATATAAATAGCAATTGCCGTGTTGCTATGACAACAACCTATAGAAGTACTTCATGTAATTCCGAAAATAAAGTTGCATGCTCTTAGTTAGTGGCGAGGGGTTGCTGCATGCATGTATTTCTAGTAAGTAAAAAAGTATTTTTGTACTGCCTCCCTGACTATGTATGTCACTAGCTTTTAGCCTATCAGACAGATCGGGAAGATGTTGCTTTGAAAAAAGCTTTAGAACCAACCAAAGTAATCCGAATAATAAGTGCTACTTTGGTTTTTGTTAAATGAATGAAATCACCGAACAAAGATTACATTCACGACCCAACGTTTCGACACTCCGGTCTAGTGTCTTCATCAGGGGGGGTCTGATGTTGAATCTCACGGCCTTATATGCTGTCAAGGTGGCGTCATCTACCAACAAGATGTAAATACTCTTGTGGTAAGGCACAAGGGCTCGCATTGATATGCCAGGCTCCCATACAAAGCCTTTGACCATAATGTTAAAATTAGAAAACAGCTCAAAATCAGCTTTGGCTGAACACGTGTGTGAAACAAGCCATAACATTGCGTGGGAAGATTCTAAAATCATTACCACTAACAATCGTTATGGTCAAAGGCTTTGTTTGGAAGCCTGGCATATCAATGCAAGCCCTTGTGCCTTAAATAGGGATGACGGAAGTCATTTACCACAAGAGTATTTAATTTACATCTTGTTGGTAGATGATGTCACCTTGACAGCATATAAGGCCGTGAGTTTCAACATCAGACCACCCCTGATGAAGACACTAGACCGGAGTGTCGAAACGTTGGGTCGTGAATGTAATCTTTGTTCGGTGATTACATTTTCTTTTGAAAGTCGAGTCCCGGCTTTTGGCGTTGAATATGAAATAGCCTATTTTTATATATCGATCCTTGCAGACATGTAAACGTTTTTCAGCTTTTATTCTTTCTCTTTATGATTCTGCATATGATTGCTTTTTGCAATTATATTACATGTTTTGGTATAAGTTTATATGCTTCACTCCGCGATATAGATAGTTTTTGAAATATAAATGAATAATTGAAAAGTGACCCACGACCTTACTCACGACCCACGCCGGATGTTAACCCACGAAACACAATACAGAGTAAGACGTGGCGGATCATTGTTTGAAAATAACCGCGATGCCATTACAAACGGAACTACAATATGGTGCGCTTTTGTCTGACAAAGCACACAACTATATTAAAATATATATAGTTTTATAAATATGTGTATATCTGCGATATGGAATATAAGAAGGGTCTGATAGAGAATATCTATTTTGCCATTTTGCTTATCGTTTATACGGATATATTCACGCATTGACGGCGCAAATTCTCCGGCCTTGCTGTGTTGCGAGTTTTTTATCAAGCATTTGTCCGTTTTCTTAGATATGGTTAATATAAAACATAATATTGAACTTTAGACGGTATTGCATGTAGTATAAAACAGATATATGTCAAAGAAAGGTGAGGTTTTTTGCCTGTAAAATAAAACGCGCTAATTAATATTCTCGTTGTTGTTTTATCAGGAAAAATTTAATTTTTTGAGTCCAATTTTGGGTCCAGTCCAGGGTCTAGTCCATGTTTTGTAATATGCCAGATAAGGACCAACCTAGAATGCCCTAATTGAGAGCCAGGGGCAGCTATTTCCATGGCTGGTTGTACTAGGACAAAAGATTCCGGATTAGTCACTAATCTGAGATGTTTTGAAATCGGACTCGTTTTGCGGTTACTACGTTTACTAACGAGCATGAATCCAATACAATATTATCACGGTTATATTATGAATCCGGACCTTTCGAAAGAAGTGCGTACGTACCTCAGAAATGCGTACGTCACGCGGTTTTCAATGCATATAAATGATAAATTTTTTCCACATGTTTCCCACATTGCATTGCAATTCATTGTTTGACTCTGGCGTGACGTAAGGACCTCTAACGTCTATTCAGAAAGGTTTGTACAGTAGGAACTTTGTATCAGACAAAATTTGAATTCAACAAAATTTCTGGTGTCGACTCTTTTCGTATTAAAGAATTTAAGTGAACTTGGATTTCTCTCCTGTATGGTCTTCAAATGTATTATAGATAGATAGTAGTCTTTATTAAGAAGCTTTACTCAAAACACCCGTTTGAGTTTACAGAGTTTATAGAAATAATATAATATAAGGTTTAAAATTTACTGCTATTTACCTGATGTTGAATAATCTGAAACTAAGATAATATACAAATAAGTCTATATTAGAAGACATGTCATGCAAATTCATAAAGACATCTATTAATGTAAAGAGTGTTTATAACGTTCAGTTCTTATTAGTGGAAGCTCAAATTCATGTCCCCTCTGTCTTAGCGGTCTATTTAGCTTGTTCGGCAATAATTCTTGTAATGCATTATCTATATCATTTATAATTTTGTTCCATAATTTCCTGTCTCTATCTGAGATATTAACTTCGCTGAAATTAAACTTATCTGCTATATAACCATTTCGGTAAGCACGGCTAATAAATTTATCAATTTGGTTAATATACTTGTGATAAGTACCTCCCCAAAGCTCAACTCCGTAAATAAATAATGGCATTATTAAACTGTTGAATAAAAGGTTTAACTGGTTGATCGACATACCGTAATACTTGCACACTCGTTACTCGTAGTATATACAGTCTTCAAAATGTAAATCCCATTTATCTGGTGCGTTCTCTAAGGTTACTCCTAATATCTTCAACCGTTTTGCGATGAATGTTTGGAATAGCAGTCGGTAAGGGTGTTGAAATTTTACTTCGTATGACCATTTCATAGGTTTTTTTTCATGTTAAACTGCATTCTATTTCTTTCGGACCATTCTCCAATACTACTAACTTCAGTCATAGATGTGTCCTCATCATCATACACGGGAATTTCTAATGTCAAATCATCAGCAAATTTCACCAGTTCATTTTGAGTACTGTCTGTTTTTAGACCGGGAGCGCAGGGGTGCTAGCCTAGCTGAAAAGGTAACCAATTTTTATGCCTGTAGTGATCTACATACACTGTCATATGTAAAAGTGGTCGTCTGCCGAACGCACAGTGGTGGATATGGCCAGGGGGGGGGGGGCGATGAGAAAATTAAACTTCTATTAAACAGTATTGCTGTAATAAAAAAGTCAATTTTTTATACCATGACAAGAAAAATGAAGCGTATTTTCAGAAAAGGGCGATAAAACCACACTAAACAGATTTTTGATTCTTTAAATAGTTTTTGAGTAATTGCTGTTCTAAACGTGAAGAATCTCGCGAAAAGGACTAGGTACGAGGTTTCTGACACTGTATAACTTGAAAACAATTTGAAAAATGAGAAATCTGTTTAAATGTCTTATAAGTAGTTTCTTGTTAGCTTTCTGAAAATGCAAGTAATTTTTCTTGTGATTGAATGAAAAATTGACTTTTTTATTACAGCAATACAGTTTAATAGAAGTTTAATTTTCTTATCGCCCCCCTGACCATATCCACCACTATGTGTTCGGCAGACGACCACTTTTACATATGACAGTGTATGTAGATCACTACTACAGGCATAAAAATTGGTTACCTTTTCAGCTAGGCTAGCACCCCTGCGCTCCCGGTCTATTTAATGTCATTGATCATTACTGAAAATAAGAGTGGTCCCAACACGGTTTCCTGAGGAACACCTCTATTAATGCTCACATACTCTGTTCTGATTCCGTCGACAATTACTCTCTGGTGACGACATTCCAGGAAGTTAACAATCCAATTAATGATATATGGATTAATTGGGAGGTTTTTCAGTTTATTACATAGGATGTCATGCGGAACGCTGTACTTTCTTAAAATCGAATGAAAAAACTCTCACGTATCTGGCTCTATTTTCTAACCATTTCAATGACAGATGTTGACACTTAATAAAAGCCATTATAGTATTATAACATTCTTTATAGGCGAATTGGTCTGAATCAATGATATATATCTCTAATAGAGTGCGCAATTTCAGTTTCATAAAATACATTTCTCTAATATTCTCATGATTGTATCAGTCAGAGAAATAGGTCTCAGCTGATGGCAATTCTCTAAAGCAGCTTCCTTAGGGACTGGTATAAGATTAGCCCTTTTCCAAACTTTAGGAACCTTGCCTTTTCTCAAAGAGGAATTAAATATTTCGTGATCGTTGGTGCTAGACCAAACTCTTTCCAGAACCAATATGGTAAGTCATCAGGTCCTGCTGATGTACATTTTTGATTTTGAAGAAACTTGGAAACCAGTTCTATAGTAAGCATAGGAACTCTAGTACCTTCTGGAATTTCTTCAAACTCTGGAGGTGTATAATATGGATCGGTACTTACGTCATGAAAGAAACCATTTATCCCAGTGGGGTCAATAAAAGGTGTAACTGGTAGTTTGTTGTCATTTCTTCCTGTAATTCTATTTATGTTAGACCACCAGCCATTAATTTCAACAAAAACAAGGAATCCGCATAGTTTGCTCTAGTGTAAATGATGTCTTAGAAAATGGCGGCAGCTATTGTTTAACGTAAACAAATGTACGCATTGCATTGTAGTGTATCATGCCTCTTTAGAAAAGCTATGACAGAACAAAAGCAAATTCAAAAGAAAATTATTTATGCCTTCTTTTCGTAAACCTCAAAGAAAAAGTTATCTTTTTTATATCTGTCATGCTTATGTCGCAAGTGAGATTGTGAAAACCAAGCTGTATTTATTGCACCCAATGCACCAGTATATTTTGTGATCATTGCAATAAAAAAAATCAGTCTTTGTAACCATAAACGGTGACAACACAAATCAGTACATCGACATTTAGCTCCGCAAGTATCGACACTTGGGTAGATATAAATATTAACATTCAACACAAAAATTAATTTTAAAAAATGGCAAAAGTTGCAAACATCACGTGCCCTAGTGAAAATTCATGACTGCCATCTCTCATCAATTCTCATCCTTTTTTCCATGCGGACATCGCAATTGAATAGTTTTTCTTTCTGATTACTGAATACAATGTGCATGAAATAAATCTGAAAAAATGTCTTCGCATCGATAATTAGAAATTCGTTATAGTGGAGTGCAGCAGTGTGCATTTTGTGTCCATATTTCGGCGGGCAAAGCGGTGAGACAAGACAGAATAGCCAGTTTTCAATGTGGGGCACAGATCTTGACTTAGTAGAGAGTGTTTTGTCTTGGAAATGAGCGACCAAAATATTCTGTCTCCATCATACGTTTGAAAACACGGCGAGGTACGTGGCAATCTGGTATTGATGGGGAACTGGGCACAAATGTTCTTTCAGAGCATCTGCTGCTTCGACCGGTTTTAGAATTATTCGGTTTTGTGGTTGCAGGTGATAACTTATGGCCAACCTCGTGCTTCTTGTGAAAGTTTACTTTCTTCTCCACATCGAAATGCGATGTAAGCGGCGCTGAAAGGAAAATCACACCCCAGTCTATAATAACCTTTTGATGAAATTTTTGAGAACATACATACAGCAACGTTAATAAACACGGACGCTACGTTTTTGGAAAAAAAATCAAGAAATATAATAAAATAATACTAGTAAGGGTGGAATAATATGAACATTTAACACCTATTGACTGAGACCGAGGGAAACAGTATGTTTTGTGGACCAGAGACTGTCGATGTTTCCCGATGCAAAGCCGAGGGAAACATCGACAGTCGAGGGTCCACAAAACATACTGCTTTCCCGAGGTCTCAGTCAATAAGTATTTTATCATATATTGAGTGTCAAAAGAGAAGAAAAGTACCACAAATCAATCAAACATGTATAAAAAGGATTACCTTTTACCTGACATGGCTCCGTGAGGCTCTGTGGATTTGTTATTTACCGGTGAATAAATGTAATGTCCACCGCTTAGCTCATAGGCGGCCCAATTCAGTGTGTAGTTTCATATAGAGATCAGTGCGCACGTAAACACACTTCGTAGTTTATGATATAGTTAATTTCCTAAGGTTGGCAACTCTTTGAACTTTTTGAAATACACGGCACGAAATAAATCCGTAGTTTATCAAAACCAGAAAGAAAACAGCTTTAAAAACAACACAAATATAAACTAGGATAATTTTACTAACCTGTTAGCAACTTTTCTTGTGAAAACACGGCTTTAAACGGTCCGTATTTGAACGAAATATAAAGGTATTTTGCCGATTTCTCGTCTGTAACTATGCGGGATGCCCTCATCCTGCTACTGGAAAGAGTTTTAAATGACGAATCCGTGCAGCGATTGGCTAGTCAAAGTTTTAACGTTAAAAATTCATAATTAAGCCAATCGCTGCACGGATTCGTCATTTAAAACTCTTTCCAGTAGCAGGATGAGGGCATCCCGCATAGTTACAGACGAGAAATCGGCAAAATACCTTTATATTTCGTTCAAATACGGACCGTTTAAAGCCGTGTTTTCACAAGAAAAGTTGCTAACAGGTTAGTAAAATTATCCTAGTTTATATTTGTGTTGTTTTTAAAGCTGTTTTCTTTCTGGTTTTGATAAAATACGGATTTATTTCGTGCCGTGTATTTCAAAAAGTTCAAAGAGTTGCCAACCTTAGGAAATTAACTATATCATAAACTACGAAGTGTGTTTACGTGCGCACTGATCTCTATATGAAACTACACACTGAATTGGGCCGCCTATGCTTAGCTACGTTGCCAGGGAGACAGTAGAATTTCTCCACTCTCACGTGATACGTTCTTAACCAATAAGAAACAGGAATAAATGAACTTTGACACTCAGTATATAATAAACTGTATCATTAATTAAAGTTTTTACAAATCAAATCACAGGTCACCCGGAATGCGTACAGTTCTAATATAGCGTTCAGTGGGACAGCATCTGTTACATAATGTATATATTAACACAAAGGTTGGCAAGTAAATACAAATTTGAACACTCGTACAAAATTTAAACCACAAAAAAATCTGCAAAAAGACTTCGATATTCATTTAAAAACATACACATATTGAGAAGACATACCTGAAAAGCATGTACGTTGTATTTTTGTGTCATTTCAACATTATTTACCCGACGAAATTCGCGAAAAGTCATCAAATTTTTAGTTGATTTTCGCTAAAACTATGCGCGATGCCGGCTGCCTGCCTTACGTCACAGGAAAAAGCCCCCTGATTGGCCAGCTGAAAACTCAATTTTTTTACCGCGAAAGCAAAACCGGGGAGCTACGTAATATACAATGAATTTACAATGCTTCTTCGTTTGCACCTCTTCACATCTTTTGCACTTCAGTTTAAAATTTTTCGCAGTTGTTAGCAGTTGTTACTGAGTTGCTGTTTTTAAAAAAGCTTTCACTTCAAATTTCCCTCCGCAGCGTTGGCGTAGTTCTTTGAAAATTTTAACATTTCTCCCCCCGGTTTTGCTTTTGCGGTAAAAAAATTAAGTTTTCAGCTGGCCAATCAGGGGGCTTTTTCCTGTGACGTAAGGCAGGCAGCCGGCATCGCGCATAGTTTTAGCGAAAATCAACTAAAAATTTGATGACTTTTCGCGAATTTCGTCGGGTAAATAATGTTGAAATGACACAAAAATACAACGTACATGCTTTTCAGGTATGTCTTCTCAATATGTGTATGTTTTTAAATGAATATCGAAGTCTTTTTGCAGATTTTTTTGTGGTTTAAATTTTGTACGAGTGTTCAAATTTGTATTTACTTGCCAACCTTTGTGTTAATATATACATTATGTAACAGATGCTGTCCCACTGAACGCTATATTAGAACTGTACGCATTCCGGGTGACCTGTGATCAAATGAATTAAGCTTTAACTTACCTGAAAAAGCTCTTTTCGTTGACTTCATGTCATCAGGGGTGACAAAAGCGAACGTTTTATTATCGTAACACTGCCATGGCTCTGAATTTTGTGGTCCTGTAATTAGAGTATAGGTTTTTGAAAATTTTGACATGTTTCATATTGGTGAAAGGGGACTGGGGACAGTGCTTGTCTTTGTTAACGTATCTTATCACATTTGCAGGTTTTATGATGATCAATTACTTTAATCCATCCAACCGGGCATATTGAACGGTTTTGTAATGTACACAGTACACTGCAGTAAATGGTTTTGCTCTTTCAAGTGTCGTTCAAACAACCCAACAAGAAAACAATATTACCACTGCCAGAAACGCGCAAGTCTGCTGCAGGGTTAGTGATTAATTCTCAAGATTCATTCTGATCTTCAGTTTGGAAAGCCTAAATTTACAACATTTTGAGGAAGGTTTCCAAACTTCGAAAATTTTGCCCGGCGGAACGTTGAACGCTTTTTGCAACTCTGCGTTCACATCGCTTGTTCCAGTTTGAATGATAAGAACTAAAAGAAGTCTGCTACAAGTTGTCAACAGCCTTGATCGTCAAAGCCGTTTTTGAGTTATTGCTGCTTCAAAATGGGAAAGTGTCCTAAAATGGCGCTAATTTCCTGGACACTAGTCGGAAAATCAGTTTTTAAATGCTCATAACTCAACAAAAATGTGAAAAATAAAAGTAACCATAATAATGTGTTATATGTAATTTTTTATTACCTTTTTGATAACGTAAGTGGTTTTTCCTAGAAATAAATCTGAAATTTCGCCTTTCTTGACAATAAGTTATTATATAGTTTTATAGAAAATTTCGGGAAAAACGTGTTGGCTGGAGCCCACAAGAAACTTTATCGCGTTCAACATGCAGAAATATATTTGTTAGACCTAAAGGTACAATATAAAGATGAAATGAAATTGCCCCTCGGTATGATAATTGAACATGTATTTTTGTACCTCTGCCTCCCCGACTATTACAGCAAGTCTGATTTTAACGGACTTGAATGCAACACGATGAAGCTAACAAGCATCTACAGCTTAGAGACAAACTTGCACCAAGCTGGTAAAATCCACAACTTGTATCAACTCGTTGTATTTCTGGCTGGAGTGTGTAGATGAACAGCGGAACAGATACAACATTAACTGATACAATTAAATGTTGCATAACAATCCTTTTTATAACACAAATTTTTTAATTTGATGTATCAACTACTTTGTCTTAACTGATTGCAGTCACTAAAAGTAAGTATATACATGATTGCATTTTTCTGCATGTGCAATTTAAAAACATCTGGTCTGTGGCAAATGTTTAGAACTTTTGTGCTTCACTGTGATTAGTCAATTTTACGAATTCTGAAATCGACAGCAAAGAAACATGAACGACAAAGTGAACGTGTAACACTTGTGTCTATTTATGACAATATTTTTCGACTCTACCACCATTAATACATGGTTTATTAAGCTTATCGGGGGGGAAAGATCTTCAAAGTTACACCCATATAGATTTAAGCGAAATATGTACGCTATTTAATGCATAAAATGTCGATACTGAAGCAGCAATTTGTAATTCTTCGTGGCGTCACTGACATCAGTTGGCAACATGAAGTTGTGTATTACACTACTTTTTTTCATCTTAGACGTTGTTTTTATGTCTGAATTTCTATCCTATTCAGTGGATACCATTTTGAAGACTATTAACTGTTAACTATATGGACTACAGTGGCTGGAGTTGAACAAAATTGGTACAAAACGAACAATGGGTGTATTAAACATTTGACACAGACCGGAAACATGGCTTTCAGTCAGCAGCACTGGTGACTGGTCCATAAAGTAAATCTGACATCCCTGGGAGAACCTGTCAACAAATAGAAGCTGACTGAAGAAAATACCTGCAGGTTTTTTAGCAAACAATGTTTCATCAACGTATGAGTCCCTGCTGACAGTTTGATATGAGTTTCCTGACCTGAAATACAAGGAATTTTAATAAAAGGAATTTTAATAAAAGGAATTTTGATGGATTTTGCAGTCTTATTTTTAAGGCTAGAACTGTGCATTAGAAATGTCGTTTTGCATTAACCTAAGTGTATTATATATATAGAATAGCCTGGCCCAAATTTATATGATGTTAATACCTAGCAAGTTAAGTACTTAGGCCTCTTAGGTGTACAGTTACCAGATACGAATAGGTATATATTACATACATTGTTTTCCAGTTACCCATCAACTGTAATTTCCTGGGTCTGATGAAAATCCCATGCTTAGCATTGCAATGAAAATACTTATTGCCTTTGAATAATCCACTGGTATATCCAACTATAAGAAATAATAACAAATTTATTAATGCCTGGGCACCATTAAGTCGCAAAATGCTGCCCAGGCATTAATATATCTAGCTCTATAGTTAACCCTTAATATCCTTTGTATATCCTAAACATATACCAACAAGGTATGCTATAAAAATTTTAATGATTTCCATAATTTGCCTACACCAGTAGAATGTTTTTGCAGGACATTTAATAGTGAGGTTTATTTAATAGCAGGTTTATCATAGCAAAGGTAATAAATAAACCAAAGGTCCTTAATTAATACATAAGGGGTTGCATGCTTAAAAACTATATGTGATAGCAGTCATGCTTTTCACCCATTTTTACACCGCTACCCCTGCATCGCACCGTGACGTTTGGTTTACACTTAAGCCTGATTGGCCGATTCTACCAATTTAAAACTATATATGTGAGGATAGCCTCTCCACTATTTATTTTTAGTAACTACTAACCAAAATTTTACTCTAGTCTCTTAAGCCATTAAACTTAACATGCTAGCTAGATCTTGCTATTTTACATTATCATCAGCCTACCTACCCCCTCAAGCTAGTGTCACACCGTAGTGGAATCGAGGCACGTTCCGCCACAGATCTGTGGCGTACAGGTTATGTAGATTTATTTCCGCCGGCGTAATTTTGTATTATATTCTTGATGATGCGTATAAACTATTTAACTATACGGCGTAAATATCTAAAATTGCTACACCGTCGAATCAGGCAAATGTCAAATCGTACAAATGGGACTGGACAAAGTTTGTTCACGAGCAGTCTAATAGTCAATCACAACTCGCCACTATCACTATAATCTATATTTCTAGATGATACTTTTAGATAGCGATAAATAGAAAAGCGATAAAGATATTTTATTAAAGTCATTATCTTGCCCGGCTCGGGCAGCCCAGTGTGCGGTTATTTGTGTTATATAGCGAAATGCTTCGAGCAGCAAATTTTGTATATTTTAGACTGACGTACAAAAATCTATACACATTTTAGTGGCGTAAAATATGTGGCGGACGGGCTTCCTCAATTCCACTATGGGTGTCACATGGGATGAAAGATTTTTGTACACCAGACATTTGTGCCAATTATAGTAAATATACTGGGGCCGGTTGTATAAAACTCTTAATCACTTTTTTAATCACTGTTTTATAGTTAAATAGTGATTAAGTACAAAATATGTTGTTCTGATTGGTTGACGTTTCCACTAATCATAGTTAACTTTAATCACTTTTCTATATAACTGGCCCCTGAAGTACTAAATGTTGTGTCACACTGTCACTTATGTGCCTGACAGGCTGACATCATTGACATGTCTGCCACATAGCACTTAATTACATTCCAAACTGGTTAACAGTGTATATACTATATACTAGTTAAAGTCGATGAGGCAGCGACAATAAGTTCAACTGTTTATTTTCAATGCAGTTTCAATCCCGTTTAGGTAATGCTGAAGTACAGTACTGCACCTGGCTTATCCAACTCCACTCCAACCCAATCGCCCTCTCTGGTAATCAATCCACCTTTATATCTCACAGTTCCTTCAAAGATTTCATCATTTTTTCTAGTTTGAACACGGCACCCTACTTTTAGATTTTCAAAATTAACCATATTTCCTCAAACTTATCATGGCAAAACTATCTTGACAACGAAAATTACATAAATATGTAAACAAACTGCTGAAAATCATCAATCATGGAAACAATCCACGCGCATCCCATGCCACGTGCTAATTTGCATATGAATCACGCGCGTTGCATGCGTGTGCTCCACGCAAAGTATTCGCCAATCAGGATTGCAAAGATACGTTGCCTAGCAATTATTTTTGTTGTCATGGCAATACAGCAACCAAGAAACGCTTTCAGTTCAACAAGAAGACTCAATGAGTGAGCGTTAAAGGTTTTCCTGATAAATTAATGTAAAAATGTCTTTGCCTTTCCTCCCAGGACAAGTTTTTGATAGAAAGGTAATCTTTTATCTTCATAAAATCTGCTTTGTCTTGACTAAAATGAATAAATCACGGCCGGTCCGGTTTGGGAATTTTGAATTATTCATATACAAAACATACAGGTATACATACATGCATGTATCATTTTCTACAAAGTTTCA
Source organism: Muricea muricata (assembly GCA_963855995.1). Lineage (NCBI taxonomy): Eukaryota > Metazoa > Cnidaria > Anthozoa > Malacalcyonacea > Plexauridae > Muricea > Muricea muricata. The sequence goes on along the minus strand of OY979718.1, from coordinate 14,964,209 downwards.
CGCAATCTTCAATTCTATTTCAAAATTTAGCTTGGAAAATCAAAGTTCCATAAATCGCAGTTGTTTGACTACAAAAATGATGTCCGTTCCTTCGTCGGTGGAGCCAAAAGTGGAATAGGTAGGTTGCAATTTACAGTTGATGCTGTGGTCAGAAATTTGTGGTCAATTTTGTGAGAATCGTAAACCTTTTCAAGGATAAAAACATCTATGTTTTAGGAAGATTAAATTAGTCACACTGACTATTAAAATCAAGATTTTCACTACTTTGTGCAAAAAACAAAAATAACAAGAAATGTCACTATTTTGTGCAAAAAAAACAAACTCACAGCATATACTCTTCCAACTGCTTTGATCAAATCATGGTGGTCTATTTCAATACACCAGTATATTTGATGATATGGGAGATATTTGGGCCATAAAATTAAAGGAGACATGCAAAGAAAAAAAAGTGTGATGATACAACATGAAATGTGATATTTTTCATCTATGATATAGTGAGCAAGGAATGGGGTGATGGGTGTGATAATGAGCATGACAATACTGTGGCAATTTACTTATTTAATCACTGGCTTGATTTATGTGGCTCTGTATTAATTTAATTTAATGATTCGTCATTCACAATACAGAGTATTACATTCACAAACAGACAACATACACGCAAAGACAAAATAGGTGTGACTGGGGAAAGGAACAGGACTTGTGTCCCATTTGACACCTGACCCCTTATTATAGCCATGCAACATGTGGTCGTGTCATTTATAACCAAGAATGAAGAAAATGCAGCAAAAAATGCAAAATAGATCTTGTCAATATATGGAGTATTACTATTAATAATTCTTACAGACTAGTGAAATTATCTAGTCATAAACTTTTCAAATAACTACATCTTATATTTAAAAAATATAGTAATAAAACATTTCCCATGTTGATATACAGTAATGTATATGCTATGGTGAAATTGGAAAAATGAGAAATTGCGTGGAAACCCGATGGCCACATGGTACAGAGTTTCCACTAGTGTTGATATAACTGTATTAATATTTACTGAAAAATGTTTTATATTTTTTTTAAATGTATAGCACAAAAACTATAAAATTAGTGCAAAATGAGAGTGGCGGAAAATTTTCAGTGTTGACATAGAGTTATAGCAACACAGCTCTTAGCCAATGAGCATTCAAAACTTAATAATACTTTATTATAATTATCATTTATACACCCAGGAGGGTGATTCAGCAAATATCTACCCAAAATGATGATATTTCCAGAGGGCGTTCCAGAAGGATCACCCAACTGGAGAGTCTAAAAATGATGTATTATTATATGTACCAAAAATTTCACCATGCAATACTAGTTTGAGCACTACCTAGTCAGAAATGTAAAAAAAACGTTTTCATTGCTTTTAATCTGTGCCTGTAGCTTTCCCGGGACGTTGCGTGAGAAAAATTTAATATATTATACCTCAAATTCAAATTGTCCAATCAAAAACCCTATTTGTACCACGTGACGATGTGATTTTTCCTGGTGTCGCATGCGCAGTCCCGAGTTTTCGAGCTGAGAGTGTGATAATTGAATTTATCGCACGCGACATTCCGCAAGACCTGGGCCGAATGTAAATATCATCGCTGAGCGTTGACTTTTGCCGAATCAGCCGAGCGGAAGGTCTATAAATGATATATTATTCCGAAAATTTGAGCGTGCGATACTAGTTTGAGCAATACTGAGTCAGAAATTTAAAAAACAACCTTTTTCATTGCTTTTAATCGGGGCTAAAGCCCTCGGGAAACATCATCACTTCGGGTTAATATTTCGCCGAATCACCCTCGCTCCGGGTCTATAACTGTTAAATATAAACCCTTCAGCGTTCAGGTTAGTCAATAAGTTTACTTTTATTGTTTTATGAATAAAACCAAAATTATTCTCATCGCCAAACCTCGCTTTAATGTGAAGTGCTGAAGAGAATGCACTGCGTCAATACAGGTCAATGATGAGAAAATAGCCTTGGGGAAAACTCGCACGAGTGTTATTGCCACTATCGCCCTGGGGCAACTTGCTGTATTAAAAACTGATTTTAGCTTAACCCTTGGTTAATATTAGATTGAAAACATATTGTAGCATAGTGTTCGTAAGTTTGGAAAAATATTTCAAGAAATCTTGCCTGCTTGATCAGATGTAGTTTTTATTTTTTAACTTTAGAAACGGTCTTGGTAACAATGGGTTAAACTTTAACGCCTAGAGTTAGGCGATTAGCGCTAATTTTAAAACAAACACGACTAACCACGGACTTCTTCACAAGTTTGTTTTTTTCCGCATTGCAAATAACCCATTCTCTGTTACGAGTCACAAACATTTTGGAAATTTCAAAGATCGTGATTAATTATCAATAAGAACATGACCTATATATGATATCTTATATATGATGCGGGGCTTCGGTGGTGTAGTGGTCAGAGACTCGCCTCTAAGGTTCTGAGTTCGATCCCCAATAAGGTGGATTCGAATTTCCTCCCACAGGGAAAGTTGAGTCGCCCTGTCAACTAAGTTGACAGGGCGGGATAGGTAATACGGGCCCACAGTAATTGGCTCACGCTGTTGTGGTGACCCTGCCCTTGTGGTGAAGCTGAATAAAATAAAATAGAAAAAAATTCCTCAAAAGTATATCTCTTGTAAAGTCCTGATACACTAACATGACGGCCGTGACGCGACACGAAAATGATCAACAGCATTACCAAATGTATAATTTGAAATACAGGACAAACCTGATCTGATCAGCTGATGCATCATATTGTACGGTACCTCCAGCTGTCTGCGGAGAAAAATCGTAGAAGCACAGGAGAGATCAGCAGCGCTCGTCTGAAACAACACGCCAGACTTTGCTTAGGATTTTCGGTGGTGAGATGTACAACGCTCTAATCGCTGGCCACACCCGTGCTTCCCTGAGTACTAAGGTGGCAATAAACACCGCAACTTTAAGTTGATTTGTCCATTAAGATGCCATCATATATAATTTTTTTAAAATTGCTAAATTCCGTTTTAGGTGGAGAGGCTCTACCTGGTCAGAAGTTACCGCCAGGACACAGTGTCTACCCTAAGGGTGTTGGTCCAGAGGCACCTGCTTGGGTGGCATTTGATAGACAAGTACTATGTTTTGATGCCTACTTCCAGGAAGCAGTACATGAGAAACGAGAAGAACAATACAGAATTCGCAGGTACATGCACAGTTGTGTACTGTTATGCACATGCTACTTTCCAAATGCAATATCCTCGCGCTATTTTTGTACCATTAAAAGCCTGGAACTGGTTGTCCAGGGTCCAGGTGCCAAACTACTAAAATTGACATTAGATAAGGCAATTCCAAGTCTGATCTCTTTTGTTCTTTGTCTTTGTAACACTTATATAGAGAACAAGTTATCGCTTGTTGACACAAACTAACACGTCTGCATGTTGTGTGTTTTCCTGCTACCTTCCTTTACTGTACGTTTCAGTGTTTAATGGTACACTTTCTGTGCGTACAACCTGACAGCAGTATACATGGTGATTGGTTCAATTTTAGGTGTAAAATATATTTCTACCTTGAAGACGATGCAGTGCAAGTAAATGAGCAAAAAATTGACAACAGTGGGATTCCTCAAGGTTTGTGAACTGAACAGCATTTGAATGTTAGCTGTAAGGAATTAAGTTCCTCGCAAGAAAGAAACATGCATGTATGCCTGCCAGATAATTTGATAATTATCTAAGATTGGAAGACATCAGTGCTCAGATCATATTATCTCAACGTTCTGTTAGGCACACTTATTCGTAGACATCGCGTTCCATTGCCTCCGCCATATGATGATCAGTTCTACACTGTTGATCATTTTAATGTCGGCAAGGAAATCAACATCTATTCAAAAGTTTTCAAAATTATCGTAAGTAGATTCATCTTGCTTGCTTTAAATGAAACTGAATTTTGTGTATTACTCTCATGTACATGTGGTAAAACAAACTATATCAAGATTTGCGCTGTCTCTTCAAGGGATGTGATGAGTTCACGAGGAATTTCCTCACCAAGCTTGGAGTTCGCGTTGGAAAAACAGAAGATTTTCCTGACGATCCTTATTCACAGCATCGCAAAGAGGTTGGAGTGTCAACTGCTAAATTCACATACTACTTTTATGCATACGTGTAAACTTGTTTCTGACTAGCGAATATAAGCATGGAAGCTCGAAGTTAGTTTTCTTATCCGATATTTAGATGAAGGAGAGCATGCAACCTTTGCGTCCTTATGAGAAAGAAGATACTCTCAAGCAGTTCTTACAATATGATCGAAGAGTGTTGAGATTTTACTGTCTGTGGGACGACTCAGACAGGTATGAGCTGAATAATGGTTGCAAATGTAATAATTATAAGTGGAATGAATCACTGGACAAAATTTGAAGCATGTATTGTAAATTCGTTAGTTGCATTTTGACACGGAAATTTAGTCACTTGTACAACTTCGAAACAATCTACATTTAACATCGACTATAGTCCAACAATATCATGCAATAATTTATACTCGCCTTAAATTCTTATTTACTTTTTGGTATTTTGTTTTTAGCATGTTCGGTGATTTGAGAGAAATGGTTCTACATTACTTCTTGGCTGATGATACCATTGAAATTCGTGAAATAATTCGAGCCAATGCTGGTAGGGATGCGGTTCCCATGTTTTTAAGAAGGCAAAAGTTGCCGAAGGTAAATATTTCCTTACCCGACGATCGGTGGATTCTTTACGTGCATTGTGAATTAAAAACGTCGTCTGCTTTGACTGACTTTTTTAAGAGCTATCCTCACGGACAATTCAGGTAGCTATTTACTTCATAAAAAATTGAGCAAGGATCATTCCCTCTTACAGGAACCAGTTTCAACGTTGCAACCAGGTCGTATGACTGGTCGTACGGTGCTGAATGTATTTGGACCAATGGGTCACGGTGGTCGATGGATTTTAGACAGCTTGAAGACAGGGGCGGTACATATCAACTATTACACAGATGCTGATCTTACAATTGGCAGTGTTATCAATGTCTGGGGTAGAAGGTTTTTATTGTTTGATTGTGATGATTTCACCAAAGAACATTATCAGACAAAGTTTGGCGTGAACAACTTCCAACCAATTAAATACAAGTCTGATCCAGAACAAGCGAAGCCACGTGAAATTCCTCCTTATAATGGATTTGGAAGTGAAGAAGATTCTTTATGCTCCTGTCTTGGCCTCATTCCAAAACCTCCTAAACGTGACTTCATCAAATTCATGGAGAAAGACAGGTTTGCTCTCGAAGTTCTAACCTAATGATAATTAGCGTAATCGTGCAAACTCGTCTGGAAGAGAGATTAACAACCTGGGGCCGCTAGTGTTAGTGGAAACGTCAACCAATCAGAACAACGTATTTTGTACTTAATCACTATTTAACTACAAAACAGTGATTAAAAAGTGATTAAGAGCTTTATACAACCGGCCCCTGGTATTAGTTCTACGAAAGATTAGGAGATAATGATTTTTTCCAACTTTCATGATCAGAAACTGGTAAAACCCATATTAAAGTTCACTATTTTCGGTCACTTTTCTCTTGCAATTTATGCATTTATGTGACAGTTAAAAAAGTCACTATCAGGGGCCGGTTGTATAAAAGGCGTTCAGCTTAAACGGTGGATAAGTGAAATTTAAAAATAACTTTCACACCTTGTGCGGAACTAAAATTATGAGTTTACTAGGATAAATTTAGTTTTATATATAATTGTTCTTTTCAGGTCAAATAACTTTAGCTGGCTTGTTTGTACAACATGCAAACTTGTTTTATATTTTTGACTTATCCATGCACCGTTTAAGCTAACCGCCTTTGATACAACCAGCCCCTGGTGGATAGTGCTAACAACCGGCCTCTGGTTTTGAGTGTGATTACTTGTCCTCGTAGCCCAGTGGATAAAGCATCGTTCTAGAAATGCAAAGGTCGCTGGTTTGATTCCTGGCCGTAGTCAAGTAGAATTTTCTGCTTATCCAGTTTGTTTTATCTCGTATGAAGCAGCCTACACAAGATCATAACATTAAAATACATTCATGTATTTCTATCATTCGTAGACATGGCCTAGACAGTAATGTACTTCGTTTTATGGCGAAGATGGACTCAGCCCGTCCAATTGATCAGAACCGCTATTTCATAATTTCTTACTTCTTGTGTGATGATACAATACTTGTTTATGAGCCACCTCAACGAAACTCGGGCATTATCGGAGGGAAATTTTTGGAACGCAATCGTATCAAATTACCCAATGGATCAGGCTATTACAGTTCTCAGGTAAACCAGAATTCTGTAGTTGTATTGATTTTTTTGGAAGGACTATTCATGTAAGAATATACAATACTTTTGGTCAAGTTCCATGAGGATTGATAAAGTTTATTAACCTGGTGTTTCTTTGACTTGGCTAGGAAAATGACATATAGTGTCTTGACAGAATGGCGGGAGTTTTCCAGTTATTATTTCTACTATTGCTAATTCTCATTCGTTTATTTTATTTATTTATACGATTCCACACTCTTGTGGGAGCTCATTAATAGGATAATAAAGGTATTTAATCGGCTATTGCCCAGTTGATAGCGTAGTATAACTTTAACTTCCTGCGAAAGTCTTACTATGCATTGACTAGCTATATACACTGCATGCGTGGCGGCCACCACACCACATAATTATGCTGGTCGAAATTATATACAGTTTTTGTAGATTGTTCCAATATATAAGGGACATGTTTTCTAGGATCTATATATTGGTGCTCACGTGGAATTCCTGAAACACAAGTTTATCATCACTGATGCAGATGAGTATGCTGTATATTACATTGAAAAGAACAACAAAGAATACGTACAAGCCAATATTCCGCTCATTTTGTCAAAACTGAGAGAAGTAACCGATCAACGTCTCGAAGATGTTCGTTCATTCTTCGCTCAAGCAGATCCACACGACTCGGGTTATGTAAGCTACGATAACTTCAGGTGAGTGTTTCCTCAACCGACTTATTTTTGCGCTACACTGAAACTGGTTTTGTAAGATAATTCAAATGTGAGACTTCAATGTATTGTAAAATCATACACAATTTTCAGATCCGACCAATAAGGGGGGGGAGTTATTGATATATTTGCGTTCTGCTCGACGAATTTCTTTTAAAATCGGTTGGATTGTAAACGAAACTCGCCCGGGAAGAACGCGAGTATATCAATTATAAGCAAATCCCCCTCGCAATCACCGTTCTAGTTAATATAATCTACTTGACAAATAGATTACATTTTGCCGTTGTCTGTTCAGTTATAGATACACGGTATGACGTCAATGTTGTAAGGACAAAAAAAGTGGTGAGTGGGTCACTGATGTTCTTACCACATTATGACGTCTACCGTGTATCCATAACTGAACAGACAACGGCAAAATGTTATCTATTTGTTTTATATAATAAAAATGTGAAAAAAATTTGCCAAAATAAGCTTTGTAGTGCGACGAAAAGACTTTAGCACGCCATTTGACGTGATCATGATCTATACAAAACAAAACACGCCATTGGCTGTCGATAATTCTAAAATTATTGTGATTGGCTTGTGGCGAAAATGGCGTCAGCGTGCGTCTGTCCTGTAATAGATCACAGTTCTCGACCAATGAAAATCCAGAATGACTATTATATAAATAAAGGTCGTCCTTCCAAAAGCGTAAGCTTATTGCTTATTTTTGTTTCACGACGACAAATTTACTTGCTATAATGATCAATAATCCATCATCCCTTGCGCGCTCGTAGTTCACAGCTTACTATTTTGCAAAGACAACCTTAATTAAAATAGCTGTATACGACCCTCTTACCTTACCCTCTTATTTTTATTTGGCAATATGCTCTGAATATATAGTAAATAAATTAAATTTGAACTTTGACTACAGTACGCAGTTTAAACTACCATGCTTGAGTATCAATGTCTAAAGTCTTCAAATTGAAAAATTTATGGTCACATTTCAAGTAATCGGCAATGTTCAAAGTGCAATTGTTTTACAAATTACCAGTCAGTGACATGATTAATCGTGTTTATCTCAATCTTACTTTCATAGGAACTTTATTTTGAAATACACATCAAGTCTTTCTGATCATGAAATTTTGTCCGTTTGTCGAAAGTATGGCAGTACCAAGGTAAGTACCACTTTGACAAAGTTACATCAAACGTCTTTTCAAGACAAATTAGCAATTAAATTGCGCCTATATGTGCTCTTCTGTATTATTTTGCCTGATGATAAAAATAAACAAGACGCCTGCTAAGGCGTTCACTCCACCTGCCAAAACGAAAATGATCACAAGGCCAGGCAGGGCTGTAACTAGAGCGTTCATTGGGGGTGTGATATATTCCCTTATTTCTGTTCTGTCCAACGAATTCCTTTTTAAGGTGGCTCCCTACAGTTGCAGGGCAGATCTACGTAGATCAGTGTGGAGCTTCGCCGACCGGCAAATGTTTTGAAATGAACGACACATGAAAAGTTGTGTTTTGAGGTTTTTCTACGGCGAAATCACCAAGTGTTCTGTACGTGATAAAAAAATTGTGAAACCTAAACAGTATGTATGTTTTCAACTGGTCTTTTCTGTTTTCCGACCGCGTTTTCGTAAGCTTTTACGTTTAGCTCTTTCCGAAATGTTTTTTGTATGTCGAGTCGAAATTTTATCACGTCAGCAACGATTTTATGGATTTTAGCCTTGATTATCCGCTGATTCCTTCGGTGGATTTTTTTAAAACTACGTCTAGTTGTTATACCATATCTAAGGTAAGACATATTCGAATTTAAAGAAATCTACAAATACGTTTCCCCGCAATCGAAATTCACGAATATATCAAAATCTGAATTATAAACCTGTCTTCAAATTTTGATATTGTTTTCCTTTATACATCAATAAACAACCAAAAAAATTTCAGAAAATTTGACCGAAGAGAAAGAAAGTTATTGCTCATTCATTGTGAAATTAAGCATTAAAACTGCAAAAAATAGAACGATATAGTTACCATAGCAACGCTTATTTTGTTTCTATTTTTCTTCTTATGCACATCAAACACCTTCATATCTTTCCTGAAAGCACTCACGTTGCCCTGTTTCAAGTGTAGTCAGTGCAAATTTCGTTGCAAGCTGATGTGTCTTGAAAAGCCTAACATTTTATGCTACTGTAGGGAGCCACCCTAAATCCGATGTCTCCACGATATAATTTGTTGGGAACTTTAGACTAACATATGTATTTCTGGATTTGGAATGTAAAATGTCTCTTACCTTTTACGAATGTATGAGATCCCACAAGCAAATAAATCATTTTGCACGAAATATCAGCATCTCGAAATAGGTATAGAAAACCGAGGAAAGAAATCACAACGAATACTTCATGATTAGAATTAAGAACACATTTCCTTGACTCACTCCTTGATCATGGAATGATGGAGTCTATCAAAATTTTCCGTTTTAAAAGATTTCTGGAGCAATGTTTCGATAAAGAACCTTCCTGTCCCTTTTTGTCCACTATTACATGTTAAAAATTGTGTTTTGTATATAGATATTTCAGTAAAATTTGCGCTTGATTCTTGTGTAGAAATTTCTGAATTTCCTAAAAAGTGGAAACAGAAAATGACTGAAACACACTTTCAAAACTTCACCGCGATACATCGCTCCTCGGTAAAGTTTCGCGGTGGAATTTGTCATTTTAAAATATTTTGCATGAGAATCTTTGCCGTAAAACCTTCTTGCGGTTTAGATGTTCTAGCATACACGTTTAAATGCGTGTTTTGTTGACATATTCCGCTAGAAATTGATTAAACGCCGTGTTTAGGTCGGCTCACGCGGCTTGTGCCAGCGGTATCACCCATGAGCGCTGCGCCAACTTGCGACACCGAAAAAAAATTAAAAACAAGACGCCTGCTAAGGCGTTCACTCCGCCTGCCGAAACGAAAATGGGCACAAGGCCAGGCAGGGCTGTAACTAGAGAGTTCTTTGGGGGTGGGGTATATTCACTTATTTCTGTTCTGCCCAACTAATTCCTTTTTAAATCAATTATTATTAGGGCACCTTCCAAGGCATTTTACCAGTAAGACATTGCTAGCACATCTTATGTAATCACTAAGATAACCAAAAATCAATGTCTGAGTGACTTGCCAGGCACTCTGTCTAGAGTCCTGGTAGGATTGCATTTTTTAGAATTTAATTTAAATTAAAGACTTTCATAGTACATATGTCAAGATTCTTTTGACATAATACCACCAACATATAGCTGTTTTATTTTGCACGTAAAGAAAATTTTACTAAAAGTGTATACAATACAAGTTTCCACGATATAATTTTTGGGAACTTTAGACTAACATGTGTATTTCTGGAATTGGAATGTAAAATGTCTCTTACCTTTTATAATTATATGAGATCCCATAGGGAAATAAATCATTTTCTACGAAATATTAACATCTCAGCATAGGTAGAAATAGAAAACCAAGGAAAGAAATCACAACGTGTTTAGACTCGCTCCTTAATCATGGAATGATGGAGTCTATCAAAATTTGCCGTTTTAAAACATTTCTGGAGCAATGTTTTGATAAAGAACCTTTCTGTCCCTTTTTGTTGATTATTACATTTTAAAAATTGTGTAGAAGTTTCTAAATTTCCTTAAAAGTAGGAACACAACAGAAAATGACGGAAGCACGCTCTCAAAACTTCCCCGCGATACATCGCTTCTCGGTAAAGTTTCGCGGTGGAATTTGTCGTTTTAAAACATTTTCCATGAGAATCTTTGCACGTAAAACCTTCTTGCGGTTTAGATGTTCTAGCATACATGTTAAAATGCGTGTTTTGTTGACATATTCCGCTAGAATTTGAGTTTAAACGCCGTGTTTAGGTCGGCTCACGCGGCTTGTGCCTAGCGGTATCACCCATGAGCGCTGCGCCAACATGCGACACCGAAAAAAAAAATAAAAAAACAGAAACGGCGCGAATTTGAGACTCCACCTCGCCTACGGTAGGCGGAGTAATAGGTTCTGTGTCAATTTCTGTGTCATCATTTAGGTCAGTGCGTACTTATAGTTGCTCAGTCTATGAACTTAACCCTCTATCTACTGGAAAACATCTACAGGATGGAAGATCCATACTCATGCTGAGATCGACCTTCCGTCTTGTAGATAAAGTTTTATTTTGCATATTGAAATCGATATACTGCATGATATTGACCCAAATATATGCGCTGTTAAGTATACAATCAGCATATGGCAGGCAATCAAAATAGTGCTGTCTACATAGATGTAGGAGACCAGAACAAAGAGAAAAACTCAAACGATCTGGTACTTACTGGTATTAACGAAGTATAGTAAATGACCAAAAGTGCGGCCACTCAGCAGTTGCAACACGCCCTCTATTTTATGCAGTTCACTTGTCATGCTGAATAATGGCGAGACAGCAGAGCAAGTCCAGCATTTCTGTTGTCCAAAAAATGCAATTGACTTACCAGAACCTGCAAAATGAACATGCGTTTTTCGACATATGCGTGAGGACACAAGCTTCAGAAGTTCCGACTCAAGTGGCCTGTTCATTTCCTGTTCTATAATTTGACCTTGGACTCTCCTGCCCCGCACTGTAATTGATTGTCTTTTTGAAGAAAATTTCACCCTGGTGAATGGTTGAGTCATATACATATACATATACATATACATATATATATATATATATATATATATATATATATATATATATATATATATATATATATATATATATATATATATATATATATATATATATATATATATATATATATATATATATATATATATATATATAAGTATATGTATATGTATATGTATATGTATATGTATATGTATATGTATATGTATATGTATATGTATATGTATATGTATATGTATATGTATATGTATATGTATATGTATATATATATATATATATATATATATATATATATATATATATATATATATATATATATATATATATATATATATATATATATATATATTTAAATGCACACAGTGTAAAGATATTAAACAAATGTATGTGTAACTGTGTTAAGGTATAAGCATATACCCGTTTCTTGTCATATACTTACGAAGTCAAACCCTGCAATAAATAATGATTTATACTATGTATTACCTTCCACTCACCAGCTACTGTCTAAAAGACAGCCCGAGCCCTATATATACATATATATATATTTCACCCGGAACGCAAAACACAGTGTAGCGAATTATATTCAAAATATTCTATAGTTTTATTGAATGCGTAAATTGCTCTATTAAATCGAAATTTTAATATTGGGCACTTTTTTTATCTCGGATACCTCAATAGATTATATATATATATATATATATATATATATATATATATATATATATATATATATATATATATATATATATATATATATATATATATATATATATATATATATATATATATATATATATATATATCGAGCTCGCTGACCGACACTGAAAACAACTCAAGAGATGTAACAATGTGAGAAAATCGAGAATAAATTTCATCATTATATAATGTGAAACTAACCTTTACGGCATGTACGAGCAAAAGAGGAAAATGCGAAAATCGTTTAATTCCGTTTGCGCATGTAGAATATTTGTTAACTGTCGCACGTTTTTTCACGGAAATAATGACCAAGCAACAACGAGGAAGACACAATTAATTTTGAAACAATATACTCCTAACGTTATGTCCTATTCACCGCACAGGTTAAAGAAGATTGTTCATTGACTTATTTTGCTTTGGTTTGCCGCCACAATTGTCATGTTCTTCGCTTCTTTGGAATACTATTTTAGGCAATGCCCATCTCAAAAGCGATAACGTATCAGTTGTATTGGCACTGAGATATACGCTTGCCGTACGGAATTTTGCAGGTGCACGTGTGCAGGTGCTGTATTGGCGTTGTCAGCTCACAACATGTGTATGTAAATTAATGTTTCTAAAAATAGCCCTAAATAAATGAGGAAGTCGTCAGTGACTTGAAATATTTCATAACATGATGCAGCATGCGGTAGTCTCGTGATTGCTATTGTCTTGCTGCAAATTGATCAGAACTGCTATCATCGAAGTAAAAACGTGCAAGCAATGATGAGGTTTTTCGTGGTTTTAAGCTCTTTGATCGTTTGTTGTATCGCAGCAGAAATAGCGACGAAATGTGATTCTTCAGAGGCTTCCACGCTGCATCAAAATGCTTTTAACTCCGACGGACAGAACGTGCATTTGGGTCCTGATGGTTACGTAAGCGGTTCTATCTGGCCCAAGCCACAACAACACACTACTGGGCAAGATACGTTCTCGTTAAGTCCATCTACGTTTAAATTCACATCATCTGGCGAAGAAAGTGATGTTTTAACGGCTGCTTTGAAAAGATATCATGATCTTACATTTCCTGGCAAGAGTCGTTCGAATGTGCTCAGGTTTCGCCGCGATTTGTCTGCACTAACATCCTTAGAAATTACCGTGAAGGAAAAGTACGCACCGATAACATTTGAAAGTGACGAGTCGTATACCCTAACAGTGAGCTCTCCGGCATCGACTTTAACCGCAAACACAATTTGGGGAGCTTTGCGAGGACTTGAAACATTCAGTCAAATTGTTTACCAGGATGAGAGTGGTAATTTCCTGGCCAGAGAAGGCAAAATAACCGACTTTCCTCGATTTCATCATCGCGGTTTCCTTATCGATACCTCCAGACATTTTATACATGTCAGTGTGATATTAACTCATATTGACGCATTGGCATATGCTAAGTACAATGTCTTGCACTGGCATATTGTTGATGATCAATCTTTTCCATTTGTCAGCACAACATTTCCCTCGCTCAGTAATGTTGGTGCTTATAACAATGTCTCGCATATTTACACTGTGGACGACGTGAATAAAGTGATCGAGTATGGTCGAATGCGCGGTGTTCGCGTGGTACCGGAGTTCGACACGCCAGGACACACGCAGTCATGGGTCAGCATTAAAGACCTTCTCACCCCATGTTATTCTGGGGGGAAACCAACAGGAGGTTACGGTCCTATCAACCCAACATTAAATTCCACCTACACCTTCCTTAAATCATTCTTCGCAGAAGTTGGCAAGCGTTTTCCTGATGATTACATCCACTTAGGCGGGGATGAAGTATCTTACAGTTGCTGGGAGAGCAATCCTGATATTGCAGCGTGGATGGACAAAATGGGATTTGGCAAGAATTTCTCGCTTCTCCAACAGTATTATGAACAAAAGTTAATTGATATCGTTGGCGGTTTGAACAAGCGCTACATCATTTGGCAAGAGGTAATTGACAATGAAGTTACTGTCAAGTCTGATACTGTAGTCAATGTTTGGAAAGATGGCTGGCAAGCTGAAATGGCTAAAGTTACAGCAAAGAACTTGAACGTTGTACTGTCTTCACCTTGGTACTTGAATTACATTTCGTATGGTAATGATTGGCCAAAATATTACAGTGTTGAACCAACTGATTTTGGTGGGAGTGCTGCAGCGAAGAAGCTTGTACTTGGTGGAACAACATGCATGTGGGGCGAATGGGTGGATGGAACGAACCTTCTCTCCAGAAGCTGGCCAAGAGCGTTGGCTGTTTCTGAAAGATTGTGGAGTTCAATGAATACAACTGATCTCACAAATGCACAGGATCGTCTCAGAGAACACCGGTGTCGTTACCTGGTTCGCGGCATCCCGGCACAAAATGGTATCCAGTCGAAGTATTGTCGATATGAATGGCCAGGACCGTATTAGAGTTTACATTATTAACTGATCTTTGGCTAATAACTCGTTTACCTGTATCTGATTAGAAATATAGAACATTGATTGAAACTTATTAGCGAAAATAACTGATTTGACATGTTTATCAAGGGACCCTAATTGTTGCATAGCTGGTTAATAACTACATTTTGTAAAACTTTCTTACATTCAAATTTTAAGCCAGACATTTGTATTACGCGAGGAAAAAGTTACCACTTTTCAGCTAAAATTGTATCAAAAGTGGTAACTTTTTCCTCGCGTAATACAAATTTATACAAATTTGCAAACTTTGCGAGGCCATATTTTCCATGTTTTACAACATTTCGCCACCAAACTTGGCAATTCTACTAATTTTAGGATGCTCTTTTTAACTATAGTAAAAGATTTTGTTCGTCTTGCCTAGACTGAAAGTTAGTCTAACATGCAAATCGTCTATTACGATGCAGAATTCAGAAATCACTTTACTCGAAATGCTCAAAAACTACACCTGCCTTTACACCTGGAAACGTTTCTCCTGTTTTGAGTACCAGTGTGTAAGGGCACATATTGAAGCAATCATATAGCGTCAATTCAACGCTTTTAAATGCCCCCATGCAAGTAAGCCACGTTTAATTAACTAGAGTAGTACTCCAAATGGTCACTTATGCAAAAGAACTGTGAAACTCGTACTTGGGATGTACATGCGGTGTTTTGTGCTGCGGTTGCCTGCGCTAATTTTGGATCTTAAAACGCACGATAGTCTAGTTTGGCAGTTACATATAGTCAAATCTGTATTTTGCTACACCAAAGAAAATCACGGACTGCATTCGATATAAAGATTGCTTAAAGAAGAGGTTAATCTAGTATGTGCTAATCGTCGCCGTTGCTGCATTTTAAGCTAGTATACCCGATGGCGTAACCCTCTTTTGCGTTTACTGTGTACCAGGTGCATTTCCTCCTGGAAAGCCGAGAGAAAATAAATTAATTTTCGGGAGGGCAATTGGTTAGCGAAAATAATTCTCGCTGGAAGTTTCTCATTGAACTATCACCTTATCGAAATATCTTTTTTTCAGTTTCTGCGAATAAAAGTTGCTCACAAACAAACTCAAACGCAATCACAGTCACCCATGCATGTATTTTATTACAAATCTTTGTCGTTTTTAATGAAATTCTGCACCCTGCATTTGTAGGCCGAGGAAGACAACTTCAATGCAATGATTGCTGCCATTCAAGAACAATTACGAAAAGCAAACTACGAACATTTTACAAACGTATACGATGCTTGTAGACATCAAGATATTGAACAGTAAGTTCTTATACAATAAGGGGAATTCAAATAATTGTTTATGCATAATGTGCGATGATGCGCAACTTAAATTTATAACACCAAAGGACACCTTTAACATTCACCCTATTGATATCTTTTGAATACATGAGTGCTATACACTGAGTACGATCGGTGTGCTGTTTGCTTTAAAACTTGCTATGTTTTTCAGGAAAGGATATATTGACATGCTAGAACTTCACAATGTCATACGGTCCTTCAACATTCCGGCGAAACAAGAATTGTTGGATGCTGTCCTGATGCGTATGCAGAGAAATAGCAATGGCCAAATTGATTACAAACAGTACATTGATGCTATTAACTGGCGAGACCATCCAGGTGCGATTCTTGATATATATTATACATACACGGCCTTACAATCACCTCCCTGAAGTTGGCCACATACCAGGTTCTAATTAACAGATATTTCTGCCTCATCACGTCTTTCCCCCCTCTTTATATACGACCTGTATGGATTTATACTTATATTAATAAATTGTTCCTTTTTTCAGTTAACGTGCAGAAGTACGTCCCGGTTTCCATTGCAGAAACGAAAGCCAAGGTAGAGCATTTTTCATTAGCCTTTTTCATTGATAAGTTAACATTTAATATATGATGTTTACTCCTGGGGCCGGTTGTATCAAAGGCGTTTAGCTTAAACGACGGATAAGTCAAAAATATAAAACAAGTTTGCATGTTGTGCAAACAAACGAGCCAAGTTATTCGATCTGAGAAGAACAACTATATATAAACCTAAATATTTATTCTATTAAATTCATAATTTCGGTTCCGTACTAGGCGTAAAAGTGATTTTTAAATTTCACTTATCCACCGTTTAAGCTAAACGCCTTTGATACACTCGGCCCCAGCTCTATTTAGAGCTTACTGCACTTGATGTAGTTGGGACGGGCATGAAGAGACTGGTGGTCTCACCAGGGTCTCTTCACCCATCCAGGAGCCCAGAAAAGAGAGCCTGGGTACGATGTCCTCTCCCATTCAATGTTGTGTTTCAGTTTCCATCTTATTTTAAAATCTAATTGTTTTAGTAAAATCAGAAATCAAATTGAAAATATTCCACATAAGAAACATGATTTTGAAGCCACTGGCTATCTTATCTATTTAGGAATATATTACGAGTAGAAAAGTGTTCCCATCGCTTTTGAAACTGATTGTAGGTAGACGAATCATTCTCATAAATTCTCTTTATCAGGAACGTGCTGGGCCTTTGGAACGTGTCATGGCAGTGAACTACAAAGCTTTGCTTAAAGATCTACTCCTCAATGACTAATTATTCTGTTTATAACAAAAATTGAAAACGTTGTACAAATTTTGATTTGGAAATGATAATCCTCATGTTTTAACAAGTAATTTTAAGTAGTCTAACGTTTTCCACTTAGACGTTCTCTGTTTCAGGGTAAGATAAGATTGTATCACACAGAGCATGGTCACGAATACTCCATGTCTATGATTTGAAGAGAATTACTTTGCATGCAATTTGATGCAATTTGCATGCAGCGGCGTGCGTGGGACTTGGGTGGGCTTTTAATCCTTAGATATTTGGATTCAAGTAACTTTTTTTATCTTGCCTGGGAAGATGTGTTGAACTGGAGGATCTAAACCCATACAACGTTTAATGGTAGCCATGAACCAGTACATGGACCAAGTACATGGACCATTGTATGGACCAGTACATGGACCAAGTAAATGACCATTGCATGGATCAGTGCATGGACCAAGTACATGGACCAAGTACATGGACCAGTACATGGACCAGTATATACATGGACCAGTACATGGACTAGTACGTGGACTAGTGTTGGCTCTTTGTCGAACGTTACTTTCACTTCACTATTCTCTTTTTAAAAAGCTCATTAAAAGAATTAACTTTGATTGTCAAACTATTCAAAGGAAGAGTCCATATTTTTTTATTTACTGTTTATTGATATGACGCATAGGTACATGACTGAGTGACTTGTTTATTAAATGTATAAGTAATAAGTATACTTGTACTTACAATTAGTCTGATAAGAGTCTTTTACTAATTGTCTGCTCCTGTTTATATTTCAACCGTAATATCCCAAGTACAGCAATCTCACGAAAATGTAGTACAAAACGTTCTCTAAATAAATGCGATGCCAGACTGAAGCTTGCATTGGCGACCAGTAGCTGATCACGGAAGTTTCGATCGCGTGAGTTGTGCTGCTTGACTCGTGCCAAGTTTCTAGTTTATTCAATAACATTCTTATCAGTGTCAGATCCCTCGTTCTCTACATTTAACACATATGATTGTTTACAACAGGCTTATCATCTTTAGGCACACGTGCTACAGCACCAACACGTACTACTTCACTGAGTTGAGGCACTAATGGTTGTGAGAATAAAATGTCAAACAATTCTTCGTCCTCGTTTTCAGGTACTTCACTTTGCTGGCTGTTTGAATTCTCTTGCAGTTCATTTGGGACTATGAAATTGTTCTGCAATTCGTTTGATGCTTGGCTTTCACTTCATATAATTTCTTCATTTTTCTTCGTTAGATCAACTACGGACTCGCCAATTATGCTTGCTTTCTGGTTCGTGTATTGACAGAATTCGTTGTCATTCGTGGCAATTACGTCAGCATCACAGCCTGTCGGTCAGTAATTATGTCGTAATTTGTCAATAAAGCTGTTACCATAGCAAAAGATTGCTCTGCTTCTGTGATGATGGCTCCAGTATTGGCTTCAGCTTCTCCAAGGTTCACATTATCTTCCATTTTCAAGTAACAGAAACTTCGGCAGGTGTTGCAGTCAAGGCTAGTGCGCTAATGTCATCTAACTGGACTGTATTGCCATTATTTTCATTAGTAATTGGCACGCCTTCGCTTTTTGTCTTTGCAAGAGCTTCACTACTGTCTTGAATGATTGAGTTTTCAGCTACAATTTCGTTTACGAGAAGAGCTTCAGCATTATTCTGATCACTTGGCAAGATGACTTCATTTGACCTCTTGTCTCTATTTGCACTATTTTTCGTAAGTGTTTTCACCTTCGATTGATCACCAGCATCACTCACTTCTCCCTTCACTTGGAGTTCTAAATTAAAAAAAATATTTTGTCCCTTTTACAGGATGTCTATTAGTTTTAAACTGAAGGTCCAATAATCACTCAAACAACTGTACCTATCCGTGGCTCGCTTTTAATCGGGGTCCTTGTATTCTGCACAGTCATTCTTGCTTTGATAGTCCATCAGTGCTGTGAATATCATTCTGATTGACGACCTCATTAGCACGCAGACTATCGTCGGCATCTTCAGTCTGAATACATCCGAAACAGCAAACCATCGCAAAATTCTTCAATTTTTTCAAAAATAACTTGCTTACTCGTGGTTTAAAACAGAATTATACTTCACGAAATGAATGGTACAATGATTTAAATCAATTATGAAGTTTTAATTTACTGATCAAAAACATTAATTAGCGTTTAATTAGATACGTCATTATTGCTTAGGAATCCTTATTCATATGAGCCCAATACGAAGTAAAATTAGCAGGCTTAAGGGAACGGGCAAGCTTGGTCCGCAAAAAATCCCGCCAAAAAAGCCTCTACCGAGGAGGGTGAACTGAAAGTATGACAGGAACAAGTAGCGTCGCCAGGAAGGGGACTGTGGGAGACGAGTCCCTCCCAGTTATTTTAATAATCGATTTGTGATCTTTCTAAATTTGAAGTGAAAATTTGGGGGAGTCAGACGTTACGATTGTATTTCTAACAGGCACAAAAATCACTGATGTGTGGCTTTTAGCTTATCAATAAACCTGCCTGAAAATGCTAAAAATAGCGTTTTAGAGACCCAAAATTAAAAAAAATTACTGGGGAAGCATACCCCCAAACCCCTCTAATAAGAGTCTCGCGCCTTCGACGTTCGTTCTGTTCCCATCAGTTTCATCTTCATCAACCTGGCGACGCCAATGACAAGAACCAAGACTCATTCTCAAGTGTTTTAAAATTTTCTCGTGTTTATCTGGAGTTGTTGTGCACGGCGATGAGCGTGATTTTTTGGTATAACGAAGCAATCGCCAAACAGTGGCTCATCGATCGCCGTCTCGCCGAGTCTCAACTACACTAGTTAACTGTACTGTTGAAATACTGATTAATGAGCAACATTTCAAGTACCCTGAGGCTCCGGAAGATATATCGCCACTAACAGTCGACGAAATTAATTATTGGTTATCCAAGTTTTACATGGATGTGAAGCGAAAAAATGGCAATGAATACAGACATGAAATTCTTTATTCCTTGTTTTGTGCAATAAACCGAGTCATTCGCGAATCCCAGCCCGACCTCGTGATATTCAAGTCACCGCAACTAAAGCCGCTTCAGGATGTACTAGACAGCCGCGTGAAAGATCTGCTGCTATCCAGACAAACTCCGTTCCGAAAGAAAGCGAAAGCTCTTAGTAAAAAAGATGAACAACAGCTTTGGTTGACAGGTTGCTTGGGCACTCGCTGTCCTGCTGTTCTTGATACGGTAATCTTTTTAGCTGGAAAAATATTTGCTTTGTGAGGAGGGCAAAAGCATTGAAATCTTTGCTTTGATAGTTTCGATTTCACGGAAACTGGGGATGGAAAGACTATAGTAGCATTTCGTGGGAAGACATCAAAAGCAAACCAAGGACGGCTTAAGCGAAGAAAACTTTACGCCGAAAGAAGTTAATCATGTTGAAGACGGGGGAGGTGAAAGATATTTAATATCTATATGTCAAATGCGTTTGTGTGGTTGAGTGGTTTTTAATTGCACTAATGCATTTACATTCATTTCAACGCTAATTTGAATACTTTTTGTCGTTTTTTTTAAACCAAGAGATGAAGACATTTCATTTTTGTATGCCAAAAACCAAATGAAATTTCGGTATGTAATGTTGGTGTGAGGAACGACCAGTGGGTCATAACACCTTGGCATCGACTTACAAACGAATCTGTGGGTTTGCTGGTCTAGAAGGACAATACTCCAATCATTCTGGACGCGCAACAGCTGCGACTGCACTTCTAAAGGAATGTATTCCAGATAAAATGGCTTTGCAAAGGACAGGTCATGGTACTTTGGAAGGCTTGCGAGAATACCAGTCACTGGACATAAACGATACGAAACGTGCATCGGATGCGCTAAGTTCGTGTGTTCATAATTCTCAGATTTTCCACGAAGAGGTGTGCGTAGCTAATAGTATTGTAATAATGTCAAAGACACCACTTCTGAAATAATGTTTGCTCTATCTGATGTAAGCGTCTGCGATATTGTATTGATCGAGCCAGGCTGTGGAGTCTTACGAAACTATTTTACAAGCTCAAGGAAGAAATTCGTCAAGCGGTAACTTCGACTTGAATGGATTTATTTCCAATTGTAATATTGGCACGGTAAATGTGTATGTTAAAAGCAAATAACTTCTTAATTTGTAGTTGTTTGCAGTAAACATTTGTGTGTTAATGTGTGAATACTGTTTGCTCCTATTTAATTACCAGGCTAGAACAAGCTAATACAACCTGATATGACGTCGTTCAAGGTTGTATTGGTTCAGTACGACCGCTACATTGTATACACGAATAAGGTAAATTTAGTTATTAGTTCAGCCTGAAAAGACTAAAGAAATTTCTACACGTATGATATTATTGTATTGTAGGCATGCGTGGGTAGTGTTGGTGTCAAGATGGGTTATTCTTTGATGTTACTATCCTTTGTCCCACTCCAAAAATTGGTATGAGATCAAAGGCGGTATTTGTGTTCGTGGCATGAGAGAACCCCATGATCAATTAAGTTCATTAAAGAGCTTTCAGATTCCTACATGGTCATTTAATACTCAAAATAACGGCAAATTTTCCTTGCTATTCAACAGCAACATCTTTTGGGTCAACTTTTAGTCCCTTTCAGTTTCAGTTTTGTGTTTTTTATATAGTATCCGCAAATGTTGTAATGGCTGTGTATATATGTGTATTGATATCATTATTAATATATTCATGAATTGCAAATATTATTAATAAGGCTAGTCTTGTTGACCATTTACGAAGACTTGTTACAAGTATTTCACAGTAAAATTTAAAGACCGCGACATTTTTAAAATATTTTTTGGAGCACATTACTATTGGACTGGTATTGTTGCATATTATATCGGATGTCATGATGGGCGATCTATCGCGTGTGTTAGTGACCGGAGCATCGGGATTTTTGGCGAGTCATGTCATTCGTCAGTTACTACAGAGTGGAGAGTATCGTGTTCGCGGCACAGTACGCGATCTTAATAACGAGAAGAAAACTACACCATTACATGCTTTGTATCCTGAAGCAAAGTATCCTCTCGAACTTGTAGAAGCCGATTTAGTTGAGCCTGATTCTTGGACAAGGTTTGTGACCAAATGTGTGACCTTGTTTTGAAATTATATGTCCTATTTATAGTAAATACATAGAATATTGGCTTATGTATAGCAATCAAGTGTTTATAGTACATTAATGCTCTTTATTTCGACTTCTAATTAAACAAAGTATAATAATATGAATGATCATATTCTGTACATTTAAAAACATAATATGACAAATGTCTTGATGATGGCTTTTACATGAATACGTGTTGTGCACGAGTTGAACACTTGAAAGGTGATGACATAAATTGGTCAAAACCTTTCAAAACACAGTTGAATCACTGGAGTGTTCGGTAGAAGTTATTGTTAAGATTACTGAAGATTTATTGTGATACAAAATAGATAACACCAAATATGAACGTTTATCAAAACAACATGTACAGAAAGAGACAGCGTGCACTAAATGTCACGTGATTGTGTTCACTGATCTAAATATATAACCTGTACTTATCTACACAGTTATTAATATTCCAACACTCCCACTTAATAATAATTGTGTAAAACTATACAAATGTTCACTGAACAACGTTCGCCGTCCAAGTTCAGCTTTATAATAAACAAACGTTTAATTGACTTCTCAATCTTTGAAGTCTGTCTTTTGGAAGTGCTTTGGTTATAATGTCAGCGATCATATGCGTTGAACAATATTCCACTTTGATTTCTTTCGATACTATTTTCTCACGTATAAAGTGGAAAGTAGTGTCAATATGTTTCGTTCTGTTATGAAACTTTGGGTTTCTCGCAATTTCTATTGCACCCTGGTTATCTTCATTTATGAATGTAGGACCATCAGCTTTACAACCAAGATCACACAATAATCTGCGAAGCCAAATTGAGCAACATACTCTGCTTCTGTTGTTGACTTAGCCACAGTCGACTGCTTCTTGCTACTCTAACTATTCCATTTGCCACCATGAAAACATAACCGCTGGTTGACCGACGTGTGTCCACATCACCAGCCCAATTTGCATTACGTTTGACTTTGAACACCCACTTTGAACCCACAATAAAAGCATAATTTGGAGGAATCACTAGTTCCCATGTTTCACTCTTCACGAGAGAGTTATATTCTGCCTCTAAGGCTTGCATCCACTTGCCAGAGCTCTTACTATTCAATGTATCCGTTAACGACTTTGGTTCTTCATCGTCAACTGTTAACTCCGCAGCAACATTGCATTCATCAGGTAAAAATCTTTTGGGAGGGCTTCTTTGTCTCTTCGCACTGACAGCATCAACTTGTCTCATGAAATTTTCTTCATACGAGGCTCCAGGTTGAGCAACTCCGACTGCAGGTATATTCTCTTCTAATTCTGGAATTACAGGCTCGACTTGCACATTTGTTTGCGATTCGTCGTCCCGAGTAACAATGTCATCTTCGAATTTAAACAAAATGTCTTTCCCAACTGATGACTGAAAATCGTGGAACACATCCTTGCTTCGGATAAATTTCTTCAACTCGAGGTTGTAGATCTTGTATCCCTTCGTATCTGGTGGGTAGCCAACAAGAACTCCTTTTTCGGATTTGGGGTCAAGTTTTCGTCTCATACTGTCTGGGGTGTGCACATAGCAAATTGAACCAAATACTTTTAGGTTAGATACGTCTGGTTTTGTCCGATACCAGCATTCACACGGGGTCTTGTCAGGTAATGAGCTTATTGGACTTCAATTATGCAGGTAAGTAGCGGTGTTAACTGCTTCAGCCCAAAAACTCAAAGGAAACCCAGCATGGAATAGCATGGACTTCCCAGATTCAATCAGTGGCCATGGCGCGTGCTATGATCACTGTTGATATTTTGTAGTTTTTCAAAGCGTTTTGGAACAGGTTGGAGCACAAAATAAGGCACTTATTTTACGTGCAAAATGAAGACTAACATGTAAAGATCACATACAGATTTGTGGGGGTTCGGGAAACTATTGTACATAAACGCAAGAAGCGTTTGTTTGCATCAGTTTTACAATAATTTTGATTGAGTGAAGAAGCTAGTTTGGGGGGTTTTCTAGTTTCATGGTCTAATGCAAACGCGAAAATGGAACAATGTTGCGCTAGTCGTATACAATAATATTACAATTTTTTTGAAAGAACACGAATTAAATTGTAGTTTAAGATTTGTGGGAAGTTAATTTGTGTAATACATTTCCTTAAATTTGCTGTTAAAGTTGAGGCGCACAGAAACCTTATAGTATTTACTAGTAGAATTTTATTTCAGCCAAATTTTCTATTACTCGAATTTGATACGATGCGCGTGCGCGGCGGCCATGCTGTATCAGATTTCTGGCCATGCGGCAGGTATATTCTCTTCTAATTCTGGAATTACAGGCTCGACTTGTACATTTGTTTGCGATTCGTCGTCCCGAGTAACAATGTCATCTTCGAATTTAAACAAAATGTCTTTCTCAACTGTCGACTGAAAATCGTGGAACAACACATCCTTGCTTCGGATAAATTTCTTCAACTCGAGGTTGTAGATCTTGTATCCCTTCGTATCTAGTGGGTAGCCAACAACAACTCCTTTTTCGGATTTGGGGTCAAGTTTTCGTCTCATACTGTCTGGGGTGTGCACATAGCAAATTGAACCAAATACCTTTAGGTTAGATACGTCTGGTTTTGTCCGATACCAGCATTCATACGGAGTTTTGTCAGGTAATGAGCTTATTGGACTTCTATTATGCAGGTAAGTAGCGGTGTTAACTGCTTCAGCCCAAAAACTCAAAGGTAATCCAGCATGGAATCGCATGGACTTCCCAGATTCAATCAGTGTCCGATTTAATCGTTCAGAGACGCCGTCTTGTTCAGGAGAATACGGGTTGGTGAACTGATGCATTATACCCTTGCTTGTACAATACTTTGTAAACTCTTTACTTGTGTATTCCCCACTATTATCGGTTCATAAAGTATGGATCTTTAAACCAGTGGCATTTGTTACCATGCTCTCGTATTCTTGGAATCTTGAGAGAACTTCAGACTTGTTTTTAAGAAAGTACACCGTAAAATCATCCGTAAAATATAACACATACTTGCTACTTCCAATCGAGTCAACGTTCATGGGTCCGCACACGTCACTATGAACTAACTGTAAAGGACGAGTACTTTTATTTCGACTTGCTTTCGGAACAGGCACCCAGTGCATCTTGGCTTTCGCACAGGCCTCATATTGCTGATTTCCAACATTCTTTGAGCAATTCATACCAACAACCATTTTCTTCTGTGATAGCTCATTAACATATTTGTAATTGTGACCAAACCTGCAATGCCATACTTCTAGAGATGCTTTACGAGAAGCAACATTAGCAAAATCAGGCTCAGGACTGATCACATATAAATTACTGTTAGTGAGGTGTCCAATGTTCATTGTCTTGTCATTCTTCGTAACATAGCATTTGTCGTTCTCAAACAAAACTTCAGCTCCCTTTCCGGCCATTGCTGAAACGGAAGCTAAATTCTTCGCAATTTCTGGAACATATAGAACGTTAAACAACCCCATTGTGAGAACATTTGAACCATCATAAAAATCCAAACTCACTTTTCCTTCACCGAGTGCTTTAATCATTCTATTGTCTCCAAGCTTTAAGACAGATTTCAGAAGGTTTAGGATATTGAACATAGTTCACCATTGAATCCCTTCCAGAGGTCATGTGCTTCGTGGTTCCACTATCAATATACCATAGCTTACTTTTATCTAGACTTGATGCAGAAGTCAAGGTAAAATCATTGTTTTTCGGCCTTGTTTGTACTTTACCACCTCTATTTCTTATTCAATGGACAATGTACCATTCTCCAATTAGACAAACTTTTAAATTTGAAAACAATTTTAGCACAGTTGGAAAGAGCTTCCTAAATTCAATGAATTGGTGAAATTTGGTTTTAAAATATTGTAAAATATTGAAAATATAGTAATGTAAAGTTTGCAAATTTTGTATACTTTTGCATTACGCGAGAAAAAGCGTTACCACATTTCCACATAGTGATAACGGTTTTCCTTGCGTAATGCAAAAGTATACAAATTTGCAAACTTTACAGGGCTATATTTTCCACATTTTACAATATTTTGCAACCAAAATTTACAATTTCACTAAATTTAGGGAGCTCTTTCCAACTGTGCTAAAATTGTTTTCGAATTTAAGAGTTTGTCTAATTGGGGAATGGTCTATTTCGAACAATATGTCCCAATTTTCCACACTTGAAACATCTTGTATTATTCAAAGATATATCTTGACGTTTCTTTCGAGGATTGTTCTCCTGACTTTTTCTTTTGCCAAACATATTTCCTTTCTTGCTAAGCAATGCTTCATTTTGACTAGAAATCTCGGCTTTTGTACCAGGGTTGCCAGATTTCTTGAATAATTAAGCCAAACCATCATTAGTGCTGTCAAAAAAACAAAGAAAACAAAAGGCAAATACAATGAAAAACAAAGAGCATTGTTAAAAGTTTGGCTAATTTATTCATGCAATCTGGCAACCCTGTTTTGTACCTCTCTCAGTTCTTTTTAAGTGTTTCTCAATTAGCAAAGCTTTTATGTTTTCCCACTTTTAATCTTCGATCTTTCGAGTATTCAGACTTGAAATAGAAGAGACGGGAAGACTGCCAAGCATAACAGTCGCAAACTTTTGCTCAGATATTTCCTCCTTTTGAATTGATTTTTCAATGTGTCCCAAGCGACTTTAGGATCAGTAGTGGTTGAAATGTGAACTTGTAAATTCTTCTCTACACTCAAGGCGATGAGCGAATATGTTTTGTTGACCGAAGACGGTACGCATTTCTAACAGCAGCTGTAGCGGTTTCAGGTGGAACTTCCTGCAATAATCTCCAAAGACCAAGTTCCATTAACACGAGCTTGATATTATATTTCCAGGCTGGTAATTTTTCCCATTCAGAGGCTCAATTTTCGTAATTTCCGCCATTTTGAAATTACACAAATAATTTGCGTCTTTCTACGCCAGTAAATACAAAATATACGGCACGTTTTAATAGACAACACGTATAACAACGTTTACAGCCGTCGTGGGCCCATAACCTGTAAAGATTACTGAAGATTTATTGTGATACAAAATAGATAATACCAAATATGAACGTTTATCAAAACAGCATGTAGAGAAAGAGACAGTATACACTAAGTGTCACGTGATTCTGTTCACTGATCTAAATATATAACCTGTACTTATCTACACAGTTATTAATATTCCCAACAGTTTTGGCAGTATAATTGTTAATTCTTCTGAAGAATTGGAGAGAGGGGTATTTTTCTTTGGAATAAATGTGTGTAGAGACTGTAACATTCATTCTTTGCCACCAAATAGATGAACAAGATTGTGTCCTGACCATGAATAGTAATTCTCATGCATGATAGGTAACATGCTTGAATTGGGTAATGCAGGAAATAGCTGAAATTTGAAAATTTTGAAGGGCAGGAATGCCATGGCAATCACTAGGGCTTCAGATTGATGGCTCATGGCTTTCTTTGTACTGCCGCCGCCATACAGGCTTTCATGAACAGCATATGAAGGGCAATAACTTCAATTATTATCCAAACATTCAGATGATTCAAGCTAAAAATTAAAGAAGCTAAGGGGGAAATCTACACACTCCCTACTCAGTCTTCTCTGCTATTTCATGTAGGACGTCTAAAATTCAGGAGATAGGGTTTAATTTAGTGGCATAAATACCAATAATATATAACTGATGTAACCAAAGCATGTCTTTTCGGTACAGCGCCCACTTTCAAATGGCTTCAGCGGATCCTGGATCTTATTGCATAGGGCTGCCCTAACATTTGGGGAAATGGATTAGGGTTATCAATTTAAAAATAGAAATGTTGGAATCTTTAATGAAAAGTAGGCTGTCAATTAAGCGATTATGGTACTAGTAAATTAAATATCTCAGCAAGTGGTCCATGCAGCTGTACTACATATATAAGTAAGGCTCCAAAATGCAAAATCAGTCTTGATGCTTGCCTGCATGGAATGTGAATTAATGAAGGCTTGATGGCAACTTTAAGATATAATTCAGAATAGCCTCTTAACATGTAATGAATTGTGCTGTTTTCATTTGCCAGCGCTGTTAAAGATTGTGATTATGTTATTCACGTGGCCTCACCATTCCCCAGTGCAGTTCCAAAGAACGAAGACGAGATTATCATCCCTGCAGTCGATGGAGCTAAAAATGTTTTAGAAGCTTGTTCCAAATCTGGCAGTGTGAAGAGAGTTGTTATGACAAGTTCTATTGTTGCCATATATAGTATGTTATAATTACTTATAAATACTAAATTTTTTGGATGAATCGTGGGTGAGATCAGGATAGATCAGGGTTAGATCATTCAGCATGCCTTTTGACACCAGTGTGCATCAGCAGGCCTGCAACCCCCAGGGCTATTTAGCTGCAAAATTGCACGACAAAGCTATTTGAATGTGATTCATTACTGGGAATACAATCATTGTTATGAGATAACATAACAGGTAAATGAGTCTTAAGTATGGTTACTCTGAAGTAGAAATCATTTACATTTTGGAATTCATGAATACATGAAAATGATTGTTTTGATATGAAAGTTTAAAGCGTATGAATATACCCCTGATGGCATTTGCATTGACAATGCTGAATCACATGCATTGGCATATATATAAACACTTTTCTGTTAAAATTGTTTTGCAGTTGGAAACCAAGATAAAGGCTACATGTTAACAGAAAAAGATTGGGCAGTCCTAGAGAGCTGTACACCATATGAAAAAAGCAAACTTTTGGCTGAACAATTTGCTTGGGAATTTATGAAAAAATTACCAGGTATGAGTAACAATGTAACATTCTTTCCTCAGTTTATACAATGAAATGGAAACTGTAAGGCTAAAAATTGATGATGCATTAAATCTCTTACCAGACGAACAAAAGTTTGAATTAGTTGTCATTAATCCTGGATACATCTTAGGCCCGATATTTCATGGTTCAAGTTGCACCAGTATGGAGGTTTGTAGATCATGTGACTGTGATCATTTGTATTCATGTACCAGGTCAACCTGCTCGATTACTTTTAAAACAAGATTTGATGATCCTGGCTGCTCGTTTGTTTTTCCTTGCTTACTTTCTTGTTGTCCCTCCTGCCTTCCCAGCATCTTGCTTTCTGTCATTTGTTTGTTCATCCATCTTTTACTTCCTACCTTTCCTTTTTCTTCCTTTAACTCATTTATTAATTAATTTTTGTTTCCTTTCTTCTAAAACAAGTTTTGAACTTTTTGGGGGGGAACTGCCTAATGGGCTACGGAACTATACAATTAAGCATTTTAACTACATAAAATATATCGAGGGTCATTGAGTCATCGCATGTTTACCCTCTTTAAATGCAATTTTCTTCTGTTCTTAAAGCTAACAATATCAGGTCAACTCAATCTTGAATTGATCTTTTATTAAACTGAACAGAATCTTTTCCCCTACAAAACAAAAAAATTTCACACGATTTTTAGTTCTTGGATTTCCGAGAAACAGGGTTACTCAGTTACTCTACACCCGGCTCTAGGTTTTTTCCCAAAAAATACGTGTTTATGTTATAAAGCTACAGTACCTATATCATATTTTGTGTCTTAGTTTCGAGGCTGCAGCGGTGTTTTCGCGCTCAGTGCCAATCATGTTAGGTCGCCTCCTATGAGAGCCCCAGCTCTCCATGTACCCTCACCGAATTCCATGACAACTTTGCAGTCAAATCAGACGTGAACATTTAAGATTTGCATAGAATGATAGGTTATTCAGGCTGCTACAAATGCTGAAATAGCTTTACTCCTATATTCCCATTTAGGTTATATTTGGGTGTCGCAAAAACTGAATCGTCTTTTCTTAAACGCGGGTCAGCAGCATAAGTGCGTTGATAAAGCCCAGTCTCAGAGAGGCACTGTTAGGTGAACAACGCAAATTCGCGGATATCCAAGCTGTAAACTAGTTTCTACCCGCGAATTGGCATTATTGATCTGACTGCTAAGTTCATTTGTTGTTTCTAATTGTCTCAAGGTATGTTACGTTTAATATAGATCCACAGACGACTTTTACAGAAAGAAATGCCTATGCTTCCTAAATTACAACTTGCATTAAGTGATGTTCGCGATGTTGCAGCTGCTCATATAAAATCTTTAAATCTAGCAGACGCTCCCGGTAAGTATGTCGATGCTTGTCACGTAGTCCGCTATGTACGTACAGTACGCAAAGAAATGGCAAAACAGCCAGATGCTAGATGCTGGGCTATAAGTGTTCCGTCTTAATCATTCATAAAAATGTCGGGACCAAAATATATTTCCTTTTTTTACAGCTGCCTTGTTCTTGATGTGGCAATTACGCGACTAAACATTTATGTTAAATTTAAATGTTTTGTATTCCCTCCAGACAACAGATTTATCATCAGCTCTGGAAGTATGTGGATGAGAGAATTTGCACAAACATTAAAAAGGGAGTTCAAATCGCAAGGTATATATATGTGTTGCTTAATAGACATTAAATTAAGATATATCAAGCGTTGTAGAATATGCTATATTAGGCGCTGTTACACTGTGTAACTTGCAACTCTCGCAACGAGTTTCATGATGAGGGATGTTACACGGTGCAACGTTAATTTCTTGCAACATGTCTAGCAATCTCAGTAGAACTAAGTAATAAGTGTCTTCGTGCAATGCTTCTTGCAACAAAAATGACTTCATGCTTCCGAGGATGTTATACCGCCTTGCAATTTCGCTTGCAACTTGTGTCGCAACAAAATTGAGAGGCAAGTTGCGACACAAGGTGCATAGTATAACAGCGTCTTAGACTACGTTTGCACTACTCCAGATCGGTTTGAAAACGGCGCAAAAAATTAACAAAACGGGGTTGCGTTAACGCCGCACCGGAGCGGACTTGTTCGTGAATGTCACTTTTACCGTAGCTGCAACACGAAATTCAACAATTTCTTATTGCCATACAACACAGATATCTCATATACACTAGATGATGCATCCCACACTTTAGGCAGGCAAAAATTGAAGCCGGGTCGCTGGCGCTGGTCGTTCCCACAGAACTGCCACGGAGCATGATAATTTGTGTATTTTGTATTGCGAAAATGGACAGAGTTGACAATAAATTCTCTTTTATGCAGCTAAAAAGTGTTTAATACACAAATACAGAAAAGTATAGTGTTTTGTGTAACATTTTTTTGATGAGTGAGAACGACCAATATGGCCGCCGCCTATTGTTATTAGGGGATACCGCTGAGATTTTTGGCTTCACATTTTGATGTACAGATGCGCCATCTAGTGTATATGAGATATCTATGCCATACAGCCGTACTGCTGTATACAACTGGACTTATTTGCCTACAACTGGACTTATTTGACTGCTTGTTATTTTGCATATACCTAAACGATACAACTAGTAACAAGCATTGAATTGTGCCAATTGTCATGCAAATCCCCTGTCAGTTATTCGGTAAAATTAGCCAATCCGTGTATTTTCACTGTGGGTGCTCCACATCCGGGGACTTATTTAAAAGTAGGTATGCGAAATGGCAATGATATTCAGTCTACGTACAGTTATATAATCTTTTCAATCCACGCCGCTAAATCATTTATCTATTATACCTAATCTATTGACTCTTACTATCCACACTCTAAGGAAACCAAAAATATCCCAAACATCTTCAAGTATAATTTTGTGGAAACACCACGTAAATTTACCATCACATAAATAAATAAATAAATAAATATACGATAATAAACCTGCAATTATAACAATAATTGTGTGATATAAAATTTAACATCTATTGATAATCACCATGCAAACATACAAAGAACTTATCCTAAGTATCTATTCGCTCATCTTTTCTAAACTCTCTTGGAGCAAATTTATAACAAATTTATGAGCTGGCGTTTCGTTTTGCATTACGTCAGTGTGTGCATGGGTTTGGGTTAGAAATAGGGCTAAACCTCGCGTAAACTAGAAAACATTGTTAAGAAAACATGTTCTGTTATGTGCAAACTTGGAAACATTGTTGTGAAAGAAGCAGCACGAAT
Source organism: Muricea muricata (assembly GCA_963855995.1). NCBI lineage: Eukaryota > Metazoa > Cnidaria > Anthozoa > Malacalcyonacea > Plexauridae > Muricea > Muricea muricata. The sequence goes on along the minus strand of OY979718.1, from coordinate 14,931,727 downwards.
TTTGAACGAGTCTTGCGCATTACTAATCGGGCAAACATTGTTTGTGCTGGAAAAATGTGAGCTAACTAGAAACATTGTTTCCAAACAAAATGTTTCTGAATTTATTGGGAAACATCTTTGTCTGCTGGGAATATAATTTGTTAATTATATCACAGATATAATTTTTTAACAATTTTTGAAAGTAAGAATTTTGTGTCTAGAATTCCCTTTAACGTTATGCATAACGCCGCAGAGTTCTACGCCAATAGAAGATAGTAAAACATGTTTTTGTTCTTCAGGATACAATATTCCCACTACATATTCTCCAAAAGTTGGCATACGTTTCATGTCGTTATTTGACAAATCTGTCAAGATGATATTACCACATGTTGGGAAAGTACTTAATATTTCTAATGAAAAGGTGAGTTTCTGAAGCGTTTACCCTCGGTGGGGTGCCTTTTTTGTCAGGTTTAATTTTATAAAATAATAAATTTTCTAAAATCTTAAAGTGCTTGGCAATTGAATGGGTAGGGCTGTCCATAACACTTTCATATAGATATTTGCACCTGACTCGTCCCAGTCGGTTACCTAACTGACCTAACGCTCGGGGCATTCCCATGATCCTTTGCGTAATGTGCATTTTTTCTGTTAGAGACTGTGAAAGAGTCCGTATATTAAATTTATTTAAAACTATTAAATTTTCAATGCATGGCATGTAAAGAGGCCATTTCACACCGTCGAACTGGATGCTGATTTTCTGGTTGCGAACGCTAATAAAGAATTCAAACAAGAATGCGCTGTATCTCGTTTTATTCAAATTTTGCATCCAGTACTGGCGACTCATCCAACTATTTTTCATTGTGCAAAAAAGAAAAAATATATGACACTAAAAGTTTTTCTTCAAGAAAACACCATTTTTGCGATTGTCCTTTATGCACTGGTCCCCATACTAAATCTGTCATAGCTTGACGGACAAAAAGCACAAGTTGAAGCCCGCTTACCACCAGGCGAACTTATTCGCGCTACGTGAAGTGAAACAAGAATTCGGCAAATTTAGTGATTGGTTAGCGAAAAAATTTATCGCGAACAAGTAGGAACCGTTCCTACTTTTTCGTTCGCTCGAACAAATTCGCCAAATGGAAAACGGGCTTTAATATCAGCTTTTTTCGAGATTTCAAACAAACTACAATTTAGTCAATTTTTGGCAAACTGCATTTTAGGAGAAATAGTGTCGGAAATTTCATCATCTATCTCGTACTTGGTAACTGACCAATTGCCATGATCTTTCACAAATCTACTTGTTTACACATCGCAGTAAAAACTGTCCGTGTAAACGGACATTTTATATGATATGTACACAGGGTGGAGCTAGATCCCTAGATTGGATGGGGATGAATATTCTTATATTCGGGTTTTGTCCGTTTGATTCTTAAAAGAAATTAGTCCAGCAGAGCACGAAAATTTAACACCCCCTCCCCCAGCTCAGTGATAAAGATGTCAGTTTTGGCTTGTATGTATACAGCCATTTTAATTGAGGTTGTCCCAGAGCAAAGCGGAAAAGTCGTGTACAAACGCGAAAGGCTCGCAGAGAGAATGTATTCGACTTTTCCTCTTTGCTGTAGATCACCCTGAATTGAAATAGCTGTGTATGGTGGAAATAACGTATCATACCACTTATAGAAAGGCTGTAATAATAAATTATTTTCATACTAGTATCCCGAGATCTCATTTTTATATAGATGATAAAAGAACTCGGTATAACACCGACAGATATGGAAAAGAGCATCATTGATATGGCGTACAGTTTAATTGACCAAGGTTTCGTCATGAAAACCAAGGATTATAAAGGCAATCAACGCAATAGTGATGAAAATAGCTCTTGAAATAACATAGTCGTCATATTTATAGCGAGTCAATTCCATGAAGGATTTCTTTGCATGAAGGTTACGTGAGTAAATGTTACAATGAGTTTAGCATTCTATGGTTTCGTGCTTTTTACCAGTACACACGTGAAATATCGTGAAATATGACAACTTGTAGCAAGCCTGCAAACAAGTCGTCAACAAGTTGTATTTACGCGGCTTGTTACAGGTTGTCAGCAAGTTTGCGACAAACTGTTAACAACTGGTAACCAACCTTGTTGATATTATCAGACTTGTGGCAAAGCTGTTCCAACAAGGCTGGTAAAATCACGATGTAACAATATTGTTACAACCTTGTTTCGTCGTTCTTGTAACCGACTTTACTATGCATCTGCTCAGGACTTAAAAAGCTGTTCATGCACTAGTCTCTTTTATGGACTATTCTATTACAGTGACAAAAAATGCAAACACATATTAGTTAAACAATAATTCAAGATTAACATGAATCTAGTTTTTCATACCTGTTATGTTTGCATATTTTGAGCGTAGTATGTTTATTGTGACTCATTTACTTTTTACGAATGTCACCTTGTGCTATACATGACCTTATGCCCATTTTTTTTCTCAGTGGACCGAGTAATTCGTAAGTTAACACTGAAGTTAGCGCTGCCATATTATGGGCGGTCTTATCCTCCATTTTCTAGGATAATAATATATTATAGCTCAGCTTTCTGACCATGCATGACGTCTACAGGTGTGCCAAAAGGGTGTTCCAAAGTTAACTTTTTAAATTCTCGTTGAAACATCTATTCATTCAGCTTTTTGGATAGGCTGTTTATAAATTTCAGCGAGTGAATCACAAGTTATGGTACATTAACTGATTTTTAAAATTGAGAAAGGGTTTTAATTACATCACATATGGCAGTACATTTGTTTTGAGACAGCTCAAAAAAGTATGCTAATCACTCATGCATTAAGTGTTTAATTTCAGTTAGAAAAACATTCATATTCTTCATGTCGACGCGCAGCATTTGAGTAATTTATTTTTTAGGAGGTTTTCTAGCAGAACCGTTTGATTTTGAACAATTTAATTAAGTCGAGATTTTTCAACAAGTTTGGACTAATTATTTATTCAAGGTATTGATCTGAAATAAAACCCGCGTCACACCAAAGAAAACCGACTCTGAAATAAATGAATTAGTATAAAATCCTTTTCAACGAGAATTGTTTTTCCTGTGAAATATTAAATGAGCATTAGTCAGTCTCAAAATACCTATGTGGCATCTTTTGTGCTTCTCAAAATAGCCACTTGTACTAAAATCGTTTCGTTCGTTCTAAATTACTTGCTTCAAGTAGACCAGGGATATACTGTTCGAAAGTTAAATGAACAAGCTATAGAACAAAATAGTGGTTTTGTGTGATCAAATTTTCATTCAGCAATCAAGCTTTGAAGTTGGGTCACCCTATACACCATTGACTTTACCAAACTAAGCATCTTCCTTCCCTTTCTCCAAACTAATATCCAAAATGAAGCAAATGAAAAATATATTTTATTTATTTATTTTATTATACAAGATTCGCCATACATTACAATAACATAAATTATTAAACAACAGAATTTACATAGACTTAAACAAATATTACACACAGTGGCTGGAACGACTACACAGAGATGAAGTCTCCAGTAACGGGGTTCCAATACAAAACATAAAACAGAGTGGAGTGACAGATCAGAAGGCGAATAAACGTACGGACAGACCAACAGACAAAGTGAATGAATAAAATATTTGGTACAAATAAAATTCCAAAAACGTTTAGCTTAATATTTCTAATTCTGATTTCAACTAAAGAGCGTATACTGTATAGCATAGCATGAAAGATAATAGAAAATAACATACACTAAACATGACATACTCAACTCTGCTGAACGAGAACATGAAAGGATATGGCCAAACACCTTTGATTTCAATCCAAGTTAAACACGCGAAACCAATAAAAGCAATAAACTGCACACCAGCCTTAGCTACAGTTTTACTATATCTTTCTTTTCTCGTATTTGGAACTAATGGGAATGTATGTAGCATGTGATTCAGAAACGACGACAGGCCTAATCTGTCAGGAAGAATCATTTCACGATCAATATAAAACAACAACCAAAATTCAAATTGTGTGAATGAGCTCATCACAATATCTGGTGTACTCTTTGAAAAACTGTCTAGCGTTTTGTTTTTCATCTTAAGATCTAGCAGTCTTGCAAGATCACGAGCAGCTAGTGTGAGAAACATCAGCAGATGAAACATTGTGGTCCAGATAGTGAAACAACTTGCCATCGCCAAAATGTTAAGACTGTATGACCATATCATAAGCAATGTATAACATAACCATTAAAGATGGCATATCCGCCATGAAATGTCAGGGAGAAAGGAGCCTTCATCTTTTTACAAAATCAAATACAGATGGTATATGAGGGTTGCAAAATAAGAAGATTAAATATTATGATACAATTTAGTATTTAGGAAATCTGTAGCGTTACAAATCGCACAATATTAAACTAAACTGTTAATTACACGCATCTGACCCACGATCGAACGAACATTATCCTATCCTATCCTACATAATTCAGTGTATCTGATACAATGTAATGTCTGATATGATGTGTCTGACATAATGTATCAGTAGGCTATATCAAATTGATGCACTCCTGATCGACGTAGTTAAGTGGTTCAAAAGGTATTTGTTGTAGGAAAAGAAAAGCATCCTACCCTCAGATGCCATAAATCTAATGAATAGATTCACGGGACGGCAAAACGAGAACAAAGATTGTGGGCTAGTATAGGACGATGATGACATATCTAACGAAAGTTGTCTCATTTGAATCAACAAAGAAAACATCTCAGCAACAGGGCAGTATAAGCAAAAATGATGCGACCAGCTCAGAAACCACCAGCTAGTACTAACAACAATCGACAGAATCATGGAGCAACTTTAAAAACTACGCAAGAAAATGATTATAATAGCAAAACAACAACGAGAGATTCTCCAATTATATTCATCGGTGACTCAATGATAAAAAAAATAATCCCAAGAAAGATTTCAAAGAGACGAATTATCTAACATAACTTTCTTTTGAAAGACGGCAGAAGAGATTAAATCTGAGATTAACACCGTCTCCCCTGAAACTGCTCCGCCGCATATCATAATTCATGCGGGAACGAACAACCTTCCAGCCTTAATTTGTACAAGAGATATTCTTCGCAACATCCGTCGTTCGAATTCGACAGATGTAATAGACGATTTGCATGTTAGACTAACTTTTAATCTAGGCAAGACGAACAAAATCTTTTACTACAGTTAAAAAGAGCATCCTAACATTAGTAGAATTGCCAAGTTTGGTGGCGAAATGTTGTAAAACATGGAAAATATGGCCTCGCAAGATTTGCAAATTTGTATACATTTGTATTACGTGAGGAAAAAGTTACCACTTTTGATACAATTTTAGCTGAAAAGTGGTAACTTTTTCCTCGCGTAATACAAATGTATACAAATTTGCAAACTTTGCGACGCCATATTTTCCATGCTTTACAACATTTCGCCACCAAACTTGGCAATTCTACTAATTTTAGGATGCTCTTTTTAACTGTGGTAAAAGATTTTAGTTGTCTTGGCTAGACTGAAAGTTAGTCTAACATGCAAATTGCCCATTCCTTTGAACGAATCGGGGGAAGGAGGGGGGGGGAGGGGCTGGCGCGAAGTCAAATTTCAAAAACACCTTTACATCTCCACGTGATCGGACCTGTAAGTTTTATGGAATAAGTGTTCAATTTTATGTATAATTGCTTTTCTCTGCAGGTTTTAAAAGAATGTACAATGAACAAAATCGTTTTATATTTTTGTCTTATCCTCAGTTTAAGCTAAACGCCTTTGATAGAACCGGTCCCAAGATATCGTGTCATTGTGACCGGCAAATGAGTGACGTGCAAGTGATACAACTTGCAAAGAGTACATTTAAAAGTTGCTTTTCGTAGCTTTTTTGTTACATTTTAACCTTTACTACGTTTAGCTAAATATTTATTCAGAACGTAAAAGAAACTATAAAGCAAGGGGATAAAATATTTTTTCCGGGCGTTTCGGAGCGTTTTCTTTGGCTTTTTTTCAAGTTCCAAAAGCGCGGGCAAATTTCTTTTGCAAAATTTATATTTTAAGGCTGGCAATAGATTACTTTTTTCGTTTTAACTTGAACCAACTCATTAGTTTTGTTGATGTATATTTGTTTCCTAAACCTGCTTTAAATAACAATTTGTTTAGTTTATGAGCAAATTTACTGTATGTTGGCAGCCATCTGTGCAGCCAAATATAGGCTATAGTATAAATTATGCGCTCGCGCCAACTTAAACATTATGACAAAAATACGTTTCTTACAGAGCTTCGCGATATTATGCAATATGAGATGAATAATAATAACCCAGAGGCACTCTGGGAAGATTTTAAAACAAAATTTTTGCTCGTTGCTGACGTTCATACACCTCAAATTACAAGAAAGGTTGAGAGTGAATACACTCCTTGGATAACCAATAATATCATAAAACAGATTTATCATGGAGATTTTCTAAAGAAGAAAGCAATTAAAACTGGATCTGAAAACATATTTGTTGCATATAAAAAATCACGAAATGCTGTGAATAAACTCATTAAATACACAAAAAGGAATGATTATACGAGCGCACTAAATGATGCCAAAAATAATCCAAAGAATATGTGGAACACAATTAATAACTACCATCACGAAGCATGCATAACATGTCAAAAGGAAATGTCACTGAAGACCCAATTGAGATATCGCATACTTTTAATACGTATTTCAATACAATTGGAAAAAATTTAGCTAACGAACTATCAGGCACTACTGAAGTAAAATGTGTCTGAAGTAGATGTAATTCATTTGGTAATTCCTTAAAAATATCTTGGGCATGTGGACATGATAGAATACCAGCAAAGCTTTTGCAGGATTCTGCAATATTTATTGCTCCAATTTTAAGTCATATTTTCAACCAGTCGATCAACATAGGTTTTTTCCGATTTAAAAACTGCTATAATTGCTCCATTATATAAATATGAGAGTAAGACAGAATGTAGCAACAATAGACCTACCTCAGTTCTTTCAACAGTTTTAAGAAATTAGTATCAGCGCAACTGTACGAATATTTGGAGAATAACGCGATACTTGCCTCCTAGCAGAAAAAAATTTTAACAGAAACTGCAATGCTGAGTGTAACTAATAAATGGCTGATGAACATGGATCGATTTAAATGGGGTAATATTTCTTGATTTAAAGAAAGCTTTTTGACTGCGTAGTCCATGAAATATTGTTAAAAAGTTAACACGGATGCAATGGACTGTCATTAGAATGGTTTCGATCTTATCTTACAAATCGCACTCAAAAGTGTAAAATTGCTCAAACAGTGTCCTCCCCTACTGTTGTTACTTGTGGTGTTCCTCAGGGGCCTAACTTGGGTCCATTACTTGTTCTCATTTATATCTTTCTCGAGTGCAAGTTTGTTTGCCGACGATACAAATTTAACAACTAGCGGTATTTCAGCGGAAGTTGTTCAAAGTCGATTAAGTGAGGATCTAGAAAAAGTTCACCGGTGGTTGCTTGCCAACAAGTTAACCCTAAATATAAAAAAAACCCAGAATATATGTTGATAGGCTCTAGACAGCATTTCAATGATATTCAAATAAATCCTAAAATTACATTAGGCGATACAGACGTTAATAGAATAAGTGAAACAAAAACCTTGCGGATTGTGGTAGATGATCAGCTTCTCTGGAAAAATCATGTGAACGATAGAATTGCCAAGGTTTCAAAAGGAATTGGTATGTTGAGACGAATAAAACCTTACGTACCAAAATATACTTTAATGCATGTCTATAATGCCCTTATAATTCCTTACTTTGACTATTGTAGCCTTGTCTGGGATACATGCAGCAATTATATACTTGATTGCAAATTTACAAAAATTACAGAACAGGGCTGCAAGGGTCATTTCAGGCAAAACGTACGAGACTAATCACACGAAATCTTATCGGATCTTGGTTGGTGGCCACTGGTAGAATGAATAAAATTTAACTATGTCAATGTTTATGTACAATATTAAACATAAAAATTTAAATGAGCCTGTGAAAGATATGTTTGAAATAAGTAATTATGAATTTTGTTGGAGATTGCCTCCCTTTTTGTTCGCCCAAGAAATCCCTAAATCACTCGCAATAAGTTTTAAAATTGCATTAAAATAAAAGTTCACAAATCACGTCACCGTTCACTCGCTTATGAATAATGTATAAGAGTGCACCGGCTTTTATACTAACCGTTGCACCAACTTATGACCTAATTTTCTAAAATTATGTAATGAGGTAATGCTGAGCAATACTGTGTGACCTATCAAATTTCATTAGGAACCAATCGCTAGCCACAGCGTGTTGGATTACATCATCGCGTAGGCGCAAGGTATTTGCATTCTCATGCAAGTCTCAATATTGTGTGGCTTTACAATGGAACAATTGGCCAATGGCAGCAAAAGAACAGGGAATAACGATCAGTTAATATAAAAATATTCTTGGTAGCGAGTATAGTTTTTAATCATTGTAAATGTTCTCAGTATCATTTAGTGTGTATTTAATATTTAAAATAAGTGTGTACAATTATATGTTTTGATATTTCATTCAAACGGCCGCTCGAAAATCAGTTTTTTTAATGCTGAAGGGTTACCGTTTTTAAGTAAGTTTAAATAATAATAGTAATAATAATATGTATTTTCGCCATGGTGATAAAATATCGGGTTGAAATTTCAGGTTTTGCAGTAATCTAGCTCAGTATCCATATTCTTACTCTCCGTGTTTTTCAATTGACTTCGTGCAACCTGTTTTTAATTTTATTTCGTTTTATTTTGTGCAATGTATATTTACTTATGTGCAATATATATTAATATTTGTATTTATATTAAACTTCTTGAGGCCACGCATGCGTGTTGTGTAAGTTCAGGAGTTAAAGATATCTATCACCGCTAATTAACAATTAAATTACGAGCTCGAGATTTCTATGTGGTGATAGTTGATGAGGGCGAAGCCCGAATCAACTATCACCGGATAGAAATCGAGAGCGAGTAATCTAATTGTTTTAGCAGAATCAGATGTCAAACATGGAATATTCAACAAAGAATTTGATTTTTAAGCAATTTCTTTAAAAGAAATCTCTATAGGAAGATGATTGTTTCGCTACTCGCTATCTATCGAGGAATAGATAGCGAGTAGAGTAACCAATCAAATTACAGCATTTGCAATAGTATACTAGTATGACTCTACTAATTATAATTGTTATTATTACTATTATTATTTAAAATTCTTTACACACGGTAACTTATCAACCTATCTAAGTCAGTATAGATATAGATAAAAAAAAGTACAATATTATTAACTATAGATAACAAAAAAGGTTGCTTTTCATAAGGCCGTGTAGAGATGATAAGATAAAAGCGTCAAGATACTAGAATTAATGGTATGCATATTACATAATTTGAATTTGAATTTTGAATTTATTAATTAACATTCCCATGAAGGGCTTTTCAATGGCAATTTACAAAGGTTTTAAAGTGTATAAATTTACAGTTGACAAACTGAGTTATATTTACAGCAGTTTTTACCATAATTACACTAAATTATTATTATAGTTTATAAATTAAGAGGATAGAAAGTCATCGCTTGAACTCGAAACAGTTCAAATAGCTAATTGACGTCAGTTCTGCATTCAGGCCATTCCAAATATTTGTCCCTCTGTATTTAAATGAACGCTGACCACTTGACGTCTTACACTTTGGAATATTCAAATCTCCGTTTCTTCTGGTGTCCCGATTATGGATTGTATTTCGTTCTTCAAACTTGTCACATAAATATGGTGGAGCTATATTATTAATGTGCATCTGTATATTCTAGAAGTTCTTTGATTTTCAACCATCCGAGTGTATCTATAGTTGGAGATATATGATCGCACTTGGATGCCCCTGTAATCAATCGAGCTGCATAGTTTTGAATTAATTGAATCTTCTTGATATTGGTATCCGAGGTGTTACACCACACTGAAGAGCAATAATTAATTTTGCTCATAACTAATGTGTTAATAATGGTAGCAAGTGTTTGCTGATCGAAGTTGTGCTTCAACACATCCTGAGTTAAACAGTAAGGTATCTTTGGTTCTAATGTGGCACAAGATTACTGCCTATTAGCTGAAAAAACCTCTCGCTCCCATATACTTTGGCAAAGGATTCCGCTATTGCCCTACAATACTTGATAATACTTGGGTTGTGATAATTCAAACGGCATTCCATTTAATATCCGTATTCTGTGATTCCATGGTGCTGAAATCATTTTGCCATTATTTAAGGTGGTACATATCAAACGGATTATACGGTTTTTAACCAACAGAGATTAGTCCTGAGCAGAAAAAATGTTTTAAAAGTGATAAACGTTGAGCCTTCTCTCATGCAAAACATTAATTGGGTTTCGGTGGGGTGCGGTCATAGGGTGACTCATGCCTCTGGAAGCATACCCCTAGAACTGCTTCCTTTCGAATCTGCCCCCCCCCCACATTTTCACGACGGATTGTCGTCCTATGGTTTCAAGTCTTCGCCAAAATTTTAAGCGAGACCTTTGCACAAGACCTAAAAAGACCTTTCCAAGAAGGAAAGTCGAAGTTTGCAAGATTAATATCTGTTGTCTTTTTTGACTTTCCGTGGCCCGTTTCCTTCTTGATTGAGCTTGATTGATATGCCATTACGTTCAGTGTTCTTGATATGGGAGTCATTTATATATGGCCTTGGGTTTAATTCCCAAACACTGAATGGCAGTCTTAAGTTCTTTCAAGTAAAGAGATAACATTGCCACTAGATGGCACTGGGTTATCGATAACTTTGCCTAAATGACAGAGTGTGTCCCAAAAAAATGTCACTCTTATTTAAGCACAAATATAATCGTATTTCAGCAAGTTTTTTTTTAAATTGATGAATTAGATTAATGATTTTTGTATTGACTATCGTTGTTGTTAATTTAAGAACTTGTATTCACACAACATAAAATGATAGCTGTTTAATTCCAACAGACTTCTTCAATTTCCCAAATTTATTGAAATTAATTCATCACGCAACGTGCAATGGTATAAAATGCACACACGTGCATTGACTTGAAATGAAGCTTCATATCCAATGACAAGATTAGGCCAGAAGTGGGCATATCTTTCCACCAACCATATGCAAAATGCTAAACGTCGCGCTGGATCTTGCGGGAAAAGTTCATCTCGTATGTTCATTGTGTATGGAGGCCACTTAAGATCCAATTCTGTGATTCTGTTGAATGTCGTCTTCATGCCGTTAGGTTACGTCTAGCACTGATTCGTGGATCACGTCGAAGTGCTTCATGTACTGTGTTGATGTTATCTATCTAGCTGACCTAGTGGTTTGTCATCTTCCAGACTTTTCAGTATTTCAGTTTTGGCTGGTCCCATGTGTCGAATACTTCGCAAAATTCCTCAAAACCGTCCTGGTACATGGAGGCTGTCGGTCTGAAAATCTTTCTTCAAAACGCTCTATTACCCGCTCTGGACTTCCAATCGAATTGTACTCTAGCACCATAAACGTGCGTTGCTCGGTTGTGAATTACACCCCAACCATGCTGTGTTGAAATTTGGCAGTAGTGTGCGTCTTGGAATACTTGACAAACAGAGTTCGTTCGAATGCATTCCTTTTAAAACATTTGGTATTTCTTCATTTTTTAAAGGCAATCACGAAAATTCATTATTCTTTCGTTTCTTACAGAAAGCAGCTGACATTAACAGGAATGCTAGCTAATATTGTTAACTTTTAGTTTCCTCAACAAATAGGATTGCAACTCTATTGACAACATTTCTATTTGCACTTTAGTCAGAGTGACATTTTTTTTTGAGACACACTAAGCCTTGGCTCAGAACTCCGCGATTCAGTTTGTGTCAACGAAAAGCTTGACGTTCACCGTTTGCATATAACCGTGCATTTTATACATCACACGTAAACTAAGTGCCTCTCAGTTGAGCTGTTAAGGCTTACAGCATACACTGTGTTTGTCAACTTGGTTACAGGCGTGACTTAGTGTGGATTAGGCAGTGATAAAACAGTGCCAGTGTTATTATTACTCTGTTAGCTCTTCTAAGTTACCTCTGCGATTCATTTTTTATAAAGTATGAACATTGCGTTTCTCTGTCGTTATTTAGCGTGTTGAGAATATGGTTACTGGCGTCACATAAGGCAAGGTGATAACACAGTGTCATCTTGTTGCAATTTTATCTCATTAGTTGAAAGAGCTAGACTGCCATTCAGTGTTAGGGAATTAAACCCAAGGCCATTTATAAATGACTCCTATATCAAGGACACTGAACGTAATGGCATATCAAGCTCGATCAAGAGGGATACGGCCCACGGAAAGTCAACAAAGACAACAGTTATTAATTTTGCACTTTTTTGTGACTTTCCTTCTTGCAAAGACTTCGTCATAAAATATCGTTATACACAGCTAAACAACTTAAAGCATTACCAGACAGCTTTGATTTAGTTCGCGCTGTCGTCTTTGACTCATTCCCGAAAGAATACGCTTGTTTTAAGGCTTTAAAGTGTTTACGCAACTTTGCCATCCATGCTTGTACCGTAAGCTTTGGGAAGACGTCCGCCATATATATTTGGCACAGTGTAGTGGTTCGGCTAAACCACTACACTGTAGTTTTACAGTGTGGTGGCTTAGTGGTGGTTTAGTGGTGTGTTTAAGTCTTCTTGTCGTTATTTCTCCTCGAAGACAACTTGTCCTCTCGAACGAAGGGAAATAACGGCGAGAAGTCTTCAAAACACCAACCCTACAGGTCTGTCCCAAACAGTCAAGAGAATGAAATTTGCTTAAATATTAGTTAAAAACGGTAGGCAAGTAACGTTTGCCTCCTTGGCCTCGCGGTACTGCCTAGTGTTTTCCTGCAGTGCACGCCCAGCTTTGATTTCAGTTTTGGGTGGATCGGGGACCGATAAAGTTGAACCTCAGTTGAGCTTGAACGGTTCGCGATCCCCCAAAAACCAAAGTCAAACGATGCGTGTAATTTGGAAGGCAGTTATCTTTACCTCTCGGCCACGGAGGGAAAGATGTTTGCCAATGAAATCACGAACAGGTCTTTCCTTGCTCATCAGCATGCAAATAGAATTTTTTGCAAAAACGTCCATTACGGGCGTTTTTTAGGCGAATCAACGAAGTAAACTAAAAGTAAAGAAATAGAAGAAAGACCTGAGTTAGAAATAATGGCAAAAACACCTCATTCAGGCAATAAAAACTTATTTTCACCTTCGTAAAGAGATGATCAAGGATTACACATACGGGTATTTTCTGGCATACAATGGTCATCTGACGTCATTTGCTGCTAGTTCCTCTAACACGAAGCTTCGTTGAAAATCTCTCCTCTTGCACCAAATATTTAGACACCAAACGTCTTTAAATTTTCACAGAAATGGCGCAGGATTTCACATAAATGGCGACGAAGAAACAAAGAAGACATCTTGGGCAAATTTGAGCTAAAATGTCAAAGAAATGGGGGAAAAATTGAGGACGAACATATGCCGTCGTCGAGAAAATTTAAAATCAAAATGGCGTCGGTCTTCTTCTCCGAACTAAAGATGCAACGAAAATTGCTTCAGTGTAGTTGGACATCGACAATATTGAATTTTTATTACACATGTAAGTATTCTCTAACTAATCTGCGTATGTATTAGTTGTTAAATGTTCTCTTGTTTGGCGAAAATTTGGTTTGCTCACCAGGTCGAAATTTTATTTTATAAATTTCATAAATTTCAGTCAAATGTACTGGTATATAAGATTGAGCTTCTATTTCTCTCTCTAGCTAAGCCGTCGAGAAAGTGCTCGAAATGGAACAACGATGACTTGATTAAAACAGGACCTGTTCAAGGTAAAATAATTTTTATCTTAATTCTGGGTCATTTATCTCAACAACTGATTCAGACTAAAATGTTCAGGCATCAATTTTGTTTGAGGTTTTTATTTCTAGCCGGCCTATCTTTTGTTTTACATTTTAGATATTCCAGAGGTATTGCCAGACTACCACGTGACAAATTCGATGCAAGAAGTCACATCAAATACAATGACGTTCAAGAGGATTTAGTGGTAAGAAAACCATATATTAGAATACACTTCCTGTCATTGTAAATTCTCTATTCTAGCCCCAATCCGTTAAACTTCTTTCCACTTAACTATCTTTTGATGTACGATCAAAATTATTTTGGCAATTATTTTTGTGCTCTCGTTCCAAATCTTCCTGCCCAGCAAGACCACAGCCACTGTGTGGGGATTAATAGAGAATTTATGATGATGATTATTATGATGTATCGAGCGCTGTATCGATTGAATCTTGATTATTTTTTCTTTATAAACTTTATTGTAACTTACTTTTCCTCTTCTTTCGTTATTATTTTTTCTTCAAAACCTTTTCTGTCCACTGATACACTGCAATCCATACAGGAAACAGGAAATTCAGATTTCCAGTTCAAATTCAAAGGAAATTCCTAGTTAGGGTCAAGTGAGAACTCGTTACGTGCGAATATTGTTAACAACTAGTTTTAATTCCTTCTGCCTTCATTCCAATTCCATCCTTTACTTCCTTCCTTCCTTCCTTCCTTCCTCCTTCGTGGCTACTGGAATTATCTATTCAGTTTGACAATGATTTTATATGACAACTACAGTGAAACACTTAGTTTTATTAATTTATGTTAACGTCACCTCATCGTCGTCTAGCTATAGCAGCCTTCGCTAGTCATCCGAGTTCCGTTGATTACCGATATTTTACAATTCTAACCACCCCCTCAACATTCCCTAACCGGTGTACCGTAGCTGAGTAAACCTACGACTGTCGACAGAGCGTTGACCAACTCCTCCCATAAGTGCCACGAATCTGAAGTAGGGATTGAACTCACGATCTCAGAGGCGGCAGGCGCTTGCTTTGACGATTGCCCCACTTGATGATAACTGCGTAGGATCAAACAATCCTGGACGTGAAATTTAAATTCTATCGCGTTGTATTGTGTTTCACTGTAATTTCTTTATAAAAATATTACGAAATAGTTTTCTGCCAGGAAAGCGTTATCGTGTATTTGGGATTGCCCGCGCGCTTGGATGTCGTTATTCTGAACAGAAAACCATTTGATATTTTATTAATTTCTCAAAGTATAAAAATGTAACCCAAATTGCGGGCATTCCTGGGTGTTCGTCTTTTAACGTCCGCTGTCAAATACCTTTTATAATCTTTTTTACATATATCCTGTATTTTAATAAATCTATACTTATACTCTTCGACGACAAACTAGTCAACATTCAACTGTTTATTTCAAAATTTTCTTCCAATTTTTGCTTCAAAATAAAAAAACAAAAAATGAAATCCGCAAGTAAGAGAAAATGACGCAACATAATTCATTTCAATTCCGCTATTTTGTTTTGCGCTTTTTTTTGTCATCATGCCTAGGTTTTGTCCCGGCATCTCAAAGTGCTGTCCATTGACTATCCTCTGTCATATGCCACACCTATTATCTAATTACTTAATCCTCCTCAATGCTTGTTGACGTAGTTTTCTTTGCTTATCCTGGAACGAGTTTTTTAAACATTGTAATTACCTATTTTATGAAAACACGTCACGTGAAAGAGCGAATACACCAGTCAACCATTAAACAAGATGGGAAGAACTAATATTGATCCAAGACATGAATCACTAGCCGTGTCCTTCAGAAAATGTCAAGATGAAAATACCATCGGAATGTACGGTTTGTCAAAGTGATTTACAATCATATTTCCGCAGTTTTGTTTTCAACATTCTAAAATATTGTTTGGTAACATTACGAATTTTCTCCTTATTTTATGATGGTTGACTGGATATGAGAGAGCTTGTTTACCCAACCGGACCGGCGTGACGTTCTTTGAAGAGATAATGCCAGCCCGATGAAACCATGAACAGCATATGATGAAACCAGACCAATCGAAGCCACGACGATTCAATGATAGAATGAAAGTAAGTGATTACATTTTGCTCCTTTCAGTTCTTTGCTTCGTAAACCTGTCGCAAATTTGCCATTAAAGGGATATGGCAATAGGCATAAAGCGTTTCCAGCGTCGGTAGTGCAATCAGAGTCACACAAAATGCTCGGTTCTTTCATTATCTGAAACAATACGAACAGAATTCGACGTTTCAAAGCGAAGGTTCTCGTGGAGAAGTCAGTAGTCACCACTATGTTTGTCTCATTTTCAAATAATTTAATTTGATTTATCGATAGCAACCTTAAATTTTTGATAACGTGCTAAGATTCTGAAATATTGAAGGCAAAGACACTAGTCATCCGCCACCTTGGATATTCGAACAGGGTAAAAAAGCAATTAGCAAAGATGTTTGACATCTATATTTGTATGTATATAATTCTTTCTTAAATTGTGAATGGTCAATATAATTTCATTAAGATTTAACTCATCGACGGTAAGTTTTATAAAGTCTACGCTGTAGTGACGTCGCTCAAATAGAGCTAATTATAAAACAAGATGGCGGACGGTGTGTGTTTCTCTTTCAATATTTCAGAAACTAAGCAGTGTTGTAGTCCAGTAACTACAAGACTCGTGCATTTAAGTCCGAATCCAAGGCCTGCATTATCTAGTATAGTATTTCATTTTCCAGTCAAGTATAAACTAGGCTACGTGCACACGGTGTCGTTTCTGAGCGTTTTCATTCCAAATTATTTCAAACGGCTCCCGACTTGTTGACATGATCTAATGAAAACCAGCCTAAACTTCGTCTAAGGACTAAAAATAAAAACTTCATACAACGAGAACTCTTATAGTCCATATCGTTTTCATTTTGACTGCTGTGAAAACGTCCGGAAACGTTACCTCGTGTGCACATAGTCTAAGTACGGTATTCAATCCTAGACACCCACACATACCCACAAGTGACACCCTAGCCTAGAATACACACTGTTGACTAAGGGCACAGCTATTTGAACCAATGTTCACTTCCTAAAGCGTTTTCGCCGTACACATTCGAAAACGGAGGCTATTAAAATTCTCGTACTCTTTAGATTTATAAGAAAATTCCTTCAAAATTGTATTTGCTAAAAGTTTAATTCATTTTTTCCAAGAAACGGAATTTTCCTTCATTACGTTGCACTACAAGTGCGAGTTCTTTAATATCTAGTCAACTCCGATTTGTTAAAAGAAAGCATACTACAGGAAAAAATTAACACGGGATAATCCAACTGCTTTAAAAAATATATAGCCATTTCCCTTTAAAAACTATATCTCTCTTTATGCACATTTTTACGTCGCTTATTTCCAACAATATTTTGTAAATAAATTGAGCTACCCACCATCAATGAACTCATTAACTAACGTTGATTTTGGTGACGTCACTACCAGAGCTAGCCAAGTAAAACTACTATTAAACAACAATAAGCAGATTTCTGAAATGTTGCCAATAAACTAGTCACGAACCCCTTTTTGTCGCGTAAAATATCTCACCACCTTCATCATGAAGCAAAAATCAAGGCCTGTTTGTAAACTTTATTTGGAAATTGTTGAATGATAGCAAAAAGTTAGCATGATACTTCAGGAAACTGTTACCGTGAAATTTTGTTACATCTCATTTGGTGCAAAAATCAGTCACATTTACAACTTCGTATTTCTTTTTTGCAATAAAGTGATTTAAAATTTAATTGTAATAAAGTAACGGATACGATTCTTTACTTTCGGAAGGTGATGGGGTGTGAAAAAGCGCAAGAGAAAAAGACCAGAATAAACGATGCTAGATGAGATGGTCCCACAAATCAACAACAATCCGACACAGAAAAGACACGACATTGTAATACAAAGTGGTGGTAATTTACAAGTTAGTGGAAACAAGATAGTAATTATTTAGAGATCAAAGAGGATTCAAGTAAATTTTATTGTTTCTCGTCGAACAAATCATTGAAAAAAGCAAGAAATTTAAGATTGAATTAACACTGAAAAAATAAATCGCACTAAATATTCGACGTCTTGAAGTAATCTGGTAATGACACTTTTCTTTTGTTTCATATTTCGGGTTCAAAACTGTAAAAAATAATAACATTTGGATTGTGGTTATTTCTAAACGAAATAATGCATGTCACTTGATATGTAAGATTAAACACAAAAATCTGTTTCAACTTTCAAGAAATAATAGCTACTATGTTGGGTTAATGATACTAAGTTGGACTGGGTTGGTTTATTATTATTGCAATCTGTTACCATTATTAACATATAATTTAAAAAAAAAACGAAGTAGTACGACTCTAATTCCCAGGGGAATATATTGTTTCTGTATTTCTCAGTTATTTTGATTCATGCGTACATTAAAACAGTAGGATTTATTATTTTTTTGCATATTTTTAACTCCCAAGGGAATAGAGCAAGCTTCGTTTTCATGATATGTCGATTCATGGTAGAGACGTGACTGTATAATGAGAATCCTCTTTGATTATAAATATAATAAGTATCTTGGTTCCTTGGAGTTTGTTTTGGCAAGCATAAACGATGGAACAATAAATCCATTGTTTGTGTGCACAAAAGCAAATTACGGAAGTGGTTAGAGAGCAGCTGCGACGTACCATGCAAATGAAGGCGTTTCGGTTGATTAAGTATGAGAATAGCGGTAAAACTTTAAAATGTTCCGATCATTAATTTGAACTATATACAGTAATAGCAATAGGGAAATTAAATGGCATGGTAACTACGGTGCAGGACTTAAATCTCTACGCTAGCCTTAAAGGATAATGATTTAAACTCTTTACATTCTCATGCTTATTTGACCCAGCCATAGACTTTGGTAAGTATCAGACTTATGTACATTTACTTCGGATCAGTTTAACGTAACAAAAAGCCCATGCCCTTTCAGCTAAGGTTTTACGTTTGAAAACTCAATCAAACACTCCGTCTAAGTGGGTTTAAGTAGCTAGAGATACCGTAATTTATCTTTTTATTTTGCTTTTTTGTTTATAACGTAATTTATTAACTAAATGTATGGACTGCGAGGGTGTGAGCCGTGCGTAAGATGCATGGGGTTAGGCTTATTAAAGGAATTTAAAATTTTTGAATGTATGCTTGAAAACCAAAATCTACCATCACTTCTCACAAACAGTTTGATGTTCTCAACATGAACTAAATTAGTCTCGTACTATCATTCAAACTAGTATTGTGTGCAGTGGTAAGATATTAGGGACAAAAATTCGGGTCAAGTTTTGCTATACTTTGCAAGGTAATTTTAAGTACAAAGTCAGCTCACCTGTTTTTATATTCGAGCTTTAGTATTTTTATATTCGACGTTTTGGCCTAAAACATCAAATTAAACCAAAATAAGCAGGCTTACTTTACTAAAATTTTAATTCCTTTAATTTTCGGATTTGGGTGGTAGTCGGGGTGGTGGTGGTGCATGTGGGTTTATCAGCTGTGAGTGACTGTGCGATGGTGAGGAAAGTGAAGGTAACGAATGGAATGCAGGAGCTTAGAATCGAGGAAGACAGCTTAGAACTGAGGCAGGTAGGCAGTTGGTAGGATCAGAGGGGGGCACTTGTCAATTTCGCTTTGGGAATCAAATTTGCATGCTAAGTATTTGAAGTCACTAATGGTTAGTTGTTTTAATTTGTTAGGTGTGCGCGGCTGCTCTCTAGGGAAGATCAACTTAGCAATTTGTATTAGCATTTGCAAGATTGGTCTTCTCTTTGCCTCGCTACCCCGGCTAGCTCTCTGAATGCTACTTCCATCGCAAATAAGTAGAGGTACTTGTACTATATGTATAGGTACTTCTACTTAGGTGGAAGTAGCACTTGGAGAGTTGGCCGGGGTAGAGGGAATTTTTTTTATTCAATTTCTCAATTCCCATGGGAATTGAATTTTTAATTAAAAGGGGTTACATGTAAATTTTGTAAACAATTTATTGAAAAGACTTTGTAAAGACTACAATTTGAATAACAATAAAAGACTTTAACTACAGCGTACTGGTACGTATTTAAATAACAATAGAAGAAAACAGAGCAAGGCAAAAAAACAACAATTAGCATTGCGTTTAACACAAGTGAATAAACACAAGTGAAAAGGCAATGTTAAATGGAAATTAGTCTTTTTAAGATAAATGTTTAGTCCAAGATAAATTACTTACAAAACAACTGGTAATGGGGATTCATTTTGCGAGTTTGACAGAGAAATGCCAAACGTAACACCAAGTTGTTTCATAACACTAAGAAATATATGGCTCAAAGATTTTAAAGATAAAGAACTAAATAAAAATGTTACTTGTTTTGGATAAAAATAAGAAGAGTAGTTTGTTTTTCTCACGAATTAGAGTCCTTTATACAAATGGTCTTTTTTCATAAAATTGATGGTAGTTTTTACTCAGGTATTGAAAGCAATGGACTTGTTGAAATACAAGAATGCATATACGTATACAAAGTCTTTTGAGCTAAGTTAGAAATAGCCTGAAATAACCTCTAAATTGCCTCAACATTTTGCTAGTTTATTCTTTAGAGTACTTTAGAAAACGTACCGAAAAATGTATACTAAAAATCCTACGAGAAGCATCCCAGTTTTTGTCTATAGTTCCAAAAGAGTTTTGAAAACAAATCATTTCCATCTTATAAGCCATATATCTACGTTACTTTTTTAACCTGACAAGACGGTAACGGCTCGAATTTTTCTTTGTCTTTTTTGATATTTTCTTTACATTTTATAAACTTAAATCAAAGTCTATGTACTTTCCAACACAATTTCAACATGATTTTTTCCTTAGAAAAATTTTCTTTTACTCGTTTAACATAAGGAACCATTTCAGCAGAAAGGAAAGCTCCACAATTTTAATTTCAAAATGCTGATTTTTCAACAACTCAGACATTTCATTTTGAAAGCTTAGGCAAATTTACTCAACTGATTAATATACTATGCAGTACGCAACAACAAAGCTACCAATTTTCACTCAATTCTCAGAATTTCCTTTCAACTCTCTGAGTTTTACAAACTACAGTCAACATCAAGAAATTTAGTAGCAACACAGTTTAGATAGAGCATTTGTGTGTACAACAGGAAAACACTAATTTTTTTAATGTTCTTGTCAGGTTAAAAAGCTGATCTCTTTGAAGTATGAACTTATCTTTACTTACTTGTTGAATTAAAAAGACCTTGTTGAAAAGCCATATAAATCTGTTTTCTTATATTATTATCACAAATCACAAAGTGGAACTACTGAATATAGATTTGAACTGAAGCCAAGGAAATGAAACACACAAACTTTACAAAGTTAATTTCAATTGCTAAACAAGAATGAACAAGCCAAAAAAGAATGCAAAATGGGCAAAAGGACATCTTGTAATTGCTGCATTTAATCAGACTCAGTAACAATTTATTTTTCAAGCCGAAAATATGGATAAAATCTAAAGAGAATTGCCCGAGTGGTTAAGATAAGTAAACAAAAAATTTGATTCAAACTTAAAGTTTTGTAAAAAAAATTTTGCATGCCACAGCAAGAACAAACTTCACTGAGATTCTTTTATAAACTTCAGTTTCAGCACAGCTATCACACTACTTTATTGATTGTTTATTTCTAAATCTTGTATTGAACATAAGTTTCAGAAACGCTACATGCGTGTTATGCAACATATACTCACTGGACAATTCATACATTTTTGAGAGTTTTTCTTGTAGTTTCACTAAGAATAATCTTGTAATCTGTAGTGGTTGGGGTTCTGTTTACATTATATTTTAATAAAATTGCTTCAGTTCATTCGCATTCAAACCAGTCTCACTTTGCAACACAGCAAAGCTTAGTTTATGAATTATGTTGCTGGATTATTTGACCATAATTGTTTGTTCTAAAGTTGAATTCATTACTATTGAAAATCACAAAGACTGAAAAATTAAAGATTAGAATGCATATTAATAACAGTTAAAGTTTCAATTTCTGTGGCACAATGGACAGTTCCCTTTGTGGACAAACATTTGAATTAGGAATATTCATTAGTCCGGCTGCAAAAATTGTGAAGTTTGGTTGCAAAATATTGTAAAATGTGGAAAATATAGTCCTCTGAAGTTTTAAAATTCTGTATACTCTTGTATTATGCACAGAAAAGTGTATTCAGAACTCGAAATGTGATTGCACTTTTCCACTCAATACAATAGTTACTATCTATATAAAATTTGCAAACTTAAATAGGCTATATTTTCCAAACTTCACCATTTTACTAAAATTTAGAATGCTCTTTCCAGCTGTGCTAATGAATATAAACGTTTGTCTAAAAGGGGAATGGTCCATTGTTTAAAGCTGCTGTATGTAACCTGTCAGTTTGTGTGGGTTTTCAGATACTTTAACTTTGAGAGGCTAAAAGAAGATGAACACAATGTGTAATAAAGACTAAAATAGTTTAGTTTTTGAGGCAGCAAGTGCTTGCAAAATTATCTGCCTGACATGTACAGGCAACTAAAAATTTGTGTTGGATACCTTAAATCTCCTGACAATTCAACCACATTCTGTGTTTTGATTTCTGATCACATACTGGTTTTGTTGTTGTGTTTTATTAGTTAATTCACATATTATATAATATGAATATAAATTTGCCTGATACATAAGGGCGTAAATGAGAGCCATTTTTCAAAATTTTGCAACACCTGAGGTTCTCTTGTATAACCATTTTTGTGATTTTTAAATGAATGTTTCAAACTTTTAAACAAACATTGTAAGTCAATTTGAGCAAAAGAAATTTGAGACCTTTCTTCATACTTTTCTTTTTGGTGATCACGAGGATGTCAATTGGGAATTCAAATGAAGCATTCTTAAAACTTGCAACAAATGTCTAGAAAAATATTTAAAAAAATGAATGTTTATGATGTTTCTTAAACAATGTTTAGAGATTAATTATCTATCTAGAACGAAAGAAGAAAATAACTTTTTATAATCTGTCAGTTACCGAGAGTTGGGGCATTTTGTTGATCTACAAACAAATTTCAGACAATTCTACAATTGAGCTATGATAAGAATAAATGAAATTGTAAACAAAATATGAAAGGTAATTAAGCAAGTAATTGTGTGAATTAAATAATATGTCAATTACATATATCAAAAAATATCCATAACCCCACACACTCTTAATAATTAAGGGGAGGGGTTATCTGGATAATAAACCTTGCACTCTCTTTCAACTAGGGCTGTGATCCGGAACTCATTGTACACAGAATGGATCCTATACTGAAGTCAATAATCAAATCTTTCCTAAATGGCCTTCCGCTTATATAAACACTAGGAATTTTCCCACTAGTTGGGTTAGTAGCCATCGACAAATGGGTTCCACCCTTCAATCATGTCTTGTACTGCAACTGCATCACCCCCCCCCCCCCTCTCCCCAGTCAATCACAGACCATTTCAACAGATCTTTTGCCAAAAGTCTATTCCCATCCCATATATTGCCCTCATCAAAGAACAAGTCCTCAATTGACTGATGAAAACTATTTGTCAAACGCCATATTCTGTAGTTTTGCCAGGCTGCTAAACCCTCCTCTGAACACTATCAAAGGGCAATTTTGTGAGCCATGATTGGCTAATATTTTTTTGTAGGAAATGCTTGATTTTAATGCCATAAAATGTGATTTGCTCTCCAAAGGCATTATTCCTAATGAAGATGTGGAATAGTTACATAACACTTGGCCAGCTTATAACCCTAACCTAAACTCTAACCTAAACCCTAACACTTACCCTAACTCTATGTGACCAGGTATGGTAGCTATCAATAACTGCACTGAGAATGTTCAGTGAAATTAGAATTGATTTTATTTTGGCAAACTGTGACTCAATTGTTTAAAGAGTAAATACTTTCGAGGCCTTTAAGACACTGTTACACTATGCAACTTGTCCTACAACTTGGAATTTTGTGGAGACACAAGTCACTAGACACATGCCTAACAATCATAAAGTCATGCAACTTTTTAATTGCAAGAAGCATTGCATGAAGTAGAAAAACAGGTTCTACTTTTCACAATGATTTGCTGCAACACATTTTTAAGCAGTTAGTCACACAATATTTCTGTTGAGAAGCCGACATAACCTCTTTATTTAAAAACAGATCCCAGCATCTGCTGAGATTGATAGGGCACCATGTTGCACTACTGAGTGGCCCTACTGTCTATTCCATAGATACAGTTAGCCCTAGATATAGCGAGACCATACATATAGCGCAGGTGTCCCATGTATGATGAAGCCAAGATGGCATGGTCAACCGGGCAAAAAACTAAGGAGTTCCAGTACAAGAAGCAGGGTTTTGGATATTTTAGACGATTTTACAGCTGCTGTTCAACTGGACTTTTTTTAAAAAATAGATCACTATTCCAGAGGTTTAAACATAAAATGAGAAGAGTGAAAAAAGAAGAATCAATTTTTATAAAATTATAGAGATTTCTGATAAAGATTTCTTATAAAGAAACTGATAAAGATTTCAAGAAGTGGGCATTTTGACCGGTTTCATAAGTTTGCGTAGATTATTCGACCTTTAACAATTTGAATCAGGATCGATCGCATATATTTAGGAAAGGATGTTTATTATGGATGTTTTAGATGTGTGTTTCGGACATTCACGCAAGTTAATACATTTATTGTGCACTGCACCTTTGATGATTAATTCATCCTGCGTAATTCAACTCTTGATTTGATTACCCATAGATTTGCATGTTGTAATTTGATAGTTTATCACTATATTGTAAGCGAGTGGCGCGCAGTCACATGTGGTACAAGACTAACTAGAGACATTGAGATGTTTAGAGACGTAGAACACGCTATTTTTAAGAGCATTTTCAAGAGATCCACTCTTCAGGTAATTGAGCGTGGTTTCATCCACTGGTTACAAGTTCTGAAGATTGGTTAACGCGAGATTCGATTAACGTGAAACGTCGACAAATAATTTGGTTATTTGGGTGGAATCATGAGCGACAACGAGGCGTAAAGCGGCTCAGCTGAAACGGCGCAAGAAATATCACACAGCGTTGGTGAGTTAAACGCAAAAGCGGGCGAGCAGTTAAAGAAACAGCGCACACAACTACGAGGTAAGATCACCAGATCTATTAATAGAGTAAAGAAGTTTATTGGACAGGGAGCGGAGATGCGGAAACGAGTCGAGAAGGAAAGTTTACAAATTCGTAAAGACTTTGAGTTAGCGCGTGAGTGTCATTCGCAAATGTATGAACATTTTGACGAGAGTCAATTCCCTGCTATGGACGATTGGGAAGACGTTTTGGCTAACGACTTATATGATATAGAAGACAAGATAGAAGCCTTCCTTCACTCTTTGTCAGAACAGGGACTCGCTAATGCAAAGTCTTTATCCAAAGAACAGATTTCTGAACAACCTAGTACTATTGATAACAGTAATGTGACCGCGGGTGGTAGTAATATAGTGTTAAATAACGTTACGCAAGTGCTCTCGTAGAAACTCAGTCAAAGGAAGATAGTGGAGCAAACGAATCGGTAGTTAAGGAGGATTTAGGAACTCTAGAATCTAGCGAGCGTCAAAACGCATGCGAAAGTATGAAACCTAAATCCAACAGTCACGATCTCTAATCGCCACAAGCGTTTGACACCTGGATAGATGATCTTTGTAGTGATCGCTAGATCACTAGAACTCATGCCCCCGCACGGACAAAAATCGGGGGTTTGCGAAGCGGGTGGAATGGTAGTGTACGTTTTATATACGTGGGGAATATCGTTAGACTATGAAATAAAACACATAAAACTTATACGAAATCGCATTCATAACATTGGCGACGCGAATGGCTACAACTCTAGTTAATCCAATGCCGCCGTTCGACCCTGACGCGGAGATTGGAGTGAATTTAGCTCCCAAATGGAAAATATGGCTGCAAGATATTGAAATGTATCTCCTGGCAAGAGGGGTCACAGATGAAAAGAAGAAAAGAGCGCTATTACTTTACCAGGCTGGGTCGCGGGTACGTGAAATTTTTCGCCAGATTCCCGATCACGGAGACGATGATGATTTAGATACGGCAGTAAACAAATCAAATGCTTATTTCGAGCCACAGAAGCATCGTTTGTATGATGTGTACCAGTTCAGACAGGCAAAGCAAGGTGAAATGGAAACACTCGATCAATACTACACGCGGTTAAGAAGTTTCTCCCAAAATTGCGATTTCCACGACCCCGATTTCGAAATTATGGTTCAAATTGTTCTATATGGAACCTCCAGCCGATTAAGAAAACAGGCTTTGCGTGACCCGAAAGTAACACTTCTTATAACTGGCCGTCAGCTCGAGCGAAGCCACATACAAGCGCGACATATTGAAGAGAAAGTGCATATAGTTGAACAAGATTCTTCGGCAATACAAGCTCTTAACGACCGTCGTCGTACTGTAGCGAATTTGTGTCGAAATTGTGGAGGTGAATGGCCTCACACAAACAACTCATGCCCTGCAAAGAATAAAGAATGTCGAAAATGCAAGAAACTCAACCATTTCGCCAGGGTTTGTCGGTCGGGAATCGTGGAATCCCCAGGTCAAAGTACAACCAAGCAAAGCCAAAGTCGGGACAACAATATTCGACCTGTTAACACTTCAAATCTCACAGAAACCAGTAGTGAATCAAGCGACTCTGAATATTGTCATGCGGTAAATGCAACATAAAGTAAGTCACCTATCACCAAATTAAAAATTAACAATCAGAAAGTGACATTTACCGTAGACACTGGTTCAACCATTAATATCATTGATGAAAATACCTTAAAAACACTGGGAGACATAAATTTGAAAAAAACAAATATTAAAGCATATCCCTTTAACTCAACCGAGTCAGTAAAAATGAAAGGGAAGTTCCAAACATTGGTTGAATCTCGCAAGCGCATTACAGTTGCTACGACAGAACATGATGGTGGCTGCTTACTTGGTAACAACACAGCACAAGAATTAGGACTCATAAGCTTGCATTTAAACAAGATTGGCACGTCAACAAACTTCCGCAAACAAAACAACACAACCAACACTCACCCTGTCAAAGATAAAACCATACAGAACTTGCTAACTAAGCACAAGCAAGTATTTGAAGGAACTGGGAAACTCCAAAACAGGCAAGTTGAACTTATTGTGGACAGAAGTGTCAAACCAGTCGTACAGCGACAACGAAAAGTCCCCTTCCATTTACGAGCCAAAGTCGATGGTGAGTTAAATCGCTTGGAAGCAGAAGATATAATCGAGAAAATACCAGACACTGATGAAACACCTTGGATATCACCAGTAGCTATAGTACCAAAAAAGGAAGACAAAATTCGTTTATGTGTGGATATGAGGGCAGCAAACAAAGCTATAAAACGAGTTTGCCACCCAATCCCCACAGTACGTGACATTTCGATGGATCTCAATGGGGCTAAATTCTTCTCAAAGCTAGACATGTCACAGGCTTACCATCAGCTTGAGCTCGCACCATCATCACGAAACATTACAACCTTCATCACACATGCAGGCTTATACCGATTCAAGCGCCTCAACTATGGCACAAATTCGGCTACCGAAATTTTTCAAAATACCTTGCAGCAAGTTTTACACGGCATCAATGGCGTCCGTAATATTGCCGATGACATTCTGATATATAGGGCAACATATGAAGAGCACAACAAAGCCCTCAAAGAATGTCTTCAAAGATTAGAGCTTCATGGATTGACTTTAAACTTAGACAAGTGTAGATTCCTCAAATACCACTTGGAATTCTTTGGCCTGTTATTCTCGCACGACGGCGTATGTCCAAACCCCAAGAAAATCTCTGCATTCAATAACACCACCACCCCTACTACAGTTGGTGAAGTAAGAAGCCTTCTAGGTATGGCAAATTATAGCTCACGCTTTATCTCTAACTTTGCCACGATTACGGAGCCTTTACGGCGGCTGACCCACAAAGAAGCAAAATTTATTTGGGGCAAAGAACAGCAAGATGCCTACAAGAAGCTAAAAACAGCCTTAGTCAATAGCCCGGTCATGGGCTATTTCGACACAAAAAACGAATCAGAATTAATTTTGGACGCGAGCCCCGTAGGATTGTCAGCCATTTTGACGCAAAAACCCCCAGGAGAAAATGCTCCATCAAAAATCATCGCTATGCTAGTCGTGCATTGACACAGACTGAACAAACAAAAAAAAGAGGCCCAAGCGGCCTCTCGGGGGATTGAACACTTCCACTTATAACTGTACGGAGCTCCATTTACCCTATACACTGATTATAAAGCACTCGAACTGATATTTGCAAACCCCTTGCCTAAACCACAAGCTAGAATTGAACGGTGGTTACTCAGATAACAAGAATACGATTTTAACGTACTGTGCACCGCTGGCAACAAAAACCCTGCTGACTTCTTGTCACGGCACCCCACAGAGGGTAGGAAATCAAAACATAACATCGCAGAAGAATACATAAATTTCGTAACAACTGCAGCAGTACCACACAAAATGAACGTTGAGGAAATTATTCAAGCCACAGAGAAGGATGAAGCTCTGATTGCCCTAAAGAATGCTGTCATGCCAGGCTCGTGGGACAACCATAAACTAAAGCCTTATAGAATGTTAAAGGATGAGATTACCATCGACCACAACAACAAGATACTCCTGCGTGGTACTCGTATTATCATACCAGCATCATTACAAAAACGCGCCATACAGATCGCCCACGAAGGCCATCAAGGTCAAGCAAGAACAAAAGCCCTCCTAAGAGAAACGGTGTGGTTCCCTGGCATGGATAAACAGGTTCGGACTGAGTTAGAACATTGTTTAGCTTGTCAAGCCACGTCACAACCAAATCACCCGGAACCGATCAAAACAGCACCAATACCTAATAGCCCGTGGGATAAAGTTAAAATAGACTTTTATGGTCCACTACCAACTGGACAGTATATCTTGGTGGTAATTGATTGTTATTCACGATTTCCCGAGATCGAGATATTGACCACCATATCAGCTCAAAAAGTCATCCCTAAACTAGATAGTATTTTCGCCCGTCATGGTATTCCCTCACATTTAACATCTGATAACGGTCCACCATTTCAGAGCCACGAATTCGGACGGTACATGACAGCGATGGGAATTACACACACGACACCGACACCCCTCTGGCCTCAAGAGAACGCTGAAGTAGAGGCGTTTATGAAGTCATTGGGCAAAGCCATCAAAACAGCACATCTTGAACGTCGACCATGGCAGCAGGAGCTGTCGCTCTTTCTACTCACCGTTCAACACCACACTCAACCACAAACGTTCCCCCTGCTCAATTGCTTTACAATCGTCAAATGAGGGGAAAACTACCGTCGTTACCGAGAAACCACAAGGTTGTCAATCGTCACCGTGAAGCCAAAGAAAATCAAATCAAAGCTAAGGATAAAGGTAAAGAATATGCGGATCAACGTAGAGCTACGAAGTCAAGCAATATTAAAGTAGGAGATACCGTTATCGTTAAACAGAAAAATAAAAATAAACTGTCAACAAACTTTGCAACAACACCATGCACAGTTACATCCATCAACGGATCCACCATAGTGGCTGGAAATAAAGATCACAGAATTACTAGAAATAGCTGGTTTTTCAGAAAGATTCCCAGTGATATAGAAAGTGGAGAAGAAGAATCGGTCATTTCACAACCTCTCAGAAGAGAAACCAGAACAGGTCACCGGGAAGATCGGACAGGAATGCCAGAACAGCAAGATGAAGTAATGCCGCCTAGAAGTTCATTAGAACAGCAAAACGAGGCAACGCCGACGAGACGATCAACAAGAAATCGAACGCAAACCGAATTCTTCGCGCACTCAATTACCTCTCACATGATTAATTAAACGTGCTAACAGGGACAGTGACACTGAATTTAACACTACATAGCATAATAATGTAACATTTATATTTATTCTGGTTGAAGTGTACATTAAAATCAGTTTAGGTTGTATTCCAGTTTTGTTAAAAAAAAAAAGAGGAGTGATGTAGTGATTGGTAGATCACTAGAACTCATGCCCCCGCACGGACAGAAATCGGGGATTCGCGAAGCGGGTGTAATGGTAATGTACGTTTTATATACGTGGGGAATATAGTTAGACTATGAAATAAAACACACAGCAAGCTTGACAAGCAAAAAATTCAAAATCATGATAGACAGTCTTTGCAAGAGCTTTCTTTGCGTGGCGATGTTAAGACAAATTAACCATTTAGCCGATGTCTATGCAACAGAGAACCTGCGAAAGATGAGGCTGCCTAACCATTTGATCGACAAGTGGAAGGGTGTGGCTTCCGATCTCAGAGAAAAGGGCGAAGTGCCGTCGCTTCAACATATCGGCCAGCTTTTGAGGAAACGTGTTAAGGCAGAATTTGACACAAACTTTGGAGACATCCAAAAATCCGACAACCGACGGCCGCTCCCAGACAGAAACGGCATCTATTCCGGCCAAATTGTCCCTAAAAGACCTCTGAAATGCTACGTATGCTCAGAAGAACATCGCGTGGTAGAATGTCCGACCTTTTCTAGTTGTACCATCGAACGAAAGTTACATCATGCCAAAGATCAACACCAAGCGAATCATCTTG
This sequence comes from Muricea muricata, assembly GCA_963855995.1. Taxonomy (NCBI): domain Eukaryota; kingdom Metazoa; phylum Cnidaria; class Anthozoa; order Malacalcyonacea; family Plexauridae; genus Muricea; species Muricea muricata. Next base: position 14,901,191 of record OY979718.1, on the reverse strand, counting down.
TCAAACATTTCCAGATTGTTTGATCCGTTGGGCCTCACGTCAGTCGTCAAGATTAAAGCAAAAATTGTTCTCCAAGCGATATGGAAAACGAAAAAATTTGAATGGGACGACCCCCTTTCAAAAGAAATGCAACTGGTTAAGAGAAAATTGTTTGCGGAAATCCAAGACCTAAATACCGTACAGTTCCCTCGATGTCTTCAACCACTATCGTTCCACGGAGCCCCAGAATTGCATGTTTTTGCTGATGCTAGTGTCCTCGCGTATGGAGCAGCAGCCCAGCTCGTTTGGCCCTTTTCCACTGGGAAAGAAGTACGTCTTGTGTCCGCCAAGGCAAGAGTGGCCTCCTTCGCCAAACAATTCGCAAAACCTCGTCTAGAACTTATGGCAGCCGTTGTTGCAAGCAGATTAGCGAAAACCATTCGCGAAGAGTTCAAGATTAAACTCATTAAAGTAGTATCGTGGTCAGTCTCGATGATCGTCTTGGCTTGGCTTCGTTCAGAATCCACAATGTTCAAGTCAATCGTTGGCGTACGAGTTGCAGAAATTCAAGCATCCTTTAAAACTACTACCTGGCGTTATGTCCCGTCAAGCCTCAATCCGGCCGATGATTTTAGTCGAGGCATTACTGTTGACGAAATGAAAGGTAGATGGATGAACGGTCCTTCGTTCCTGGAAACGAGCCCGAGGAATGGCCCACGGAAACATATGAGACATCACCTGAAATACCCGAAATGAAAACTAACAAACCCCTGCTTGTTCTTCAGCCGTCTAAGCCAAGTACAACAATTGACCCATCAAGATACTCGAATTGGCCAAAACTTTGCCGTGTGACAGCCTACTGCTTCCGTTTCATCAACACCTCGAAGTCTCGAAGCCTATCTGGCCCCCTACTCCCCGAAGAAACAGCGGCGGCTGAATGTTATTGGATTAAAGCAGCACAACGTGAATTAGGAAACTGGAAAGAGAAATATAAAGAGTTAACACCCTTCGACGACGATGGAATAGTCGGTAGGTAGGAGGTAGACTAGGCCGTTTGCCATTGACCCTCGACGAAGTCCATCCAGTCCTGTTACCAGCAGACCACGTTATCTCCAAACTGATCATCCGAGATTCTCATGATCGTGCAGTCCATGCTGGACGAGAACGCACCCTATGTGAAACCTGAAGGAAGTTCTGGATACATCGCGGCAGGAACTTGGTAAAAAAGGTGCTCAAAGACTGTGTTACCTGTCGCAAGCTCCGCTAATACCCATACTCTACCCTCACGGCCGACCTCCCACCAGAAAGATTAAAGATATTCACCCCGCCATTCTCAGTCACTGGAGTAGATTTGTTCGCACCGTTCTGGCTCAAATACGGTAGAAACAAGAAGATAAAGAGCTGTGCAGCTGTTTTTACCTGCGCCACCGTCCGTGCTATTCATTTAGAAATCGTCCAAGACCTGTCAACTGAAGCCTTTCTCCATGCTCTACGGTGTTTTGCAGCCCATCATGGATGGCCAACGATGATTATATCAGACAATGGGTCGTCATTTGTTGGTGCCGAGAATGAATTAAAGCGGATTCTACAGGATGGAAGACAAAACATCGAAGACTTTGCCGTCATCTATAAGTTAACGCCATCAAGCCCTCGTCAAGGTGGATTTTTCGAGAGTATAGTAAAGCTGACTACGAAAGCGTTACGGATCACACTTGGTCAACCAACTCTATCGTGGAACGAAATGTAAACTGGGTTTGCCGAAGTCGAATGTATCGTGAACAGTCACCCCCTTGGACAGTCATCTAACGACGCGAATGAGTTACAGCCGCTAACCCCAAATCAGGTCCTTGGTCGTGCAACCGCAGATGTTCCACAAGGTCCTCTCAAAGAAGCAAGAACCCAACGAAACAGATTCGAGTATGTCCAGTCGTTAGTTCAACAATTTTGGAGCCGTTTGCAAAGGAAATACCTTCAACTTTTGGTGCGGCGAGCAAAGTGGAAACAAAAGGAACGACAATTTACGATCGGCGATATCGTGCTTATGGTGGACGAGAACGTTAATCGAGGAAAATGGAATCTTGCGCCAGTAATCGAAGTATTCCCAGGTAAAGACGGCGTGATCCGAAACGCGAAGTTGAAGTCAGGATCGCGATCAGTTCAGAAGTGTTGTCCAATCCTGGAAGAAGATTCTTCCTGATGGTGGCCCGGAGGGTTGTTTCGGACATTCACGCGAGTTAATACATTTATTATGCACGCGTAATTTAACTCTTGATTTGATTACCCATTGATTTGCATGTTGTAATTTGATAGTTTATCACTTTATTGTAAGCGAGTGGCGCACAGTCACATGTGGTACTAGACTAACTAGAGACATTGAGATGTTTAGAGACATGTAACCGCTATTTTTAGGAGCATTTTCAGGCTGTAGAGATCTACTCTTCATGTAATTTATTGTTTGACGTCTTTGCAATTGTATATTTGATTCCAATCCAATCAAATTTAATGTAATCTAATGAATCTTAATCACCTTTATAATGTATTACTAAATATATTACGAAAAATCTCTACGGTTTAAGTATGGTTTCATCAATTGGCTACAATGTGAACTGGAGAGTGGTTGCTAATTTGAGCGTTATTTAGATGTTTCCTTAGTATTAAATGTTAAATGGAATATCTGCACAAAATTTGTCCTTCAGTACATGTCACTACAAGTTTCCGAGGATGCGTCATGATTTACTTTGATTTGAGATAGGTCCAATGATGGACATGCAGCAATTCTGTTGTGTGCTTGCAGGAATGTCATATTTATTACAAATAAAAGTTGATACCTAGCAAAAGTTAATTTTACAAGTTGTACCAGCTTGAGCATCTCTGTGCAGTCCTGAAGCATACCTGATTTTATAATATATTATCTAGCCAAAACTGCATTTACATTCCCACACATTTACAAGCATTTATACAAACAATGTCTTGTTAACAAGCTTGCAGAAGCTCTATAAAATCACAGTATTTCACAAGTTGTATTCATCTTTGCAACACATTTGTCACAGGCACAACTGGTTGACAAATTGTGAGATTTTCGTGTGCAAATTCCAACATTGTAATTAACTTTGAGTAAAATCAACATCACTTTGGCAACCGGCAATTTGTATTTTCAACTTTATTGAGCTGTCTTATATCTATTTTCTGAATTTTGATGATACAAAACCTAATTTTGATGGAGTTATATTCTTGTCTTGTACACCTATAATAATATTATGAGTCTCTAAAACTAAGCTTACCTGCTCAGCTGATATAAATTATCATAAATAAAAAGCAACCCATGAAAACATGGGTTTCCTTCATACATGTACTTATTTCATTTGTTGTTATATTTGCAACACTTTGTCAGCAGATTTTACAGAATCTGCAATTTTACACTTTTAATACTGTGGTCTAGCTGTACTCCAGTAATTATGACATACATATGTCATAAAAAAACATTTATACTAGCCGGCACATGTAGCTGATAACTATGAATAACTAAACACACAATATTTTTTTAAAAAGTTCGGCACCCGCATTCCAGTTCACATCTAAAACATCCATAATAAACACCATTTCCAAAATATATGCGATCGATCACTAGTTTTTTGCTGCTAGAAACACCACATAAATTTACTATCACAAAGCTTACAAGCTTATGGATCGAAAGCTTTGCAAATGTGTTTATGCAATAAAAATAGTTAACATCAAGTACGAGGTGCGCTGCGGGTTATTATTATGTATATTTATGCTGCTCTGCAATTTTCGCGGGCTTTTAGACCAATAGCATGAGGTCTAATAGCGGCATGGCTCGGGGGGCAGTTTGTTATGCTCATTTGCCAGCTGGGTTTCACACTGGATACTTCGATTTCTCAACCCTCCCCACCCGTGGACGGTGGGTGTTTTTCTATGGGTTGCCCTGTCCCTTGTGCTATGCCTGGCTGCTTGCCAACTACTGTCTCGGCTGCTTGCCGAAATTGCGTTTCCTTGCTAACTGTTTTCAGGCTGCTTGCCCGTTGTTACTGCTATATGCTTGTCCCATGTGTCTCCGTTTGCTTAGGTTGTGAGTAGCGTATTCTGTCCCCAAACCTCCCCAGCCATGGACGGTGGGTGTTTTTCTGGGGGTTGCCCTGTCCCTTGTGCTATGGCTGGCTGCTTGCCAACTACTGTCTCGGCTGCTTGCCGAAATATCGTTTCCTTGCTAACTGTTTTCGAGCTGCTTGCCCGTTGTTACTGCTATATGCTTGTCCTATGTGTCTCCATTTGCTTAGGTTGTGAGTAGCGTATTCTGTCCCGTTCGTCACTGGTCACTGTCTAGTGCTCGTTTAGTGTGTGCTCGTGTCTGTAGGAGTGCTAATGTTGTCATGTTGTGCTGCTGTTCTTTATTTGTGCAGGTGTCTGTGTTAGGTTGGCCGGAGTTATTTCAGGCGTCGTGTTAGCTTGTTCTGTGTTACTGTATTAATGTTGTCACTTGCTACCACACCCGCTCGCCGGGCTTGTTCTCCAGCTACTCCGGATGATTTTTTTAAAATTTATTTTTGTTGCTTTTTGCGTTACACGTTTGCACCTTGTCACAGGACTTATTGGTAAGTGTTTTTACGTGTTTGTGGGGGGGGGGGGGGCTATCCCTTTCCATTAACCTTGTTATAGTGTCTTACTCATCTCCACGTTTTATCATGTGACAGTAGCTCTGTCTGCGGAGAGGTGAATTCTCGGCATCAAACAGATTTTTCTTGTCGGATGGTCCGGATGACTCTGCAACCTAGAAGACAGCAGCCCAGTGAAGATCACTGTTAGCTAGCTTGCCGAGAAAACATAGACGCCTAAACCGTCTCCAACAGAGCTACACCCTCCAATGTATTTTATGCAGCACTTTTATCGGTTTTCCAGTCATTGTTGACACGGGCTTTATTATGAGTACGATAGATGTTAATAATAAACTTAAGTGGTGTCTCAAAAAAATTATATTTTAATTTGATATTCACCATGCAAATGTACAAGGAACTTAAAATTAAACTACATCATAGGCAGCCCAATTCAGTGAGTAGTTTCATATAGGGATCAGTAGCGAGCGGTAGCGTTTGTTTCACATATATAATATACATAAGGTTGGCAACTAAATTTAACCTGACGAACACATGACTTTTGTTAAGCACAAAATACATCGCTCATGGAATTAAAGAACAGGTAAAAAATTATAACACATTAATCTCTGATAATTTTACTACACATACTCAATGAAATTTGACTTGAATATTTCCGAATGGATGCAAAATTTGAACATATTTTTCATGTATTGACAAAAAATTTCTTGTCCCAATGCGGGATGCCAGAGGTTGGCGTACACGTCAGCCTTTAAAAAGCATTTATATGCTCCTATTGGTGCACTTTTAACGAAATATTCATTTTAACCAATAGGAGTTTATAAATGCTTTTTAAAGGCTGACGTGTACGCCAACCTCTGGCATCCCGCATCGGGACTAGAAATTTTTTGTCAATACATGAAAAATATGTTCAAATTTTGCATCCATTCGGAAACATTGAAGACAAATTTCATTGAGTATGTGTAGTAAAATTATCGGAGATTAATGTGTTATAATTTTTTACCTGTTTTTAATTCCACGAGCAATGTATTTTGTGTTTAACAAAAGTCATATGTTCGTCAAGTTAAATTTAGTTGCCAACCTTATGTATATTATATATGTAAAACAAACGATACCGCTCGCTACTGATCCCTATATGAAACTACTCACTGAATTGGGCCGCCTATGACTACATAATAAAATTTGAAGGTCATTTTTGAGGATCCAAATCTATAGAACTGTCTGAGCATACTTTTTCAACAATCTTCAGAATCTTGGCAATTAAGATCCAACTATGTATTTGCAGGGTATTTCACAGCATTATTATCAGTCAACTATAAATTTCAACCACAAACGGTAGCCGTTATTTTGAAAAGCGATCATTTATCCTTGTAAGCATGGATAGTACAAACTTTATACTCAAATATTGTAATTAATTCCTGTCCGATTTTGCAAAAAATCTATTTCTACGAGCACACTAAGTACTTCAGTACAAGTAATAACAAAAAATAAATCATATTACCTTAAAACAAATCTAGGATTGATGAAAATTCGAGGTCAAGTTTTGACAGCAACTCATCGTTTTGAATTCGATATTAAAAAAAAAATCGGGAAATGTTCGAGCGGCGTCGGAAACCGAAGAATACCGAAATATACAATACACAATACACACGTCGTATCGACATATTCCGAGCAAGTTTTGGCACACAGCAGCAGTCGCAACACAGGCATCCCAGCGCACGTTACGTCACCGTGCGCTGGGATGCCTGTGGTTGCAGTATAAAATTCGTGTATTGAAAAAATTATATTATATAAATTATTTACAGCAATCCTGAAGTGGTCTGATCATCTGAGATTCATAACACTCTCAGGACTTCGAGTGGAACAGGAATCTAACCTGAAGACTGCAGATCATTAAAACTCATGATCGTCGTCGGATCAAAACGCAAATCATCAAACTCCTCACCTGTTCCCATAGCTATACACGAGCATAAGAACGTCTCATAAATCAATATCATTTATTAACCAAAGTAAAAAACAAAGACAATCATTTTTTGCTAAAGACAGATATTTTAATTGCCAAATTAAAGAATTGGGGACAAGTTTCTCGTCTGACAACTGATGTAGATGCATTCTCAATGATGGACAGTTTTTATGTGGGGGAAGGGGGGGGGGCTTTTATGCTCATGCATGAAACGAAAATGTATGAGAATTATGATCTAAAATGGTTCCAAGCACGGCCATTCTTTTTTTATTTTTTATAGAGGGAAACCGGAGGACCCGGAAGAAAACCCTCTTCTTTCTCGTCTACTCTTTTTGTCTTTTTTTCTCCTTCGTTTTCCTAAAAAAAGAGAATTAGAAATAAAAAAGAACAGAAAAAGAATACCTTTTTTCTAGTGTCAACAAGTCTCATTTTTTGGTTTTACGACAGTCCGACACCGCTAGTTTCTTATTTTCGGCTACCCGACACCACCATTTTTTTTGTTCTAATTCAGGCACCGCCAATTTGTGTTTACGGCGACTTGTGACATTGTCTGATGGTCTGTATATCTAGATCTGTTTCAGACGATGAATTTTTCATACATATGTGCCGAACATAATACAGATGAATTAAATCCCTTATTCTAACTTATCTACATTACGTTTGCACATAGAAAGTTTGAAACAACCTAAGTTAGTAATCTTAGTGGCGGAGCATCCAAACTACGCAAAGCTTTATTCCCATTTAGTCATAACTGTCTTGAACAAATGCAAAACATAGCGAACACGCACAAAACGAGATATCTTCAGAACAGTTTAGAAAAAAGGTGGTCATGACTGTTAAGACTAAATGAAAACAAGCTTAACAAACCTAAAGTCTTACATTTTATAGTCCAAAACCTAACTGATCTTATATTAGTTCTACCTAATCACCTGACGATGAACTGTCACGGACGGTCCTCACGATAAACTGAAGCAACGTTAGTACACGACCGAACTGGGACTTAAGGATTGGGGCCCACATAGGGCCCCTGCCGAAACGGTACGAACAAAAGACGCCCACCAATCCTTCTGTGTCCAACACTCGCGTACCTGAAACTTACTCCTCGGTACCATTTGTACCGCTTACAATTATATCCTAATTCATACACTGAAATTTCAAAATATTAGAAGTTAAAGCTGAATAATGTAAATTAGTCAAGTCTTAATATATATATAAACGTTAGAGCAGTAACTCTACTATGATTGAACCAACCATAGTCAGCTAACGAAATGAGGTGGCATTAAGGTTCTTATCATTTCATTCAGTTCTTATCAATCCAAAATCGTCATAACAAATAGCTATAGACGCAAGCACTCGCAGTAAGCTTGCAACGTGTTTTCACGAAGATAGAAAACAGCTTAAATCCTGGTGGTCACTCGTTGAATCAGCATGCAGAAAAAGAAAAAGACAAAAGATAAAACAAAACGACCCAGTCCACAGAAATTTCTTACATAAGCAAAGCATAAAAGCACGGCCGTAATAGCATAAACAAAACTTTTCTAAAAGAGACTTACACAGATAATTCACTTTTCTTTGTCTGAGAAAGCAAGTTTTCCCTTGTGCTTATTTCACAAGAGATAACTTGAACTCACAAGTTGTATATGTTTATAATTATAGATATATATTTTTATTCTAGATAACTCAAAATCTCACTATAACGCTATATAGGGTTAGCTAACTGTAACCCCACGCTTAGCTAATCCGAAACCTAAGCCTAGAGTTACTTAACCCAAACCCCAAGGTTAAACAACCTGAATCCTAACCGTGGAGATAGCTAAACCAACCCTAGATTTAGCTAACCCTAACCCTAACGTTACTTAACCTTAAGCCTAGGGTTTCCTAATGTCCCTAGGGTTAAATAACCCTAAGCATAATTTCCACATTTCGTACCAACTGACTGTATAAGTATAAAATCTGGAGCGACCTTGAAATGCTTGAACTTATGTGAAATGATCGGGCTGTATCATGCATTTTTCGACTCGTATCTATTAAGATTTGCATCTAAATTCTCATGCTATATACATCAATACCACCCCTGCTAGTATAAAATAAATATTAAATTACGCTTTTGTAAAATTGTCCATTTAATACAATAGTTCATTTTTCATAAGATTTCATTTTACCGTATTGTAATCAATGTATTGTGTTTTAATTGGTTTTACTTTATTCGGACTAGGTAGTCTTCTATACTCATTTTTGTAAGGTGGTAAAAGTTTCTTCTCATGATTCCATTCAGCATCATGCCATGTGTTTAAACTGAGATAATACGGTTCAGTGTTTGTTCCAACAGCGATTACATCCACGTGAGATGTTTGACTTTCGACAACTTTCAACGCCGCTTTCGGCACATCTGTACAAGAATAATTACGTAATGTATACAACACAAATGCATGCTAGCAGATAATTTAGTTTGAACTCTCAGCACAACACTGACACTAAAACCAAACCTCTAACCCCAAACGTATGTCACGCTTTAAGTTTTGAGGTATATAGGCCGAGTTAAAGTTTGAGTTGGTCATTTCCTAATTGAGAACCGCGTGTTCGGATTGTTTGGTACTAAGTGGCAAAGAAACTTTTAAAGAAAATATAGAAGATACTAAGCTCGCTTGGATTATTAGTTTCACGTCTCATGCATGCCCGACGCCATGTCTGCCCTCCTAACAATCCATGCAAATGGATAATTATAGGCTTTGGGTTAGACGACCAGATTTCGCAACCGATTCGTTCCTGGGTTATATGAAGTTGCGTTCACAATACATGTTATAGAATATATTATAGAAATGGTATTATAGAAATGATACATAAACTTTAAATCCTAACTACTCTGGCAACTTAATTTTCTCTCGGCCAAATCCTACTGTTGTCGTTCTCCCACAAGTTAGAAACAATCCCATTATCGTGGAGATCAACGGTACTTGCTTTCACGCGCATTCAAGTACAGCGGAAGCCCCTTTCAACATGGTAAGCAAGACTGCTTTGCAAGATTGAATGGTTTCAAGAGAAGAAGTTTATAAAACGTTACCTGGCAATGTCTTACTGTTTTCAGGAGTGACAGCTTTCGCTTTATCCAATATAAAACTTTCCAAACCCTCTTTGCTGACATATAAACCATGTTTTGTTAGTGACTTCGCATCAACAAGACGAGATCTTTAAGAGAAACAAAGAGCATGACGAAATGTGAAGGATCGTAATGTTCATAACACGGGATAACCGGATGAGCTGTGAAAGACCCGAGTTCATTATTTATGGCCAGGATGAGGAACGAATGGAAAAAGTAAACAAACCCAACTTTTGGATTACGGTGTTTCGGTAGAAGGAAAGTTGTTTCCATGCAAACTAACCTCCTGTCTACTACTAGAGTACAGTCGAGAACGCAGGATATTCAATGAGGTCGAGATATGTGAGGGTGCAGATGGTGCATTGCGTCTAATATGGTTGCACTATACACGTTATTTTACCAAAACTTTGTCAGACAGTGTCTGTTAATTCACGCTGCATCCACCGTTTCATTTCTGTATACGAAATATTTTGAAGTGATACACCCAGTTCTGCATCAGTTATCTCTTACCTGTTATATCTTGCGCCAGTTAAATACGCATGAGCAGATTTCATATAATCAAATACCCTGAAAACATCAGATATATAGTCATATATTAATACATGAGCAGTGGCGGATCCAGGGTAAGTCAAAATAAATTATATAGCAGCTCAATTTTAAAATCAAAATAACTTTATAACAATGTCATAGGTTATGAATTTCAAAAGAATAAAATCTAACCAATGAAGTTGCTTTGAAGGTATTTTAAAATCCAAATATATCCTAGAATGAGCTGTGGTAATTTATTTTGACTTATGCTAGATCCGCCACTGTACATGAGATCTCACTCAGGTATAAAAATGAGAAATACAAAATAATCTCGTTCTTATGCCGATTCTCTGATTTAATTAAACTTACTCTTTAGGTGTGAGTGAGTTCTTGTGCATTATGTACTCTTCTCCTGCACGAAAGCAATTGAATCAACAACATTCTTATTGCAATGAAAAGTCGCCTCAAAGGATAGAGCAAGATATTGACACTATATGTTGGCTATTTTGTATGGGGTTAGGGCGAAAAGCGTACACGCACGAAAGTGTAAAACGCGGACAGATGGACGAGAGGGTAAACACGGATATGAGGGTGAAATACTGATATGAAGGTAAAACGCGAATGAGAGGGTAAAACGCGGATGAGAGGGTAAAACGCGGATGAGAGGGCAAAACGCGGATGGGAGTGTAAAACGCGGATGGGAGTGTAAAACGCGGAAAAGCCGTCAAATGTTTAAAATATTTTTTTATCCTTAACATTGATAAAGTTTATGAAATAACATTGGTGATTATCATGATTATAAGATTTAAATTAGGGACCGATTACATGGGCGAGTTCAGCCGAGTTGTCCTGCTAAGCGAGTTGAACTCGGGCACGGGATCTTGAAAATGCAAACAAGTAAAACTTATGTAACTCAAAATAACAAGTAAATGATGTTTTATGTTTCAATACATGCTTTAATTATAACATTTTGGATGTAAAATTACAACATTTTACGAAAACAGTAATTGTAAAATCGAAAAGTGAAAAACTCATCGGGGCCAATGGTTGCTATAAACAAATTTATCACGGCTAAAACTTCCTTTTACAGGTGAGAAAGTCATAACATCCAATATATAAACAAAATTTTTGAAACAACTGTAACAACGGGGCTATGTCTGGAATCATGAACATTCCGGAAGATATAAGAAATTCGGCAACATATGACTCGTTTTGTCAAAAGCTTTCTTCCACGACCTTCTCATATAACAGTTAAAAGTGTGTAATTTCAACACATGTAATTTGTAATTAGTAGTAACTAATTAATTAAAGGGTGGAGGGAGGAGAAATTTATTTTTATCGTAGCAGCATTAGTACAGAGCTCTTGGAAACCAGCTAATGTTGAAAAGATTGACATGTGTGTTTTTTTATTGATTGAATGATTGATTAGTTCAACTCGCTTTGCAGGATAACTCGCCCATGTAATAGGTGCCCAAAAATGTTACAATGATTACCGATGTCATTTGATAAACTTTATCAATTTTAAGGATAAAAATGCAGTGTCTATTTTGCACATTTCAAGGCTCACCCGCATTTTACCTTCTCATCCGCGTTTTACCCTTTCATCCACGTTTTACCCTCTCATCCGTGTTTTACCCTCTCATCCGTGTTTTACCCTCTCATCCGCGTTTTACCTTCATAGCCGTGTTTTACCCTGTCGTCCGTCCGTGTTTCACACTTTCATCCGTACCGCATTTTACCCTAACCCATCTGGTACGCCATATTCAAAAACCTTCAATACTATCACGCGAAGGAGGCTCTACACTGCGAATTTTATGTGCTGACTATCCAATGTGATACCGTGACTACCCGGATCCGGCACAGTGCAAACAGGCTCTGATTGCACCCTGTACGAGACTGTGCTACGTATGGCACACAGGAGAAATTATTTCTAGCACTCCCAGCAGTGACATTCTTTTGTTCAAAATAAAAGGCATGATACTAGTAGTACTTACGCACAACACATGGTTTCTTTTTTCTTGTTATCACTCTCGCGCTACCCAGTGCCTCACATGAAGCTGATCTGACATCGCATGCAGACTTGCTTCGGAGGAGGCTAAAAATAAGATGAAACACAAAGATATCGTAATGTATTAAAGCCCGAAACCACCGGACGAAACGAATGTAACAGTCGAAACAAAAGAACGATGTATCACATACACATTACACGTTCTTGTCTGTCAAAAGTTTCGGTAGTTTCTGTGGTACCTATCGTCGGGTGGTTTCAGGTACATATGACAAAGATATCGACGATCAATATGATCGCTTCTTTAATTTGTAACGCCTTTTAAACAACGAAGGAATACACACAATACACCTACACTTTTGAAGCGTACTAGGCGTATTGCACTCTTCCTTCTTATTATCAATACCTGGCTTTCGTTTGTCGTCCGAGATGACTTGAAATATCGCATGCAGACACAGGTCTTTCAGCATAGGAATACACAGTACTGGCTGACTTTGGACGATAGCTGGGACGCCGTGGTTTTGCTGGTTCTGGTGTAGATTGTGAATCAAGCATGGAATAACATGATGCATGTGGTCGACGCAGTGCTGAAGAGATCAGGATTTGCTATAATTGAAATGAATAAATCTAAAATAACAAATTCATTGATTATATAGCCTTGTTTCAAACTAAGGTTAAATGCAACATTATGCTCTTTAAGTAGCATGTATTGCATCAAGTCTGTTGTGTTTCTCACTGTATGTGCCAGTCATGTACGCTGAAATAGCGGGAAAATGTCCGTCAATGAAATCATATAAGCCAAAACGTTAGTGTCCCATTACTATAACGAAACAGTTGAATGTTTTAAGATAGATAATTTCATCGCGTTTCCTTGTATCAAAGTTGTCCTGAGTTTGCACTCTCCTATATTAATTGTCTTCATACTTTTTGCCAGTGACTAGCACGTACAAACACGTTATTTTCAAACTTTTGAATAAGAATGTTTGTTTTTCATGCATGTGCAGACTTTGGCAAGGGTGATGATAATTAAGGTCAGAAATCTGTACTAATATGTCGTTTCTTTTGGTATGTTCCATCATTCTCACCTGTGACTTTATTTCGTTGCTTATTTTCTGCTCATCCAGAGCCAGACATTCATGACTGGGTAAGCGATGGTTACTGAATGTTGAGTATGACCGTGATACCTCTTGCTGACTTTGACATCTTTGTACTACTTCTGAAACATAATTTTTACATGTTTTAATTGTATCTAAAAATACAATCAATATTGTACATTATAACAAATATGGCAAACGTCAAAGTATTTAATACAAGTTGTCTTCGTCAAAGTTGCCACTTTTTTAAATACCCAACTGTATAATTATGTGATTAGAGCAAAGCATTCATCATTTCATTCCCAGTGGGTTTCTCTAAAAGGCATCCTGCAGTGTGGCACGATTTACGGCTCAGGCTATGTGTACATGGTGTCGTTTCCGAGCGTTTTCACAACAGTCAAAATGAAAACGATATGAACTATATAAAGTCTCATTGCATGAAGTTTTAGTTTTTGTCCTTAGAGAAGGTTTATTGCAACACACATGACTTTGACAGAGTGTTGCAACTTGATAAAATTAAAATTTTTGTTGCAATTTACTTGTTGACGAGCCAGTAAAGTGACAACTGGCAGCAATTCTGCGATGTTTTTAGCCCTCAGTTCAGACCTGTATAGAAGCATTCGCTAGATACATGGGATATTTAACAGTGACCACATTATAGAGCTAACATCAGATGTAACTGCAAAATAGCACAACTGACATAAGTAATTAGAAATAATAAATTTTATTGCTCAATTGTTAATGGTATCAATGTAAATGCTATCAATGGATTACTTAATAATTTACATGAAGTCAGTTTTTTACTCATATGGTTTCCAGCATGTGTGTTGGCTCTCAATAGGTTCATCAACAAGAATTCAGGGGGTCTTGTTTGCAAGGGGTACACAATAAGAGGTGAATCAAGAATTTTTATCCTCACAACATGTGATAACTGTTAGAGAAATAAATTAAAACAGATTAATGTAAATAAAAATTCAGAAACAAAAAGTTCCTAAAAACACAGGAAAGGTATGTTAGTCAGAAATGCCATCTTCCATTGAGAAAACTATGAAAAATCAAGACTATAATAAAAAAAGGGCAATCAAATATAGTTCAAAATACCATTGGAACTCATACAAAATCTTATGCAATGAAGTTAACAAAGAAATGTGTAGAGCTAAATCTCATTATTATCAAATATTATTATCAATGACCTTTTCTTTATGTCCCTAGTTTTGGAGCAATAATCTATTTTGTTTACATAACTCACTTTTAGGAAAATAAGGAAAGTCGTCCAATATAAATGAACTAAATATAGACAATACTAGTGTCAATTAGCCAAATCTCTAAACAATTATTTTGTAAATATAGGATTAGACTTAGCCATGGACTGCTCATCTCAAGGTGAGACTAACAATGAATCGGAGGATGATTTAAGTAAAAACTGTAACAATACAAGATTTTGTTTTCACACATTGGCATTGAAAGTGTTTTGATGGCCTTAAAAAAGCTAAATGCGGGTAAATCAACTGGACTAGATAAATTGCCAGCTAAATTTCTAAAGTTATCAGCTGATGTGATTGCACCATCATTGACATATATATTTCATTTATCACTCGAGTGTGGTGTATATATATGTGGATGAATGGAAAAAGGCTCGTGTAACCCAATTTATACGTCCGATGCCAAAACTAAATGTGAAAATTACAGACCAATTTCAATATTACCAATCATAAGTAAAGTTTTTGAAACAGAAGTTTTTAGCCAAGTGTACACTTATTTAACAGAGCATATTCTCTCCTTTCAAAACACCAATCAGGTTTTCGTCCTAAACATTCAACGCGCCCGCACTTATTCAAATTTGCGATGATCTGCTAAGTAATATGGACCAACCGGAAGAAAAAATTAGCTGTGTGGTTTCCTAGAAAGAAGGAAAGCATTTGATTCAATCAATCATGAAATATTGCTGCAAAAAATGAATGTTAATTTTGGTTTTTCTTCTAATGAATTGAAATGGTTCAAATCTTATCTCTATAATAGAGAACAACAATGCTTTGTTAATGGACGGATGTCATCCCCTAACACGATTATATGTGGTGTTCGCCAAGGATCAATCTTAGGCTCTTTGCTTTTTCTATTGTATATTAATGATTTGCCCGAATGTTTGAATAATTCTATCCCTTCCTTATATGCCGATGATACTGAAATCTACACATCCTCATATAATATAGCACTAATCTAGTTGGTAAATTAAATGAAGATTTAAATGTTAGTAATTGGATGGATAAAAATAAGCTTCACATTCATCCCACCAAATCGAAACACATGTTTGTGGGATCAAATTATATCAAAAATAAACTTTGTAATCTATCCATTTCAATTAATAATGCGCCTGTTCCTAGAGTATCAAGTCAGGAATGTCTGGGAGTTATACTGGATGAAAAGCTCTCCTGGGAAAACCATATTGAAATGATATGTAAAAAAGTTGGGCAGGAATTGCAGTCATTAAACGTGTAAAATCCTTTGTTTCAAAAGGTACTTTACAAGTTTTATACAAAGCTATTGTCCAGCCTTATTTTGATTACTGTTGTCCTCTATAGGATAACTGTGGTAAAGTTCTCAAAGAAAAAAATACCAATCTCATGCTGCCAGAGTAATAACTGGTGCAACATTTGATACAAGAACAGCTGACATTTTCTTGACCCTCAATTGGGAAAATTTTGATGCACGTCGAGATTATTGAAAATCGATATTTATCTACAAAATTTTAAATAATCTCACTGCTCTGATTTTAAATAGCTTATAATTGATAAGAACTAGTGATCGCTCCTGATTTCATATAATCTACTACAGAGTGACACAAATTTAGTCCTTCCAATTCCAAAATCTGAATCTAAAAAACGAAGTTTTCAATATAGTGCTTCACATCATTGGAATGCTTTATCTTATCAAGCAAAAAAAGCAACAACACTGACCTCATTTAAAAAAATAATAAGATCAAAGTGAAGTCATAATAATTCTGTAAATAGTTATCTCTCTTATGTGTATTTTTATACATGCCCTCCATGGAAATCAGCATATTGATGCTGTTGGGGTTAGCGTGTTGAAATAAAATTGTATGTATGTATGTATGTATGTATGTATGTATGTAAATGCCCAGCACCCTACCCGGTTACTCCCATCCCCCACGACCATGGATGGTAAATCGTATAGTACTTCTACTTTTATCTTCTTATAGTAACATAAGATTTCATTTTTGAATCAATTCTTTTTAATACCATCTCATATTCCTCTTTAATTTTTGCAATATTCCTAATTCAGCAGTGCTGAAGTTATTCTTAATACTGAATAATTTGTTGTCAAACCTAAACAATTAATGGTGAGTGCTGACATGTTGATGACCTAACACATTCTATTATTCAAAGTTGAAAAAAATAAGGTCATGATATTTTTGTCAAATGTATAAATCTTCTTATATTCCTAAAAATCTTCTTATAATGAATATAAGAATTAAGAAGATTTTTTTCTGAAAATATCTTATGTCCATCCCTGCCCACGACCCTGTGGCACACACAGTACAAGTACGTACTGTACGAGTCACGTATCTTATCAGACTTAGTTTAGTGTTCATTCACAATGCTAATGCTACGAAGAATGCAAGCACGAATGCAATTTGTAATCTCGTGAGTACTTCTTTCTGAAATGCTCAAGAAACTGTGCACAAACCATGGTTTTCCTTTTCAGCACTTTGAGAAATATTAGACTTGCTGCGAACTCGTTGAACACATGATTTTGGACGTTGCTGAGTGAATGTTAGATGAAATTGCTTGGCGTTTACAACTTTGTAAGGCTTCTTCATACCATCCGGCTGAATCCTACCATTAATGTTTTTGTTTTCTGTACTTTAGTAACCTTTCACATTCCGATTCACCGTCCATGCAGACAACACAGAACGATCAGTTTCTAGGCAACCACCAGATGCGCACGCTCGAATTAACAATCAGTGACGTATACGGCATTACTAAAGGAAAGTTGTACCAACCCCTTTTTACGTACGTTCCCAGCGTCTTGACCAGCCTCCTCCTCGGCGCTTTGATGTTCTTGCACCGATTGCCCCACCACTAGATAGATAGAAAACTTTATTATTTTCGAGAGGGTTACATGCACTAGACAGTTTGCACTGATAAACGCGTGGCCCCCGGCCCTAAACAATATACAAATAAAATAAATCTGTTAAATCTACATTAAAATGATAAAAAATAAGGGTACAATTATACAATACTTGGCCACCTTTAGATTCATAACTTATTGGCTACCTGGCTACATGGCTACTGTAAAATTAAAAAGGCCCGCATTTGTCCAAAGTTGGCAATTTTGGGTTAGAACATGAGTTGTAGTGCGTTTATAACTAGGCGGAGAAATTAAGGTTAATGAGGGTAAGAGTTAGGTTAGAGTTAGGGTTAGGGTTAAGGTTAGGGTTAGGGTTAGGGTTAGGGTTAGGGTTAGGGTTAGGGTTAGGGTTAGGGTTAGGGTTAGGGTTAGGGTTAGGGTTAGGGTTAGGGTTAGGGTTAGGGTTAGGGTTAGGGTTAGGGTTAGGGTTAGGGTTAGGGTTAGGGTTAGGGTTAGGGTTAGGGTTAGGCTTAGGGTTAGGGTTAGGGTTAGGGTTAGGGTTAGGGTTAGGCTTAGGGTTAGGGTTAGGGTAGGGGTTAGGGTAGGGGTTAGGATAGGAGTTAGGGTTAGGGTAGGGCTTTGGTTAGGGGCAGCCACGTATCCATGTAGGTACGTAACAATGCAGGCAGTTAGCCACGTAGCGATGAAGCACGTATCCAAGTGTTAATCTGCAAAGCTTTTATAAACTGGCCAGGTATTCTATAGTTACTCCAAAATAAGTTTATAACGACGACATTATACATCTATATATAGAAAAGAATCTATCTAACATTATAATGAGTACAAGTTACTTTATAAATTAAAGATTGTAAGATTTTTTTAATATCTACCGGTAAAATTAAGGTAAATAAGTTTCCACTGTGATTGAAGTGATGAAATTGTGATGTAGTGGTAGACGCTTTGGTTCAGATCTGCAGAATTCCGGTTCAAAGACCGTGGACGTCTTTTGCTCTAAATTTAGGTATATTTTATGATTTAAAATTATATAGTTATGGAACAATTAAACAAAGTGTTAAGTACGGTAAAAAGCAATGTCTGTACTAAGATTTTCACTTGTGGCGATGCATGGTACCATCTGGTTGGGCTATAATGGTGAAGCGATCTCAGGAGGAAAACTACTGGGGGCGTTTCTGGCCCGAAACTTCTGGACATCAAAGCGTTCGAAGTGCGCCTAAGAAAATAAAAAACAAGGCTAGTTTGTGATTTTTTTGTTGAATCTAGGAAATAGGAATAAATATTATTAATAGAGTTATTGAAAGTTAACAATAATTATTAATCTTCTCCAATGGCACGACAACGTGTGCATGGGAACGACAACGGAAACTTATCATTATTTAACCTGTTCATGACTCAATTAATTTCAAGCAAAATCATAGATCAGAATGTCATAGATCAGAACCAAGGTGTTTGCCACTACACTAGAACTTATTCACTTTAACCAATTTTTAACTCAGTTAATTTCAAGCAAAATTCATGGCAAAACCGTGAAAGTCGTTTTAATGTTTTATACTTTTGCCAATGGAGAAAAATTGCATTTATACCAAGTCAAAGAATATAAACAAACTATGACGTTAAATTATCTTAAGATAATAGATCATTTGCAAATAGCTTATTACATACATTTTTCACTATTTAAAAGTTACAAATAAACTTTAGTCTTTGCTTAGGAATTTCCCGAGGTAAACTGTATTCATAAAGAAGTGCATTTTATAGATGTTTTACTAAAGAAATTATACTAAAACAATTACGAATATTCGCCTCAGCCCTCAGGCTCAGTGATTTTGGTAAATATTTACCTCGACTTCGTCTCACTAATAAGAGGGTGCCAATGGGGTAAAGCTGTAGTCAATAAACAATAATGTCAGTTAATTAGTCTAATTAGACTGATAATGTCAGTTAATTAGTCTAATTAGAGTGATTTTGAACCTTGCAGAGGGGACAGACAGCGCCCTTATTTTGGGGGACATGAGTTTGCGACAAGAAACCGGAAGCGTTCGCGATTAGATGCAAGTCTTTGAACTCGTTATCAGGCCCACAATTTAAATATGGCGACCAATGTGCAATTCCTGGATTTAATGCCAAGCGATACCATTAATGGACGCCATGTTTGAAAAACGTGAAAATAACATTAATACCTGTATCGTAGGAGACTGGCACTGGAAAAAACCGCGAGCAAGTCTATACACAACTGGTCACAACTTCAGTGGCGGAACACTCTTTGACACCAATATAAAGCATAAAAATTACATTTGGTGTGTTTTGTATCGATTTCTCATTATTTACGACCTCTTAAATGGCATTTTATGGTCTATTTTGCTCCATATTTGCTAAAAATAACCTATTTTTATACGCTTGCCTGTCAATATTTTGTGATTTATTCGTTAATCAGTGAACCTCATTGGCACCCTCTAATATTCACCTCGATCGTCTAATAATCACTTCGCCTTCGGTGAATAATTGTTAAATATAAATATGTTCTTGCGAGCAGCGTACAAACAGGTCTATCGTTAACTGACTCTCCTCCCCCATGCAATTCCCCTACACACATGCGTTCTAGAATAAACTGACGTCTTTGGCAAGAGCTGATACGGTGCCTCGGAGACTAAGTTTTAACAAAAGGAGTATGGAACATGCAAATATTTTACGGTAATTGGATCAAGCAGTTCAAAATTAGCCTAATAACTAGTATAATCATTCCCAAATTGAAATGCTACTAAAAGCATTACGACTGATCACTTTTCTTCACTCTTTGTTCATTATGTTGGTTTTCATTGACCGCCGAGTCGGTGCCTTTGACGTCTTTGATAGAAGATGGATAAAGAACATAGCTTTGATTCCTAATTGAGCCTATCCTCTTAGCTGTTTTTATCTCTTTACAAACAACAACGGAAAAGGTTTGGTAAACGAAGCAAGGTGGAGTTTGGGGAGGAAATAAGAGACAGCAGCTAACTTACACAGTGTAATTATATTTATATCCTGATCATAGACTAATTGACAATAGCATTGCCTGATTGCCTCGTGTGAACTGTAATTAACAGTGCCGTGTTGTGAACTTCAATTAACATAAGGCAACTGCTGTGAAGAAACTGTTAGTTTTGACTTGCCACTTTGTAATATTAGACACTATGGTATGCATGTCCTGCCAGCAGAGCCATTCCACTCCCAACAAGAATATGTCAACATAAGTTTACGTCAAATATCAGAGTCAGTACATGCCTGTGAGGAACCACTTGACAAATATTAGTTTAACGTTAATTGTGTATTTTCAAGTGTTAATTGCCCAATGAGATGGAGAAATTGACAGCATTTGTATCACGATTTGAAGGCGAAAAAACGAGTTCATCCGGAGATATTTTGGCTGGCCCGAGAAGGACACCGACAAATTCTTCTGTGTTTAGTTCGTCTCATTCGTTTAATATTGCGAATATTTTGAGCAACGAGACTGGAAGCAGATACAGGAATAAAGTGAGAGGAGAACACATGCAAGATTCCAACGTGGTAGAAGCAAGTAAGTTAGCAACATACACAGCTTGAAAGCGCTAACCAATTTCATATTTGACTGAACCATTGTCTACTGTATCCTGTTTAAGTGTGTTTCCGAAGTAGAATTAAAAAGATGAAATGATTATTGCCTTTGTTTTATGAAGTTGTAATGTAGTAATTGCCATAAAAATTACACGAGACAACGCAGATTGCTGAATATGTGTACCTTGTATATACAACTAATAAAATATATGATTATATATAGACAGTTTTAATATTGTATAGAAATTTTCTGATTTCTGACACATTGTGCACATTTGGTAAAGGTTAACTGACCGTTATATGGTACAAAAACGCTATAATCTTATGATATTGGTGTGTCAGTGCATCATAAAGATTGAAAAACGTATTTTCTACAATAAATATTACATTGTTAACAGAACTACTTGAGAATATTTGCATGCATGCACATAAAGTATTTCCTGGGCATGTGTTGTTTCAGGTTCAAGTTGTGAAAAACAATCTCACACCGGAGCAATTCGTGCGAAAAGTTCCAGAAATAGGAAAAACTTTAGTGCTGAACAATCATCTGAACTAGAAAGGTTATTTGATCAAACTCATTACCCAGATGCTTTCATGAGAGAATCCATTGCAAGAAGACTCATGTTGTCGGAGTCCAGAGTACAGGTGTGTGTTTATATATTTGACAGTTTGGTCTTTAGTGTATTAGGAAGTCAAAAGATTTAATATTATACAACCGATCTTTATGAAGATGTTTTCAAATCAATAAACTTACCCGACACTGATGTGGATCTACTGTTTAGTACAAAGATCTGTTGTATAACTGAGCCAATCATTTAGTTCATACAACTGTTATCCATTTGTTATGTTAAGGTTTAAATTAACTATGTATATCTGGAATAACAATAATATTTTAAAGACCAGTCTTCCAGCCTCATACACAACTAATGTATGTATCTATTGATAACCCATGCATTTATCAGTATAATAAAAATATAATTTTATGTTTTCCTACCCTCTATGTGACGTGTTCTACATGAACTACATGTCTATAAAAATAGAATAATTGAGGAGTTACAGATCGTATCAAAAAGGGAACTGACTATGTTATATGAGGTATATGATTACTTTCTTCTACATGTACATATATTGAAAAAGTTTTCAGCATTTTCTGCCATCAATTAACAAGAGGCTGTTGAACTTTCCGTCTTAACGGAAGCGATAATTATAATAGTATTACAGTTTATCGTACAACAGTCAATGTTTAAACGAGCTAGAGTTAATCCGCTTGTATATACAGCAAGTTAAATGTTGTGGCTAGTACAACACTGCAATCTTTTGTGCATTATCTAAAGATGTGGTGGGAAAACAGACGACAAGATTTCCGTTTTAGATTAACTATCTCAGCGGTGTTCCTGCCTAATTAAATGGCTCTCGCATTTAATCAATTTTATTGCTGACGTGTGCGTTAATTATAATACTTGCTAAAATAATATCGATTGAGAATTCTAATGATCATCTCAAATAACTTCAAAGGCCTATATTTCAAACTTAAAATTCAACATTAATACGATAAGAAAACCTTTCTAGATAGATTGATAGTAATTAACTTGTCTAGTTGACTATAGGTATATATAACCTAAAACTGGCAGAATTCCAAAGGCATCAACTACTGGCACAATGCAAGTGTATTCCAATAATTTAAGAAATGCATGTGTTCTAATTTTGTTCCAGTCTCTAGATTTTTATGCAATAGAATCAGACTATTATCAAGAGATACTCTGTATAATTAAGTTTATAAACAAAATAATGTTGAAACCTTATTCAAATCCTCAAAGTTTGAAAATTCTAGAGCTAAAAGAACACTTAAAGTTGTGTTGTAGTTGGATAAAACCTCAGTCTCTTACAAACTTATCATCCAGAAATTGTAATTAACTTCAAGAATGAACATTTCAACAGCATTTTTATGCAACGGACTGCAGATTTCATTTCAATGTGCGAACGAATTTTTTCGGCATGAACAAATTCTTGAGATATATGACCAGACAAAGACTTAGGAAGTGATGCTCAAGTATTCAGGAAGTATAAGAAAAAATAAAAAACATGCACCAAAACACTGTTCTTTTAAAACAAAGTCTTTTGATATTACAGATTTTCACAATTTTTCACATGCTTGTAGTTTACAATATATCGTGCTGGAGACTTTGTGAAACCAGTACTTTTTCCTAATAGTGAATTAGCGTCTGAAGAGTTAGAATATCAAGGAAGATTGTTTCTCAGACCGTTTTAATTTTTTTCGGTGACAAATTGTGTTTTTATATTTGTTTCAGATATGGTTTCAAAACCGTCGAGCTAAATCACGACGACAGGAGGTGAACTCTAACCGAGGAACAGGTCTACCTGCCACAAAAACCACACGCAGTGAAGATCAGGCTCTACATGAGCTCTTTCAAAGATGGTCTCATACACCTTACAGATTCCCTACTTTAAACATTAATTCACCTAGCTCATCGTCAATGCCGACACATCCTAGTGATCGCAGAGACACCTATTGTGACAGAGCAGCCGCATTGAAAAACTCCCAACGACAATCAAGTATTGCTGAACTTCGCATGAAAGCAAGACAGCATACAGAAACATACATGAGCAATCTTTAATAATTGTCCCAACTACCAGATTGTTCGTCCAAACAATGTCTATAGAATGATAGCAAACTAATTTAAGGTGATTGATAACTTTATTCTTTAAATGTCATGGGCGGTCTATTCTTTCACCGACAATACTGGATAACCGTAATTTAAATTGACATATCACAAGAACTACGCCGCACATATAACTCACTGAGCTCTACGTGCATGTGGAGTTAGAACATCAGTCATTTTGCCAGTAACTCGGTAAGAAAGATAAATCAATCCATCAAGATTTCGAAATTTGACGTCTAGTTACTAGGTCGTAAATATGTACCGTTCCTCCAGCTAGTTCAGGTTTTTGTTTACGACAGCCAGTCCAATCATAAAATCACAATGTAATTTTTTAAATGAAAAGTAAAATCCATAAATATGCAGCGCCTCTATCCTTGCAGCTTCGTTTTGGCAACAAGACACGCAACTCATGTGGATACTGGAGGTAATAATTCCGTGTTCTCAGTACGCGAAATTAAATTTTAATCAAAGCCCTAAATCTAATCAAGTCTTCAATCCATCAAAGTTAAAACATGACAAATAAAATGCTGGTTAGAATTAGGGTTTGGGTTAGGGCTTGGATTAAGATTTATATGAGAACACGGAATTATTACCATACTGGACGTCAATTTATCAATCCTGGCCACAGAAATGCAAGACATGCGCCTGTTAAGTGGACAGCGGAGTAACGCGTGAGCTCAATGCAAAATGGCGGCCGGCAAGAAACGAAGTCATGGCCGCGTAGATTCTTTTTCCTCTGCCCTACTATACGACACTGTGCCAAAAAGTAGGTCTAAATTTTATGCCGTTGAAAGAATAACTGAATTTATTGCATTAAACTGTATTATTAGCCTCCGAGTGCCGGCTATGTCTTCCTGTGTAGACTTAATAAACTCTATTTATAGAGCTATTTTAACGTCAAAATCGAACAGGATTAATACATCAGATTCCTTTGAAAATAGCTGGAAGTGTAGACGGGGTTGTGTAAACAAAAAAGCGATGTCGGCAAATTTCATCGGTGAATTAACTGATCATTGGCGGTCATGAGAAACTGAAAATCCTCTTGTTTTTATGAAATTGGCGTTGATTAGTTGGAATTACATTAGCTACACTCACATTAGTACTAACTTATATGAAATGGAACAACTTAGAGGTAAAAATACAATTTTTCGTTTATCTTATGAGTTATGTGTTAGGTCTTTGTTATATATAGTAAAGTGAACTCAGCAAGTTGCAAAATTACTGTCGTTCTGACTCAAAAACGTTGACTCCAAAAGTGTTTTTCCCTATACTTTTCAAATATTGTCCCCACCATATTGTTTGCCATTCTGTAAGCATGCTCAATCGTGATGTCTTGCATTTCTGGCCATGCTTCGGCTCAAGTTTATTCAATTACTTTTATTACACAGGTGGGGGCTATCACATTTTCAAAATGGCTTCTTCGCGAGCAGCTCATTTTTAGAACAAAAGAAGGTTTTTGAGAATTATTTGAAGTCTTAAGATGGAAAAATTCATTCTGAGTTGAATGAGGACCAACGGCTAACCTATTTCAAGGTAAGCGATAAAAAATCCTTTGGAATATAGCGTGTTTCGTCGCTGAAATGGCCTGGACATGTAAATAAACCTTTTTCCTGTTTGGCCAAACCAGTGTGGTTTTTGCTTTCAAACTGTTCGTGTGTTATTTATATTGTTATGTTTCGCTGAAAGTTTGCTGCGATGTATTTTTAGAACTATTTTATGTTATTTTTGAGCCGTTCCAAGACCTATTCCTCACACATTTCTTGTTTTGCTTTAAAATGTGTTTTAGAACTCGTAGCGAGAGTTGTTTTTACCGGCATATTTCGCAGTGTTTTTCTCGCCGTAAACTGAAATTAAATTTAAATGAGTTTCACTGAGAATTACAATATATGATTCTGTTTTACCTATAAATCAATATTGTTTAGTGAAACTGTTTTATATTTCCGACTGTTTTCGAGAGATGTTGTTTTGTTCTGAATGTGCATATATTGGTTTTGTTGTTGCAAAGCGGATAGCAAAAGTTTTTACCGGCTTTGAGAAAAACTCTGATTTTTGGTCTTCGATTGATTTCATAATGTGCGTGTTGTTTTTTTCCACAATTTCTACTAATACAATTAGTCGTCTCAGGCTTGGCCATTCCAAGCCCATAGTTTCGTAATCACCGAGCATAGGCTTGTAATCACCTCGCCTTCGGCGACTAATAGACATTAGTAGAATCATACTAGTATACTATTGCAAATGCTGTAATTTGATTGGTTACTCTACTCGCTATCTATTCCTCGATAGATAGCGAGTAGCGAAACAATCATCTTCCCATAGAGATTTCTTTTAAAAAAATGCTTGAAAATCAAATTTTTTGTTGAATATTCCATGTTTGACCTCTGATTCTACTAAAACAATTGGATTACTCGCTCTCGATTTCTATGCGGTGATAGTTGATGAGGGCAAAGCCCGAACATCAGACAGACATCTCGAGCTCGTCATCTAATTGTTAATTAGACGTCCTTACGTCACGCCGGAGTTAAACAATAAATTACAATGCAATATGGGAAAAATTTACTTTGTATTCTTTGCATTTATATGCATTGAAAACTGCGTGACGTAAGCACTTCTAAAGTTTATGGTTAAATGGTCAAGGCAAGTTGTTGCAATTGAAAGTGAACTAGTGCTGGGAGCCGGAGCCGGAGTTTTGACCAATTTTGCCGGAGCTGGAGCTGGATTGTTCACCTCCGGCAGCACTTATTTGTGCTGCAAACTTGTATCATAGATGAACGAAAAAACTAACTCCATCGACGAAAAAGTAAATACAGCCCAATATGGCTTGCCACAAACATACAAATTATAATCATGGCATTTTATGTTATTTTTGTATAACTGTGACGTCCGCAAGACGGTAAAGCGCTTGAAAATTTTATCTGAAAATTTCATCAAGCGCTGCTACGCTATGCTTACAATTGTCAACATGAAAGGTCGAATATGTGTTTTAAAGAATAACTGAAACATTACCCTCGTCAGTAACGTCTGAGAGAGTCTTTTCTTTGGCGGGTAACATTGTAACAGGAAACATTGGTAAACTTGTTGTCATTAAGAAGTTGACGAAGTTGTCAATTTTATCAACTTCTTTAAACTGACTAATAAGTATATTTTAGTAAAATATAACTGCATTGGGATATTTTTTGGTAGCGGTTGTTGTCTATGTAATAAAACAGTTGTTCTACTCACTCTCGTCGTATATGAACGATAGCCGACTCGGTCCAACGCACCTCGTCGGCTATCGACCTCTTTGACTCTAACTGGTTTTTCTTTCTTTTCTTTCCATACGTCCAAACAGCGAGAAATTAGCATGCTATTTTATGGTATACTTTACAACATTCTAAAAAAATATACTTTATATTATACATGCAACCAGTTGTAAACAATTGTTATAAAACATTTTTGGTATAACCAATCGCAATTTTTCTTGCAAAATTTTTCTGGTATACGTCAGACACGTAACCAATCGTAAAATTTTTATATAAAATATTTTTTATCTGCTGCACACGTAACCGATCGTAAATTTTTTTGTAAAAATTGTTTGGTATATGCCACGTACGTGCAATCGTAAAATTTTATGTAAAACATTTTGGTATATGTCACACACGTAACCAAGAGTAATTTTTTGGTAAAAATTTTTTGGATATGTCACACGTAACCAATCGTAAAATTTTTTTGGTAAAAGTAATAAGCATAATATACTAACTATACTAAATATACCAACTATATTAATTGAACATACCATAATGGGTAAATATTCTTCATAGAAACTAACATGTTTATTGCTCCGGGAATTAAACCTGGAGACCTAATTAGGTCCCCATTCAGGGACAATATTTCTTTAAAATCTTTTCCATAAAAAATTGTCGACAATGAAGTCGGAATTATGTAGTTTGAATAAAAATATAATGCGTGGACCTTGATAATCTACGAACAGTTATGTCATAGGGGGAAATGTATTACACAACATTTGTTAGCCAACCCCCAGAAATCTCAGCTTATTCAGAATTATTAAAGCCCAGACAACAGCTTTAAATACATGCAGCCATAACATAGCTAAACAGAACAAATTTTTAAAAAAATATTTAATGAAGCTAACGTTTCGTTGCTATACTTGAAACATCTTCAGAGCAATAAAAGTATTAAAAGAGTCAATATTGACAAAAGCTTTGCACAAAACGAAATATTCTAAGGTTACAAAAACGGTTAAAGATTTAAAATAAGCGACTGAATCATTGTGATTTAACAAAAACAACAATAAGGTCATATAACATTACAAGATATAACACAAGATGTATACAAAGGTCATGCAAGGTTAATAGCAAAGGCATAGAAGTAAGATTGGCATTAAGTGAGGGCTTAAGTTTGGAGATTAGTAAACTTTCTTACTAAGATGAGTAAACTTCTTATTGATAGTAGCCTATCCCACTCCTTTGGGAACGGAAGTAATTAGTATGCAGAATGATGACGTCATTATAATTAACGTGAGATCTCCGGTGAGATCTAACGTGAGATCTCACGGGAGATCTAACGAATAGTGTGAAACGAGCATTATACTGTTTAACGTCTCACGTTAGATCTAACATTAGATTTAACGTTAGATCTAACGTTAAAAAATCTCCCGCGAGATCTCACGGTAGTCGGTTAAGACGAGTACATAAAGATAAAAGAGTAAACAAAACGAATTCATTCTGCAAAGATTTTGGAGCGAATACAATTGAGAACATATACGGAACTTTTAAGTTAGTGTTTAATTTGTATGAGAAATTCATTGTTCTGGAAAACGTCTTTAATCTTCTAAAAGCCGTTTCAGCAAAAACTTTCTCTTCTTTACGGCCGCTGCTTCATCCCGATCAGACATATCGTTGTTCACATAATCATCTCGGGTCGCCATGATCTTTTTGTGGATGGAATCTTTTTTCAACGTTTTCGTCCATGCCAGATTATCCATGTAGACATCGCCCAATTCCTTTTGGAAAACAGGTAGAATTTTTTCAAAGGCTTCCTGTTTTGCTTCACTTTCGTCGTGACCCTCCATGAGAAGCGCTTGCAAGATGTCATCGTACTGATCCCGGACCTTGGACGCCGCGTCGTTGATCAATGTACTCCAGGGATCGATTTCCTCTTCAGAACTGTCTTCAGTTGTGATGCTGCTTTGTTCTCCTTCAGAAATGTTTTCATCACGCTCTTCTGTCGTAATGCTACTATCGTCTTCGACATGGGTTTCCATAGAACTTTCGCTGTAGTCATTGCCTACGAGGCTTCCGTTGTACTGACTGTCCATTGTCTTACGAATGTCAATGCAAAATAAACAAATTTTCAACTATACACGTTATTTATGCACAAACCGTGAGAGAACCTCCCATAACCACCCCACATCCACCCCACATCCACCCTCGTCAGAAAAATATTAATGTTTCCAAACACTTCATTCTCAGTCTTTTATGATTAGGCACTCAAGTGAGTGTCAAGCACAAAAGAGATTGTCCTGTCTGTGACAAGCTAGGTCTTCGGTACATGAGTAATCATTTACGTCAAGTACATCATTTATACGGTGATGAAAGGAAAAAGTGGCTAGGAAGGGCCAGGTTCTCAATTTCACATCAACACTGCTCTGGTTCACTACCTGGATGCATGACACATACAGTAGAAGAAATGAGATGTGTTCGCAAGAAAGCTTGTTCTGTACGACAGCCAACAAAAGCCGCGCGGAAAGTAACAGCATCCATGGTAACCAAACCATGTCCGGAATTCAACTTCCGCCACAAATTCTCACTTTTGGTTGTGGGTCCCATGCAAAGTGGGTAAACATATTTTGTCCAACAAATTTTGGAAAGCAATCGTATCGTGTATGAAGAGCAAAAGAGTATTCGCATTTTTGGTTCTACAATCAATGGCAAGAATGTTATGAAAAGTTGAAAAAGTCTCTCGGAAAAAGCATCCGATTTGAAAGAGGTGTGCCCAAACTGTCTGAAGATCTGTGTGAAATCAATGCACAGTACAACAACATCATCATCCTAGACAGACAGTCCTGTGGTATCTCGACTGTTTACACAAGGCCGCCATCGAAACGCCAGCGTTATCTTATTGCTGCAAAACATGTTTCCTAAGGGGAAATATAATACAGATATCAGCCGAAATGCCCAGTACTTGGCTCTCTTCCGAAGTCCTAGCGATCGAAAACAAATCGGAATTATTGGAGAACGCATGTTTGACAAGAATAGAGTGCACTTTATGAACGCTTATTACAAAGAGACCGAACAACCGTATGGATACTTGTTGGTGGATAACAAGCCCGGCACACCAGCCGATAATCAGATTCTTGCAGACCTATTTGGGGAATGCTATGCCTATCACTTCGGTGTGAACAGTACTGAGCCTACACGTGTGGAAACCAAGCCTGTAGGCAAACACAGCACAACAACCAAGACCACCTCTTCAAGGAAGAACCCTGTGCAAACCGTCGCCTGGTCCAATGCAAGTATTCCCGAGTGGCAAAAATACACCTTGGGAGCACCGGAGGTCCGTAAGATTCCCGAAGGATATGTTATCAATGAAATGTACAACACATCGCGTAATAAAAGTGATCAGCCTCAACGTGGAGGTGTGTTAATCAATGGCGAAAATTGTTGGCCGGTAAAATTAAAGCACTGGTGTACAAGTCATACTAAATGAGTGGATCTACACAGTGATGACCCTACCGTCCAATCCGTTGTCAAAGAAACTATGGAAAACACAACAGAGCCAGAGTCCCGACTAAATGTTTGTAATGAGAAGGCTATATCTTAATAAATATTTCGAAACACTGTTTCTGTTCTCTTTTACATGTTTATTCGCATACAAATTAAACGCTCACCTAAAAGTTTCGTATACATTCTCAATTGTATTCGTTCCAAAATCTTTGCACAATGAATTCGTTTTGTTTATTCTTTTATTTTTATGTACTCGTCTTAACCAATTAAAAACAACGAACGTCAGAGATCTCACGGGAGATTTTTTACCGTTAGATCTAACGTTAAATCTAATGTTAGATCTAACGTGAGACGTTAAACAGTATAAAGCTCGTTTCACACTATTCGTTAGATCTCCCGTGAGATCTCAGGTTAGATCTCACGTTAGATCTGACGGAAGATGTCACGTTAATTATAATGACATCACCATTCTGCATACTAATTACTTCCGTTCCCAAAGGGGTGGGATAGGCTACTTATTAATGTCCTTTTGGACACTCATTCGCTCTCTGATTTTCGATTGCAATGCATTTATTACCGAGAAAATGTTTATCCGCCATCATTTCTGGAATCGAGGATTGAGCCGGATATAAGACAGAAAACACAATTATGTAAAGTGGGAAAATACCTTCCATCACATGACTTTGATAATCACGAAAAGAAACTCGAAAGCATTTGAATGAATTTAAAAAGCGTTATGAATTTAAAGTTCTGCAGTTAATTGAATCAAAGATATGTTTGTTACACGAGCTTAGCATGCACAATGACGGCATATATCACATATCATAAATATCAGAGGGCGGTGATGAATAATGCTTTTTTACTTTGCCGTATATAGCCATTGGGCTAGTTAGTGGGGCAATTTGCTTGCATTGTTGTATCTATGCATCCATTTAATATATATAAATGCTGGAACCGTTTAATATATTTACATTTTCACGCTTTGCTTATTTCAAATGACGACACAAGTTGGTGCACTAATAAATACAATTCGCATATCCGCAATACAGTCGATTGGAGAGAATAACTCTACCGATCACCTATATGAGCTGATGAAAAAATTGAACAAGTAAACGTATACTTTATTAATTTGTTTGGTAGAATTGGGGCTCACACGTATTTGATGTATGTACTTAGGTATTCCTAAAACGTTTTAACTAATAAAGGCGACATGGCAATGACTGGACTGTAGAGCTCATTTATCATAATCAATTGCTTGCAACGATGTATCAATTTTAGCGGCGATTGAGAATACGACATTCACTCGTTTCATGCGTAAAGTGTCAGAACATATAAATTTAAATTTATTTTTTAGTCAAAATTCGCATGAATTGTGCATGTCGAAACATGCCTGAACAGTGTTGTCTTGAGCGAGTTTCTAGACAAGCGATAAGTCATCACGAAAATATTTCGCGCGCTTAAATTGGCTAAGACCCCCTACATCGTCCAGTTGGCTTGATAGGTCACTTCACACTTGGTAGAGCGGCGGCGTAGAAACACGAAGACGCGAGATCATCATCAGATCTCGCTGGAGACAACAATTTTTTCATTGTTCTTGCACTGCAATGTCAGGGTAATATAGATATCGTTTCTGGTTCACTTTGCTTATTGCTGAAAATGATGGGAAATTTGGGCAATATATATTTGTGTATCTGGAGAGAAGTGAGGATTCTTGTCACGAAATCACGAAGATCTTTTTCAGATTTTACGAATCACGAAGAAGATAGTTTCAATTAATTTTCACGATCTTTTAAACACTTGACAACTGAATGTTAAAAAAGAGTGGGAAATTATTTAAATGAAGCGGAAGGAAAAAGTTTTGAATTAATATGTTGACCTTTATTTGATTGGAGCCGAGTATTGAACCTAAAAATGTATCAATAATCACATAGTATTGGTCAAATTAAGATGCCCTGGGATCTCATGATTCACCTAACGCATTTCAATCACGATTTTCTTAAATCTCGAACCACCAGTAAAGGTAATCAACTCAAGGGTCACGAAAACACTCTTGCCCCATATACCCATGGGCTCACATTTGTTATGAACACAACTGATACGCAGAATGGTCATAAAATTAAATTTATATAGCATCTTTATGGTCGCGAAGTACATAAGACGTTAAGATTCCAACCTTGCAACAGATGTCCGCTGAAAAATTAAAAATATGATCGACCGTGCACGTTGAGGAACGCATGACGACGACGATCAAGCCTGTGATTGTAAATTCCTCGATTTTGCGATATGTTTTTCGAGCTGGAGTTCCCCTTCTATGTATATAGCTCAGTGGTCGAAAATTACCAGCATGAATTTATGCAGTACCATTACAGAACCATTCTCAGAGATATGAAAAACTAGTATATAACTTCGGTAATAGTAATTTCATAGTTTATAAAAATAGTCCGGCTATAGAAGTTCAAAAGGTAGACAAAGCGTTTATATTTGTTTGTTTACATTACGGACTTTGTATCATTTTTAAACTAAGAACAAATAGAATACTTTTTATCCTTCTCTTCTATTCAGGTACATATGACATCCTGAATAATCGCACATATTATTTCTAAAACCATGAGTTCCTATGACGATCCCAAAAGTCACACGTCGATCCCCATAAACTTACATTGTTCGAAGTCCTACAAAATCGACAAAGAAAGTAAAAAGTTGAACAAAACTGTAGCTGCGTTTACATACAACGCTGAACGGAATGGGCGGACAGGTAAAATTATTTTTTACTTTTAAAAAAGAGGCAAGTCAAATATTGAGAAATGCTTCACAGAGGAAGGTGATGAATAATTTTGCTCGAAAAATCGAACAACGTTTGACATCAACAGCAGGAACTTTGATAACGTCATCTAACATCAAATTCAAACATCATACTGACAAGTTAATAGTTAAGGTTGAGAAAGCCAGTATTGTGTTTTAATTCTCTCGTTTTGCTTTCATGGTACATCTCCTTGCTATCTAACTATTCCTGCCCTCTCATGCATAAATTATAAATAACATCGCATAAATTATAGCCCAACATCATTCATAACACAATATCTCCCCTATTGTTTTTAGACTCAATCTCTATCCCTAATAACGCAGTTACTATACGTGTCCTGATATTGGTAAAACCACAGGTAAAACTAGTAAAATAAAGCAATATCAAGTTGCCGTTCAGCAAAGTCTTCACATGTTTCTTTTAACTTATAAGATAACAAAACTCAACAAAGCCTATTGTCATACTTCTCTAGAATGTTTGTGTCTTAGCCTTCGATACTCCTTGAACAGCATCATAGAAAGATGTTTGACGCCTATTTCGTATTGGATATCTTCTTTGAGGTGGTTCCGTTTTTTCTGGTGCATAACAGCAGCTGGGAAATTTGCCACCGCTGTGCAAAAATATTGTTGGCGGCTGAACACAAAATGTAATTAGCATATTATTTGCGAAATACAGATTGGTTTCAGAGGTGCTCGGAATTCAGTTTCTTTGACGAGCCAGTTATAATTTTGTTCACAATTTTTCATTGATTTCAGTAAAGGACTGATATAGCTGTCAGTTAATCATATTTTGAAGTGATGACATCGTCTGTTGAAGCAAATTTCCAAACTTTGACATGTGAGTGGGTTGCCAAGAATTAAGCGCGATGTTGAATTTACGTTTGACTTAATACTGAAAAATTTAGCTTTTGCTCCAAAAAGATATTTGTTTCCTCTTACTTCCAATATGTTTATGTTCCTTTCGAAACCAATTTTTTTGTTTTATAAATTCCGCTCATGGCCAATAGTTTGTTGTGAAACTCGCTACCGGAAAAGTACTTTAAATTACGGTTGTTGTTGAAATGGTCGTGAAAATGATAAAACATCCACAATCACGTGGGCCGTCCGTGAAATGATGTCTTTGATACTGTATAAATGTTTTCGTACAAATGGTAAAGATATTTTTCAATTGACTAATGCGTTTAGTCGATCGATTTCAGTGACATTTTTGTATTGTTGTTCGAGTACGAGCGTTGACTAGTTTGAGTCGAATTTTAAAAAATCAGCCTTTTGCTCCAACATGATTTTAGCTGGAACTTAACCTTCATGTTTATATCTACTCACCTGATTTGTTAGCGTGCTCTTAAAAATTACGCTAAAAGGTCGTTTAGTCCACTGAAAATGCTTGTGATCCTTGTTTGTTATATGATTTTTAAATACCACGCGTAAATCACGCAATTTCCACGCGTTCACGCAGGCTGATCTGGCGCATGCTCAGACAAATTTCCCAGCTGCTGTGCATAACAGTATGGCGCCTCCTCGTCCTGATCTTCTGATACATCATCTTCAATTGGTTTCTTATCCACTTTTCCCTCGAACTTTTTGAAAAATGAAGCGTGCCGAGTTACCTGGTGGCTACCACGAGTGCCAGTAATCATGTGACCTTTCATGGCCACCACCTGGTATGGCTTTGGACTGAATCGTGTAGAAAGCTTATTTTCTTTTGAGAAGTACTATGTCCCCAACTTTAATATTGGTTTCTTTTGCATGTCGTCTTATATCCGCGTACATCTTACTCTTCTTATTACGCTCAGCATCACAAAGTGGGCTTTCGCATGCTCTTGTGTAGGAACTGGGTGAAGATTTGGGTTTGCAATTGCTGAGATCCCATTGTTAACCACTCGATTAAATAACAGCTGTGCAGGGGCCACTTTTGTCGTGGTGTGTGGCGTCGCATGATAATTGAGCAAGAACTTAGGTAGTTCTTTTTGCCATACCTGTCCTTGAGCATGAGCAGTTGGAATTGCTTTATTAAGAGGTTTCATAAAGGACACAACTAAGCCATTCGCTTGAGGCCATAGTGGTGTAACATGGTGGTGCTTAATACCACGTTGGGAAAAATAGTCTTGCAATTTCATGACAGGCAAATTGTGGGCCGTTGTCTGACGTTACGCTGTCTGGAAATCCATGCGTAGAAAATATTCGGTCTAGCTTACTGATTATGGAGGGTGCGGTGGTTGATATTAAAATGTCCACTTCTGGGAACCGAGAATATGCATCAATAACCACGAGCACGCTTTTGCCTGAAGGGAATGGGCCGCATAAGTCCATATGAAGAGAACTCCATGGCTTTGAAGGCATTTCCGTTTCACACAACGGCGTAGTTGGATTGGGCGGTGCAACTGATTGGCAAGCAAGGCAATTCTTAATCAAGCTGTCCACGTGTTGATCAATCTTAGGCCACCAAGCTGCAACATTAGGTGTGGACTTGCGAGTTGGTAGAGACATTCGAAGCAAAATATCTGCTGGGTTTTCAGCACTTCGCTTGTAATGACTTTATACTCATACTGCTGCAAACGGAGAGCCCACCTCTCGATCCTAGCAGAAGGCTTTGACTTTGGCGAATAGATAATTTCGAGGCCCTTATGATCAGTAATAAGTTCAAATGGGGTTCCAATGAGGTATATATGGAATCTCCCATACCACGGCCAATGCTTCCCGTTCAGTCTGAGAGTACCTTTGTTCAGTGTGTGAGAGGGAACGACTAGCGTAGGCAACATTTCGCACCGCGCCGTCCTGATCGATGTTGGACAAAATAGCCCCAAGGCCATAGGGACTAGCATGATGCGCAACAAAGTTCACATACTCAGCTGCAACATTAGGTGTGGACTTGAAGAGTATGGAGAGTACCTTTGTTCAGTGGGTGTGAGGGAACGACTAGCGTAGGCAACATTTCGCACCGCGCCGTCCTGATCGATGTTGGACAAAATAGCCCCAAGGCCATAGGGACTAGCATCAACAGTCAAGCGAGTTGTTTTAGCTGGATCGTAGTAAGCCATGATGCAATCATGACTAATGGCTGCTTTCACGTTGTCAAATGCCGTTTGCTGGGCGGCTGTCCATGACCATTTCGCTCCCTTCTGGGCGAGATGTCTTAGTGGTGAGGTAACTGTGGAGAAATCAGGAATGAATCGCGAGCAATAATTCGTCAGTCCGAGAAAACTACGAAGTTGCGAAACGTCCTTCGGTATTGATGTATGCTTGATAGCTTCGACCTTTTTCTTATCTGCTTGTGGACCATTCGATGTGAGTGTGTATCCGTAGAACCACAGGGAGGACTGGCCAAAAAGGCATTTGTCGGCGTTAACCGTTAGTCCCTTTTCATGTAAACGGTGGAACAATGCAACTTAAGCGTTTATCGTGTTCTTGTTGACTGCTCCCCCATACGATTATATCATCAGCAATATTACGTGTACCAGGAAGTCCTCGAAGAGCATTTTGAATTGCGTGCTGGAAGACTTTGCTGGCTGAGTTGACACCAAAGGGAAGACGCTTACATCGGAAAAGGCCACGGTGAGTGACAAACGTAGTGATTGGTCGTGATTCTGCCGCTAGGGGAATCTGACGATATCTGGGGCGGAGATCGACTTTGCTAAAGACTTTGGAACCGGACATTTCTTCAAGAAGCTCATCAAGCGTCGGTATTGGATGGCGTTCACGCTTGATTGCTTGGTTTACCTGTTGGTAGTCAGTGGTCACCGCATACTCGGACTTCTTTCGGATTGCGAGGTTTGGGAGCAACAACTAAGCCACTTACCCAGTCTGTCTGCTCATCAGTCACTGGCTCGATGATGTCATCAGCTTGGTACGTATCCAGCCACATGTCCAGTTGCTTGCGGAGGTGGGAAGCGGTACGACGGTATGTCTGCGATACGGGGGGAATAGATTCATCGATATGTAGCTTTTGCTCAAGACCATGCAATTTCCCGATGCCTTCAAAAACAGCCGGATACTTGGCACGAAGCACCTGTTCATATTTGCAGTTGGATGCTCCTTTTACCTCAGCTACCACAGGTGTTTGTGATTTACTTTCAGGATTACGGTTTCGTGTCATTTTAGTCCTAGATGCTTTCTTTAGCTTAACAGCCTTACTTCTGTTTTTGGTAGTACAATCCGACTGCATGCAGGGAAAGTGAATTAGCCCAAGCGCTTGAGATGTGTTGCAACTGAGCAGGGATGCATTTCTTGTTTTGTGACATAAAATGTTGCAACAGTCATGCGCTTCTTGCTTTCGACAACAGCATCAAATTTTCAAGATAGCTCAATTGGACGATCAGAACCGAAAGCTTTGACTTTGGTGCGTGTCGGCGTTAGTGAAATTTTGTAGCGCTGCGATATTGCTTGGAAATCACGAGGGTCTAAGATATCAATTGTCGCTCCGGAGTCTATCAAGAAATTAACATTGGTCTTGTGGTGATGATTTTGCAGTGGAAACTCGAGATGTATCGGTTTTCATAACTGTAAAATGGTTGACCACATTGCTTTGTGGTTCCACAACAAAGGCATATTCGTTGCCGGTTTCACTGTCACTAGAGACCGAGGTAGAGGATTGGGCACCCCCTTGTTAATGTGATGGTTGCTTGGCAATACTCATTTGGTTTATACGTTTCTTCATACTTCTTCGGCTACTGCTAAATGAACCTGACCGACCTGTGTGTTTAGCTCAACACACCTCTTTAAAATGACCCAGGCGGCCACACCCCCGACATTCCTTTCCAAAGGCAGGACATGATGTCTTGCCACCAGGGTGTGGGTATGAACCCCCACAATAAAAACACCTTTGCTCAGTTTTTATCTTGTTAGAAGGAGGATGTGATTTTTTTTTTAATCGATCGGTGTTTTTATTCAAGGCATTAATAGAATTAGAATGTTCATTTGTTTTTTCTAGCTCACCTGCTTGCAGCTCAGAAAGTTCCAAAGAGCGTCCATATTTCAATATAGGCCATCGAGTGTTATTGCTTCCTCGCGTAAAGCTTTACGTCGAACCCTGGTCGATGAGCACCGTTCGATAAGCTGTATTTTTATTTCATGCTTTTCATCAGCAAATTCACATGTCTTTGCAAGCTGACACAGACGCGTGTAGAACTGGTCAATCGTTTCACCTTGGCGTTATTGTGCTTTGCGAAATAGCTGAATTTCATACATAATATTTTTCTTAGGGGCGAAATACTCCGTTAGTCTCGTGGCAGCAACATCATAGTCCTTTTCTTCGCCATTATCCGGGATACTTTCGAAAATCTTTTCAACATCGGGGCCAGCTAGATAGAGCAGAAAACTACGCTTTCGAGTTGTATCTTGGCAACAACGAAGCGCTCGAAACGTTTGCGTTGTTGGATCTTCATATTGGCTGAATTGTTGTATTCCTGACAAATCGAGTCCTGCAGCCATTCTCTCGTCGCCAATATTGTGTTTTAATTCTCTCGGTTTGCTTTCATGCTACATCTCCTTGCTATCTAACTTTTCCTGCCCTCTCATGCATAAATTATAAATAACATCGCATAAATTATAGCTCAACATAATTCATAACACAACAGCCAGTGTTAAGATTTTTGATACGTACAATCTCTTTTTGCCGACTGAAATACAAGTCGTCCTCGTTAACCCTCAGGAGCCACCAGAGCGAAAATAGATGCGATTTTAAGACGGAGATACGTAAAAAATGAAACGAGGCTTGGTTCGCATTGCAAAAGCTTTTTCAAAAGAAAGGACCGTGGCGCCCGTGAAGGAAAAGTGGATCAATTAAAACGCCTGAAGTCGACGCCAGGAAAACGTACCACCTAGCAAACCGTATCATTGGCAAAGGCAATAAATTCACTCATTATGTTTCAGCATTTAGCAATTTTAGCGGAGGTCATATCTACTACGGTGTCGACGATGACGGCATTGTCGAAGGCGAGCTTGTTTCGAATGACGATAGCATCCGTGATATAACGGCAAAAGTTGAAAAGAAATCAACCATCAATGAAATGATATGGCCTCAACAGATTGGACAACCAAGACGCAGAGTACACTGGGAAATATTTTTCGAACTAGTTAAAGATGATGACTGTAAGACTGTCCCATCGACCTTTGTGATCGTTGTATACATCGCTCCTTGCCTGGGTGCATGGCGTGTTTGCTGAGGAACCAGAATGGTAAGAACTGGTCGAGGGCAAAATTATGAACACATGGAAAACGGTAACACGACTAGATAATGATGACAGCCGTCAAGAGGAAACTCCTTCAGACCTGCTGACCTGGAGTTCAACTGGGACACAACGACGTTGCATTAATACAAATGAATTTTTTATGAACGATGTAAGTAATGCGCAGCGGAATCGTTTTTCTGAAAATGCAAAGTACTTGCAAAAGATACGTTACCCGATTGTGTTGACGTGCAGCTCATTGTTCTTTCGAAACGTGCTATATCGTGGTGCCGACGAGGTTGTTCGACAAAAAGGTAAACGCTTCGTGGCCAAGTATGACAACGTTTTGTCCACAAATTCAAATGATAAAACTATTATTGATGCCATCGGTTTGTATTTGAAGATTGCCTTGCAAAGAGTTGAAGAAAATGTGAACATGGAAAACGTAGCTGAAGCTTTATCAAAGGTGAAATTTACTCCCCATGGAACTATCTCAGCTTCAATACTCATTCTTATCGCATCCTCCTCCATCACGGAAAATGGGTCACAACGAGATCAAGAGTTCCCAACGAAATTTTGCGTGGAAGCGCTTGAACATTTGCAGAAAGTGCAAAAATCCAGTGCCGTTAGAACAGACCTTGAACGAAAAGCACACATCAACTTGGCTTAACAACATCTCGGCTCTTCACTATCGGGGATTGTGGTTTCAAACGAGTTCACTGATGTAAATTTTGACGGAGCAAATACCAGCGTCACAGTCAATCTCAGATAAAAATGCGATCGCTTTATACCGCAAGATTCAGTTCGACAACGTACTGTCTATAATGAATTACCGATATTCCCAGGTGATCAACGATCTCTCTACGAAGTACCTAAAGGAAGCCATGGGCTACTGCAGGAAAGCCAAACAAGTAGCTGAAGATTGCAAGTTTCAAGAAATGATAGAGTGGTCCAGAGCCGTGCGAGGGATTTGTTGACGGAAGAGCTGGTGCGCGTACATTGCAGGAAGAGAGTCGGTACTAAAAAAGGAAAATAAAGGAACAGGGTAATTTGGTTGATACGATTTTAACGATATTTCGACGTTGTTTTACTAATGTTGTTGCAGCATCAGCCAACAGACATCGATGTAATACTCATTAACGGTTGGTTGTATAAAGTTGTCCTGCATAACTTATGATCTCAACCATATACCTTAACAGTGATTCAACGATGAAATTATATCGTTGTTGAAATAATGACTACGTTGTTTCATCGAAGGCGTTGTTCAATGTGCGTTTCAATCTATTTTTAAGGTTTGTTCCATGTTATAAACGAGGTTTTATTGCCATATTTGCACCAGTTTTTGTCTAGACGAATTTGTTGGCGCGACGTGAAGCAAAAACCAGAATTTGGCAACGTGATAGGTTAAAATTGACTGGCGAATAAATTCGCTGCGTGAGGAACCGTTCTTACTTTTTCTGCTCGCATGAACAACTTCGCCGAGTGGAAAACGGGCTTTTAGGCGCTTTGGGGCAGTAGAGTTACCAAATCCTCTAAATGAATTGGACGCTGAAATCGCATTTCTGAGACTCTAGCTTTCAAAAATTTCCCGGAAAACACAGCCTGGGTCGCCTTACATATACCCTAATATGGTTCCTCGGGCATTCCTCCTCAACTTTAATTTTTTAATGAATAAAAAGTTTCTAGCAAAGGGACTTTATGCACCTGAAACTTGACATCCTTCGAAGTTCGAAACATCAGAAATCTTTTAGCATTTTTCTAGCACAAAAATCTAAGTATCTTTATCAGTGAAGCAGATCATTTTGTGAAATTTTTATTAACTTTCCATGTCATTGGAAACACTATGGATTATTCATATGAAAACTTGCTATTATAGAATAAGCGACATTTTAAAATGTAATGAAGAAACTTCGAAAGAAACACAGGTTTAAAAAAAGAATCGTCTTCAACAGCATAAACTTTGATCGCACTTTTCTAAGCTTCTTACGCTTAATTTTTAAATATATAATTATTGAGCGACTATAGAGTGCGTTTTTGAAGTTTCTTCACCCCGTTTTCATGGTACTGGATCTGTGTGGTCACGAAATCAAGTTCGGACAGTTTTCTGTCATACTTATTCTTAGCACTTTTGCTATGATTAGTTGCTATTAAATTCTGTAGCGTTAAAAGCTATACTCCTCTTCCAACTACTCAATATCGTGACCATTAGAATCAGGTACAGTGTAAAATAGGTCTCAGTAAGTCATGTCCGTTCTTTATCAGTGTACAAAGAAACACGCATTTAACATTAATAAAATAAGTACATTGATTATTAAACATTAACATTAAGTATGTATATTATTCTGAGCCAATATAGTTGACATACAAAAAACTTGTTAAATTAATCATAGTCAATAGACATTAGAGGTCCTTACGTCACGCCAGAGTTGAACAATAATTTGCAATGCAATGTGGGAAACATGTGGGAAAAATTTACCTTGTATTTATACGCATTGAGAAACCACGTGACGTAAGCCCTTGTAAGGTCTATTCAGAACATGGTCTAGAAACCGGGCAAACTTCGAAGCGTTTAAAATGAGCTGTGACTTTGTTGAGTTGCCTTCACCGTGTACGCGAAGGCTTTTGAAATTTTGCCTACAATATTTCAATAGTATGGTTGAGTGCTTCATTATACCAAAAATTCATTGTCTTCACCTTGCTTAAGTCTGCATCAACACGAACAAAGACGTTGGCCGAGTCTCCAGACCAAATCTAGATTGACTTCGATTCGATGTTCGCTTTTATGCACTACACTGAACTAATTGAAATCGTCTCTCACCAACTCCCAGGTGAATGCGGGGATTTAACGGGAGATTAATAGCATTTTGTCACCTTATGATCAATGAAGTAATT
Organism: Muricea muricata; assembly: GCA_963855995.1. Classification (NCBI taxonomy): domain Eukaryota; kingdom Metazoa; phylum Cnidaria; class Anthozoa; order Malacalcyonacea; family Plexauridae; genus Muricea; species Muricea muricata. Next base: position 14,858,962 of record OY979718.1, on the reverse strand, counting down.
ACCAAAGCAAATGACATCAACCCGCATACGCCCGAGGGTTGGGAGAGATTATAAACTAGGTGTATAGACAATAGTTATACTTAGTTAACAATTGGCAAACCCTCGAAGTTCAGAAAGTTGTTGAAAACTAGATAAGTAACAGGTACTTTGTATTTGATTTTAGAAGAGTACAAAATGTTGACAACTTGTTTGTACGAGACATACAACTGTACCTTACGATAAATATTTGATTTTACGTATCAAGAATTACATGTGTACCAAAGTCGACTTGTTGACGGTTGACAACAGGCGGAGTAAATAAGATTTTGGCTACAAAATTTCATCTTTAATTTCGACTTGGTTTTGATGTTTTTCCGAGGTTATATAGTCTGAACACATATAGAGAATTAATAGATTTTCTGTAGATTTATGAGACTGATCATTTTATTTGTTTTATCGGATTAGTGGTTAAAGTTTATTGGTTTAGCGCGTTTATTAATTTACAGTTTATAGGGTGTTTATTGGTTTAGAGGTTATCTTCATCTTCTAATAAAACGATCAGTTTCACGAATCGAGACGGAAATGAAAATATCTTGAAGAGGTAGACTTGTAGTGCATGCAAGTTTAAAAAAAACTATCAATAGCCACAACATGCATTAAAATAATGCACTGTTTTGCCTGGTTTTTGACCAACTTACGCCAACCGTCCTTAGTCAACTACACTTAGGAGTCCTACAAGGTGTCCCAAAAATTCCGGTACCATTGACATATATATTGTAGTTCCAAATGGATTAAAAACAAAGAATTTGTAAATCATTAATTCTTTGATGATTTCCGGGCTTTTTGGACATCTTTTATATGTATATGTATAGATAAAGTTCCATACATAAAGTATATTATCGTATTCTGTGAACTTTTTATCAATAGTCTACCAATATTTTAAGTAAACGTCTTCTCCAGCAGAGAACAAGTATATTGCAGGCAACTAAATCACATACGTCATTGGCGCTTGTATGAAGACCAATGTTCATCGTATAGCCAAGCTCAAACTTTATATTCGTGGGACTCTGGTTTCTAAATAAGAAAGAAGCATGAGTACAGAATAACGAAAGACACAGAAATGTCACTAAAGTGTATTGTCGCCCAATTTTTGCACAACGCATATTCTTTTCATCACACTTGCTGGGAAGATGGTGGCGGAACTGTCACTTAACCAGAATCATTGCATACGACGTTGTCAACACCAGGTGAATAGTTGTAGGACTTCACGTCTATATATTAAACCGGTTCGGCTGCTTGGGGGAGAAAAACGTCAAAGGTTGCAACAGGCCTAGGAGCGAGACTAATCCGGGCTCAGATACACGATACAAGGTTTCTAACGGAGTTACATACGGAATTTTTTTATTTCAAAGCCGACTCCACATTTAAAATTAGAACAATGCTACAGATGTTGACAAAAACTGCGAATATGAAAAGTTCTAAGAGCAAATTGATAAGCATCTTAAGTTGATGTTACTCCGATGACAATCCGGTATCCTGTAATCGGGGCTTACATCTATCACCTTATTCTGTATATATACAATAAAGTAACGTACGTTTTCGATGATTTGAGGATAATTAAGCGAATTCCAGTGATTAAGCCCAAAACTTGCACACTTGTTGAGCAACATTCACCCTGCATAAAAGAAGAAAAATATTACTGAAATTTAATCAAATGAAATAAGCACACACGTCTTTAAAAACAGTTAATTCTGGTAGAAACATTCTAACTGCGTAAAAGTCACGTACGTTGCATGATCAATTCGACAGCGTCAGGCCCGTCTTCGGCAATCTTACTCAAAACTTGCAATTTAGGATTGGTTTCTTTGACTATATTCATCCTTCGTGCATAAAAAAAGAAGTTGTTAAGTAAAACGTTCAAAAAGTTCTTTAAAGTGATTTATACCAAGTGCAACTTCAAACATTTCACCAACGTCAGAGCTGCCTGCACTGAAAGCAATTTATATCGATATTAAAAAATATGGTCAGTATAAAAGAAACTGAAACACCAGTGCAAAAAGGTCTTTTAATCATTTTGTTCTATTTTTTACCAGTATTTACATTAATAAACGCGTCCGCCATGAATAAATTACAAACTTATGGAGTTAATCTTTGATTTACAAGTTATTTACAAGTTTTAAAAAAATAAATTTTTCATATCAATCATTTCAGAACCTAAAAAAAAAATTCTGGAGGACTTTTAGTTGTAGGAATTGACAGTTTAACGAGGGAATTAGCATTCTCAATTAATCGCTCCACTGAAAGCAACCCTCAATCTACAGTATATGCAATACATTCCTACAGAACAGCACACTGGACAGAAAAATAGTCGTTTTATTCATTTTTTGCGTTTACATATGAATTAAGATATTTAACATCAACCAAGCTTGCCCTCCACAATTGGAGCATATAGCAACTCATTAACTGAAACTTCGTTATTACAAGTGTCAAATATTTTAAAATTATTTACAATTTGTAAAACAAAACATCGAGATCGAATTGGATCTCTCAACTGCAGTCGATAGTTTCCCAGTCGAGCACCTAGAAGGAATAAATTCTGGAGGACTTTTAGTTATAGGAATTGACCGTTTAACGAGGGAAGCTTAATTCTCAATTAATCGCTCCACTGAAAGCAGCCCTCATTCTACATTATATGCGATATATATCTAAAGAACAGCACACTGGACAAAAATATAGTCGTTTTATTCAAGTTTGTGCATTTAGATATAAATTAAGATATTTAACATCAGTCAAGCTAGCTTCCACAATTGGAGCATATAGCAACTCATTAACTGAATCTTCGTTAATACAAGTGTAGAATATTTTTAAATTATTTACAATTTGTACAAAAAAATTCGAGATCAAATTCGATCTCTCAATTGAGGACGATAGTTTCCCACTCGAGCGCCTAGAAGGAATAAATTCTGGAGGACTTTTAGTAATAGGAATTCACAGTTTAACAAGAGAAGCTTTCTCAATTAATCGCTCCACTGAAAGCAACCCTCGTTCTACATTATATGCAATATATATCTAAAGAACAGCACACTGGACAGAAATATAGTCGTTTTATTCAATTTTGGGCATTTAGATATAAAGATATTTAACATCAATCAAGCTGGCTTTCACAATTGGAGCATATAGCTACTCATTAACTGAATCTTCGTTATTAGAAGTGTCGAATATTTTTAAACTATTTACAATTTGTAAAAAAAAACTTTGAGATCAAATTGGATCTCTCAACTGAGGTCGATAGTTTCCCACTCGAGCACCTAGAAGGAATAAATTCCGGAGTTTCCTTAGTTAACTATATTAGTTATTTCAGACTTATTTGGCCAACTTGCACTTCATGTTAGAAGAAACACAACAGACAACAGTTTCTAACTTTTATTTTTTGGAAAAAAAATACCTATTTACACAATACAAAAAATAGTTGAACCTTTTTTCGAAGCTTTTATTAGAGGATATAACTAAATATTGAGTAAAAGAAGGACTAAGAGAAGGAGGAAGATAAAAAGAAAATGATTTCTATGACAAACATACAATACGCGACAGACTGAATTAATTCAACTTTATTCCTTCCATAAATATATCTATTTACACTGAAGGTACGATTGCAATTTGTTGCAACATCATCACAATCATCATCGACTTCGCCTTTTGAGGCCAATATGTTTTATATGAAATTTTGGAATGTTCGAAAATGAAATTTGACATAGATGATGCCAAATTTCCATACAGTTTTGTATTAAACCTGTGTACAGCATATTTATGAAATTAAAATTCGACAAATATCATGCCAAATTTTCTAATAACTTGTGCTTTTTTGTCTTAAAATAATTTTCTTCATGTATGTGTTTATTATTTGAAACAAAAATTCGACAAATATGATGCCAAATTTTTTTAAAATCTTGTGCGTTTTTGTCTTAAAATGATTTTTTTCCTATAAATTTTCTAATATCTTATGCGTTTTTGCCATAAAATGACATTTTTCATGTGTATGTTATGCAAAAATTTAAACAAAAATTCGACACATATGATGTCAAATTTCTAATACCTTGTGCTTCTCGTATTATTATTTTAAAACAAAATTCGAAAAATATGATATCAAATTTTGTTAAGTTGCATGTTATTTGATTTAAAATATATTTTAAGTAACTTGCACGTATAATACACGTCTTACAAAAGGGGACACCCTCGTGTGATAATCAGCCTACTATTGAATGAATCATCATCTTACAATATATGTCTACAATTTAATTAAAATTTTATCATGTGCATATGATAAGTTATCACGATGTACATCTATAATAACTTGTTTATTTCGCAACCTAGCGCAGGAGCAGGGCAACCCCCCAATTATAAACCTATGTTATCGTTATCTTATTAAATGTATAAATAAACTACATAAGCATGACGTATACATAACAATAATTCGTTCCCTGGTGATCTCCTATTTGCTCCAAGATTTCATGCAAGAATCTTTAAAGCAATACTAGAGGCATGCACTGAAGCTTACAATGAACTTTCCGGATTTTCGGAACTAAGCAATGTTAGTCAGGTAAGAACTTAGCCGAACCAGGAAAAACATTACTCTAGTTCAGTGACTATGCACCACTAGCAGTAAAGCACTTCTCCCTTTATCATGCAGGGGCCCAGGGACCCAGTGAAATTTACTGCCAGTAGAGACACTCAGCCTACAAAAATATTTTGCAATGAAGAAGAAAACCTAGACATGCGCATTTGCGACCACCAGGGCTACTCTAACCTGACGACGTCTTCTTACTTGTGATGACGCTTCGACTTTAATCCCTTGCGTAGACTTAAATCCATAATAATCCGTAATAATCCACAGTAATAATCCACAGTAATAATCCACAATAACAATCCACAATAATAATCCACAATGATCCACAATAACCATAAACCATCAAGGTCCACGTTGACAACGATTGAAATTCACGTCTTGATGTCCACTTATTCACAACTAAAACGACAAGAGAATAACATGAGCATTTCATTATGCTAATAATTGTTTCTAGGGGCTGGTTGTATAAAACTCTAACACTTTTTCGACCACTGTTTTGTAGTTAAATAGTGGTGATTAAGTACAAAATACGTGGTTCTGATTGGTTGACGTTTCTACTACTCATAGTTAACTTTAATCACTTTTTATACAACCGACCCCAGATTGCTAAATGCTAAAAACTTTTAAACGGAATGACAGATTATACTGATGGGAGAGAATGGAAGGAGAAAACCGATTTCTATATTTGTGCGAAAGTGGATAAGATATTTTTGTGACACGAAAAGTAAAAGTAAATCGCCTATTAAAATTAAGGGGAAAATTTTCAATAGAAAAACCCGCCACTCGGCCTTGCATCTTTAAATGTTTCTAAGTTAAAGCAAAGACAAAAATACCTCAAATCTGGTCCATAAATGTCATCTAGAAAGCAATTTTACTATGCTTTCGAAGTGCACGATGAATTATTGGCTGGCATTGCATGCCGTTGCAACTTCGGAATGATTCCACTCGTGCAAGTGAGACAGTCGCCGGGACAAAGTGAAATTGGTAGTTTGAATGAGGTGTCTGACCATTCGAGTTCGCAGCGACATCTCTCTTTCTGAATATGTCTCTTTGTGATTGGTTGTGATAAAAATAGCGGCTTCTCATTAATTGGAATATCACGAGTACTTCGACAACGACATTTGAAGAACCATCAGTCAATTCTAGAAATAAATAATATTACAATTATAACGGAAAATTATTGTTACAGTAAGATTAACCCGCCCATCTGTTTTTATGGTCCGTTAAACGTTTCTGAAGCTAACATCAATTACAAAAAAAGACAAAGCGATATAATACCTAAGAGCCGCTCCACAGAAGCAATCAAGAAAGCAATTTTTCTATGTTTTCGGAGTGAATGGCGGTTACTCGGCTACCTAGCTGATACTGGAGTCGCAATGTCGGCAGTCGGTATTGTCCACTTGTACATGTAGATGGTCTCCTCGTTAAAGAGCATGGTATTTCTGGGTATCTCATAAAGCCCCCCAAATTTGAACTTTCCTTCTGAATTGCATGTCTCTTGCTGATGGGCTGTGACGAAAACGGCGATCTTACGACAATATTACGACAATGTTCGCTGATTACAACATTTGATTTACAATCGTTTTGATCAATCTGAAAGTAAAAGATAAAGAAAAATTAATCATAATTAACAATAGGGTGTTGTCTTACTAAGAACTGATAACTGTTGGTACATAGTGAAACAATAGAAAAACACTCCCGACTCGAAAGTAAAACAAGATTTACAGGTGACGGTTATTGAAAGTCCAGTTAGCTTAGCCCCGTGAAATTCTCATAAGAAAATTTCGCAACAGCTTGTTTATAAGCTTGGAATTATTTATTAACATATTATGTTTATAGATCAGTGGTTGGTTCAATTAGTATTTGAGATCATGAAATAAATAAAATAGTAGCGAGTTAGTAACGACCAAACCTCGTACCCAGGGTCTTTTACAGACGCCCAGCGCTGCGAAAAACACACTGGGCGAGGTACACCATAGTTAATAGAGCTAGATGGTTTGGAAACTCATTGGAACTACAATATAAGTCATTATCTATGTTTTTGTTCTGGTTTATGCAGGAATGAGGTCCTTCGTCGTCACGTGCGTATTGTATTTTCACCTAACTAACCAATAGCAACGTTTTAGGAAATTTAGCCATCCGCGACTTGAACAATAGGGTAATTTAAGAATTCCTATTGGTGGATTTGGCGAAAACACAATACACACGTGACGATGAAGAACCATATTTTTGAATAAACGTTGACCAACATAGACAATGAGTTTTATTGTTATTCTAATGAGTTTCCAAACCATCTTCTCTATTAACTATGGGTACACTGGACACTGGACTTAGATACAGAAAACCTTGCCCTGTATAAAGCAAAATTCAAAAAACAACAAAAGCAAATATACAATACCTAAATTGTTTTCCATAGACGCCATCAAGAAAGCAATTTGACCATGCCTTCGACGTGAAATACTTGCATATTGTCGCCGCAATTTCCGAATGATCACCTCGACCATGCATGTTGAACACGAAGTTGTAGGCATGCAATAAAGCTTTCGGAATTTCAACTATCTTTCTGATGAGGAATGCATGTGCTTGCTTCTGGTTGCCTCTGATTGGGCTCTAACTACGTTTGGCTGGTCATGATATCTGTTCCCATCCCTACTGGGTGCGTATCTAATTCTTTTTATTCTAAAAAGAGATAAGCAAGAAAAATAAGTCACAGTTGAAAAACCTGGCGTGTAATGAGCAGAGTACAGTCAACTGGTTTGGTCTATATTATACAGCCATGTTTGAAAAGGGGCAGCGGTCAGACTAGAACCGAAAATGTGTTGTATTCAAAATTTGCTTAGATAGATATTACAACACAACGACGACAAACACGACGAACGTCTTCACGTATCTTTGCTGAAACGAACCACGATCTTTGCTAACGACAAAAGGATTTTAAACGACAAATAAAAACACTTCAGGACAGCAAACTTACCCCCACGTGTAAAGACCCTGAGCAAACGATTTCACTTCAAGAGTTGACAAAATTTCCTGAGGCAATTTCTACCTAAAATTCAGCAAAATCTCATAGTTAGTATGTTTGTTAGCGAGTTATATGCAAGCAAAACTAAGTAAAAATAGACGTGTTAACTAACAAGTGTGGTAGACAAAGGCGGTTCGAACCGGTTCGGGGCAGAACTCGCGTCCTGAACTTCGTGTGACTCGAATATTTGACTAACTTGTAAATAGACGAAGAATATAAAGTACAAACCTGGTAGCTTCGTAGAAGCCGCGACGAAAGCAACTTTGCTTTGCTTTCGATGTAGAAAATATTTGGCTCAGGACTTCACCGCAATTCAGCTTCTAATGCACACATCTCAACGCCTGGGAGAAATTGCTTGAGCAAGGACTTTGGGGCGTTTGAAAAAGCAAGCAAATTTGAATTTGCCTCGCACGTGAGTACACACTATCGCCCTCCTATTGGTTGGAACAATAAATTATTCTAATTCGTCGTGATAACAATAGAAAGACTTTGACTTCCGAGGTAAATTTACGATCCCACAATCAAAAACGTCCACATATTCTTCTTACACTTATTGCTTTACAGATATATATCTTAACGTCTCGGATCGCATATATCTAATGAATTTCTCAATAAGCTTTAAAGAACAAGCAAAATTTCAACAAGAATAATTGTAACCGTCCACGGGAAAACCAACGTTAACGATCTTTCGTTGGAACGAAAAATTCAACGAACGACTAACGAACGGTGAACGATCGGTGCGAAATTTTCAACGAACTACTCGAACGTTTCATCGATTTGGACTGAAAATTGCGAACGATCAAAGGCCAAAATTCACACGGTTTCCTGAACGACTTTTCGCGAACGTTCGAACGAACGACCTTGCTTTCGTTCGAAATTATTATGCCTTGCGTCATCAAATTGTAATAATTATTAAAATAATTTTACAGCTAGCATTTGCATGCGCGCAAATCTGCATGTAGTTATAACACAAGGCCTTAAAAGTTGATGTCGCAGCCGGTCAACAATTAAGATATGGCTGAGAGCGAGCAAGACCTATTATTGGTATATATCCATGCAGTAGGCTATAATTGTATTAGTAACATTTGATGCATAGTTATAGGGCTGAGTACATTTCAGAATTATTTTCAGAATAATATCCATAACGGTAACATATTAGCTAAAGAGCTATTCTCATCGTGTCCGCACATCAGAAGAAGATAAACCCCCCGCAACATGTTGTCAATGATAGCTTTTCGTATTCAGATAGCTATATCAAGGCCTTACTCGTATAAACATGTCACAACGCATGCATATATATACTGTAATATATACTAACCGTAGTTTACGAACGGCTGGTTAAATGTTTACCGACACATTATAATCTTTATTCTCATGATGTCTTGCCGTGTCTGAAATTATATCGTTCATTTGAGAGCACGGTATTTATGCTTAGCCGCGGTCGGTTTTTATCCTATGTAATCAATTCATTCGACTAATAATTCCAGCCACAACTATCAAAATAACATGCATCATGACTTTATTTCAACATAGTCATGAAGGCATGAATGGTTAATATTGAACGACTGAATATTGAATTTAATTCTAGATAGTTACACTAATATATAAGTTCTTAACATACCTCGCGAGATTCCTGTACGTGCGTCAATTATAAACTGCATAGTAATTCTAATGTGGACTTGATTCAAATTTTCAACAGTCTAAGGACAATATGACGGTCATGGCTAAAGGGGATGAACGAGAGGTAGGTTTTCAAGATGGCGGCTGTTTTTCAAGATTCTTAAAACGAGAACGAATCAACAACCAGACATTTATAGCACTCCTAAATTGTGGTTAGGTTTAGGGTAAGGGTTAGGGTAAGCTTTAGGAATGATATAAATGTTTGGTGTTGAGACATTCACGTTTTAAGAATCTTGAAAAACAGCCGCCATCTTGAAAACCTACCTCTCGTCCATCCCCTTTAGCCATGACCACAATATGACTGGGACTGAGACGCTGGTCTTTTCGACAATACTAGGTTGAATCGTGTCAACATTCTCAATATTAGTTAACATGCACAACTTGACGAAAACGAACGAATAGCCTCATTAGCTGAACGATAAGGTTGCTTAAACGCGTATAAACTCGCTTGCGTATTGGTCGACACGAGAAATTATGAATTTTCGTCAAGTGATTAAGGTGATATATTCAAATCATGCACTGAACAATGTGCGTAAAAACATCAATCCTTTCAAATTCTGATGAAAACCTAATTGATCAGTCAGACAACGCGTCTGTAAGTTGTTTTGTGTCATACCGTTAGAACGTAACTTCCCATGCGCTTATAAGAGCTTAGAATTAATGTACTGCACATTTATTTAAAGCAATTATTGCTGTGAAGCTTGCACAAAGCTAATGCCTGTTATGGATGATTATTAAATTTGAAAGGGTTTACTTATTTTATATTCATTCTGCGTGTCATTTCATCATAAGAAAGGTGTTATAGTAGCTAGTGGATTATGAAGCTTATGGTAATTTTTAAACCCTTGGGAGGTTACAGACAATTCCACATGTTTTTAAGAGAACAAGCTATAGGGAAACACAATTATTTTAAAAACAAGTTTATAAGAATGCCTCCGCGGCCAAGAGTAAGAATTGGAAACTTAGAAGGAAGACTTATTGCAGAGCAATACCAACAACACGGTCCTTTGTGGGATATTATAGTAAATGGAATTAACAGACATCCCGAATTTCAGCAGTTACCACACAACGTGCAGGCCATCTACAACAATCACGGTCGTCGTAACTCTGTGCGTAGGCGAGTTCGAGACTACGTTCATGGTGAAGTACGGCAGTAAGTACCGTTGTCAAACATTGATGTTGTTAATGCATGAACAAAATACCCATATAATTTTGTTTGTATTTATGTATGTATTTCCTGTATATTTCAGGGGTCTAATAGAAAGAGTGGAGGAAATGAGATATGCAAATTTTGCAAATCCTGAGCGACTTCGAAAAGCTTATCAGGCGATAAGGAATCGTTTACAAATGCCATTGCCTCAACAAGTTCCCGTTCCTCGACAACCACAACCTCAAGCACACTTTATCCAACTAGGTCAACCTCAGCAACGAGCAGCTCAACCACACCTCATTCAACCACGTCAACCTCGACAAGCAGTTGTACCACCAGCGTGGCCTGGACAACGTCCACTTCAACGAGCAGCTCAACCACTTGCTCAGCCTGAGCCACATCCACCTGAAGAAGCAGTTATGCCACCAGCACAGCCTGAACCACGTCCACCTCAACAACCACCACCAAATGAACCTTTGCAACAACCCAACGGTGAAAATGATGACCTTCCACCGCTTTATGATGAAAGTGAAGATGAAAACGATTTTCATGCGCCACACATTGAAGAAAACCGCGGGCTAAATGGAGCTGTTGGTAGACCCATTCATGTCCCAAATGTAGAAGGAAGACGGCCGTATCATGCTCTTGCACGAGAAAACACCGAAGCGTTAAACTTGTTTTTAACCAGAGACTTGCCTGTTATAACACATCAACTGCAGGAAACGATGGAAAGATTAGACCAACTTATAAGGCGGCAAATGGAAAATCAAATATAGGTTAATCATAGCTTTGTTAAATTGTGTGTATTAGGCCGTTCGCCGTCGTTCGAAAATGTGGCTAGAAAACAAATTTCATTAAGCATGTCGTGGAACTGAGGTAACTTTGCAGAACATAACTTTTTCAAACACGGGGAGTTCGAATCTGAAAAGTTGCCGCTCCTCTGACCCGCAGTTTTTTCATAAAATCCATTTTAATTCTCACTCTTTCAACACGCTTCAAATAATCTCCCGCCATTTTGAATTCCTCAATATTCCGTTTGCAATCGCTCAGAATGGTGATTATTCTGTCCCAGATCCCTCAACTCGCGGTAAATTGTCATTCTAACCGATAGAATTGCTAAAATCATTCACTTTGTAAACACATGGCTTCTTACAAAGCTGCTAGTCATGTTTGTGTTGTGAAGTCCATTTCCACGGCAAATGTAGAAATAAAAGAGCTACCAAAAGGGATATATTAGCAAAAATTATTGAGACATAAGAAAACAGTGCTTAAACCTATTTTTATCATATAAAAAACTCACAGAAGTCGACGATTCAGGTAATATAAGTAAGCTTGAGAGACCTAAAACCACCCTTGCCAATGCTGGTCGAAAACGTTTGTCAGAGGAAAGCATCGGACAACCAGGAAAGTATAACTAATAATAAGTTATCAGCAATGTTGTGCTTAAGAGCCAAGTAAAACTGCAGCAAAAATGTTGCCTTTGGCTTTGACCAAAAATAGGTAAAATCAATAATAGTCCACCTTCAGCATGCATTCATTAACTGTACATAACCTCCCAGGATAAATAATTAGTTGACAATTTTTAAATATCAGAGAGTTTTGCAACAATTGTTTTCATGTATTCATTAAGCGTTAACGCTTGAAACTTCTGTTTTAAATGTTTTGTTCCTCACTTTCCAATAATATTATTAGAACTACAAATAAAATATATATTGTCTTCAATGTGTCCAGTTACTTCAGTGCACAAGAAACATGAGGTCTGAAACACTAACAGTAACATGCACTAAAACACTTATCAACCTAAGTTGAAAATAAACCGACAGAACAATCTTCAATAAAGGGGGTTTTCAACCAAACCTCCCATAAAAGAGACTCAATTTATAGCTAATTAAGTGTCCATTAATTTCACTAAGAGGCTGCTCAATATATATAAACAATCCCTGTTCAATGTATATAAACAAGGTGACAAAATAGTGCACCGAATATCGTTTTTACAATGGAGTGTTATTGCAGCAGTTGCGATATCACTGGTGGGGTAATACCCCCCAGTTACAAGTTGCAAGAGGGATATCTCTCAAGCCAATGCCTAATTAAATTTTCCTGGAAGGTATCTAGAAGTGAGAGGTGTTTCCAACATGTTTCCAACCTATGTGTTACATTAGAATCACATATACAATTGACCCTAATAACAACTGATTTTAAAAGGGAATTGTTGGTGTCCCTTGTGCACATTTTCTTCTACTCTTGGCAGGCGAAGTGAAAGCTCTAGCAGGCGTCTTGTTCCTGTTTACCAAAATAATCGAGTTTTTTTTTGCATCAGAAAAAACCAGTAGCAGCTCTACAGTTCTATGCTTTCTATGACAAGCATGCTATTGTTATACTTTTATCATTACATTATCTCCGAAATCAGAAATCGCTTTTAATAGTTACAGTCTGAGATACTATGTTGCATTGTGACAACTTCCATTCAAGGTAACCCAGATTGAAAAAAGCCAGATGGAAATGTCATATCTGTGATGTCTAAAGCCCAGGCTGTTTACAGATTGAGCAAATTTAGGGAAAAACATTTGAAGATGGATAAGGACAATTAATCTATTACCTTTTTCAGAACTGGAAATAGAATGAATTTGTCCGTTTCTTTCCTATTACAAACGTTTTCGTCCAGCATTGGCAAGGATGGCTTTAGCTCTCTCTTTAAAGTTTACTTGTAATAATAGTAAACTTGTCTGAATAGTAGACTTTTGCGAGTTCTGTTTATGATAAAGACGTATGTAAGCACTGCTTTATTATGTCTCAAAATTTTTTGCTAATATCTCTTCTAATTTCTCCATTTTTGCCGTGGAAATGGACTTCACACACACAAACATGACTAGCACCTTTGTAGGGAGCCATGTGTTTACAAAATTAATGATTTTAGCAATTTCATCGGTTAGAATGACAATTTACCGCGAGTTGAGGGATCTGGGACGAAATAATCAGCATTCTGAGCAATCTCGTTCCCCGAGCCTGCGATCCCTTGGGAAGGAAACGGAGGCTCTGGGACAATCCGTGATCGGCATACAAAAAACTGTATGTCGTCTGTACTGCGCATGCGTTGGAAATAAATAGGTTCAATAAGCCGTAATTGCCACAATAGCCTTTTTCGAAAGTTTTTTGGAACAGTATTTTTACTATTTTGTTTGTAATGTCAGTGGAAAATATTAATTTATTTCATTCTGTGTTGGACGAAGCGTTAGAGCGCCTGGGTAAGAAGAATCTCTATTTGAAGGGGAGTCAATATGAAGCGGTAAAGGCTGTTGTTGTCGAACGGAAAGACACGATTTGTATCTTGCCTACTGGTTACGGAAAGTCACTTATATACCAGCTTCTTCCCTTCGTCTTTGACGCTTACTTGGGTTACGAAAATACGAGCTCAAGTATCATTGTAATTTCTCCACTAAACGATCAGATCACAAAGCTAAAAGCAACTCATGATGGCAGCATGACGTCGCAGTGGGATCGATATTTGAATAGATTATAGATAGTTCGTCCGAGCCAAATGTTCGCTCATCCTGAAGCATTGTTGGAGGATAAGAAAATTTTCCAGAACATTTTGAAATCCAAAGTATACCAAACTTCTGTGAAAGCTATCGTTGTTGATGAAGCTCATCTGGTTGAAGAATGGTGAGAATTTTGATATAATATTTCAAAGACATTATAATGTTGCTAGTGGATCTTGTATATGACTCAGAATATCATATAACATATATGGGCATTTACTGTCGTCGATACCGTTGATTTAAAGTAGGACCTGACATACTTACTGTAGTAAATAAAAATCAATAATCAATATTTATTACTTAATTGACACCAATTGAAATTGATCAATTTGTTTGATTACAACATTAAAGTATGTATTAAATCAAATTATGACATTGCCTGTTTCATTGCACATGCATATTTACAGAGGATTTATTTACCAATGAAAATTGATAATCAACTGATGAAAGACATGCAGCAACATGGTGTGTTTGTGGCTAATAAACCAGGCACGGATGAATTGTTTAATTTTTTATATGTATTGGTAATTGTACTTTGAGGCACAGAGCCAAGATTTTTTTAATTACACCCAAAATTTAATAGAATATCTTCAAAAAGGTCTTGATGATAACTTCCATTTTTTGTTTACTGTAGGAAGGAATTCAGACCTTGGTATGAAAAAGTTGGTATGCTGACACTTATCTTTCTGAAAATTCCATTTTTAACTATGACAATGACTGCCACTGTTTGATGATAACCATGCCTATATGTAATTTTTGAAATTTTAAAGAGCATTAAAATTTAACTTATGTATTATAATCCTTTGTACCCTGTCTAATATGGTGTATGCATGTTCATGTGTCAGTGTTAAGTTAGTTAAGACCTTTAAAGAATCATGTCTTAAACTACATGTACTAATAAAAAAGTCTAATAATAAAAAAAAAATGATAAAAAAGTCTAATAAAAAAGTCTATTTCTTACACGGGAGGATCCAAAAGATGTAATTTATGTTTGGACGAAAAAAAATACTATTTTGAAAGAAAAAAACAATTGCTTGCTTAATAAAAGATCGGAAATAGTTTTGGCCTGCCAACACAAACAGGTAAACAACCTAAACAAAGAAAGGAATGCATGCTATTCAACCACCCATGCGCCCACGTTTCTGCCTTGAGCATAAAAGAAGCTCACACATTTTCGAAATTTGTCTACCCCCTGAAGATTCCTCCTGGATGAAACAGAATGTAGTGGTAAGTTTTTGAGGTATTTTGCACGATTATACATTTCGCTCTGTCTATATGTCATTAAGCGCTCTTTTGTATTTCGCAAACCAAAACTAGCACATACTTAGTCATATGTATATATAGTATATTTATTAGTATTGTACCCTTTTCTATTTGCTGGCAAAGCCAGCCTGACAATTTGTCATGCTCTGCAAATTTTAAATCATTCAAGAAATTGATTGTTCCAATGGGATATGAACACAGAATTATTTGCACAGCATGACCAAATTGTCAGGCTGGCTTCCCTGCTGTATATAATCTGTACATTGACTATAAGGAAACATAATTTTGCTTTTGCACTTTTCTGCTTTCACAAGTTCATTCACCTGGACTGTGATGTTTTTTGATGATACTAAGTCATACGAGTTATAATATATTGTGGAAGATGCTGGAAGTCCATCTCGTCTACATCTACCAGCTTCTTGAAAATATTCTTCAATGGTGTGAGGAACACCAATGTGAATGACTCTTTGGATGTTATTGATATCCACACCAATACCGAAAGCCAGTCACGAAAAGTAACCTTAACTTGGATTTACCACTCACAAGATCCTGTACAATCTGCTCCCGTTCATGCTCTGGGTAATTAGCATGAAACTGGGAAAACAATCTACTGATAGCAACATGACTAGTTCCAACTGGTTCATATTGTAAATGGCCCATCACATTACTCGCCAATAAAAAACATTCCCTAATGACTTTCAAAGTGCCATAAACTATTGTGAGAGGAAAATCCAAATGTGTTGCTTTCAACTCTTGAATAAGTGGGGATAAAATAGGTTCAAGTTTATCATCCCCTCTGTCAGGCCTTGGCAGTGCACTGAAGAAAATATTAGGGTGGTCAGGGCTTTCTTCAATTTGCACTGGATAAATTAATCCAAGGCTAGTTGCAATATCCTTCTTCGTCTTCAATGTGGCAGTCACTGTCATAGCTAAAAATGGAATTTTCGGAAAGATAAGTGTCAGCATACCAACTTTTTCATACCAAGGTCTGAATTCCTTCCTACAGTAAACAAAAAATGGAAGTTATCATCAAGACCTTTTTGAAGATATTCTATTAAATTTTGGGTGTAATTAAAAAAATCTTGGCTCTGTGCCTCAAAGTACAATTACCAATACACATAAAAAATTAAACAATTTATCCGTGCCTGGTTTATTAGCCACAAACACACCATGTTGCTGCATGTCTTTCATCAGTTGATTATCAATTTTCATTGGTAAATAAATCCTCTGTTAATATGCATGTGCAATGAAACAGGCAATGTCATAATTTGATTTAATACATACTTTAATGTTGTAATCAAACAAATTGATCAATTTCAATTGGTGTCAATTAAGTAATAAATATTGATTATTGATTTTTATTTACTACTGTAAGTATGTCAGGTCCTACTTTAAATCAACGGTATCGACGACAGTAAATGCCCATATATGTTATATGATATTCTGAGTCATATGCAAGATCCACTGGCAACATTATAATGTCTTTGAAATATTATATCAAAATTCTCACCATTCTTCAACCAGATGAGCTTCATCAACAACGATAGCTTTCACAGAAGTTTGGTATACTTTGGATTTCAAAATGTTCTGGAAAATTTTCTTATCCTCCAACAATGCTTCAGGATGAACGAACATTTGGCTCGGACGAACTATCTATAATCTATTCAAATATCGATCCCACTGCGACGTCATGCTGCCATCATGAGTTGCTTTTAGCTTTGTGATCTGATCGTTTAGTGGAGAAATTACAATGATACTTGAGCTCGTATTTTCGTAACCCAAGTAAGCGTCAAAGACGAAGGGAAGAAGCTGGTATATAAGTGACTTTCCGTAACCAGTAGGCAAGATACAAATCGTGTCTTTCCGTTCGACAACAACAGCCTTTACCGCTTCATATTGACTCCCCTTCAAATAGGGATTCTTCTTACCCAGGCGCTCTAACGCTTCGTCCAACACAGAATGAAATAAATTAATATTTTCCACTGACATTACAAACAAAATAGTAAAAATACTGTTCCAAAAAACTTTCGAAAAAGGCTGTTGTGGCAATTACGGCTTATTGAACCTATTTATTTCCAACGCATGCGCAGTACGGACGACATACAGTTTTTTGTATGCCGATCACGGATTGTCCCAGAGCCTCCGTTTCCTTCCCAAGGGATCGCAGGCTCGGGGAACGAGATTGCATTCTGAGCGATTGCAAACGGAATATTAAAGAATTCAAAATGGCGGGAGATTATTTGAAGCGTGTCGAAAGAGTGGAATTAAAATGGATTTTATGAAAAAACTGCGGGTCGGAGGAGCGGCAACTTTTCAGATTCGAACTCCCCGTGTTTGAAAAAGTTATGTTCTGTAAAGTTTCCTCAGTTCCACGACATGCTTAATGAAAGTGAACGATATCGGGTCACGGCGAACGGCCTATATCCCGTTCGTTTTAGTTAGTAAATACGAAAATTTAAATATTTGCTAACCATTAGCAAATTCACGAGGTTTTATGTTCTTTAGAATTCATACAGTACTGCACAATAGTCATTCGCACAATTGCAGTAGACAACAGTGGTGTACAATAAACGATTTTACTTTAGTCTTAGATTGTGGGAAACATACACATGGGAAATATACATTAAGTATATATATACATATATACGTAAAAGAGGTTCATTATTGGGCCTGTTTCAAACGTCGAATGTTGCATGAACCGAATGCAATTCAAACAATAGATGGTTAGATGGGGTTTCTCATTATGTATTGTTTGAAATTGATTTGGCACATGCACAATTCGACGTTTGAAACGGGCCTTACTTGTGCTTTTTGCTTGTTTGGCTTACTCTTAGTACTCCACTAAATGTTTGCATATGCATTTGCTATATAGGAAAGAAAATTGTGACTAAACATGCTCCATAAAAACATAAACATGCATATTTTTTCATGTTTTTTGCTGCAAACCTTGGGATGTATATCGTTTGTTCTGGAGACACACTTCGAGTGCGCGTGCTAAAAGTCTTTAAGACTACGACTATTCAAAGACAAAGAAACGTACTATGTATATGTCAGCATTTGAAATGCAATTATTGCATTGTGCAGTATTTAAAATGCGAAATAGAATACAAATTAACTCATACAACACGCAACGAGTAATGAATGTCAGCCACATTGACAAAAGGTCAGAGTTTAGGGGGTGTCGTGTGGTGTTGGGAAGCAAAATATGTCTCTGCGCCAAACACGCACACAATTCTGTAACGATTGGAAACATCCAACGCTGGTGGCGCCAAATATGGTGCACAGCGCCATACTCCTTCATTCGTCGAATGCAGTGCTCAATTCGCACCCTAACTCGATGAAGCTCCAAATTGAAGAGCTGTCGCTGTTGCCTGCCAGCTATCGCTGCCTCACGCCACGGTGTAAGAAGGGGATATTGTTCAGGGTAGCCTTTGTCTGCCAGGATATACAATTCGTGTGGGAGATGCAGTTCCTCTCCTGGTCCAATGCGTGGCATCATGTGGAAATGCGCGCTGTCATTATTGTGCCCCAAAAACCCCGATTGAATAAACACAATATTTCCGTGGTTGTCCATGATAATCTGCGTAGAAAGTTGTAACACCGACAATGGCCGCTATAAAAATGTTGTTGAGGCTCTATTCCGGGTCTTTGGATCTCGTGTCTAGTTCCATCAATAATAGCAACAGCTCCAGGAAATAATTCCCAGTGATTTGCTATGTCAATCCACTGCTGATGTGTAGGCCATTTTAAAGGTAAAATAGTGCCATAATAATGGAACAATCATACGTACTTCTCTTTGCACCGTTGTAGGACTGATCATAAACATACCACTGAGAATGGCAACTTCAGGGTACATTCTTAGCCAAATTATCACTAACAAAATCCTGTTACTCATGTCCAATATGTATGGGTAGTCCATCTGTCTTCTATCCCCCCCCTTCTCGATTGTGAGTAAATTGTTGGGCCCACATCATGCACAATCTGTAAAAAGGACTCGACACTTTCCCCCATTAACTTCCAAAACAGGTGTTCACCTAGTGCCTTAATTCATTGAAAAAGTCGCGACCATTAAACGCTGAACGTACAACATTAGGAAACACTACTCCTTCGATACGTGCCCTTGGGATGCTGGCTTGGGGACATGTTGTTATCAAGAATAATAATTAGCAGAAATTCCCGAGTAATAAAGTAGCAGCTGTTAAAAGTGCATTGACATCGTTTCTGCCGTTGTTTACACAAATGTATCTTTCTTCTTCTAACAATTCAATACTTCCACTCAGCACAGGTATATGCACAGACAATAAAGCATTAAACAAAACTGCTAAACACTGACAAGCGGTTGTAACCACATATAAGTCGTCCGCCACAGCTGTGGACGTGGTTATGCTTTTGAACTTATTTCAAACGTACTCGTATAAACTTAGGGATAAACATTAACATAACTGAATATTCGTTCGTTTTCGTCAACTTGTGCATGTTAACTAATACTTTTGACAATAGTACAGTAATAAACAATGACAGGAAAAGAACTAATCATATTTAATTGAGTTGTGCTGACAGACATATATATAACACAAGTGCGCTTTGCTTGTAATGTATGCGGTTTCATGAAGGCTGAATATTAGTCGAGACGTTGACCATAAATCATAATGAAATTGAGCGGAGTTTCCAGCATTTTGTGTTAAAACACATAGCGATTACCGAAAATTGCGCATGGATATAGACAATATGCTTACATCGGTGTTCCAAAGGGGGTTCTACGTCTATAGAAAATGAATACAAGTAGCTATGCCTCACAAAATGAAATACACTGAAGACAGCATGCAATGCTTGATTGCTTATGACACAGAAACATACCTGGTGAGTTACAATGTATATGTATACAGTATATATATATATATATATATATATATATATATATATATATATATATATATATATATATATATATATATATATATATATATATATATATATATATATATATATAGATATATATACATATATATATATATATATATATATATATATATATATATATATATATATATATATATATATATATATATATAATATATATATATATATATATGTATATGATTTAATGATTGATTTAATGATTTAGGAATAGAAACTGAATTGCAGCTACAGAGCAGCTGAATTGCTCAGTTATCGTTAGCTAAAAGTACAAATACATATATTACTCATACAAATTCTTGCTAAAGATTAAGAACTATTAAAAGTTTGCACACTACTTGGTATAAAACTATTTTTAAAACGGTTAGAAAAATATTGAAACTGTGTAAAATTAGCAGTATTTCTGAGACTGTTATTACGTTTCTCTGGGAGAAGATAATGCAATTTATGACTTGGATTAGTCATTTTACCAAAGTAAGATTGACAAAGTTTATGTCGTCTTTGTGAAAGACTTGGGAGTAAGGTGGCTTCCAAAGATTCCCTATAGGATAGATCGGGGTGGATTATTCGTAATACTCGCTTTTGAATACGTTCAATTTCATCTGAAAGGTATTGGGTGATACCATAACTCCAAGCTTGGCAGCCGTATTCCAACACAGGTCTTATGCAGGTTGTAAAAACAGTTAAAAGTGAATAGCGATCAACACCAGAGCGTTTTAAAAGGCGAAGGAAATAGAGGCGTTTAGAGGCTTTTGATACTATATGGGTTATATGAGTGTTCCATTTGAGATCAACAGAAATGTACATATATACGAAGCGTCTGACAATATATGCGCTACATACTATAATTTGTTAAACATTTCAAGTAGACTCGTCTAGGTCTTAGGAGAGATCTTAATTGCGTGACAAATGCTATTAACTTTTAATTTCCTCTTGGCAGCCAAAATTTATAAAATAACTCGAGTATTTTCTGCGCGCTAGCAAAAACAATTGAGGTAACAAACCAATATATAGCTACTCGTGCTAAAATACAACGAACATTTTTTATACACTTATAATTCCAACATGACAATCATGCATGATAATCTTCATGATGTATATCTATATGCAGGTATGTGTCGACTGTGCTGTGATGACCTTGTGTAATATAAGGTCAACATAACACAGTCGACATATTATACGCACTCATTTTTTGAAGATGAACATTAAGCGACCAAACCGCAAAGTGAACCAAACAATAGACCGGTGTACATACTCTATCAATCGTTCACTTTGTATATTCACGACAGATCACGAATGTAAACTAGGCTTTACTGTTTGTTAAAATATAATCGTACTATTGTATGTATACAATATAATGTATTCACAATTAAGCAGCTGAGGCATTCGATGCGCAGTAATAATTTAACGAACGGCCTGAACGTTTTTTTCGAATGTAACGAACGATTTGATTGCAATTTTCTAACGAACGAGTTAACGGTCACTTCACAGCGCCGAACGATCTACTGGAACTTGTTAACGAACGGCAAATAATTTCGAACGACTAACGAACGGTGAACCAACAAATTTAACGAACGCTTCGCCAAATCGTTAACGTTGGTTTTCCCGTGGACGGTCACAATTTACGAAATATATTCAACTAAAGCCGGTTTTTTTACAAGCGAGTTTTTTTCTTTTGTTTTAACGTAATTAGTTCCACATCGTTTCAGTCCAAAGGTCAAAGATAAAGGGAAAATGTCTCTTCGCGCCAAAATGGTTGGTCTTATCCGGTGAAAAAAATAAAAAACTTTCAATGGCCTAGTTAAGCTAAGTGTAAAGATTGCAAAATATTGACAGAGTAAATATATTAAATTTTGCATGTGACTGATAAAAAGAAATAATGGCGCTTGCAGTCGTTTTCATACGCCAGAAGAACAATCGAATGCAACATGTCGCATCGTGTGAGTGCGCCAACTCCGCCAAGTTAAAAAATATTACATACAGCTAATTCAATAAAGGTTGCCCTTCCAAAAAGCTGAATTGACCGTTACGAAAAAGATAGCGGATGTACATTTTACCAGAATGCATTGTAGTCGCAAATCATTTCAAAAAGCAAATTGACGTCTGTTAAAGGACAAGCATAAGTGGAGGTTATTTTCTTTGTTTTTCTTTGTAAGTTTTATGTCCGTACGCTTTTTCTTGGCGTCTTTTGTTCAGTCGTTTTTGCTTGAATGATGGCTGAGATGTATTCTAGTAAAATGTAGAAGCTGCCATTCTTTTCGTTATGATCAATTAACTTTTCGCACGCCATGTAACCAGGCCTTAAAACTTCTATTGTTGGTGGTAAAATGACTGAATTAGGAAATCGGTAAACCAGTGACTGTCTACTTTTTTATATGAACTAACGTTGCCAATGTGCGTACGGGAGTGCAGTCAAAAGAGCATGAAAGGTATATACTAGCTAGGTTCTTTCATTACCAGAAACTATAAAACAGAAACGTTTCGAAGGAAGTAACTTTGAGACATCGAACTTTGTTTTATTACTATTTCAGGTGGTGAAAGAATCTATATAGAAGCGCACTGATGCTGCGTTTTCCGATACTAAAACATTTACCTGTAGGTTTTTCTCCTTTTGAAGCTTTTCTTCCGTCTAGATCCGCAGACTTTTCAAACGTCTGTCCCTCTTCATTTGGCGTTACTTTCACCGCTGATTTAATGTCTTTTAAACTCAAAATAGCACATTTACCAACCAAATTCTCCGCCTTAATGAGGCCATTGATGTACAGTAAAATTGCCTGTGCACTTCTCTTGATATGTTTATAATCTTCATCCACTGCTTTCCACTCGATACACGGACAGAAGTGAGTTGGGATCCCAGTTTCCTTACATACTCTCTCACCAAGTTTTGTAGAAAGACTTCTGCCGTAGCCAACTTCGATGCGTACTGATGGATATGAAAGAATATGACGGAATGTCGCATGGACATCTAGTGGTGACGACAGCACATCAATATTTTCACAAAGATTTTGAACAAGGTCTGGATACGTTCTTTCAAACCAATCAGGAAGGGTAATGGAAAGAAAAGGTAGACGCTCTTCCATCTTACCAATGACAGTTGATCGTATTGAACCAAAACGAATACCATGATCTCCAAACGTGACCAAGATTGTATGATCAAGATAATTGCGTTCTTTCATTAGTTTTAAAAATCTTAAAAAGTCATTTTCCATTAACGATAGATCATTCAACCGACTGTGACAAATGTCTGAGAAGAACGTCATTCCAAACCTTGATGTTTTAGGGTACGCTTCGTAACATTTCTAGACTAACATTGTGTATAGCTTGTGATCCGATGCAATGACTTTTCATGCTTCCCAGGCTCACTTTAAACCATGGTGCTATTTCACTTATCCCTGCATACCAATACTGTAAGAGATAGTGACCCATAGAAGGATTACAGAAACCCATCAAGCGATATGTAAACGCACCGAGATCTACTTCATCTTCATTAAACATTGTAGCGTAGCCATTCTTTTGGAAATCTTTGAAGATCCATGGCCAGTCGTCAAGACATTTCGCTCCTTTCTTTCTGTAAAAAAATGGTAAAAAATAAATTAGTTGCAACAACAGAGAAGTCTTTCCATTAATATCAGACGTTAGAAAACTGGATTGCATAGCTCGAATTTTGAATACATCGAAAGTTTCCGATCACTGAATTTCCGTGACTAGGTACAGTAGCTGCAGTACTAATGCATTTTACCATACAATCGCACAGTTTATTCATGTTACCTAGAGGGCATATTTTATAAGTGCATGATTGGCTTGAGAGATATCACTCTCCCTACTATTTTTTATGTGACAAGCGATATAAACAGGTTTTGAGCATTAAATGACGTTACTATAAATATTCTGAGAGCATGTAGTAGAGGCTGTATCCTAATATCCTCTATATATACAATTACAAATAATTGCATTCTTGGATCCAACTCGACTGGCCAAACTCTAGCAAACGATGAAAAAAAGGAACTCAGAACATTGTAAAACTTTGCTCTACTTAACGGCTGAGTTTTCTCACATTGTTTCTCTGGTTAGCAACAAGATCTAAACCTGCATTTGTCCAACTGAACACTGCAAGAATTCCCGCCGAAGTAGCGATTTCTGCAGAACTTTTGTCAATACCGGAGAAATTGAGCGGTATTTGGAGCTCGACTCGTGACATATTTTTGCGAAAGCTTTCATATCCATTTAAAACTAATTACCGTTATGGCCTGGAGTTCGACATCAAGAACAATAAAGCACATAAATGCGAAGTTTTTTCGCCAGATGTCTTTTTATCAACGCACGTAGTTTAATAAGCTCGTATAGGTTAAATGGTAAACAATCTTGCCACTTGACTAACTTCCAAAACCTTTTGTTTTCCAAACAAGCGGGCATCGTGTGGGTAACAGAGACTTGGCTGAGAGATGACATTGAAAACTCGGAAATACTTACCTGGAGAGACCGTGCGTCGGAAACTGAAAACATTGCCAACGGACGTGCTGAGAAACAAGTTCAAGGCTCTGCGGTCAAGGTGAAATGACTGATCACGGAAAGTCGTCGTCAGTTCTTCGAAAACATCAGCGAAAGTCTCTTCAATAATCCCAAAAGATTCTGGTCTGTCTTTAAAATCAACAGTAAACGTGCGAGTGTCCCAGGAACCATACAAATGGGATCAAATGGATTAGATCCGGACTCGGCTCGCTCAGCTTCCTGTCCTCGCGACAGCGGAACTGTTCAACGACTACTTCACCTCCATTGTGTCTGGAAGCGACCACGCAACTCCAATGGACAGTCCTTCCTCGCCAACTGATTGCACCTTATCAGAGTTGACTCTTTTTCCTGATGATATTCTAGCTGCTCTCCTCAGACTCGATACCAACAAAGTCACAGGTCTAGATGAAATACCACCAAGAATATTGAAAGAATGTGCTCACCAAATTGCTCCGTCATTATGTCTACAGTTTAATCAATCACTTCAACATGGTTCCTTACCAGAGGAATAGAAGCTCGCAAACATCACCCCCATTTATAAAAAGGTGATATCTTCAACGTTGAAAACTGTCGTCCAATTTCGCTTCTGAGTGTAATATCCAAAGTCCTCGAGCGCTGTGTGCTGAGAAAGCTGAGAGACCACTTGATGTCCCTGATTAACTCCACTCAACATGGTTTCATCTCTGGAAGGTCATCCATTTTAGACTCTGGTAAACAAACTGATATGATTTTCATGGACATGTCAAAGGCTTTTGACAAAGTCAGCCATACAGCTCTGTTAAACAAGCTCTGTAAGTATAACATCGGCGGATCTCTTCTCCAGTGGTTTACCTCGTATCTACATGACCGAGAACAGCGCGTTACAACTCTTGGCGCTACGTCTTCTCAAAAACCAGCATGCTCCGGTGTTCCACAAGGCAGTATCTTAGGACCAATACTCTTCCTCTTGTATGTCAACGACTTACTAGATGCTGTGACCAACTCGATAGTTGCATGTTTTGCAGAATGACACCGAAATCTTTCGCAGATTGTTATTAATGAACGCAAATCAGTGGGACCTGATAAAATCCCAAATTGGGTTTTAAAAGATTGCGCATCAATCATTTCCAATCCTGTCTGTTCCATTTTTAATTCTTCCATTAGAGAAGGCCATGTCCCTAAGCTTTGGAAGAGTGCGGAAGTCCTGCCACTTGCGAAGACTCCCCAACCACAGTCTATTGACTCCGACCTTAGTCCTATATCCTTGACACCTGTGATAAGCAAAGTTCTCGAAGGCTTTGTTTTTAATTGGATTGCACGCATAGTAATGCCTCATATCGATCCTTATCAATTTGGAAGCGTCAAAAGATCATCAACAACGCATGCCCTCGTTCATCTCCTTCATAATTGGTTATCTGCTCTTGAAGAACCTAACACTTTTATTCGGACGTGCATGATAGACTTTTCGAAAGCGTTTGACCGAATTGATCATAACATTTTGATTGATAAATTAAGGTTACTTAATGTTCCACCTGTGCTTTTGAATTGGTGCGCTAGTTTTCTTCGACAACGTCAACAACGTGTTAAATTACAGAGTTGTACTTCGAACTGGAGAACTATAAATGCTGGTGTACCACAAGGAACCAAACTTGGACCCTTATTTTTCCTGATAATGGTGAATGATTTGGTTAGCCAGGTACCCTTATATAAATATGTGGATGACAGCGCTTTGTCAGAGGTTGTTAGAGTCGGCGAATTGAATTTATCAACCTTACAGACTGAGGTAGATAGGGTTAACCAATGGTCAATTGCGAAGAATATGAATTTAAATGTTAAAAAAACGAAAGAATTTATTGTATCATTTTTAAAAAACCAACCATGACTCCAGCCATTGATGATTGATAATCAGTACCTTGAGATGGTTCAAACTACAAAACTACTAGGTGTATACCTGACATCCGATCTTAAATGGACGAAGCACGTCACCCATATTTGTTCCAAAGCAAGCAAACGTTTATATGCGCTCAGGCTGCTTAAACGTAATGGCGTACAATCCCGTGATCTTCAGAGGGTTTATTGTAGCTTTGTTCGTCCTATTCTTGAATACGCGTGCCCGGTATGGCACTCTTCCTTATCGATTTTACTCAGCGACCAAATTGAGCATATTCAAAAACGTGCGCTGAGAATTATCTTGCCAAATATGTCATATCAGGAGAGCCTGAGTATGTTAAAGTTGCCCACACTTACCGAAAGGAGAGAATTGTTTTGCATGCGTTTTTATAAAAAGAATTTATGTGATACGTCAAGTAAACTGTCGGAGTTATTGCCTCATCCAACTTACCATCAGCACAACCTTAGACATGCACGGACCATTCCACTCTTCAAATGTCATACCAAACGTTTTAGTGATAGTTGTCTGCCATATTGTGTAAAGAAATGGGATGCTTTTTAACTTGTACTTTTTAACTTATTATACTCTAAGTAATTATTTCAGTATTTTTATATCTTAACTCTTGATTGTTGTAATATAGTAAATATTTAATCCTAATTGTATCTTCAGTTTTTCAGTCTTCCTTGCGTTGACTGCCATTCAAGAATTTTATAATAATAAAATTTAAATTTTTTTTTCTCTCAGAATTGACGCCATTACCGATGCTATATTACTCCAAGACGACTTGAATAACCTTGAATCCTGGTCCAAGTCAAGCGGTCTTGTCTTTAATGAAGAAAAATGCAAAAGTATTAGTATCACCAGACGTAGCCAACTAATCAATCATTCATACTGCATCAAAGGTAAAGAACTTACACCTATAACAGCAGAGAAGGATATGGGAATCTGGATCGCGAGCGACCTAACCTGGTCTAAACACGTTTTAGACCGGTGTGCTCGGGCCAACAAACTTCTTGGATTTGTAAAGCGATGTTCTGGAGAAATAAGCGACGTGAGGACCCGCCGAACTCTGTATCTATCTTTGGTTCGCTCGGTTTCGGTTACTCAAGCCAGGTTTGGTTGCCTCAAACCGTTACCCTTACCCAACGTATGGAGCGGGTCCAAAGGAGGGCAACGAAGTACATCCTAAACCTTCTGTACCTGTGCAGCGAGCATAGGCGTAGGAGGCGGGGGGGAGGGGGGGCAAGTAATTGCCCCCCTAAAAGTTTTGTAGCCAAAAAATTTGGGCACTTCCTCCATCTGTGGTCCAGCGGAATTTCGTTATTGTTCAAATTCTTTTATTTTATTAAAAATTAAAAATCTGATAATCAAAACTCTTAATAAATATTTTATCCTGATGACTAGTGTCCTAGGAGCTACAGCAGCTAGCCTAATTAAATCAACTACAGTACGTTGCGTGTTAGTTGCCTTACATGAAATTTTACTTACATTTGGTGCGGAAACTGCTGTTATGTTTCGGTCACTAATATATTAAAACGTCATGTAATATCAATATAGTACAATATACTATAATACACGCTATATCGACTATATACACAATATACAGGCCATACACACTGTACACGCTATACACACTGTACTAGCTATACACACTATACTAGCTATACACACTATATACACACTATACAGGCCATACACGCCATACACACTATACATGCCATACACTATACAGGTCATACATGCCATACACACTATACAGGTCATACACGCCATACACACTATACAGGCCATACGCACTATACAGGCTATACACACTATACACGCTATACAGGCCATACGCGCTATACAGGCCATACACGCCATACACACTATACAGGTCATACACGCCATACACACTATACAGGTCATACACGCTGTACACACTATACAGGCCATGCGCACTATACACACTATACAGGCCATACGCGCTATACACGCTATACGGGCCATACACACTATACGCGCTATACAGGCCATACACACTATACGCGCTATACAGGTCATACACGCCATACACACTATACAGGTCATACACGCCATACACACTATTCAGGTCATACACGCTATACACACTATACAGGCCATACGCACTATACACACTATACAGGCCATACGCGCTATACACGCTATACAGGCCATACACACTATACGCGCTATACAGGCCATACACACTATACGCGCTATACAGGTCATACACGCCATACACACTATACAGGTCATACACGCCATACACACTATACAGGTCATACACGCTATACACACTATACAGGCCATACGCACTATACACACTATACAGGCCATACGCACTATACACGCTATACAGGCCATACACACTATACACACTATATACACTATATACACAATATACACACTATACACACTATACAAGCTATACACACTGTACAAGCTATACACACTGTACAAGCTATACAAGCTATACAAGCTATACACACTATACACACTATACACACTATACACGCATACACTTAAGGTACTATTCAAACAGGGAAATTTGATCATTTTGTTGAAAATTAATATGTTGAGAAAAGAAATATTCTTATAATAGTCGTTATTTCGAAGGGCAAACGTTCTGTTCAGTAAATTACTAACGTCATTACTTCATCAGCGAAGGTTATACGTTCTTGCGCGCTGTTTAATGGTGTACGGCGATAAATTTTTTGAAGATCATTTTTGATATGAATGTATTGAGGACTAATCTCATGTTCTTTCTCATATAAGTATGTAAATATTACTCATAAATGTTATTAATGTTTAAGTTCATCAATGTAACGTTAATAATAATGTCAATTTTTACTGAAAGGAAACAATGGCTTCCCAACTGATTCATTTCAATGTTCATTATGGAGCACTATGGAGCCATTTTTTTTGCAAGGGCAAATGCTCATGCAATGGGCATGTGTTTCTTTGCAAACAAGTTTAGTTTTTGAAACATGTTGATTTTAGATGGATCTCGGTCACACTGCACATGTCAGTATCGGTAGACTTGAACAGTGCCATGAAGAAAACCTTAGAAGATGCAACCGGTAAGTAAGATCAGAGTTTACATGACGACGACGCCGACGAAGACACGAATAGCAACCAAGCACATATACTAGTTACCATTAACGCCCATGGACAGTTTCTTAGTCCCAAATACAATAAAATAAATTTGGAGATGTACATAACATATCCATATATGCAGGACTTGTTTCATGCGGTTCAGAGATTTTGTAAGACATTGAAAAAAAATATTCATGTCATCGAGAACTGTCTCAGGATTGCGAAAGAATTTTCCGTCATCCTAAAGATACCGGAGACAAAAGAGAAATGGACACGCCAGACAAAAAGATTTTGATTGAAAATCCTTAACAATGAACGCCTGAAGGAAATAAGCAAGATTCGGGAACATATGTAGGGATTTCTCAGCAATATTCGACCACAATTTTCCACATCTTTGAACGAACGCCTTCATAAAGACATGAGAAAGTTGGTGTGTGTGAATAGAATAGGCGCTTAGCTTCCCTATGCAATATTTACTTGGTATTTTTTCCGACATAACCAGCAAAGAGGAGATGACGATACAATAGACTCTATCAAGTCTAAAAATCTCAAGGACGTTTGCGATGGCAAAGTTGCGCCACAATTAATTCGAAGTGGTTGTTTCGGAATAATGGCCAAATGCCAAGGTGATTTGGAGTCGTTGCCAGACGTTTCGACGACACAATTGATTTTGGATTGATTAACCGTTAGTTCCATCCGACCTGCTTCAGACGCTTTAACAGTTGCACTGGTGAAAGAAGATGTCATTAACTTGTATGCACCTGGTACACTATCAGATCCCTCACACTCATAGCTGTGGTAAGATTTTACAACATGCTTTAGCCATTTTCAAGATGATGTTACTGGTAAAGAGTAAGTAGTCATCAAAATTAAATAATCTTTTGAAGATGTCTTTTTTATTTCAAAACGCAAAGGATTTTATGCACTTAGACGTTTTAAACAATGACCAATCGTTGGGAAATGAACAAACTCGTTTGAGTGACGTTGCTAATTCGTTTGGGTTCTACATTGTTCAGATGAATGGTGATGGAAATTGCTTTTTTACGTCTGCTGCATTTCAGTTGGAACAGATATTGTCTTCTAATGAATGTTCTATGGAACAGCGGCTTTTTCTTAACGCTTTGAGAATAACATCGGACGTTGCCTTGGACGAACTTTCGACGAATTGGTGGTGAATGAATGGATTGTCAATCAAAATGATGACCGGGCATTCTTCCAAGACATTGACTTGAAACGTGAAATTGAAAGATTTAGGAGAAGTGGAGAATTCGCAGGTGCACTCGGCCACGCTTTATATATGGGAATGGCAAATGTTCTTAACCTGCCCATTTTCATACTAACCATTGTTCACAATATGCCTATTGTTTCTGTGGCACCAAGAAATTCCAACAACCTAGGAGTTATTTGGTTGTCCTATACTCAACAAGACGCTGGGCCTTATGATACACTAGTTGCCAAGGCGGAAAACTCGTTTCAGGAGAATGTAATGAAGGAATCCAGTTAAAATCAAAAAGGCCTGAACACGTGTAAGTATTACATTAGTTTGGTGTTAATATTATTTCCTATTTTCCTACAATTAATATTACTTTACAATATTGTGACTTTTAATTGATTATTTTTAGACAAGTTTTCCATCTACCGTACTATACCTGCATGACAATACAGGTACTTCGAGACGCCTTTTGCTCAGGGCCTCCTTAAGGCCTCAATAAAGTTACTACTGTTACATTATTCAAGCCTGGTTAACGACGATTTTTTGTACCAGCAAATATACCCTTGAAAAAGTGGAAATATGAAAAAAATAACTAGATAAATTTTTATAGATTCCAAAATCAAGATGGGAGGATGCCGGTGTGGTGTCAATTCCAAAAAAAGATCGTACGGGAATGCCTCCTCGTTCTCGTCAAAGTGGGAAAAGATGCAAATGTGTCAAACACTAGCAGCGCGCAAGAACGTATAATCCTTAATTCGCTGATGAAGTAATGACGTTAGTACAATGCGAACCATGGTATTAGTTTTATAACATATTTATGCCGTACGTATTCAAGATGAGCAGTGTTATTCATTAAAACTTACGAACACCATAACAAAGTTGTGAGAAGATCCTGGCGATGTTGATATTTGATGTTAGTCACATGACGGAAAAAAATATGGCGCTGTTCCATATTTGAGGTGGACCACGCTATTAGTTTTAAAATATGATAGCACGATAGGACGTCGTTTTTAACTTAATTGGAAGTGAAAACGACATTCTTTAACCAAAAACAGCATAGGTAACAACAAGAGAATGTTTTAGTTAGAAAATAAACGAACTTGGTGTCATAGTCAAAGGATTATTCAAAGATTACGTGGAACGGTGGAAAAGAGGGATTTTAGATTTCTAAAATGGATAAGAATGGGAGGTATTAGGCGTTTGAAGGAGAACTGCTCGTAAATTATCATGATCAACGTCGATCAACATTTTGAGAAAGTTTGCTTTGCCATATATCTTCAAAACCAGCAATGATGGATTCCTGGTAAGAAATGATAATTCTAAAAGTACCTCCACTGGTGTCGTGGAATAAACGTTTGGAACTGGATTGAGGCAAAAAAAATGCTTGAGAGCACAACAGAAATTTGTCCTTTTGACGGGCAGACAAAATCAGCATGATAAAGCTCGGAAAATGCATGCATGGGTTAGATTATTGATATTCATTGATGGTGTGTGACCGGCGAGGCTAAGGAGTCAACAAAAAAGTGATAAAGTAAACGAGCTCTGCTGGTAACAGCTGAAATAGGGATCAGAGGTCTCTTTTGCACATTTGGGCACATATGAAGACACGTTGGTTGCTGATAATACGGATCTAACTGATCTTTCTACCACTTCTTCCTTTTCCCACCATTAGGGCATTATCATGTTGATGTCGACTTGTCTGTCTTGTCTGTCTCGACTTGTGCTTTCATGCACTTTTCGCTTAATCCAGTTTCTTCCATGACAGTAGTTAAGGTGTATTTTTAGAATCATTATTACTTACCAGGAATCCATCATTGCTAGTTTTGAAGATATATGGCAAAGCAAACTTTCTCAGAATGTTGGCAGACGTTGATCATGATAATTTACGAAGAGTTCTCCTTCAAACGCCTAATACCTCCCATTCTTATCCATCTTAGAAATCCAGAATTCCTCTTTTCCGCCGTTCCACGTAATCTTTGAAAAATCCTCTAACTATAACACCAAGTTCGTTTATTTTCTAACTAAAACATTCTCTTGTTGTTACCTATGCTGTTTTTGGTTAAAGGATGTCGTTTCCACTTCCAGTTAAGTTAAAAACGACGTCCTATCGTGTTATCATATTTTTAAAACTAATAGCGTGGTCCACCTCAAATATGGAACAGCACCATATTTTTTCAGTCATGTGACTAACATCAAATATCAACATCGCCAGGATCGTCTCACAACTTTGTTTTGATGTTCGTAAGTTTTAATGAATAGCAATGCTCATTTTGAATACGTGCGGCATAAATATCTTATAAAGCTAATATTTCTTTTCTCAACATAATTTTCAACAAAATGATCAAATGCCCCTGTTTGAATAGTACCTGCTTATATCACTAAATTTTTTTTTCAAAATTTGAATAAAAGAGCAAAAGTTAGTTAATACTTTCTTTAGCCTTTTTTGATTTCCTCTTTTTATTCGCGAGATATGCGGCTGCAAACATTGAAAAATTGGCTTTTAGCAAAAAATTGTCGCGCCCCAGTAAATACCGGAAAAGGGTCTGGGGCGACAGCCGTGTGACGTAGCTAAAGGAACAGAAGTTCGAATTCACCTGTGATTGCATTGTACTAAAAAGTGCTTTATACTTTCATGTCACGCAATATAAACAATGAACAGTCACGAAAATAATTGTTCTTTATATTTCGTGACTGTATTTATTGCGTGACATGAAAGTGTAACCACTAAAAGGCTATTGAGAACACAGCAACGAGAACTAAAAAGCTACTGAGAAAACAGCGAAATGCCGGATAGATGTGTCGTTTTTTGTTGCTCAAACCGAGCAGACGCAGAGAAAGGGATCTCGCTTTATCGGATTCCATTCTGGAACGATGAGCGTCCTGAAGCAAAACGAAGGAGAAAGATATGGGTGAACTTTGTCGCGACAAAGCGTGCAAATTGGACACCATCAAAATTCTCCGCCATATGTTCGGAGCATTTTGTTCCAGATGATTATGATAAGTATCTTGTTGAGGTACCTGGAACAAGGGACTATACGCCTCAATTAAAGAAGGTCGAAACTGGTATAGTTGTGTTTCCCACCAAATTCAAAAGAAGCAATCTAGCAGACGAAGCCTCCCCACGCGATTAGCGTCAGGTATGTTTATTAGTTTTAGTATTTTGTTGGTCTATTAAAGCTTGTTGTATATAGATTCTATTGTAAATGCGCGTCTCTTTTTACTGGCTTTATTGATAGGCGAGAAAGATCATCTTGTCATTTAGAACGTCCGTACAAGATTCCAGCTCTTGACAGCACCAAGCTTCGTCAGTATTTTCTAGTGTGTTGTTGAACAAGGACCGCACACCTGTGAAAATGTGAAATAAGATATGGGTAAGGGGAAGTGTGGTTTACAACTCGTCTCACGCAATCATGATTACTCTATAGAGGCAATTAGCTATATCTGTAGAAAGACCCTCTCGTTATTAATAAATAGTGATATTTACTCGCTACTAAAGGCGAGTCGTATAAATTTTACAAGCGCAATTTAGCGAGCCCGAAAACAAACACCTCAGATGTTGAACTGATGTGTCCACTCATTTGACTCGTCTTGGGTATCAACAATATATATGCCATACATGCTCAATGCCTTTATATTTTACGTTTGTTTGTCTAAAAAAAATCTATATTACTACTTATAATGATTTAACATCTTCACGGCTGTCTAATCGTCGTTGCACCATTTCGTTCTGCTCTTTACGTCTCGCGGATTTATTTAAATATCGCGCGTACCATTCTTCGTCGGCTAGAGGTTCATCAACATAAAAGCATGCATCATGATCGCCTAAAATTTCGCTATCAACTGCTTCTAGAGTTCCAATTTCGTGACCGGCAAAATTTGATTCATCCTCTATAATATATCCAGGAATATAATTGTATTCGGAGTCACACTGAGAACCGTGAGAGCTTTCCGAGTCCGAGCTATTGCCTGACATGCCGGAGAAATAGCCTCGTTCCCAGGCGCTTTCTAATTTTCTAATCAGGAAAAGTGTATAGGATTGTATATATAGATTTAATATCGTGAATGCGCGCGAGGAGAAAATACGGGGGAAGGGAGCGAAAGCGCCTGGCAGAAAATGAATTCAAGATGGCGGAATGCGTGGAGCAGCCACTGCCAAGTTTAATAGAAACTCCCCTCGACGATATAAGCAAAATAGAGCACCTTCGAGATTAGATTTCTTAAGGCTTTCGGTAATCTCTTCCATCTATCAAACACATGTACGGCCAACACACGCGACTGGAAAACGAAATTCTCAATAAAATACTATCTTATCACTTTTTCGTTGAATCATACACTTTTTTCTGCATTTTCTGCCAGGCCCGACCGCGCGTTTCCGACTGTGTTTTCCACCGCCAGTTAACAAGCAAACTCACTCGATAAACACAAGTACAGTCAATAATGTAATATATTGTAATCCCTGAACAATAACAATGCACAATATTATATGCGCGAAAACAAGCGGAAGTAAACTTGCGGAAGTCACGCGTTCTACCAATATAAATAACGACACCATGTGTGGCGCACGCAATACCCACGCAACGGCACGCAACGGTAACGGTTGGGCCTGGGGACGAGGCTGCCGGAGAAAATATACCAAATGTATAATGTGCGTCGTAACTTAGTCCTTAAGCTACGTCACACCACGCTCGTCCCAGACTCTTCTTGATACGCGACATTTTCACGAAAAAGGCCGTTTTAAGCCGCATATCTCGCGAATGAAAAGAGAAATCCGAAAAATGTTAAAGAAAGTATTAACTAACTTTTTGTCCTTAATTCAAAAATAAAAAAATAAAAATTGTGTTATAAGCACTTTAAGTGTATGCGTGTATTGTGTGTATAGCTTGTATAGCGTGTTTTGTGGGTATAGCATGTGTAGCTTGTACAGTGTGTATAGTTTGTATAGTGTGTATGGTGTGTATGACCTGTATAGTGTTTATTGTGTATGGCCTGTATAGCGCGTATAGCGTGTATGACCTGTATGGCGTGTATGGCCTGTATAGCGTGTATAATGTGTATGGCGCGTATAGTCTGTATAGTGTGTATGGCCTGTATAGCGCGAATAGTGTGTATGACATGTGCGGCGTGTATAGTGTGTATAGTGTGTATGGCGTGTATAGCACGTATGGTGTGTATGACCTGTATGGCGTGTATAGTGTGTATGGCGTGTATAGTCTGTATAGTGTGTATGGCGTGTATAGCGCGCATAGTGTGTATGGCCTGTATTGTGTGTATAGTGTGTATGACCTGTATGGCGTGTATAGTGTGTATGGCGTGTATAGTCTGTATAGTGTGTATGGCGTGTATAGCGCGTATAGTGTATATGACCTGTATAGCGTGTATAGTGTGTATAGCCTGTATAGTGCGTATAGTGTGTATGGTATGGTATGGTATGGTATGGTATGGTATGGTATGGTATGGTATGGTATGGTATGGTATGGTATGGTATGGTATGGTATGGTAACTTTATTTAGCCACG
Source organism: Muricea muricata (assembly GCA_963855995.1). Classification (NCBI taxonomy): domain Eukaryota; kingdom Metazoa; phylum Cnidaria; class Anthozoa; order Malacalcyonacea; family Plexauridae; genus Muricea; species Muricea muricata. The sequence goes on along the minus strand of OY979718.1, from coordinate 14,822,582 downwards.
GTGGACTCATCAGGATAAAATATATACATATATAATGGATATATAAATTACATTAATAACAGGACAAACACTAAATTAATGCATATAAACAAATATAAAAAATTAAGAACCTGCTTTACATGAGTGCCGTGCATTGCTTCAGACTATGACAAAGCAGAGAAATATTCCCTGCAGCCAGATCGAAAAGAATTTAAAGAATTAGCTTGCCTTAACTCTAGGGGAAGACTGTTCCATATTACTGCACCATTGTAACTAAAAGAATTTTTTAGGTAATTTGTGCGAGGAAAAGGAACAGCCAGTTTGCCAGTAATGTCTCTAAGAGAGTAGCCCGAAGCGCAGCTGCGCTCGGAAAATTTAGAACAAAGATACTCAGGAGCCAAACCATTTACTGATTTATAAACCATAATAGACTTTTGAATTTTCCGTTGTGTTTCCAGATTTTCCCATCCTAGGCCTTCTAGGAGGCAATCAGCATTAGTGTCATAACTAGAAAATGTCAAAATTCTAGCGGAACGATTTTGCAATTTCTGCAATTTAGCAGCAAGAGTTTTATTACAATTCCCCCACACAACACTGCAATAATCAAAATGTGGTTGAATTAAAGAATAAAATATTGTATGCAGTGTTGATAGAGGAACAAAAGGCCTAATGCGTTTCAGCGCACCAAGGCCAGAGGCAATTTTTTTAGAAATGGCATCAACATGAACAGACCATGAAAGATGCTCATCAATGTTAAGACCCAGCAACTTGGTTGAATGGCTTGGGTGTATGGCCTGCATAGCCTGTATAGTGTGTATAATCTGTACATGTATAGTGTGTATGGCGTGTATAGCGTGTATAGTGCGTATAGTCTGTATGGCGTGCATATAGCCTGTATAGTGTGTATGGCGTGTATAGCCTGTATAGTGTGTATGGCGTGTATAGCCTGTATAGTGTGTATGGCGTGTATATAGTGTGTATGGCCTGTATAGTGTGTATAGTGTGTATGACCTGTATAGCCTGTATGGCGTGTATGGCTTGTATAGTGCGTATAGTGTGCATGGCTTGTATAGCGCGTATAGTGTGTATGGCCTGTATAGTGTGTATAGCCTGTAGAGTGTGTATGGCCTGTATAGCGTGTATAGTGTGTATAGCCCGTATAGTGCGTATGGCCTGTATAGTGTGTATGGCGTGTATGGCCTGTATAGTGTGTATGGCGTGTATGGCCTGTATAGTGTGTATAGCTAGTAAAGTGTGTATAGCGTGTACAGTGAGTATGGCCTGTATATTGTGTACATAGTCGGTATAGCGTGTATTATAGTATATTGTACTACATTGATATTACATGACGTTTTCTATATTAGTAACCGAAACATAAATTGATAACCTACGTACGGTGGAGAAATCAAATTCTGTAGCACACTGCCTGAAGTCTCCACGATATAATTTGTTGGGAACTTTGGACTAAAATATGTATTTCTGAAATTGGAATGTTTAATGTCTCGTACCCTTTTATAAATGTATGAGATCCCACAAGCAAATAAATCATTTTGCACGAAATATCAGCATCTTAACATAGGTATAGAAAACCAAGGGAAAAATCAGAACGAATACTCCGTGATTGGAATTAGGAACAAATTTCCTAGACTCACTCCTTGATCATGGAATAATGGAGTCTATCAAAATTTGCTGTTTTAAAACATTTCTGGAGCAATGTTTTGATAAAGAACCTTCCTTTCTTTTTTTGTTCACAATTACATGTTAAAAATTGTGTTTTGTATATAGATATTTTAGTAGAATTTGTGTTTGATTCTTTTATAGAAATTTGTAAATTTCTTATAAAGTGGAAACACAACAGAAAATGACGTAAACACGCTCTCAAAACTTCACCGCGATACATCGCTCCTCGGTAAAGTTTCGCGGTGGAATTTGTCGTTTTAAAACATTTTGCACTGAGAATCTTTGCACGTAAAACCTTGCGGTTTAGATGTTCTTGCATACATGTTAAAATGCGTGTTTTGTTGACATATTCCGCTAGAAATTGAGTTTAAACGCCGTGTTTAGGTCGGTTCACACGGCTTGTGCCTGGGGGTATCACCCATGAGTGCTGCACCGACTTCTGACACCGAAAAAAAAAACAAACAAAAACGGGGCGCATTTAAAACTCCGCCTCGCCTACGGCAGGCGAAGTAATTATTCATGACCATGTTTTATCTCTCAAGCCTCAACAATTAATTAAACTCAGGTAAGTCCGCAAGTTTTGTAAAACGTCGCTTAAGTGCTTGCCTGTAACTCAAAAGAGAAAAACACTATGCAGTATTGTCATAATCTATTAACGTGAAAGGACGAAGCTTGAGGGTTAACGCTACTCGCCATAAAATTTTGAAAACTTATGAATATTCATTATATACGTACGTATCCCAGTGAGAAAGTCAAAGGTAGTTTTAATTTTTTAAAGAACGCATTGATAAGATACAAAGCGTTTTTTAAGTATAATGAAAGTATTTCACATTTCTGATTTCTCCCCGAAATAACTTTTAAAAAACAGAGACATGTGCTCCACCAAATGGCAGTATCAGGCTATTTATAGCAATCCATTGGACACTTTTGCACAAAATCAGGAAAAAGTGTGCTTGTAAGCACAAAATGAAGCAAGATATAACAAATGCTAAGAGTAAAAGCTTGTACAGGAAAGCAGATGGTCGAAATTAAGTGAGGATTTAGTTGGATGGTATAATAGCATGTTCAAAAGTTGTTGGCAAACAGTCAAACACTCTTACACATTTTGGTCAATTTATACGAAAACGCCGTCTTACTTTTGTGTGGTATAATACTTTGTAAGAATGATTGCATCAATACTTCTACAGTTGGTATAAGTGCCAGTCTGTCATATATTATACGCAAATAACAGAAATTATCTTAACAAATTTTGTAAAAGGGGTTGTTATTTAGAATGTGTGCTTACTCTCTTATGTCAGACTCCATTCCACCATTGCCTTCAAGCTATTGATTTTGCCCAGATTTTTAGATCCTTTTGTATACTGTAATGAACACACCATGCCAAAAACGGAAAAGGCCTTATCGCCCATCGCCAGCGAGTTAAATGCGGAGAATGTTGCAAAGAAATCGATTCTGATTACAAAGAAAAGCATGCAAAATCGCATGAAGGAAAATTAGTACACTTTTCTAGAGTGTATCGCCTTGACAGCGCACAAACGTTGGTCAGTGGATATTTTAAAAAGCAAACTGTCAATTTATTTTCTGAGCCGCAATGTGTTTCAACAAATTCCAACAGTTTCAGAAGCTTTACCCAGTCAGTTGGACGCAGTAACTGACATATGTATCACCGAAGAATCAACTACTATTGCTCTTGATGCATGTTTGGGAATTGCTCAATCATGTGAGAGACCTAATGATACAAGTTCAAACAGTGATAGTGACAGTGATATTGAATCAGATATCGAGAATGTCAAGAATTATGCACATTTACTTGGTTGCATGTCCAATGGCGAAAGACGTGAAGATACAACCATAGCAGAATCACAACCATGTCAGCCAACTCTAACGCAATATGATCGTAAGAAGTGTGGAGCAGAAAAAACTACTCGGGACTTCAATTCAAAATGGTACAAGACGTATCCATGGTTAAGTTACGAGACAGCTGAGAAGCGCTGAGTGTGTTTTCCCCGCCAAAAATTTATAGATGGTAGATTTCAGTTCACTAATTGGAAGAAACCTGAACGACTAAAAAAGCACGCGAAAAGTAGCAAATATCAATTGGCTATGACCAAATGGATAGCGTATCGGCGAAACAACAAGCGGGGTACGTCTATTCTTTCACGATTACAAAGTGATCACAAAATGGAAGTGACATCCAATCGAGAACATTTGAAAGTTATTATACAGTGTTTGCTTTACACTGCACAGCAAAATATAGCCCAGCGTGGTCATGTGGAAGACAGATGTGATTTAGATCTTGCTTCTGATGAAAACAGAGGAAAATTTTTAGAACTGTTGCACCTTCGATGTAAAGACATACCATGGCTAGCAAGGAAGTTGAATCTTGAGCTAAAGAATCGAGCTCAGTGGACTTCGCCGGGAGTTCAGAATGAAATACTTTCAATCGTGGCCAAAATAGTACTAGAACGAATAATATGAAACGTACAAGAAAGCAAGCATAGTTCGATTATTGTAGGCGAAACATCTGATATCAGCAGAACGGAGCAGGTAGCTGTTTGTCTAAGATATGTTTTCGAGGGAGATACTAGAGAATACTTTGTAGGTTTCTTATTCTATTCTACCCCCTCAACTGAAGGAGAAACTTTGTTTGAACTTGTGAAGGACGACGTTTTCCGTAAGTTAGGGCTTTCATTAGAAAAGGTTGTTGCAGAATGCTTTGACGGTGCGTCAAACATGAGTGGTGTCCACAGAGGTCTTGCTGCCAGGATGAAAGTATGTCGTTCACCATTAGCGATCTGTATTCATTGTTATGGACATCTACTTAATTTGGCTATCCAAGATACTATGGCCGAAATTGAGCCATTGCGTAAACGCATTGGGAATTATTCAAAGCCCACACAACTTTATTGAAGGTAGTCCTAAACGGCACGCAGTTACCTCCAAGGTAAACGCGTAGATGTGATAACGGCTCGGAAAACTGCAGAAGCTAAAATCGAAACCCTCAATAGCTGTCGGAATGAAGAATGCTTTAACTTAACATGGAAAAGAGCGAAGGTTCTCAGCAACGAAATCAACCAAAGTATAAAAGGTTCCGAATTTTTATTCAAAGAAGCAAAGGTACCAAGAAATCGACAGCCATCACGACGACTTCAAGCTCTATTTGGTGAGACAACATGCGAGAATGACAGTCAAACGACCGTCTCTTCAGAAGAACATTATCTCGTGTCAATATTTTATCTGTCGAGAGTGACTGCTGACATGAAATCTAGATTCGACAACAATGATCAAGATCTGTTATGTGGGCTAAGGTACATATTATTACACGAATCTCCCAAAGCAAAGAGTTATGACCTGATTGCCAAACACTATTCTGTTGATAAAGAGCTCTTAGAAGCTGAGCAAAAGATCTTCATAAAGTTTTGGCCACTAAAGATGATTTGTTACAGCAGGCAGTAACTTCCCCAAAGATAGTTGAATTAGCGTACAAGCAAGGCCATCACGAAGTTCTTCCGTTGTTTTACAAAGTAGCTTCTATTCTTGCAACAATCCCGATGACATCGTGCTCCGCGGAACGGTCGTTCAGTACGCTGCGACGCATGAAGACGTACTTGCGAAGTACAATGGGTCAGGACAGATTGTACGATCTAGCTAGTATTAGCGTAGAACGTGCATACACAAATAAAGTCATTGACAATTATATGGATAAAATAATTGATACATTTGGGGAAAGGAAAGGAAGAAAATCGTTATTTTTCTGATTATTTTTGTTAGCTGTTATGTATTCATTTAAAGTAGATTGAAAGTCTGCAGACTCACTTGTTGCAATATAGTCTATTCATGCGAACTCTGAAAATGAAAAAAATTATTGAAAAGAAATACATTTGTGTTCGTCTTATATTGTTTGTTTTTTTCGGGCAAAAATGCGTTGTCGCCCCTGAGCTTTACTAATATATCCGATTACTGAAGCAAGTATAGGAGCCGCTCCTCCAGATATATTAGTAAAGCTCAGTGGTTGTCACCCCTCCAAACGAGAATAGCCAGCTACGCCTATGGCAGCGAGGCTTATCGGGAACGGCTTGTCAGCTTGGGCCTCTCACCACTATCTTACTGGCATGAGTATTTGGATCTCGTGTTTCTTTTTTAAAGCGGTGAACGGCTTGGTCGACGTGTCCCATTATGTCCTCCCTCAAGTCATTTCTGAAACCGGAACGACCAGATCCTCCAGTGGCAACCAAATTTCCTTCCGTCCGGCTAAATGCAAAACCACTACCTAACAACGCTCCTTCTTCATTCGTGCAACTAGAACCTGGAACTCTTTACAACCCACACTAAGATCTCCTGGCATTAATATTAGTACAATTTAAAACTGATTTACAAAATTACTACCTGACAGCCCTGAGAGAATGTTACAACGAAGATGATCCGAGGACATGGAAGACCAACGCCTTCCATGTCCTCGGATCTTCTTCGTGTAACACTAGTGGTTACTTACGTTCCAAACCCTGGTTTACACTGTTGTGATGTCCCTGCCATTCTTGTCCATGTTTATTGTCTAGATGTCTTTTTGTAGATCTGTTAAGTGTTTTTGGCAAAGTTAAATAATTAAATAAATTACGCAACCACCGCTACGCCACAGACCGCAATATGAAACTGCATGGATGTTTGACTTTATAAAAAAGACGTGTTTTGGGCTAGTATGAAAAAGCTTGTATTTTGCATGAAGTATAACCAGTATAACCTCAAATAAGCCCTCTCTCTTCAGCATGCTGTCGTTTCATAGGAAGTTTATATTTTTGCGAAGACTATCTAGAAGTAGAAGGCGGATAGTGTTGATAATCGGTGTTGTAGCACTTGGCATTGTGTGGCTGGTCAAGGGCTATTCCAATACTCCATATATAAAGGTACGATATCTGTTCAGGTAATAGAGGCACGATTAAATTTGCGATTATATTTATTTTACTAACATTAAATCCTTAAGTGCTCCATGGTGGAGAATTTCAAGAAGTGAATTTAATAATTGTCATATCGTGTGCTTTGTTTACTATATTAAAAAATTTTATTGGGTCACAACAAGGAAGTTCAATATTTTTACTCGAGCTCAAGCGAGTCATAATTTTTGTCTGGGTTTTTTGGGTGCTTACAAAGTGGTTCAGTTATTTCACCCTCTGACAGGGGTAAATACCAACCTAAAATGATAGAGCTTTGTAATTGGCCTTTCGAAACAAAAGTCATCATTGTTTGTGATTCGTTCTTTAGAAAACCAATTTCTATAATTTATTGTCTTTCATTGTTATAACCAACCACACGCAAAGCTTCTTAGTATAGGTTGGTGGTGACCCTCTGACAGTACTGATATACCTCAGTAGTTATCAATTAAGTGCTGTTTTATTTAGACTTCTAAATTGGTGATACCTTTGCATTCGGGTACAGTCCATGTTGCTGCTGTTAGCAAGGATATTTAATGGCATAGCCAGCTCCTGAGTAGAATTGTTGACCAGCCTAGTAGCAGCTTTTGAGGTGCTGATTGCTCAGGTGCATTTGAGATGCCCAAGCACTTTTTTACAATGTGTAAAAACACAGTCAATCAGATTGATGATTGGTTGGAGTCACTTTAGGCGATTAATATTATTCTTGGCTAGAGAATACTATTAATAGTATTCTCTAGCCAAGAAAAGTTGATAAAGTTGGATTAGGAGGATTTAACTGACAATGTCACATCAACACATGTACACCAGCTACATACAGAATGCATTTTGCAAGTAATTTCTTTTTTTTTAATATCTTGAATGTTTTGCTCACGGGTTAACAGTATGTCCTTGACAGGGACAGACTGCCTCCAGAAATCCTGGGGTTAAAATCACATCTAAGGAGCATCACATCTTTTTATAATAAGCTTTTCTGATGGCTTACATTGTTTGTAATTCTCAACTCAGGATAGTTGTTCACCAGTTTGCTGGTTTGTTTAGCTTAATCACCTAACTGATAATCACATTCATGGCTCATCTATTTTTAATTGCTGTTAGCCTTTGTCGTTAATTTCGATGAACTCTTCTTTTACTAAAAGAGACATGTCGGTGTATCACATTCTTGATGAATTAGCTTTTAACTTGTAAAGTTAAAGTGAGTAAAAGTTTGCTAGGTATTTTGTGCAATTGACATCCCTCCCTGAACTAACAGCTTTTAATGAACATGAAATAAAAAAATGAGAAATCTAGGTAGATTTCTGCAAACGGTTGCGGCAGTTTGTAGTGGAACCTAACAGTGTTCCCAACAGTGAGATATCATTTTGCGCTAACTTTTTCACATACTGGTAATTGATATATTAAAGGCGCAGCAAAAGATAAAAGTTTATTCACTATCTGAAACGATAAAAAAGAGTTACCCTCACATTTTGATCATAATTATTCTTCAGTCAAAATGACTCTTCAAGTCTTCAGTAGGGTAAAAATAATCTTTGAATGAAACTGTGAAAGAGGAGAGAGAGCAATCATTATGATTACTCAAGGTCTGCAGTCAAAACATTCTTAAGTTGAATGTTCTCACACAGTATTAATGTACCTGTACACATATGCTCCCAGTTAAAGCATTGGTTTTGCCCCTGATTCGTAATTATACTCTCATTTTTATTGCATTTAAGCTTCTTAGTGGGGTTTTTTTGTTCTTTTATAGATCAAAAATGCCGATTTTCCCAATATTGGTGACTTTTCATGTCCCCAATCCCTTTCAAAAACATCTTGCACATTTTCAACTAATCACAAGAATTTAGAAGCATTTGGAACTAAAAAATGCAATGCATTTGGTGATCAATGTAAAGGATTTGTTGCTAACCAAGGGAAGAAGACTGTTACATTGAAGAAAGCATTATTTGGCCAGAACAGTTTTGCTGCAGGGATGACGATATTTGTGAAGAAATCCTACTCGCATGTTATGAATATCTCAGGAATGTTTGAAGTGTGTGCAGATTCATTGGTAGGTACAGTACAGTCATACCTAGACCTCAAACTCTATAGTACGAACATCAGGGTTGCCAGGCTCCAGGCATCCACTTTCAAATTTTGAAGATTTTGTCAGGTATCGAGTATCCCAATACTCGAAAAATTTCTTTGTATTGAGATTCGAGCGACTTTCAAGCGAGAATCAACAAGCTATTGAGTTGCCTTCGCGTACTCGAAACATTCTCGAAAATATTGCGGGAGAAATATTATTAATAAGTTTCATTAGGACTGTATGTATGTTAACTTTGTAGATCATGTGATTCTGAGCAAAAGGCCAACTGCCAACACGCTGCTGAACACACAGCTTTGTGCATGTTTTTACTTAATTTGCATACAACTCCCAAGGGACATGTAATTAAAATTGGAACATTTCTTAAGAAAACGATTCTTATTGAGAAAAATGTTCGCACGACATTTTGAATGGCTTAAACTCAATCAAATTTCTTGAAGTTTTGAACAGTAATAAAACACCTAACATAGTTTCTATCGAACGACTCAAAACTGCTTTTAAGCATTTAAATTTCGCGCGCAAGCTATTTTCAATGTGCTTCAAGTTCAAAATACGCACACCCCTGGGTTTGAAACATTTAAATTTCAGAATATTTTAATTTATTCTACATCTTAAGTACCCAAGCAATGTATATTAATAAAAAACTTCATACTTCAAGCCGCTTCGTGAGTTTGAAAGCCATTTCAAAATTCTCTACTTTGTTTTATACACCCTGTAGTTATTGTTCATGATGCGTTTGATGTTTAATTGTTACATTTTTCTCAGAAAAGGGAAGGCGATGAATCAAAAAATTCCAAGAAACGCAGATGTAACCTGGCCAACCTTGATCCATTTGATAAAAGTATAATGGGAGTGATGTTTAAACCGGACACTTTCACATGTGATGGTCGGAAAGAATTAACACTTTATGAAAAAGGAATATTGAAAATAAATCCAGAATTAAAAGGTAAGTAAATGCAGCATGCACTCATAAACCATGCACTAAGGTTTACTATGAGGTGCCAGCAGATAACAATGGTAGTAAGCAGTGGTTTCTGCATGTAGGTAATACCATTACAAAATTCCATATTGGATGTCCCAAAAACAAATGTCATAACATCAATTTGAGTGTAATCACATGAATTTGGACTTTTTGTAAGATCACACCAATGCATGTACTATTGCCAATCTTCTATTGCAAAACCAACATCACCTTTCTATATTCGAGCATAACAAGATAGCACAGTCATACGCCTAGAATTGTTTACCACAGTGTTTAAGCATCCTTATATACATATGTGGTATATAGAACTCTATGGAGCTTTAGAATAATTGATAGAGAAATCTAGAAAAAAAATTACCAGCAGACAATTTAATAAAAAGTAAGAAAAAACATACTCCAAAGAATAACTTCTTGTAAACTCATGATTCGATCGAGCTTTTAAAACAAGACAACAATTTTGCAGTGGTATTTCGGCTCTATTTCAAAGTTGTTGTCAAACCAGAATAAGCTATTCACAAACTTGCTAATATAGAGGGTATATAAAAAAACTGAACAGATTTTAAGAGTGACTGTCAGTTACCATGGAGCAATCGGCGGCAAACCTTTAAAAATTGATTTCGCTTATACTTTCAAGTTAGCCAGGGTAATGTATCCCAAGAATTACCTTATTATAGTTAGTTTGATCAAATAACGCTTTATAACGGAGAAAATTTGAATTATCAAAAGACTGCCAAAAATACCGTTTGCGGCAGTTGATTGTCACCCAACTCTCTCTCCAGATTTTTGAAAAATAAGGAACACTAGAGGTACAAACACCCTAAATACTTTGAAAATATTACATTGTGTACAACATGGGTGACTTTGAAATCAATTGTTCATCTATAACATAACAATATAATTCTATTTCTTAGGCACATATTTCAAGTCGCTTAATGCCTCAGTCATTTGTAACCACGGCCCCCCACCCCTGGGACATAGCGGGGATGTATATGTGGGGGGGGGGGGCCAAGGACCCCCCACCCCCTCCTTTGGCCCCCCACTGATGGATTTTGGCCCCCCCCCACTAAGTTGTCATGTTGTTACTTTAGCACGTAGCATGAAATAAAAATGTATGTACTGCTCTTGGCAGTGGGTGGGGACAGTTATTTCTTACCATTTAAATTAATAGTAACCGAATAATACAGTTTATTCAGGTCAGTGGTCTGCTTTATATCTGTGTAAAACGAAGTACATCTACATCAATCAGTTCATAATGCAGGCGCATTGCAATTGACCTAGTTGAATAGCCTATGATTGAAGTTTAACTTTAACAAATAAGATAAAATGTTCAATCCATTCATATTGTCATTCTAAGACATTACACATCATATTAAATCTCTTAGCCTTAGCCTAAGTCCCAATTTACTATCACTGTATAAGTTGAAAGAGTTCATATTTTGTATAGATTGAGATTTAAGCATGTTTTGCTTAATGTTGTCAGCTCCCCACTGTTAACGATATATTACACAAAAAAAAACAATGCGTTGATGAGCGAAAATGTTAACTAATAATAACTGATCATAACATTTTAGGTCCCTTAAAAGGTCCCTTATGTACACCGCCCCCCCCCCCGGGCAATTTTTTAAAAAAGGCCCTGTAATATGTATCCTTAGCAATTCATAAACTTACAGTAGGTATACATTAAGTCAGGTTTTACCTTATGTATTTCAGCAATATTAAAAGATCTATTTGAAATTTGATATCCATGATTGAACGCAATTTATAAACACGAGCTTTATATATTTGTTATATTAAGTGTTACTATTTTCTTGTTATATTGGCATAATATTTTTAACACTTCATAAGGTTTTAAATTAATGTGTGATCTGGTTTATTTGGATGTTTTGAGGCCCTGCCATACTGGGGGTTTAACAAGTAACTTTTCACCAGGGGTGGGGAAATTAACAGTTTTTAACACTTGGTTAGTGTTAAGTTCCCCGCTATGTCCCGGGGGTGGGGGGCCGTGGTTACAAATGACTGAGGCATAAAGTATGTCGTACATAAATGTGAATTTTAAAACTGCTTAATCTTCCTGTCGCTTGAAACGTCCATGGTCGATCACTTATAAGTTTGTCTTTCTAATGGTATAAAAAAATCTTAGGGCAAATGATTTGTATTCGCGCAGTAGCCGCTCAAACTTTGCTTAAATTTACTCATTTCCGGCATATTTGATTTAATTTGGTGGCGTTCTACAAAATACAAGAAACTAGTGTTTATGTGTGGAATATGAACTCGTAAACGTGCCTAAAACACATTAAAAGTCTTCAATGATAGAATTTCTTAAGAATTCTTACCTAGATTTTCATGATTGGTTTTCAATATGACATCGTCGTGCAAGATTTCGTTGTTTACCGACTCGACCATGCGGACGTAATAAAGCTCAGTGGGGCAAGGTGTTGTAAATATACTACTACTGTGAAACTGTCCTCACATTCGTCGCCACATTCGTCGCCACAATCGTCGCCACAATCGTCGCCACATTCGTCGCCACATTCGTCGCCACATTCGTCGCCACATTCGTCCCACCTTCATCATGAGATTATATACATGTCAGTCATTGTAATATGATATTTACTGTACAATCAATGAGCCATCTGTGCTACCAACTTAATTTTCTAGTTATCTATTCTATAATTTTTTTTATTTTCGCATGTATGATATCGATTTTCATGCTCTTTCTAACGATATATCAAAAGTTCTGAGGAATAACTTTTCTGTATGTGTTTTTGCAACTTAAATGTCAGTCATCGTAATATGATATTTATAATCGATGAGCCAAATCCGTACGAGCGCTACCAACTTAATTCTCTAGTTACCTATTCTATAATTTTTTTTATTTTCGCATATATGATATAGATGTTTATGCCCTTTCTAAACATGTATCACAAGTTCTGTTAAAAAAACTTTTCTGTATGTGTTTTTGCAACTTAAATGTCAGTCATCGTAATATGATATTTACCATCAATGAGCCAAATCCGTACGAGCTTTACCAACTTAATTCTGTAGTTACCTATTCTATAATTTTTTTTATTTTTGCATATTTGATATAGTTTTTAATCCTTTTTCTAATGATATATCACAAGTTCAGGGGAATAACTTTTCTGTATCCGTTTATGCAAATAAATGTCAGTCATCGCAATATGATATTTACAATTAATCAATGAGCAAAATGCGTAGGAACGCTACCAACTTAATTGTCCCACTGTCCCATTGGAGGCAGTGCAAAAAATGACAGAGTGAAATGAAATTTCACATGTCCCATTGGAGACAGTGCACAAAATGACATCATCCCCCAATAGGGGCCTGGTTCTAAAAAGAGATGGCGGATATGTTTAAGAAATACAGAACATAACGGCACAGAAAAGGCAAAGAAACGCTGAAAAAAAATTGAAACAAAGGCAAAGAAAGACTTTTGCAACCGAAGTTAACCATTCAAAGATAATCTGCACAAGTCAAAGGCAGCTTTCAAAAATAATCATGAATGTTAACTCTAAAGCGATTAGACGTTTTAGAAGACGATTTACACAAGGAAGCTTCCTTTGACGTGATGATTGGGGTTTGTGTATTTGGTTTTAATGTATCCTGCTTGGAGTTAGAAAGAGGCCCATTCATCGAATCCTTGGATGAAATTAAAAACTTTAATTGTAAAACACAGTACCTTGGCCAGTGTCCGGACATTAAACATTATATCGCCAATATCTCAGGGTAGAATGCCGCCTGAGATACTAAATTCAGTAATTTTGTGGTGAAGTAAGAGCTCGATTTTGTAATAAACACTTTGTTGCTCAGCGTTGTTAACATCGGATAGTCTCGGTTCTATTCTAGTTCTGTTTGCCAGAGAGAAAAATAAAGACAAACTCGAACTGTCTGGAAGCTGGCCGAGGTACTGTATCTGTGATATTTATTTTCAAACTGTGCCTGATTCTGGCAATGATGATCACTAAGTGCTCGAATATCCTGCCCCATGTGCTAAGAAACCAAGAAAACCAACATTCGCTCGAAGTAGTCCACAAAAGGCAACAGTTCTTACAAGTTCGTTCAACGAGAATGAATTAGAATAATAGTTTATTATCCAAGCCAGTAGCAAGCCTGTACTTAAATCTCTATCAGTTACAGCAATTTCAGGATTAGGACATCTTATTAGAACAAAGAAACGATAATACAGGTACCAATTAATTTTGCGTGCTTTAATAGAAATTTGAATGTTTGTTTTTTTGCTTTAGTTGGACGAATATATGGACTTTGGCTTTATTTGGACTTTGCATGGCTTTGTTTGCCGTTTGTGGACTTCTTCGAGCGAGTGTCGGTTTTCTTGGTTCCTTAGTAACTAGGGCAGGGTATTCCAGCACTTGATCATCATTGTCAGAATCAATTTGAAAATAAATCTCACATATAGTGTACTACTCAGGTTTTTAATTTCATCCTAGGATTCTATGGATGGGCCTCTTTCTAACTCCAACCTTTTGCAAGTCATACTGGATACATTGAAACCAAATACCCAAGCCCCACGGATCACGTCAATGGAAGCTTCCTTGTGTAAATCGTCTTCTAAAACGTCCAATCGCTTCAGAGTTAACATTCGTGATTACTTTTGAAACCTGCCTTTGACTTGTGCAGATTATCTTTGAATGGTTAACTTCGGTTGCAAAAGTCTTTCTTTGCCTTTTGTTTTCAATGGGACATGTGAAATTTCATTTCCATCAGTCATTTTTTGCACTGTATCCAATGGGACATGTGAAATTTCATTTCAATCAGTCATTTTTTGCACTGTCTGTAATGGGACATGTGAAATTTCATTTCAATCTGTCATTTTTGCACTGTCTCCAATGGGACATGTGAAATTTTATTTCAAATCAATACAAATCATTTTGAATTACATTATGTTGGAACCAAAAATTAAATTTAACGATAAAAAAAACAAAGATATATGACTTTTTTTTCAAGAAACTATAAAACTATCAGTGTCTCTAATAGGACACCATACAGTTTCACACATAGATATAGGAGACCTAGATTGCTGACGTATACCTAGCGCGCATGACCCCCAATAGAAGAACCCAAGATGGCGTCACAACCAAGCAAAAACATTAGGAACTGTATTACAAAAAACAGGTTTTTGAGCTTTTTTGATGGTTTAATTGCTGCGAATCACGTTCAACTGGACATTTTTGAAAATAGATCACTATTGCGGAGGTTTTGAACGCAAAATGAGAAGAGTGGGCTAGATTCTTACAAATTATCGTTTGATAAAGATTTCAAGGAGTGGACGTTTTGACCGGTTTCGTCAGTTTGTGTGGATTCTTAAACTTTTAACACTTCGAATCACGATCGATCGCATATATTTAGAAAACAATAGGGCCATTTATACGAGCGAAAATAAGCCGCGGCTTAAATAGGCTGCGGCTTCAGTCGAGAACACAGCCTTTTATACGACAGTTTTACTAAATTTATTAAAATAGCCCAAAACACTCGTATAAATAGGACAACACATCATATAAACAGACTTGCCTTGGTCACGAACATCATATTAATAAACTAAACTAATAATAAATAATATTAATAAACATCGTATGAATAGGCTTGCCTTGGTCGCGAACGAAGCGTTTTTACGAGGTTTTCCCGCCTAAAATTGGCCGCGGTTAATTTAAGACGAGGCCCGAACCCTGGGCTAAAATTAGCTGCGGCTTATTTTAGTCGCAAAGAAATTGTACGTTTATGCAGACGTTCTCGACTTATTTAAGCCGCGGCCTATTTAAGCCGCGGCTTATTTTCGCTCGTATAAATGGCCCTAATGTTTATCATATATCAAATATCGTTCGTTAAAGACTTCTGGAGTAGACAACTGGTTGTTTAGTATGTTCTTGTAGTAAATCTAACTTTTTTGCAAATTATTACTTCTAGTGATTTTGATTTTGAGTGTTATTTGGATTTTTGCTTAGTATTAAATGTGAAATTGAATATCTGCATAAAATTTGTCCTTCAGTACAGGTACACTACAAGTTTTGCAGGAGGCATGATGATTGACTTTAAGTTAGGATCTAAGCTCATAATGGACATGCAGCAGTTCTGCTTTGGGCTTGCAAAGATGTCATATTTATTATTAATGGCTTGCAAAGATGTCATATTTATTATTAATGGCTTGCAAAGATGTCATATTTATTATGTTTATTAAATGAAAATTGATACCTGTAGGCAGAAGTCAATATTACAAGTTACATTGCTTAATTATCTCTTTAGCAATCCTGAAGAATATCTGATTTTATAATAAACTGTCTTGCAAACACTGTGTTCACATTCCACACATTTACAAGCATATAAATGTCTTGTTAGCAAGCTTGCAGGAGCTTTATAAAATTACAGTATTTCACAACTTTTTTTCATCTTTGCAACACATTTTTCACAGGCACAGCTTGTTGACAAATGGTAAGATTTTCATGTGCAGATTTCAATATTGTAATTGATTTTGAGTAAAATCAGAATCACATTGGCAACCAGCAATTTGTATTTTGAACTTTATTAAGCTGTACATCTATAATTTATAATACCAGACATTTTCTGAGTTTTGATGACACAAAACCTGGTCATTTTAACAGATCTTTGCGTCAGGTATATTAAATGTTAATTTTATTCATGCATGTTATCAAGCCCCATGCATGTACACCTACACTTTAATAATATTATGAGTCTCTAAAACTATGCTTAACATCTCAGATTTACACAAATTATATGTATTGATATCAATAATCATAAATCAATAGAAATCAATTGGAAACATGGGTTTCTTTCATACTTATTTAAATAATTTGTTGTTACATTTGCGCTACTTTGTCAGCAGATTCTACACAAACAATCGTTTCTCATAAATTTATAAAAACCATAATAATCAACAAACAAACAAACAAACTAAATTCTAGCTGGGGTTGATGTGCAGTCATAATAGCTGCTTTGACGACTTTCAAATTCTTTCTTCCTCCTCAGACTCATACGAATTAATGATACACGAGAGTCTTCTCATTAATAAATACAAACCTAACCTAAACGTTCAAGGCAGCTCTATTCCTCTTAACCTCTTCTAATTTGTCGTTTATGTTGTGTGTGTTTGTAATGTCCTATCCACCTTCACACGTCTATATCCTTAATTAACCCTTGTAATTTTACACCTTGTAAATATAACAACACTATTAGCATAGATATATATTTAATTTTGTATGTAATATTATCCACTTGTGTGAAGATGTCTTAAGTTAAGACAAAACGTCTCAATAAATAATTTCTATTTTAAATCTTGTTTTTATGGCTTTACTCAAAGCATTATGTTGGGCATGATATTTTTCATAAAATTCGGCAAACGCTTTCCTGTTCACAACTAAAACATCGATAATATACATCGTTTCCTAAATATACGCGATCGATCGTGATTCAAAGTGTTAAAAGTCCAATAATCTACGCAAACTAACGGAACCGGTCGCAACGTCCACTTCTTGGAATCTTCAGCGAACGATAATTTTGTAAGAATCTAGCCCACTCTTCTCATTTTGCGTTCAAAACCTCCGCAATAGTGATCTATTATCAAAAAAGTCCAGTTGAACGTGATTCGAAGCAGTTAAACGATCAAAAAAGTCCAAAAACCTGTTTTTCGTCATACAATTCCTAATTTTTTTGCCCGGTTGCGACGCCATCTTGGATTCTTCTATTGGGGTTCACGCGCGCTAGGTATACGTCAGCAATCTAGGTCTCCTATATTTATTGTTTCACAGTAGTAAATATACTTGACATCCGTTTACAGTCAAATACGGTGTTCTGTTGCGAGCAATATGGCAATATCGTCACGTAATATTGCAATTTTGTTCAGCAGATTGCTCTGAGCAATTTGCTACCGACGCGAACAAATTGCGAAATATAAGTATAAACTGTAACATTCAAAACTAAAAAGTTCCTATACTATTTAGTGTTTGTAAAAAAAAAACTGATTGGATAACAGCAAAAAAGCCGAGCTAATGGAATGTCCGATATTATTGGTGACATAATTAATTTATTAACACTATACAATTCGCAAATTGCCGACTGCTAAACACGCGTTTGTATTACGGTAAAGTACGTTTTAGAGATATGTTTCTAGTATTAGTGCGTTATTTTGGCGATCGCTGTGCTAGTTTTTTTTTGGAGGAACCCATTTTGGAATATTCTTTGCTGTTACAGAGGGTAAAGTCAGCAATACCTTGTTTTCTACAATTGCAAGATGAGCAAATACGTTTAGCTTATTAGATCAGTACTATAGCTATGTCAGTATTACATGAAGTATATCGTTCTTTGTTCTTTATCATTCCGAGAGGTATTGTTATTGAAATTAATAATAAATAACGTTAGAAACTGAGCAAACAAAAAAAAATTTGTGTTGAGCACGCCGTTACTTGGTCGGTAAGCATACAAACAGTAACTTTTAACGCCTCAAACAGCTGACAACCTGCGAAATGCCTAAACACCACTGCCCGTTCCCTGAGTGCACGTACGAAACGGAGGACCTCTCAGAAAATTTAGCCGCAGTGATGCTCACAATCAGGGCTCTCACAATCTAAGGAAATTTCCTCAGATTTATGCTGTTTCTGTGGGGGTGGTATTAGTCATAATGAGGATGCATTATTTTCAAAAGTTTATTGTTGCCTCATTCTTAACTACCCTACCCCTATAGAAATATGGATATGGAAGTTAGTTGTGAGAGCACTGCTTACAATCCACTATGGCGTACACACCAACACAGCCAACCCAAGCCCGAAAACAGAGAAAATTCGCAGACCAACCATTTCTGCTGGTGGCTCGAGCGAGGAATGGGCCTACTTTCTCACACGTTGGCAAGACTACGTCACTGCCACAAAGGTCGAAGGTAAAGAAAAAGTTTTCAACTACTCGAATGTTGTGATGAACACTTAAGACGAGACCTGATCCGCACGACAGGAGGCTCGCTGTCTAATCGAACAGAAGAACAAGTCATGGCCGCGATTAAGAAACTTGCTGTCCGTCAGGAGAATACTATGGCTGCACGGGTTCAATTGCATAATATGAAGCAAGATATTGCAGAGCCAATTCGCAACTTCTGTGCCAGATTAAGAGGACAGGCTGGAGTATGTAAATTCACGGTAAAATGTACAAACTGCGATAGAGATGTCGACTATACTGAACACATGATCCGTGACGTCGTCACTCGTGGTCTAGCAGACAACGACATTCAACTGGACCTTTTAGGAGATCAAAACCAGAACATGACATCAGAGGAAGTCATTCAATTTATCGAGGCCAAGGAAAACGCTCTGCTAGTCAACTCCTGGAAGCTCAAGCAACAAATGCAACTCGAAGCCAATATCGTAAGAACAAACAGGAAGATTTGAGACAACCAACAAAACAAGGTGACACATGCTGACCAACTGTTATGCAACAACCCTGTTACCCCTTCCAACTGCTATGTGCAGATTACCTCCATTATCAAGGAGTGAACTACCTAGTTCGTGTTGACCGGTATTCCAACTGACCCATCGTGGAGCGAGCTCACGATAGAGCGAATGGTCTTGTCAATAGTCTACGCCGCACTTTTGGCACCTACGGCATCCCAGAAGAATTAGCCACCGACGGAGGACCAGAATTCACCTCAGCCTTAACCCGCCAGTTCCTAGCAGACTGGGGAATTCATCACTGACTTTCATCCGTTGCATACCCCAAATCCAATTGTCGGGCTGAAGTCGGCGTGAAAACCATCAAACGCCTAATCACCAACAACACCAAACCAAATGGCAGTCTAGATACGGACCACTTTCAGCGTGTTGTATTGCAATATCGCAATACCCCCGACCCATCTACGAAGCTCTCATCTGCTCAATGTCTATTTGGTCGACCTATAAGAGATTTCATCCCTATTCTCCCTGGGCGCTACAAACCTCACCCAACGTGGCAAGACACATTAGACAAACGTGAGAATGCCCTCTGCAACCGCCACATGCGCTCTGCTGAGAAATGGAACGAACATACTAAACGCCTTCCCCCACTTGTAGTCGGCAACTACGTTCGCCTTCAAAATCAGACTGGCCCATATCCAACCAAATGGGACAAAACGGGAAGAGTCGTTGAAGTACACCAGTTTCACCAATACGTAGTGCGCGTTGATGGATCTGGCAGGATGGCAGTCAACCGAAAGTACCTTCGCAAATTTACCCAGTGCTACGACAGCCCCCACGGCGTTCCATCCTTACCGACCTCATTTACAGACCAGATACTCATCACACCACTCCATTCCCCCACACCACACCTCCGCCCAGCGAACCCCATCCGGCCCCCAACCAATTATCCTACCCAGTTGGTACAGATGACATACCCACCACCCCTACCCCTGGCAGTGTCCTATTACCCGCTCCTTCCCCCCAATCAAGCCCACCCTCCACACCTCCAACGCAACCTTCCCCATCCCCAACGCAACCCCCCCATATCAATGTCCGACCTACCACCAGCAAAGCTTCCCCTGGCTCTCCGCAGACTGCAAGACTTCAACAAAAAGGGACTAACAGAATAACTATATCACTGAACACTATATATTCGAGTTTATATTTGAGCAGTGCTTTCAGTTTTTACAGCTCATTTAAAATATAAAAACTTGGGGGGGGGGATAGATCAGTACTATATGTCATTAGTATATGAAGTATATCGTTCTTTGTTCTTTATCATTCCGAGAGGTATTGTTACTGAAATTAATAATAAATAACGTTAGAAACTGAGCGAATAACGGAAATAGAGTCATTCTTATAGACTTATCATGACGTGTAGTCGGGTTGTTTTATAAATATTAATCCCGAAGATCAATTACAGTTACTTGAGGCTTTCAAAAACGTCGTTCCGAGTAGACATGATCGTTACAATAGAATAGATTTAATTTAAAGGTCTGGGAAGCGACTCACAGTCTTTCTTCAAAGCAAAGTCGTCTGTAAACGAAGGACGATAATAAAAACGTAAAAAAGAAGATGGACCGTTCCAGTCTGCCATCTTTAAAACGTCCTCAAGGGAAATCCCTCCTGCTCTTGCCTTAGAGGCGAAGCCGATCTTGTGGAATGCCCTTTAAAAATGGAAGTGTCAATACCAGCACTACCCAAGAATGATTTAATCCAACGAGCAATAGTGCAGGACTGTACAGGTTTGTGCGGTCTGTGGTAACTTATCAACAATTGTTGGTTAGTTGCTGGGTCCACAAGAGGCCTAAAAGTGTTTGTACGTGAAGTGTATGACTGCAAACAGCGCAGAACGCAAATACTCTCACAATCGTCGAACTTAGCCAAGAAAACAAGAATTATTTCCGAAGACGTTTTGGTCATGCCTGGCAACTCCAAGACCACCCCTTCAGGGAGTATACGCATAAATCGCAAGTCAAGGAGCTTCAGCTCAGAGGAACGTTTTGGAGCAGTTGAAGCCAACAAAAGAGCTAGCTTCTGGGTTAAGGCCTTGAGCGGGAGTAGTTCATTTCCTGGTAAAGAACGCATATAGTCCAAAGCAACATTGACATCCCACGATTGCTGATAACGAGGCATAGCCGGACGAAGATTCAGAATGCCCTTAAAGGACATTGGCAATAGATTTTTTTATTCTTTATATCTATTACACATACGTACGGAATACTTAATTACGTATTTTCACTTGTCCATCGCGTTTAGTTGCTTAGAAATATCGTAAAACTTTCTACCTTCGTCGGCCATCTTGAAAAAAAAAACGGGTATGCTAATTTATGCGGAAATAAATTTGTGACGTCAGGTGCAGGGGAACGAAATAATATCAATATACGATAGCATTAGAACAAATACATTCTAAGACGATTTTGATCCAAAAAATACAGATGAACCCCAATTTTTTTTGTATAACTGCGTAAATATTTAGTGCCACTACTGTACTATGTGTTTCATGTGTGTTTCTAAAATAAATGCGTTGATTTCGACGGTAAAAGCACTTTCATCACCGGTACTATGCCAATTAATTGATATGCTCGCGTACTTTGTAGACTTTTATCATACCGTTACCGGCGGTCAGGGCTACTCTGTGACGCTGTGATGTGCTATGACTAATCACCAGACACTAAATGTTTATCTGTTCTGTTGTTTTAACGTTATGATTTGGGCGCTTTTACAATGTTGCGGGCATCAACAGGATGTAGCTCAAAATATCAGGTCAAGTTCAATTTTTACCGTTTGTAATATATACAGATACAACTTATGTTTATTCATTATATATAGGTCTGAGGGTGTAGCTCATTGAACACTATTGTCTAATACAGTAATAGCTACTAGCTATATAGTAACGACTGAGTACAATATGTTTTAATTCTTTGCATTCGCGTTATATAAACACCTTCATTATTGCTTGCTTGGAGGTCATTTAGTAGGTGTGTAACGTACGAGACTCTCAAATAACACACTAATACTTCCAGTTAGAATCTGTTTTATTTATGATAACTTCTCTACATTTGTACTCTAGCCGTCTAGAGCGTTTACTATGACTTTGCATGATTTACATATGACCACGCGCAAATAATGGCAATGCGAATTTGTTTTAGTAGCTATTAACATAATCGTTACAGGTCACACATAGAATAGCGTCAGTTCTACGGACCTCCTAGGTTTTTGTTGGAAATCCTTCGCACTAGTTCGGTTAAACTGTCAGAATCTCCCGTTCGCTGGTTCAACAACAACAATGGGGACTGTATTTCGTTTTTTCTTATTTTCGTTTATTCAGCACAACATTTACAACCAATTCAATATAGCATTACAAACACAATCTGATACAAGAAGCTGTTCACCTTAGGAGTAGGTACAACACTGAGGAAAGCTAAAGTCTATGCCAATGAAGTGCTACCTGTTGAACCAAAATCACTTGTTGAGCAGTATTTAGAAGGGAAGGAACGTCCATCAAAGGAGCAAGTGGTGGCCAGTCGGAAATCTCGGTTCAGCAAGACAGCTTTACCTGCAATTACAGAGAGACAATCAGCTAGGAAACCGTGTGCTTGTCAAGGAAAATGTGGCACCAAAAATGCAGTTGTAGGGGTGAAGATTTAATGTGCGACACAAAATGCAATTGTAAAATTGAGAAGTGTAAAAATCGTGAGTGAAGCAGATTTATATGATGAACTTTATAAACTAACATTTTAGAAATTAATTTGGGGATTGTATGCACATTAAAGCTGATTTAGTACATGGAACATCTTCGACATAAAAACATTTCAACGCTGTCAACAGCAAACGGGTAATATCTCATGGTTGAAATGCTTCATATGTTAGCACAAAGTTGGCCAAATTTCAAAAATTTGGAAAGCCTACACTCAACTGTCTTATACAGTAAAAATACAAAAAAAAGCTTACCGTTTCCATTTTTTGGCATATTTAAAATGAGTATAAAGGCCGTCATGCGACGCGAATCGTTCTCTGATTCTTGTGTAAACACATGCAGGAAGTGGCCTTTGGTTCCTTTTACCCAAAATCTGAAATACCCAACGCGAACAGTCTATAAAGTTTGTGCATTTTGTCCAAATCTTCGTCATCCAAGGGCCAGTTAGCAAAAATAGCGACAAACGTCTATTTTTAATACCGCTTCTGACAGCATGTTCGGCTCAAAATCTGCATGTGTTCATTGTGTTGTCAACACTTGCCCCCTTGTGCTTCGGCTTCCTTCAACAATGCGTCGTACTCATCATATTCTAACGCTTTCTCGTAACAACAAAACGATTCTATAGCCTTTGGTTTCAATGTGCAATGCCCACATTTACACCAGCTCAAGCTTTCAAGGCGCCAAGCATTTTTTGCCTCAAACATATGGTCGATTTCCTCGTCAGAGGATTCGGCACTCTCTTCTTCCGAGTCGCTCTCGTCACCGCTATTGCTTGTTTGTAAGCCCGGTTCAGGTTCAAATTGATAGGGTAATACCTGAACTACTTGATTCTTGTGGTATTTTCAATTCGAATAATCGAAAAGCACAAAATTCTTCACTAGAAGTACGAAATCCCGAAATGCGCCTAATAAAGTATATTTGTTAAATTTGCTCTCCCCTGCACCTGACGTCACACGGGTCATGTGACCCAAAAAATAATTTTTTTAAAAATCAATCCAAGATGGCGGACGAACTAAATATTTAGGGTGAGATATCTCGAGAACGAAACAATTTGGGTGAAAGATAATAGCATATTCGTAATCAGGGAATCCAATTCTACTAATATCGGAAATAAAAAAATTTATTGCCAATCTCCTTTAAGTAAGCGAACAACAAGCGGATGTTGTCCTACAGGAAAGCCTTCCATGGGAGGTAAAACACCAGACAAGGCAGAACGATAGGTATTAATTGTCCTATATTCTAAACCCTCGTCAAAAGAGTGAGCTAAGAATCCCGTTATATCTGGCAAAGTGGATCAACTTTCTTTGCGATACACTAGCAATGCCATTTTTTCCAGGCGGAATTATAAACTGAGTTTGTACCTGGCCTCTAAGCTGCCAAGATGAGCTTGGAAGCGTTGCTAGAAATGCCCTTTGATTGCAAAGATCGTTGCACACATGCCAAGCGGCTAGTTGCAGGGTTTGATTCATCACCAACGGGTGTGATTGATCCTGCGTGCCCTGAAGTAACTTGGGACCCCAAGATAAGAGAATCGGGAGGGAGACCGACAATTCCAGAAGACTCGGATACCAAGCCTGTGTTGGCCACACAGGAGTCACCAGTATGAGTTCGCCCCCCTCCTGTCTGAGCTTCGCCAGACAGCGCATTATAAGACAAAAGGAGGGAAATGCGTATAGTCTCCCTACTGCCCAATTCTGCAAGAGGGCGTCTGTTGCTAGGGCCATCTGATCAGCCTCCAACTGTAAAACTGGGTTAACTGGGCGTTCACACGAATCGCGAACAGGTCTAGCGCGCAAGGACCTCTGACCTGCATCAACGAGCGGAATATCGCTGGGCAAAGCTTCCAGTCGCTCGAGTCGACGAAATCGCGCGACTCCCAGTCCGCTGACACATTCAGAGCCCCCGATAGATGTTCGGCACTGAGAAATATTTTGCATTTCAGAGCCCATTCCCAAAGGGCTAATGCTAAATTGGAGAGAATCAGGGAATGAGTACCCCCTAGGCGGTTGATATAAGCTACCGCTGAGACATTGTCCATGCGCAACCGCACATGAACGCAAAGGCGATCCTTTGTAAAGCTCTTGACAGCAAAGGAACCCGCTAGAAGTTCCAAGCAATTGATATGGAGCTTTTTCTCCATTTGGGACCATAAGCCCTCCGTGGTGACTCCCTGACAAACCAACCCCAACCGGAGCGAGAGGCGTCTGTTTCGATTATCACATCGGGAGATGGGCGGAGAAGTGCCGGTTCGTTTATTCTTACTCTTATGGTTTTTTGAGGAAGAACGCTTCTGTTTTTTAGAATGTTTTCGCTGAGCCACCGAATGGCGTGCAGCATTTATAGTTTTTCTCGGTGCTTCCACCGGTGTTTTTACGCGCGAACTATCTCGCGGAGAGTGTTCAGGAGCCACCTGAACCGTGTCCCCAGCTGGGCCTGCAAAATCAGCCATTGCCAGCAAGATTATTGGGACAAACGAACCTTTTTAAACAATTTTTTTACGAGCGGCGAAAAGTTAACTGTATACGGTGAGCTGATGAAGAACTGAAGGGTTTGGTTGCCAGGCAACCGTGCAAACAGGATGTGACGTTATTTTTTAGTACTTAGTACTTCATCAGCTGTATCGGTGATTGTTGAGAAATAAAGCATTGATATATCGAGTTTCTGTGTTTGAAATATAATTTTTGTTTGCATTTCACTATTCATTAAAGTGCCTATCACCCAATTTTTTTTATTTGATTAATGAAAAGTGCAGCCTTCAAATAGTAGAATTGTCTAAACATATATTTGTTTAGTGCTGTCATTCTTATTTATTTTGCGCCTTGAAAGTGCAAAATCGCACATATTTTGTCATAAATTCCATATTGGCCGTGAGAATGACTTTCCAGAAGATTGGGTCGAGTGACGTAGCAGGAGTAACTCGCGCTTGTAGCAATTTGTAAATTTTATATAAATTTATACGGCAATTTTCCGTTGTTGAAATTTTCTTGGCTTTTGCAAGAGAAAATGTGCAATAGTTGTGTAGCAGTTAGTTGTTCAAATGTCTCTAACCCTTCCAAGAATGTTAGTGTTCATAAATATAATGATTCAGAAAAGAAAAGAGGTAGACTTTAACGTTTAGTGCGTACAAGACAAGCCAAACGTAGAAATGGTCTCCCACTGATGCATTGTCTGTTCAGGCTTTCGTTAGTCGTTCAGTGTAGGAAAGAATGCTGTTCCTATGATATACACACTTACTCAGCCAGAAACAGAACCTAGCAATGTTAACAATGATAACAGTGATATTCACGCTCAACATTGCACTTATATAGACAGCATTGCGCTTTAGTTAAAATATGTACATATTATGTTTCATGATTTGTTTAGACTTCAGACTGCTTTAATTGTCATATTTTTGCCTGAAAAATATGCATACTTGTTTGAATACGTTATATAAAAGATCTGCCTGAAGAAAACTTTACAAAAACCAGTTACGAGCTGGACTCTTCTTTGCAGCAACAGTCTCAGTGTGTTTTGAAGCGAAAGGGGCGCGAGATGGTAATCTGATACTATGTTTATATATTTATATATATGTACTAAATTGTCCTAAAAACTGCTTGAAAATACGAGTATATATTCATGCAATAGCAAGAGCGTATATAGTTTCCGTTATAGGATCATTTTGTGTTAGATATATGATAACTATAAAAATCACAAAAATCGCGTGTATCGAGTTGTCTGAAATGGAATCGTACCATGTGAGAATAGCATGATGTAGTTTGTGTTGTGTGGCATTTTGCAATTGAGTATTTATTCTTTCTCCGCTTGTCAGTGCATTTCTTGTTCCATTACCCATACTTTGTCCGCTATAAGTTCGCGAGAGAGCTTGGTTCAACATGGGCAGTTTCAATATCGCATTTGTTTTCATGCCTATCGTCTGCGCCATTCTCACTATAATCTCGGACTGGACAGCAAGATAATTGCTTGGACAGAAACTGAGCATTGATCGTAAACACAAAGACTTCAAAAACATATTTAGGTAATAATAAAATGCAACAAATAACGCAAAAACATGATTGAAATGTGTTCACCTCCACTATAAATATATTGTATTTAACATAAGTATATCACGCAACTTACTCCTGCTACGTCACAGGTACCAGGCCACGACGTGCTCGGACAAATAATATAAAAGCACAGTTTTGTGCGGAAAAAAGTAGAATGAAACGATTTTTTCCAAAAAAGATATATTGACTATTTATTCAGGGGACTATATAGCCTTCAATAGTAAAATAAAAAAAAATGGGTGATAGGCACTTTAACATTTCAGCTATTGATGCCGGTTTGCCGTCTTTCGTTTTGTCGTTTCGAGCTATACAATGTTTGAAACTATCGAAACTTCGAAATGATCGAAACCCGTTGATCCCGGCAAGCGGGTTGGGAGTATTTTCATCCCGCTTGGCGAGATATCTCGCCTTAAGCATCCCGCTTGGCGAGATATCTCGCCTTGGCGAGCTTGGGAAGCTGCCGAAATACGAATTAGCTGTCGTCGAAACGGCCCTTGGTTTGTCGTCTGCTACGTTCAATCGAATAACTCGCCTAGATTTACATTTTCACCCTTATCAAATGATAAGACGTCATCGACTTCTTCCTGGTGATCTTTCCCGACGATTCAGGTTTTGTCAGTGGTTTCTAGACAAGAACGCGCACTTTCTCGAGGATTTGATCATCGTTGATAGATCGGGTTTTGCGCTTAATGCATCCGTAAATACGTACAATATTTGAGAGTATTGTCCAAGATGAGAGCATCCTTTAGATTTCAAATATGTGCGAAACGATGATCGGCATAAACTGACGTTGTGGGTTGGTTTAATAAGAAAACGGGACCATTAGTCCGGGTTTTTTTAGACAAAGTATCGATGGGGAGGATTATTTGGATATGATAGACGAAGAGATAGTCCCAGCATTGAGACAACTGCGACGTTATCGTGGTCGAAGAAACAATCAGTTTCGACGAATTTGGTGGGCACAGGATGGTGCACCTCCACATAGAAGAAGGTTCGTCGCAGATCGTCTAGCGGAGTTACTTGGAGAACGCGTTATTGCATTGAATCATGCTGTGGAATGGCCACCTAGATCGCCAGACCTTACTCCACTTCACTTCTTTCTCTGGGGCTATCTGAATAGCAAGGTTTATCAAACACCTCCTGCAAATCTCGATGGGTTAGAGCAACGAATTCGGCACGAAATGAATACCCTTCGTCAAGATAGAGCACTCGTTAGACGTGCTGTTTTTGACATGCTTCGGAGGGTGCGTGTTTGTTCGCAGCGTAATGGAGGACATGTTGAGGACTAAGATGCTTAAGAACTTACTCCTGAATGTTTGTAATTAAACAGAAAGTTGCGTGTCAATGTTGACCAATGTGTGGAAATTATAAATTAACGAAATGTTTCATATAAAATATTTTTCTCACGAATCTTTCTAAGTTTAATTAAATGTGTCTAGGGAGCAAAAATGAAATGACAATATGCAAATTTGGAAAAAAAGCATAAATTGATAACGCACAAGGCTAATTATTATAATAAAATGAAAGTTTGCGCGATACTTTGAAGGGCTTACGCAATTTTTCTGAAATTTTAAACAGGAAAACAACGCCTAACATATTTTCCACCCACCAACTCAAAATTACGTTTAAGCATTAAATTTCGTGCACAAGCTATTTTTAGTTTGTTGGGAAAAAATAACCCCTCCTGACAAAATTTGAGTTAATAATTGTTTTACGTTATAAGTACCCAAGTGATCTGTATATATTAAAAACTTGATACCAAAAGCTATTTTCCAAAATTGAGAGCGATTCAAAATCTGTTCAGTTTTTTGATACACCCTGTATTGTATGCAAAGAAACAGGAAGAGATGATTTATTAGAAACATTACACTGTTGGCATATAATGATGGATTATGATGCTTAAGAAAAGACCATGAGTTCATTGTACGCTCTCAATCCATTATTTAGCACATGCTTTCTGTATTTAATATAGAAAGCTTCAAGAATAAGTGAAGGTTAGAATTGTTGTGTTCAAGTTTCGAGTGTTTGCCATGATGAGACTCTTTTTTGAATCCGCTAACTGAAAATAATTCGGTTTAGACGGTTTTAGCAATTAAAACCATTCCTTAACACTTTTTTGATTAGGATTATCGCTTTGTTTCCTTTGATGTAGTATCACTTTTCACTAATGTGCCGTTAAAAAGAACCGTCGACATAGTATTAAAACTTGTTTTTGAAGACAAAATAATCAATACCACGCTTACGAAACGTTCACTAAAAACGCTTTTGTTAGACTGCGCCGCGAAAACAGCCTTTTCGTTTGACAACATTTTCTATGAGCAAACCGACGGTGATTCTGTCGGTTCTTGTTTAGCTCCGCTCTTAGCGAACATAATTTTAACTGAATTTGAGAATGTCATTGTGAATGATTTATAAAGACTGGAATTATGGCATTATATCGCCGCTATGTAGACAACACATTAGTTGTGATCGAGCCTAAAGACATTCCGTTTGTTTTAAGCAAATTTAACAGTTTTACAACAATCTAAAATTGACCATGGATAGCGTTGAGAACGGTAAAATTCATTGTCTAGATTTAGAAATATCAGATTCCGGCATTGACGTCTTCCGAAAGTGAACACACACAGGTCAGTACACCCGTTTTTACAGTCTCGAGCGTTGGTCATGCAAAACGGCATGGGATTAGCTCGCTTTTTCACTGGGCCGTAAATATATGTAGTAACTTGACTTTCATTAACAAACAAATCTCTATGATTTCAAAATTTATGCCTTGAAATGGCTTTCCTGACAATGTGCGTGTTTAATTATTCGCAAATTAAAGGCCAAGTATTAGGTCAACTCTAACGCGGATTACACCAATGAGCTACCATCTCAAAATGATTTTTCTGATGATCCTAGACCTAAAGTCTGGATAAGAATACCTTTCTTGGGCAAGCAGGGAGAATTTTGGTTAAAAAAGAAGATATGATATTTCTATAACACTTCGTGTGGCAATATACTTTATGAATGCCCTGGTTTCAACACTTCCTACATGCATAGGCGAAACAGAAAGAAATTTGTTTCGATTTCTTAACATTTGTCGAAATGAGAACACGCTATATAATTATATCCTTGATTTGAAACCACATCTTTTAAAACTTTAAACATAAATGACAAGGACACAGACAAACCGGACACACCTCTTTCTCTTCACAATCTCATCATGGCCAACACTCGAACTCCATACTCTTTAACACACCAGTTCTAATCTTTTTCTATTCCTTGAATATTCAAAATATTAAATACAGAAAGCCCGTGCTAAATAATGGATTGAAAGGGTCTGAAGAACTTGTGGTCGTTTCTTTTAAGAACAAAGAAAAACATCATTATATGTCAATAGTATAATATGTCATCTCTTCATGTTTTTTCTTTAAAAATATGATAGCAAGTTTGTAAATAGCTTATTCTGGTTTGACAATGACTTTGAAATAGAGTCGAAAAATCACCGCAAAATTGTTGTCTTGTTTTAACAGCTCGAACCTT
Organism: Muricea muricata; assembly: GCA_963855995.1. NCBI lineage: Eukaryota > Metazoa > Cnidaria > Anthozoa > Malacalcyonacea > Plexauridae > Muricea > Muricea muricata. The sequence goes on along the minus strand of OY979718.1, from coordinate 14,792,207 downwards.
GAGTTTACAAGATGTTGTCCTTCGGAGTATGCTTTTTCTTAATCTACATAGATAAGCTTAACTCAAGTCTCAAAATCTTAAAGTCGATAGATTCTTGTTTACAAATTCCTTAAGTCAGTTCGATACCCTGAAAGTCGGGCTTTATGTCATATATAAAGCCCCCGTTTATGGAGTTAGTTACTCGAGTAAGGATTCGAGTTGGTATTCGAATTAGGAGTCGAGTTAGGATTCGAGTTGGGATTCGAATTGGGATTCAAGTTGGGATTTGGATTGGAACCTTAGATATATACTATATGCTTGCGCACTACTAGGTATAAAAAATGCCCTTTTTAATGAAACTTGAAATTTTATGCCGGTATGCTGGTTTCGAATTGGAAGCCTTGTACGGAGACAGAATATTTTTTATATAAGTCTTTGTATGTAAGTCTTTGACACAAGTGTTGGTCATTTTCTTGTATACCAAGGACCTGTGTCATGACGTTTATACAATTTGATGTATCAAAGTGAATAGTGTGTTCTTGTATCAGATTAACCTCTGAAGTAAGGCCTCCGAATTAAAATCGTAAGTGTAATTTGTAACCCCGCTTATCACCGTGATCTGTTTATGTGCTGTTATAATCACTATAATGTCCATGCTTTCTATTTAATTTTTAGACTCCGATTATACTATAAGAAATAAAACTAGCTGAAGACTCAGCATCGCGCGAAAAACTATCGGATTGCGCACTCTTTCAATGATTAACTGTCTTTCATTGCGAAATTTCTGAAAGCCTGGTCACACATTTTCCTTTGTATGTATTGTCTTTTCATATTTAATTTTTGTCACAGATTTTCCCTCTGAATAAGACGCGAGTGCAGTCTCATACCAGAGCGCCTTCGCAATTATTACCTGAAATATGAAGCGAGTAAGAGTGCGCGGGGGAGCTTGGGCAGGACACGACGGAGCGCGCGAGCTTGAAACATGCAAACGTGACGCACTTGCAGTTCGATAACCTGGCCAAGACCAGAATAAAGTACATGCGCGCATTCAAGTAACAATTGTTCTACTTTCTCATTAGTGTACAATGGTTATGTAGAAAGCAAATCCCAACTCGAATACTAATTCAAATCCTAACTCGATTCTCAACTCGATTCTCAACTCGAATCCCAGCTCGAAGCCCGACTCGAAGCCTAACTCGGTAACTAGCCGTCCTCTCGTTTATGTCGGGGTCTTTATATGACACAAATCCCTCGTTGAGATGTATCTCTTAGGTCAGGTCTCCACATGTCGCTGACAGTCTTTGAGTTTCATTGTTTGTTATTCATGAGTAAAATCTTTTGTCTATCTAAAATCATTTTCTCCTTTAATGCCTACCAATAATAAGTCACCAGTTAGTCGACGTCATATGGAGACTAGGCCTTGTATAGCTGCACATGCATTAATATTATTTAATACAGTTTAACCACGTCTCCTTCAAATATCAAAGTATGATTTTGTGGAAACACCGAGTAAATTTTTTATCTTTCAAATGTGTTTCGTGTCAGAAATGATCTCAAAAGTAACGTGGCAAGTCGTGAAGGTGAAACCTGGAGATGGATCAAAATTTATACTGACTTCCTCTGGAACATTAAATGAAGACAAACGTGAGGTTGCCATTAATGAAGACATGATTCGTGTCGACGTAACGACTACAAGTGGCCAGAAACAGACTGACTTTCACTTGAAAATATCTCCTAAACCTGATGTGTTAACAAGACCAGCCAAGAAAGGATTAGCTTCAGTGAATGTCATTATGATCGGCCTAGACTCCACAGCGCATTCGCACTTTCAGAGAAAGTTGGGACAAGTGTACGAATTTTTGAAAAATGATTTGAAGTCGTTTATATTTAATGGCTACTCGATCGTAGGTGATGGGACCACTCCAGCTTTGTTGGCGTTGCTGACTGGGAGAAAAGAGGAGGAGCTACCTGAAGGACGACACAGGTATAATCAACGCTTTTTAAATCATTATTATTTGTTTATATCCTTAGAAATTAATGGGGGGGGGGGGGGGGGGGTTATAAACTCAGAAATATTTGCCCAACATTACTCAATGTTGTCGGACTGGCTTTTCTACTGTTCACATAGACATGTTGTTATTTTTTCTTTATTTAAGCTCACTCACATTTGAGGTTGTATGTTGTTGTATGTCTTTTGTGCGAATCCCTCAGGATGTACTGTATGGATTTTATGTACTGTAATACAACGACAATATTGTACGGTAAAGTGGTTAAACAAATCGTCTTTCACCTGTTATTATAAATCGCCGATACGCTTGTCAGCAGGCGCTACTCAGGTGACTCGAGCTCAGTCCTCAAGTCATTAAGAGCGGTCAACGTTGTGACGAATGTCGTGGGTTTCTCCGGCTACTCCGGTTTCCTGTCACAAAGAAAGTTAGCAGAGTGTGGGTTTGGTAATACGAGCTGCTGCTTCGGTTTCTGTACCCTTGTGACACAGCTAAGTAAAATTTTGAACAAACTACATCTACAACAGTACTTCTTCTGTAAAACTAGATAATATCACAGTATATTAACACATTATTTTGATTATTTTACGCCCATTGGGTCGTTTGGAACTCGAAATAAACTAGGTGATGCACTGTAAATAATCAGTATGTGCAAGGGGCTTTTCAAAACAATTTTATAAGGAACATCAAAATGAAACAAAGTATAAGATGTTATGTACAGGTATCACAAAATTCATTGCATTTTTTCGGCCCCGGAATATTTTGCCGAAAGACGCTTTGCGGAATACACATTTTGCCGAATACACATTTTTGTTCATACAGAAATCACAATCTCTTTACATTTTGCCAAATAGACATTTTTACGAACAGATATTTTGACGAACGGACTCTTCGCCGAAAAGACATTTTGACGAAATGACAACTTTTCGAAAGTAATGTTTGGGACTACCCACTCCTAAACGAACAAGCCCAAGGCATCTTGCCAATCGTCCTAACGTTCTATTTATTCTTTTATTTTCTTCTTTAAAGTCGCGAAATTTCGAAAAAATTTTCAAAAATTTGAAAGAATATAAGACTATATACTTCAATATAACAGTTAATTTCTGCTATCACACAGCGGGATTCACAAGCAGGTTAGTAAAGTAGGCATATGGTTTTATTTAATATTTACGAAATGATATAGGCTTTGTTTACAAACCTGCTTGTGGACCATTATGAACTTTTCACTGAGTTGTGAAGTTCATGACGACGTTCCCCTCGCGGAAAGTAATCTGAAATTGACTGTAATCGCATCCGGAGACTTGCATGACCGTGTAAGCGACTCTTTAAAGTCCAGAACATTTGTCTATTTCTCAAAATGTACGTCGGCAAAATTATTTTCGGCAAAAGGACCGGCCACCTCTAGCTTTCAGTATACAATTTTAAGACTGCTAATCGAGCTGCTTGATAAGACCAGATGTTAATCGAGCTGCTTGATAAGACTAGATGCTAGTTCATCACAGAGTTTAGGATATGAGATAGGAAAGTTTTTGTCAATTTCGTTATTAATTTTGAAGACGACGCGACAAGGAGGAATATTGAGAAGCTGCAATGCTTAGGAGATTTTCTTCACTTCTTTGCAAGCCATAAAGCCAATTAATGACTACAAATTGAAAAATTATAATATTTTTACAGGGATCATAACCTATCGACCTCCACCATCTCATTGCAGTACTGTCTTCCATGTATTCTTAACTTCGCCTTTGATTATTTCATAATGTTCTGGTTCTTCAGTAAACACGCCACCCAGACAAGGAGCGATATATACAATGATCACAAAGGTTGCTGGGATGGCCTCAGAGTTAAAATCTCGAACTGGTTCGAAAAATACTTCCCAGTGTACCCTTTGTACTGGTTGTACAATGTGCGGAGGCCAGATCATTTTGTTCATTATTTTTCTAATTTTCTTATTTATTTCAACGCGTTCGACATTCGAAACACACTCCCCTTCGACAACACCGTCATCGTTGACACCGAAATAAATATTACCTCCGTTGAAATTGGCAAACGCTGAAACATAATGGCTGAATTTATTGCCTTTTCCCGTCATCCGGTCTGCTAGTGTTGTTGAAGAAGTCGATCTCAGGCTTTTTATCTGAACGACTTTTCCCTCACGTAGACCAGAGTCTCTTCCTTTCGTAAATATCTTGCAATGTAATCCAAGCCTTGTTTCGTTTTCTACAATCTTTCTTTGTAGAATGTCATTCTGTATCCGCTCCGGCGGTTCCAAAGGGTTGACAACCACAACTTGTGTTTTAGTCGGCAAAAAAAGATTGTAGCTATTTATAATTGTATCACTGGATTCCAGAACATCAACCATTATCTTGTTAGTGTAAACCTTGAAGTTAACGTTAGTTGATGTTATGTGAATTCCCGCGGTACGTCCCAGTTGCTGCTCAATTTTTCGAATAAAATCATGCTTGATCTTTGTCTTTGTCTTCGCTCTTAAAACAGATATTAATTGACTTATCTCTTTAGTAGTTATATCTAATGTCACCTGTCCGCCTCTTCCGTTAAGCATTGCTTGCACAGCTGCTACCGTTTCCCGTAACTTTTGTTTCTCGTTCTCGATCGTGTAAGTCTTCTGCCTTGACAATATTAATGAGATGTTTTTAGTTACGGCTTTGCCTTTGTGACGCCCAAAAGAAGTCATGTCTTTACAAATATGATGGGTGAATGGTGTACAGTGTCTTCTGCTACGTATTGTTCGCAGGTTCATGCCTTAATGGAAGAGAGACGTTTGAATATCATGTAGAACTTTTGGATCCTTTAGAGTTCTACTAGATAGGGTGATTTTTGCTGCAATTTGCAACCGGCTGCCAGAGGCCGATATACTTGCCATATCGAGGGGCAATTCTATTCTAGTTTTATCTTGTTCCTTATAGGTTAGTGAGTATATTTCTGCTTGTGGGCCAGGTTGAAATTTTTGTAGGCTGTTGCCAACACGTTTTTTGTCGATATCACTATAAAACTGTATTACTATCAAAAGGTGATATTTCCAATTCAATTTTAGAAAAAATGACTAACGTCACCAGAAAGCTGATGAAAAACTAGATATATGGCATTTAAATGGTAACCCCAATTTTTCAAGCGGTTTTCAAGTTATTGATCCTTCAAACGACGAAAAAATGCTAAAATCTCACAAAATCTTGGGCACTAGTATAAAAATAAGATTTCAAAGACTCATAATTCACTAAGAACTGGAAAAATTAAGGTGACCATCTAAATGTCTTATATGTAGTTTTTTACGAGCTTTTCGATGATTCAAGTTATTTTTTCTAAAATTCAACTTGAAATATCACCTTTTTTGACAATAATACAGTTTTGTAGTAATATTTACGAAAAACGTGTTGGCAAGAGCCCACAAGAAATTTCAACGCGCGGCCGACATGCAGAAATGTACTAACTAACCTTAACTATAAAGGAACAAGATACAACCAAAAATGAATTGCCTCTCGTTATGGTAAGTATATAAACATGTTTTTTGTGCCTCCAGCTGCCGGACAATGCAGGATGTATAAAAAAAATTAGACAATTTTGAAACGGCTGTCAACTTCGCCAAGCGGCTTGAAGTATGTTAGAATACATGAAAATATTCTGAAATTTAATGTTTCAAACCCAGGGGAGTGCGTATTTTGAAACACATTAAAAATGGCTTGCGCGCGAAATTTAAATGCTTAAAAGTAATTTTGAGTTAGTAGGTACAAAATATGTTAGGTGTGCTGTTCAAAATTTCAAGAAATTTGATTGAGTTTAAGCCATTCAAAACGTCGTGCGAACGTATATCTTTCTCAAAAAGAATCGTTTTTCTGAAGAAATGTTCCAATTTTAATTAAATGCCCTTGGGAGTTGTATGCAAATTAAGTAAATACATAAATTAAACATGCACAAAGCTAATTTTGCTAAAAATATGGAAGTGCGCGCAACGGTGTAGACTCAAGCAAATTTTCTGAAATTTTGGACAGCAATACAACACCCGACAAAAGTTTCATCTACCAAGTCAAAATTATTTTTTAAACATTTAAGTTTTGCGGCAAGGCATATTTAAATTGCCGTAAAAGACAGAACCTCCCGGGTATTGAAGTTTTAAATTTCTCATTTTTTCGGTTTACTCTAGATTATAAGTACCAAAACAATCTATTTTAATACCAAACATCGTACGTTGAGGCGCTTCGCGAAACAGAGAGCTTTGTCTACTTTTTTTATACACCCTGTATAGCGGAATTTGAATATAATATACACTTTAGAAACAGTCGTACAAATTTTAATTTTGAGTGCTGCTAAGGCTCACCCAAGGCTAACATTCCGACGATATGGCCTCACATTTGAAACTGTATCCGTTGTTTTTACATTTCATAATTATAAAATAACGATGGTTTGTAACAAGCTCGAAAAACTTGTGTTTCTATAACTCTACATTTCGCGCGAGTAGCGTGCCTGATTTCATGGGTATTTTGGAAGGCAAAAATGCAAAATAGTAGTTTTTCGTACAAAGATGAATAAAACAAGTTTACAGTCGTTAAAAATGAGGAACATGTACGACTCGACTGCAGAATGCTATAAAAGACAAATGCTTAGCATAAATAATCAAGAAGAAATTTTTACTTATTTTTGCTGAATTTAGTCTCGAAATTAAATTAAATTTTTTTGTGAATTAATTAATTGTTATAAAAAATGAGGTTGAAGTTTCTTAACTCGAATTATATATTTGAATGAATGTAATTAAAAGCAATGCATATATCGTTTTTGTTTTCAGGGTAACAATTAAGGAAATAAGAAAACATTTTTCCGTGTTCCTAACCTAGCGGAAGTTTAGAGACGAGAAATTGCGTGGGAACACGGGCACGAAGTTAAGTCCGCAAACGTATTTTAGCAATTTAGCCACACCTTAATTATTTTAGTTCGTATACTCGATTAAACGCTTGTGCATAACATATAAAATATAGTTTAACAACCAACGACAAGTCAAAACTTTCTAATGCGGAGAGAAATAGTGAATTTACATTTTTCTTTGTACACTCAACAGTAATGGGACATCAGCCGTAACAGTACACTTGTGCGAAGTCAAAAAATTCCTATGTGGGGGGGGGGATGGGAAACAAATTCTACATAGCTAATAGCATATTTTGAATGTTCTTTGGCTCTTCTGCCCATACGAAAATAAATTGTGTTTGTTTAGCTCGCGAGAGATGTACTTATAGTTTGTACTACGTTCAGAAAATCATGCCATTTCATAGCAATTTTAACTCAGCGTAAACTGAACCATTTCTGGTTGCAGAGTTGCGAAAACTGTTTCACCTTCTTTCAAAACAGTAGAATGATCAACGAGTTTAATTCACGATTGGCGAGAATTTGATATTCGTCCAGTTCGCGCGTCTGCATCCTCTTAGCTATCCTAATTTAGTTGTTTCGGACCAGGGGATATTTAGCATGTCAACAGCATGCGAAGTATGCGAACAAGCTGCGTCATGATCTTGAAATTGCATCAGAACAGGAAGGAAACAAACATTTGCTGAATCAAGTACGATAAGTACTCATTTGTAATATTTAAGGAAATATTCTTTGTTATTGGCTACAACATAGAAAATGTCAGGGTCGTATTTTTACTTATAGACACGCATTGTCTAATGTCTATCTATGTGAGCACACCATAAAATTGACTATTAAGTGACTAAACACTTCGAATGCCAACACCACAAATAAGAAGGAAAGAATTTAAGAAACGTTTGCTAAATTGAAGGTTAGATACAGGCATTTTAGTTGAAGCGCAGTTTAACTATATTGTTAATATTGTTATTGTGATAATTTGGTTATAATTGAATACGTGATCTATTAATTTGATTCATAGCGTAAATAATAATAGTACATCACAGGACATAAAATACTTACGTAACAATCAGAATTTACTGAGTATATTTACAACCAAATGCAGCAAAATTGCTCTAACTGTCGTCAACTTTATAATAAGAGTGCCAAACGAATAGCACTGTGTTCGATTAACGTGTTAACTTATTATGATGACTTGCGATGACCTAATGTTGTCTAAAATTTTTGCCTATAGTCACATCGTTTGAAGATGAAAGTTATTCCGCTTTCAGCAGGGTGCAACCGCCCATGCATGCAACCATTTAATTTATTAAGGCATACTCAGCATTTTTCCCATTCCTTCACGGAAGTATATAGAATTCGTCAAAGAAACGAGGGTTGAAAGAAGACGAGTATCATTCCTAAAAATGCGGCTCCTAGATGCTGAGAGAGTTGTAGACGCCCATTATAAAATTTTGGCCGTAATATATGCTGCTCAAATATATTCTGCTAAATTTTCTAAAAGAAGCATTTCATTGTGTCGAATGCCACTCATACAGAAGATAATGGTATCTCCCAGCAACGTTACTATTGTGGGTGTGGGGGGGTGAGGGGAGGAATAGCCCCTGCTGCATGTTCTCAGAATATTTGTAGTAACGTCTTTTAATGCTCAAAACCAGTTTATATCGCGTGTCTTATAAACATTTAGTAGGGAGAGTGATATCTCTCCAGCCAGTCACTTATAAAATATGCCCTCTAGATAACATGAATAAACTGTGCGATTGTATGGATTACATGTACTGCAGCTATCTAGTCACGGAAATTTTGTGAGCCGAAATTTTCGATGTTTTGAAAATTCCAGCAATCCAGTTTTGTACCGTTTTGACATTAGTGAAAAGTCTTCACTGTTGTTGCAAGTAATTTACTTTTTACCATTTTTTTACAGAATGAAAGGAGCGAAATGTCTTGACGACTGGCCATGGATCTTCAAAGATTTCCAAAAGAATGGCTACGCTACAATGTTTAATGAAGATGAAGTGGATCTCGGTGCGTTTACATATCGCTTGATGGGTTTCTGTAGTCCTCCTATGGATCACTATCTCTTACCTTATTGGTATGCAGGGATAAGTGAAATAACACCATGGTTTAAAGTGGGCATGGGAAGCTTGAAAGGTCATTGTATCGGATCACAAGCTATACACAATGTTAGTTTAGAAATGTTGCGTAGTATGTACGAAGCGTACCCCAAAACACCAAAGTTTGGAATGACGTTCTTCTCAGACATTTGTCACAGTCGGTTGAATGATCTATCGTTAATGGAAAATGACTTTTTAAGATTTTTAAAACTAATGAAAGAACGCAATTATCTTGATGATACAATCTTGGTCACGTTTGGAGATCATGGTATTCGTTTTGGCTCAATACGATCAACTGTCATTGGTAAGATGGAAGAGCGTCTACCTTTTCTTTCTATTACCCTTCCTGATTGGTTTGAAAGAACGTATCCAGACCTTGTTCAAAATCTTCGTGAAAATATTGATGTGCTGTCGTCACCACTAGATGTCCATGCGACATTCCGTCATATTCTTTCATATCCATCAGTACCCATCGAAGTTGGTTACGGCAGAAGTCTGTTTACAAAACTTGGTGAGAGGGTATGTAAGGAAACTGGGATCCCAACTCATTTTTGTCCCTGTATGGAGTGGAAAGCAGTAGATGAAGATCATAAACATATCAAGAGAAGTGCACAGGCAATTTTAGATTACATCAATGGCCTCATCAAGGCGGAGAATTTGGTTGGTAAATGTGCTATTTTGAGTTTAAAAGACATTAAATCAGCGGTGAAAGTAACGCCAAATGAAGAGGTACAGACGTTTGAAAAGTCTGCGGATCAAGACGGAAGAAAAGCTTCAAAAGGAGAAAAACCTAGAGGTAAATGTTTTAGTATCGGAAAACGCAGCATCAGTGCGCTTCTACAGGGTGCATAAAAATACGCTTCAGAATATAGATTCTTTCACCACCTGAAATAGTAATAAAACAAAGTTCGATATTTCAAGCGAAAGCCCTTTGTCAGGAAGTTACTTCGTCTAAAACGTCTCTGTTTTATAGTTTCTGATAATGAAAGAACCTAGCTAGAAGTATATACCTTTCATGTACTTTTCACTGCACTACTGTACGCACATAGACGGTCACTGGTTTACCGATTTCCTATAATGCACTAATTTTACCACCGATAATGGAAGTTTTAAGGCCTGGTCACATGGCGTGCGAAAGGTTAATTGATCATAGCGAAAAAGATGGCAGTTTGTACATTTTATCAGCATACATCTCAGCCATCATTCAAGCAAAAACGACTGAACAAAAGACGCCAAGAAAAAAGCCTCAAGACATAAAACTTAAACAAAACAAAACAAAACAAAACAAAACAAAACAAAACAAAACAAAACAAAACAAAACAAAACAAAACAAAACAAAACAAAACAAAACAAAACAAAACAAAACAAAACAAAAACAAAGAAAATAACCTCCGCTTATGCTTGTTGCTTTTTGAAATGATTTCCGACTACAATGCATTCTGGTAAAATGTACATCTGCTGACTTTTTTGTTACGGAGGCGTTCTTATATTTGAAGATAACCCAAGATAATACGTTATCTTGAGTAGTTATCTAGAGTAGTTAAGGGAATATTAATGTCTGTAAAGAAAGTTTCAGTAGGTCATAGTTACGTATGTTTTACTTGCCTCTTTTTTTGCTCATTTTATAGCCTCATTCTATAGCCTTTTTTGTAACTTTGATTATTGTGATAAGTGATTGATCAATTGTGTTTTTATACTAAGGTCGTGTCTGGTGTGTATTTTAGGCGTGTGTCATTATCAACTACAGATTGGTACAATGCCAAATAATGGTATCTTCGAAGCAACAGTTCAGTTGAGTTCAGGGTCAGTGATGGTGAATAAACAAATGAGCCGAATTGATAGATATGGAGATCAGCCGAAATGTATTGTGGAAACTCATCATCATATGAGAGAATATTGTTACTGTCAGTAGGACTTTAAAAACTCATCGAGTAGACCCTGCACGGAGGTTCCAAAACAAAACGTGAAAATCTTAATGCAAATTTGGGAACATGTCAGTCCTCGGGCAGTCTAGAAAACATTGTTGCGTGAACGTTGTTGCACAAGCGTTGTTTCCTCGTGATTCGTAGTGTTGGTATGTAATACAGCAAAAATAACGGCTTATGTCAAGATGCTTTTGAATTTGTTTGGAAACATTATTGCTACTTGGATGTCAAATTTTCATTGCGCAACAAGTTTTTTCGACGAAACAATAATAGAAAACGTACTGTTTTCTCGACAATGTTTCCTGGTTTGCCCTGGGCGTTAGACATAAGAACAATGGTCCTTTCTGCAGTTAATATGGAGACTGGAATCGAGCAGTAAAATTCTGCAGAAAAAACGATTCATGCTGTTGACGAGAAGATGTCGTCAAAGTGACTAATTCATTTTCATTTGTGACACCAAATTGTAAAAATAGTTTTGTATTTAAAGTATCGTACACTTTCCCCACCGCCTCTATAGCTGCGGAAGCAATTAGCATGCAGAATCCAAGGGAACTTGATCCACGACTGCGTTCTCTGTGAATACCGATAAACACAATGCTGAACTGGACCGATATCATTACTTTATATATTCTAAGATAGGTTGTGCGCACGCTCTATCCACACGCAATCAATTCTTTAGTGAATTCTTTGGAAATTCCGCATGTATTATTGCAATTTTTGCGCACCCTTGGGGGTAGATACCAACCTAAAATGATCAGGCTTTGTGATTGGACTTGTAAAACAAAAGTGATCATTGTTTATGATTCGTTCTTTAGAAAACCAATTTCTGTAGTTTATTGTCTTCTATTGTTATAACTGAACACTCAAAGAGCTTGTTTGTATAGGTTGGTGGCCACTCTAGTCGTGCCCACTCCTCCATATATCTTACGTAATTTTCTTACATAATATTATCAAATCCATACCAGTTACTTCTGCAGCGGAATGGCGGGAAATAAACTTAGCTTTTTTATGTATGTATGTCAAGATATAATTAGGCGATTATGAAATGTTTATTTCTATCGTATTTACGGCTTATTTAGGTAATCATATACAGCTATTTCAATTAACGTTTTCTTTCCAAAAGCATAAACTGTGGACTATGAGCGCGCAAGTGATAAGGGATTACTGTTTATTTAGGCCCTGATATTCATGGCATTACCTTTGTAACAAGTAAATTTGCCGGCGTAAGTTTCCCACGTGCCCTCTAGGCTGTTTCAAAGAAAGAATCCCGGGTTTAGAGCCGAAAATAAGTAATAAGCCGTCATTCTTTTCGCGCTCATAGTTTACAGTTTACGCTTTTGGAAGAGAAACCTTTATTCAATTAGCTATATAATAGTTTGACTTGCCAGTCAAAAGGCGCGCTCACACGATGCGACATGTTGCATTCGATCGCCCTTCTGGCGTATGAAAACGACTGCAAGCGCCATTATTTCTGCTTATCAGTCACAGGCAAAATTTAATATATGTACTCTGTCAATATTTTGCAATCTTTACACTCAGCTTAAACTAGGGCAGTTAAATCAGGGGCCGGTTGTATTAAAGGCGTTTAGCTTAAACGATGGGTAAGTCAAAAATATAAAACAAGTTTGCATGATGTATAAACAAAGCAGCTAAAGTTATTTGACCTGATCGAGAAGAACAATTATGTATAAAACTGAATGTTTATTCCATTAAACTCATAACGTCGGTTCCGTACTAGGTGTAAAAGTGATTTTTAAATTTTACTTATCCACCGTTTAAGCTAAACGCCTTTGATACAACCGGCCCCAGGTTTGTTTACTTTTTTTCACCACATAAAGCCGGTTTTCCACTAGCGAATTTTTTCGCGCGAAGCGACTTTTTCTCTTTGTTCTTTTGCTTTCAGCTGCAACCATGCGGAACTAATTGAGCTTAAATTAATTGAAAAGCCGCTTCGCGAAAAGAATCGCTAGTGGAAAATGGAACTAATCAGGTTGAAACAAAAGAAAAAACTCGCTTCTGGCGAAAAAATTTGCTGGTGGAAAACCGGCTTTAGTTGAATATATTTCGTAAATTATTCTTGTTGAAATTTTGCTTTTTCTTAAAGCTTATTGAGAAATTCATTAGATTTATGCGACGTTAAGATATACAGGGTGTTCCAAAAAAACCCAAAAACTATTGAAAATGATCTATTGTTAGAGTTTCAATGCCTAGCACTAAATTGAACCCACAAGTGGATAAACTATTGACATAACCGTCATAATTAATGGTAATACTCAGTGTTAACCATTTTTATGCCAGACAAAAAAACTAAACCTACGAGTGCATATTATAAATGCAATCAAATTTTATATGCATAGATTATTTTAGTCTATTCAATTTGGTTTTTATCAATATTCCCATGAGCAAAACAAACGTACTTTACAAAGATATTTTAATTTTTTAACGAGTGCTAGGGCATTCAAATGTTAACAATAGGTGATTTCAATAGTTTTTGGGGTTTTTTGGGACACCCTGTATATCTGTAAAGCAATTCTTGATTTGCAACCAATCTCTTGGGAACATCTGACAATGCTTCTCGCCCACGTTGGTTGGTGCCCACAATAGAACTAATAAAATTTTGTGTGTGCTTCACCACCAACATGGCCGACCTGCAAGTCAAGAATTAGTATAAGAAGAATATGTGGACGTTTTTGAATGTGGGGTCGTAAATTTACCTCGGGAGTCAAAGTCTTTCTATTGTTATCTCAAAGAATTAGAATAATTTATCCTTGCAATTATCTGGCCAACCAGCAGGAGGGCAATATTGTGTACTCACGTGCGAGGCAAATTCAAATTTGCTCGCTTTTTCAAACGCCCCAAAGTCCTTGCCATAGACAGGGTTGGTAGATTGCCTGCATAAATAAGCCAAATTTTTAACAATACTCATTGTTTTCCTTTCTATTTGCCTTTTGTTCTCTTTGTTATTTGGACGGTACTAATGACGGTTTGGCTTATTTATTCATAAAATCTACCAACCCTGGCCCATAGAATAAGAACAGTTTCTCCCGGGCGTTGAGATGTGCGGATTAAAGCTGAATTGCGGTGAAGTCCTGAGCCAAATATTTTCTACATCGAAAGCAAAGCAAAGTTGCATGCTTTCGTCGCGGCTTCTACGAAGCTACCCGGTTTGTACTTCATATTCTTCGTCTATTTACTAGTTAGTCAAATATTCGAGTCACACGAAGTTCAGTACGCGAGTTCTTCACCGAACCGGTCCGAACCGCTTTTGCCTACGACATTTGTTAGTTAACACGTCTATTTTTACTTAGTTTTGCTTGCGCATAACTCGCTAACAAACATACTAACTATGAGATTTTGCTGAATTTTAGGTAGAAATTGCCTCAGGAAATTTTGTCAGAATTCTTGAAGTGAAATCGTTTGCTCTGGGTCTTTACACGTGGGGGTAAGTTTGCTGTCCTGAAGTGTTCTTATTTGTCGTTTTAAAATCCTTTTGTCGTTAGCAAAGATCGTGATTCGTTTCAGGAAAGATACGTGAAGACGTTCGTCGTGTTTGTCGTCGTTGTGTTGTAATACTTATCCAGGGAAATTTTGAACGCAAGACATTTTCGGTCCTATAGTCTGAGCGATGCCCCTTAAATTTTGTTCCTTTTCAAACATGGCTGTATAATATAGACCAAACCAGCTGACTGTGCTCTACTCATTACCCGCCAGGTTTTTCAACTGTGACTTATTTTTCTTATCTCTTTTTAGAATAAAAAGAATTAGATACGCACCCAGTAGGGATTGGAACAGATATCATGACCAGCCAAACGCAGTTAGAGCCCAATCAGAGGCAACCAGAAGCAAGCATATGCATTCCTCATCAGAAAGATAATTGAAATTTCGAAAGCTTTACTGCATGCCTACAACTTCGTGCTCAACATGCATGGTCGATGTGATCATTCGGAAATTGCGGCGACAATATGCAAGTATTTCACGTCGAAGGCATGGTTTGCTTTTGTTTTTTTTTCAATTTTTCCTTATATAGGGCAAGTTTTACCGTATCTAAGTCCAGTGTACCTCGCCCAGTGTGTTTTTCGCAGCGCTGGGCGTCTGTAAAAGACCCCGGGTACGAGGTTGGTTCGTTACTAACTCGCTACCATTTTATTTATTTCATGACCTCAAATACTAATTGAACAAACCACTGATCTATAGACATATAATATGGTAATAAATAATTCCAAGCTTATAAACAAGCTGTTGCGAAATTGTCTCACAAGAATTTCACGGGGCTAAGATAACTGGACTTTCAATAACCGTCACCTGTAAATCTTGTTTTACTTTCGAGTCAGGAGTGTTGTTCTATTGTTTTACGATGTACTAACAGTTATCAGTTCTTAGTAAGACAACACCCTATTGTTAATTATGATTTTTCTTTATTATTTACTTTCAGATTGATCAAAACGATTGTAGATCAAATGTTGTAATCAGCGAACATTGTCGTAAGATCGCCGTTTTCGTCACAGCCCATCAGCAAGGGACACGCAATTCAGAAGGAAAGTTCAAATTTGGGGGGGGTTATCAGATACCCAGAAATACCATGCCCTTTAACGTGGAAACCATCTACATGTACAAGTGGACAATACCGACTTCCGACATTGTGACTCCAGTATCAGCTAGCTAGCCGAGTAACCGCCATTCACTCCGAAAACATCGTAAAATTGCTTTCTTGATTGCTTCTGTGGAGCGACTCTTAGGTATCATATCGCTTTGTCTTTTTTGTAATTGGTGTTAGCTTCAGAAACGTTTAACCGACCATAAAAACAGATGGGCGTATATTATTTATTTTCAGAATTGACCGATGATTCTTCAAATGTCTTTGTCAAAGTACTCGTGATATTCCAATTAATGAGGAGCCGCTATTTTTATCACAGTCAATCACAAAGAGACGTATTCAGAAAGAGAGATGTCGCTGTACACTTGTGAATGGTGGGCCAGACACCTCATGCAAACTGCCAATTTCACTTTGTCCCGGCGACTGTCTCGCTTGCATGAGTGGAATCATTCCGAAGTTGCAACGGCATGCAATGCCAGCCAATAATTCATCGCGCACTTCGAAAGCATAGTAAAATTGCTTTTTAGATGACATTTGTGGAGCAGATTTGAGGTATGTTTGTCTTTGCTTTAACTTAGAAACATTTAAAGATGCAAGGTCGAGTGGCAGGTCTTTCTAGGAAATTTTTCCCTTAATTTTAATAGGCGATTTACCTCTACTTTTCTTGTCGCAAAAAATATCTAATCCACTTTCGCACAAATATGGAAATTGTTTTCTCCTATGTTCTCCCATCAGTATAATCTGTCATTCTGTTTTCAAGTTTTTGGCATTTAGTGATCTGGGATCGGTTGTATAAAAAAGTGATTAAAGTTAACTAAGATTAGTGGAAACGTCAACCAATCAGAACCACTTATTTTGTTCTTATTACTTAATCACCACTATTTAACTACAAAACAGAGATCGAAAAAGTGGTTAAGAGTTTTATACAACCGCCCCTGGACAATTACTGGCAAAATGAAATGCTCATGTTATTCTTATAACGTTTTAGTTGTCAATAACTGGACATTAACACATGAAGTTCAGTCGTGGACCTTGATGGTTTATAGTTATTGTGGATCATTATTGTGGATCATTATTGTGGATTATTATTGTGGATTATTATTGTGGATTATTATTGTGGATTATTATTGTGGATTATATTACGGATTATTATGGATTCAAGTCTACGCAAGGGATTAAAGTCGAATCGTCATCACAAGTAAGAAGGCGTCGTCAGGTTAGAGTAGTCCTGGTGGTCGCAAATGCGCATGTCTAGGTTTTCTACTTCATTACAAAATATTTTCGTCAGCTAAGTGTCTTCCACAGGCAGTAAATTTCACTGGGTCTCTGGGCCCCCGCATGATAAAGGGAGAAGTGCTTTACTGCTGGTAATGCATAGTCACTGAACTAGAGTAATGTTTTTCCTGGTTCGGCTAAGTTCTTACCAGACTAACATTGCTTAGTTCCGAAAATCCGGAATGTTCATTGTAAGCTTCAGTGCATGCCTCTAGTATTGCTTTAAAGATTCTTGCATGAAATCTTGGAGCAAATAGGAGATCACCAGGAAACGAATTATTGTTATGTATACGTCATATGTAGATTATTCATACATTAATTTAATAAGATAATGATAACATAGGTTCATAATTGGGGGTTGCCCTGCCCCTGCGCTAGGTTGCGAAATAAACAAATTATCATAGATGTACGTAGTGATTACGTAATCATATACACATGATAAATATTATAATTTGGTTGTAGACAAATGATGATTCATTCAAAAATTAGGCTAATTATTACAGGGGGTCCCCATTTCCAAGACGCGTATTATTTGTGCAAGTTACTTAAAACATATTTTAAAACTAATAACATGCAACTTCACACAATTTGACATCATCTTTGTCGAATTTTGTTTCAAAATAATGAGACGAAAACGCACAAGATTTTAAAAATTTGACATCATATTTGTCGAATTTTTGTTTCAGCTAATATAACAAGTACATGAAGAAAGTCATTTTAAGAAAAAAACACACAAGATATTAGAAAATTTGTATGAAGAAAATCATTTTAAGACAAAAATGCACAAAATTTTAGAAAATTTGGCATCATATTTGTCGAATTTTTGTTTCAACTAATATAACATGTACATGAAGAAAGTCATTTTCAGACAAAAACACACAAGATATTAGAAATTTGGCATTATATTTGTCGAATTTTAATTTCATAAATATCCTGTACACAGGTTTAAGCACAAAAAGTATGGAAATGTGGCATTATCTATGCCAAATTTCATTTTCGAACATTCCAAAATTTCTTATAAAACATATTGGCCTCAAGAGGCGAAGACGATGATGATTGTGATGATGTTGCAACAAGTTGCAATCGTAGCTTCAGTGTAAATAGATATATTTATGGAAGGAATAAAGTTGAATTAATTCAGTCTGTCGCGTATTGTATGTTTGTCATAAAAAATCACTTTCTTCTTATCTTCCTCCTTCTCTTAGTCCTTCTTTTATTCGATACTTAGTTATATCCTCTAAGCTTCGAAAAAAGGTTCAACTATTTTTTGTATTGTGTAAATAGGTATTTTGTTTCCAAGAAATAAAAGTTAGAAACTGTTGTCTGTTGTGTTTCTTCTAATATGAAGTGCATGTTGGCCAGATAAGTCTGAAATAACTAATATAGTTAACTAAGGAAACTCCAGAATTTATCCTTTCTAGGTGCTCGAGTGGGAAACTATCGACCTCAGTTAAGAGATCCAATTTGATCTCAAAGAGCTTTTTTTTTACAAATTGTAAATAATTTAAAAATATTCGACACTTGTAATAACGAAGATTCAGTTAATGAGTTGCTATATGCTCCAATTGTGGAAGCTAGCTTGATTGATGTTAAATATCTTAATTTATATTAAATGCACAAAATTGAATAAAACGACTATATTTCTGTCCAGTGTGCTGTTCTTTAGATATATATTGCATATAATGTAGAATGAGGGTTGCTTTCAGTGGAGCGATTAATTGAGAAAGCTTCCCTCGTTAAACTGTCAATTCCTATAACTAAAAGTCCTCCAGAATTTATTCCTTCTAGGTGCTCGACTGGGAAACTATCGACTGCAGTTGAGAGATCCAATTCGATCTCGATGTTTGTTTTGCAAATTGTAAATAATTTTAAAATATTTAACACTTGTAATAACGAAGTTTCAGTTAATGAGTTGCTATATGCTTCAATTGTGGAGGGCAAGCTTGGTTGATGTTAAATATCTTAATTCATATGTAAACGCAAAAAATGAATAAAACGACTATTTTTCTGTCCAGTATGCTGTTCTGTAGGAATGTATTGCATATACTGTAGATTGAGGGTTGCTTTCAGTGGAGCGATTAATTAAGAAAGCTAATTCCCTCGTTAAACTGTCAATTCCTACAACTAAAAGTCCTCCAGAATTTTTTTCTTTTAGGTTTTGAAAAGATTGATATAATTTTTTTTTAACTTGGAAATAACTTGTAAATGTAAGGTTAACCCCATAACTTTGTAATTTATTCATGGCCAATGCGTCTTGGTTTGTTCATGTAAATACTGGTAAAAAATAGAAAAAAATAATTGAATAAAAGGTTTTTTTGCACTGGTGTTTCCGTTTCTTGTTTCATATTACTAAGTGCTTCTTAAGATACATTTTAAGAAACTGTACCCACATAAAATGCGTGACTTTACTATTTTTTGAAATTATTTTTCAGATCTCAAAAAGTTAGATTTCTGCAGGGTCGTTAACAGAGGATTTAATTTGAAAAGGGCTTCGCTTTGGTGCTATTTGAACTAGTAAATAATGTAATTATAAGTAAATTTAACGTATCGTACAACACTGCGGCAACGAAAGACAGAGGTCAACAGAGAAGTGGTACCATAATCGCAAATCCGAGAAAGAACTAAATTAGCCTATCTCCATTTGACATTGTCATTTTGATACGTTGAAAATAAAATTTGAGAAACAATTGTGCATTGTGAGGTTAAATATATAGCTAATACCTTCTTGTAACATAGATTTTTAAACTAAGGCAATTAAAAGTAAACAAACAAAAATGTTGCTCCAGTTTTGTCTAGATAGGTACACCACTGCTCGTTTATACTGACGATATACATTTAATATCGATACAAATTGCTTTCAATGATTTCTTTCAGATAATCATGCAGGCAGCTCTGAAGTTGATGAAATGTTTGAAGTTGTACTTGGTAGCTATAGATCACTTTAAAGAACTTTTTGAACGTTTTACTTAACAAGTTCATTCTTTCTTTATGCTCGCAGAATAAATACATTTGAAGAAACCAATCGTAAACAACAAGTTTTGAGTTTGATTGCCGAGACGGGCCCGACCTTGATGAATTGATCATGCAATGTACATGACTTTTTCATACATGATGACCACATGTATGCAATTAGAATGTCTCTACAAGAATTAACTGTTTTTTAAGACGTGTACATTTCATTTGATTGTAAAGAATTTCAGTAATATTCTCTTCTTTTACGCAGGGTGAATGGTAGCTCGACAATTGTGCAAGTTTTAGGCCTAATTACTGGAATTCGCTTAGTTAGCCTCGAATCACCGAAAACGTACGTTAGTTGTCAGAAAAGTAATAAAAGGTTTATAGAATATGACACTAGACTTTATCCATGGAATTTTTCTATACATATACAAGATGTCCGAAAAACCCCCGGAATCATTAAAGAATTAATGATTTACAAATTATTTGTTTTTAATCCATTTGTAACTACAATATATATGTCAATGGTATCGGAATTTTTGGGACACCTTGTAGGACTCCACTAAGTGTAGTTGACTAAGTACTGTTGGCCTAAGTTGGTCAAAAAAACAGGCAAAACAGTGTTGTATTTTATTGCATGTTGTGGTTATTGATAAAGTTTTTTTGAAACTTGCATGCACTACAAGTGTATCACTTCAAGATAATTTTCATTTTCTTTCGATTCGATTCGTGAAACTGATCGTTTTATTAAGTAGATTAGGATAACCTCTAAACCAATAAACACACAATAAACTTCAAACACTGTAAACCAATAAACACGCTAAACCAATAAACTTTAACCACTAATCCAATAAAACAAATAAAATGATCAGTCTCATTAATCTGCAGAAAACCTATTAATTTTCTATATGCGCCCCGACATTTGCTTCGCGTGTTGTCAACTGTCAACAAGTCGACTTTGGTACACATGTAATTCTTGAATGCGTAAAATAAAATATTTATCGTAAGGTTCAGTTGTATGTCTTGTACAAACAAGTTGTCAACATATTTTACTCTTCTAAAATCAAATACAAAGTACCTGTTACTTACCTAGTTTTCAACAACTTTCTGAACTTCGGGGGTTTGCCGATTGTCATTTAAGTATAACTCTTGTCTATACACCTAAGTCAATAAAAGTTAACCTTTCAAAAGCGTAAACTGGACTATGAGCGCAAGGGATGATGTATTATTGTTTATTTAAACCCCGGATACTCGGGGAATTATCTTTATGGTCTTATGGGCTCTCTCGACGCTTTTTCAAAGAAATTCGTGTTTAGAGGTGAAATCAAGCAATGGTCCTTCATCCCTTGCGCGCTCATACTTTAGTTTCCGCGTATGTATTAAGACTAGTACTGGATAGTGCATCGTAATACAAAACCCAAGTAAAAATGAAGCCGGAAACGCGTGGTATTTTGAGATCGGCGGCTAGGTTGAATGGCCCCACTCAAGGATTCAATCGATACAGTTTCTGTTGGAAAACTGATTTGCGTTTAGCGTATAAAATGAAAATAAAAATGAAAACTATTTACAACCTGTAATAGAAATCTAATGCGCAAGTCTTTCCCGACCCTCGGGCGTATGCGGGTTAACGTCATTTGCTTTGGTAATTACTTCGTTGACCAATAAGGTGACAAAACGCTGTTCATCTCCTGGTAAATCGCTGCATTCACCTGGGAGTTGGTTGAGAGGCGATGCCCACGGTGAAGCCAACTCGACATAAAATCACAGCTCATTTTAAGCGCTTTGAAGTTTTTAGACCATGTCTGAATAGACCTTAGAAGTGCTTACGTCACGTGGTTCCTCAATGCATATAAATACAAGGTAAATTTTGCCACATGCTTTTCACTTTGCATTGCAATTCTTTGTTTAACTCCAGCGTGACGTAAGGACCTCTAATCTCTATTGACTATGATTAATTTAACCAGTTTTTTGTATGTCAATTAAATTGGCTCAGAAAAATTACATATTTAATGTATCATGTTTAATAAACAATGTACTCATTTCATGTAATGTTTAATGGGTGGTCCTTTGTACACTGATAAAGAACGGATATGACTTACTGAGACCTACTTTACACCGTATCGGATCATAATGGTCACGATAATGAGTAGTTTAAAGAGGAGTATACCTTTTAAATTATGATAACGTTACAGAATTTAACAGCAACTAATCAGCAAAAGTGCTAAGAATCGGTATGACAGCAAACTGTCCGAACTCGATGTCGTGACCACACAGATCCAGTACCATGTAAACGGGTAGAAGAAACTTCAAAAACGCACTCTATAGTCGTTCAATAAGATTATATTTGAAAATTAAAGAGGGGTTACAGTCCGTTCTGCGCATCAGTTCTGCTCATAACAAAGGTGGGCTACCAAATATAAACATTGTCCAAATTTCACATTTTTCGAACTCGTTTTGAATTGAAACTCTGGTTTACATTCATGTATAAGCATAGCAAACCAGAAAAGTGTCAGATATTCATTTAGTAAGTCATATTTTACGAATATAGAATTTCAAAATGTAAACAAAGCGTTTGTTTACATTACGGACTGTAACCCTCTTTAAGTGTAGAAAGCTTAGAAAAGGTGCAATCGACGTTTATGCTGGTGAGGACGATTCTTTATCGGCATATAAAGATATTGATAAACATGTAATTCCTTTTGAATCTTCTTCATTTTGAAATGTTGGTTAGTCTATAATAGCAAATTTTCATATGTATAATCCATAGTGTTTCCAATGACATGAAAAGTTAATAAAAATTTCACAAAATGCTTGGCATTACTGATAAAGATACTTAGATTTTTGTGCTAGAAAAATGCTAAAAGATTTTTGATGTTTCGAACTTCGAAGGATGTCAAGTTCCAGGTGCATAAAGTCCCTTCGCTAGAAACTTAATTCATTAAAAAATAAAAGTTGAGGAGGAATGCCCCAGGCTGTGTTTTCCGGGAAATTTTGAAAGCTAGAGTCTCAGAAATACGATTCCCTGCGATTTCGGCGTCCAATTCATTTAGAGGATTTGGTAACCCTACTGCCCCAAAGCGCCTATAAGCCCGTTTTCCACTTGGCGAAGTTGTTCATGCGAACAGAAAAAGTAGGAACGGTTCCTCACGCAGCGAATTTATTCGCCAGTCAATTTTAACCCATCACGTTGCCAAATTCTGGTTTTCGCTACACGTCGCGCCAACGAATTCGCCCAGAGAAAAACCGCCGAAAGGACGTTCAAATGCGGTGAATCGTGGGGGTCAGGATTGCCGGCTTTGCGTTCTGTGAATTTTCAGGTATTTAATACCGTAACCAACAGATACCTCAAGGATTGTGTGATGTTTCCAACTAGAATGCATATATGACAATAAAACCGCGTTCATAACATGGAATGAAATAAATTCAAACGCACATTGAACAACGCCTTCGATGAAACAACGTAGTCATTATTTCATCATCTATATAATTGCATCGTTGAATCACTGTTGAGGTATATGGTTGAGATCATAAGTCATGCAAGACAACTTCATACAACCAGCCATTGATGAACATTACATCGATGTCTGTTTGCTAATGCTGCAACAACATTAGTAAAACAACGTCGAAATGTCGTTAAAATCGTATCAACCAAATTACCCTGTTCCTTTGTTTTCCTTTATTAGTACCGACTCCCTTCCTGCAATGTACGCACCAGCCCTTCCGTCAACAATCTCTCGCACGCTGTAGACCACTCTATCATTTCTTGTAACCTGCAATCTTAGCTTCAATTTCTTGCTTGGCTTTCCTGCAGTGGCCCATAGCTTCCTTTAGGTACTCCGTAGAGAGGTCGTTGATCACCTGGGAATATCGGTAATTCATAATAGACAATACATTGTAGAACTAAATCTTGTGGTATAAAGCGATCGCATTTTTATCTGAGGATGTCTGCTGTACTGCTGTGATGCTGGTATTTGCTCCGTCAAAAATTACATCAGTGAGCTCGTTTGAAACCACAATCCCCGGTAGTGAAGAGCCGAGATGTTTTTGCACCAAGTTGATGTGTGCTTTTTGTCAAGGTCTGTTGTATCGGCACTGGAATTTTGCACTCTGCAAGTGTTTAAGCGCTTCCACGCAAAGTTTCGTTGGGAACTTTTGATTTCGTTGTGGCTCATTGCCCGTGATGTGGAGGAGGATGCGATAAGAATGACTATTGTTCCATGGGGAATAAATTTCACCTTTGATAACTCTTTGCAAAGCAATCTTCATATACAAACCGATGGGGTCAAAAATCATTTTATCATTTGAATTTGTGGACAAACCGTTGTCATACTTGGCCACGAGGCGTGTTTAGCTTTTCTCAAACAACCTCGTCGGCACCACGATATAGCACGTTTCGAATGAACAATGAGCTGCACGTCAACACACGTATCTTCCAAATACTTTGCATTTTTATTTTTCAGAAAAACGATTTCACTGCGCATTATTTATATCGTTCATTAAAAATTCATCTGTATTGATGCAACTTCCTTTGTTTCCCAGTTAAACTCCAGGTCAACTGTTGAATTGCTGAAGGAGTTTTCTCTTAACGGTTGTCATCATCACCTCGCGTGTTACCGTTTTCCATGTGTTCATAATTTTGCCCTCGACCAGTTCATAGCATTCTGGTTCTTCAGCAAACACGCCACCCAGGCAAGGAGCGATGTATAAAACGATCACAAAGGTCGATGGGACAGTCTGGTAAAGCGACTGAAGACAGTAAATCCTGAAACATAACGAGTGAGTTTATTGCCTCTGCCAATGATACGGTTTGCTAGGGTGGTACGTTTTCCTCAGGTCGACCTCAGGCTTTTTAATTGATCCACTTTCCTTCACGGACGCCACAGTCCTTTCCTTTGAAAAACCTTTTGCAATGCAAACCAAGCCTCGTTTCGTTTTTTACCTACAGGGGTTGCCAAAAAAAAGAGCCCCCTTCAAAAATGGCTTACTTGGTTTATAAGGACTATGAATAAAGAGAATGTTAACAAAATTTGTGTTTTTGTACTTACATAGGTACTTGCTTTTGTACTTACATAGGTACAACAATGATTGCAATTCTTACTCAAATGTGTGAAAAATAGGTGCATTTGGTTAGTTTTTAAAATAAATTTAAAATGGCGGTTTTAAATTGCAAACTTGCTTACGGGGTTGAATTATTTCTTCAGCACGTGTCTTCTCTGCATTAATTGCTCATAAACGACAAGGAGGGATGTGTCGATAAATGTATGCAAATTATTACTTTCATGCGGAAATTTTTTTGTAGCTTTTTCCCCGACCATGAGGTAGATTTTTACTTCAGAAACCCTAATCCAGAAATCAAAAACCAAATGTTGATGATTGCTTGTTTCAAGACTCAGATTTTTTGTTAAAACAGCATTTGGATTACTCTATGTCTACATCAGGTACTGATACATCACACGATAGGTCAACCAACTAACTAAAACCTAAAGTAAGTGTGGCCTTGGAGTTAACTCTGCCAATTATAGAAGCACCTGCCTATATGAATCGCTTCTAGTTGCGCATTCTTTTAAAGACACCATTGTGCACATGAAATAATTACATTACCTATTGCGCTTCAACGTGCTTTCACATTTCTACCCACATTACTGAGTAGTTTTTAAATATTTAAACATATTTTTTGGCAGACTTTAATCATATTGCTGAATTTTAGGTTCAAAATGGCCATCTTTAATTTGGTTTAAAACTCATTAAATGAATCTGTTAATAAATATTTAAGTAAGAACTGCAATTAATGCTTGTTCTTACACACAGGTACCTATGAAGTACAAAAACACAACTTTTGTTAACATTCTCCTTATTTATAGTCATTATAAACCAGGTAAGCCATTTTTGAAGAGGGCTCCTTTTTTTTGGCAACCCCCTGTATCTCCGTCTTAAAATCGCGTCTCTTATTCGTTCTGGTGGCTCCTGAGGGTTAACGAGGACGACTTGTATTTCAGTCAGCAAAAAGAGATTGTACGTATTAATAATCTTAACACTTGCTTTCTCAACTTCAAATATCAACTTGTCAGTATGATGCTTGAATTTAATGTTAGATGATGTTATCAAAGTTCCTGCTGTTGATGTCAAACGTTGTTCAATTTTTCGAGCAAAATTATTTATCACCTTCCTCTGTGAAACATTTCTCAATATTTGACTTGCCTCTTTTTCAAAAGTAGAAATTAATCTCACCTGTCCGCCCATTCCGTTCATCGTTGCATGTAAAGCAGCCACAGCTTCGCTCAACTTTTTACTTTTCACGTCGATTTTGTACGACTTCGAACAATGTAAGTTTATGGGGATCGACGTGTGACTTTTGGGACCGTCATAGGAACACATGGTTTTAGAAATAATTGTGCGATTATTCAGGATGTCATATGTACCTGAACAGAAGAGAAGGATAAAAAGTATTCTATTTGTTCTTAGTTTAAAAATGATACAAAGCTAGTGCGTAATGTAAACAAACCTATATAAACGCTTTGTCTACCTTTTGAACTTCTATAGCCGGACTATTTTTATAAACTATGAAATTACTATAACCGAAGTTATATACTAGTTTTTCATATCTCTGAGAATGGTTCTGTAATGGTACTGCATAAATTCATGCTGTTGATTTTCGACCACTGAGCTATATACATAGAAGGGGAACTCCAGCTCGAAAAACATATCGCAAAATCGAGGAGTTTACAATCACAGGCTTGATCGTCGTCGTCATCCGTTCCTCAACGTGCACGGTCGATCCTATTTTTAATTTTTCAGCGGACATCTGTTGCAAGGTTGGAATCTTTACGTCTTATGTACTTCGAGACCATAAAGATGCTACATAAATTTAATTTTATGCCCATTCTGCGTATCAGTTGTGCTCATAACAAATGTGGGCCCATGGGTATATGGGGCAAGAGTGTTTTCGTTACCCTTGAGTTGATTACCTTTATTTGTGGTTCGTGATTTAAGAAAATCGTGATTAAAATGCGTTAGGAGAATCATGAGATCCTAGGGCATTTTAATTTGATCAATACTTTGTGATTATTGATACATTTAGGTTCAATACTCAGCTCCAATAGACGATTTGCATGTTAGACTAACTTTCAATCTAGGCAAGACGAACAAAATCTTTTACTAGAGTTAAAAAGAGCATCCTAAAATTAGTAGAACTGCCAAGTTTGATGGCGAAATGTTGTAAAGCATGGAAAATATGGCCTCGCAAAGTTTGCAAATTTGTATACTTTTGTATTACGCGAGGAAAAAGTTACCACTTTTGATACAATTTTAGCTGAAAAGTGGTAACTTTTTCCTCGCGTAATACAAATGTATACAAATTTGCAAACTTTGCGACGCCATATTTTCCATGCTTTACAACATTTCGCCACCAAACTTGGCAATTCTACTAATTTTAGAATGCTCTTTTTAACTGTGGTAAAAGATTTTGTTTGTCTTGGCTAGACTGAAAGTTAGTCTAACATGCAAATTGTCCATTAGATAAAGATCAACATATTGATTCAAAACATTTGCTTTTCACTTCATTCTAATTATTTTTCACTCTTTTTTAACATGCAGTTGTCATGTTTTCTTGAGTGCTTAAAAAAATCGTGCAAATTAAATTATCTTCTTCGTGATGCGTGAAATCTGAAATAGACATTCGTGATTTCGTGACAAGCCCCCACTTCCCTCCAAATACACAAATATATATTGCCCAAATTTCCCATCATTTTCAGCAATAGGCAAAGTGAACCAGAAACAATATCTATATTACCCTGACATTGCAGTGCAAGAACAACGAAAAAACTCGTTGTCTCGAGCGAGATCTGATGATCTTCGTGTTTCTACACCGACGCTCTACCAAGTGAACTATTAAGCCAACTGGGATCGGTAGGGGTAGGGTCACGAAATATTTTCGTGATGACTTATCGCTTGTCTAGAGATCCGAACACATTTGAGACAACAAATTTTTCGTTTTTTTTGTTATTCTCTGCTGTGATTAATATGAATCAGAATATAAATGTAATTTTCCAAATGTAATTTTCCAATATGTAAAAACAGCCAATATATGTAGAGAAAATGAAGAAAATAAATGCATTT
Source organism: Muricea muricata (assembly GCA_963855995.1). Lineage (NCBI taxonomy): Eukaryota > Metazoa > Cnidaria > Anthozoa > Malacalcyonacea > Plexauridae > Muricea > Muricea muricata. The sequence continues at coordinate 14,764,378 of OY979718.1, read as the reverse complement.
AGTAAAATTGTTGTAACCAATGCATTGTACTTTGTTATTTAGCACTTATCCCTACTCGTCCAGCTGCCAATCACGGCTCAGGAATAGGCATGTAAATCACATTTCACGACACAAAAATTCGTCAAATCTCATTTCACAACAACAAAACTCTTTACCACCCTCTTCACAGGGAGGGAAAAGGGCAACCTAGGAGTTTTAATTAACGGCCAACATACGTGCCACGCTCTGTGTATGTCATGTATGTTAGCTATCTGTTATATGAAAAACATGACAATTACAATATTTTTGCAACTAGAGAACTATATAAAATGTGGATAAAATATGTTAATTTCTGTGGTCTCTGTGAGTGTTTGCATAAATAATAAATCAGAGAAGCAATTTTTAACGTTCTATGCAATACAGCTAGCTTTAAGGTATATAACTTCCTATAAAAGCAACCTTCTACGGACTATAGCTGGCTCTACATCTTCGGCTGTATATATGACACTACAATGCCTAATGAATTAAAGTAATATGTCAAACCTGGTAGAATAAGTGTTTAGTAGGTATAATACAGTTAAAACTTGTTTAGAAGATTGCCGTGTGTGAGCTGATAACATGCATAAGTTGTCCCTATACCTTCATCAAATTGCGATAATGAAGCATACGGATATTCTACGTATATGACTTTATACGAAGAGTGTTAAGAGTCAGCCGAATAAGTGATTTAAAGCTACATAAACATTAAACAAACTAAGCAAAGGGTTTAAATGATTTAAATCTCTCTTCAGTTGTATTTTATGAATAAATCATGCTCTTAAATGATTTGATTGACAGTTTGAATGAGCCAATGGGATTACAAAATAGACCAGCCGATGCCAGGGCCTTTTCCCTTCTCCAATTCGAGGAAAGGCCCTGGGATCGAGGTTGCTTTCGTCAGTGACTCTGACCTACATCTGTCGGTATCATAGCGTTAATTTGAAAAGAACCATGGCAAGCAAGGAGTTCAGGCAAGTTTCGACATGCACAATTCATGCGAGTTTTGATTAAAAAATAATTTTAAATATGTACTGACACTTTATGCGTGAAACGATTGAATATCGTATAATTCTCAATCGCCGCTAAAATTGATACATCGTTACAAGCAATTGACTATGATGAATGAGTTTATTAAGGTGTACAGTCCAGTCATTGCCATGTCGCCTTTAACCATAAAAACATTTTAGAAATATATAAATACATACATGCATGCAGCGGTGTGTGAGCCCCGATTCTACCAAACAAATTAACAAAGTGTACGCTAAACTTGTTCAATTTTTTCATCAGCTCATATAGGTGATCCATAGAATTATTCTCTACAATCGATTGTATTGCGATTGTATTGCGGATATGCGAATATTATTTATAAGTAGATAGATAGATAGATAGAAAGATACATAAATTCGTTTATTCTGTAAAACACTTTGCAGTCGTCAGTGGCGTAGCCAGCCCGACAATTTAGGCCCGCTACGAAAATTTCAAGTTATTTTCAAGTTATTATCATTATTCATTTCTTTAGAAATTCATTGTTTTCGCAGTCAATGAACATGAAAATATTTGCATAGCGGGACTTAATCCTTGGGCTGGCTACGCTACTGGCAGTCGTAGACTGAATTATGCGAATATTTACAGCAATTTCAAACAAGTAGAATTAGATTAGAATAAGTCAGATATTCGCCTATTATTGTTAAAGTTTAAATATCTAAGCTATGACCAATAATAAAAAATTTTTTTAAGGTCATGGCTTTATAGGATACCCTAAAGTCGAAATGTCGAGAGAGCACTGGGTTTCTCACTCACTGGGACTGTATCTACTTCACCGAATTTAGCTAAAGAGGGAGTGCATGCGTAGCGCGACAATCATTACTCGCCCTTCGGGCTCACACTTTAGCTAAATTTGGTGAAGTAGATACAGTCCCAGTGAGTGAGAAACCCAGTGCTCTCTCGATATTTCGACCTTTAGGGTACCCTAAAAAGCCATGGCCATTTTTTTAAACGGTCTGTTTTAGAAACAGGTACATTAAACCTTTGTTTACTCCTTAAATCGTTATGATGGTGTGTTTGCATTGGAAATAGTCCATTGAGTTTGTGGTTGCATTATTAACAATGTCTCGAAAAAGATGACTTGATAGTTGGGCTCGTCTATCGAAAAGAGAAGAAATGCCAGCAACTTTTAGTGCATCAGCATATTTTAAGCCAAAAGAAATACACAAGTTCTGGATGAAATAACGGCGCAGGAGTTTTGGTGGCGAAATGTTAAACACTTTTTTTTTACCTCGCTTGATTTCTTTTCTTCTCAATGTTACTTGAATCCAGTCTTTGGGTATTCACGTTTCCTAATAGTGTGGGTTAAGTCTGTACTCCACTGGGCGCAATTTTGCACGCAGAACGGAATTTGCGTTAATTCATGTACACGGTGTGGTTATGCGGGCTTGACACAGCAAAAAAGATCGAGCTGCACTTTTGTGTATATAGTACTCTCACTTGCTATCAATTTGGTACCAAAAGATTCAGTATTCTGTTTCGCTAGATTCATTTTGGTTCAAAAGACTACCTCGGATCCATTTAGAGGTCAAATTCTTGTCAAATAGAAATTTCTATATCAAATGGACGGATTAAATTTGACGGAAATGTGACGCACTACAGGCTTTGCACTATCTATTGTGATTAGACGAAGTTCAATTAAGTGGGCAATCAATATGAACATAAATAGAGAGAGAGAGAGAGAGGTAGCAAAAAGGAGTAAACTTTCTGGGGTTGGCTAACAAATGTTGCGTAATACATTTCCCCTATGACATAACTGTTCGTAGTTATCAAGGTTTACGTATTATATTTTTATTCAAACTACATATTTCTGACTTCATTGTCGACAATTTTTTATGGAAAAGTTTTTAAGGAAATATTGCCCCTGAATGGGAACCTAATTAGGTTTCCAGGTTTAATTCCCGGAGTAATATACGTGTGAGTTTCTATGAAGAATATTTACCATTATGGCATGTTTAATTAGTATAGCCCTCTAGTTTCTTGCTGTTTTGATGTATGGGAAGAAAAGAAAAAAAAACGGGTTAGGGTTAGATTCCTTGAGAAACAAATTTTTGGTATATCTCCGACACGTAACCAATCATAAATTTTTTTGTAAATTTTTTTTTGGTATATGTCACTCATGTAACCAATCGTAAATTTTTTTTAAAAAAATCTTTGGTATATGTCGCACACGTAATCAATTGTAAATTGTAAATTATAAAGCTTTTTGATAGAATGTCACACACGTAACTAGTCGTTTGTTATTAATAATTTTTTGTAATAATTTTTTTTGTATTTTTTGGACTAACTGGTAGATATATATATATATATATATATATATATATATATATATATATATATATATATATATATATATATATATATATATATATATGTAGATATATATATATATATATATATATATATATATATATATATATATATATATATATGCGCGCACACACACACACACACACACACACACACACACACACACACACACACACACACACACACACACACACACACACACACACACACACACACACATTCATAGGTAATGGTCTGGCAAGAACGAAAAACGGACATCTCTAATTATATTATTTTGGTTTCAGGTACAAACATGTGAACGTTAGGTAATAAAGTGTTTTAGGGGGTTGCCTTAGACTACGTTTACACTACTCCGGATCGGTCTGAAAACGGCGGAAAAAAGTAACAAAACGGCGTTCCGTTTACACAGCACCGGAGCGGATTTGTTTGAAAACGTCACTTTTGCCGTAGCGACACGACCACGCTTTCTAAACGTGGTCGAACGAAAACGGAGCGCTACGCGGCGTTGTGTAAACACAAACGCCGTTAATTTTTGGTGCCGCTTGTAAATGAAACATCTCAGGTCTCAAAACAGCAAACTTGAATGCTTGTCGTTTAAATTTCTTTGCTTTGTTAAAAATATTTTTGGTTTATATGAGTGCTTGTAAACAAGTTCAAAACTGTAACGGCGTAGTGTAAACGCAAGTAAATTTTACCGGCACTATTTCACAAATTGCAAGCATTTTAATTAACTGGAAACGATCCATTTTATGCCAATCTTGTCAGTTTGTTTGCGAATGACTTTTCAATATAGATGTTGTATAAGGCGGAATAATCAAGCAGAAGTTTTTTGCGAATCTACGTGTGTGTTTTTACATACATAAAGACTCCTTTACGGCTAAGACTTAATTTATTTGCCTTCATCCAATCAGAAATGTTTGTCAAATCTTCATTCAAGGTATTGGCAATCGAATCAATATTGTTGCTAGATGTATCAATTTGTGTATCATCAGCAAACATATTGCATCTTGTATATTTTAAGCAATTGGGAAGGTCATTAACGTATATTAGAAACAGTAATGGTCGAAGTATGGACCCCTAAGGTATGCCACAGACCATTTCCAGTGGGTGGGAAAGGTGGTCATTTACTTGGCAATATTGACTTCTATTCGATATATAAGACCTGAAACAACTTATAACTTATGTCATAGTATCTCATGGTTTACAGTATCGAATGCCTTTTAAGATCGAGAAATACAACTCCATTTAATTGGCCGATATCAATATTATGAAACCATTTGTTCACAATTTCTAACATTGCAGTCACTGTGGAATGGTTGGGCCCAAAACCATGTTGGGAGGTTTTAAGCATGTCATTTTTTGTAAAATATTCATATAGTTGATTATAGACCAACTTTTTCATTGTTCTTGCAACAATAGAAATGACAGATATCGATCTATAATTGTTCATGTGTTCTCTTGGTCCAGTCTTATAAACAGAGGTAACCTTTGAGATTTTCCATTCACATGGAAAGGAGCCAGACTTGATTGATTTGTTAAATATCATGGTCATTGCATGTGTTATTAAAGGGGCTGATAGCTTTACAAGTTTAATAGATAATCTATCCATACCGGTTGCTTTATTGATTGACATATTTAGTAAGAGTGTGAGTACATCTTCTTCAAATATTTCTCGAAAAATAAATATTTTGTCAATACTGTTGATTTTAAACTCAGGTGGATAATTAGGCCGAGAAATTTGTTGTGCCAAGTTACTACCAATGTTAATAAAATGTTCGTTAAATGCGTTAGCCATATCTTCGGATTTAATATCATTCTCGTTGGAGTCTTTAATAAGCACTATTTTTTTAGAATTAGGATTTCTGTTCAAACACTGATTAATGCTTTTCCAAGTTTTCTTCAAGTTTCCTTTGTTATTTTGAATATCATTAGAAAAATATCTTATTATTCTTATTCTTAAAAAGTTTATTATAACTGTTCCTGGTAATTTTGTAATTTTGTCAGTCGTAGACATTACCAGATTTGCAGGCCTTCTGTTTTAAATAATTCTTATGCCTTTTTTCATATGAAAGTTGATCAGTGATCCAAGGATTTGATTTATTTTGTATTATACGTTTTTTTATTGGAGCATGTTTGTCACAAATTTTCGCAAAATTTTCTTTCCAAACAAGCCACATTTCATTTGCACTTACGTATTGGTGAAGATTCAATGTGGCGAGTGACCTTATGTCGTCTAAAAATGCACGTTCATTCAGATTTTTAAGATCTCGAAATTCTATTATTCGTGTATTTACTTCCAGAGATGGAAATCTGCGTACTCCGTAAATTAAATAATGGTCACTGACGGTTGTTTTTGAAACTCCTGTAGTTACAATGTTTTCCCGCTTATTTGTGAAAAAATGATCTATAAGAGATTTGGTATTCTTAGTAACTCTAGTTGGCTCTTGAATTAACTGTTTATATTGATACATACATACATATATATATATATATATATATATATATATATATATATATATATATATATATATATATATATATATATATATATATATATATATATATATATATATATATATATATATATATATATATATATATATATATATATATATATATATATATATATATAAAAATATATATATATATATATATATATATATATATATATATATATATATATATATATATGTATATATATATATATATATTGTATTAAATATATTAAGTCCCTCTAGTCTTGACCGTCAACACTTAAGGCCATTACAATTTCCTTCCATTTCTTGCGATCTTGTGCCACTGCAGATAGTTGGTTCATCGTTCTCGGTCTTCTTCCATCACTTCTGTGCCAAATGAGGTTTTTAATTCATCTTCTGTTGACCTTCGCCATGTGCCTTTTGGTCTTCCTCTCTTTCTTTTGCCTTCTGCTTTACAAAACATAGCTTCTCTCGTGATCAACAGTTCGTCTCTTCTAAGTGTATGACCGACCCATCTCCACTTGCGTTCTTTCATTTGGACCACTTTGCGCCTTTCTCAGTAATTCTTCGTTTGATATGACCGTAGACCAGAAGATCCGAAAAATCTTGCGTAGACACTTGTGGTGAAAGGCTCGAAGTTTTTGTTTTGCTTTATAGTCTAGTTTCCAAGACTCTGATCCGTAAAAGAGAGACAGATTTAACGTTAGAATTAAAGATTTTCAGTTTAGTTTTACTCTTCATATCTTACTCAAATTCTTGAAGGCTGTTTGGGATTTCACGATTCTCGCATCCAGATCTGCATCACTTCCACCGTATTTGTCCATTACCGATCCTAAGTATGTGAACTTTGAAACTTCCTCGATTTCACTTTCTCCTACTTTGACTTTTCTTCTATCGTTCGAATTATTTCGAAGTGTTTTGGTCTTTGCAGCGTTAATTTTCAAGCCAATTTTCTTCTCAATTTTCTCATTCTCTTTCGTTTTTGCCTGTAGATTTTCGAAATTCGATGATAGGAGCGCAAGATCATCCACAAAGTCTAAGTCTTCTAGCTTCGTACCGCCTTTCCAATCTATTCCCGTTTGGTTCCTTTTTGTTGCTTCCCTGGTTAACCAATCAATGGCAATGAGAAACAACAAGGGCGAGAGTAAGCAGCACTGTTTCTGTCCACTCTTTACTTGAAACCAGCGACTGATTTCTCCCTCGTGCATGACGGCGCACTGAAAGTCTTCGTAGAGAAGTTCTATGAGTCTAACAATCTTTTCTGGAATTCCATAATGTCTCAGTAAATTCCACATACTTGGTCGATGGACAGAGTCAAACGCTTTTTCTAAGTCAATGAAATTGATGAATATAGGTGTCTGGAATTCGTTTGTCTCTTCAAGAATCGTTCTCAAGGCAAATATTTGGTCAAGGCAGCTTCTCCCTTTTCTAAATCCTGCTTGTTCACGTCGTATTTTGTCATCTATTGGGTCTTGGATGTGGTTTAGTATGCATCTTGTAAAAACTTTGAGAATTATACATAATAGAGTAATGCCTCCCTGCATTGTCCTAAGTCTCCTTTTTTGGAAGTTTGCATATAAGTCCTTTTGTCCAATCTGATGGTATTTCCTCTTTTTCCCATATCTTCCTCAGGCGTGGCTCAAGTATTTCTGCACTCAACTTAGGAGATGCTTTCAAAAGTTCCCTCACGATGTCGTCAACTCGACCGCGTTGTGGACTTTCAATTTGTTTATTGCTGACTCGATTTCAGACTTACTGGGTGAATTTGTTGAAACATTTAAAGTCGGAGAGTTCAAGTTTAAGTCGGGCAATTCATCTGGGTCATTCCTGTTTAACAGTTTTTCAAAATGTTCTGCCCAGCTTTCTCGATCGGGTAAAGGTACACCGTTCGAATCTTTCACTGGGACTGTCCCACTTTTAAATTTTCCTGATAACTCTTTCGTAGTTTGGTATAGTGTCCTGAGGTCGCCTCTAGCTGCAGCATTTTCGGCTTCCGTTGATTTATCCTCAAACAGTTTTGTTTTGTCCTTTGCGATGCTCTTTTTGACTGCTCTGTGTTTTTACTATATACTTTTATCATTATTAACTATTTTACCTTGACTGTAAATATTTAATTAGTCAGTGTTTATTCTACAAACAAATCTAGAGACCTATAATAATAAAAAGCCCAGCAGGGTTTCATGTAGCTCTTTAGCCTGTAATTACAAATCTTATGTGATGTATAATAATATTTTGATTAAACAAACAGGAAAAATAAAAAAATAAATAAAATAATCTTGGTTCATCGTTAGAAAAGGCTTGGTTTTTAAGTTTTTTTCTTTCGTCGATTAGCTCCCAGCTTCTCACCGATATCCATGCTTCTTTATTCTTTTGTTTTGGTCCAAGGACCTCCTTTCCTGTCTTAATAAAGGAATCCTTTATATCTTTCCAATGATCTTCAATAGAAAGTTCTTCTATATCCTCGTTTTCCATTAATGCTTGGTATCGATTTCTCAACTCAAGTTTGAAAGTCAGGAGTGTTTTCCTTTGCTTCAGTTTCTGAGTGTTAAATTTATCCCTTCTAAAATTGTTTTTTCCGCTTTACTTGATCTTTTGTAATTTGACTTTGATCTTGGATATTACTAGTTCTTGGTCACTGGCTACATCGGCACCTCTCCGTGTTCGAACGTCAAGCAGTGATCTTCTCCATCTCCTGTTTATACATACATGGTTGATTTGGTTTCTCGTGTTTCCATCGGGAGATATCCATGTATTTTTATTATATCCTTGTGTGCGAAAGCCGAGCCACCGATAAAAAGGTCGTTATTAACACACAGTTCAATTAGCTGTTCGCCACCTTCATTTTTTGTCCCCAGGCCTTCTTTGCCCATTACTCTATCAGTTCCATTTTCATTTTCATTTCCGATTTTGCCGTTGAAATCACCTTGTGATTTCACCAAATTTCCTGATCGATTTATCTAGTGCTTCATAAAAAGCATCCTTTTGGCCTTCATCAGCATCACTAGTTGGTGCATAGCATTGTATTATAACTAGGTCAGCATGGTTTGACAAGAATTTGGCAGTTATGATTCTATCGTTAATAGGTGTCCATTCGGAAAGTGAATTTTGTGCTTCTTTATTCAAAAGCAGTCCTACTCCTTTGCGCCTCGTACCATTCTCAGTGCCCGAGAAGAGCAATAATTCCCCACTATTGAGTTTTAAAGAACCACATCCAGGCCATCAAGTTTCGCAAATACCTAGAAATGATATCTTATATTTGGTCATTTCTCTCGATATAATCGCAGTCTTTTCGTTTTGGAACATCAATCTGACGTTCCAGTTTCCAATTCTAATGGTTCTGTTCGCGCTGGTAAGTTATGTAATCGGTCTGTCAGCTTTGTGAACATGTGTATATAGCTAACTGGCGAAATGCTCAAATATTTATTCAGGAGAGACAATGTGTATATAACTGGTAAAATGGTCAAATGTTTATTCATGAGAGACCATGTGTATATAAACGAAATGGTCAATATATATTAATTAGTAAATTAGATAAATAGAAGTTTGTAAAATGATTGAGAGCACCCATCCCTTTTCTGTATTTTGCAATGCTTAATGTTATGTGGTAAATGGAAAAAAATGGAGAATGCTTTGCATATTTCATTGAAAATGTGTACGGGGAAGAGAATCTTTAATAAAACGCGCATCAATCGGACGATTAAAGAAATGAAAGACAAATTGCCCTACGTTGTATACAAGATGACATAAATGATGACGACGACGATCCCTGACACACGACGACGATGCCTGAAAAGGGATGACGATGCGCGACGAACGATGACGATAACAAGATTCCCGAAGAACGATGGCGATGCCCAACGAACAATGACAATCACGACAGACGATAACACAAAAATGATATAAACGGTCGAAGGTAATTAGTATAGAGTCCTGGTTAAATGAATGTCGAATAACTGAGGACTTTTTAAACGTTTAAAATATATACCAATAAAAACACAAGTTTATACATAAACCTATTAGTTCGGAATTCGTAGATTCTCCTGGGTTCTCCGGTTTGAACAACTACGGTATTTTTTGGCCTAAGATATTGGATTAATTTCTGTATCAAAAATTAAACAAAAAAGGAATAGTTATTCAACTTTGATTTTCCAAAATTTTCAATTGTCTTCACTCAAAATATTTATCATAAGATTCGGTTAAAGAATGAGGGGATGGTATGTTTTGCAAATTAATGGATATTTTCTACAAAAAATAAATATCTTATACATTTGCAACCTTCGATCTATTTTAACTTCCCGACGAAGGGCCATGAAGGGCTTTAGCTGGAAATGCTCGAGATGGAAATATCTATGGATACCAGTTTAAATAATTGTTGGATTTTTGGATTGTATTCGAAGCAACTGGAGGAAAGAGGTCTTGCGCTATTTCCAAAGGTTTTCTTCCACACATCCTATCTCAACCACCAGGATTACCGACTAAGTTCAAGAAAACCGAAATTAAGTTTTAGATTTCTCGAGGTTCGTCTGTTGTAGCGTAAGTTACTACGTGCATTATTTAGTATAGTTTGCATGTAACTAGAATATGAAACTTAACATACTCCGGACTCGGAGTATTTGTTAACTACCTTCGTACGAGTTTACAAAGTAAAGACGGGTTATATAGAGAGTTCAAAGCGAAAGGTTTAAAAAATTTTTAAAAATAAAAAATAATTACAAATATTTTAAAAGCTAGGGAAGAGGGCTGTACATTGAGAGCGATACAGCTGCTTGGAACAGTAAAAGAAGGTTCGATGAAGAGGTCCTTCGTCGGGTAGTTACAGGTAGTAGTATATCTCTTAGTGTACAGCTTTCTTACTTTTTGGTGGTGAAAGGTAGAACTGAATAGTGTCTATAACTTTTAATTTTTATAAGTCATTGATTACACTTGAAGGTACGATATTTACTTAAAATCAAAGTTTCCTGAAGACTAATTTACTTTATTCAGCTTTAACTTCTAATATTTTGAAATTTTAGGGCATGAATTAGGATATAATATTAAGCGGTACCAATGATACCAAGGAGTAAGTTTCAGGTACGCAAGTGTTGGACACAGAAGGATTGGTGGGCGTCTTTTGTTCGTAACGTTTGGGCAGGGGCCCTAGGGCTGGGGACCCCAACCCTTAAGTCCCAATTTGGTTGTGTGCTAACGCTGCTTCAGTTTCAGGTGTTTTCAACGACAGCGCATCGTCAGGTAATTAGGTATAGAACAGATCAGTTAGGTTTTGGACTGTAAAATGTAAGACTTTAGATTTGTTAAGCTTGTTTTCATTTAGTCTTAACAGTCATGACCACCTGTTTTTCTAAACTAATCTGAAATATCTCGTTTTGTGCATGTTTGCTATGGTTAATTACATTTGTTCAAGACAACTATGACTAAATTAAATAGAAACAAAGCTTAATTCAGATCCTCCACCACCAAGATTACTAACTTAGGTTGTTTCAAACGTCGAACTTTCTATGTGCAAACTTAATGTACATAAGTTAGAGTAATGGATTTAATTCATCTGTATTATGTTCGGCACGCATGAATGAAAAGTTCATCGTCCGAAACAGATCTAGATATACAGAACATCGGACAGTAGGAATTATTAGATTAAAAAAACACACACACACAGAAAATTGTGGTACCGCATAGCCGAAAACAAGAAACTAGCGGTGTCGGATTGTCATAAACACAAAATGGCGGTGCCTAGCTGAATTACAACCAAAAAATTTGCCTTGTCGGATAGCTAAAAATAAGAAAATAGCCGTGTCGGTTTGTCATAAACACAAAATGGCGGTGGCTGAATTAAGACAAAAAGATTGCGGTGTCGGATTGTCGAAAAAATAAAATAGCGGTGGCAAACTCCCCCCCCCCCCCTTTCTCTTTTTTCTGTTTTCCTTTTTCCTATTTTCTTTTTTTATTTCCTTTTCTGTTTTTTTCTTTTTTTAGGAGAGAGGAGAAAAAAAAGACAAAAAGAGAATGAAGAGAATTTTCTTCCGGTTTCCCTCTACAAAAAATAAGAAAGAGTGGTCATGTTTGGGACCGTTTTAGATCATAATTTTCATGCATTCTCGTTTCATGCACGCATGAGCATAAAAGCCCGCCCCCCCTCTATTCAGGCATCTATTTGTCAGACTAGAAACTTGTTGCCAATTCTTTTATTTAGCAATTACAATATCTGTCTATAGCAAAAATTTTACTTTGGTTAATAAATGATGGTATTGCTAAACACGAATTTTATACTGTGTGCCAAAACTTGCTCGAAATATGCCGATACCACGTGGTATATTTCGGTATTCTTTGGTTTCCGACGCTGCTCGAGCATTCCCGAACGTTTTTTAAACTTTCGACAAAACGCTGAGTTGCTTACAAAACTTCACCTCGAAATTTCATCAATCCTAGATTTGTTTGAAGGTAATATGGTCTATTTTTTGTTAGGGTTTGTACTTAGGTACTTAGCGCGCTCGTAGAAATAGATTTTTGCAAAATCGAGCGGGAATTAATTACAATATTTGAGTATAAAGTTTGTACTATCCATGCTTGCAAGAATGCATGATCGCTTTTTAAAATAAAAGCTACAGTTTTTGGTTGAAATTTATAGTTGACTGATAATAATGCCTCAAAATGCGTTGCAAATACATAGTGGGATCTTAATTGTTAAGATTGTTGAAAAAGTATGCTCAGACAGTTCTATAGATTTGGATCTTCACAAATGACCTTCAAATTTTATTATGTAGTTTAATTTTAAGTTCCTTGTACATTTGCATGGTGAATATCAAATTCATATCAATTTTTGAAGCAACACATAAATTTATTGTTGCTAGGCTTTTGATCCGTAAGCTTGTAAGCTTTGTGAAATAAATTTGTGTGGTGTTTCCACAAAATTATATTTTAGTTTATTCACAGTATTGGGAATGGGCCATAGATATAGTAGGCCCTAGATAGCCAACGAATACCTAGTGCAAGTGTCACATGTATGATGAATCCAAGATGGCGTCGTCAACCGGCAAAAAACTAGCAATCGATCGCATATATTTTGGAAATGTTTTAGATGTGAACTGGAAAGCGGGTGCTGAATTTTTTTAAAAATATTGTGCGTTAAGTTATTCATAGTTATCAGCTAGGTATGCCGGCTAGTGTAAATGTGTTTTTATGGCGTATGTATGTCATAATTACTGGAGTGCAGACCACAGTATTAAAAGTGTAAAATTGCTGATTGTGTAAAATCTGCTGACAAAGTAATGCAAATATAACAAGAAATGAAATAAGTACATGTATGAAAGAAACCCATGTTTTCATGCGTTGCTTTTTATTTATGATGATTTATATCAGCTGAGCAGATAATATTATTATAGGCATACAAGACAAGAATAAAATTAGGTTTTGTGTCATCAAAATGCAGAAAATAGATGGACAGCTTAGTGAAGTTGAAAATGCAAATTGCCATGCCAGTTGCCAAAGCGATTCTGATTTTACTTGGGGTTAATTACAATATTGGAATTTACCCACGAAAATCTCACAATTTGCGAAGCAGTTGCGCATAATGTGTTGCAAAGATGAAAACAACTTGTGAAATACTGTGATTTTATAAAGCTTCTGCAAGCTTGTTAACAAAACATCATTTATATAAATGCATGCGTGCTTCAGGACTGCACAGAGATGCTAAAGCTGGTACAACTTGTAAAATTAACTTTTGCCAGGTATCAATTTTTATTTGTAATGAATATGACATTCCTGCAAGCACACAACAGAACTGCTGCATTTCCATTACTGGGCTTATCTCAAATCAAAGTAAATCATGATACTTCCTGAAAAACTTGTAGTGATATGTACTGAAGGACAAGTTTTGTGCAGATATTCAATTTAACATTCAATACTAGGCAAAACTCTAAATAAGGCTCAAATTGGCAACCGCGCTCTCCAGCTCACATCTAAAACATCCATAATAAACATCTTTTCCTAAACATATGCGATCCGTCTAAAATGTCCAAAACCCTGCTTCTTGTACTGGAACTCCCTAGTTTTTTGCCTGTTAGACAATGCCATCTTGAATTCATCCCGCATGTGGCACCTGCGCTATAGGTACGCTTTGGCTATCTAGGACCTACTATATCTATGGAATAGACAGTAGGGCCACTCAGTAGTGCAACATGGTGCCCTATCAATCTCAGCAGATGCTGGGATCTTTAAATAAAAAGGTTTTGTCGACTTCTCAACAGAAATATTGTGTGGCAAATTACTCAAAAATCTGTGCAACAAATCATTGTGAAAAGTAGAGCCTGTTTTTCTACTTCATGCAATGCTTTTTGCAAAAAAAAGGTTGCATGACTTTATGATTGTTGGGCATTTGTCTAGCATTTTGTGTGTCAACAAAATTCCAAGGTATAAGACGTCTTAAAGGCGTCTTAGATATTTACTCTATTTGAATCACAGTTTGCCAGAATAAAATTTATTCTAATTTCATGGAACATTCTCAGTACAGTTATTGATAGCTACCATACCTGGTCACGTAGAGTTAGGGTAAGTGTTAGGGTTTGGTTTAGAGTTTAGGTTAGGGTTACAAGCTGGCCTAGTATTATATATATAAGTATTCCACATCTTCTTTAAGAATAATGCTTCTTGGAGAGCAAATCACATTTTATGGCACCAAAATCAAGCATTTCCTACAAAAAAATATTAGCCAATAATGGCTCACAAAAATGCCCTTCAATAGTGTTCAGAGGAGGGTTTAGTAACCTAGCAAAACTACAAAATATGGCTTTTGACAAATAGATTTCATCAGTCAATTGAGGACTTGTTCTGTGATGAGGGCAATATATGGGTTGGAAATAGACTTTTGGCAAACGATCTGTTGAAATGGTCTGTGATTGATTGAGAGGGGGAGGGGTGATGCATTTGCAGTACCGGACAGGACATGATTGAAGGATAGAACCCATTTGTTAATGGCTACTAACCCAACTAGTGTGAAAATTCCTTGTGTTTATATAAGCGGAAGGAAGGCAAGGCCATTTAGGGAAGATTTAATTATTGACTTCAATATAGGGTGCATTCTGTGTACAATGAGTTGCTGATCACAGCCTAGTTGAAAGAGGGTGTAAGGTTTATTATCCAGGAGCATATAACCCCTTGCCCTTGGGGTTATGGATATTTTTTGATATATTTAAGTGACATATTATTTAATTCACACAACCACTTGCTTAATTACCTTTTGTATTTTGTTTACAATTCCATTTATTCATATCATAGCTCAATTATAGAATTCTGTGAAATTTGTTTGTAGATCAACAAAATACCCCAACTCTCAGTAACTGACAGATTATAAAAATTTAAGATATCATGTTTCTTCTTTCGATCTAAATGAATTATTAATCTCTAAACATGGTTTAAGAAATGTCATAAACATTCAATTTTTTTATCCTAGACATTTGTTGCAAGTTTTAAGAGTGCTTCATTTGAACTCCGAACTGACATCCTCGTGATCACCAAAAAAACCATTGTCTTGAATGGAAAGTATGGAGAAAGGTTTCAAACTTCTTGTGCTCAAATTGATGGTTGTTTAAAAGTTTGAAACATTCATTTAAAAATCACAAAGATGGTTATACAAGAGAACCTCAGGTGTTGCAAAATTTTGAAAAATGGTTCTCATTTATGTCCATAACGCAAAATGTGGTTGATTATTCAGGAGATTTAAGTTATCAAACACAAGTTTTTAGTTGCCTGTGGATGTGAGGCTGATGATTTTGCAAGCATTTGCTGCCTGAAAAACTAACCTATTTTAGTCTTACATATTGTGTTTATCCTCTGTTAGCCTCTCAAAACTAGAGTATCTGAAAACCGAAACCAACTGTTAAATACAGGAGCTTAAAACAATGGACCATGTTCTCCTTTTAGACAAATGTTTAAATTCATTAGCACAACTGGAAAGAGCATTCTAAATTTTAGTAAAACGGTGAGATTTGGTCACAAAAAATTGTAAAATGTGGAAAATATAGCCCAGTGAAGTTTGTGAATTTTATATAGATAGTAATTGTATTGAGTGGAAAAGTGTAATCCCATTTCAAGTTCTGAGTACACTTTTCTCTGATAATACAAGAGTATACCGAATTTCAAAACTTCAGAGGACTATATTTTCTACATTTTACAATATTTTGCAACCAAACTTCACAATTTTACTAAATTTAGGATGCTCTTTGCAGCTGTCCTAATAAATATTCCTCATTGAAATGTTTGTCCACAAGGGGAATTGTCCATTGTGCCACAGAAAGTGAAAATTCTACTGTTATTATGCATTTTAATCTTTAATTTTTCAGTCTTTGTGATTTTCAAATGTAATGTATTCAACTTTAAAACAAACAATTATGGTCAAATAATCCAGCAACATAATTCATAAACTAAGCTTTGCTGCATTGCAAAGTGGAACTGGTTTGAATGCAAATGAACTGAAGCAATTTGTATTAAAGTATAATATAAACAGAACCCCAACCGCAACAAATAACAAGATTATTCTTAATGAAACTACAAGAAAAACCCTCAAAAATTTATGAATTGTCCAGTGAGTATATGTTGCATAGCACATGTAGCATTTCTGAAATTTATGCTCAATAAAAGATTTAGAAATAAACAATCAATAAATTAGTTTGTTCAAAATTTTGATGATAGCGCTGTGCTGAAACTGAAGTTTATAACAGAATTTCAATGAAGTTTGTTCTTGCTGTGGCATGCAAAAATCTTTTTTATTAAACGTTTAGGTTTGAATCAAATTTGTGGCATTTCAGTTGTTTATCTAAACCACTCAGGCAATTCTTTTCAGATTTTATCCATATTTTAGAAAAATAAGTTGTTATTGAATCTGATTAAATGCAGCAACATTCTTTCTTGGCTTGTTCATTCTTGTTTGACAATTGAAGTTAACATTGAGAAGTTCGTGTGTTTCATTTCCTTGGCTTCAGTTCAAATCTATATTCAAGTAGTTTCACTTTGTGATTGTAATAATGATATAAGAAAACAGGTTTATATGGCTTTTAAACAAGGTCTTTTTAATTCAACAAGTAAGTAAAGATAAGTTCATACTTCAAGGAGATCAGCTTTTTAACCTGACAAGAGCATTAACAAAATTTATTTTTTTGATCATTCCTGCTTTACACACAAATGCTCTATCTAAACTGTGTTGCTACTAAATTTTTTTTGATGTTGAATCTAGTTTGTAAAACTCAGAGAATTTAAAGGAAATTCTAAAAATTGAGTTAAAATTGATAGCTTTGGTGTTGCATACTGCATAGTATATTAATCAATTGAGTAAATTTGCCTACCTTTGCCTAAGGGTTTTCAAAATAAAATGTGTGAGTTGGTGACAAATCAGAATTTTGAAATTAAAATTGTAAAACTTTCCTTTCTGCTGAAACGGTTGTTTATGGTAAATGTGTAAAAGAAAACTTTTCCTAAGCAAAACAAGTATGTTGAAATTGTCCTGGAAAATACATAGACTTTGATTTAAGTTTATAAAATGTAAAGAAAATTTAAAAAAACAAATAAACATTCGAGACATTACGTCTTGTCAGGTTAAAAAAGTAACATAGATATATGGCTCATAAGATGGAAATAATTTGTTTTCAAAACTCTTGGAACTGTAGCGAAAAACTGGGATGCTTCTTGTGGGATTTTTAGTATACATTTTTTCGATAAGTTTTCTAAAGTACTCCAAAGAATACATTAGCAAAATGTTGAGGCAATTTAGGGGTAATTTCAGGCCATTTCTAACTTAGCTCAAAAGAGTTTGTATATATGTATTCTTGTATTTCAACTAGTCTATTGCTTTCAATAATTGAGTAAAAACTACCATCAATTTTATGAAAAAAGACCATTTGTGTGAAGGACTATATATAATTTGTGAGAAAAACAAACTACTACTCTTATTATTATCCAAAACAAATATCATTTTTATTTAGTTCTTTAAATCTTTGAGCCATATATTTCTTAGTATTATTATGAAACAACTTGGTGTTACGTTTTGCATTTCTCTGTCAAACTCGCAAAATGAACCATTACTAGTTGTTTTGTAAGTAATTTATCTTGAAGTATAAACATTTATCTTGAAAAGACCAATTTCCATTTAACATTGCCTTTTCACTTGTGTTTATTCACTTGTGTAAAACGCAATGCGAATTGTTCTTTTTTTTGCCATGTTCTGTTTTCTTCTATTTTTATTTAAATATGTACCAGTTTGTGGTAGTTAAAGTCTTTTTATTGTTATTCAAATTGTAATATTTACAAATTCTTTTCAATAAATTGTTTACAAAATTTACATGTGACCCCTTTTAATTAAATATTCAATTCCCATGGGAATTGAGAAATTAAATAAAAAAAATTCCCTCTACCCCAGCCAGCTCTCCAAGTGCTACTTCCACCTTAGTAGAAGTACCTATACGTACAGTCCTTCTACTTATTTACGGTGGAAGTAGCACTCAGAGAGCTAGCCGGGGTAGCGAGGCAAAGAGAAGACCAATCTTGCAAATGCTAATACAAATTGCTAAGTTGATCTTCCCTATAGAGCAGCCGCGCATACCTAACAAATTAAAACAACTAACCGTTAGTGACTTCAAAATACTTAGCATGCAAATTTGATTCCCAAAGCGAAAATGACAAGTGCCCCCCTCTGATCCTACCAACTGCCTACCTGCCTCAGTTCTAAGCTGTCTTCCTCGTTCCTAAGCTCCTGCATTCCATTCGTTACCTTCACTTTCCTCACCATCGCACAGTCACTCACGGCTGATAAACCCACATGCACCACCACCACCCCGATTACCACCCAAATTCAAAAATTAAAGATATTAAAATTTTAGTAAAGTATGCTTGCTTATTTTGGTTTAATTTGATGTTTTAGGCCTAAAACGTCGAACATAAAAATACCAAAGCTCGAATAAAAAAACAGGTGAGCTGACTTTGTACTTAAAATTGCCTTGCAAAGTATACAGAACTTGACCCGAATTTTTGTCTCTAATATCTTACCACTGCACACAATACTAGTTTGAATAATAATACTATAAGACTAATTTAGTGGATGTAAAGAACTTACTCCAAACGGTTTGGGAGAAGTTATGGTAGATTTTGGTTTCTTAACATACTTTCAAAAATTTTAAATACCTTTAATAAGCCTAACCCCATGCATCTTACACACGGCTCACACCCTCGCAGTCCATACATTTAGCTAATAAATTACGTTATAAACAAAAAAGCAAAATAAAAAGATAAATTACGTTATCTCTAGCTACTTAAACCCACCTAGACTGAGTGTTTGATTGAGTTTTCAAACGTAAAACCTTAGCTGAAAGGGCATGGGCTTTTCGTTAAACTGGTCCGAAGTAAATATATATCTGATACTTACCAAAGTCTGAGGCTGGGTCAAATAAGCATGAGGATGCAAAGAGTTTAAATCTTTTTTTCTTTAAAGGCTATCTTAGAGATTTAAATCCTGCACCGTAGTAACCATGCAATTTAGTCTCCTATAACTATTACTGTATATAGTTCAAATTAATGATCGGAACATTTTAAAGATTTACCGCTATTCTCATACTTATTTAACCGAAACGCCTTCATTTGCATGGTACGTCGCAACTGCTCTCAAACCACTTCCGTAGTTTGCTCTTGTGCACACAAACAATGGATTTATTGTTCCATTGGAACCAAGATACTTATTATATTTATAATCAAAGAGGATTCATTATACAGCACGTCTCTACCATGAATCGGCATATCACTATGAAAACAAAGCTTGCTCTATTCCCTTGGGAATTAAAAATAGGCAAAAAAATAATAAATCATACTGTTTTAATGTACGCATGAATCAAAATAACAAGAAATACAGAAACAGTATATTCCCCTAGGAATTAGAATTTTTTAGAATTATATATTAATGATGGTAATACAGGGTGTACTGCAAAAAGCGGACGCTATTGAATTCAACTATTGTTAGAATTTGAATGGCCGACCACTATAAGTGCTCCAGAGCGTCCCTGAAAAATGGACGCTGTTGAAGTCACTTATTAGAACTTTTATTAGAACCTGACACTAAGCTGAACACAGTGAACTGTGACGAAGCCAGCCTGACATTGGTCATGCGAATGCAAATTTTCCTGTGCTTATAAACTGTATAAGGAATCAATTTCTAAAGGAATGAACAATGGTAATGATTTAAATTTGCGTAGCATGACCAAATTGTCGGGTTGGCTTCGCTACTGACAATAAACTGTAGTAAAACCAGGGTTGCCAGATCACTGCATTTTTGAGGCCAAATCGTCATTAGTGTAGTCAAGTAAACAAAGAAAACAAAAGCCAAGTACAAAGAAAAACAAAGAGCATTGTTGAAGATTTGGCCTCAAAAATGCAGTGATCTGGCAATCCTGAGTAAAATTTTTTTTTTCAGCCAGAAAAATTACGTGCCTTAAGCAATTATTAGCAATAATAAGTCGTTTAACACATTTAAGGCCATTCAAAGTTTTAACAATAAGTGATTTCAACAGCGTCCATTTTTCAGGGGCACTCTGGAGCAATTATACTGCTAGGCCATTCAAAGTGTAACAATAGTTGAATTCAATAGTCCGCTTTTGGTGGGGCACCCTGTAGAATACAATAATAATAAACCAACCAAATCCAACTTAGTATCATTAAACCATAGAACCAACAACTTAGTATTATTTCTTGAAAGTTTATAAACAGATTTTTGTGTTCAATCTTACATATCAAGTGACATGCATTATTTCGTTTTGCTAACCACTATCCAAATGTTATTATTTTTACAGTTTTGAACTCAAAATATGAAAAAGTGTCATTACTTCAAGACTTCGAATATTTCGTGCAATTTATTTTTTCAGCGTTAATTCAATCTTAAATTTCTTGCTTTTTTCACAACGAGAAACAATGATTTTGTTCGACGAGAAACAATAAAATTTACTTGAATCCTCTTTGATCTCTAAATAATTAGTATCTTGTTTCCACTAACTTGTAAATTACCACTACTTTGTATTACAATGTCGTATCTTCTCTGTGTTGCGGAATGCTGTTGATTTGTGGGCCATGTCATCCAGCATCGTTTATTCTGGTCTTTTTCTCTTGCGCTTTTTCACACCCTATCACCTTTCGAAATTAAAGAATCGTATCCGTTAGAGTATCGCAATTAAATTGTACACCACTTTATTGTAAAAAAAGAAATGTATACGAAGTTCTAGATGTGACTGATTTTTGCACCAAACGAGATGTAACAAAATTTCACGGTAACAATTTCCTGAAGTATTCATATGTTAACTTTTCGCTATGGTCAATCATTTCCAAATAAAGTTTACAAACAGGCCGTGATTTTTGCTTTATGATGAAGGTAGTGTGATATTTTACGCGACAAAAAGGGCTTCGTGACTAGTTTATTCCCAACATTTGAGAAACCTACTTATTGTTGTATCATAGTTGTTTTACTTGACTAGGTCTGGTTGTGACGTCACCAAAATCAACGTTAATTAATGAGTTCATTAATGGCGGGTAGCTCAATTTATTCCCAAAATATTTTAGGAAATAGGCGACGTGAAAATGTGCAAGAGAGATATAATTTTTAAAGGGATATGGCAATATCTTTCTTAAAGCAATTGGAATATCCCGTGTTAATTTTTTCCTAGTATGCTGACTTTTAACAAATCGGAGTTGACTCGATATTAATAAACTCGCACTTGTAGTACAGTGTAACGTAGGGAAATTCCTTTTCTTGGAAAAAAATGAATTAAACATTTAGCAAATACAATTTTGAAGGAATTTTCTAATAAATAAAAAGTAGTCTAGTTATAGTCTCCGTTTTCGAATGTCTACGGCGAAAACGGTTTAGGAAGTGAACATTGGTTGAACAGTGCCCTTTGTCAACAGTGTGTATTGTAGGGTGTCACTTGTGGGTATGTGTGGGTGCCTAGGATGGAATAGTTAGACTATGTACACACGAGGTAACGTTTCCGGACGTTTTCACAGCAGTTAAAATGAAAGTTCTCGTTGTATGAAATTTTTAGTTTTTGTCCTTAGACGAAGTTTTTGCTGGTTTTCATTAAATTATGTCAACAAGTCGGGCGCTTTTTGAAAGAATTCGGAATGAAAACGCTCAGAAACGACATCGTGTGCACGTAGCCTAGTTTATACTTGACTTGAAAATGAACACTATACTAGACAACACAGGCCTTGGATTCGGACTCAAATGCAAGAGACTTGTAGTTACTGGACTACAACACTGCTTAGTTTCTGAAATATTGAAAGAGAAACACACATTGTCCGCAATCTTGATTTATAATTAGCTCTATTTGAACGACGTCACTACAGCGTAGACTTTATAAAACTTACCGTCGATGAGTTAAATCTTAATGAAATTATATTGACCATTCACAATTTAAGAAAGAATTATATACATACAAATATAGATGTCAAACATCTTTGCTAATTGCTTTTTTACCCTGTTCAAATATCCAAGGTGGCGGATGACTAGTGTCTTTGCCTTTCAATATTTCAGAATCTTAGCACGTTATCAAAAATTTAAGGTTGCTATCGATAAATCAAATTAAATTATTTGAAAATGAGACAAACATAGTGGTGACTACTGACTTCTCCACGAGAACCTTCGCTTTGAAACGTCGAATTCTGTTCGTATTGTTTCAGATAATGAAAGAACCGAGCATTTTGTGTGACTTTGATTGCACTACCGACGCTGGAAACATTAGTTCGGGATTTTTATGCCTATTGCCATATCCCTTTAATGGCAAATTTGCGACAGGTTTACGAAGCAAAGAACTGAAAGGAGCAAAATGTAATCACTTACTTTCATTCTATCATTGGATCGTCGTGGCTTCGATTGGTCTGGTTTCATCATATGCTGTTCATGGTTTCATCGGGCTGGCATTATCTCTTCAAAGAACGTCACGCCGGTCCGGTTGGGTAAACAAGCTGTCTCATATCCAGTCAACCATCATAAAATAAGGAGAAAATTCGTAATGTTACCAAACAATATTTTAGAATGTTGAAAACAAAACTGCGGAAATATGATTGTAAATCACTTGGACAAACCGTACATTCCGATGGTATTTTTATCTTGACATTTTCTGATGGACATGGCTAGTGATTCACGTCTTGGATCAATATTAGTTCTTCCCATCTTGTTCAATGATTGACTGGTGTATTCGCTCTATCACTTGATGTCCTTTGATAAAATAAATAATTACAATGTTTAAAAAACTCCTTCCAGGTTAAGCAAAGAAAATTAAGTTAACAAGCATTGAGGAGGATTAAGTAATTAGATAATAGCTGTGTCATTTCACAGAGGATAATCAATGGCCAACACTTCGAAATACCGGTACAAAACCTAGGCATGACAAAAAAGCGCAAAACAATATAGCGGAATTGGAATGAATTATTTGGCGTCATTTTCTCTTACTTGCGGATTTCATTTTTTGTTATTTATTTTGAAGCAAAAATTGGAAGAAAATTTTGAAATAAACAGTTGAATGTTGATTAGTTTGCCGTCGAAGAGTATAAATTTTGTTTATAGGATTTATTAGAGCACAGGATATATGTAAAAAAGATCGAAATAGATATTTGACAGCGGACGTTAGGAGAGGAACGCCCAGGAATGCCAGCAATTTGGGTTACATTTTTTATACCTTGAGAAATTAATAAAATATTAAATGGTTTTCTGTTCAGAATAACGACATCCAAGCGCGTGGGCAGTCCCAATCCCAAATACATGAATAACGCTTTCCTGGCAGAAAACTATTTCGTAATTGTTTTATAAAGAAATTAAACTGAAATACAATACAACACGATAGAATTTAAATTTCTCGTCAGGATTGTTTGATCCTACGCAGTAATCACCAAGTGGCGTAATCGTCAAAGCAAGCGCCTCAACGGAACTCGGGTGACTAGCCAAGGCTGCTATAGCTAGATGACGATGAGGTGACGTTAAAATAAATAAATAAAACTAAGTGTTTCACTGTAGTTATCATATAAATATCATTGTCAAACTGAAGAGGTTTTGAAGAAAAAATAACAACGAAAGAAGAGGAAAAAAAAGTAAGTTTATAAAAAAAACTAGCAAGAAACTATCGATACAGCGCTCGATACATCATAATAATCATCATAAATTCTCTATTAATCCCCATACAGTGGGTATGGTCTTGCGGGGCAGGAAGATTTGGAACGAGAGCACGAAAATATAATTGCCAAAATAATTTTGATCGTACATGAAAAGATAGTTAAGCGGAAAGAAGTTTAACGGATTGGGGCTAGAATAGAGAATTTACAATGACTGTAAGTGTATTCTAATATATGGTTTTCTTACCACTAAATCCTCTTGAACGTCATTGTTTTTGGTGTGACTTCTTGCATCGAATTTGTCACGTGGTAGTCTGGCAATACCTCTGAAATATCTAAAATGTAAAACAAAAAATAGGGCGGTTAGAAATAAAAACCTCAAACAAAATTGATGCCTGAACATTTTAGTCTGAATCAGTTGTTGAGATAAATTACCCAGAATTAAGATAAAAATTATTTTACCTTGAAAAGGTCCGGTTTTAATCAAGTCATCGTTGTTCCATTTCGAACACTTTCCTGACGGCTTAGCTAGAGAGAGAAATAGAAGCTCAATCTTATATACCAGTACATTTGACTGAAATTTATGAAATTTATAAAATAAAATTTCGACCTGGTGAGCAAACCGAATTTTCGCCAAACAAGAGAACATTTAACAACCAATACATACGCAGATTAGTTAGAGAATACTTACATGTGTAATAAAAATTCAATATTGTTGATGTCCAACTACACTGAAGCAATTTTCGTTGCATCTTTAGTTTGGAGAAGAAGACTGACGCCATTTTGATTTTGAATTTTCTCGACGACGGCATATGTTCGTTCTCATTTTTTCCCCCGTTTCTTCGACATTTTAGCTCAAATTTGCCCAAGATGTCTTCTTTGTGTCTTCGTCGCTATGTATGTGGAATCCTGCGCCATTTCGGTGGAACTTTGAAGACTTTTGGTGTCTAAATATTTGGTGCGAGAGGAGAGATTTTCAACGAAGCTTCGTGTTAGAGGAACTAGCAGCAAATGACGTCAGATGACCATTGTATGCCAGAAAATACCCGTATGTATAATGTTTGAAAATCTATGTACGAAGGTGAAAATAAGTTTTTATTGCCCGAATGAGGTGTTTTTGCCATTGTTTCTAACTCAGGTCTTTCTTCTGCTTCTTTACTTTTAGTTTACTTATTTAATTTGCTCAAAAAACGTCTGTAAGGGACGTTTTTGCAAAAAAAATATTTGCATGCTGATGAGCAAGAAAAGACCCGTTCGTGATTTCACTGGCAAACATCTTTCCCTCCGTGAGCGAGAGGTAAAGGTAACTGTCTTCCGCATTGCACGCATCGTTTGACTTTGGTTTTGGGTGGATCGGGAACCGTTCATGCTCAACTGAGGTTGGACTTGATCGGTGCCCGATCCACCCAAAACTGAAATCAAAGCTGGGCGTGCAGTGCCGGAAAACACTAGGCAGTACCGCGAGGCCGAGGAGGCAAACGTTGTTTGCCTACTGTTTTTAACTAATATTTAAGCAAATTTCTTTCTCTTGGCTGTTGGGGACAGACCTGTAGGGTTGGTGTATTGAAGGCTTCTCGCCGTTATTTCCTTTCGTTCGAGAGCACAAGTTGTCTTCGATGAGGGATAACGACAAGAAGACTTCAAGACACCACTAAACCACCACACAGTAAAATTACAGTGTAGTGGTTTAGGTGACTAACCACTACACTGTGCCAAATATATATGGCGGACGTCTTCCCAAAGCTTACGGTACAAGCATGGATGGCAAAGTTGCGCACACAGTTTAAAGCCTTAAAACAAGCGTTTTCTTTCGGGAATGAGCCAAACACGACAGCACTAACTAAATCAAAGCTGTCTGGTCATGTTTTAAGTTGTTTAGCTATGTTTAACGATATTTTATGGCGAAGTCTTTGCAAGGAGGAAAGCCGGAAAAAGCGTAAAATTAATAACTGTTGTCTTTGTTGACTTTCCGTGGGCCGTTTCCTCCTTGATCGTGCTTGATATGCCATTACGTTCAGTGTCCTTGATATAGGAGTCATTTATATATGGCCTTGGGTTTAATTCTCAAACACTGAATGGCAGTCTTTAGCTCTTTCAACTAATGAGATAAAATTGCAACCAGATGGCACTACGTTATCACCTTGCCTTATGTCACGCCAGTAACCATCTTCTCAACACGCTAAACAACGACAGAGAAGCACAATTTTCATACAATTATACAAACTGAATCGCAGAGGTAACTTAGAAGAGCTAACAGAGTATAATTACAACACGGATAGCACTGCTTTACCACTGTCTAATCGACACTGTCACGCCTGTAACAAATTTGACAAACAAAGTGTATGCTGCAAGCCTTAGCAGCTTTTAAGACAACTGCGAGACACTTAGCTTACTTGTGATGTATGAAATGCACGGTTGTATGCAAACGGTGAACGTCAAGCTTTTCGTTGACACAAACTGAATCGCAGAGTTCTGAGTCAAGGCTTACACAGTGTGTCCCAAAAAAATGTCATTCTGACCAAAGTGCAAATAGAAATGTTAATAAATAGAGTTGCAAGCCTATTTGTTGATGAAACCAAAACTTTACAATATTAGCTAGCAATGTTGTTAATTTCAGCTGCTTTCTGTAAGAAACGAAAGAATGATAAATGTTTGTGATTGCCTTTAAAAAATGAAGAAATACCAAATGTATTAAAAGGAATGCATTCGAACAAACTCTGTTTGTCAAATATTCAAAGTCGCACACTACTGCCAAATTTCAACACGACATGGTTGGGGTGTAATTCACAACCGGAGCAACGCACGTTTATGGTGGTAGAGTACAATTCGACTGGAAGTCCAGAGCGGGTAATTGAGCGTTTTGAAGAAAGATTTCCAGACCGACAGCCTCCATGAATCCAGGACGGTTTTGAGGAATTTTGCGAAGTATTCGACACATGGGACCAAACAAAACTGAAATACTGAAAAGTCTGGAAGATGACGAACCACTAGGTCAGTAAATAACATCAACACAGTACATGCAGCACTTCGACGTGACCCACGAATCAGTGCTAGACGTAACCCAACGGGACTTTCGAAGACGACACTCAACAGAATCACGGAATTGGATCTTAAGTGGCATCTATACACAATGAACATACGACATGAACGTTTCCCGCAAGATCCAGCGCGACGTTTAGCCTTTTGCATATGGTTAGTGGAAAGATATGCCCACTTCTGGCCTAATCTTGTCCTTGGAAATTAATATTCATTTCAAATGAATGCACGTGTGTGCATTTTACACCATTGCACGTTCTGTGATGAATTAATTTCAATAAATTTGGGAAATTGAAGAAGAAGTCTATTGGAATTAAACAGCTATCGTTTAATGTTGTGTGAATGAAAGTTCTTAAAAGTAACAAGAACGACAGTCAATATAAAAAGTCATTAATCTAATTCATCAATTTAAAAGAACACTGCTGAAATACGATTATATTTGTATTTAAGTAATGCCTCAGTCATTTGTAACCACGGCCCCCCAACCCCCGGGACATAGCGGGGAACTTAACACTAACCAAGTGTTAAAAACTGTTAATTTCCCCACCCCTGGTGCAAAGTTACTTGTTAAACCCCCAGTATGGCAGGGCCTCAAAACATCCAAATCAACCAGATCACACATTAATTTAAAATCTTATGAAGTGTTAAAAATATTACGCCAAGATAACAAGAAAATAGTAGCAGTTAATATAACAAATATATGAAGCTCGTGTTTATAATTGCGTTCAATCATGCATATCAAATTTCAAATAGATCTTTTAATATTGCTGAAATAAATAAGGTAAAACCTGATTAAATGTATACCTACTGTAAGTTTATGAATTGCTAAGGATACATAAACATATTAAAAATCATACTTTCTACAAGTTGTTTTGTGGGACGCCATTTTAAGACCGGCTGTTAAATCCCGGTTTGATTCCCCGGTGTTAAAATTTGTAGTTAATTCCACGGCACTACGGGGCATATTGCGCTGTTAAATGGCGTTAAATCCCCGTTATATTTTTGAACGTCTCCGCTATGTCCCGGGGGTGGGGTGGGGTGGGGGGGGGCGTGGTTACAAATGACTGAGGCATAAGAGTGACATTTTTTGGGACACACTGTAGAATATATTATGTGCTTGTCTGTCGTTTGGACAAAGTTATCGATAACCCAGTGTCATCTAGTGGCAATGTTATCTCGTTACTTGAAAAAACTAAGGACTGCCATTCAGTGTTTGGGAATTAAACCCAAGGTCATATATAAATGACTCCTATATCAAGGACACTGAACGTAATGGCATATCAATCAAGCTCAGTCAAGAAGGAAACGGCCCACGGAAAGTCAAACAACTGTTATTAATCATGCAAACTTTGACTTTCCTTCATGCAAAGGCCTTGCCATAAAAGATTGTTAAACATAGCTAAATAAACAATTCGAAACATAACTACACACGGCTTTGATTTAGTAAGCGTTGTCATCTTTGACTCTTTCCTGAATATAATCTCGAATCTCTGTTTTGTTGGTGAAAGATTATGATGAATTTCAGTATTTTAAAATTTTGGTGAAGAGTTGAAACCAAAGGACGATAATCCGTCGTCAAAATGTGGGGGGGGGGCAGATTCGGAAGGAAGCAGTTCTAGGGGTATGCGCACCCCACTGAAACCCAATGTTTCACATGAGAAAAGGCTCAACGTTTATCACTTTTAAAACATTTTTTCTGCTCAAGACGAATCACTAGCTTTAGGGCGCTAGTGAGCGGAGCAGTAGACCGCGTTGAGCCCTTTTTCTTCTAGGCAGGCGAAGATGCTCTTAGCAGGCGTCTTGGTTTTTTTACTTCCTAAGCAATCACGTGAGATATGCATGCACAAATCGCATGTCCCACGTCCATTCCAATGATTCCATTCGTTTTCGAAAAGAACATTGCAAACTTGAATTTGTGATTTGCAACCCAAACTGAGCAATCGATTCAAATTTATTTTTTGGCCACACTTTATTATATTTTTTGCAGCTGAATTTTACATTGTACTAAAATTATTTGAAAGAGTGGCAAAGATTTTGTGATGAAGAGGAAAATCTCTCCTCATTGTGGAGGCAGTATCGCTTGTTAACAATACTAGTAGCAACTTGGTTGCATTGATACGCGCTGAGGCTGCATTATTGCGCCAGATTTCAACATTTGCTTACAGTGATATTCCACAATTTGATTTTCGAAGTTTAAATAGTTACTTATTAATGGAAATTTCTAATTCGGCTTAATACTAATATGAAGCAAGACTGCGAGTGTCATAAAATATTATTAGTAGTCTGACATGGTTTTCGAAGTTCAGCTATTAAAGGCAAAAAACTCATCAGTTTGTGATTTATTCTTTAGAAAACCGATTTCTATATTTTATTGTCTTTGATTGCTAGAATCAACCTCTCACAAAGTTAGTATATAACCACTCACAATGTCAGTATAAGTTGGAGCATGGCGAGCCAGTTTTAAGTTTTGAACACTCAAGTCACGGAATATTCAATCAATCACTGTTAAAATGTTCTAAGCTGCAGATTGTTTTACTCTCTGCGAGGCATTGGTATCGCCGTGAGTAGTATAGTAGGAGGTTTTCGAGCCTTTTTTTGAGGCTGCGCGAGGTTGCGTGAGGCTGCGCGAGGTTGCGCGAGGCTGCGTGAGTGTGCGTGAGGCTGCGGGAGGGTGCGGGAGGCTGCGTGAGGCTGCGCGAGGTTGCGCAAGCCTCCACAGGGAGCCGCAGTAATTAGTATGCGAGAATGTCGCGCGCTGATTGGTCGAAAAGCGTACGTACACCCCGTGACGTACACACCGTGACGCACGCCATAGCCGCGCTCTGATTGGTTAAAACAGCGTACGTATGCCCCGTGACGTACGCCATAGCAGCGCTCTGATTGGTTAAAAGAGCGTACGTATGCCCCGTGACGTACGCTATAGCCGCTCTCTGACTGGTTAAAAGAGCGTACGTTCACCCCATGACGTACGCTATAGCCGCGCTTTGATTGGTTAAAACAGCGTACGTATACCCCGTGGCGTATGCTATAGTCGCGCTCTGATTGGTTAAAACAGCGTACGTATGCCCCGTGACGTACGTTATAGTCGCGCTCTGATTGGTTGAACCGCGTACGTACACACGCCGTGACGTAAGCTATAGTCGCGCTCTGGTTGGTTAAAACAGTGTACGTATACCCCGTGACGTACGCCATAGGCGCGCTCTGATTGGTTAAAACAGCGTACGTATGCCCCGTGACGTACGTTATAGTCGCGCTCTGATTGGTTGAACCGCGTACGTACACACGCCGTGACGTACGCTATAGTCGCGCTCTGGTTGGTTAAAACAGTGTACGTATACCCCGTGACGTACGCCATAGGCGCGCTCTGATTGGTTAAAACAGCGTACGTATACCCGTGACGTACGCTATAGTCGCGCTCTGGTTGGTTAAAACAGTGTACGTATACCCCGTGAAGTACGCCATAGGCGCGCTCTTTTGCCGACATGATCTGATATGTCGCACCAAGAAAGTGAACAAAGAGGGTCCTAATCAGGATCGTTTATTCTATTGTTGTCCTCATCCAAGAGAAAGTGCTTGTGACTTCTTTGAGTGGAAACCTGACGAAGACCCCCTTGAGCCAGGTTGTGTTTGTCTGTTTAGTATGCCACCATCTTACCGACATACAGTGAGCAGTGGCGTAGCCAGCCCGACAATTTCGTCCCGCTATGTAAATTTCAAGTTATTTTCAAGTTATTATCATTATTCATTTCTTTAGAAATTCATTGTTTTCACAGTCGATGAACATGAAATATTTGCATAGCGGGACTAAATCCTCGGGCTGGCTACGCTACTGACAGTGAGAAAGACAGGGGAGACATTTACTAGTAAGGAAACGGATTCGTAAGAAAGCGTATGACGAATTCCTTCGGCAAAAAGAAATCGATGAACTGATTCAGGACTTACAGATCTACTAATAACTATAACAAAAGTGTAACTGTATATATAATTAAATGAACTTAAACATATAACGAAATATTGTTAAACACAAAACCAAATAAAATAGTTTTTGTAAAAGTCCCGTGGAGGGACAAATTGTGTCCCGCAAGTCCCGCAAAGTGATATTAGGTTTTGCAAAAGTCCCGTGGAGGGACACAAAGTCCCGTGGAGGGACAAATTAAGTCCCGCGAGTCCCGTTTCAGCAAAACAAACCAATACCCGCTCACGAACTCAATTCTATTATTGTCCAAAACCACATATATCGTGTTATATGATCCCCCGTGTTGTCAAGGTTTTATTCGCCTCGGGCAAAGTAAATAAAACACAGATGGTAATAACACGCACACATGTTAGTTGTTGAAAAGATATATTCACAAAATAGCTATTTACAGATCAAATATCTAATGGAATGGTTGAAACACCGTCTTCCAAAACTTTACGTTTTGGATAAAAATAACTAAAAGCGTTTTTAACTTGAACATATGTGCACATTGTATTGTTCATAACTCTGAATCCCCTATTTACACCCGACCCACTACGTTTACTTAAAATTACATCTAAATATTTATCTTTATTAATAACATTATTCTTTTTGTTAACCACTTTGCAACTAAATTTGTCTTTCCCATCCCCAAAACAATAATACGTTGACTGGAATGAGATACATAACGAAGAACAATCCTTAGATGAAATGGTTGAAAAATTTTATGCAACCATCTGGCCAAAATTTGAGAAAAGTTTCCCGATGATTAAAGTTCGCACGTCAACGAGAGATCCACCATTCATATCTCCTTTGGTAAAACATTTGCTAAAGCAAAGGAAACGAGCAATTAAGGCTAGAGATAGTGAAGCTAATACTCGGATACAAACCCAAATCAATAAGCTTATTCGAAGAAACCAACTTAAAGCCGTTCAGAATGAATATCGAAAATGCAAATCAGGAACAAAAGACTGGTGGTCTAACATAAATAAAATTACAGGAAGAAATGACAACAAACTACCAGTTACATCTTTTATTGACCCCAATGAGATTAATGGTTTCTTTCACGACGTATGTTCCGATCCATATTATACACCTCCAGAGTTTGAAGAAATTCCAGAAGGTACTAGAGTTCCTATGCTTACTGTAGAACTGGTTTCCAAGTTTCTCCAAAATCAAAAATGTACATCAGCAGGACCTGATGACTTACCATATTGGTTCTGGAAAGAGTTTGGTCTTGAGCTAGCACCAACCATCACGAAAATATTTAATTCCTCTTTGAGAAAAGGCAAGGTTCCTAAAGTTTGGAAAAGGGCTGATCTTATACCAGTCCCTAAGGAAGCTACCTTAGAAAATTGCAACCAGCTGAGACCTATTTCTCTGACTGATATAATCATGAGAATATTTGAGAAATGTGTATATAAAACTGAAATTGCTCACTCTATTAGAGATATCATTGATTCAGACCAATTCGCCTATAAAGAGTGTCATAATACTATAATGGCTTTGATTAAGTGTCAACACCTGTCATTGAAATGGTTGGAAAATGGAGCCAGATATGTGAGAGTTTTTTCATTCGACTTTAAGAAAGCATTTGACAGCGTTCCGCATGACATTCTATGTAATAAGCTGAAAAACCTCCCGATTAATCCATATATCATTAATTGGATTGTTAACTTCCTGGAATGTCGTCACCAGAGAGTAAAGGTCGACGGAATCAGAACAGAGTATGTGAGCATTAATAGAGGTGTTCCTCAGGGAACCGTGTTGGGACCACTCCTATTTTCAGTAATGATCAACGACATCAAAACAGTCAGTACTCAAAATGAACTGGTGAAATTTGCTGATGATTTGACATTAGAAGTGCCTGTTTTTGATGATGATGACACATCTATGACTGAAGTTAGTAATATTGGAGAATGGTCCGAAAGAAATAGAATGCAGCTTAACATGAAAAAAACATATGAAATGGTCATACGAAGTAAAATTTCAACACCCTTACCAGTTGCTATTCCAAACATTCATCGCAAAACGTGGTTGAAGATATTAGGAGTAACCCTAGAGAACGCACCTGATAAATGGGATTTACATTTTGATGAAATGATTAGTCGAGCTGCTGGAAGACTGTATATACTACGAGTGTGCAAGTATTACGGTACGTCGACCAACCAGTTAAACCTTTTATTCAACAGTTTAATAATGCCATTATTTATTTACGGAGTTGAGCTTTGGGGAGGTACTTATGACAAGTATATTAACCAAATTGATAAATTTATCAGCCGTGCTTATCGAAATGGTTATATTGCAGATAAGTTTAATTTCAGCGAAGTTATCACAGATAGAGACAGGAAATTATGGAACAAAATTATAAATGATAAAGATAATGCATTACAAGAATTATTGCCGAATAAGCTAAATAGACCGCTAAGACAGAGGGGACATGAATTTGAGCTTCCATTAATAAGAACTGAACGTTATAAACGCTCTTTCATAAATAGATGTCTTTATAAATTTGTATGACATGTCTTGTAATATAGACTTATTTGTATATTATCTTAGTTTCAGATTATTCAACACCATGTAAATAGCAGTAAATTTTAAATCTTATATTGTATTATTTCTATAAACTCTGTAAACTCAAACGGGTGTTTTGAGTAACGCTTTCTAGTAAAGACTACTATCTATCTATCTATCTATCTACATAGACTAATTATCCCATCCCCTTCCCACTCCACTTTAAATAATCCCGGCGTTCTCTTATCCATCTTCTATTTGGTGGAAATTAGCCAGGAAAGCTATTCGCTATTGTTGGACCGTTTCTCTCATGTATTCGACCAAATCAGTCAACGAATAGTGAACAGTGAGGTATGTTGTGCGTTTGACCACCAAGGTATTTTCGAGACTTGTACTTATTACTATTATGACTATTTAGGTGTGTGCTGAAAATGGCGATGACGTTGAAGAAATGGTGCAATGTCTTCTCACATTGAATCAGGTATAGACCATATTGTTGGTCAACTTGATCTGTGTAGTTCTTGTTCTTATTACTCTTTCTTTTTTTTTTTTTGGCAGGAGACCCAAGATGAAGCGGACGCTAGTCAAGCAAGCGAGGACGAAGTGCATGAGGTAAATAATTTTAGAGGTTTAAAATTCTAGTCATGGTTTACTTATCTTTCCGGGCTTGTGATATATATGTGTAGCATTTATTTTTTTTTCCTCCGTTTTTGTCAGGCGAGTGAGAATGAGGAAAGTGGGGAAGAAAATACAAAGGTTCACCCATTAGAAAACTTGCAAGAAAAACTGGAACTTCATCTCATGGAACTACCTGTTCTGGGCTTCAATTCCGGAAAGTATGATATCAACGCCGCTAAAAACCCTTTCTTTGCCCACCTCGTGAAACATGAGCAAGTTAAGTTTGTGATAAAAAAAAACAACAACCACATGTGCCTCAAGACAATACACTTGAAGTTTCTCGATATTACAAACTACTTGGCTCCTGGATTCTCCCACGAACAATTTTTAAAAGCTTACGAGTGCACACAGACCAAAGGGTACTTTCCAAACGAATAGGTCGACTCCCTGGAGAAGTTAAACTTACCCACCTTACCGCCCCCTGAAGCCTTCCATTCAATGCTTTCCAACACCGCCATTTTCAAGGAACAATACGAGTACTGCCAGTGCGTGTGGAACGATAACAATATGCCGAAACGTTTCGTGACTTTTTGGTTTGATATAATAATCTTGATGTCGTTCCCTTCCTCGAGCGAGGCTATTGACAAGATGAACGAGTTTGGGAAGGAGCGAGATATAGACATGTTTAAAGACGGTGTGAGTGTGCCAGGTTTGACGATGAAATATTTATTTTCGAATGTTCCAAACGTGCATTTCTCACTGTTTAACGAAAAAGACAAAGACTTATACTATACCATGAAAGACAATAACGTCGGTGGCCCAAGTATAATATTTAACCGATACCACGAAACTGCAGACAAAACTTTTATACGCAACGCAGAAATGACACGAAAGAAATCTAGAGCCTAAACCATGCAAGAAAGTGGTCGGTTACGACGCCAATGCGCTATACCTCTGGGCGATCATGCAAGATATGCCAACCGGACAGTTTACGCGACGACTGGAAGGCGACGAGCTCCAACTCTTTTCTCGGTATTTTTGTACCCATGTCTGATCTTTATCTGTTGTTGGTGGGCTTGCCATTCCAACCACTCGATCGCCATTTTACCGCTCCATTGCTTTCTAAAACCGTCGCTTTCCAGTCGTCGCGTATACTGTCGCATATCTTGCAGGATCGCCCAGAGGTATAGCGCATTGGCGTCGTAACCGACCACTTTCTTGCATGGTTTAGGCTCTAGATTCTTTCGTGTCATTTCTGCGTTGCGTATAAAAGTTTTGTCTGTTTTGTGGCATCGGTTAAATATTATACTTGGGCCACCGACGTTATTGTCTTTCATGGTATAGTATAAGTCTTTGTCTTTTTCGTTAAACAGTGAGAAATACACGTTTGGAACATTCGAAAATAAATATTTCATCGTCAAACCTGGCACACTCACACCGTCTTTAAACATGTCTATATCTCGCTCCTTCCCAAACTCGTTCATCTTGTCAATAGCCTCGCTCGAGGAAGGGAACGACATCAAGATTATTATATCAAGCCAAAAAGTCACGAAACGTTTCCATATTATCGTTCCACACGCACTGGCAGTACTCGTATTGTTCCTTGAAAATGGCGGTGTTGGAAAGCATTGAATGGAAGGCTTCAGGGGGCGGTAAGGTGGGTAAGTTTAACTTCTCCAGGGAGTCGACCTATTCGTTTGGAAAGTACCCTTTGGTCTGTGTGCACTCGTAAGCTTTTAAAAATTGTTCGTGGGAGAATCCAGGAGCCAAGTAGTTTGTAATATCGAGAAACTTCAAGTGTATTGTCTTGAGGCATATGTGGTTGTTGTTTCTTTTTATCACAAACTTAACTTGCTCATGTTTCACGAGGTGGGCAAAGAAAGGGTTTTTAGCGGCGTTGATATCATACTTTCCGGAATTGAAGCCCAGAACAGGTAGTTCCATGAGATGAAGTTCCAGTTTTTCTTGCAAGTTTTCTAATGGGTGAACCTTTGTATTTTCTTCCCCACTTTCCTCATTCTCACTCGCCTGACAAAAACGGAGGAAAAAAAAATAAATGCTACACATATATATCACAAGCCCGGAAAGATAAGTAAACCATGACTAGAATTTTAAACCTCTAAAATTATTTACCTCATGCACTTCGTCCTCGCTTGCTTGACTAGCGTCCGCTTCATCTTGGGTCTCCTGCCAAAAAAAAAAAAAGAAAGAGTAATAAGAACAAGAACTACACAGATCAAGTTGACCAACAATATGGTCTATACCTGATTCAATGTGAGAAGACATTGCACCATTTCTTCAACGTCATCGCCATTTTCAGCACACACCTAAATAGTCATAATAGTAATAAGTACAAGTCTCGAAAATACCTTGGTGGTCAAACGCACAACATACCTCACTGTTCACTATTCGTTGACTGATTTAGTCGAATACATGAGAGAAACGGTCCAACAATAGCGAATAGCTTTCCTGGCTAATTTCCACCAAATAGAAGATGGATAAGAGAACGCCGGGATTATTTAAAGTGGAGTGGGAAGGGGATGGGATAATTAGTCTATGTAGTAAAACGTATTATTGTTTTGGGGATGGGAAAGACAAATTTAGTTGCAAAGTGGTTAACAAAAAGAATAATGTTATTAATAAAGATAAATATTTAGATGTAATTTTAAGTAAACGTAGTGGGTCGGGTGTAAATAGGGGATTCAGAGTTATGAACAATACAATGTGCACATATGTTCAAGTTAAAAACGCTTTTAGTTATTTTTATTCAAAACGTAAAGTTTTGGAAGACGGTGTTTCAACCATTCCATTCGATATTTGATCTGTAAATAGCTATTTTGTGAATATATCTTTTCAACAACTAACATGTGTGCGTGTTATTACCATCTGTGTCTTATTTACTTTGCCCGAGGCGAATAAAACCTTGACAACACGGGGGATCATATAACACGATATATGTGGTTTTGGACAATAATAGAATCGAGTTCGTGAGCGGGTATTGGTTTGTTTTGCTGAAACGGGACTCGCGGGACTTAATTTGTCCCTCCACGGGACTTTGTGTCCCTCCACGGGACTTTTGCAAAACCTAATATCACTTTGCGGGACTTGCGGGACACAATTTGTCCCTCCACGGGACTTTTACAAAAACTATTTTATTTGGTTTTGTGTTAACAATATTTAGTTATATGTTTAAGTTCATTTAGTTATATATACAGTTACACTTTTGTTATAGTTATTAGTAGATCTGTAAGTCCTGAATCAGTTCATCGATTTCCTTTTGCCGAAGGAATTCGTCATACGCTTTCTTACGAATCCGTTTCCTTGCTAGTAAATATCTCCCCTGTCTTTCTCACTGTATATCGGTAAGATGGTGGCATACTAAACAGACAAACACAACCTGGCTCAAGGGGGTCTTTGTTAGGTTTCCACGGGGATGGGATAATTAGTCTATGTAGTAAAACGTATTATTGTTTTGGGGATGGGAAAGACAAATTTAGTTGCAAAGGGGTTAACAAAAAGAATAATGTTATTAATAAAGATAAATATTTAGATGTAATTTTAAGTAAACGTAGTGGGTCGGGTGTAAATAGGGGATTCAGAGTTATGAACAATACAATGTGCACATATGTTCAAGTTAAAAACGCTTTTAGTTATTTTTATCCAAAACGTAAAGTTTTGGAAGACGGTGTTTCAACCATTCCATTAGATATTTGATCTGTAAATAGCTATTTTGTGAATATATCTTTTCAACAACTAACATGTGTGCGTGTTATTACCATCTGTGTCTTATTTACTTTGCCCGAGGCGAATAAAACCTTGACAACACGGGGGATCATATAACACGATATATGTGGTTTTGGACAATAATAGAATTGAGTTCGTGAGCGGGTATTGGTTTGTTTTGCTGAAACGGGACTCGCGGAACTTAATTTGTCCCTCCACGGGACTTTGTGTCCCTCCACGGGACTTTGTGTCCCTCCAAGGGACTTTTGCAAAACCTAATATCACTTTGCGGGACTTGCGGGACACAATTTGTCCCTCCACGGGACTTTTACAAAAACTATTTTATTTGGTTTTGTGTTAACAATATTTAGTTATATGTTTAAGTTCATTTAATTATATATACAGTTACACTTTTGTTATAGTTATTAGTAGATCTGTAAGTCCTGAATCAGTTCATCGATTTCTTTTTGCCGAAGGAATTCGGCATTCGCTTTCTTACGAATCCGTTTCCTTACTAGTAAATATCTCCCCTGTCTTTCTCACTGTATATCGGTAAGATGGTGGCATACTAAACAGACAAACACAACCTGGCTCAAGGGGGTCTTCGTCAGGTTTCCACGGGGATGGGATAATTAGTCTATGTAGTAAAACGTATTATTGTTTTGGGGATGGGAAAGACAAATTTAGTTGCAAAGTGGTTAACAAAAAGAATAATGTTATTAACAAAGATAAATATTTAGATGTAATTTTAAGTAAACGTAGTGGGTCGGGTGTAAATAGGGGATTCAGAGTTATGAACAATACAATGTGCACATATGTTCAAGTTAAAAACGCTTTTAGTTATTTTTATCCAAAACGTAAGGTTTTGGAAGACGGTGTTTCAACCATTCCATTAGATATTTGATCTGTAAATAGCTATTTTGTGAATATATCTTTTCAACAACTAACATGTGTGCGTGTTATTACCATCTGTGTCTTATTTACTTTGCCCGAGGCGAATAAAACCTTGACAACACGGGGGATCATATAACACGATATATGTGGTTTTGGACAATAATAGAATCGAGTTCGTGAGCGGGCATTGGTTTGTTTTGCTGAAACGGGACTCGCGGGACTTAATTTGTCCCTCCACGGGACTTTTGCAAAACCTAATATCACTTTGCGGGACTTGCGGGACACAATTTGTCCCTCCACGGAACTTTTACAAAAACTATTTTATTTGGTTTTTGTTTAACAATATTTAGTTATATGTTTAAGTTCTTTTAATTATATGTACAGTTACACTTTTGTTATAGTTATTAGTAGATCTGTAATTCCTGAATCAGTTCACCGATTTCCTTTTGCCGAAGGAATTCGTCATACGCTTTCTTACGAATCCGTTTCCTTACTAGTAAATGTCTCCCCTGTCTTTCTCACTGTATATCGGTAAGATGGTGGCATACTAAACAGACAAACACAACCTGGCTCAAGGGGGTCTTCGTCAGGTTTCCACTCAAAGAAGTCACAAGCACTTTCTCTTGGATGAGGAAACACTAGAATAAACGATCCTGATTAGGACCCTCTTTGTTCACTTTCTTGGTGGGACATATCAGATCATGTTGGCAAAAGAGCGCGCCTCTGGCGTACGTCACGGGATATACGTACACTGTTTTAACCAACCAGAGCGTGACTATAGCGTACGTCACGGCGTATACGTACACTGTTTTAACCAACCAGAGCGCGACTATAGCGTACGTCACGGGGTATACGTACACTGTTTTAACCAACCAGAGCGCGACTATAGCGTACGCCACGAGGTATACGTACGCTGTTTTAACCAATCAAAGCGCGGCTATAGCGTACGTCATGGGGTGAACGTACGCTCTTTTAACCAAGTAAGTAAGTAAGTAAAAACTTTATTTGGCTACGCTAACCCCTACAGCAAAAGCTGGTTTCCAAGAGGGGCGTAGGTAATAGAAATTATTACAATTAAAATACAAATACATTACAAATTAATATAAAACTAAACTAGTAAACAAATTACATTACAATAGTTATATATCATCAATTAAAAACTACATAAAATTATCTAAGTGGCCAGGTGTCGCACACTTGAATTAAAGTGACTGAGAGATTGTATATTTCTCTGCTCTTCCGAGAGGCCATTCCACAATTTTGCTCCTCTGTAACTAAAACCTTTTTTAAGATATTCAGTCTTAGGTTTAGGCAGATAGAGCTTTGTGGTAGAGCCTCTTAAGTTATAATTCTGAGAT
This sequence comes from Muricea muricata, assembly GCA_963855995.1. NCBI lineage: Eukaryota > Metazoa > Cnidaria > Anthozoa > Malacalcyonacea > Plexauridae > Muricea > Muricea muricata. The sequence goes on along the minus strand of OY979718.1, from coordinate 14,724,308 downwards.
GAAAGCGTCTTTTGAAAGATATCGATTAATTTTTTAGGCGCTAAACCATGGGTTATCTTGTACATGAGACTTGCAATAAATTGAGTTCTACGTTCTTTTAGAGTTTTGAAATTTAATTCATTTAAAGCAAGTTCAGATTGACCATGTTCATTTTTACGTCCAGTTATTACTCTAGCAGCCCTATTTTGCAATTTCTGGAGACGATCAGAAAGAGTAACACCAATCGTATCCCAGACCTCGCAACAATAATCAAAATGTGGTAGAATGAGTGTATTATAAGCACAAATTAATGTATTTCGGTCCACGCATGATTTAAGCTTTCTGATCGCTCCAATTCCGGATGAAACTTTTTTAGCAATTTTATCAATATGTTTATCCCATGATAAAAATTCATCAATACAGACTCCAAGTGCTTTTGTTTCTCTCACTCTTTTAATTGGCACGTCACCGACAGATACATTTGGAACAGCAGATATATTATTAATGTTATGTCGGGATCCAATCAGTAGATATTCAGTTTTAATGAGATTTAACGATAGTTTGTTTGCAGAGAGCCATTGCTTAACGTTAGCTAGGTCATGATTGATAGTGACTTGTAATTCAGAAATTGATTTACCAGATGCAGTTAATGTCGTATCATCTGCAAACATTCTTGCAGACGAATACTGCAAACTGTTTGGCAAATCATTTATATAGATTAGGAATAGAAGCGGTCCAAGAATCGATCCTTGAGGGACTCCGCAAGTGATTAATTTTTGGCTGGAAAATGTACCGTTGACAAAGCACATTTGAGTTCTGTTCGTTAAATACGATTTTAAAAGATTTAAAGCTGACTCTTCTAAGCCATAAAGATCAAGTTTCTTCAATAATATATCGTGATCTATAGTATCGAATGCCTTTTGTAAGTCGAGGAATACTGCTATATTGAAGAAACCACGATCCATGTTAACGAACCATTCATTTGTGCTATCTAAAAGGACTGATGCTGTCGAGTGAAACTGCCTAAAACCGTATTGATGATGAGATAACAAGTTATTCCCAACAAAATAGTCATACAGTTGTTCATACAATATTCTTTCGAAAACTTTACTTAAAGCAGGGAGAATAGATATAGGGCGATAATTATTCAACAAGTTACGAGAGCCTTTCTTGTGTAAGGGTACGACTCTCGCTTGTTTCCATTCCGAAGGAAAAGACTCATTGCTAATTGCCCTATTGAAAATCTTTGTCAAAGAATTTGCAACAACTGGAGAAGCTACGCGAATAATTTTTGCTGGAATTTTATCAATTCCAGTAGATTTACGAGGATTTAAGGACAAAAGTAATCTTTGAACTGTAGACTCAGACACAGCTTGAAAATTTAGCTTACTTGTTGCTTTAGTAATATAGCCCATAAAATGTCTACCACTCTTATCAATAGTTTTGGCAATATCTGGACCAACATTAATAAAATAATCGTTAAAGCATTCTGCTAGTTCAGTTGGATCAGATATCTCTCCATTTTGAGTTTTAACAGCGTTTATTTCCTGACACATTTGTTTCCGATTTAAGATTTGATTTACAGTTTTCCAAGCTGCTTTCGGGTCATGCTTGACTTTTTCAAATTGTGCTTTGTAATAAGATGCTTTCGCTTTACGCAATGCGTCAGTTACGCGATTTCTTGATAATTTGTATGCTTTCCAGTGGCTTTCTGATTTATTTTTTACTGCAAACGAGACGATCACGCTCTCTAATTTGCTGTTTAACTGTATTTGTTAACCAAGGGACACTTGGTTTATTTTTCACTCTTTTTTCTCTAATTGGGGCATGTTTGTTGAGAACTGCTGTAAAAAGTGTTTTCCATATTTCACACATTTTATCAACGCAGGATTGGTTATCTAACAGCTCCCATTCCTGACTGCGCAAATCAGCTTGAAAATTTTCGACATTAAAATGTTTTAAATTTCGAAATTCAACTTTCTTATGGCATTTGCGTTTAGAATGGTTATTAATTTTACGAACAACGACGATCATATAATGGTCACTTAAGGTAATCGGCACTACTCTAGATGTAATCAACTTCTCTGGAGTAGGGGTGAGACAAACGTCTAATAAAGAAGATGAATTCATTGTCTTACGAGTGGGTGTATTAATTGTTTGTGTTAATTGATATTGTTCCATTATTGAAATTAAGTTCTTAGTGGCGTTATTTGAAATGTCCAGCATGTTGGCATTTAAATCGCCAAGTAAATAGAATTCTTTATTTTCGTCGTCTATTTGTTTCACTAATTGTTCTATTGCAGCAAATGAGTCAACCGAAGCACTGGGGGGTCTATATATTGTTCCGACAACGAAAGATGCACTAGACGGTTTATAAATCTCAATGAAACTTGCCTCGAGATTTTCTCTCATCAAATCATTTCTTTCAAGAAAACTATGTGAATTTTTAACATACATACAGACGCCTTCACCTTTCCTAGAACGATCAAACCTAATTAAATCATAACTATCTATGTGGATGTCGTCATTACTAATATTGTCATCCAATCTTGTCTCATTCAGAGCAAGTACATCGAGACTTTGATCAGTCAATAAGATCCTTATTTCATCAATATGCTTGGGGAGACTAGTTATATTAAGCATGCCCATTTTAGAGCCTTTACCATTAGAAATATTTGGTGCACACTTACCAACACCTGGCCTAGTTTTATTTCACTTTTGATTGTTAAGATAATTGCTATAATTCTTACTAAGAGTGGCGCTACCCTTTTTATTCAGATGTAGCCCACGCCTATTTAAACACGTATAATCTACATTACTATTATCTATGTAGGTCCATTTGTTTTTATCACAAACGCGCGTAAGAATATTATTAACATTCTTTATATTATTGTGAATAGCAGCTTTATCTTTTCCAATAGTTATGCCAGATATGCATGCTTTAGTATGTGGTGAATTGTCCTTAATTTGTGTACCTAGGTTTAGGATTCCGGCTGCAGCTACTTCCGCTGTCTTTTTATCGTCTTTAATATCATTAGTACCCACATGCAATATAATTGCTTTCTCTTTCATATCTTCTGCTGTACTTCCCGAGAAAGATTTTACTGACACGCGTTGCTTAGCGTTGGACAATTCCCAACCATGTACATGTTGAAGGATAGAATCGCCAGCAATAAAAACAAGTTTACCAGACTCGCCCCCTCGAGACGTAGAGACTCTATTTTTGTCTGTACGATTTGTGTCATTAAAACTTGCTTTATTCTTGCCCATATTGAATGATTTGGTTGATTGATTATTCCTTTCTTGTTCATTATGTTTACTAAAACCTACTCTCGGGAGTTTTTGTTTTGTTACTGACGGTGAGGTAAGCTCGTTTGAACCGTCAATAACTGCATCTAGTTTTACATTATTTTCCTCAGAATGTGATAATATATTGAATTGATTGCATGTTGTCGTTTCATTGGGGGCTACGTTTTTATTTTGTCCGTGATTTACTGAAGTTTTACGTGCACTAAGTCTATTATATTCTTTAGACTTTGGATTCGGCTACGTACTGCAAGTTGACTGTTTGTTGTGATATGACGATGTAGCATTATATTCATCTTGTAACAGCTTTAAAGCTGTAATTAAACTTTGCTTTTCGTTTTCAACATTTTCCAATTCGGTTTCCAAATCCAATATAGTACACGAGCGATTATCTAAATTCTTTTTCAAAGCAATATTCTCTTCCTTAAGCTGAGTAATTTCCATTCTTAGTCTATTATTTTCGTATTCTAAGCTAGTTCGACAACATGATTCCCTTAACTGGTCAAGTTGAACAGCGAAGTTTTCTTTAATTTGTTGAAGCTCCATTTTTGTTTCATCAACATGTTGAATTAGCTTAAATTTAAGTTTGCTTACCTCATCATCAAGAGAATTTACGTTTGCACATGGAGTAGGTACCTTAGCTCCGTCGTTCTTCTCGTAGTATTCAGTTGCAGTTATACCAACGTGTTTTCCCATTGCATTGCCATTCACTATAGTAATTTCATCGATTTGTACGTTCGATTGCTTCGAAGTCTGAGAGGAACTGTGCGTAATAAGTTCGACAATTTGTTCTGCATCAGTGACTTTGTCTTCGACAGAGTCTGCTTCGCCTTGTTTTAAGAACGAGTTTATCCGTTCAATCACTTCCTTTCCCTTTTCGCCTTCGAAATAAATGTTATTGCTTTTTGTCTGCCACGTTACTGACAATACTTTATTTTCAAATTTCCACGTACCGCCGCTAGGCGATCGCCAGGTCGTGCTTTCAGCTATTTCTTCATCCACTTCAGATGAAAAAAAAAAAAAACAACCAGTCAGAGAGCGGCTATAGCGTACGTCACGGGGCATACGTACGCTCTTTTAACCAATCAGAGCGCTGCTATGGCGTACGTCACGGGGCATACGTACGCTGTTTTAACCAATCAGAGCGCGGCTATGGCGTACGTCACGGTGTGTACGTCACGGGGTGTACGTACGCTTTTTGACCAATCAGCGCGCGACATTCTCGCATACTAATTACTGCGGCACCCTGTGGAGGCTTGCGCAACCTCGCGCAGCCTCACGCAACCTCACGCAGCCTCGCGCAACCTCGTGCAGCCTCACGCAACCTCGCGCAGCCTCAAAAAAAAGGCTCGAAAACCTCCTACTATACTACTGCCGTTAGTCTGAACACAAGTTACATTCTTTGTCAATCCCGTATGCATCACCCTAAAAAATCGAGGAGAGGTGCGATTTTAGATCACGTAGAGGCGGAGGTGTGTGTGTCTATCTCCGTAGTTCAATTAACAATAAAACCAGAAATGATCTTGTTCCTGATGGTCTCGAAGCTGTTTGTCTAGAAATTATAATAGCCGTAATTTTATTGTTGCATCTGTTTACCGACCACCCGACAACTCATCCGAATTTTTTTATGCTTTTGAAAAGATGATTGGTTTGATTGATGATGAAAACAAAGAACTCCATATCTTAGGGGATTTGAATTGTGATATGTTAAAGAGTGTCTCTGACCAACCAACAAAAACACTGAAAACTATTTATGAAGCATATCAATTATCTCAATTAATCACTGAGGGCACACAAATAACTAACAGGTCTTGTACTCTCATTGATCACTACGTAACGTCTATGCCAGAGAAAATCAATTTGTCAGGTGTAATACATACCGGAATTAGTGATCACAGTTTAATTTATGGAATAAGGAAAATAAACCCTACCATAAGCTCACGCAAGAAGGCTAAAAAAATTGAAGTACGAAATATGAAACGGTTTAATCAACATCATTTTAATGAGGATCTTCTTGCTCAGCCGTGGAAAGAAATTGTCCTACAATCAGATACAGACTCTATGTGGACTCTTTGGAAAGAATTATTTCTTGAGGTCTTAGACAAGCATGTTCCAGTTCAGCATATTAGAAAGAAATCGTCTAGTATCCCGTGGTTGACTAGTGAAATAAAAAAGTTACTTTTTGATAGGGATAATAAAAACGTAGAGCGATGATAACTAAGCTAAATGCGGATTGGGATGAATATAAGGCATCTAGAAACAAGGTCAATATTGCCTTACGACAGGCCAAAGCTGATTACTACCGTAATAAAATAGCTACTCAAAATAACAATCCCAAAGAGGCCTGGAAAACAATTAATAGCTTACTAGGTCGTTCTTTTAGTGACACATCCGTGAATGAATTAAAAATAAATGATGCCAACCTTACTTCACCCAGTGAAATAGCCGAAGCATTTAACACATACTTTTCAAATGTTGGCCCTATTTTGGCAAACTCCATGGCAGATTCCAGTGTTTCTTTTGAACAATTTGTAAAACCTACTCAATCTAAAATGTTACGTTTTAAGTTGGTGCCATACAGCAAAGTACTCAATCTTTTAAACAGCCTGTCCAAATCTAAGGCAACAGGCCTTGATAAAATATCAGGGAAGATACTGAAAGCTGCTGCCTGTTCTATTGCCTCCTCATTTACTTATATTTTTAATCATGCGCTTATCGCTAGCCACTTTCCATCTGAATGGAAAGTGGCAAGGCTGCTGCCCACGAAAATTTGCTGAAAATTATAGACCAATCTCAATTTTGCCATCAATTAGTAAAATAATGGAAAGAATTATGTACGACCAGTTATATGAATATCTTGATAGGAATTCGTTACTATCTGACCACCAGTTTGGTTTTCGTAAGTTTCATTCGACCGCTTCGGCTCTTCTAGATTGTACGAATAGTTGGTATTTGAACATGGACCGTAAAATGTTTAACTTAGTAGTGTTTTTTGATTTAAAGAAGGCATTTGACACTGTCAACAATGATATACCAGTGCGTAAATTGGAGTTATACGGTATCACCGGAAATGCTTTGTCTATGATTAAATCTTATTTAACCGACCGTAAACAGAAATGTCAGCTTGGTGACGTAATAACTTCTGAGAGTCGTGTTACATGCGGTATCCCACAAGGCTCCATTCTTGGCCCACTCTTGTTTTTCTTATACATAAATGATCTGCCAGACTGTCTTAGACAAGTTAGTCCTCGGCTATTTGCCGATGATACGAATCTTACTGCAGCTGGAGAAACTATAGAAGAGGTTGAGTTGGCCATGAATAATGATCTCTTACGAATAAAAGAATGGCTTTTGGCTAACAAACTAAGTCTTAATGTTGCAAAAACGGAATTTCTTTTAATTGGCTCGCATCATAAATTGAACAACCTTGATTCTCAACCATGTGTTAACATCGGTCATGACAGTATTAAACAAGTGCAACATAGTAGAGTTCTCGGCGTTGAAATTGACGAAAATCTACCCTGGAATAAACACATTGAAAATGTAGTTAAAAAGATTACGTCTGGAATTGGAGCTATGCGAAGAATACGTGATTTTGTTGACAGAGAAACTCTGTCTTCTATTTATGATGCTTTAATACGTCCCCATTTTGACTATTGTAGTGAGGTATGGGATACACTTGGTGTGGGGCTCTCCAACAGACTTCAAAAATTGCAGAATAGAGCTGCAAGAATAATAATGAATTTGCGGTACAATACACCTGGTATAGAAGCAATAAACGCTCTGGGGTGGGAGCCTCTTGAAACTCGACGAGCCAAATCTAAAGTTAAACAAATGTACAAAGCTCTAAATGATTTGGCTCCAAGTTCCCTCGCTACTCTCTTTGTACGCAAAAGAAACATAACAGAATATGATCTTAGGGGCTCCTCTACCTCACTACAATTACCTTTCCCAAAAACTGAAAACCTTAAGAAAAGCTTCTGTTATGATGGAGCTAAATTGTGGAACTCATTACCTGCAGATATGCGTGATTCAGATACATTAACAACATTCATAAATGCAATTGACGCTTATAATTTCTAATATTAATTATGTTATTAGTTTTGTACAAAATTGTAGTTATTTGTAGTTTAGTGTGTGTAATATTTTTGTCATATAATATCATGTAATCCACACGCCCCTCGTGGAAATCAGCGTTTAGTTGACGGGGCTAGCGTGTGATCTTTTAAATAAAGTTTTACCTACCTACCTACCTACCTACCTACCTACCTACCTCTGAGAAATTGATTGTGTTACGATAACGACTTCTCAGACACGCTCTATTGGGAGTCTCATGCAAAGTCTTACAAATTAATGAGCGTTTAAGACAACAAAAACGCGAAAGTTGTAAAAAGTCAGTTTTGACATCTTGCAGCAGATTTGTAACCAACAAGCCGATATCGATCAGGTGCGTTCGTATAGGTTGTGACAGCTTGCTGATGAAAAGTCTGTTGCAAGCTGTCAACGGGCTTGTTGCAAGTTGATTGTCAAAAATTATTATCCACAGGTTTGGGTAATCCGACTCAGTTCTGATCAAAATAATTCCTGGCCGCACAAATTCTCACACTTCTTCCATCTCTTCCATGTCAGAGTCTTGAGAATTCGTTATTCGCCATCTGATCTGTCAATCCACTCTGTTTTGTACTGGAGCCCCGTCATTGGAGACTTCATCTCTGTGTGGTCGTTCCAGCCATTGCGTGTAATATTTGTTTAAAGTGCTTATAAGTCCAAAATGGGTTATTGGTGATTCAGATAGAGCTAAAAAAGTTAGTTAGTAAGTTATGATTTAGTTTTTTCGTTAAGCGTTTAGTTACGGAGATAACCGGGCTCAAAGAAGCAAGCTCGTTAAAAAAGGGCGCGCCTGTGGGAGACTGGATCCCAGGAACATGTTTATGTAGACTTGATATACAATTACATAGTAATTTTAGTCTTGAAGCTCAAAGATCAGCTATTTTTGCGTAAAAAAGTTGGAATATCTAGCTCAAATTCATTCTCGGTGACACATGCATTCGCACAATAGAACGCGCCTAGCGACTGTGAAAATTGGTTCCTGGGACCCAGGCCTCTAAGCGTAAAATTTGGATATGCACTTTTTCCCAAATGTGGCCAAACTAGCACGTTTGACTGCATTTATCTCCGTAACTAAACGCTTAACGAAAAAGCTAAATTATAACTTTCTAACTAACTTTTTAAGCTCTATTTGGATCAATAAAAACCCATTTTGGGTTTATAAGCACTTTAAGTCTATGTAAATTCTGTTGTTTAATAATTTATGTTATTGTAATATAAATAAATAAAATATAATTTTCATTTGCTTCATGATATTTCGTTTGGAGAAAGGGAAGGAAAATCCTTAGTTTGGTTAAGTCAATGGTATATAGTGTCCCAACTTCTAAGCTTGATTGCTGAATAAAACTTGATCATATAAAATTACCATTATTTTGTTCTATGTCGACTATAACTTGTTCATTTGGCTTTCGAACAGTACACTCCTGGTCTACTTGAAGCGAGTAATTTAGAACGACCGAAACGATTTTAGTACAAATGGCTAAAAAGCACATACTTAAATGCCACGTAGGTATTTTGAGACTGACCAATGCTCATTTAATATTTCACAGGAAAAACAATACTCGTTGAAAAGGATTTTATGCTAATTTATTTATTTCAGAGTCGGTTTTCTTTGGTGTGACGCGGGTTTTATCTCAGATCAATACCTTAAAAAAATAATTAGTTCAAACTTGTTGAAAAATCTCGACTTCAATTGTTCAAAGTCAAACGATTCTGCTAGAAAACCTCCTAAAAATAAATTACTCAAATGCTGCGCGTCCACGGGTGCTTTATAACATGACGAATATAAATGTTTTTCTAATTGAAGTTAAATGGCACTTGTGTTTACCACATTTTACCACTTGCACGAGTGATTTGTACTTTTTTGAGCTGTCTCAAAACAAATGTACTGCCATATGTGATGTTATTAAGACGCTTTCTCGATTTTAAAAATCAGTTAATGTATCATAACTAGTGATTCACTCGCTGGAATTTATAAACAACCGATCCAAAGAAGCTGAATGAAGAGATGTTTCAACGAGAATTTAAAAAGTTAACTTTGGAACACCCTTTGACGACACCCTTTTAGACAACATGCATGGTCAGAAAGCTGAGATATCATATATTATTATCCTAGAAAATAAAAGATAAGATCACCCACAATACCGCAGTGTTAACTTACGAAAGAGAACAAGACGCCCGCCAGCAAATGCGTTAAATTACTCCGCCTGCTGAGAAAAAAAATGGGCATAAAATCATGTATGGCAAAGGGTGACACTCGCCAAAGTAAATGAGTGACCGACGTTAATATGCATCAGCTTAGGACTTAAAAAGCTGTTCATGCACTAGTCTGTCTTATGGACTATTCCATTACGGTGATAAAAATTGCAAACACATAAAGTTAAACAGTAATTCAAGTTTCGACATTGACAAATAACAGAAAAGGCGAGTTTAAAACTGGAGCATGAATAGGCGGAGTAATATATGTGCTTCGCATTAAATTTTGTCAAGTAGAATTGCACGACGTTTTGTATCACCAAACTTTAAGACCACAGAGACCCTAAAAATTGACCCTTAAAATTGACACGTAAAATTATATCGCTGACTTTATGCAACCACACGTGTTGTTTCAAAACCACCCTCAATGATACGAAGAACTACACTGATTTTAATCTAGCACTGCAGAGAACAAATCGTGCTCAAATCTTGAGTTCAAATCCCGCTCGAGACAACAAATTTTTTGTTGTTCTTTGCAGTGTCAGATTAATATGAATGTAGTTTTTTACACCTGCTATGCTTGCATATTTTGAGCGCATATGTTTAGTGTTCATACAAAGTATAACTACTATACTAATTATTTTTATTTCGTTTCTTGCAATAACATTGAAGTAAAACGATGTTAGCAATACAGATAAATTAGTAATAAAGACGTGCTTTTACAGTTGCTTACAGTACAAATAAATACTTATTGTTTGTATAATTTACGCTAATTCTACCAAGACTGCTCTAGTCAGTTTTATACTACCCTTGAAATGCAAAAGTTTAAAATACGTTATTTAAAGTTATGTGAAAGATTCAGTTAAACTGCAATAGCAAGATTTTAAGTGACTAAGCAAAAAAGTACATTCAAAGTTGAATTAATTTTTGGTCTAATTCCGTCCATGCACTGACTTCTTGTGAACAGATTCCTTTTTGGTTTTTGGTTTTGTTTCGGTCGCCTGTCGCTGTTCTTGCTTGTACTGGGCAAGTTGCGCAGTTTTGTCTTGTAGTTGACTTTGAAAGAGCTCCAACCTCTGTACGCATGATCGTTTTTTCAGCTCCAACGATTGTACTAAATTCTTCTTTGTTGTCAAGGTAACAGCAGTTTGACTCAGGAGTTCTTGTTGATGTTTATATTCATCAGATCCTTCATCTAGTTCCTTCAGTGCGTCAGTCTTCGCAAGAACCTCTGTTTCCAATTCTTCCATATTGTTGTTTTGCTCTAGCAGTTGCACAGTGATTTCAGAAAATTCTTCATTGAGATGGTCGACTTTTTCTTCAATTTCCCGCACTTGAACCTAGTGAGTACAAGAATAATCTATAAAGTTACATGTACAGTCGGCAATGAGTACAAGAGGCTTCGACACGGAGGAAAAGATTTGAACAGATATCAAATACATAGATCAGAAATAATACCGGACCAAGAAATGATCCTTGAGGAACACAACATGATATCTATGAACTTGACTTTTTAGTTTCATTTTGACGTATTATTTTCAGTAACAGTTTGTTGTCGCTTATAAAGATATGAGCTAAACCAGCTGCCAGCAATGCCTCTACTGTAATACCATGACATTCTAGTGTAAGAAGCGATGACACCATGGGTGTCGAAATCAAAAGAAATAAAAAAGTGACTTGAACTTGAATATGCTGTTACTAGTTACAGGAGATGTTAAGAAAGTTTGAGAAAATTACTATCCAGTGGATAGCGCTACTCATCTTTTGTACAACGGACTCGAGGTTCATAGAGATAACTTGTTAGAGATCGAACAGGCTGTACTCTTTATTGCAGTTTTACCTTGCATGTGATGTGGCAATTTTCGAAATGCGAGATAAGGTTAGGCTTGTGACTAATCGTAAAGAAATATCTTACACTGCACCTGCATGTCATGCTAAGAAGAAGTGAAGTGAAACAGAAACTAAGTCTACTGTACCTCGATAAATGATTTGCGTTGATCGTAATCGTCACCTGACTGGCCCACCGTTGTTGGTCGTTTTCTTGATCCGGGATATGCTGTAGTTGATCTTGACACGGCCATGCCACGTGAAAACTCTCGTGCTGTGTCACGTGATACAAGATTTCCACGCGATTGTGAAAAGCGAGAGACAGGAGGAGCCGAACTTTGGAGCTCCTGAAGTTTGGCTTCAATGTAGATATCCGTGCCTTGAATCTGAGCCTGCTCAGACTTATCATTAGCATCACCAAGAAGATCTTGAATCTTATTACTCAGCGCAAAATTACTGTATTTAGATAATCGTTCAACTAAACCTTCTCGTGAGAAATGTACTCCGTCTTTTGACGATCCTCGTAGAAGTTTCAGATCTAACAAATCACCCACAACATCGCTGCGAGTTGAGTTATCTTGACCGCTCTTGACGCTGGCGTCCAGCAACTCCGTGGCGTTGTGCGCACTCTCGTTCTCAGACGCAGGAAGACAGGATCGACGATAACGAGCAAAGAAGAGGTCGTCACAAACAATAGCCAAACCGCGATGAAATTCTTTCACAAACGTCGCTTCGGTGTCGTCAAGAAGATCTTGAACTTTCAAGTGAGCTAGGCAATGGATCAACACGAGAACAAATTCGCCGACATTTTCCAAACGTTCCTTACGCATGTAGAGGATTTGGTTGTTAGAATCAAAGTAAAACGAGTTACGATAAGCGTTTCTTGTGAGTTGAGGGTTTGGTGGAAGTTTATCTGCTAACAATAAAGTTACTGGAACATGTTGACAATGAATTGTTAGAAGATCAACAATGAAACAACCAAATTTATACACAACAAATGTCCGCGCAGGGATCTTGTTGAGATCGACTGGAACGAGGGTTTCGTCAGAGGACCATAAGGTATCATCTTTGATGTCGGTGTAACATCGGTCTGAAAAAAGGAAATTGATGTTTGAGACACATTTATAGTCTTATCGCAGTGTTATATAAATTGCGCGAGATGTCCGAGGTTAAAACTACCGACAGACAGGAAACACATTCTGACTATTAAATCTTGACTAATCTTCTGACTAATAATCTTGTAAATTTAAGACAAATTTAGGGCATCTTTCGCAAAATTGTTTGCGAATAACGGATAAAAAACAACAAGTTTAGCCTTATCGTCTCCAGTCTCTGCTTTTGCAAAAAAACCCAGCAGATTTGCGGGGATTTAGTATCAGCGAGAATAGTTTAATTAATAACACTAGTTTTGAGAAAGCTTTAAAATTTAAAAATCCTATCCGGAGGAAGGTCACAGACTGTCTTAAACTCTTTGAAATGCAAATAACATAAATGTTGATATTAAAATAAAAGAGGTTGTTTACCTGCTGCTGAATACTTTTCACCTTTATTCTCATTGATTAAATTCTTGATATTCTCAAGTTTCTGATACAATGGCGACTGAAGTAGTAACGATGTTATTTCACTTTCAGATAATGGCGCTGCCATGCGATACGCCACAGGTAAAACAGGCTGACTTGTGGCTTGTGTTTGATTCTCTGTTTGTCTAGTGACGGCTACTAAATCATCAACCTGGATACTTTCTTTCAAATGTAATACTTCATTTGCTTGTAACCGCTCTATCTCAGCTTGCTGTTTTCCTTTGTGTTCAATCTTCTCTTCTTCCGCCACTCGTTCCAGTTCTTTCATTTTCTCTTTCCGTTTCGCCTGCCGTTTCTGTCTCAACCGCTCCTCAAGCGAGCTCTGCATTCTCATTCTGTCCGCGTCCAGTTTATTCATTAGTTTCGCTAAATCTTTACTGTGTTCCTTCAGCAGGGCGTCTTTTTCATCTTTGCTTGCACCTTGTTGACTCATTTTAGCAATTTCTTGCTTCGCTTTCATCTTTCTTTCTTTCAATAAATCTTCTTTCCGTGCATTCAACGACAACATCACCTTCTCGTTTTTTCTTCGCTCTTCTTCTTCATCGTTTTCTAATTCTTTTTCAAATTGATTGAGATCTTCATCCATGCGCTGTTTTTGCTCTCTTTCAAATTCTACAAAAACATATTGGAACATAGTTTAATGGCGATGCTTAATCCTTGGGCAAACTGGAAAACATTGTTGCAGAAAGTTGTTTCCTATCAACGCTTTGCCATGTTTTCCAGTGTGGGTAAGATAGGAAACAGTTTTGTGAGAAAAATTAGCTAGCACGAGTATTAAAACATTGCTTAAACATCGTGCTGGAAACATGTGTGCAAACTAAGAAAACATTGAATTCCACACAAACAATGTTTCTGAATTTGTTGGGAACACGTTCGCTTCCTGAGAAGTAAATTTTGTTTCCGCAAAATTTATAGAAATATAAAATGACCTGTACGCCAACAAAATATTACTATTTTTACACACCGTTTTGTCTACCTTGACATAACATTTACATTTCACGACGTTTTACCTTCATTTTCTCGCTTCTGTTTTTCGTCATTGATTCGTTTTTCTTCCTCAAGTTTTTGTTTTATTTCATCCAACTCACGAGCAGCTTGCAAAGCTTTCTCTACAGATTGTTTATGAGCCTCCGACTGTTCTGGGGAAAGTTCACTCAATGCATCGGCATATTCCTGAATAGATGAAATATGATAGTTTGCTTGGGATCATCAACATTGGCATTGAACTCACACTTTTCTTTCACTGTGCTCGTGTCGGGTAATTACTGTAGAAGATTTAATTGATCTCTCTCACCCGTGAAACTACGTTCTCTAATAATGCATGTGGGTATCTAACAGTTTTCACAAAAATATCAGTTTAATTTACATTATTACCAGAAAGCGTCTTTTACCTGATAATGTTTTTCTTTTAGCTCAAGTTTTGCACGTGCATATCTCACTTCCCAATCAGCAGTGGCACTAGTCTTTAATTTCCTCAGCTCTTCATTATGTTTTCGCTCCAAGGCACTCAGTTGTAGTTGCTGTTTATTTAGAAGCTGGGCTTTACGCTGTTGGTATTCCTCTGATGGCAGGTTCTCACTCTCTAATTTCTTGAACTCTTCGCCATGTGCCTTACGCAGTTCATCCATCTGTACAGCATGTTCTTCCTCCAGTTTGGCCAATGACTCATCAATACCAACACGTCTTTCTTCATGAAACGTGTTATCAAGATCTTTCATTTCTTGTGCATGTCGTTGTTCTAAAATCTTCAAAAGAAAGAAGACCATAAAATGAGATCTACTGTATCATATGATATTTCCAATCTAACTTTGAGGTATTATTAATCGCATAATTTTAATAAATCTCTCCATTCGCCCAAATGTATCATTGACTGGGGAACTCTCGAAGAATGAATCAAACACTTTACCTTGCGAATGACCAGTTCACTAGACCCAGGTCCATTATCTCTTATAGCTTGGAGAATCACATCTTTTTCGGCAGCTTTGATCTGGAAAGTAGGAGTAGTAGGAGTAGTAGGAGTAAAAGTATTAGGAGTAGTAAGAGTAAAAGTATTAGGAGTAGTAAGAGTAAAAGTATTAGGAGTAGTAAGAGTAAAAGTATTAGGAGTAGTAGGAGTAGTAGTAGGAGTAGCAGCAGCAGCGGCGGCAGCAGTAGTACTAGTAGTATTTGTCACTTTAAGTTAGGTTGCAACATGAACTGTTACTGTACTGTTCATTTATTAAATATATTTTTATGAAAAAATATTCTATCTAGTGAATCCAGATCAACGTGAAAGCTTCAACTCCAAAGGACGTATGGAACTAGGCATGACAGAAGAAAAATAATGGCTGTTTACATACGCTTAATTTGATCCGATGGGGCAGGGGAGTGCAAGTGTTTTAAACAGATTTAAACTCGACCACAATTGCTGTCGTCTCCTTCTTATTCCATATTGTTATGATTTTTTATCACGTCTAAACTAGCACTGAAATCACTGCACGTGATATATAATGATTGGTCAAAATCTCGTTTTGCCGGTATCTTAATTTCGTCTCTCTTAATCTCACGATCAACAGGAAAAAAATTAGCGACTTACATTGTTTGTTCTCACATCTTTTAATTCTTTTTGTTGTTCTAAAGCTTCTCGTGCTTCTTCTCGTTCATGTTTACGTTGTAAAGCATCCATGCGTTGTCGTCTTTTTTCTTGTAGTCGACGTTTCAAGTTTTCTTGTTGTCGTGTGCGATCATTCTCTATGTTTTCTACCAAGTTTTCTATTTCTTGTTGATGTGCATTCATTAACTAAGAAATGTTTCGGTTTAATATTTTATTTTCAAACACATGTTTTATGTTGGGTTTTAATGACAACCTTTCTTGAATTAGCTGTGTGTAAGGGACAGTGAGATACAAGGGAGATGAATAAGGAGCACTTAAATTTAATTCCCATGCAAAATGACGGCGATAAGTTTAAATTTAATTGATGGATTACCGAGACGCGTTATTTATATATGTGTTTTTATAAACGTATTATACTTACTCTTTCCATTTCAGCAGGATGAAGGTCCTGTCTGGCCTGCCTATCAGCAGCTTGTCGTTGTTGAAGTTCAAACACTTGTTTTTCTTTCTCTGATGTAAACCTAGCTTCTTCATCTATTTCTGCTTGACGAGTTTCTATTTCCAGATTTTTCTTCAATTTAATTTCTTCTTTTTGATGTCTGTCCTTCATATCTTCTAATGCACGCAGTTGTTCACGTTTAACGGCCTGAAATGAAACACTAGCGTTGGCTTTTTGTATCAAAATTAATGAAACATTTACAATCGTGGGAGATGAGAGATTCTAGAGACTTTTCAGCGACTTCAACAGATTCCGCAACGCAAAGGGGGTTATGAATTACTAGTGTATGTTGGGTATCAGTAAGGTGTTACTACAAATAGATTTTCTTGTTATTATAAATGGCCGGGATCGGGATACATATACTACTTCATATGAGCAACGCATTATAACCAAAAAACAACAAAAATAAAAGAGCTCAAGGGGATCAAATTGTACTCAAAATGAATGCATCGCAACAAACAACCTCCCTACAAAATATTGTAAAAAAAGTATATTACAACCATGTATGGATGTAAGAAGATTTCAGTAATGCATGGTGAAGAGCATCTACCTTCTCTTCTGTAGATTCAGTTGGCAGAGGAACATCTGGTATAATGATATTTTCTGAAGTTAATTCTTGTTTTGTAACAACAGATTTACTTTGCTCTTCCAGGATCCTTCGTGCTGCTGCTTCATCTGCCAAGCGACGTGCTTCAGCTTCACGTCGAGCTTTACGAGCTGCTATCTTATCCTGTAATTACAATTAAATCATAGGATAAATAACTTACATTTGATATAGCTATATGCATGAAGAACAATATTAATAGTGCTTTTAGCTGTATCTTCAACGTTATAACGTTGATACAAAGTGACATTATAATAAATAGAAGTATCTCCGTAATTGTGACAGCTATTTGGGTTGGTTTTTGCGTATTCTATTAGTTTTTAAAACTGGTGTATTACTTTAGTTGTCCAAAAACGATGTGCCTTTACGTTCCCTGTGTTATCGTCATCAGATCGAGAAACAAAGTTTGCTTTACAAAAAAACATGTTCACTATACTTACTACCGCCATTACACTTGCAGTAATAATAGCTGGTAATATATAAATCAAATCAGTAATATCACCATCAACAAACCTTTGTTGCTTGCATGGCTTGTGCTTTTTGTTTTTCAAAGCTTTCCACAGCATTCTCATTGTCACGACGAAGTTGATCTAAAATCTGCTGCTGCAACATCGGATCGACATCTCTTTCACGACCCATCTGGGGAAAGACAAAATTAAAATTAGTTTTGGTTTACTAGTTACAAGTCTTTTAATTAGTGCTAATGAGGTTGCAAAGTTGGTTGCGAAACTCGCAAGGATTGATAACGAAACTTACAATGTTAACCTCTCATGCATTGGCTATTGGTAGCCATTGGATTTGTGATCTGCGCAACCACTGAATAACGTCGCAGCAAATATGCGTACTTTGCAAGGTAGTTCGGGTCATCTAATTAGATGGCGAAGCAAACAAGATAATGTCGAATGCAACGAGATATTTATATTTATTTAGATTTTGAAAAATACTCTTCAGTTACTGATGTGTTAACCACAAGAGTATACCAAAAAACTCCTTGTGTGAATGTAAATTTTGTTTGTTGCAAAACACACGAGCGTAAACGCCTTGAATTTTTCACGTGTACAGTGTCAATTATTACCTTTTCCAACAAATCTTTGTATTTTCTCCTAACTTCATCTTCGTGTTCTCTGTTGACACGTTTCTTGATCTCTACAATATGTTTCGCATGTTCAGCTTCGTACTCAGCTTCTAATTCCTCCCTTTCATACGCATGACGTCTGTCAACCTCAACTAGATCTTGTTCTTGTTCTATTGCCTGCAGAAATAAATTATGATTTGAAAATAACCGTATATATATATATATATATATATATATATATATATATATATATATATATATATATATATATATATATATATATATATATATATATCGATTTATATATTCCTCTTTAAAATCGATAGCCTAAATATTGGGTTGCTATAAATAGAAACTAAACATTCTGAAAGATTTTGAAAAAGACGATGGTCAGTTCTTCGAGCTTTTTGATATTCAGTGCATATTGGTATAGAATTATATTAATGTTTTGAAATAGACCTATCGAAGCGGCTCTTGATGTTTATAAATGAAATAAAAACAGTCTATCAAGCACATATATAGTGAGAAAATAAAAAAGACGATTCGCCTACGTAGCTTATTAGCTTAAGTCTTCACCGGCTGACAAGTCTTACTTGAGCACGCTCTAGCTCCTGTTTCTCTTTTAGTTTTCTCAGTCTCTCTTTTTTCCTTTGTTCCAGTCTTTCTTTCACAGCTGCTATTTGCATTTCTTTCTTCTCTTGTCGCTGTCTTTCCAAATCTCCTTCCATTTTCATATGTTCACGTAGATATTCCTCAGCTTCAGCACTACTTATTGCACCACTGCCGCCAAGATTTTCCTGAATAAGATGAATGAATGTATGGATAAATCAATATTGGAGTTGCAACCTCTCACCCATATCAGTGAATTAAAAATTTGTCTTATCCTCAAATGTTTTTCTCTGTATTGTTTACCAGCTTAAAAATATTCCCTTAACTACATATTACTTATTTTAAATGAGTTTTACTAAGGTAGTTCTAAACATGCACAGACATACTCTATGGCATATGCAGCCTGTTTATAAACTTAACAACAATTAGCACTTGATAAAGTCTAAAATACTGAACAAGATGCAAAAGGTAACTTACAACAATATCAGAAAATGAATCACCAATCTGTCGCGTTAGCGAGTTTGCTCGATCTTCTTCGGCTTTCTCCTCGGCATTGGCCAAGTCACGTGTTTCTTCGTGAGTGATGGTAGATAAGACAGCAGTTTCTAACTGAAGGACACCAGCTGATGCGAATTCTCGTAACTCATTTTCCTTTAGTGTAATATCGTCACCTTCCACCTATCAACAGAAGATAGACAAGAATTAGTACATCCGTTTTCGAGTAATTGTACATGTACCGCTTTTAAGACATTATAAAAAGAATTGAATGAAACCAGCAATTTCATCATATCTACTATACAAGTACAATACAATATTAAGGAGCTCTTCTTCTTCAGCCACTATTCGGTGAAGGGAAAGGAGTATCACTGCTGCTCTATTTGTATACGAGGAATTAATGTAAAGTGTTGTCAAATACTGTAAAACATGAAGGGATCAAGAATATACCTCCTTCTGTTGTTTCTTCAACAACGCTGCTTCCCTTTCGTCACGTTTCTTTCGTAATCTTTCCTTCAAATTATTCATGTGCTGTTCCTTCTCTGCTGCTAAGTTACGTTCCATGCGACGTAGCTCTTCATCATGTGCATCAATGATTGCCCTCATTTCAGTTTCATTTGTACATTCAGATAACTTCTCAGCCAATTCCTCAGCCTTTCTGTTTATTATCTCATTACGCCGTTCCTCCTAGTGAAACAATGTTCAAAGGAAAATAAAAGTTGGACATCGTTCTGGGAAATTGCCACCACACTAGAATGTTTAATAGCTACAGAATATGTAGTCTCACGTAAATACGGAACGTGTGCCAAACTATTGAAGGTGAACGTTTGCTACTGCATGTTACCTATAAAAAACAGTGGATAAAAATACAAAAACTAACCAAATCTTTATAATTCTATGTTTGCTCAGTATTTTACCTGTTTATGTAGTGAAATTTTTATTTCAGCTTGCTCTTCATTTCTCAACTCTTGATCTACCTTGATCCTTTCATCGTTAAGTGTCTTCACAATATCCCATACACCAGAATGCTTAGACCATGTCATTCCTGGCGGTGGACCTGTGTCTCTCGTATCACTTAACGTCACCATGCTCTCTATTTGTCTAGTTTCAATTGTGGCTGGTGAGATTGGTTGAGAGAGGGTTTCACTTGCAATTAAACCTAAATTACAGTTAAAAATTAACGAGATATTGTACTTAAATTAAGTTACGCTTCGTACAATACCTTTAGGCATTCGTTAGATATCCAGCGCTGCGGAACAAAACAAAGGCTGGCAAAGCTAATGAGAGTTTGTGAAAGTAACAGTGCGAGGGTTTTGATTTGACTTCCAGAATCACAACCATGCACAAGCCTTTACTGACTAAGAATACATCAGTAATTGGGTGAATTTTTGGATAATGTTCACTTGATGATAGTAGACGTCAAATCTTCCATTGTTTCAAATATGACTACGAGAACCGGATCACAATTCAAATTCTTCCAAAATGATAAAGTTTGAGACTGGAAAAATCAGAAGGATAAATGAATTTTCATGCAGTCTTACCTTACTAATTTAAGACTAGTTATTTTTAATAAAGTATCCAGTATACTTTCGTGTGAGCATAATAAATTTCCACCGTAGGTTAATTACTAATAAGTATATGTAGGGTGGAGAAAGACAACTTCTAACTTAGTTCTCTAACCAGTATGATGTAATTGAAGGATTTTCGTAAAAATTCAAACAAACACTTACTTTGGTTCCCATGTTGTATTACAGGTCCTCCAGTTTCAATTTTATCCACAAGAAGTTGTAAAGTTTTCATCAACTCTTCTTCTCTGTTTCCACCACCGAGGAAAATCTCTTTGGACTTTCTTTTATCCTCTTCCTCGCTCTCTGGCTTACTGAGAGGATGATCAACATTCTGGCTTGCAGCTTCTCTTGTTGCTTCAATCAAGGCTGTAACGTCCATATTATTTAACATTTGCTTCAAATTCTCGGCTTGTTGACTGATACGTTCATAAAAGCCTCTCAGATCTGCTTGATGGCGTGCAAGTTGCGAGGTTACGTGTAGTGTTTGATCTTCGAGTTTATCATACAAAGTACGAACATTGAAATTCTCCAGTTCAAATTTCACGCTCTCTGTCTGGTACGACGGTGCACCTTCTGCAACACCTCTGGGTCCTAGATCACTTGGAATGTCATCAACACCAGGAATTGGTACAACAGGAATGGGAGCACCGAGACTTTTGTACTTTGGACGTAAAGCTCTAAAGGAGTACCGTCCAAAGTTTCGTGGTCTCCATATTATGGTTGCAATCACTAACATAACGACGCAGATTAACATGAAAGCAGTCAGACCATATATTATCAACCAGTTTGGAGCGAGGTTCTCCGGCTGAAACACAAATATTTATATACATAACTTTAGTTGATCAGTTAATAATTGATATACAAAGTTTAGGAAAAGGACTTGAGCGGAAAATGTACGCAAACATAAAAGCTCAGATTAAACAATGCATATATTACTTGCATACGGCGTGTTTAAGACAATTTGAAAGTTGTGTACAAAACTTATCGTTCTACACAGAAAGCCCTTTAGTTTAATTCCGGGTTAACGGAAAATTCAGAGGTAATTCTGTATCCTGCGCGCAGTCTCTACTGGGAAGAGAATATTAAGAAAAGTATTTTTGTTTAATTTTCCCTCGCCCATGCAGACTGCACGTGCAGACTAAAACTTTCCCAGCAACTTATTTACAAGAAAACTTGCAGGAGCAAATGAGCAACAGTGTACTTTTAGTTTCTGAAGTTTTGAAAATAAACATGCGGATGTATAGGAAGTAAAACAACGGATCAAACTAGGGTTAGGGCGGATCCAGCTTCAAGCAACCCCGGCCCTAGAAGACTGCAATTAGTGTGATAAGAATTTAACTAGGCGGAACTCGATG
Organism: Muricea muricata; assembly: GCA_963855995.1. Classification (NCBI taxonomy): domain Eukaryota; kingdom Metazoa; phylum Cnidaria; class Anthozoa; order Malacalcyonacea; family Plexauridae; genus Muricea; species Muricea muricata. Next base: position 14,702,515 of record OY979718.1, on the reverse strand, counting down.
TATGTCCTATAATTTGAATCATTGCACTTCGTTTTCAAATTTTTTAATAGCTTGCACTGGCCTTACTTCATCCATGCTATATGCAAGTCATGAAATTAATTATCTGCCACTCAGATTTAAGGAATTTTGCTGAAAAATTTTAGTAAGAGTTCATGATTTTTATTTACCAGAGGCCGGTGAATAGGGGTCTACCCACCGGATAGTGACTTTTTTCAAACTTTCTAAACATGTTTAGTAGCTGGTGCGAAAGTTAAACGGAACAATTTATTAACTGGTCACTATTCACCTCACAACGCACGCACATATGTCGCCGCTGTCCATGTCTCTGGTTTTTGTACACATCAAGAGAACCCCCTCCCCCCGCTCTACATTACTGAGAGCATAAAAATTATGTTTGCGTTTGTCAAAAAAGAAAAAATGTACTCACTTCAGATTTCGACACTCGGTACTGTGTCAAAATATTGGAACTTGTGGGCAAGATTTGATTATTATAATCACTGCATTTTTCACCTTGCGATGTAATCTTGACAATCATTTCTCGAGCAGGTTCGGCGTTATCATAGAACACAAACACTCCAGCTTGGTTAAAAACATTTATGAATGTCGACAGAGATTTGTTCGTTTCACGTATCAAACTGTGCAACAGACGGAAATTTCCATAATCAAATCGATCATTTTCATTGAAGAGGTGATCTTTGTTGTATCTCGGATAATGACTCAATGATCGGTTGACTTCGTTCACTTTAATCTTGAACAAGATGGCGCTTTCTATTGCCATGCATATGAAGGGATTATGAATTATAGGCACGTCCTTGTTGTTTCCAGAGCTTGTGTTATTGTTTGTTGCAGCACGACGAGTTCGTGTTGATGGTATATTTTGTTGTAATGGTGATTGGCTTATCTCGGTCACTACCAAACCATAAATGCCAGATGTTTGTAGGTCGACAATCTCGGTATGATGGTCATCTTTATCGTTGTCGGGGAAACCGTAATCATCATTTAGTTCTTCCTCTTTCTGATCACTGCCAGATTTCATTTTAATTATAAGAGCGCCGGTTGTGCTGTTACGTTTTATTGTGATCTCTGGTTTTTTACTTTGGCACTCATCATTACAAATATCATCAACGGGCACGTAATTACACAGACAACATCCGTTTTCAACGTCAAAGAAATAAGTTCTATTTTCTGGACAAGCTTTCTTACACGAGAACGTCTCTGGGTCAACACAACCACGGGTTCTAGACAAACGTGCTTGACCACTCTCACAACGCTCATCGACCTGAAATCAATTTACCACAGAATTAGAGTTTGCTTAAACAGATTCATGTGAAAAAGTCAGTCAACAACATTCCGTCCTTTATTGGTAGTCCGGGGTAGTGGTCTATTTTCTAAAGCAAAATAGTGAACAAAAATGGTGGTCACCGTTCTGCAAAAACCAATATAAGCTTTTTTACAGTAAATTTTTACAAAAGTTCCAAACTATTGCTACAGATTTGAGAGTTTTGAAATTTGTGCATATATTGGCCCTAAAATAGAATGTAGTAGACAGTACAAAATGCACAGTGAGATATTTTCCATATCTTCACTAGTAGAGATCTCGATCATGTGAATAATTTGTGTTTTCAAAATGGCTACGTCTGTAATAGCAGGAAACCAATTCTCATCTTTGTCAAAGAAAAAATGATACGTTTGTGTCGAAAAATGAAAATAGTACAAGACTGAATAATCATCCACGGCACAGCCAATGGAAATAAAGCATTATCGTTCGAAAATTAATATTACTGGTTCAGGTTTTTGAACTGTTTAATACGACAATATAAAAAATATAATAAAAATTATATAAATATTACATCATAAGATAATTGCAAAGTATTTTGTTGTTACCACTTAAAGATAAAAATCATATCTTCGCACCGCCGTGTAATATCCTTTATAAAACTCATGAATAATTCATGAAAAAACTCAAAAGAAATACATATTTAATCATTATAATCTGTACATCGGATTGCCCTGATTTACATAAACTTAAGTTTGATTTTCTAACCAAATATATTATTTATTTCTTTGAGATTATGAAAGAATACGAACGTTTTGATCCAGACAATTTATAAGTACTAATATTATACCTCAAATTCAAATTGTCCAATCAAAATATCGTATTGCTACCACGTGATGAGGTGATTTCTCACTGAATCTCACTTTTAAAGTGAGATACCACTGAATCTCACTTTTAAAGTGAGATTCAGTAAATATCTCACGCTGCCATGGCAACGCTTGCACACGCAAGCACAGATTGGCAAGTTTTCGTAAACAAAAATGGCGGAATGTGCGAAAAGTTTGATGAACTTCACGAAGAATTAAAAAGTATTTTGGAGGACAAGGACGTTGAAAACACAAATATTTAAAAAATTAAAAGGAATTTTCTGTACTTCTCGTTATAAAAATAAACAAAGAACTGGCTATTTTGTATTTTAGAGCATCATATTCGCGAAGGTATGTTCAACTTAAAAAACTTAAAAGTTTATTCTTACGGAAGTTTTTGATTTTCGGTATAATATATCATTTATAGACCCTCCGCTCGGGGGATTCAGTGAAACATTTCCTTCAGTGATGATATTTCCCTCGGGCTAAAGCCCTCGGGAAATATCATCACTTCAGGAAATATTTCACTGAATCCCCCGAGCGGAGGGTCTATAAATGATAATAAAGCACTTGTATCCGATCTGTATCCGATCTCCAATCGCTTGCCTTCGGCTCAGTTTTTAATTCAGATACACATCGGCTGCTAATGCTGTATCTTTCGATGTTTCTAACTAACAACTTTTCAACTAATTTTCGATAACTAATATCAACTTTTACGAACGATTTTTTGACCGAATTTTTCAGCCAGAATATTCAGGCAATTTTAATGCATTTTTAAGACTCTTTTGCAATCACCGCAAAAGTCGCAAGTTAATTAATATACTCTGTCAAGTCTCATGATTGGATGAAATCACTCGCAGCAAGCTAAACAGTTGGAATTAGTGTGGAAAAGCCTTAAGATTGATAACACATTAACTGGATATGAGCAGATGTTAGCGAATTATGAATAAAGAGAAACTAAGCATTCACCAAGCTTCATACAACCCAACAAAAACTCTTTAGCTAGTTCGAGTTCAGGGTAGTATAAAATTTCAGTCCATGGAATAATACATGGATTTAATATTGGCATTTTTAGTACTATTGGATATAAGCACATTACCTGTAAAGCTGTAATACATGCGCGGCAATAATAATTATCTAGGTTCAAATGAATTTTGGAAACGAGCAATTTGTTGTCACTAGCATTTCTCGATACACAACAGAACACGAAAGTAAAACACGTACCCTAGGTTGACACGATAAATCGCTGTTTCCCTCTTCCTTTTCTTTGTTCACTTCATTGTAATATACATATCCAGAAAAACACTGGCATGATCCATCCGAGTACTGAAATGATCTGTGTTTCCCAATGCAATCACATTCTGGAGAGCCTCGACCTGATGTAGTACTGCCACCACATGGACTGCATGCTGTGACACCTGGGCGGTTATTATAAGTATTCTCAGGACATTGCAGGCAGTCAGAGCTTCTCACTGCACGTTCTTTAGTTCCATACATTCCACGCGGACATGGGATAGCATCTGCTGCCTGCTCGGGGCAATAATATCCACCAGGACATGGGTTCACGTAAGGTCCAATAGTCCTCGCAGGACAAAAGTACCCTGCAGGACATACTGAACAGTTTTTACGCATTTCATGATTACCATAGTAACCAGAGGGGCAGGGTGTACAAGTGTCTTCCCAGGAAGTACGATTACCGGCTATACGGTTTGCCTTGTATCCAAGCGGGCACTGTAGACGTCTGTCGGAGCCTTCAGGACAGTAATAAGGATATTCACAAGGAGTTACTTTTGAAGAATTGGCTGGGCAGTAATAACCAGCTGTGGAAAAAAATATATAAAAATCTGTTATAATCCATTCCGTACATCAGTATAAAAACCAGGAATTAGCTTGCACGAAAACAGCTTGACGAATGGAGCAGAGAATAAAATGACTGAATACTGGATGTAATTATAACTTCTTGGTATATTGGCATAACATGGTAGTACTGGAGTTTACAACCAAGGTAGGATCTTCTGGGACGTTTTACAGGACAACATGAGCTCGATTACAAAACAGGGTAGCTGTTTTCAATTGTTACCGATACGAAAAAAACCCAGACGTCCCCGAATTATCATTCTTCTTTACATAACAAATATTAATTTGGACGAGTTTGAACGAAGAATACGGATTACAAAAACGTTCATCAGTTTAAGCCAAAGCAAGTAACATGCGAAGATTGATTGAAGATTGGATTTTTTCGTACAACTTATTTAGGTGTTATAATGGCTGCGAATTTGGCAATTAAATTAATTTGAAAGCAATTTTCACAGTTTACTTGTTCATTTTGCGTCATGATTTTGCTTGCCAAATTGTAGATAAAACAATAGAATTAAATATTCATAGGGGAATTCTCATGAACACCTACCTGGACATATCGGCGGATTCCCCGTCATAGCCGGGCAATAATACCCTCCAGGACATAACCTCTCCAGAGCAGAACCTTGAGGACAATATCGTGTTGCTCTACATGGAATACCATCAACGTTCGCCACTCCCTCGGGACAGTAATATCGCGCGGGGCAAGGTGAACAGTCTGTGGAGGTCTTCGCTCCTACACGATTACGCAATTTTCCTCCAGGACAAGTGGTAGGAGCTTGACCTTCGAGACAGTAATAGCCGAGAGGACACTCATATCCTCTAAACCCTCCAATCCCCGTGATGTTACACCAATATCCAGCCGGACAAGGAAAACAGTCAGTGATGTTTTTGCCATCGACTAAATCCCTGTATGTATTGATTGGACACTGTTGTGGACCGTTGCTTCCTATTTCACAGTAACTACCAGCTGGGCAAGATTGTGCTGTTCCGTGTCCTGCAAAATTGAAGTGCAATAAAAGGACTGTTATATTCCAACGCTGCATTGACTGTGATTTTTTCGTAATGTCAGGCCATTTTGAGCAATTCTCAAAATAATAGCAGTTGCTAAGTACTAAATATATCAATGACAGATATAAAATGGAAGTACAGATGGTCCTCCACCCCTTTCCCGCCGCTGATGTTTCTTTTATAGTGGTTCTCTACTAAATAACTAGTCAGGGAGACTGCTACCAGAGATATGCATGAGTCGGGTTGTCATAACGAATTCTTTATTATTAGTTATTGTTGCTGATCAGTATTGCTGCCCTCTTGGAATGCCCGATTCCACCATTGTTTGTGGCATACCGTCAAAATTTCTAATTGGAAGCACTCTATGTAAACCTTAAAAAAGACTTTTTCCAAACAAATTTCTTTTTAAAAATTTTCGATAGCCTAAAAAAACAATATTTTCCAGGGCCATCGGACATCTATTTTGCAAGGCCATCGGTTTAAACGCGTTGTCTTGGAAATACAACACCTACGACTGAAACGTTGTGAAAACACTGTTATTTTATTAAAATACAAACCTTTAAAGCATTGTTTACCAGCAGGACATGGTTTACAATCAGACCTCAATCCATTACCGCCCTCGTAATCTTTCAATGTATTGTTAGGACATGGTATTGGACTCAACGTTCCATTAGGACAAAAATACCCTACTGGACATGGCCCAGCGTCGACTTGATAATTTCCAGATGGATTGGGATGTGGGCTACGACTCTTGCAATAATATCCTCCAGCGCATGGACCAAATATTTTCCCTGCTCTGCAATAACTGCCAGTGAGACAGTTCCTACATTGACTGGCATTCACAAGCGTTACATCACCAGGTTTTGAATAAGTGCCATCAGGACAGTGTTTAGGAAATGAGCTACCCGCAGGACAGTAATAATTCTCAGGGCACGGAGTTTCGCTGGATTCATTCCTGCAGTAATATCCGGCAGGACATTTTGTACATTCCGACATCCCTCTGTCGGGTTGGTATTGACCTAGAATCAAGACAGCTGGAGTTTTTACGCTGTTTTTACTCAAGTTATTTAATGACGAAAGTTTCCACAGCATTAAGAATAAGATAAGAGAAAAAAAAAGCGTGGACAAATACGTGTACGAGGAAACATCTTATGCAACATGCAGCCGAATTTTTATACAACATCAAGGGATTACATTGACCCTTATATTTTGCAGTATATTGATGTTGAGAATTAATAAACAAATTGCTACTTTCTGAGAAAATAAAAGAGTGCCCAAGGCATAATACAATTTATGTTTTGTCTCGATTATTAATGAAACCACATTAAGAGTGCATAGGAGATTTGATGTTACCTGGTGGGCACGGTAGAGGAGCGGCACTTCCTTCAGGACAATAATGGCCTTCAGTACATCGATAATCAAACGGAGTTGATACATTTGCTTTACTTCCTTCGGGACAGTAGTACCCTTTCTCGCATTTATCACTAGGTTCTTCAAGTCCATAACCACCACAGAAGTATCTTGGTCGACAATCCAGACATTCATACACTGATCTAGCTCCGGTCGTGTTGCGAAATGTTCCAGGTGGGCATTTGACGGGGGCTACTGTTCCCTCTTCGCAATAACGTCCTATTTAAACAAAAATAACAAGATCAGACCCACTAGGAATCTCTTTTCTACTGCAGACCAAATTCAATTTAACTTGGAAAAAAGTTCTTCTCGTACAATAGGCCCAATCAGTGGTTTAGGCCGCGTAAAAATAGTTGGCAATCGTAAGGACGGCTTGGGTTCTTAATGAAAGGCTCTTACGGTCTTAGCTCGACTCAAGTCATACATTTAAATGTCAAAATTTAAACCGGCAACAGTGAAGAGAAAATTCTCAGCTATAGGTTGTTCAGCATGAATCCAACCAACAACTGTACCATGCCGGTACAATATTATGTCATGAAGGATATAGCTGACAAGAGCGTGACTGATGTAAATTTAGGGTTTCATGCCCACAAATAGGCCGCCAGTACATCATAACTTGAGATACATATTAAAACCTATCAACCCAACAATAGAATCCTTATGTCCCTGCAAACAATTTTAATCACAAAGTTTTGTTGCCCAAAATGTTATTTAGTAGTTATTAGCGTCATTTTGCACAACGTCTAGGCTGTATGTTGGCTAAACTAAGAGCATACCTTTCTTACAAGGTCCATTAAGTGGAAATTTATACGAAGGAGTTGGAGTAGCACTAGATGCCCCTCCTTGGCAATACCATCCTGCAGCACAACTTAAATTCGAAGCTGTATTTGCCGAGCCAGGACAATATTTCCCAGACAGACAGTCGGAGCATTCTAGAACAGTTTTTAGACCAACACGTTTTCCATAAGTACCATTAGGACAAGGGATAGCCATGCCAGCCGGACAATAATAACCAAGTTTGCAATCAGGAGGTGATGTGGTATTGTAGTCTGGACACATGGTACCATCAGGGCATGGGATACAAGATGATTGACCGGGGTTTGGTTGATATGTTCCAGGACCACAGGATATTTTTGTAAAACCACCTAAAACAAATGAGCGCAAAGTTGTGTACTTATTAAATGTAAAATAAGTGCAGTTTGTTAAACAAAGTTAAAATCACTAAGCGTTTCACAAACTGTTATTTTTAAACCAACCAGTGAATTGTACCGCAATTGTTGGAGTTGTGACGCCTTATTGACTAATACAGAAATGATTTATTGCCTGATCGAATTGCTCGCGGGAGGGGGGTAGGCGGTAGATAGCCCTATCAAGCGGATAATGATTGTTTGAAATATGCGAAACTGTGATGATAAAGATATAAACGTCACAATAAACCATTCCCCTATTAGACAAACTTTTGAATTTGGAAAATATATTAGCATAGTCAGAAAGAGCAGCTTAATGTAGTAAAACTACGAAGTTTGGTTGCAAAATATAGTAAAATGAGGAAAATACAGTCCCGTGAATTTTGCGAATTTTGTATACTGTTGTATTACGTGCGCAAAAAGGCTTACCACATTGCAACATAGTGGTAAGCCTTTCCAACGCGTAATACAAAAGTATGCTAAATCTGCAAACTTCACTGAACTGCATTTTCCGCATTTCACAATATTTCGCAACCAAACTTCACAATTTTACTAAAATTAGGATGCTCTTTCCAGCTGTGCTAATAAACTTTCCCAATTCAAAAGTTTGTCTAATAGGAGAACGGCCTATTACCACGAGGAAAGTTCAATTCTTAAATTCCTAAATGCTAATCTAGGTCAGACGAATTAACGGGTTACTTTAGAGAGCCTGAGACTAATTGTTAGTCAACATTTCGGGTAGAAAATAGAAAGGAATTCTTTTAAATCATCAAATTTTAACACAAATTAACAATTATCAAAACAACAACGTATTTAGATCATTAAATTCGCCCATTTACAAGATCTCTAAGACGTTGTTGAGCTTTTTAGTCTAAACGGGCTTTGTACAATTGACTCTAGACTTGGATTAAGAAAAGAATAAAGAATCAAGGTGCAGTAAACTCCACTGATCCCATGTTTACTACTTTATATACCTTCAAGACAGTAATATCCAGGTGGGCACTCGTAACCAACAACATTATCAATAGGTTTTGGTGTGGTCGAGCCGCCAAGACATATATAGCCAGCAGAACAATTTGGCGCTTTACCCGATCTCACTGGACCTGAGAAACTGCAGTATCGACCAGCTGGGCATGCTTCGCATTCAGATGCATTACCAATGCCACCCATTGTTGAGAATGTACCAGCAGGGCAGTTCTCAGGATGTGTGGTACCTTCTTCACAGTAATAACCAGGTGGACAGAGATCATTGTAGTAACGAAACGTAAGATCAGAAGGTGCTGTCAAATTCTTAACAGGAAATGGATTTTTAGATGATTTCAGGCAATAATAACCAGCGAAGCAGTCACCAGAAGGCTTGGATAAGCCTGTTTGACCACAGAATTTTCCTGCTGGGCATTCAATGCAATCGTCTACAGATTGAGCCCTTGTTCTGTTGTTAAAAGTCCCTGTAAAGATCAAAATTTTTACTAATTCAGGGCCAACCACGGCATTATAAGACATTTTTCATTACGCAAGTGGACGTTTAATCGACGTTTAATACTACGCTACATTGCACATTAACATCAACATGTGCATGTTTATGTTTAAGCTTGAAAATACTTCTTCGGAAACCTTGTCTGAATCAATACTAATTTTGCTTTCTGAGATTTGCAACTAATAGAAATAAAGACCTAACCAAGAGCAAGCCTAGTGCTAATTTAGATTTGAACAAACGCTCCTGGAACAAGCCATAAGGTTTGTACGGAATCATTATCACTTCAATATTTTTGGATGCACGTAATATGGTCACACCCATTACGATTTCTAAAATGAAAGGGTTTTAGGCCGACTGTTCAAAGCTGGATTGGCGCTAACCGTGCGTCAAAGTTTAACTTAGTGTTTCAGTTTCTGTATTTCAGCATGTTAATTTGTTACAAAATTTCGGAAAAGGAAACTAATAGAAAAATTTTTACCAAAGTTTATAAACAAGCTACTAGGACAAACCTTTTGAATTTTACGTTAACCTAGGGTTAAAGAAACTGTCTACACTGGAAAAAGATCCACGCTACGGAAATATTTAATATATACTGCATAATTATCTTCTATAACTATCTTCATTACCTTCAGGACAAGCAAAGGTATTCCTTAATGTTGTTCCTTCAGGGCAGTAGTAACCGGTAGGACATGGTGAAGGATTAATAACTGGACCCAAAGCAGGATTACAGTAATACCCAGGTGGACATTTATTGCAACTATCTTGACCTGTCGAATTTTGATAGGAACCATTCCAACACGACTGTGGAGTTATCGAACCCCGAGGACAATAGTGACCAGCAGTACAAAGGTATTCACTTGGTGTAGAAACACTCTGACTTCCAGGACAATAATATCCTGCATCACACTTGCCTGTATTGTTTACGTTCTTCGTTCCAGCGCAATAATGCCCGCCTTGAGAAAACAAAACAAATTACCATATACAGAAGCAAAAACGCAACAGACTTGATGGAAGTTGTGGATTTTACCAGCTTCATGTATGTTTAATTGCATCAAGCTAGTTAGGCTGTACTCCCGTCCACTCACACACAACAAACGTGTTGGTTTCGTCAAGTTACATCATGTTTGTGAAAAACAGACTTGATAAAAAATAAATTTCATATTGGCAGACTTGCTGGTAGTTGCCATCAAGCTTGTGAATAAAAAGTCTTGAAAATCAACCTGCGTCGAGTCTGTTGACAACTCGTAGCAAATTTTATCATGAAGCCAAAGGAAGCGTTGCGCACGCATCCTGATATCAGCTTGATGACTGCGAGATAACAGGCCTGTAGCAGACTCGCTGCACCGTGTGCGGTTCTAGCTGTGTACAGATTAGTACCATACTTGTTAGTAAAAAATACATTCGTTTGTTAACGCATGCTGGCTGTTTCTGTATGTAAAAACTGAAATTTCATTTTCGCATTCCTATCTCTTATCATACGGTAGTTCAATACATTGCTCTGTTTTATACCTTCGCAGTCTTGACAATCTTCACGCTTCGTATTTCCTGTTGTATCCGAAAATGTTCCAGCCGGACACGGAACAGGTATCCCAGTACCTTTAGGACAGTAATGTCCCATTGGACACTCGTATTGATCAGGCACAGTAGACGTTTCATTGCAGTAATAACCAGCAGTACAGTTACCAGTAGGCTCATCGAGACCAGAATTTGCGCAATACATACCAAGCTTACAGCGAAGTGGTGTTTTCGATGCTTCAGGGCAGTAGTGTCCAACTGGGCAAATGCCACCTGAATGCACAAAATATAAGAAAAAATTGTGAGAGGTACGTACATTGCAAAATATGTAAATTACCTAGGAAACAACTCCTGAACTCCTGTGTAAGAAGTCTTTTCACGTTAATTTATTGTATTAACATGTCTTTAGGTGCCCTTCCAACAAACGTTCAATTAACTCTAGATTCAAACACATATGCAGTCAGTTCGCTGGCCTCACCCCTTATCCCCGTGTAAAGCACCGTGGATGAGTACAGTAACTAAAATGCTAGCCAGTGAATCATCTGTGCATGCAGAATTTAACAATGACTGACCGCGTGCAATAGAGACATTTTACTCACCTGTGGTAGTATTTATGGCAGGACAAACACACTGCGAATAACAAGAAATGTTAGCAGCTCTCGGATCAAGGACACCAAAGTCACCAGGACGCTTGATTGAAGCTCCACCAGCACAATAGAAGCCAGGGTCACAAACACCACTCGGTTTACTTAAACCTTCACCTTCACAATAATAACCAGGCCAACATTGTTCACAGGAACTCTTGGATGTCTGAGATGTACGGTTGTTAAATGTACCCGCTGGACAAAGGTAATGCGTTGCTGACATGGTGCCATTTGGGCAATAACTACCAGCCGGACAGTCAGCAGGTAGAATTGTTGTACCATTGCAGTATTTACCTACGACATATACAAATGGCATAATATCAGCGTAATATCGTTACAGCATTGACCTTAGCAAAGTTAAAACTTGAAACACAAAAGGCAGAAACGGACGATTAGTAAAATTGCGTGAATACAGAACAGCAATTATATCCCCACATCTGATCGACATTTTCTAAGAAAATCATCTACACCCTACGCATTAATGCTCGTACATGTACAAAAGGTGGCATGGGGTTTTTTCAACCATGAAAGCAATGATCGACAATAAACCAATAGTTGCTCCTAGATCATAGAACTACATCATGAATATTGTACGAAAAATTGTCTGCAGCTTGGCAGCCGAATAGTTCACTTAAAGCATCTGTTTTTTGTTTCATCTTTTCCAAGTAGTTGAAAGCACGGAAATTTCTTCTATATTTGACGACAACTATTAGTCACAAGTTCAAAAACCTGTTTGAACCAATTATGCAGTTGTTTTCACGTAAATATAATGAGAAAGGGAAAATAAATACGCCAAAGAGTGCATGTGTCTGCTGTGATTCTATGCCTGAGAAAAATAGTGTGCTGATCATGAAGTCTTTTCAATGCAAGTCGAAATTCGAAACCCACCACCAAGCCACATAGAAAAGGCTCCGTTCAGATGGGTAGGGATAGTCCCTTCTTCAAACATTCATACTTATTCGTCATTCAAGTATATCTGAAACATCTTAAAAATCGCACAGGGCTTTCCAGCGATTGGCAACACAAGGAATGCGATTTCTACTGCACCCACCTGCTAGACAAGTCAAGCAGCTTTCCATCTTATTCACTGGAGCGTAATATCCGGGCTTGCAAGGTGAGGGATCACCAGTTCCCACCGGACATTCATACCCACGGTAACATATTCCTCCATGGCCTGTACTGTCGGAAGATGGTTGTGAAGTATTAACGCCAACTTTACAAAAATATCCTATCAAAATAAAATAGAGATACAATTAAGAAATGGAGTTACACGGATCAAACGCACAATTTTTAAATCCTAATTAGAAAAATATCCCATCAACACAAAATAGAGATGCAATTAGGAGATGGAACTACACGGATCAAACGCACAATTTGTAAATCCTAATTTATTCAAATCAGGCGCATTCGTCATCAAGGGGGGTAATTACGATAGGTCACTCTGTGGCTAATCTCAACTCATCCTGTTAACATTTCTTATAAGAGAAAACAGAATACCCTGGGAAACCTATAATTTTCGAAACCCTTTAAAATTGGCAATTTTTCAAATACTGTATGTGTAGTCCGAAGCGAGAGCAAGCCCAACGATCTCGTAGTAAAAAGGTTTAGTTGTACTTTATTTGAAATCATAAATCTCTACTAATTTTATACTAACCACCATCGCATGGTCCAGTGACATTAGATTTCCCAGAAAATTGACAGTAATGGCCTGCAGTACATTTAGTACACTGACCATTTGTTACCAGTCCAGGTCTCTCACCAAATGTTCCCACAGGGCATGGCTGGATATCATAACCTGTTCCTTCAGGACAGTAATAACCCGCAGGACAAATATCTGCTGTTGAACCACTTGTGCAGTAATGTCCTTCTGGACAACGGTAACAATCGCTAGCCCCTATAGTAAAACATTTATAATAAAAGGTTAAACATTTTAAAACTTGGGTTGTAGCCCTGGTTGCAGTAGTCATATTTAAAAAGTTTATAGCGCAGTTGAAATAGACTCGCAATCTGATTGGATAAAACAAAACAGTCAGGTAATGCAGTGCAGTTCCTATATAGTTCTTAAATAAAGAACCCAAAATATACATTGGGTCTCAAGACACCCGATCCGAACGTTGTAACCCAATAAGATTATTGTATCCAATAAATTATTGGGATTGTTATGATTAGGGTTAGGTTTGGAGTTTGGGTCAGAGTTTATTATATATTCATGAAATTCTAATTCCAATAACTACTGGCACTGTCAAACGTCATGTAACCAGTAATTTGATTGAGTTAACGTTCGGATCGGCTGCTCAAGAGTGTTTCCAGCATACGTATTTCCGTTTTCATCACCACAAGGTTTTATAGAGAATGAATCATATAAACGCATTAGGGCTAGAAATTTAGCTAAAAGTCATTTTGACTCCAGACCGAACTACCGGCAACAGTGAAGATTTACAATCCCCCGCTTCTTAATTAGATTGTTTGTTTTTGAAGACCGCCCCCTTCCTTGACAAATTGTTGACGAAACCTCGTCTATATCATTATTTGCTTTATAGTCATCCACAAAGTGAGTTGATTGGTAAATAAATTGAAGGTTATATCGGGAGGCTAACACCATAACAGACAAAACCAAACAGTCAAACATATCACTAAAATAGTACGCTGCATCTTAAATACAAACAAATTACCTGTGTGATTCATGAAAGTTCCATTGAGACATTTATGTGGTCTAGATGTCTGTTCCGTGCAGTAATGTCCAATCGGGCAAATATCACCAGAAATGCCGTCCCTGGGTTCGCTTGTTGTAGCATTAGCAATACAGAAGAATCCTGGATTGCATGGTGCAGTGACAGCATAAAGACCAGATCGTTCACAATACATTCCTCGATCACACGGGAGGCAATCACTAGAACTCGTTTTACCGGTAACTGGTTGATATGAACCAGCTGGGCAATTTATAGGTCTTGGTGTGCCTTCAGGACAGTAGCTACCATTAGGACAGCGGGTACCATATAAAGAATCAACTGGTGTCGGAGTTGGCGAGCCTGTCTGACACCAGTAGCCAGCGGTGCATTTTAATGTAGGCTGTACAATTCCTTCTATCGGACAATAATATCCAGGTAAACACGGGAGGCAGTTCGTTATATTCTCTTGACCTGTCTGGTGATTAAATGTTCCTGAAAAAGAAAAGATGCAGTTCTTGATAGTGTACGTGTACATTAAACCATGGACAAAATAAACTAAATGCAATTTCCAACTATACGTCCTGGCAAAACGAGTACGTACAGGTACGCTAACGTATAGCTTAAAAAAGGCTTAATGCATGTATAGTACACATGTAAATATGTTTAGTAATAATATTGCTAGATAAATCAGTGTCTGGCACGGTGAATAAATGGAATGTCGCAGAGCTGAGATAACATTTGTATGAATGTTTCCATCTACCCTGTTTCAAATGGAAAAACATTTAGATAAAATATATTATAGCTTTAGGTATAATTTAAATAATCCAACACACCGTTCGGACAATTTTCTCCGATCACCGAGCCCGCGGGGCAATATTTTCCTTGAGGACACGGTCCTCCAGTAATGTTGTCGTAAGGAGTATTACTGGAAGCATTTAGCGTGCAGTAAAATCCTAAAAATGACAAAAATGGTTTAGATAAAGTCAGGTTTTATTTGCCGTCTGAAACAAGATGGGATTAAAAACAGGGTAATGAAAATATTACTTTAAGCATGAATTGGCAAATATTATGCAATTCAAAAAAAAATTTTCAGAGTTGGGAACAAACGGGTTTCAGAGCTGGGAACAAAAAGGATTGAACGGAAGTTCAAAACGTAAGTTTATATCGAAATATTTTTTTATAATATAAAAGAGGCTTTTTCATTGGTTGAAACGCGTGCTCAATAACACGATTGAGCACGGCCAAAAAGCACGGGAATACTTTTTTAAATAAAATATTTTCCCCGTTATTTTTGTGTAAATTGCATACAAGAAAAGCATTTTTTTATTCATGAGTTGGTGTGCTCAATAGAGTTATGGAGCACTTGGGAAGTTGGGAGAGCATTCAAAGGCTAGAGTTGACCACGGCTATAGCGCCTCGACCAACTCCTGTGCTTTTTTCGTACTTTCCCAACCTACCGCGCGCTCAATAACTCGATCGAGCACACCAACTCATGACAAAATCCTTAAATTCTGCAAAAACGCAATTGCTTTTGTAGATGATTTTCCTATGGTCGGCCCACTTCATGTTACACTTCCGTCCTGAATCCTCGCTACGTGGTATTTAAGAACGAAGCAATGCACATAATACACCGTATACCAGTATGGTTCTGCTCACCCCCTAAATAAAGACACTTCCTTACTCATTATTTTAGTTCATAGATCTGTTGCAGTAGCGGATCCACAACAGCAGCATTCTATGAAGTACTTACGCTAACAACATACTGTGCAATTCAAACCGCTGCATAAGTTCATTTTGTATTTCTCATTTGTTTTGGGCATGGAAATTAACATAATTTAATTAAATATTAAATGTTTGTTTTCTCACGAAGAAAAACGAGAGTTTTACACAGACATTTAAATTTCACTCGTGTAATTTCAATCATTTGCTATATATTTCAATCATTCGTTCCCACGTGTAGCCTGTGCTAAACTGTGTGTGGTTTGGAGCAGGGACTAGTGCACAGACTAGCCCATGTGTTTTTCAAAATTTAAATTTTATAAAATTGTATTACTATGACTATATGGTAAAAGTATGCTTAATTTTTCTATTTAAACAATGGCTGTGCATACACCTGAAGAATACTATTCCTGACAAAGGTTCGCCTCAAAAGTAGCAAAAATACTTTGGTAAAAATTTAAAATCATTTCTCAAGTGCGATTTTTGTGTATGGAATAAATTGCTGGGAAAATTAAGATCGCATTTTTTCAAACTGGAGAAGTACTATACCTGCTGCGCAATATGCGGTTGGCTTTACGTTTCCAAATCCATCACAGAACATTCCAGGAGAACATGGATCACATTGAGATGCAGATATCAATCCAATTTTATTACTAAATGTTCCAGGTGGACACTGGTTCTCTCTTTCTGATTTTGTACCGCGTGGACAGTAATTACCTGAAATAATGAAGTTTCATAGTTAGAACAGTTTGCTTCGTGCATCTGGAACAGCTGGTAGGTATGTGACGTCACCACAACGTAGTTAATGACGGTAAAAATAATCCAAAATGGCGGACAGCTCGTTGATTTGGGTGAGAATGTCTCTCGAAGTAAAAGAGATATACATTGTCTCTTTCATTTGAGACGAGTTAAATTTTTGTTGCTATTTCCCTTTAATAGAGTTTATATAGGCCCCTTTAAACTACCTGTCAAGGCCCTTTTACTCGACCAAATTTTCTTACACAAATACGTGTCTAACGTTTTTTCACCGTGTGTATAAATTAGGAATTTTCTAAAGTTTGTCAAATATTCCTAATTTTTATACACGGTTACAAATCATTTGATCCACGAAATTTGTCAAAGAAAATTTGGTGGTGTAAAAGGGTGTTAAATACCCGGAATTCAATTAGCCAGAATCTGCTCTAACTTGACAACTCTGAATGCTTCCAACCGTAATGAAAGGTATAACATGCAGACATGAGAAATCAATAATAACTTTTTTCAATTTTTTTTATTTTCAAGAAGATAATGTGTTGAATAACTAACATAGTTATTAAACGTCAACGCGTGACAGTGGGTTTAATAACGACTTTGAAATGATGAAATATCTGAAACTTTTATAATTGGAGTGAGATATAACGAGTTTTGTAACAGTCGACCTAAAACTTTCACAACAGAATATGACAGTTATTGTGAACATGTATTGTTCAACTTTTCCCCACAGGACTGAAACCAGCGTTTACTTATACTCTTTTCATTAAACGTCTCTTAATATGTTTTAATTCTGGGACATTTATGGTAATAAATTTAAATTTAGCAGTTTGCACGCAGTATTTAATTAAGTAAGATTTTATAGTAACCCATATTTGTCAAAAACACGCATGCAAGGTTTAATGAGAGAAGTTTTTAGTTTATCAGTAATATACAGAAAATCTAAAAGCTTTATGAGGATTAAGATTGAAATCATGCATTGAAAGTTAAAACTAAAGTTTTAATATGTCTCATAAATCATTCATATAGTTTCAATTTCCGCATATTCATACATACAGTATGGCTAAAAAATGTTTACTTTTAATAATACATATACAGTTAGTGTTTCATGTTTCGTTTTCTAAAACTTACTGATACGTAAGCATTAAGTCATCACCTTTAGACATGCAAAGAGTAAATTCAACATTTGTTGGTCAAAGCTGGCAACTGGAATTCAAAGACATACCTCTATTATTTTTATGTTTCCTTGGCATAGTTTCACATTCGTTACTGCTATATGCCTTTTACAAAGATCCTTTAAAATGTTTCCAACGCTCTGGGACATTTCTTGTGATAAATTTAGCGATCGCCGATTCCTTGATGTGCCTAGTTAGCGTTTTCGATATTTGTGTGAAGGAAATGTTTTGGCACGAGACCTTAACACCCATCGTCTTTGCAGCGAAATTTGTTTCCATTTTAACATTAACTTCAATTTCTATCGACCGTTTTTTACTGGTCGCTTACCCAATCAAACATTCTTACTTGATAAAGGGAAGACCACTAGTAATCTGGCCAGCTTGTGTTTGGCTTATTGGGATTGTATTTCCGATAAAGTTAGTGATTTTTGGACAATATTCATATGACTTGGCTGTAGTAAATTCCACCACTGCGATAATAGGTGTATTTTCAGCCGTCATGTACGCCTTAACGTATTCCAAGCTGAAGAAACAGTCACGAAATATGCAAGCTTTACAAAGTTCAAATGAAAGTTGTGCTCAACGGATACGAGTTCTAAAGGAAAAGCAATTTCTGAGAACGATTGTTGTCACAGCATGCATTGCTGTCATCTGCATTGTACCTTTCTCATCATTAAGAACTGTATTACCCAACCGTCGAATGCCGATTCTCGCGGACATATCTTATTGTATGCTGTACATAAACTTTGCAGTCAATCCATTAATTTACATTCTTCGTTTACCGAACTACCGTAAGACATTTGTTTTACTATATTGTGGAAGACGATGAAGACCTGGCTACAGACTTGATCATGATGAAACTATCACGGACTTCTGATTGTCTATCAGTTACCTCACATATTTAGAAATAGTTTTGGATGCACGCAATTATTCGATGTTTATAATCCTAGAAGAAGCGAGCAACGTTACAACAAGACCTATATGGTTTTACCTCACATAAACACAAGATGCAAACCGATTACTGTAGCAGGACTTACAGAAATGGAGACAACATGCATGCTAACGTTGTCTTAACGTTGTCTGTATATTGAACATGCTTTTAAATTTTAACGTTTTTTAATCTGGAAAGAGGTATAAATGTATTATGTCATACTTTTTAGTGGTCATAAGCTAGATTGATTAGAGGAAATGCAGACAGCACCAACGCCATAGTGGTATGAGGCAATGGCGACTTTCTTGGAAAAGCGCGAAACGTATACAGCTAATTCAATAAAGATTGTTCTTCCAAAAGCGTAAACTGTAAACTATTATAGCGCAAAGGGTGACTGGGTTCAAAAGCGTTAACTGTAAACTATGATAGCGCAAAGGGTGACTGGGTTTTTCGCCTAAATTGGGTCTTGATATGTGTCGTGGGCACAAAAGAAACTTCAGGGTCCGGGTGTGTATACCCTGTAGCGGTGGGGTATGGTGTACAGTATACAGACGTAACCTAACTATTTGAATACAAAGTTGTCTGATCGACGTGGTAATAAAAGTTATTTTTTATTTGTCTCATTCAGAATTATTTGAAAATGATATGCATGTTCCGAGCCTTTACAACGGACCATTCCCCAATTAGACAAACTTTTAAATTCGTAAAACAATTTTAACGCAGTTGGAAAGAGCTTCCTAAATTTAGTGAAATTGTGAAGTTTGGTTATAAAATATTGTAAAATGTCGAAAATATTGCAATGTAAAGTTTGCGAATTTTGTATACTTTACACGGGGAAAAGCGTTACCATAAATATAGAAAATTTGCAAATTTTACAGGACTATATTTCCCACATTTTACAATATTTTGCAACCAAACTTGACAAATGTATGAAATTTAGGATTTATCTATTTATCTACACGGCCAAATAAAACTCGTCACATAAAAATTGTCACATAAAATTTGCTTGTGTAAACGGGGCATAATAAGGAAAAATCCTTGCATTGTGAAAGTCCTGCTTGCCAACAACTCTGGTTGTATCAAGGTTGCCTTCTAAACTTGTAAGAATGACAACTTGAGCGTGTTGCGTGTCTACAGATGGATTTTTGTAAGGGTTTTTTGGCTGATTTCCCCCCTATATAATTAAGATTCTGTTTTGTTATATTCATCAAATTAAAAGCAACATCTGAATGTTCAATATTTAATAAGTATATGGGAAATGTCATATACAAGGGCAAAATAATATTTCAAATTTATTGAAAACTTTAATATGTCTGATGTATAATTGCAATTTAATAATGTCTGCGAGTATAATTATAATTCAAAATAAATGCGGTGATATTAAATTTTTCTTGCCCAAACTAATTGATATGTATTAAAATGGTCGAGTCCTTTAATCGCTTCCGCGCATCTAATATGCACACATTACATAGGCGTGCTAGTTTTTTATTTTGGTTAGAATGTTTTAATCACATATGTATCTCATGCATTTAATCGAGATATATACAAATTCTTTTGTAACTTGGTTAAAATAACCGGCCAATAATATATTTTGAATGCGAAAATTAACGAGAAGCGCCTAAAGATTATTTCATTCTATCTTGTGCCTCTAAGACCAGTAAGTACATTTCTGCACGCTGACTCGTAGACTCTTGTCAACACGTTTTTCGTCGTTATTGCCATACAAAACTACATCGCCAAAAAGTTGATATTTTAAGTTTCATTTTAGATCAACTTATATCATCAAATAGCTCATAAACAACTACAAATAATTAATTGAGCACCTCAATGTTTTCACTTCTTAGTGAGTTATGAGCTTTTTAAAGCACCTTTTCACAATAATGCTCAGGATTTTTTCAAGATTTCAGCAATTTTTCGTAGTCAGTCGAAAAATCAGTAACTTGGGAACCGCTTGAAAAGTCGAGGTGACCATTATAATGTCTTATATATAGTTTTTTCATGAGCTTTCTGATTATGTGAGTTGTTTATAATTGTTCTCAAATTGAACTTGAAATATTATATTTTTTGAGAGCATAGTTTTATAAATGAAAACGAGTTGGCAAAAGCCCACAAGAAACGTCAACGCAGGCAACATGCAGAAATATGGTTGCAAAACGGAATTGCACCTCGATATGGTTAGCTGATCGACCTCTAGATGTCGGACTACCAATCTTCAGAGTCTATCCCTGCCGATCCGCGATGTTTACGATACTGTGCCAACGCATTTACACGCATGGAAACCTGTCTTAACCATGACAAGAATTGTTTATCAAGCCCTCAGGTAATTTGTGTTAGTATAAATTTTCAGGTGACCGTTGATTTTCCTGATTCTGATTGGCCAAGATGGACTATCTCTAAAGTGATGATAGTCACTGACCAGTGACTATAGCTTTTTGCTTTTTTACACTATAATAAATTTGAAGTGAATTCTTGTAAAGTTTAGTTGATTATTATTTGTACAAACACCTGGAAATTTATACTCAGTTCGGTGATTACAAGCCTATATTAACTTCGACTTCGGCTCAGTGAATATAGGCTTGTAATCACCTCGCCTTCGGCGACTAATTGTTAATTATTCTGCAAAATTTACAATATTGAAATTTACACTGCGACTCACGATATTACTTGTATGAGATATTTATGCCGTACGTGCTCAAAATGAGCATTGCTATTCATTAAAACTTACGAACATCAAAACAAAGTTGTGAGACGATCCTGGCGATGTTGATATTTGATGTTAGTCACATGACTGAAAAAATATGGCGTTGTTCCATATTTGAGGCGGACCACGCCATTAGTTTTAAAAATATGATAACACGACAGGACGTCGTTTTTAACTTAATTGGAAGTGGAAACGACATTCTTTAACCAAAAACAGCATAGCTAACAACAAGAAAATGTTTTAGCTAGAAAATAAACGAACTTGGTGTCATAGTTGAAGGATTTTTCAAAGATTACGTGGAACGGTGGAAAAGAGGGATTCTGGACTTCTAAAATGGATAAGAATGGGAAGTATTAGGCATTTGAAGGAGAACTGTTCGTAAATTATCATGATCAACGTCTATCACCATTTTGAGAAAGTTTGCTTTGCCATATATCTTCAAACCTAGCAATGATGGATTCCTGGTAAGCAATAATAATTCTAAAAGTACCTCCACTGGTGTCGTGGAATGAACGTTTTGCACTGGATTGTGGCAAAAAAATGCTTGAGAGCACAACAAGTCGAGACCGACAAGACAGACAAGTCGAGATCAACATGATAATTCCCTAATGCTGGAAAAGGAAAAGGATGAAAGGTTTTAGGTACCTGCCAAAGAAGTGGTAGAATGATCAGTTAGATCCGTATTATTAGCAACCAACATGTCTTCATATGTGCCTAAATGTGCAAAAGAGATCTCTGATCCCTATTTCCGCTGTTACCAGCAGAACTCGTTTACTTTAGAACTTTTTTATTCACTCCTTAGCCTCGCTGGTCACATACCATCATTGAATATCAATAATCTAACCCATGCATGCATTTTCCAAGCTTTATCATGCTGATTTCGTCTGCCCGTCAAAAGGACAAACGTCTGTTGTGCTCTCAAGCATATTTTTGCTTCAATTCAGTGCCAAACGTTCATTCCACGACACCAGTGGAGGTACTTTTAGAATTATTATTGCTTACCAGGAATCCATCATTGCTAGTTTTGAAGATATATGGCAAAGCAAACTTTCTCAAAATGTTGATAGACGTTTATCATGATAATTTATCATGATATCCATTTTAGAAATCCAGAATCCCTCTTTTCCACCGTTCCACGTAATCTTTGAAAAATCCTTCAACTATGACACCAAGTTCGTTTATTTTCTAGCTAAAACATTCTCTTGTTGTTACCTATCCTGTTTTTGGTTAAAGAATGTCGTTTCCACTTCCAATTAAGTTAAAAACGACGTCCTGTCTTGTTATCATATTTTTAAAACTAATAGCGTGGTCCGCCTCAAATATGGAACAGCGCCATATTTTTTCAGTCATGTGACTAACATCAAATATCAACATCGTAAAGATCTTCTCACAACTTTGTTCTGATGTTCGTAAGTTTTAATGAATGGCGATGCTCATTTTGAATACGTACGGCATAAATATCTCATACAAGTAATATCGTGAGTCGCACTGTAGTTTATTAAATTTCATTAATTGTTAATAATGTCTCATGACTATAATTTAGGTAATTACGCGCATACATTATACACATGTTTGAATCATTATTAATTCAAACGAGACAGAGTTGTCAGATATAGCTTTAGTGTTTTACAAAAGCCAAGCGGTACGTGTGAGTATTTATACATACGCAGGTATGGAAGGAAAAAATTCAACGTTCTTTGGTCCAAGCTGGAAACTGAATTATGTAAATTTACCGCAATTTGTTATCTGTTTCCTTGGTGTAGTTTCAAATTCATTACTGCTATATGCCTTTTACAAAAATCCTTTAAAATGTTTCAAATATTCTGGGACATTTTTGATAATAAACCTAACGGTGTCCGATATCTTAATGTGTTTCATCGGCCCTGTGTATGCAAGTGTGAACTACGAGGTAATTACTATTGGTTATAAGACCATGAGATTCATCGCCTTCGCCCTGACAGTTGCTTCCATCCTAACAATAACTTCAATTTCTATTGATCGGTTTTTACTCGTGGCATATGCAATCAGACATGGCCGTTTGATAAAGGGGAAAGTACTAATAATCTGGCCAGCTTGTATTTGGCTTCTAGCTATTACAGTTCCTGCGAAGGAAGCAATTTTTGGAAAACAATCATATGATTCGATATCAATAAGTTGCTTTATTGCGATGACAGTTATACTTTCAGCAGTTATGTACGCCTTAACGTATTTCAAGCTGAAGAAACAGTCTCGAAAAATGCAAGCATTACAAAGTTCTATTGAAAGTCGTGCTCAAAAGATACGAATCCTCAAGGAAAAGCAATTTCTAAAAACAATCGTTATTATAGCATGTATTGCTGTCATTTTCATTATACCTGCTGCAGTATTAAGGAATAATTTCTTTGATAACATTAAGTTTCTTAGATATATTTCTTTTTGTATGCTGTACATGAACTTTTCAGTGAACCCATTAATTTATATTCTACGTTTGCCGAACTATCGCAAGACATTTTATTCACTGTATTGTAAAAGATGAAAAGCCGGCTATACACACGCATATCATATTACAATCGTAAATATTCATGTTCCAACTACTTCTAAACTCATTACTCAGTAGATAATTAGGTAAATAGAATTATTAACTCAGAATTATTAGCTTTTAAAGATTCTGTGTAACAGCAGTTGCTAAATTGGTTCTAAAAAAATACTTGACCATGTTAAATTACTTTAATGAATTAAAATTTAAAATTGAACTAGAAAATAGTAAACTTTTCTTCATAAAAACACAAAGCGAGCGAAGTGTGTCATCCGTATTCAATACCTTACAATTTCTGGGTTTTACGCCCGCGAATCAAGCCAAAATCTCAAGTAAAATCTTAAACAAACGACACTGGGGAGAGGGAACAACAAACCACGGGCTATAGAACAGGGCATTGCGATACTGTTTACGTACGTAAATAAGAAAATTATTAAAATGTTATAAACCGTATTGTACTTACTCATGAATTATTTAGATATTCAAATGATGGGAGTGTTCTAAACGTCGTGATTTCGTTCGGAAATAGTGAAATACAAATCCTTGTTCTGTTACACATCGTCGCCATATTGAATCAAGCACAATTTCCATCCCCACTGGCAAAATAATAAGACGGCGAAGAAAAATAAGGGAAAAATAAGAGGGTAGGAACAATGTGGGCGTGTTTCGTCAGAGGCTGGATGCAGTGACACTTCCATATATGGCACAAACGTGTCCCATATTTAATATTCCGTGACCTAGCAACACTGAGCGATATATTTCAATGAACAGTGATGATGGTTCCCGCCTATAACGATTTAAATCATGTGACACGGAATTGCAAACGTTGATTCGCTCAAAAGCATAACACGCCCAGAACACGCCCACATTGTTCCTACCCTCTTATTTTTCCCTTATTTTTCTTCGCCGTCTTATTACTTTGCCAGGGGGGGGGGGGTGGAAATTGTGCTTGATTCAATATGGCGTAATGGCGACGATGTGTAACAGAACAAGGATTTGTATTTCACCATTTGCGAACGAAATCACGACGTTTAGAATACTCCCATCATTTGAATATCTAAATAATTCACGAGTAAGTACAATACGGTTTATAACATTTTAATAATTTTCTTATTTACGTACGTAAACAGTATCGCAATGCGCCTGTCCTATAGCCCGTGAACAAACTTGACTTAAAAATAATGAATAAAACGTTGTATGAAGAGTTATTAGCCCTCAGTGTGTGTCCTGCGAATAATAGCCTAATTAAAAATTAAAAAACGAGGTTTACTGTACAATAATTTAGCCAATAATGTTCGATAAGCATAAGCTAAGATAGGTTTCTAATCGTAATTGAATCGTTATTAGCCGTAGCATCGTTTTGGAAAAGGCAGCCGGCAAGTGAACTCAAAGTATGGATGGAGGAAATTTGACCAATGATAATGCTAGTCCAAGCTGGAAACTGGATTACGCAAGTTTATCGCCATTTGTTATCTGTTTCCTTGGTGCAGTCTCCCACTCGTTACTTCTATATGCATTTTTCAAAACCCTTTAAAATGTTTCAAACATTCTGGAACATTTCTGGTGATAAATTTAGCGGTCGGGCCCCGGTGTACTTAAACGTGAAAGTAAGCGTTATTTATAAAACCTTAAGATTCATTCTCGCTACCACGATTAATGTTTCCATAATAACGATTATTTCAATTTCTATTGACCGGTTCCAACTCGTGGCATACCCAATCAAACATTATTATTTCATAAAGGGAAAACTATTAACAACATGGCCAGCTTGTATTTGGCTTACAAGCATTATAATTCCCACGAAGCGACAGATTTTTGGAGAACGTTCATCATATCATTTGTTTGCAATACATTCCACCGCTGCGATAATAGGTATACTTTCAGCCGTTTTGTACACGTTTACCTATTTCAAGCTGAAGAAACAGTCACGAAATATGCAAGCTTTACAGAGTTCAATTGAAAGTCGTGCCCAACGCATAGGAATCCTTAAGGAAAAACACTTTCTTAAAACAATCATGATTATCGCATAGCTGCCATCTTCATTGTACCACCCTCAATATTTAAACCTAAATACACGGCTGAAATTCCAGTTGTTACATACATATATCTCGATCTGTATGCTGTACATAAACTTTTCAGTTAATCCATTGATTTATTTTCTTCGTTTGCCGAACTATCGCAAGACATTTTATTTACTGTGTTGTGGAAGGCGATGAGAACATATTCGTGGAACAAAATATTTGTGATGGTAATTAGTCGAAAATTTGTTTGGCTAAATAGGAAATATAGTTTAATTTGCATTTGGGAACTATAAATAAATGAGTTGTATATATAGAAGCTAATAGAAGATAATAGCAGCTACGTTCTTCGTAGAAGCCAGTTTATAACCATGCATCAACAAGAAGATATCGATCACGTGAAGATATCGATAACATAACCAATAATGTTTCGGAATAGCGATGTTCATAAGAGCAGCGAACCAATTTTCACCTTTGTTCAAAGAAAAAACTACCTGTATGTGTCGAAAAAAATCAAGGACTTCAAGAAATTACTCACCAAAATCGTAGCTATATCCAGGTACTCTTTGAGCTTGAATAATATGACATAATTAGTTGGAAAAAAGTCAAGATATGACGTAATTAGTAAAAAAAAAGCCAAGTGTTTAGCATTCTCGATCCAGAATAATAATATTGACTTGGGTCTTACGACCATATAATAAACAGAAAAAACATTTCTCTTCACCACCCGAAGATAACATTCGTATCTTCGCACTGCAGAAATAGACCTTGTGCATAAATTGTAATTGGGACCGTGTATCCTAGGAAACAGGAATTTACGCATTGTTATTGGTCACTCGTCGCAAAAAATAACAATGCATGAATTCTTGTTCCTGGGTTACACGGTGCGGATCGCGATTTATGCATAAGGTCTATATATTTACTACATACCTGGTGTACGTATGTGCAAAGGTTACTGGTTGGCATGAGAGCCTGAGATTTATGGCCTATCCCACCAGATCTCTTTCTACCTTAACCATATCTACAAATTTTATTGACCGGTGTTTACTCGAGACATACCTAATCAAAAATTTTTTTTGATAAAGTATTAATAATCTGGCCGGCTGGTATTTGGATCACAAATAGTGGTTAATATATTTCCTACAAAGATCGTTGGAAAACAAGCATACGACTCGATTAGAACAAGTTTTCTTTGTGGAACAATAGTTACATTTTCATCTTTTACGTACGCTTTGACGTATTTCAACCTTATGAAATAGTTGAGGAATATGGAAGCTTTGCAAACTTCAATTGAAAGTGGCAATCAAAAGACACGAATCCTCAAGAAAGAACAATTCCTGAAAACAATCGTTATTATAGCATGTATCGCTGCCAGAAATATAGCAATGCATTTTATTCACCGGATTGTGCAAGGTGATGAAGAGATGGCTATGCAGCGCGTATCATGTTCATATTCATCCACTTTCAATACCCATACAGTATTCTGCTTCCAGCCCCAAACACTGATGTATAAAAAACTATCATGAACTATTAACTTTGGAAGATTCTGTGTCAGATAAGCATACGGTTGCTAAACTAGCATTTTTTAACAAATGCTCCACCCTGTTGCTCTATCTTGAGAAAAATTTAAAAATTACAATATAAAAAAAAATAAAACGTTTCTTAAAGAAGATACGAGGTGAACCATTTTTTCTCACAAATGTGCACTGTCCTTTGATTTTAACTTAATCGTGGGCTTAATTATTACCCGGAAATCGTAAGGTATTCAACACATATAGGGTGCAACTCGAAGAGCAGAGGAGGGACAAACTTGACTTGAATACAACGTTCTATGAAGAATCTTCAGCTCTTCGGTGTTCTGCGGTAATAGCCTAATTAATTTACTAGGACACTATATACTAATCTGTGATTATCGGGGATTAGCTATCATACTCGATCACACACCATTACAAATTTTCATTAGTTTTAAAACGACAACAAATTCATACAGGTCCATGGTCGAGAAAGAAAGGATATTTGGTTATAGTTTTTTAAAGTTTACTTCTTATAAATTTAAGCGATTTTATGAAATAGCTATATATATATATTCGAAAAGTGAAGAATATACATTAAAAGCGATATAATATGATAATTATGATATAATTAATTATGATAATAATAATATGAATTTAATATGACTTATGTTGTTTAATTTTGTGTCTTCACAGTCTTAGTTTTAGCTATTAAATTATGCTTGATGTTCTTGCGAAGCTATAGCATTAATGAAAAAAGTCTGTGTTTGCACGAGCGTTATTATATAACATACCTGCACTACAAAATAATATCTCATAATTACGGTTTTAATAACAGCTATAATTAATTTGGATTGTCCCAATCCCATAGTATAGTTTCATTGTCACAGGTCTTGCTTAGTTTTGACCAGTTTTGCTATAGAAAGAAGTATCAAGTCAACGCATTTACGTATGGAAGGAGAAAATTCAACATTTGTTGGTCCAAATTGGCGATTGGACTATGGCAATTTGCCGAAATTTTTTATCTGTTTTCTCGGCATAATTTCGCAGTCATTACTTCTATATGCATTTCTGAAAGACCCCTTAAAATGTTTCAAAAAATCTGGGACATTTCTGGTGATAAACTTGGCGGTCGCCGATCTCTTGATGTGCCTGTTTGCCCCTGTGTACGTATGTGCAAAAGCTACTGGTTGGCATGAAATCTTAAGATTCATCGCGTATGCTGCCATATCCGTTTCTACCGTAACCATAACTTCAATTTCTATTGACCGGTTTTTACTCGTGACATACCCAATCAAACATTACTATTTCATCAAAGGAAATACATTATTAATCTGGCTGGCTTGTATTTGGATTGTAGGTATTGTATTTCCTACAAAGCAAGCGATCCTTGGAAAACAAGCATACGACTCGATTACAATAAGTTTTCTTTGTGGAACAATAGTTATATTTTCATCTTTTATGTACGCTTTGACGTATTTCAATCTGAGGAAACAGTTAAGAAACATGCAAGCTTTACAAAGTTCAACCGAAAGTCGTGCTCATGTAAGACATGCACTTAAACAAAAACAGTTTCTGAAAACTATTATTACTATAGCATGTACGGCTCTTATTTGCCTTATACCCCCCACGATATTGAGATCTACTTTGTTTGATAAAATCCTGGTTCTTAGATACCTGTCATTTTGTATGTTGTACATAAACTTTTCAATCAATCCATTAATTTATGTTCTACGTTTGCCAAACTATCGCAAAACTTTTTATTTACTATATTGTTCACTGAGACGGTGATCAGAAGAAGACCTAGACTTAAACTAGATGAAACTGCCAGACCGCTTTCCATTTATTGTAGTTCAACTAACGTTGTTTGCACATTAAGTAACATTAAACCTTATAGGGCTTAATAATTTTTGTCTCCTGCGTAAAACTACTTAGCAGCATTGCAACAGGCTTTTTTTCCGTAATGAAAAGGAACAGTTAAAAGACGGTGTAAAATATACTCTCAAAATGTAAAATACAATAATGATTTCGTGGTGTAGATTAGCTGGTTCGTCACAGGTGCATGTGGTTATCGACAAAGATCTAATGCATTTAATACATGGATATAGTAGAAATATATTAAACCGTTTAAGTATCCGTGCTGTATGACAGGATAGGGGTGAAATACCATTTGACTCAAAGCCTTTAGTACTGACTGGCCCCAAGTATATACATGTAGCTCATACAGTATAGTTTTTTAAACAAGAATCCGAAATGTCAGAAATTTCAGGCTATTATGTTTCGTAACTTGACTTTTTTCTGGCTTGACATCGACTGTTCTCAGTAATGACGGTTTTCTTCTCTAATAATACTTTCATTTCTATTTCTAGTTATCGGAAAAATTCATCACACTTTGTTTTTTGGAAACACCGTGTAAAACTTTATGATCTCGTGAATTGAACATTCTTTTGTAGCAAAAAGAAAAGTATTACTATTCTCGTTATTCAGCATGTTATTAGCTAGTACAGGTAGTATGCTTCCCACAAGCAAGCAATTTTTAAGCAATAAAAGTTACATGTTGCAGTATTTGGAGCTATTCTCTTGAAAAAAATTTCCTGATATATATATATATATATATATATATATATATATATATATATATATATATATATATATATATATATATATATATATATATATATATATATATATATATATATATAGAATATAAACAATTTGTGAATCATGTATAGACACAGTGCTCAATACAATAGTAGAGCAAATAAGAATAAGATAAAAACAAACTTGAAATATTACATTTAGATTTTAATTCACTACAAATTTGTTTCGTATAACAGGGAGAACCCTGTTACACTCATCAGGTGAATTTGAATATTAGCGCGTTTCGTTGCCTAGGATATACTATATACATGTTTGACGTCACTACGTTGAGATTAAAAAGGTTATGTTACATTGTTATCTGTTAGGAAATCACTTATAGCTCAAGAGGAATTTATTCCGGTGTCTACATTTAGATAAAAGTTCGTTTCTAGGGTTCAGAGAGGCAAGTTTAGGGTGGTATATTATAATATATTTCTCATGCAAACACAGATGGCATCGTTTGGTTTTGTTCGAATAGCTATTGCATCTTGCAAGTACCCTCCACTTAATTGAGTATTTTACATTCTTATCGTTGAGATTCCAGACATGTTTACTCAGTTCTGTGGCGTGCTTGTATTTCGCGTTTCGAAAAGAACTGGTGTGGCCGTTATATCTCGTCTTAAAAACAAACCGTACATGAAACCTGGTAACACCCCGCAATATGTCCACCGCAACAGTAATCACCCACCATCAATATTACGTTCCGTGCCTGAAGCCATAAACAAACGATTATCGAATATATCATCAGATAAGAATGCTTTCGATTCAGCTGTTCCACCTTCCCAGGAAGCTCTGCAAAAAAGTGGTTACAACTTCAAATTACAATACAACCCTCAACCGTCAAAACCTAAACGATCCAGAAGTAGAAATATAATATGGTTCAATCCACCCTACAATTCCACAGTTAGCACGAATATTAGCTATAAGTTTCTTCAAGCCGTCGATGATTGCTTCACACCCGACCATCCTTTACGCAAAATATTTAACAGAAACACTCTAAAATTAAGCTACAGCTGCATGCCTAACGTTAAATCCATAATCTCTATCCACAACAAATCTGTACTCAAGGACCAATCAGCCACATCAGCAAGTCAAGTAGACAAAGATTGCAACTGCCGAAAGAAAGATACCTGCCCTCTCTCTGGTAAATGCTTAACAACGAACGTGGTTTACCAGGCAACAGTTACCAGAGATGACACAAACGAGCAAGAAACTTAAGTAGGACATACAGAGTGCCAATTTAAGACGAGATGTAACGGCCACACCAGTTCTTTTCGAAACGCGAAATACAAGCACGCCACAGAACTGAGTAAACATGTCTGGAATCTCAACGATAAGAATGTAAAATACTCAATTAAGTGGAGGGTACTTGCAAGATGCAATAGCTATTCGAACAAAACCAAACGATACCATCTGTGTTTGCATGAGAAATATATTATAATATACCACCCTAAACTTGTCTCTCTGAACTCCAGAAACGAACTTTTATCTAAATGTAGACACCGGAATAAATTCCTCTTGAGCTGTAAGTGATTTCCTGACAGATAACAATGTAACATAACCTTTTTAATCTCAACGTAGTGACGTCAAACATGTATATAGTATATCCTAGGCAACGAAACGCGCTAATATTCAAATTCACCTGATGAGTGTAACAGGGTTCTCCCTGTTATACGAAACAAATTTGTAGTGAATTAAAATCTAAATGTAATATTTCAAGTTTGTTTTTATCTTATTCTTGTATATATATATATATATATATATATATATATATATATATATATATATATATATATATATATATATATATATATATATATATATATATATATATATATATATATATATATATATATATATATACAATGATGAGTCTGATGATCGCTTTAGGCGTGAAACTCGAGTAACCGAGCGAACTGTTTTTAACTTTTTATCTTTAATTATATTATATATATATATATATATATATATATATATATATATATATATATATATATATATATATATATATATATATATATATATATATATATATATATATGACTTTTCTAAAGAATTTTACAACTATCGGTAAATCGTTACACGTGTAACGATTTACCGATAGCTGTAAAATTTTTTAGAAAAGTCATATATATATATATATATATGACTTTTCTAAATATATATGCATGTCATGTGCATAAATGCTACTATACGAACCCAATATCCATGTTGCCGAAATATCACAATACACTATGGAAGACAATGAAGAACTGGTTAGATTGGAGTTCCATGGCTTGCTATAGTTATAACTGAAAAAATGGCTTGATAAAATACGATATAGGAGTTCGTAAGAGATTTTGTGAGCTGTCAATGAAGTGTATTATTGTCAAGTCATATTCCTCGCATTCTTTTCGTTCGCGTAAATACGAGGTTAAAACTAGCCAAGTAGAATATCAATGGTGAATTGCCAATTGCAAGCGTCTCTTGTCAAACATTTATAGTAAAATAGACAGTGAAAAGAAATAGTGTCAAATTGCCCTATATATGCAAGAAGATAGTTTATGGTTTTGAATAGGAAAATGGGCAGTTTGTCAGAGCTCTCGAACTTATAAATAAAAAAATGAAGACAACTCATGTATTGTAGACATTTTTTTATGGCAAGCATCACGTCCGGTGAAATCGCGATCTGTTATTAGCTGAGAAGCCTTTTGCCGTAATTCCCAGAAAAGAAAGAGTAGGCATCTTTTTCTTCATAGGTCATTAAGTGCCATATAATAAACATTG
Organism: Muricea muricata; assembly: GCA_963855995.1. NCBI lineage: Eukaryota > Metazoa > Cnidaria > Anthozoa > Malacalcyonacea > Plexauridae > Muricea > Muricea muricata. Next base: position 14,669,877 of record OY979718.1, on the reverse strand, counting down.
TATTAACTACGCTTGGATCAGTCTGTACAGAGAAATATCAAACGTGAGCTTTTTGTCGATCTAAATTTTGAGGTATAATAAATTGGATATCATTTTCTTACCTGCGGTACAATTTGAAGGAACTATAACACCACCAACAGGACAGTAGAACCCTTCAGGACACTCCTTACATTTATACTGCCCACGTTCATCTTGATATTCTCCTGCAGGGCATGGCTCAGGTCGAGCTCTACCACTCTCACAACGATGTCCCACTTTACATTCCATTGTATCATTATGGGTTGATCCAGATGGACAATAATATCCTTGCATACACTTAAATGTCACTTCAGTCATAGCTGGTAACGGGCAATAGTAGCCTCCAATACAATTTTGGCATTGTGTGATATTGCCCTTGTTCCTGTCAGGATTGAATGTCCCTGGCGGACAGGGTTCTTCGCGTGGAGTTCCGGCGGGACAATAATGCCCCGCTTGACACGTAACTGGGCTAGATGAGTTGGAACCTCTAGCACAATAAAAACCTTCGGTACAATTACCCGATGGGTAAGAAAGACCTTCTGTCTCACAGAACATTCCTGATAAACATAACTGCGGTTCTGCTGAACCTTTTGGGCAGAAACTGCCGATTGGACAAATATCCCCAGTTTGATTCACCAAATAGGCAGGGCATGTGAATTCCAACGAATTATTGTAAACAAGATTGCTGAGTAGTGTAGGTCGTTTACTGTGTGCTCCTCTGCTGCAATACCAGCCAGAGTCACAATCACCAGATGGAGATGTCAAACCATATCCTTCGCAGAATTTCCCAGGTGTACATGGTATACAGCGTGTTGGTTTTGTAGCACGTGTGTGGTTGTTAAATGTACCTGGAGGACACTTCAATGGTGAAGCAGTGCCAAGAGGACAGTAACTACCACGTGGGCATATATCACCATAGCTCTCGTTCACTGGATCAGGTGTGAGTGCTCGTCTTGAACAATAAAATCCAGGAAGGCAGCTGCCATTTGGTGCAGCTTGGCCAGGGTTGGCACAATATTTACCACCAGGGCAATCAACACAGTTTGATAATCTTCCTTGTTTTGATAATGGTGTATATGTGCCACTTGGGCAAGGTTCTGGCTGATACGAGCCTTCGATGCAATAGTGGCCAGGTGGACACGGCCCACCTTGATCTGTGGTTGTATTGGCATTTGGTAATGTTGCTTTCACGTTACAGTAATAACCTTCGTAACATTTTCCGCTTGATTCAGTTATACCAGATTTCTTACAATAGTGTCCTTCCAAGCAAGGCTCGCATTCAGTATCCCTCGTCAATTTACTTCTATTCCCAAATGTTCCCATCGGACACGGGAATTGGTATTTAGTGCGTGTATTATTAGGACAGTAGTAGCCAGGTGGACAATCAAGCGGATAAACTACCCCATGTGTTGAAATATTAGTGCCACTGGATAAGTTAGCCCTAGCATCGGCTGGATCACAATAACTCCCTTCCGGACAGTCATAGCATAATCCCATTCTTTTGTACGGTTGATAATAACCTGGTGGACATGGTTCGTGAGTTCCCGCTCCTTCCGGACAGAAATGACCTGGTTGGCATTCTTTACTTGGTGGACTCTTCAAAGTCTCCCCAGCGGGGCAGTAATACCCTTCAGAACAGTTACCTTCAGGTTTATACAATGCATACGAACCACAGTATTTCCCTGGATCACAAGGTCGACAGTTATTACGTTGTTGATTTTCATATTCTGGTGCGTATGTTCCTGGCCAACATGGTTTCTGGTACGAACTACTTTCAGGGCAATAATAACCAGGTTCACATCTCCCTCCTTGATCAAGGCCAGTTGGTTTACTGCTTACAGTGCTACCATTGCAGTAATAGCCAGCGGCACAGGGTCCAGATACTTTATTTAGGTAATCTTCTTCACAGTAATAACCAGGGGTACACGGTCTAGGTTCATCACTTCCAGCAGGACAGAATGTGCCTTTAGTACAATACCCTCCTGTCTCGCCCAACAAAGGACACGCACTATAGTTAGCAAAGACAGAACTATTTAATGGTTTAGCTTCCCATGATCCTCCACGACAATACCATCCTCCAGCACAGAGACCGCGTGGTTCAGCTTGACCAGCAATGGGGCAATACTCTCCAGGAGGGCATACTTTACAATCACTCACATCCATTCCGTTTGAGTAATTCTTGTACGTGCCTTTTGGGCAGGGTTCTGCAACGCCACTGCCGTTAGGACAGAAATACCCCTGTGGACATGCGTTATATGCGTACGAAGCATTTGGACAGAAATATCCACCTGGACATGGTAGACAAGAATCTTGGCGTGATTGCGGGTTATATGTTCCAGGTTTGCAAGCTATTGGAGTAATCGTTTTATTCGGACAGCGATAGCCTTTAGGACATGGTCCTCCAGCAGCACTCACATTGGAGGGGGTTGGTGTCGAGGAACCTCTTTTGCAGTAATACCCAGCATAACAATCACCTGAAGGCCAACTTAAGGCAGGTTTACCACAATAATGACCTTCCAAACACTGCATACATTCCCTGACATCTGAACGATGGGTGAGGTTATTGAATGTTCCCATCGGACAAGCTCTTGGTGAGAGCTGGTCGCCTTGTGGACAATAATAGCCTTCGGGGCAAATTCCAGCGTCACCTTTAAAGAAAAAATAATCACCATTTTTAAGCAGAATGTTGAGCATTTTATTTCTAGTTTAATCAACTCTAATTTACATCTTTAAAAACTGCTTATCTAGGCCAAGTATTTATAACTTATCTAAAGACTAATTATCTAAAGGCTATGCCATTGAGAGTAACATTTAAGTTTTAATGTAAAAAATCTAAAGCAAAACGCATTAACGGACTGTCGCACTTCATCATAAATTCAAGAACTTTCAAAGCCTTTAATTTTTGTCTTCAAGGACAAAGCCATGAAGGATATTTAAGAACACTGAATTTTTGTACCAAACCCAAATCTGCAGGAATCTTTGGCACTCTTATTAGAGTAAAACAGTTTGTGTTATTACATTTAATGCAGTATTGCAGTATTACATTTAATATGAGTAGTGTAAACGGGTAAAAACGTAATACAATTGATTGCTGAACACAACACTAGAGAAACTGACAAGCATGGAAATGTCTTCAATATCAGGAAATCTCTTCCGTATATTGGAAGGGTGTAATTGGAATTATATGTATTCTTCTGAAAAATTGAAAAATCTCAATATTATAATATCATGAAAATAACCTTTGTTCCCACCAGATGGTGTTCTGGAATTGGAGCCATTCCTGCAATAAAATCCACTCATACACTGACCGCTAGTAACTGTACTGTTTAGAGCATCACAATAGTGACCCGCTGAACAAGCACGACATTCTTGAGGTGATGCAAGGTACAAGCTATTACTGAATGTTCCCGTTGGACATGGTAGCAAATTGAAGCCAGTTCTCTCGGGACAATAGAAACCTGAACAAATCAGACAATTCAATACATCAATTAATCTTAGAGGTTTGTGGAGTATAGAAACGGGTTACCACAATAAGGCAAGGTAATCACGTGAAACTACAAACTCAACTTATTCTTCAAAATATTTTATACTGTTCGATAGACCTTGGCGATCAAGAACTGGAACGAGAACATCTAAGCAAGGCTAGTGAGGCCTCATAATGAACGACGTTTAAAGCGTGTGATACGAAATCAGACCAAGAAAAAATCAACCTTATTTCAAAAGGAATTAGTTGGGCAGAACCTGAATTTAGATTCCATTATAAATCAGACTCTGCTCGTCCTTCTCTAGAAAGCCTCACTAGCCTCACTTTGATGTTCTCGTCCTAGTTCGTTTCTGCGATGGTCGCGACTATACTATGAGAAAGGTCTATAGCTAGTAAGCCAGCCTTTTGTATGATCTGTATTAAAAAGTCATACGAGCGCAAGTGCACTGGATATTGGATTTCAGAAGCTGTTTGTATCTTAAAACGACTGTTTTCACTTCAAATCATTGCAAAACCCTGGCTTTAAACTCTTGAAACAATATAAGATAATCTTAACACGATCAATGAGCAAATCAAATTTTCTGCACGTGGTAAACATGACGTGTGCGTTAGTAGTGGAGCATTTACCTGGCGAGCATGGCATGGGTTTCACTTGATTCGTGCAGAAATATCGAGCGGGACATGGATCACATTCAGCAGACTGAGAATGGTTCATGTAGTAACCTGGTTCACATGGCTTTGGTAGACTGCTGCCTGATGGACAGTAGTGGCCAACTGTGCACTCGTTACCTATCATAAATAAAACCTCTGTCACATCGAGGACATAGCCGGGTACACGTCTTTGATATTGTTTCTATACTAAGGATGAGTATCACTATCGCACGAAAGCGACTGTTTTAATCTTCAGTAATTGTTAGACTAATATGCGTAATTTCAAAGCTTTTTAAGTACTCTTAAAACGATTTTCTGACAGAAAACATTCCATTTTAAATTCTCAGAATTTTTGTATTTGAAGGCAGTAATTACAGTGATAATAAAATTATATAATGTACATTTAATATACTGTATATTCGTGTATTTATTTTGAACAAACCTGTCTTGCCGTCCACTGGTTTTGGGTTGGTAGCATTTCCTTCGCAGTAAAATCCAGCAGAGCAATTCCCCGTTGTGGCATTGAGCCCCGGTTGTTCACAATACTGCCCTGGTGTACACGGCTTGCATTCCGATGACGACCTCAAACCTCGAACAGGGGAAAATGTCCCAGTAGGACATAGTCTTTCTACCACAGTACCAGCTGGACAGTAGTGCCTTAAAATAATGAAACGTTGAAAGTAAACTTCATTATGCGAAACAGAGTGAAGTGTATTGTGTATTTATCAAAAATGTTAACAATTGCAACGTTCAACAGAATTTATAAAAAAACACATATTGCTTTGAGCGTTTTCTAAACTCTTTAGCGCTGAAAATACTAACAGAAACCTTTTTGCGAGCAAAGAAGAGTTGTTTCCGCATTAAAATAAAAGTAGAAACTTTTAACACAATTCACTCGACTGAATTTGCACACATTATGTACATGCAATAATTCAAATATTTACTTGACTTGCCCGCATTCCCTACAAAAACCTACCCTGGAGAACATTTATCACCAGTGTCACCATCAGTTGGTGCTTTTTCTCTTGCGCCCTTGATACACCAATATCCTGCTTCACAATAACCATCCCAAATCTTGTTCGATTTCCCAGAACAATATTTTCCTGAAGGGCATGGAGTACATTCGTCACTGCTTTTTAAGTGCGTCCTGTTACCATACGTACCTAAAATATAAAATATATCAACATTAAAAGTATATGGAAATAAATTCCTGTTGTTATCCGTAGTTATTTTTTTCGTGACATGCTCGGCTCCCGAAATATTTAAGGACAAATGACACTAGCCGTCCGCTATCTTTTTTTACAATTAAGAATATTTTAATGACGTAAGAACAGGGTAGACCAAAAGAATTTTACCCTGATGTGACGTCACGAATTTTTTTTTGAATACCCAAGATGGCGGATGACTAGTGTCTTTGCCCTTCAATATTTCAGAAACTAAGCATTTCATAAAAAATTTAACTACTGATATAAAAAGTTACTTCAAATTAGATTCTTATTGATAAACCAAAATAAAAAATAATGTATTCTCTACGAAACCTATGAACAGAGTATAAAATGGCAGTCTTCTAATTGCCACATGCTCCATTGATAATGGTTAAAAAAAAATACTACGCGCAATCATTTTAAATTTTTTTGGGATAGAATTTCTGTACAAGATCCTTACAAAATCCTTGTATAAGTTTATAGAAACGTTATTTTTATTAATTATACATGTTTATATTTTAAAATTCACACTGAAAATTAGTTGGTTTCACAACCAACTATTTCATTAATTGGTTTCACGACCAACCATTTATCCCAATGACCTTTAATATACATTCTGCCTTTGACATTCGGAACTTTAGTGATATTTAGTTCAGTGTTTGGACATTTGACATTTCTTTTCGTTAAATATTTAGGACTTCCTTCATTCAATGGGGGAAATCATGCCTCATACACCTGGGAGTCGGGTTTTAAGGGAACTCGTACTTGAATACACCAAATCTCACGCACTTGGACTCGTACACACTAAGGCTCAAAAATGGTATATATAAATAGATACCAACCATTCGGACATCCATAAGTCCAAAACTCTGCCGTACCATTGGGACAATAATATCCACGAGGACACGATACAGGTAGTTGAACACCATGTATACATTGAGTAACATTAAGTATCGTAGCATCACAATAAAATCCAGCCGGACACTCTTTACAATTCCATTGACCATATTCATCTTGATAACTGCCTGACTTACACGGGCGTTCACTAATACTACCATTGGGACAATAATGACCAGGTGTACATCTAAACCTTGCTGGTTTCTTCGACGATTGCCCCGAGGGACAATAATAACCAGGGTCACATTTTCCTGTAGGAGATGATAAACCTCGTGTTTCACAGTAATTTCCTTCAGTGCAGAGCTCGCAGTCGCTACTGTTCTGATTTTGTAATGAATTGGAAAATGTCCCAGCCGGGCATTTTATTGGGTCTGATGTTCCGATCGGGCAATAATGACCACGGGGACAAACATTGCCAGTGATATTATCGTGTGGATTTGAGATTTTCGCACCAGCCAAACAGTAGTAACCCACATCGCATGGACCAGTGACGTTAGATAAGCCAGATGTTTTACAGAAATGACCTAAGAATAACATTACAGCAAATTAATTAACTTTGATTGTGTTCTACTTTGAATACATAACCAGCAGACCAGCGCCAATGATCTCTCTTTAATGGACAGTTTTTTACCAAATACAATTAGATGGAAGCTTTGAAACGACAGTGCAATGCAACAAGGTACTGATTATATATGCAATTAACCTCTGGAGTTGTGTCCAACCTCTAGTTGGCCATTAACCTCTATACAGTATAAAAACACACACTACTCGCTGACCAAACTGAGAGTGTTGGTTTAATCTACCTCTGCAAAACCCAGCTGCCTGACTATGACTTAGAATAGGTCTTAACTCAAGCACATATTTCTAGTGCAACAATCAAACACAAGTTAGGTGATGCAAAACTGGACCAAGACAAGAATGCAAATAGTAATCATGAAAATCACTCAACAAGTACCTTTTTTGCATGGTTCTGGTTGCGATGAACCAGAAGGACAGTATTCTCCAGGTTGACACATTCCACCGGTTGTTGTATTTGAACAGAAACAAGAAGTGGTATTAGGTAAACAACTACCCAAATGCACAGGTTGTGATGACGATGCACCGCCGAGGCAATACCAACCACCACTGCAATCACCGCTAGGTTCTTTTCTACCAGCTTTACTACAAAATTTTCCTGGTGGGCATAACTCGCAATCGCTAAAAAACAAATGTACATGCAGTTTATTTACGAAAAACTATTATTTCAGACTCTTCTTCCACAAATACTTTGGGATAGTTTTACTATATCTGTGTATGCTGGGACAAGTATTCACCAGGCTAATTCTAATTCCCTTCAGAAATGAACTCAGAGACAAATGTTCTTGTTCGGGTAATACGGGTGATTAAGATTGCCAGGCAAAATAAAGCCAATGGACAAAATGTAATAAACGGCAACGTCCGATGGTTAAACGACTTCAATGTCTTACGATAAATCCGCTGGTATATCTTTCGTCTCTAATAAAAACCATAACTTCCGAAATTATTTATCTTCCCTTAAGAATGAAGTTGAGACTAAATTATAAAGTACACCGAATATATTGACTGGATCACTAGAAAGAATACATTACTGCATGATCGAAATTAATTTATCGGACTTACTTGACATCCACACTACGTGACTTGTTATTGAAATACCCCTGTGGACACGGGAATTGCTCTGCATACTTTGTCCCTTCCGGACAATAATATCCTGGCGGGCATGGTTTATCACATTGTGATGAGTTACCATCACAATAGTACCCCACACAACAAGACTGACAAACTGACTGACCAGTTTGGTTTGTAAACGTTCCAGGTTCACAACCCTTAGGATGTCCCGTGCCTTCTAGACAATAACTTCCTTTAGGACATGGTCCTCCAGTATCATCACTACCATCAGGATTTTTCACTTTAGCTCCACGCAAACAATAAAAACCTTTTTCACAAAGTGTAGTGTAGCCCGTCAAACCAGTGTGACCACAATAATATCCAAACGGACATTTTTCACAATCATCAGGAGAACTCAGTCTTGTTTTATTGGAATAGTATCCCAAAGGGCAAGGTAATGGCGATGTTGTATTCTTCGGACAATAGTTTCCAGCTGTACATGGACCAGCTTGCCCGGATGAGCTAAGTTCTGGATTTGGAACATTTGATCCTTCAGTACAGTAATAACCAGGGTCACATGGTCCAGATACACTAGTGGCGTTAGGAGATTCACAGTACATACCCCCATCACACTGCCGACATTCTATTACAGAAAGCAATTCTTTTCCAGTATGAAAGTGCAAGTGACATTGAAACACAGTTACATGGGTCGGTAAGAGATAATAACAATTTGCATGTTCAATCAAATATAAAGCAACATATTTAGCCAAAAATGGGAACATTTTCCGTGCGCAATACAATTACAAAAGTTATACTTCTCAAACTTTTTAGCATTTCAAATATTGCAATTTCCATTACGTTCTTTCCGGTGATTCTCATTTTGTTGCCTAAATAAGTATCTAGTGTAACATGCATATTGTCCACTACTCTAGCTCCAAATATGATATTCTGCCTCAAAACAACGCCCTAAAAGATATTCAGAGTGGAGTTACACCAAGTTTTCAAAGTATAAAGCATATTGATAGTCTACGCGTTGTTCTACCAGTGTCAAAACGTTGAATTTCTGTACCGCTTAGCTGGTGAAATATGCTATTTCTTCACGTTCTTATCTTATTTTTATAATTGTTGCATAAGTGTTGGTCTGAAACATAATTTCCAACCATTTCAACCTACCAGATTCATTTTTCAGGCCAAGGGAAGTGCTATACGTTCCTTGAGGACAGGGTTTCCAGTCATAACCAGTTCCGTTTTCACAATAAAAACCAGCAGGACATGAAGCAGGATTTTGACTCTTGTCTCCAACACAATAGAAACCTTCGGGACATTGCTGACATTTTTCTTGTAGTTCTTCCTTGTTGAACGTTCCATCCTATTTTGAATAAAGATACAAGGAGTAATTTACGTGACAGTTGTCTATTGTATATTGTATACGTATTGCTTAAAAAATCGTAAACAAACAACTTAACAACCATGCAGAATCGCAGTGGTAACAAACTTGTTTATATCATCTACTTATAATTAATATAGCATTGGTTGATATAACTCTATGTCAACACGAAAAATTTACCGTCTCTCTTGTTTGGCAGTGATTTTATATTTTTTGTGCAATATTTTAAATAAAACATAAAATTTTCCCATATTAAGTTACAGTTATATCAATACTTGTAAAAATTGAAAAAACTCCGCCCGGTGGGCGTCGTGTTTCCACAGAATTTCTCGTTTTTCAAATTTCCAGTGGTGTTGATATACAGCTATTTCAATTAAGGTTGCTGGGAACGCGAAAGCTTGCTGGGAATCGCTAATAATCACAATATATCTTCTTTTCTAGAACTTTTGCAACTCAGTCCCTTGTCGAGATATTCTGCATTGTTGGATATGCAAATAATACGTGTGACATCACACTGCATAATGATTTTTGGAAAAGCTTCACTTATTTTGAAGTAGTCAAACTATTGAACATAAATAAGGAAGCCCAGTGATTAATCATAGCTTATGCACATACAAATGCAGTTTCTGTTACCTTCTATTATTATATGCTACAAAATAAGCAATCTCAGAGACACTCATAATGCAGTGTCATGTCACACGGTGTATATTTGCATATCAAATAAAGTTGAATATCTCGAGAAAAAAAAACAGTTACAAAAATTATAGAAAAAAGTTATACAGTAAATTTCTTTCCAATGCAATCAAAAAAATACTTGACAAAATTTTGTTTTTGATTCCTAGCAAGCCTTTCCGTACGTATTTGAGACAACCTTAATAAACTAAATATTAACTAAAAGTTATTTAAAAAGATGCAGGTTTTTATAAGTAAATACATCACTTATACATCCGTTGTTCTCCTTTACTTAAAACATAGTTACTACACTACGGTATGGTAGAGCAGTAAATGGAACTTACATCACAAGGAAAAGGCTCAGGCGATCCTTCAGGACAGTAATTACCAGGTGTACATGCACCTCCAGGGGGAGTTGCCATATCTGATCCTTCACTACAATAATACTTTGCAGAACACTTGCCGTAAGGCTTCACCAGTCCTGGACGATCACAATACATTCCTGCTGTACAAGGCAAACACTCGTTCTTCTTTTTAAGACCAGTTATATTAGAAAATGTACCAGGAGGGCAATTTTCTGGCGATTCTGTTCCCTCAACGCAGTATTTCCCTGCTGGACAAGCGCGGCCAGTCCGGTTATCCGTTGGTGTTTTACTCCAGCTGCCTCCAATGCAGTAATATCCTGCCAAACAATCTCCACTGACTGTATCTGAAGATCCTATCAAGCGAGAGTATTAAATAAATTAAGAACAGCGATCACAGCATATTCCATTTGCCGACTACCATAAATTCAAAAGTTTCCGAAGTTTAAAGAAAGACTGGTGCCGAATCCTCTAAAATGTCATGGTGGGACCGTCCCTAAATTCCACCCACAATGCCACTCGAAACAAGTTCAGCAACAGTCTTTCTATAAACACTATTGTATATTAACATAAACTCCGACTCATGAAAACTCAATGTTTTATCAAGGCGGCCATAAGTGAGAGGCCATATTTTCATTCTTTACATTTGAACCCAGCGGGTCGCTACGTCGTTACGTACTATTTAAAACACTAGTAGGAAATGTTTTATCCTATATACTATTTTCACTAAATCCCGCAATGCTGTGCGTGTGCATTGTTTAAGGTACAAAAACCCGCCAAAATATTAAAAAATGCCATCGCTTTGGAGCTATAAAAAACTCTTAACTCTTCTTTTTTTAAAGCCTTGAGCTTTTTATACCTCCAAAGCGACGATATTTTGTTTGATTCTGACAGGATTTGGTACCTCAAACAATACGTACGCACAGCATGATGGGATTTAGTCAAAATAGTGAATATAACTGCTTTATATTTGTACTGCGAGTGTTGAAGACAGTTAAAAGACGAATAATTTTAAAAGTTTATGACACACATTGAAATCAACATTGTTTTAGACTAGAATTTAAAACTAAAGCTTGGGTAAAGCAGCATACGTCATGACATGGAACCAACGACCAGATATCTATATTTTTGTTCGCGAATTATTAGCAGTGCAAAAACCTTAAGACGTTTTTAGCAAAGGTTTGGAAGATAGAAGTCAAGATCACTAATTTTATTTATAGTTAATTTCTTTCAAATTTCTGGTAACATAAATTTCCATAATATCAATGTGCTTTCCAAAACACTTGTGAGGGTACGTAAAGACTTAACTAAAGCGCTTCCTTCTTTGGATTGCAAACACACTCATATGAATGGTTCAATTTCTTCTTTAACAAAGTAGGCTGCGACTAAACTAAGTACAGTGGTTAAAAAGTAATGGAGAATTATCGGAAATGTGCCGTTTAAGTCGGTTTCCACTAGGCGAATTTGTTCGCGCGACGAGGGGTGAAAAGAAAAATTGAGCAATGCGATTGGATAGGGAAAAGCGATATTTTTCTTTAGCCATTGGCTTTGCTGAATTCTGAATTCCGATGCGAACAAATTCGTCTAGAGGAAGATCGGCTATAGTTAAGTCACGACTTTTTTTTTGGTAAAAATTCCCATACTGGAATTGTTTTATCAGTACCAGAAGCCGAAAACAGAAGACATTAATGAAAGGGCACAACCCCGCTAACAACAGTACATCAAACAATTTGTACACAGTAATCTTGTTATTCCATTTACCTTCACAATACTTTCCAGGCGGACACTGTAAACATTGGTCAGGACTAGTAAGTTGTGAATCATTACCATATGTTCCATTAGGACAACCGTATTGTGTAGCATATTCCGTTCCATTGGGACAGTAGTATCCTTGTGGACACAGATAGGAAGAAAAATCTTCGAGATTATCGTTAAAGTCACAGTAATAGCCACTAGGGCATTTTTTACAGTCACTTTGTTGGCTTTCATCTTGGTAACTTCCCGCGGGACATTTGGCTGGTTTAGGACTTCCCTCCTCACAGTAATGACCGGGGATGCAGTCCAATGCAGTTTTAGAATATTGACCAGCGGGGCAATAAAATCCGGCGGAACAAGGTCCATTCACAGCACTTAAACCTTCTTCCTTGCAATATGAGCCAGCAGTGCAATTCTGACACTGATCTTCCCTATAATTCCCAGTACTGTTTGAAAATGTACCACGTTTGCACTTGATAGGATCCGACGTCCCCCTGGGGCAATATCTTCCAATCGGACAAATATCTCCTGTCTCACCATCATCAGGCTTGGATTTCCACGCTCCTTGTTTGCAATAATATCCAGGGTCACACGAACTCGTCACATTAGCATTTCGAGTCCCAGCACAGTAGTTTCCACCAGTACAGAGTATTGGCGAAATACTACCTTCAGGGCAAAAATGTCCGGGTGGGCATTCGCCACCAGTAGCATTACGAGGACACACACAATCGCCAGAAGTGTAGTTATCTAGGTCCATTGGTTTGTCAAGATATGCTCCACCAACACAATACCAGCCTGCCGCACATTTTGCCGTTGGCTTTCTCAAACCTGCGTTTTCACAGTAATACCCAGCTGTACAAGGAATGCAATCCGATGTATTCTGAGCCATTGTTCTGTTATTGAAAAATCCTTTTGGACATTTAAACTGAAATTGCTCCTTAGTTCCGTCTGGACAATAATGCCCCATTGGACATGGATAGGATTTAAAATCTGTAGAGTTCTCCGGACAATAATAGCCCCGCATGCATTCAAAACAATTCTCTTCCCCAGAGTTAGGATTGTATGTTCCTGCCCGGCATCCTTTAGGAAATGAGGTTCCATTCTTACAGAAATGCCCTCTTGGACATGGCCCTCCAGTTGACGTCACATTCGCAGGATTCGGTGAAGAAGAACCACGGAGACAATAAAAGCCTGCCTGACACTCGCCTAAAAGATACATTTAATACAATTTTCTGCAGTTGAAGTGATTATATTGATTCAAGTTTGGTTTGTAGAAATATCAATACATACATTTTGGCAGTCCCAATAAATTACTGCCGCCAAGTTATGGTACATTAACCGATCGCCATTGGAGCTTTTTAAAATTGAGATAGAGCTTTAATTACATCCCCTGTTCACAATCTGTATTCAAAGTGGCGATCTTGATTTCATGTGTTGAGGCAGCGTACCGTAAATTTTGTCTTTAAGACAGCTCGAAAGAAAGTACAAACCACAGTTTCGAGCATTAAGTCATAAAATGTGGTGAATGCATTTTAATTAAATCAAGGCAAATATTCTTTATTGATATTTTGTGTACATTCTGTTAAATCCTTTCAACAAGGAGAATCGTTTTTCCTGTGGGACATTAAGTGATCATTAGTCAGTCTCAAACTACCCATTTGGCACCAAATTATGGAGCATCTCGAAATGACCACTTGCGCTAAAATTGTTGCTATGCGAGAATAAATATAATGTTATTTCGGGTAAATAATATTAAATTTAAACTTAAATCTATATAACATCACAATAAATTCCTTCTCTTTATTAACGCTTCATAGTAATAATTACCCAAAAACATAAGGCAAAAATACAATATTTTAATGAAAAGACTGTTTTTACATGCGTCTGTAAAAAAAAATGCAAGTACCTGATGGAGAGGTCATGTTTTTTTCACCACAGTACTTTCCAAACGAACATAACTGACATTGAGAAGAGTTCTTTAAGCCTTTCACATTAGAAAACGTACCAGCAGGACAACCTATAGGATCTCCAGTTCCGTCAGGGCAGTACATTCCTTCTGGACACAAACCACCCACACCTACAAATAAAAATATTTATTTATTTGGATTGATTTATTTTAAACTTTATTTTACACATATATTTACATATGTTGTATCTGTTTTGATTGAGCATTATCGTGCACATAAACATGGCAATATGCAACCTTAAGATAACTAAATTATATACAAGACATGACAAATAAATTAGAAATGTGCCGGTTAAACCATCAATAACGTATTTCTGAAAATTTGTACATTTTTGCAAGTGTTTATTCTTTAAAATGTACTTTCAATACGTGCTAATAAGTATTGTAAACAAAGGTCTACGACGCGACCGTGTCAACGTGGTACCGGTTGTAAAAATTTTAACACAAGAATGGATACGGTGTCTCCACAACGCTGAAATAATGTTGCCAAGTCGCATTAACAACGTGAGAACGAAAACTTTGTTCAGTTTGTTGATAATACTCCTGGGAACGGAAATTTCTCGAAGTCATCGTGTTGCATTTGGTATCACTCCAGATGTCCTAAAAGTCTTAAAAGATTTGTTTGAAAGCGTAAATTACCAAATACCTATTCTTCTGATGAAATTGTGACCTAGTAGATCTTAAGCTATTTATTCCATACTCAGTTATACCTGACGTAGAAAGATGCGCCAGACAAAACAGGTCTTTTGAAGATAGAAATTTGGAACTATACACATCCTCTACCGAATCTGGCTTGATGTAGAACGCATAATTTTTTACTTTTACTTTACTTTCATCTTCAACTCATCATATATACATTAAACGAGTTATATGTATAAATCCTGATAATTACTCAGGGCTAGATTACTTCCTTTATTACTCCCTTCCTTTACAGAATGCAATTACAATATCACCACCAGGAATCCGGTTTGGTGTAAAACATTATAATTATTTGAAGGGTTTCAATGCAGGTTGAAACATATTTTACTATTTTTTCGTTCTAACAAAAAGTTCAAATACTTTTGTCTGACGTCTGTTCTTGATAATGGTTTGGTTTCCATTGAGGAGACCGAAACGTTAGAAAAAAAGTATTTCAACCTTTTGTTAATATGGAACAACAAATATAAATAATAAAATTATAATTCTTATTCTTGCTATAAATATGATGGCCCAACATATAACTTTTACCAAAGCCATAAAACCAGTTAAAATTTTAATAATTTATTTATATTTTTACTGGTTTTATGGCTTTGCTAAAAGTTATATGCTGGCCATCATATTTATAGCAAGAATTCGTTTTCCGCCTGGCAAATCTCTAGCCACGATACTGATTATAATTCTTACTCGAAATTTTCAACTTCAATGATATTTACCTCCTCAAATCCTGACATTTACCTACTCCTTATTCAATGTTAGATTACTATATCGTCATGCAGCCACTGCCTTGCTTTAAAATAAATATACTAACCAGTGAAATTTGCACTTGGTGTAGGAGTGTTGACACCACTTTGGCAGAAATAGCCAGCATGACATAAACCACTTCCAGATCCAACTTTCTCTACTACTCCGTGATCACGACAATAATGACCAGAAGGACATTGCTTACACTGATCTTTGCGACCCACACCAGTCTTAAGGGTAAAAATGAATTATAACAATTTCAGTCACAATTAACTAAAACATTATGCTGCCATTAGCCGTGGAAATTGCCGCCATTAACACATTATGTTGTTCCTCATATTGATGTCGGAATTGCTATCGATGTTTATGCTGCTATTGGTTTTAATGCAGATGTTAACTTTGATGTTAATATGAACTCAATGTCTTTTTGATCCTTATTCTTATTGTTATTGTCATTCTCATTCTCATTGCCATTGTTACTCTTATCGTTGTTATTGTCGCTGCTGTTGCCGTTACAGTTACTGCCGTTTCAACTACTGCTGCCATTACTGCTGCTTATGCCAGCTCTCCACTACTTACTACTTTATAAAACAATTTGTGGAAACACTATGTTAATTTTAATTGATTTTATTTTAAATCTGATCTTTCGGCCCGTTTGACTCAGGCCATCATCAGAGATAGTTAAAACAGTTAAAACGTACGCGCGATATGCAAACGTCAATTGATTTAAATGAGCGCGCGCTTATAAATTTAGTGTTAATACTAAGAAAAATTATCTAATTTCCATAAAACAGCTAGTCAAATAGACATGTCCAAGTGTCGTGCAGAGGTTTCCCATCTTGCGGGATTGTTTTGTTTTTATAAATCTCAACTGATTCACGAATTTGCCTAGCATAGAAACTTCTCACTGGCACCAAAAGTTCCGAATCGTCCCACTCAATCGGGCGCATGGTCGTTTTCTCATCCTTGCTTCGCCAGAGCAGATTTATTGAGCTGGTATTTGAGGCAACAATATTTGTGTTCTTTCAGCCTTACTTTTAAATTACGGCCTGTCTCACTGTGGTAGATTACTCTATGGTAGGTTACATATATGTGATCTCCACTACTTATTTGTTTCCAGCAACAAGTGTTAAACTATAGGTATAGTCTCTGATCGTATAAACAGTAGTAGTATAGAGAGTGGGGGTTCTGGCGCGGGCGGTGCGGGCGGTGCACTTAGCACCGCCCATGACGTCATCATTTCTTAATTTATTCCGACTCGCGTTAATTTATGTAAGCTTGTTTGATATTCTCGAACGGCTGCTGTTTGTTTATCTGCAATTTGTGTTCATTTCTGCCCATTTTGCTTATAACAACTGCAGTTATTTCTCGCAACTTCGCTGGGTATTGTTTGTGTGTATAGTTTGTGTTTGCAGTGTTCATGTATTTCGTACTAATCGCCGTTTATTCATGTTGCTTAAGGTGGCTATGCCTTTTAATTAGTTGATTTCAATAATAAGATTCGAAATGTGTTGTTATTGCACAATGATGGTGCAATTGTGAATAAATTAGTGTATCTTAGCAACTGCACAGGAAGGATCAGGCACGCTTTGCGAATGTAGAGCAGATGATACATTTGACCCATGATTTGGGTCATTTTCATGAATCAAAAGGGCGAAAAAAGGGGGCATGACGAATACGGAATCGTACTGATTTTGGAGCAAAATATTAGAGTTTTTCTTGGTTTGCATAAATTAACACATGGATTAACGTTTGGAATAATTCATTTTTGTAAGTATTACGGACAGTAGAGCTATATGTTGTTAGCCTCGTACAAGTTTATGCGGTGAGCAGATGAGCACCTGCTCATGACTGCTCATGAGCACATGCTCATGCGCTCATAGGTCCCGATGTTGCCCGCCGGGTTAGTATAGCTATATTTTATTTGTCTCATACAATTTTACGCGATGAGCAGAAGAGCAGGTACTCATAACTGCTCATGAGCACATGCTCATACGCTCATAAGGCCGGATGTGGCCAACAGTTATAACCCTCCCACATATTAAAATAATACCAAACTCGGATATGTATATATAATTTTATTGAGAACAATATGACAAATATTTATGTAGTGATTAATCTTCTTCATCATCACTGTCCTCAGTAAAACTGTAGTCTCTTAAACGTCTTTTAATTAGAAATTTTCTCTTATTGACAGCTGCTTCCATAGCCTCTTCTGGATCAAAATCATGATCGTTCACGAGCGCATTCTTTGTTTGCATTATTTTCTTATGCACCGCATCTTTCTTTAGTTGTTGTATCCATTGGAGACGCTGAAAATAGATACTTGCAAGTTTCTTTTGAAGCTTAGACAGAATATCGGAGTAAGCTTTCTGGTCAGCGGATTGCTTATCCAGACCACTTTCTATATAATTCATCTTCATTTCTTCAAAAGCCGCCTTATGCTTTTGCATCGCTTCTTCTACCATAGGCATCCAAGGATCCTTTTCTTCCTCTCCTTCTTCCTCCTCAGTGCTCATGAGCACATGCTCATACACTCACAGGTCCCGATGTGGCCCGCCGGGTTAGTATAGCTATATTTTGTTAGTCTTGTATAATTTTACGCGATGAGCAGATGAGCAGGTGCTCATAACTGCTCATGGGCACATGCTCATACGCTCATAAAAATACAGTGCTGCTCAATGACAAGGCATTTCTACACAGTCAGTTCTAGCGGAATGAGCTGTAAATTTTGCGGTAAAGCATTTAATCGTGGTTTCAATCTACTTCGACACGAAAACGAGTATTGTCCGCTGAAAAGCGAAGAGAGAGAAAAGTCAGAAACAGAAAGTCACACAATGGACTCTGAAGACGATGCTTCAACAACGTCGACTCAGGGGTCTGAAAGTCCGATGACAACAGACAGTGAGATGGAAACTGAGGAGGAAGAAGGAGAGGAAGAAAAGGATCCTTGGATGCCTATGGTAGAAGAAGCGATGCAAAAGCATAAGGCGGCTTTTGAAGAAATGAAGATGAATTATATAGAAAGTGGTCTGGATAAGCAATCCGCTGACCAGAAAGCTTACTCCGATATTCTGTCTAAGCTTCAAAAGGAACTTGCAAGTATCTATTTTCAGCGTCTCCAATGGATACAACAACTAAAGAAAGATGCGGTGCATAAGAAAATAATGCAAACAAAGAATGCGCTCGTGAACGATCATGATTTTGATCCAGAAGAGGCTATGGAAGCAGCTGTCAATAAGAGAAAATTTCTAATTAAAAGACGTTTAAGAGACTACAGTTTTACTGAGGACAGTGATGATGAAGAAGATTAATCACTACATAAATATTTGTCATATTGTTCTCAATAAAATTATATATACATATCCGAGTTTGGTATTATTTTAATATGTGGGAGGGTTATAACTGTTGGGCCACATCCGGCCTTATGAGCGTATGAGCATGTGCTCATGAGCAGTTATGAGTACCTGCTCTTCTGCTCATCGCGTAAAATTGTATGAGACAAATAAAATATAGCTATACTAACCCGGCGGGCAACATCGGGACCTATGAGCGCATGAGCATGTGCTCATGAGCAGTTATGAGTATCTGCTCATCGCGTAAAATTGTACGAGACTAACAAAATATAGCTATACTAACCTGGCGGGCCACATCGGGACCTATGAGCGTATGAGCATGTGCTCATGAGCAGTCATGAGCAGGTGCTCATCTGCTCACCGCATAAACTTGTACGAGGCTAACAACATATAGCTCTACTGTCCGTAATACTTACAAAAATAAATTATTCCAAACGTTAATCCATGTGTTAATTTATGCAAACCAAGAAACACTCTAATATTTTGCTCCAAAATCAGTACGATTCCGTATTCGTCATGCCCCCTTTTTTCGCCCTTTTGATTCATGAAAATGACCCAAATCATGGGTCAAATGTATCATCTGCTCTACATTCGCAAAGCGTGCCTGATCCTTCCTGTGCAGTTGCTAAGATACACTAATTTATTCACAATTGCACCATCATTGTGCAATAACAACACATTTCGAATCTTATTATTGAAATCAACTAATTAAAAGGCATAGCCACCTTAAGCAACATGAATAAACGGCGATTAGTAAGAAATACATGAACACTGCAAACACAAACTATACACACAAACAATACCCAGCGAAGTTGCGAGAAATAACTGCAGTTGTTACAAGCAAAATGGCCAGAAATGAACACAAATTGCAGATAAACAAACAGCAGCCGTTCGAGAATATCAAACAAGCTTAAATAAATTAACGCGAGTCGGAATAAATTAAGAAATGATGACGTCATGGGCGGTGCTAAGTGCACCGCCCGCACCGCCCGCGCCAGAACCCCCACTCTCTATACTACTAACAGTATTCATTCAGTAAAGTGGCCAATAAACTACTTACTTCAGGAAGCCATGTTCCAGGAGGACATTTTTTCCAATTACCATCGTGGGAACCGCTTGGACAGTAATATCCTTTAGGACACTCTATGCGACTGTCTCCACCATTGCAATACTGCCCCTCCGGACAGATGTAGCACTCCGCAAGACCAGTCACGTTACTATGTAACATAAAAACACAGTATATTACACGATATAGCAATAAAAGTGATATCAGTCTTTCATCTCACTGAATACATAAAACCAGCTGAAAGGTAAAATCAAGTGAATCGATTAACAGGATATACGAATTGATAAGAAAATAATTGATATTTTCTTTTTGCAAGTACATCGAAAGCAATTTCCAACCACTAAAGACTTAAGACCCAAAACCGTTCCACACGATTTAACCAAATTTGGATTTTCACATTCATGACAGCAAAATGACGTCATATTACCATGACAACAAAATTCATATTGACTCGAACCCGCCATTGTTAGGCGTTAGCCAGTAGCACTAATGGCGAGTCTGTGATGAATACAAAACTAACAAAGTGGAATAATCACGCGAACAAAAACAAAATGGCGGCAATTCGTACAGTTTTGAACAAAAAGTTCGCAAAAAGACACAGGAAAAATCACACAAAAACGACCAAAGACCTTGCATGGATTGGAATTACACTTTGGGAAAAGGACGTAAATTTTGTTTCAAGAACAAAGAAAGCTATTTCTTGAAGAATTTAACACACGTGTGCGGGATGTTAATATTTGAAACAAATAATAAAACAATTAGTAAATTCGGTTTGGCATGTGTACCTTCTCAGCCTCGTTACTGTAGTATTATTATTTGCATATGCCAGCCATGGCCGAAGAATAACGCAAGTCGCAATGTAAATACACGTGACTTTAATTCAAAATTCTGTAACTTTTTCACGTAAACGAATAGTACCACATAAAGTAATACTACCAAGATAAACTGTTCGACTGTTCGCAACTTGTGTATCCAAAAACAAATTTCTTTTTACACAGTGTACTAAATCACAGAATGACATGAAGACTGATCAAACCTCAGTTTCCTTTACTAGCCTCAGCCTTCGGCTTCAATTGATAACGACAAAGTTCATAAAGGCTTCATAATTATTTTTACAAAATAAATAATTCATTAATATTCAGAAAAGAAATACATATTTAATCAATATCTGTAAAGCGCATAACGATTTTGCCCTGATTTACCTAAATTTTGAGCTTGATTTTCTAATCAAGTATATTATTCATTTGTTTGAGAATATGGAAGAATATGGGTGATAAAGCATTCACATCCAATCTGTATCTGTTCAACAACCGCTCGCCTTCGGCTCGCGCTTGTAAATCAAATACAGATAGAATGCTCATACATTATCTATCAAATATCATGCTCAACATCGTTTAATAATTGTTGAATAAATCCGCAAAGTCCGACCATATAAAACAGCTCCATACTAAGTAAATTATAATTGCCGTATTAAGTATTTTCGTATAAAGTGTTGGTAAGAAAACAACTAACCCGTAAGTCCCCGGTAAACATTTTCTGGGTCTCGTGCTATTAGTCGGGCAGTAGTGTCCCTTAGTGCATATATCCCCTGTTTTACCATCGTTTGGCGTTGATGATTGGGCACCGCCTTCACAGTACCAGCCAGCGCGACATAAACCATTAGGAGCAATAAGACCTTCTCCATTACAGACACGACCACCATCACATGGCGTACAGTCTTCACAACGTTTTTTCCCGGTATAAGGATTGTATGTTCCATTTCTACAGGGTTTATCATACGGTCTGGGGGTACGTGCAGGGCAGAAATAGCCTGCAGGACAAACACCGCCATAGGAAAAGTTGCCATTAAGCAACCCGTTCGTCCGATTTCCCTAAATGAAAATATAGAGCTAAGACACATATACTTCTATACTTGAAATATGATCTCTAAGATAGTATTACACCATGTGTCTTAAACACCTCTTTCGTAAATTGTTACAGCATAAAGTTTCAGAAAAAATTTCCTTCGTAACAAGATTATTGTAATTATTACTACTACTATTATTCGACGTTCGTGTGCATCCACATTCCGACTCTTACAGAGATTTGCAACTAAATCAGATATACAGACAACAAGAAAATCAAGAAAATGAGAATAAACGGAGAGTTTTGGAAATTGAGCATGGAAAATTATACCCCCCCCCCCGTCTTTGCCACAACTGGTGGCATGAAAGACGAGTCTTTGAGGTGTCACAGTAGACTGGCCGGGCTAAAAGCTAAGAAGATAGCCGAAAGCTACGCCAACACTATATCCCGGATCAGAGCGAAAGTGTCCTAGGCAATTCTACGTTCGGCCATTTTGTGTCTTAAGGTACAACGTCAGGAAGATCACCATTAAACATCACGGAAAATAATCTTAACTTGGACAATATCAGAGCGTTTTTAAATAGATTCTAAATTTGATTTGTTTTTAATTGCAAAAAAAACATGGAACGTCATAATCAAGAAGGTATATGTCACAGAAGATTTGCACTGAAACATTTAGTATTCTAGTGTGTTTTTAGCATGTATAGTTGTAATTAATAAAGCCCTTTTAAGATTAAAATTACTATTATTATCACTATGAGTATTATTATTATTATTAAAATTACCCTTTTAAGCGAGATTTGCAATTGTTTGTACATAAGAAAAATAGTTCAATAAAGTTTCCACTATTATTTCTTTTCACATAGCTAATATAATAGATATATTTAGCCAAATAAATTTAACTACCAAATTTTAGTAGCTAAAAGCAACACAAAATACACATACATCATTTCATCTCTTCGCCTTGAATAAGTCCAGAAATGACCATACGAACAATACTTTCGCTATCCAATAACACTGTCCTTTGCATTTCGCCTACAAGTTTATCAATGTGTTCATCTTTTTGAAGCATCTTTCTAAGTTCAGTTTTTAATCTTTCCATTCCGCCCCAAATTGCACCGTAATATCGTAACCATGGCGTCTCTCTCTCTCGTTTCAAACGCTAATTGTCGATACTTTGTCAACTTTTCCGTCCTCTTCGCATCGATATTTTGTTGCAAGGGCGGGGCAAGCCATGGGAAAGCCATGCACATATCAGGATCTTTCCGTCATTCTTCATTTCCAGTATCAAATCCCGTCTTCTCGAAGTTGTCGTTTCACGCTGATTGAGCTCGAAATCCCACACTAGCTTTGCTTTGTCATTTTCGAGAACAGCTCCCCTGTCCCACCTCGGTTTATACCAAACAACTTCTTGAACAATTAACTCGTGCTCTTTTGGCCATGCTACCGCAAGAATCATCAACGCTCGATTATGCCTGGTAAAGTATTCAGGTATTCACTGTTAGCTAGCTTTTGACAGCCTGGTACTAAGTACTCTACCGTCTCACTGTGTTGGAAGCATACTCTGCAGTTGCCATCATCTATCAATCCCCTTACTTGTTTCCAGTATCTCATCTCCACCATCTGTTCTATCACTACCGTAATCGCTGCTGTTTTCTTTTGATTACGGTTCTGGGATAACCACAAGTGGCATTCCTGTTCTTGATCTCTAAAGACTTTGCTTTCCTGCTCTTTTGATTCATAACTCTCGATTCTTCTGGCTTTTACACCCCTCTTCAATTCGTTTTTCTTCTCCATGCAGCAGCTTTGGTCCCGTCATTTGTTGAGAAAGCCATGTGGCAAGCAACTCTAAGTCTTGTTTCTTGGTATACATGTCTCATGGATTTTATGCCATGTCCACCTCTTGAGGTACAATCTCTCGTCACTTCCTTGTTTCCCAGTATATTGATTGCTCTCATTTCCCCCTCTTAAACACCTGATCCAGCTCCTTCAACTCTCCGTTCTTACATTTACAAAAATTTATTACGCATGCTGCCACTGGAATCACTTTTGCATTGATTGCACGCACCAGATTGACAACATTCACTTCAGTCTTGGTTAGCATGCGCACTCTTTTTGTAACAAACACTTTTTTGGTTTTAATTTCATCGGCTTGCTCTATTTCAAGGAACCTGTACAATTCATTTTCATCTGGATCTATCGAAGACAATCTCTCTTCCATCCCCTGCATCCTTCACCTCGCACTATTTTGCCACGTTCGAATACAACTTCAGCACATTTTGCGACCCCGTGACACGCTACTGTGTCATGACTCGCTTGTACAATAATTTCATTCACATCTTTAAGGGTCTCGTGATTTTCTTGATATTGTTTCAGGTCGTCAACAAACAGGCTGTGTTATCTCGTTTCGTACCTGAACTTTGTAAAGCCTTCTGTCTTAAGTTAACAAGTTTTTTTTAAAGTTGGGAGTCACTGACTGTGTGTCCACGTGGTGGATTTTTACAGTCTGGGTTGGGGTACGGTATTACATGTAGCTTCGATAAATTGTCTAAAAGATTCATAATCTCCCGTCCAAGAAAGCTTCAAATGATTATTAAGATTGCAACTTGTATATCTGGTATCGTAAGTTGATTTACCAGCTTCAGAGAGACAGAGACCTTTATGTTAGAAGAGACTTTGAATTGGATAACATACTGTCAGATGCAGAGCAAATAATTACACGTCTGTTATACATAGTTGAGAGTATAATCCTTATTTAAGGTTACGCCGGCAATAATCGAACAGGAAATTAATATGTTAATAACGTAAAATGTTAGAAAACGTATTATAATAACACTAATACAATATTTTTTATTGGTGACTTTTATGCAAAAATATTGTTTCAGATCAGAGTCACATATTTTCCTCTGTTCTTACCATGCAAATTCACCGATACCAATTCTCGAAATGCCAATTCATTAAGATCGCGAATACATGGCTAATCTTCCTATGTTGCTATTGGTTAGTTAGGTACAGTGAACTGTAATACAACTGGAATGCTAACTCAATACAAAAAGTTCAGTTAATGGCTGAAGCCAAGTTAGTTTTTCTGAGTTTTGAGACGAAATACTTAACGCCAAAGATCGGACCGTGTATCAAATTGAAGCTTTAAAATAGTTGCATTTAATATAAAAAATTCAAGACTTTAGACAAAAAAGAAATGCCTAAAAAATACGAAAACAACTGCAATTTTGAAAAATACGGCAAATTTCCCTTCAAAGTTTAAGGTGTTTGTTTTTCCCCTAAAGCCTCGAAATTTTTACCCCAAATACAACTTTCTAATAGCTTTCATTTGATATACGACCCGTTTTGTCCCGTTTAGTATTTCAACTCAAAACTCAGAAAAACTGAATTAAATTGGCTTCAATTCTCCCCCCCGACTTATCGTTCCAGTTTACTTACAGTTCAATGGTTAGGTAAGAATACAGTCATGTTATGATTCTAAAATATTGCAAGATAGTATATATTTACAATACAATACTTACAGGATTTGGATATGGTGACCCTCCTACACAGTAATATCCTGCATAACAATCAGCTTCAACGTCACTCAATCCCGGCCGGCCACAATATTTACCCGGTTTACAGGAGAGACATGCGTCTTTGGATTCTCTACCTATTTTACGATTGTATGTTCCCTAAGCATAAAAGAAATGCAAAAGATACAGGAGAATATAAGATTTGGAAAACATTTTCCTGCTCCAGAGAAACATGGAACAACAAGATTCAGACTAATTCGAATAAATGTTTCACCTTTTTGTGCGTACGTTAGTGACTTAGTGTAGGGAATGCTGAATTCTCCCCACAAAAAATTTAAAATGTTGCATGAGCTTTCTCACCAGTTCCAGAACACTTGTCGAAAGTTCGAGAAATGTTCGGTAGATATACAACCAATCCCAATATCCTAGGTGTCATCGTTTGCTTTTTATGCCTTTCTGCGGCAGAAAAAGTCACTATCCAAAAAATAGTGCTTTCTCCCTTTCGTGCAACCAGCTCCAGGTTGCATGGCGTATAAGAGAAGGCCAGTTCATGTCTTAACTAGGTTCCAGAGTTGGTAAGAGCTCGAATCTTGAGTTTAGAAGAGTAAGTCACAACGCTCAAGAACTAGAATCTTAATTGCTTACCGCAGAACATGGCGTAGGTTGTGTACTGTTCTCGGGACAATAATGTCCAGATGGACATTGAGGTGGGTTAACAATACCACTTTCATTACAGTAATGCTTGGAAATACAAATTTCACAGTGATCCTGTTTGTCGGACTAGAAAAAATAAATACTTATTTACATAAGTGTAACATCACAATAAAATTTTTAGATAAAATAATTCGAAGACATGCATAAATCGTGAATTCGGGCAGTGTAACCTATAGAAAACAGAAATTAAGGCATCGTTGTACTCCGTCCACGGTCCGGATCACGATTTATGCACGAAGAGGCCCACCAAGGGGTAACACCGAGGCGACATTCTTTATTGAAAAAACAGCGACTAACGTAAAAAAATACAAAATGTGAACGTCACATGAAAGTTGGGTAGTGGAAAACCAACATTTAGCTCTATTTAATAAAAAATGACCAACACAAACTATAAGACTTTTAACCTCTTCAGCGAATTGCTATAAAGTACAACAGCATTTGCATTTGTCTATTTTTTCGCGTGATTCTTCTGTTTTGTTGTCAAATAGTTATCTCAAGTGTACATTTCGAACGACTTTTTACTATTGACACAGTGTAGGGATGAAACAGTAGGGCCACTCAGCAGTGCAACATCTCTCCCTATTTTTATGCAATGACTCGCTAAGATGAAGGCAGAACAGCCAGTTCAGCGTTTCTATTGGTCAAAAAGGGCAATCGAGTGGCCAGAACCCGCATAATGAACATGCGTAATGCCAATGGTCATGCCACAAGAGACACAAACTTCAAAGTTTCTGACTCGAGTGGCCTTCAGTTAATTTCCTATTCTGTGCTATTGGTGATATTCATTACATATTTTACAGATGCGATATCGTTAGGAAAAGCTTGTACCATCTACAAAACGTGCAAATGAAATAAAATAAACATACTGGTTGATATGTTCCAACAGGACATTTCACCATAAAGGCTGATCCCTCTTTAGCATAATGCCCTTCTTTCGCTGCGAACTGGGTGGGACTCGATGAACCATTAGTGCAATAATGTCCTGCTGCACATTTTCCTGTAGGCGTTGGGTTTGTATCTCCTGCGCAGTAAAATCTACAAGAATATTAAGCAAATATTGAATGAGGTCGAGTAGGATATGAGGAATTATTAAATATAACACAAACCGATACCTTAATAATTCCTCATATCCTTCGAGAACCGAATTCAGTAATTGTTTTATTATTTATTTGTATTTATATCGGACTCAGAATAAACGGTTGCCATGTAAACAAGACACAAGCTACTGAAAAAGCCATTTGTACTTTCTCCGCATTTGGCTTAGGCAGTAGAAATAAGTGTGACGTCATGATGTCGAATATGTGTTTTCAACATTCTACCATGATGTTGCAAATCTGAGCAACTACCGAACGGATAAGACAATTTCGTCCACCGCTCTTAACCAATCAAAAATGTTGTACTACTTTCAACAAATAATAAACAAAGAATAATGGGATGGGTGAAAATGTGAATATACTTGGAGTTTTATATGTTACAAGATGCTATTATAACATTGGCATCCATGTTTCAGGGTTGCAAATCATTTTCAGTAGCTTGGCGGTCGAGGTGACTAAGGAAAATAAAATTACAGCGAACAAGTATATTATCCTTCGGTAAAATATCAAAAACTTTTAAGTTGAAAGATCTCCAAAAATTCTCCTATATCTTTTCTTTTTTCGAGCTGAGGTTGTCTGACTAACAAATTACATTTTAAGTAATGCTCCACTGAATGGCAGAAAAACGTCAATGGCGCTCCAAAAATATTTAGGCAATAAAATGATCATTGAAAAACTGAAAGGTGTTCAATGGCCTAATATTGCTGGTGATCGGCAGTGATCTTCAGTGCTAATCGTTTACTCTCTTCTCTTGCTGGTTTGAAAATCCTGCTGTTCATTTTGTTGCTGTTAATTAACAGCCAACACGAATGCTCAGTTTCTTACCCTGCGTCACATGGTTGACAATCTTCTGGTGAACTTGCTCCTTCTGATTTTCTGTATGTTCCTATTGGACACGATTGTGGAGTTTTTGCTCCCTCTGGGCAATATCCACCTGCAGGACAAGGACCTCCAGTAGGACCGTCTGTTGGAGCCTTGGAAACGAAAATGAATAAACGTTGCATGAGCCCGCATGCAGGTCCACTGACAGGCTAATACATGCATGTACAGATAGTGGTACTACAGTGCCGTAGTGAATAAACCTTTAAAACGCGCACGTCAGCATTCAAACTCTCTAAATAAGTTAACACTCTAAATTTCTTTGAAACAGTATCGAGGGCGCATATGAAACTTATGACGGCAATTTTTTATGCCACAAAGGTAATTCCCTCGGTATCAGAACCTAAATAAACAATAATCCATCATCCCTTGCGCGCTCAAGATCACCTTAATTGAATTAGCGGTAATAATTCCGTGTTCTCATTTAAATCTTAATACAAGCCCTAACCCAAACGCTAACCCAAACCCTAATCCTAATCAACGTTTTATTTGCCATGTTTTAACTTTGATAGATTGAAGATTTGATTAGATTTAGGGCTTGGATTAAAATTTAATTTCGCGTACCGAGAACACGGAATTATTACCGAATTAGGTATCAAAGGTTATAATGTCACATGATTATAGATATAATGACGAGATATTATTTTTGTCATCTTTTTATGTTTCCATTCACAAAGTTTACAAATTTCAGAGGAAAAAATTATCCGGTCCGGAAACAGTAAAGATCCGGTCGGATACCGGATAATAGAGGTTCAGATTTCGCTTCCAATACCTCTACCTCTACCGCTACCTTAATCTATCTTTCAGCCAATAAGATGTGCCGGGCCTATCCGATTAACCAATCAAATTGTCTAAAAATCGGGAAAAGGTTGGCAGAAAAAAAGAGGGATAAAACTGTCTGAAAAGTCTCAATTCTCAAAGTATAGAAAGAGAATGAGTATGATCAAGGAAAGGGTCACTTTTTGCAAGCACATATTTAAAGGTGTCGGAAGCATGGTCCATTTTACGATACACTTTCTTATGCATCTTAATGTTTGGCAGTAACAAAATCATGGACGGATCAAGGGGGGAGGAGTTGCATATTCGTCTATGCAGGTTCTGCTGGCTATTGAAATCAACCTTGTAGGTTTCATAAGAAATCCTTCAGGCAAAACCTGAATATATGAATAAGCAAACCCCCAATTAACGTTCTAGATCCGTCCCTGGATAAGGTTTAAAAATGAAGTTTTTTATGCGTTCACTTGCAAAAAATATTCTCATGGACTCTGCAGTATCAGAAAATAAAATATTTTATGCAGTCCCGACTCTTGCAGTTATTTTCAACAAGCTTTTTGTGTTAACTAAACAAACATCACGTACATAAATAATCATGCACGAGCAAACATTTAAAATTACCGATGTGAAAGCTTTTCCCCTGCAATAAAAGCCAGCATCGCACAATCCTGTTGGCTCTCGTAAACCAAATCCTGCACAATATTTTCCTGCAGGACATGGTGCACAATCTATACTTCTTGATACGTGTGTCGAATTGCCATAATAACCATTAGGACAAGCTTGAGGATTTGTTGTACCAGTAGGACAGAAATAGCCCTGCAAAAGATTATAGACATTTATGATGCGCAAGCATCACTTCCGGTGAAATGGCGATCTGTGATTGGTTTAGAAACACTTTCAGCGGTCATTACGGAAACTACCGCCAATTCATTACGGAAAAATACAAAATGGCTGCCAATGAAAGTTGTTTTGATTATGCATACTTTTGACAAATGAAGGGATATGCATTAAAAAAAGTAATACACCAGAAAACTTTGTCAAACTACTTGAAGGTAAGAAACCGTTGCAACCAATCAGTAAACTATGATACCTTTTTACGATTTAAAACTACGAAATAACCCAACACATTTTGAAACAAAACAGTAAAACTAAATGTCATGAGGCAATATGAAAGGATATCTAGACAACGTCTGAGTCGATCGGGGGAATAATACAAGGAAAGTAAGTTTTATTATACAAGTTTAAAGACAATAGAAATTTTGTAACGTATAGACACAAACTTCACGGTGATTGTCTTTGATATCTTTTTCCTTGATCAGTGTTGATTTTTATATGCAAGATGTTAGTAAAAAATGACTTGAAGTCCCAATTCTATATAATAAGCTTTTAATTAACCTCGCTTGCTCGATTTGGTCAGAGAAATATTGGGCTCGGTCTGTACAAAAAAGACCTTGGTGCGATATTTCTCTGCACAGACCTCGCTCGGTTAATAAGAAGTTATTATCACATTGGGATCAAACTTTAACAGCACAGTATATTGATATTGGAAATTGGATCAGATGACAATTGGATTAATGATTACTTATCAGATTAATGATTGCTTATTGTACTTACAACAGGACAGGGTTTGGGCAACGGCAGTCCCTTATCATCACAATAATATCCAGCAGTGCACACTGAACAATCCATTTGAGATATCGCTGAAGAAGCATTACGATAAAAACCAATTGGACAAGGAAAGGAGTTCCTATAAGCAGTTCCAGGCGGACAATAATGGCCAGGTGGACATTCACCTTCCTACAAGTAACGGAAAATATTTTTTATAAAACACGCAAAAACAAAAGCATATCCTGGACTTATGGTAAATACCTTTCAAGAAAAGCCCTGATTAGGCTTACTTAATATTTTCATGAAAATGCCGAAGAAACTAGGTAGAGAAATTTTATGGGAAGGTGCAGTAATCTGGGCTGAACTCGCTTTCTCCCTCTTATGAATATATCACCCTGCAGTCAACAACATTGGCTGCATATGTACATGTAATGTGCATCCACAGTACGCATTCATGAGCTACGATCATATTACAGTCGCGGCAATAGAGCCGTTCCGAAAATATTGGAGCAATTCACTTGCTCTACTTTAGCAGTTCCGCTGATCAAAAAGTTCTTTAAAATGTTCACAGGTTCCTTTTGCACCTTTCTGTGCAAAAATGTACACGCTTCCTTTTTATTGATCATATCGACCAATCAGAATGCTCACGAATAAGATATAGCATTCTGATTGGTCAGTTAACAGGAAGTTATTGTGAATCTTTTGAGGAACTTCTTTTAAATTTTAAGGAATTGATCAGAGGAACTGCTAAACTTGAGTTAATCAAAGTCAAATATTTTCGGAACGCTTCTATTGCCGCGACTGTAAGGCAAAGTTACCGTTATATTAAAATAAGAATTGAAGATGAATTTTCACAGTAAGTGCAAGTTTCCGGGGGGGAGCTGTTGACCTATCTCTGGGGGAGGGGGAATCGCAGCTCCCGACCAGGTTGCAGTTCAGCACTTATCTCAAAGATCAAACATAATATATCCACTTTGCTTTACACATTAAGCCTGGTTTCAATTGGTTGTAAGTGTCGCAGCAAAGTCGTTCTTAACGATGTGATACAGTCTGGATCTATGCTTTCTGTTGTGGGCTGCCTATATTAAGTGTTAATCGTACTCTGTCACATCGATCACTTTTATATATCGACTACAATTACGACTTAATAAAAGGCTTTAGTAAGGAAAAAATCTTAGTAAACGCGCACGAGAGAACTAGCGCGGGAATGCATAATGCATTATCAATATTCACAATATGCAATACTTACGACTTTCTCTAAGCCTTGTCGTTCACAAAAATACCCCATAGTACATTGTTGACAATCACTGACGAGTTTTCGGCCGGTAAAAGAATTAAACGTTCCATTGGGACATTGAACTGGATATGCGTTCTAAATGAAAGAAATGTTCTTCAATACAAGTTTCAGGCATCCTGCAATAAAAAGTACTTTACAATTTGTATTATTTAGGACAGGTGTCTTGCATCTTCCGTCCGCCGCTGGTCGTAAAATCAAGCATACTAGAGCATTTAGTGTAACATTGCCCGGATTTTTGTTATTTCTTGATCGGCAATTAAACTCTAGTCCTGGGGCCAAGTGTTTAAACTTGGGTTAGCGCTAAACCTGGGTTAAAGTTCAACTAGCTATTTTCCTCCTATATTAATTTCTGCATATCCGCTTATTTCAAAACTTCAAAAACAAAAACTACTATCCTGAGAAGATTTCTGAAGAAATATTCATATGAAGAAACAAACTGTCGAGAAGTTACCTCGGAACTTTGAGCTAAGCCAGGGTAAAGCTGAACAAGTAGTCCCAGTACAAAGAAGTAAGCCATTTCTTTATTTTCAATTTACCTCTATGTTTCTAACGATACGTTACTTGAGACACAATTGAAAAAAATAGCACTAGACGACAATTTACGAAAATAAAATACAAATCACAATCCGGAAAAAAGAGAACATCTTGAAAATCTGAGATATCGAGTAAAAAACAAGCCGCAAATTTTATATAAACGGTTATAGGTAATCAAGTCTCTTTGGGGTTAAAAAAAGCAAATTGAAAGGAAGATTATTTCTGTTATGTCTTTGAAAACCTCGGAGTAACATTTATGCTTTGCTTTCTTGCCTATACATGTGTCGCAGTGGCTGCGCAGTCGCATGCGAATAATTAATTTTTGGGCATTTTATCGATTGCTGAGGATTGAACCATACCTCATCTCCTCTCAAACAATAATGGCCTTTCTTGCAAGCATTAGCCACGAGATCTGGTGCACTATCACTCCCAGCTGGGCAATGCATGCCAGCTGGACAGATCATCGTAGCCAACATCACAGCGCGGCTTGTTGCATCATCAGCGCAATAAAATCCTGCTTCACAAGTACTACACACGTATGCTCCAGCTGACTAAAAATATAAAATGAATACAGATCAAATAAGCTATTACTTTTAAACGTTTCAGGGAATATACCTGTACATATATAAAACAACGTAACACGATTACGTCAACGAAACCACACTTATTCTGGAAGCCTTGAGTTTAGGACAAAACAATAGACATGTTTTTGTCGATAAACCAAGAATTAGGCAATAAGTGGGGGGTTAATAGCATGTTAATGGAGAGAGATTTATGTTAATGGAAAAAATATACTACTAAATCAAAACAATTTATTAAAACTTACAGAGTAATTTCCTCTTCTACATTTTTCAGGATAAATAGTTGCTGACCCAGCACACACGTAGCCAGCCAGACATGTTTTACACTCTGATGCAACCTGTGATACAATAAATCAGAAGTAAGATACATAGTTGCGATGTAGTCATGGGCTACCATTTTCACTTATTTACTTTACTTAATTTATATGGTTGATCTCCACAACTTCAAAACCTTTTTAAAGATGCTTGATGTGT
The DNA here is from genome assembly GCA_963855995.1 of Muricea muricata. Taxonomy (NCBI): domain Eukaryota; kingdom Metazoa; phylum Cnidaria; class Anthozoa; order Malacalcyonacea; family Plexauridae; genus Muricea; species Muricea muricata. The sequence goes on along the minus strand of OY979718.1, from coordinate 14,636,674 downwards.
ATGTTTGGTGTTAAGCTAGACCCTTAGAGCATGAAACTAGGACTCTTCTAACTTATCGCTGCGTCAATCAGACAAAAAGTTGCGTAAAATAATCTCTTCTTAATTGAATTAATGATATCAAGGCAAAACTTGATAATATTTCTTTACCTTAGCTTTCTTTTCATCAAAATACGATCCTCGTGGACATTCCTTGGGAACAGACGTACCACGTGGGCAGTAGTGACCTTCTAGGCAGTCTTCACACGCCTCCCGTCGCACATTACCAGTACGATTTGAAAATGTTCCCGCAGGACAAGGAAACTCCGTCCCATAACGTGTGCCTAGAGAGTGATAAAAAATATGTATAGAACCATGCATTTTCTAGTACTGTGTCACCTCCAGACGAACAAGAGAATAGTACAGCCACTTCTTATTCAGTGTGTGATCGCTTATTTAGAAATACAAAATATATCTGATAATTATTATATTTTAGTGCAGACGATTAATTTCTAATGGAGTAAATACTGATAATAATTTGAAATTTGCAAAACATTTCCGCCACTGAACTTCTTACTTGTAAAATTGTATGAAAAGTGACTAAAGTTAAACATGGTTAGTGGAAAAACGGCCACCAATCAAAACCACGTATTTTGTACTGAATCGCTACTTAATCGCAAAAAAGATTAATAGTTGAAACTGAGAGCATAAATTGATTAGGAGTTTTATACAACTGGCCCAATGTATTTAGGTACACGTGCATGTTCCCAATCTCGAACAGTAACTAGAAATTCCGATATAGAAAATCAGTGTCATGCTCAAATTCAATTGTTTCATAAACAGTCAGCTGAAGTGTTGTCGGTCAATGTACTCATAATAATACAGTATAAGGCGAGGTGGCTTGCTCTTAATTTAGCCAGTCTGGTTCATGTAACCGACTCAAAACGTTTTGAGGAGAGGCCTTTTCGCAACAATGTCCCGGTTAATTTTTATATTCCATGACAAAGCTAGTTGTTTTATTGAGTCTGTGTACGCTTTGAGGGACACTACCAGCCTCTAAAGAGATTTTGTGAACTTTTTTAAGCGATGTTCGTAGGGAAAAGTTCGGAGGAATGGGGATTTCTTACCCTTCGGACAGTAGTGTCCAGCTTCACAAAGATTACTTGGTTTATCACTTCCTTCAAGACAGTACCAACCCTTCGGACATTGATAACAATCTTCTTGTTTCTCAAGATTTGTCAAGTTTCCCCAAGAACCAGCTGTACACGGATACTGAGTAGGTTTTCTGGTACCCATCGGACAATAATGACCTACACAAAAAAAATTCATTGATGCCTTACTCAAATTAAGCTAATTTAAAGTAAACTATCTTTATCGATAACGGATAGTTCGAACGGATGGCTTAAATTCACTTGCCTAAAATGTTGTCGAAAAAATTACCTATTATTTCTGGTTTAGCAATCTGACCAATGGTGGTCCTAATGTAACAACACCGAAAACACGTATAACCACGCAATTACCCTTCGTAAAATCTCTTTGCAATCCAACACTATGAATAAAGAAACCACTGGAAAGAAGTGACATAAAAGAATTTGTGATTTCTAATAATCTATAGTGTAAACTATGAAAAATCTGTAGTATTTCTTTCACACTGTGTATTTGCCAATTTCAATTGATATGGATTTAGGCAGAACCATAAATCTGCCGGGCATTTTTCCATGGTATGGAATCCGTTCTACTTTCAATAAAGGTCTTAAAGTGCTTATGAAACGAAATTTTCTGCGACAATTTTCTTATTGCATTAGAAAGATCAGTTAAAATCACTGTATAACTTTTTTGATAGAATTTTTGTAACTGCCTTACTTTTCGAGATATTCAATTTTATTTGATTTGAAAATTACCTAACCAGTGACGTTATACTGCATAATGAGCGACTGTTAGATTGCTTATTTTGTAGCATGTAACAGTGGAAAATAACTAAAACTACACTTAAATGTGTGTAAGCTATGTTTAACATCCAGACCTGGGTATTTAGGTGCTATATCTTGAGTACTTTTTAAATTAATTCAGCTTTTTTGAAAAGTGATTATGCAGTATGACGTCACTGGTTAGGTAATTTTCAAATCAAATAAAACTGAATATCTCGAAAAGTAAGGCAGTTACAAAAATTCTATCAAAGAAGTTATACAGTGATTTTAACTGATCTTTCCAATGCAATAAGAAAATTGTTGGAGAAAATTTCGTTTCATAAGCACTTTAACAACTTCCATTCTATAGATTTTATTTTTCCATTGAGGAATTGACGCCAGTAGCACAAGGGATGTTTACAAAATTTATACAGGTAACGAAGTTAATATAGTACATACAATATACAGATACTGTATATTGAACATAGCAAGGTGAAGATCTACCAATGATGGAACCTCGATCAGTTCCTATGGATCCACACAAACAACCAATCACATGCACATTTGTAATTTTGACCCGTACAACCCTCGCCGTGGAAGAGGTAGTAAACACTTGGTCAGGTAGTGCATGGTAATTGCAGCTCTAGTTATAATCATAGATATCTCATATACACTAGATGGTGCATCCCACTCTGTGGGCAGGCGAAAAGTGAAGCCGGATCGCAGACGCTGGTCGTTCCCACAGAGTTGACACGGAGCATGATAATTTGTGTATTTTGTATTGCGAAAATGGACAACGTTGACAGTAAGTCCTCTTTTATGCTGCTAAAAAGTATTTAAAGACCGATTGTCAACCACAATGCAGTGCGCGCTTGTGTTCTTTACCTGCGGCCATTTTTTGGGACGCCTAATTATACACAAATGCAGAAAAGTATATTGTTTTCTGTAGCATTTTTTTAATGTGGGAACGACCAATATGGCCGCCGCCTATTGTTATGAGGGGATACCGCTAAGATTTTTTGCTTCACTTTGATATACAGATGCGCTATCTAGTGTATATGAGATATCTATGGTTATAATGAAAGTCAAATCTAAACCTCGATAATGGACAGCTACAATAAAGAACATTTCTGGTCGCATAGCTCTTAGAAATTTAACGTAGAGCTTAGATCCTCCTGTTCTACCCAAACAGACTATGCTGGGACTAACACGATGCTCTGAAAATCGTGACGGGAGTAATTATAAAGAATATTTTAAGGTATGTAAATAGAAAAAAATATGAATGAAGACATCTCGCGTGTTGCTGATTAATGCCTTCTTTCCTAGCTTGACAACACTAGAAGAAGACAGTGAAAAACCTTTTGGTGTAATAACAACACATTCCACGCCAGCACAATCAGCACAGCTTGTGTTCTCAGTTGTTCACAAGTCACATGATAATACACATACTCATGCAAATTGAAACAGCTTAATGCAAGTGCGAAATATTCATGATATACAAACCTGTGGCACAACTTTGTGGAGCTTTTTGTCTTCCGCCCGTGCCAGCTTCACAAGCCTGACCAGCAGGACATGGAGTACACTCTCGAGAATGAGTTAAATTGTGGTAGTCCGTATAAGTACCAGCAGGGCACGCATTTATTGTAGCATTTGGACTAGCTGATCCTTGTGGGCAATAATATCCTGCGTTGCATGTCAGTGTTGGCCATGTCTGAGCACGAAGAGGGCATGCCTTGCCAGCTAAACAAGGTCTAAAATACAGAACATCGAAAGTTTCATTAATAAATCCATGATACATAGATGACCAAGAAATTAAAAAGCATACTCATTTCTCGAGGGGTTAGCACATAGGTGCTTTTATGCCTACATGCCAAATTGAGAAAGAGAAAAAAAAGTAACAATAAACAAAAACTATGTCTTGAATGAATGGCGTCGTACGCATGCCTCACTTCCAGTTTTATTGTCCACCGTTCAACAAAAGTAATTTTACCCTCGCAACCAAAGCAACACAGTAGGCATGACGTTAGATTAACTCTCTGCAATTTAGGATTAACTTAGACGTTAGATTAACTCTCTGAAATTTAGGATTAACTTAGGCGTAAGATTAACTCTCTGCAATTTAGGATTAACTTAGGCGTAAGATTAACTCTCTGCAATTTAGGATTAACTTAGACGTTAGGTTAACTCTATGCAATTTAGGATTAACTTAGACGTTAGATTAACTCTCTGAAATTTAGGACTAACTTTAAAGATTAACTATCTACAATCCCAAACAATATGGCATAGTCATTGTTAAAAATATTATAAATTATGCTTATTCGTTTAGAATGTAGTATATGGATCTAATCAGTAGCGAAACCATGACAGTTTGGTCATGCTATGCAAATATTTCCGTTTTATACCTATGGAAACGATTCACTACAAAAGAAATAATTAGATTGAAAATTCGCATAGTATAACCAAATACTTTAGCTGGTTTGACTTCGCCACTGGTTTTTTAAAAAAATACATGTACCTGCAATCAGTTAAATCTGACTGTCCAAGCATGTTATTAAACGTTCCAGGGGGACAAGCTTGGGGTTCAGCAGTTCCACTCTGACAATAATGACCAACAGGACATATCTTACATTGAGAACTCTCTGAAAGATAAAACGCAAAATCAAAACATGCAAAGCAATTAAACAACTGTGTCTAATTTTAGTGTTCAGTGATAAATGTAAAATATGCAGTGATAACTTGCAAAATGCGTACTGATAAAATTCCATATAATATGAGATGATGCACTTATTGTACTTATCAAATTAATGTCCAGACACTTCATTTTACATGGTTAGACTTGCATGATCAAACGTTTGATGAATAATAGTTCTACTTATAATAGAATCACATTCAGCGGTAATAACTTGTGAACTAATTAGGTCAATCTGGGCTTTGACCCCTCCGCGTATGTGGTAATTTTGTCGATCATTTCTCTCTCATTTCAAACAACGACACAAGCGGTTGTTATGTAACACACAGTTTCACAGAGACTTTCCTCACATTACTGTCGCAGTGAAGGTTATTTTGAAATGTCTGCATTATAAACTTACTTGGCTAATGTTATTACTATACGTAAAGAAGGGGCTAGTACTAATATGCGCAAAAACGTCAAGCGCGATAAAACCTGATGAAGGCGGTATTAGTAAACTTACGTGTCGCTCCTTCATGTTCAGTAAATGTTCCACCCGGACACTTGCATGGAGAAATATTTCCTGCTCCAGTACCTTCTCCAGAGGGACATTGGTCTTTTCCCCTGAGGCAATAATGCCCACGCGGACAGAACTTATCACCGCTAGAATCCCCTCCAGTACATACATATCCAGCATTACAACCCAAACATTGATTCTCTCTTTCTCTTCCCCATTTTGTACTGAACGTGCCATCAGGGCAAGGATATTGGAACTGAGTTTGTGTTTTTAGTTCACAAAAATGACCAGGTGGACATCGGATACTGGGAAATAAAGCAATGTGAAATTTTATTCAACAAATAGGCTTCATTTGTCCGTGCGTCAGTACTGTAACAGATCACAGATGGCGCCATAGAATTTTATATTGAAAATCTAAATAAACTGGGCAAAAACCCCATGAAAACATTTTGGTCAAGTATATCAGGCCATCGGACGACGTCACCTTGCGTATGTGCCAGAATAATGCACAGCTCTCGACCAATGAAAACCCAGAATAAACTTTTTCATTATCATATAACACTGAGTGAAACACACTATAAGCTTATGCTCAAGGATAAACATAATTGGATTCGACAATAATGATAAAAAGTTTGCCTTTTTACATATTTTTTTTACACAGATGTTAGTTTCAGTCATGTACGTAACTACTGGAAATAGTTTCAAGAGGAAATATTTAGGTGGGTGTAATGTTGTAATGTTGTTTTCATCCTGTTGCTTCTATGATTCCAATCCTCAATCAGCGTAAAAACAACTTAAATTTGAACTTACGATGAAGTTGGATATCCTGAAGTTCCCTGAGGACAAAAGAATCCGGCAGGACATGCTTGACAACCTTCTTGTTCAGATTTAGCTAAACTTGTATTTCCATATGTTCCAGCAGGACATGGTTGTTTTTTTAAACCATCAGGACAATAATAACCACTTGGACACATACCCGAACCTTTATAATTGACAATTTTTGCTATTACTTTAAACTTGAAAACCGAAAGATTTACTTTATAGGTTTAAACAAAAAAAAAACAAAGCTGAATTAATATCAACGTCGTTCATTTTCACAGGATTAACTTCTCCTCAAGCACCTCTGAAGTCTTTGATAATTCGATCATGAACTTGCACTCATTAAAGCGTTTGTGAAAAGGTACCCCAAAATTTCCCTAAGGGAATGTTGACAGGATGGCTCGTTAATACTGTTTCTTTGTATCTGTGCTCCGTGATAGACGTGTAAAGTGAAAGTTAGTAGATGAAACGTTCGTGTACTTTTTTAGGCGGAAGTCTAATTGTTATCGTAAACAGTGCACCCCTCCTACCCCTCCTACTCCTCCGCACCCACAACCACGTATCCAAACTCTTTCTTCTGGGGGGGGGGGGGGGAGAGGAGCCTGGATACGAGGTTGTACCTACAGGAACTTGTTCTGTTATAACGCCCGCGATGTCACGTTTCTTCTTCGAACTCTAACGTCCTATTAGTCTTTCCGTATGCAGGTGTTAGCATACGTTTAAATTTTATCACGTGCATGACATGCCCAAATCCGGTAGTTCAGGGACGAATTGTTCAAAGCTGGGTTAGTACTAACTATGGGGTTAAAATTTAACCTACTGTTCTAGTTTCATTTGTTCTACATGTCAATTATTGCACATAGTTTTCAAACAAACACCACATTCAATGCAGACAAGATTTTTGAACAAAATATCTAAGAGTCTGAAGATGCAAGTTCCTGCAAATTCCAAGGATGTTTAATCTTATATTCTCGTTAGTCCCAGTTTAAGCTTGCCAGCTTTTCAACTATCTCTTATTTCAACATATTTATTTCGTTGCTATGATACGCGCGCGTTAACATAAAATGCAAGTTGAGTAACAATACACTTTTAACACAGCCTCGTCCCCAGGCCCAACCGTTACCGTTGCGTGGGTATTGCGTGGAAAACACAGTCGGAAACGCGCGGTCGGGCCTGGCAGAAAATGCAGAAAAAAGTGTATCATTCAACGAAAAAGTGATAAGATAGTATTTTATTGAGAATTTCGTTTTCCAGTCGCGTGTGTTAGCCGTACATGTGTTTGATAGATGGAAGAGATTACCGAAAGCCTTAAGAAATCTAATCTCGAAGGTGCTCTTCTTCGCTTATGTCGTCGAGGGGAGTTTCTATTAAACTTGGCAGTGGCTGCTCCACGCATTCCGCCATCTTGAATTCATTTTCTGCCAGGCGCTTTCGCTCCCTTCCCCCCTATTTTCTCCTCGCGTGTTTCCCGCGCGCATTCACGATATTAAATCTATATATACAATCCTATACACTTTTCCTGATTAGAAAATTAGAAAGCGCCTGGGAACGAGGCTACTTTTAACACGCATACCTGGTGTAGCAGAACTGCTTCCCTCCGCACAAACATAACCCGCACTACAAGGTGAGCACACTGTCGCAGATTTATTGCTATATTTCCCCGGATCACATGGTTTAGGGGATGAATTTTTGACATCACAATAAAATCCAGCAGGACATTCTCTACATTTCGTCAAGGAACCGAGAGAGTATGAACCGTCAGGGCAATCAATCGGAGCAGATGAAACATTCGAACAAAATTGCCCAGGTGGACATGGTGAACAGGTCTAAAAAAGACATTATCGTAGTGTTATCGGCGAGAGCACTGTATTTGTGCTGAGACCTGCACAGGCAAACGTACTGTACGTACTGATACTTTAGTCTTATTTACAATTTTCCAACGACGCTGTTGGGCTGTACAGAAGAATATTGAAATATTCGCGCATGTCCTGTTCGACTAAGTTCTTTTTAATTGATATGTATAGGTTGATGTGTAGCGGCATCCCATTCATCCTCTTTGGCTTTAGCATTTTCCAGTGTACAGGGATCCCCAGAAGGGGTGACGGCAGGAAGCATTAAAAAACAGTAAACTACATATAATTTACGTCTGCTCGAAACCTACACTTTAGAACTATAATCGCCTCACGATTCATAGGCAAGAAATTGTCCCATGCATTGGAAAGAATTCGCACGAAAATGACATAACGACGCCACTGGCTAAATTCAGCCCTCAGACGTCATATTGGTACATTGGGCAGTTTTTCGTACCTCACGGTTACGTTATTAACGGTTACGATGAAACATTCCCTTGGCATCATGCCTTTTTAAAAATAAATGACACAGCGATAATCACAGCACAATAAATTATATGATTATGGAAAAACATTTCGTGTGATATGCTAGTACTATATACTAAAGTAGATTGAAAAATTTTAATTTAAACTACGTCAGAGCTTCATTATAAAAAATTGCGCAAGAAAAAAAATCCTGCAATGTCGACGTAGACGGACAAAATTCCGGCGTTAAAAAGGTCCCAATCCCGTATCACTCATTCCTCTTTTCTGATTGGGTGTAGTTTTCAATGTGTTTTTGGAGACATTATGATGTAAAAATATTGTTATTGTACGTACCAATGGTTCCTAAATCAATATTATAATACTCACCCTAGCTTTATTTAAAGTGTAACTTCCTGGATAACATGGTATTTGAAGATCATCTGTTTTTGACGGGCAGGCAAAACCAGCTGGGCATTCTGTACAGTTTGATTTTCCTCCAGTACTATAACTACCATCTTTGCATTCAATCACTGTATCATCTCTATCAATGTTTGGACACTCGTAACCTGGTGGACAAACTGTACACAACTAGAGAAGCAAAAAATGATTTATTTTTATGTAAAAATACTTCAACAGCTTCATCATTTAATGCATGCATGGTTCCTGTTTTATGCGGATTGTATTATTACACACCAGGCATGACTGAAAATTATACCTGGCCTGGGGGATCGAACCTACGTAGATTACTAGCCTAATACAAAAGAGAGTATTATGCAGAGGGCTCACTTCACGAAAAAAGCGTAACGCGGTTTTTACTGCGCATAACTGCTGCGCGTTACTAGCTGTCAGGAGGAGAGGTGAATGGCTCGATGAACATGGTGGGAATTTAATCCCAGCAAAACATCGGCTATACAACGATGCCATTTTGATTAATTACGGGGGGGTGAACTTGCTGGGAAAGATCGTTACGTCAACATCATAGGAAGATACACTCTGTATGTCTTCCTCTGCGCTCTGCCAACTGACCCACGTGGTCCTCACGAAAAAATTTTGGTCAAGTATATCAGACCATCAGATGATGTCACCTGTGCATATGTGCCAGAATATCTGAAGAGACCTGACACAAGGCTGAGGGCGGTGGCTACCACTTCATTTAAATAGTTTATGTTCCTAATTTATCAATAAAAACCATGCATAATTCATGTTATACAATACTGTTGCATCAATATTTTCCAGCTGCGCCTCACCGTTTGTTTTCCAGCAGAATATGTTCCCGCTTCACATCGTTTCTTATCGCTCGTGTAAATTGATGGACAAGCATACCCAGGCGGACAATCTGTACATGTTGTCTGATTACCCAGTGAATATGTTCCCTAAACAATTCAATGGCAGTAAGATATAGAGCCTGTACAGGTAATTCTAATCGATGCCCAAGCAACTTTGCCAGTTGTTTTTTTTTTGTGAAATCAATCTCTAGAGAGAATATTGGAACATCTTAATGGGACTGGAAAAAAATATTGCGAAACATTTGAAAAATGCGCGCTGCACGAGAGATTCTTACTCGCATCATCATCGGGTTTCTATTAGAACGCCATTCCAACCTCAATGGGAGGATAGCTGGGGGCAACCATTTTTTTTTCGTTTAGTCTCTGCAGTGTAAAAACAGATTATTATTTGATTTATTGTGTTCCTCGCTCTCAGTTATGTCAATATAAGTCGAAGGTGAAGGGAATATAGGCTTGTAATGACCGAGCCTGAAGCAACTAATTGTTTTAGTATAAATTTCCAGGTGTTCACATATAATAGTCAACAAAACTTTGTAAAAATTTACTCCAAATCTATTACTGTATAAAAAAAAGAATAAAGCAAAAAAGCCAGTGACTATCACTTCAGAGAAAGCGAATCAAGAATGCAAGAAAATCATATAGTCCCCTAGAAATTTATACTAAATACATTTAGCCGTTACTTACAGCGAGGCATCTTGCATTGCCAGATCCGTCAGTATTTGGGCATTTCCATCCACCAGGACACCTAGAACAGGCAGCAGCTCCACCAACAGAAAAAAATCCAGGAGAGCAAGGTATCTCAGTAGAATTAGATGTAGACGGACAATATTTACCAGGTGGACACACGGTACAATATTGAACACCTCCTGTTGAATATGTCCCTGTAAAATGACAAATATCATTAAAACTAACCGTACTAATAGAGCATATATATAATGAGCCAAGCCCGACACGGTGAATTACATGCAGCTGGCTAACGGTAGATCAATGTCTTTGTACTTCATTTACCGGTTATTGAAATGTCCTATTAAGTAATTTTCACGCACCAAAGCTGCACAAAAAACTACTGCTATTACTACTGGTCATTCTTATTTTACTTATTATTGTTTGCCTCAACATTGCACAAGATTTCTCGTTTTTTAGAGATTTGGGTACTGATAAAACTGATAATCTCGCATGTATGATTATTTACGTAATTTCACATGCTACAATAATCATTAACAACCATCAATCATAGCTTATGGATATTTTATATAGCTAGAAAAGACTGTAGTTTATATAATAAACAGAAAAATACATTGGCACGCCCGAAATAACTCTGGTATTTCCGTGCACCCATGTATTATTCTCTATTCATATAAAAGGTGTCCTGTTGCAGCGGTGTATGTATGCATGGTAATCTCTTAAATGCCATATAATACTGAAATGATAACTGCGGAAAATGGCGCAATGTTTGAGCCAAGGTGGCAGAAATTGACCTACAAGCATGCGAATGTCGTTTTCCAGTTTTTACTTAAAGACGCTATCGCTAAAAAAGTTCCCAGTTCGTAATAGCACGGTACTACTCCTAAAGTGTGAGAAAATTTTTTTGCATACTTGTTGTATAACCGCGATCGCGAACGAAAGACAGGGACAGATAATACGCGTCAACTTAGCTTCAAAGATGGCATCCAAGTTAACATTCCAGTCTAATATAGAGTTTACTGCTCGCGCTAACCAAATGAGCCACCCGATCCGAACGTTGTATCCCAATAAAATTATTGTCTCCAATAAATCATTGGGATTGTTAGGGTTAGGGTCAGGGTTGGGGTTTGGGTCAGGATTCATTTTATATGCATGAAATGACAACTCCAGTAACTATTGGAATTATCAAACGTTGTAACCAGTAATTTTATTGGGATACAAATGAGCTCACCTGAAGGACACATAAAGTTTTCAGAATTCGTTGTTAGAGATGGACAAGCTACGCCAGGTGGACAAGTTGTGCAGTTTTCCCAGCCACTCAAACTGTATTGTCCAGGCTTGCAAGTTTCTGGTTGTTGCTAGTAAAAACAAATAAAATATTACCTGCAGGATATATACTATATGGGCAACGATATGAAGCTTGAAATAATTCCTATAATTACTCCATTCTACGGTGATAACCATACACAGCTGATTCAACTAAGGTTGCCTTTCCGAGAGAGTAAACTGTAAGCGAGCGCGCAAGGCATGATGGCTTACTGCTTATTTAGGCCTTGTTATTCAAGGAATTACCTTTGTAGCAAGTAAATTTGCCGTCGTAAGTTTTCTGTGTGTCCTCCATGATCTTACAATAGAGTTTAGAGGTGAAAATAAACAGCTGTCAGCCCTTGCGCGCTCATAGTTTACAGGTCGCGCTTTTGGAACATTCTCATTTTGGCCAGAAAATCAGAAAAATGATGCGCCCAGGCCAAGTGACATAATTCTCGAACAGCTGTATTAGTTAATTACAGCCAGTCGCCCATTCACGAGAACTCATGGTCTTTTAAGCCAATTTTTTTCGTGTACCCATTGTTTTGGTGAAGCATATATTTTACTTCGCAAAGGTATGCCCCATGCGACCAAGATCTATCGTGTTCGATAATAAAGGATATTACTAGGTTACGTTCTCTCTTTGCAGTTTACTCGAGTAAGAGCTCTCGTTTTCTGATGGTTGAATTGTGTTTGAAATTCCATCGAAGTAGCCGTTGCTGTGGTGAAGCAGCATGGCTATTTGGTCTTACTATACAAATTTTGTACATTATCATTATTCATTTGTCTAGAAATTGATTGCTCAATTTTAATTTCATTTATTTAATGACTTGTCACAAAAATACAACACAGCTTTAATAGCTATATAAATTATGTAGTTAGTATTTTTGAGCTGAAATTGCAGCGAAAATGGTAAATTGCCCACCGGGTAATAATTATTACTATACAAGTACACAAAAATTTGCAAACTTCCAAGGGTATATTTTCCGTATTTTGCAACATTTCCCTACCAAACTTTGCAATTTTACCAATCATCAGGTATGGATGTTTTTATGATGATTTTTAGCTGTAGTGAAAGATCTGTATCAAAATTAAGTCGATTATGGGAATTTGAATTGTACATATTTCCATTGCTGTAAAGACGAAAATTTTGCATAGCATTACCAAATTACCAGATTGGCTTTGCTACTGAGCCGTTTCACAATGGTGCGTGTTGACCATGAAATTTTCAAATTGCTTATCAATTGGCAGAAGGAGGCGGCATCTTTGTCAAACCGTGCGTGAGAAAACAGCTCAACTGAGACGGTTACAACTTGCCATCGATTTGAAACGGGAATCACGAAACATCGAGTTTGGATCCGAGTTCGAGTTGGACTTCAAGTTGGACATCGAGTTAAATATTTTGTACCTTAAAGCTTTTGGATAGCTTATCAGTTTTTCATCCACTTTTGCAATTGATTATTTATAGTTTTATAAAGATCCAGTTTTTCATAAGCAAGCTCTGCCTCGTTTCCAGGCGCTTATTAGCTTTAGCGGCTATATAAAGAGTAACATAACGCACTCTTCCCACAATGCTCGCCTGTTGCATATATTTGCTGCAAGCGCCGGCGAGCAGCTTCATATTCTGGCAAACGCGCTTGGCCAGAAAGCCCTGGGACCGACGTCAGGCAAACTCCACACACCATAAACAAAAATAGCACAAATCAAGATGCCGATCAAGAATATGAAGCTGCTCACGGCGCTTGCAGCAAATATATGCAACAGGCGAGCATTGTGGGAAGAGTGCGTTATGTCACTCTTTATATAGCCGATAAGCTAATAAGCGCCTGGGAACGAGGCAGAGCTGTCTTATAAAAAACTGGACCTTTACAAAACTATAAATAATCAATTGCAAAAGTGAATGAAAAACTGATAAACTATCAAAAATCCAAAAGGTACAAAATATTTAACTCGAAATCCAACTCGATGAATGAATGCAAACTCGATGATACCTTACTCCCGTTTGAAACCGTTAATACTAGAAATCTCCAGCAAGTGCGTTTTTGACAACATGAACGCTGAAGTCAATTGAGCTGTGAAAGATAGCGGAATAACGACCGCTGTTTTAGTCTGAGCTCGCAAGCAAGCATGAAACCACGTTAGGTATTCTGACAGATGTCAACATAGCTGAGCAAAGTTTATAACAAGAGACGTACATGATCTGAGCAATTACATATCATTAATTTCTCACAATCGAAATGAGACCTCAGAACGAAAAATACACGTTTCAACTAAGCAGCAGCGAATTAGTTTTTCAAAGAAAATAATTTCCTTTGATTTGGGCATGAATTGTTCTTAATGCCACTACAGCAAGCGCCATCGCGCGTGCAATTGACATAAGCAGCTGAAGAATCGCGGACACGAAAATCAATGGAATGGAACCCTGATGGACCTGACAGCGAGTAAGACATCTGGTTAGAATACTTATAATCTCTAATGGAACGTGCTTGCATGACCGCCTTTTTAATTTTTTTGTACAAGAGTTGTGCTAAACGATACAAACAGAATTTGACGTTCGGACCAAAAGCCCTTTGCCGGCCCTTCCTTCGAAATGCCGAATTTTTTGTATTGAAAGATACATTTTTGCGTGTTTTTGATTAACGTTAGTAAACGAAACGATACGATATTACTTCCCACTTTCCGTCGATGTTATCAAAAACGCTGTCGTTGGTTCTATTACGCACGCACGTTTCAAAGAGGAACTGTAGTTAATGAGTTACAACGGCTAAACTAACGGTTATGAGAGGGTGTGCTTGCATCACCCAGTGAAAGGGTGAACCGTTTATTTAAATAAAATACATCACTATTGGTAAGTTCCGACTACTTTACACGTATTTATCACGACGTTATGGGCGTAAATTTAAAGTTTTTAAGGAATAAGTGAAGGGGAGCGATCGCGATGTAAGTACAGTTGTATTGCGTGTATTCTTGTTTTGAATATTTCCTTTTATATTATTAACAAGACGCCTGCTATAAGGCGTTCACTCCGCCTGCCTAAACGAAAATGGGCACAAGGCCAGACAGGGCTGTAACTAGAGAGTTCATTGGGGGTGGGGTATATTCACTTATTTCTGTTCCGCCCAACTAATTCCTTTTTAAATCAATCATTATTAGAGTACCTTCCAAGGCATTTTACCAGTAAGACATTGCTAGCACATCTTATGTAATCACTAAGATAACCAAAAATCAATGTCTGAGTGACTTGCCAGGCACTCTGTCCAGACTTTCATAGTAGTGATAGTACATATGTTAAACAAGATTCTTTTGCCATAATACCACCAACATATAGCTGTTTTATTTTGCAAGTAAAGAAAATTTTACTAAAAGTGTATACAATACATCAATATATTAACCTGGTGGCATCATTTAAATCTATTCTGTAGCACACTGTTTGAAGTCTCCACGATATAATTTGTTGGGAGCTTTAGACTAACATATGTATTTCTGGAATTGGAATGTAAAATGTCTCTTACTTTTTATAATTATATGAGACCCCACAAGCAAATAAATCATTTTGCACGAAATATTAGCATCTCAACATAGGTAGAAATAGAAAACCAAGGAGAGAAATCACAACGTGTTTAGAATTAGGAACATATTTCCTAGACTCACTCCTTAATTATGGAATGATGGAGTCTATCAAAATTTGCCGTTTTAAAACATTTCTGGAGCAGTCTTTTGATAAAGAACCTTCCTGTCCCATTTTGTTAACTAATTACATGTTAAAAATTGTGTTTTGTACATAGATATTTCAGTAGAATTTGCGTTTGATTCTTGTGTAGAAATTTCTAAATTTTCTTAAAAGTAGGAACACAACAGAAAATGACGGAAACACGCTCTCAAAACTTCACCGCGATACATCGCTCCTCGGTAAAGTTTCGCGGTGGAGTTTGTCGTTTTAAAACATTTTGCATGAGAATCTTTGCACGTAAAACCTTCTTGCGGTTTAGATGTTCTAGCATACATGTTAAAATGTGTGTTTTGTTGACATATTCCGCTAGAAATTGAGTTTAAACGCCGTGTTAAGGTCGGCTCACGCGGCTTGTGCCAGCGGTATCACCCATGAACGCTGCGCCAACTTGCGACACCGAAAAAAAAAAATTAAAAAAAAACAGAAACGGGGCGAATTTAAAACTCCGCCTCGCCTACGGCAGGCGGAGTAACAAGTAATAGCATGGTTTCTCGTGCAAATTTAAAATAACATGCACGAGTGAGTTTTTCAATGACGCCAATTGAAAAACTCACTCGTGCATGTTATTTCCAAATTGCACTCGAAACCATGCCATTACCTACACTTATTGTAATTGTATGTAGATTCTTTCAGGAGGAAGTCTCAGTCACTGAAAGCGATAAACCAAACGTTTTAGTGCGGAATTTTAGTAAATATTGTTCAATACTTGAAAGGAGTCTTCAGTCAGGTAAAGCCTTAAATATAGTCCAATATATACTGTCTAATATTATAGTCTATAATATTAACATGTGCATATCTGTTCTACTTTGTCCCGGTTCGCTCTAGCTATATACCTGCACCAGTAAAATCAGATCACTTTTCCCCCTCATTGTGTCAGAAAATAATAAATTTCAGACCATACATATACTCTTTAAGAATAAAATCTATAAGATAATGAAATATTGTAATACAAATCTATGTAATCCATGTAATCAAACACATCTATGTAATCATGAACCGTAACCTATCTCCCAATTATTCATCCTCGGGGTCCAGTATAGCTATAAATCATGAATCTCTCCATTAAACTACGCTAACATGTGAATTATACAAATTCCTATTGAGCAGTCGTTCAAACGCGAATTTCGGCAAATATTACTCCAAACATGCGGTTTCGGCAACTAAAGAAAGGCGCGAATTGCGGAGAAATTGAGTGGAAAACATTAACGTTTGACGTTTCACGCAAGGCACTTGACGTCTCCATAGCAGTATGCGGCTGATCCCAACAAACAGATATAAGTTCGCATATATCTTTAGGTAATTAAAACCTCCCTAACCACAGCCAGTTTTATTTTCACGTTTCCTTATTTAGCGTTAGCATTAGTATCACTTTCTACCACGTTTTTTACAGATACAGTATTATTATCTCATTATACTGACGAAAATATACAAATCATATACAGTTATTGCTTAAACCTGATTCATACTTGTCGCATGAATCAGAGATTTTCTTTTTCTCACGCATGCGAATGAATATACGTGAACCAACTAAAGTTATCAAGGACAAATGTTAGATCGCTTTGCAATAGAATTCACTCAAATGCATCTGCCAGAAGAAGGTATCCACTAGGGTCATTTCGAACCAAATGTTGCCCAACGTTTGGAATAAAATTGCAAAATTTGGTTCAAAATAACCCTAACTAGCAGTGGAGTTGAACTAACCAATAGAAATTAACAGTGCCTAGAAATCTGCAGGTAGTTGACATTGCATTTTGTAGATACAATTTGGTTTATATATCTGTGCAGCCGGCCAACCTACAGCAGTTCTGACGTCTCTGTGTGGGTAACAAGAATTTCATCTTATAGTGATAAACAATCAATGTCTACTTTGCTTATGCAAAAATTAGCACTCGTTTAGGTGGGGAAACCTCGCCCATATATGCATATAGATGACAATCTACAAAGGCCAATGTTATTTTTCCTTCCAGGCAAATCCATGGAATATTTCACTATCGATATATCAACGATAGACACAGAACGTTTAAAGTAACCGCCAATCGTTGGAAAATTGACGTTGCTGAGTAGTGAAAACACGTTTACTTGAGAATTCATTTCCTGTACCACTTAAGTATGATCGATAAAATGTCAAATTATGCATGCATGTTTAACGGATGAAACGAGAGGCAAGGCATATAGGTAGGGAGTATGTGAGCAACAGAATCAGTGCAAAAGTTATAAGGCCTTGGTAGGAGCAGAAAGATAAAAGAATCATTTTACGCCACTATAGGTGAGTAAAGCTAATAAAAATTTAGCATCCAGTATGCTGTTGCTTTTTATTTCTTATGAAGTCAGTATCAACTACTCAAATTCAAGACAAACAAACTCCCCAGCCCTGTGAACTAATGGTAATAATAAGTAGATATTTTATAAGTAAATATTTTATAGTTGAGTTCTAAAACTGATTAGTTTAAAAATGAGCGCAACGAATGAGTTGAATATTGTCTTCCGGCAAGAATGAATCGTATACCCGATAATTTCCGTCCTAGGACACCTATGTATACTAAATATCAAAAATATTGGGTAATATACACTTATCGTTGTATATCTCAGTAGCACTGTACATCTCCGATATCGAAGCTCTGGAGTGTTTGTGAAATATTCGTCACAACTAATTGACCAATGTCTGTCACGTCGCTAATACCAAATACCGAAAATTCAAACCTCAATATGATATCAAATACCGGCTTTTGGATCGATTATATATAGGGTGTGCCAAAAAATGTCCTACTGGACTTTAGATGATATTTACTTAAGCAAGAACTCACATTATAAGACATTTAAAATAACAATAACAGAACTAGAACAAGATTGAATGTCGTAACATCACTGATTTTCTTCCTTCAGTGTGTTCTCTTTGACATTCTAAACATGATCTGTTTCTTATGACATGAGTCATGTCTCCCTTGGCCCACCTCACAAGTGCTTAGCTATTGTTTAATTCGTCAAAGTTAGCTGGTGGAATAGTGTTTGTAGACTCGACCTTTAATGTATCCCAACAAAAAATATTTGGTGAAGCAAATTTAAGTTGTGGAAATTGTATTGAGCATGCATTCATGGTGGGGACGTAAAATTATATGCTAAGTCAAACAATTTTATGACGCAAATTAAAGTTAATAAACTATGCAAAACTTGGACAATTCAGAATTTTGGTCTTGCTTCTTTGTATGGCTACAGAAATCACATGTTTCAATATTTTCACCCTAAAATTTGCAGGAGAACAAATATCGTGACAGACTTTCGCGAGATAATAACAGTTTATAGACTGTGTTTTGATTACAGGAAATAAACCCCAAAGTTTGGCTAGGCACATTTTTTTGGCACACCCTGTATAGTTTAATTGAACTAATTCGCCTTTCCCACGCTATGCGACCAGGCCTTAATTCAACCATTTTTGGTTGACAAAATGATTGAATGAATATTGATTGATCAAAAAAATTTAAACAACGCTTTTCAGGGTTGTTCTTGAATTAACTTAAATAGGAAGGTTTTAAACTATAGGTGAAAAAACACCAACATGAAACTAAAAATTTTAAATAGTTTATAAAAATATCACATGTGAGAGAAACAGAGATGAATTTTTGTATTCGTCATCAATAATATATCAGTAAAGTCCGTAAGCTGTTCTGATAACTAACTGATTTATATTAATGTACAATAAATTTGTGCAAGATGCAAAAAGTTGCCAAACTTTGTGAAACTAAGGCTACGTGCACATGGTGTCGTTTCCGAGCGCTTTCATTCCGAATTATTTCAAAAAGCTCCCGACTCGTTTACAAAATTTAATGAAAACCAGCATATACCTCGTCTATGGAGAAAACTAAAAACTTCATTTGATGAGAATTTTTATAGTTGATATCATTTTCATTTTGACTGTTGTGAAAACGCTTGGAAACGACCCCTCGTGTACATTGTGAGCTATAAGAACTTTGAAGAAGTTTCGACAGGTCACCCACTTCAGCTTATAGATGTTGTCAATAGTGTGTAATAAACGGAACAGTTTTTATCTATACTTGGTACTATATGCTATCACTTTGTTTCAGTCACAGATGGATTTCAAACTGTTGCTCTTGATTTCGTGTATTTTCGTGATTTCGTGTATGGCCGGAGTAGCTCCAAGTGAAGCCTGGTTGCGCCCCACACTGACTGGTGTTGTTGGTAAGTCAAATCTTAAAAGCTGAATGTTCATATTGTATCGGTTTGCAGGGATAAGATGGATGGATTTTCATGTATTTCAATACTTCAATAGTAACTATTTTGAAATGACATTTGACGAGAAGATCTCGCAATTCTGCTAACACGTATCGGAATTCGTTTGCATCTAAAAACGTTTTGCTACGGTTACAAAACTTTATGCGTCGACACCTATCCAGATTTGTTGCGTTTTCGACCGTCCATACGTATCCGAACTCGATACTAAAACGCTAGAGTTGCTTCTGAGCATGCGTTGCGAAAAAATGAGAGAACCACGAAAGCAACGTTGCACGTGGTAGGACGATTTCACAACTTCTTATGTCATCGTTTTCAAACCCACGCGCTTTCAAGCATCCACACCTATCCGGACTCATGTTTTCAAGAGTTTCCACTCTCGAGATCGTTTTCAAAATACGCATGAAGACGTAACCGCTTAAACGAGTTCGGATAGGCGATAATATAACACTAGGAAAATATTACAATTGATGAATAAAAAGTTAAACGTGACATCACGATATCTGTACTTGAATGAATGCATGTAATATAGGGAAAGACAAAGAAAATTCTGAGACACTTGGCATGTTCATAATCACTCTTCACATCATGACTTCCTATTGAGCACATCACTAGTAGAAACTCTGGGATTTAGAGGAGGGGACTGGGTGGGAGTTCTCGAGAACATGGTGCACAATGTTGTGGGGGGCAATATTGTTACTGAATAGCCTGAATGAGCCTTCAATGAAGCAATTTTAAATATATAATACACCCAGTTAAGTAAAGGTATTTTCTTTTAGATGCTAAAGCGGCAAAGTCCGAAGTTAGCAAATATATACGAAAAAAGAATTACACACTCGTCATAAATCTAAGAGAAGACTCGTCAAATCCCTTTGCTGGTCTGAAAGAAATGAACTACCCCGACGCCAAGAAATACGGTCCAATATTTACGTATGATTCAGAATCCAGAGAAGAACCAACCTACATCAGCATTGGATTCAATAATAACTTCCGCCAAACATCAAGCGCTAAAGATTTACAAAGCAGTCTGGACTATGTTGCCTTGGACAAACTGCCCATGCCAGGATTTCAACATCTATATGATTGGGATATTTACCCGCAAACTCCTATTTCAAGTTTCAAGAATGGAGTTCAGATTGTCTCTTATGAAAATGGAAGACTTCATTTCACTGTTGACACAAGGTTTTATGCTATCTATGGCCACAAACGCAACTTGCGTCTTCCAGCCGACGCCCCTTATCCAAACGGAACATATTTTCAACTCCGCAAAAATATCCGTGGCTTCATTGATGTCAACATGCCTCTTTTGTTTCTTAATCAAATTTTTTTATAAATATATAACACCAGTTCTTTACTCTGCATATATAAACTTTAGTTAAAAGTACGTTTTGTGTCGTTTTCGGGGAATAATGGGAAATGATTGTGTCAAATATTTGAGTACAACAAATGTTTACACATTTGTTATTTGAATTGCCTGAGTTGGCTATGTCTTTTCTCTTGCTTTTAAAAATATTATGATAGAAATATATTGATTCTTATCAGTCGTATGAATTGTTGTTTATTGACAAATTATTTCGAATCATAACGTGGAAAGTTCGGCTGCAAATTTAATGCATTAGTGTATAATGCTCACGTCACTATGCAATATACTTCAGCAATACCTTAAGTTAATGACGTACCTTGATGAAGAACAGTTTACAACATTAAAAATTAAATTCTTGAAATAACATACATTTCCCACTCGACAATGTTGTAAAAGAAGAATTGGAAACACTATCAGAAGTCAGGGACATCAGACCCTTCCTCAAATAGATTTCGTCATGGCGAGTGATTTGCGAAAATTAAAACAGGAAAAGAACAGCTTTATCTTAAATCATCTGATTTTATTTGAAATTTTTGTTTTATGTATAGCGTACTCAAAACGCGTTATTCCGCACACTGCAAGGAAAGGTCTGGATAAAAGTATTAGCATGTTTTCAAACAAACGATTACTGGTAATTTCAACGTGCTCATCTTATTATCATGATGGTCGATCTTTCCTAAATGCGACAAAATTTATTTGAGCGAAAGCTGCTCTGGTTTATCTTTAATGTTGAATGTAACAGAACAAGACGCCTGCTAAGGCGTTAACTTCACCTGCCAAAACGAAAATGATCACAAGGCCAGGCAGGGCTGTAACTAGAGCGTTCATTGGGTTGTGGTATATTCACTTACTTCTGTTCTGCCCAACGAATTTCTTTTTAAATCAGTTATTATTAGGGTACCTTCCAAGGCATTTTAAGACATTGCTAGCACATTTTATGTAATCACTAAGATAACCAAAAATCAATGTCTGAGTGACTTGCCAGACACTCTGCCCAGATTCCTAGTAGGATTGCATTTTTTAGAATTTAATTTAAATTACAGATTTTCATAGTACATAATTATATTACACAAGATTCTTTTGTCATAATACCACCAACGTATGGCTGTTTTATTTTTTGGTAGTTGCAAGTAAAGAAAATTTTACTAAAATTGTATGCAATACATAAATATATTAACATGATAGCATCATTTAAATCAATTCTGCAGCACACTGCCTGAAGTCTCCACGATATAATTTGTTGGGAACTTTAGACTAACATATGTATTTCTGGAATTGGAATGTTAAATGTCTCTTACCTTTTATAAATGTATGAGATCCCACAAGCAAATAAATCATTTTGCACGAAATATCAGCATCTTAACATAGGTATAGAAAACCGAGGAAAGAAATCAAAACGAATACTTCGTGATTAGAATTACGAACACATTTCCTAGACTCACTCCTTCATCCTGGAATGATGGAGTCTATCAAAATTTGCCGTTTTAAAACATTTCTGGAGCAATGTTTTGATGAAGAACCTTCCTGTCCCTTTTTGTTAACTATTATATGTTAAAAATTGTGTTTTGTATATAGATATTTCAGTAGAATTGTCGCTTGATTCTTGTGTAGAAATTTCTAAATTTCCTAAAAAGTGGAAACACAACAGAAAATGACGGAAACACGCTCTCAAAACGTCACCGCGAAACATCGCTCCTCGGTAAAGTTTCGCGGTGGAATTTGTCGTTTTAAAACATTTTGCATGAGAATCTTTGCACGTAAAACCTTCTTGCGGTTTAGATGTTCTAGCATGAATGTTAAAATGCGTGTTTTGTTGACATATTCCGCTAGAAATTGAGTTTAAACGCCGTGTTTAGGTCGGCTCACGCGGCTTGTGCCAGCGGTATCACCCATGAGCGCTGCGCCAACTTGCGACACCGAAAAAACAGAAACGGGGCGAATTTAAAACTCCGCCTCGCCTACGGCAGGCGGAGTAATAATTTTTTACGCTATCAGGTAAAATAGACCACGCAACCAATTAACAATTATCGCAGGAGACAAGCAACGTTATTAAAACAAAAATATATATTATAGTAAACATTAGTGAGCATAACTATACGGAACATTGAAGGCATACAAAGAAAAAGCGGGGGTTGTCAGCACTACAGTAGAAACTACTTACATTTTTTGCAGGACACCTGCTTCCTGCAGGGCAGATGGAACATTTGACAGAAAAGCCAAGACTGTAGTAACCCGCACTGCACTTCTGCATTACATCTCTACCATGAAACAAAGAAAAGCAGATAACTACAAGCATCTACATAGCAAAACGTTACAGTACTTAGATAACATGTCTAATTAACATGCATTGTTTTAAGCTGCAGCAACATTGTCGCTCTGCAATAATGACTCATTTGGTAATTTTCATTGCATAGCTGGGGCCGGTTGTATCAAAGGCGTTTAGCTTAAACGGTGGATAAGTCAAAAATAGAAAACAAGTTTACATGTTGTATAAACAAACCAGCTAAAGTTATTTGACCTGAGAAGAACAATTATATATAAAACTAAATGTTTACTCAATTAAACTCATAATTTCGGTTCCGTGCTAGGTGTAAAAGTGATTTTTAAATTTCACTTATCCACCGTTTAAGCTAAACGCCTTTGATGCAACCGGCCCCAGTAAGGTAATAACTTGCTACTTACATATACTGTATATATCCCTTTTCTAGTGAAAATAACTCCTCAACTGCCATACCTGTCAAGTTTTTCGAGGGTAGAGTTCTATTTTTAGATTTTTTGTATCATAACCCAAACCATCGTCATAACCTTAACCACAAATCCTAACCTAAGCCTAACCATACTCTTAATCTTAACCCTAACAGATTTAATAAACTTGTCCTGACTTCAATTTTACTACCATAATTCTAAATCCAGAGCGTAAAGTCCGCAAAGCATAATCCATGTCCGTCTAATTTGTTTACACATGCTACCATTAGTTTCATTGTCAAATTTACGAAGAATCAAAGCGTTTATTAATTGTGTTTATTACATGTTCCTGAGCGGTCGGAAACCTGCGGTACGGACCGTTCACGTTTGACTGGAAATTTTGGAGTTTAAATCTTTGACAAGTCTTTATATATTTTAAGAAAATCTTTGTTGGAAATGGACTGAAGAATAAAATATCTGACAGAGAGTAAGACCCGCTTGCTTTTTTATCATACACAAGAAGACAATGTTATGGGAAGTTTAAACGAAACAAACAGGGACCACACCCGGCGCCGGCCGTTTATGGAATCCGGCAGCGAAGACGAATGAATTAAAAAGGCTTTGTTCTTTTTTAAAGCGTTAAAAATGTTTTGCTCTTTTCCTCCGTATAGCCAATAATACTTTAGAAACCACACAATAACCATTTACTAGCTTAATTATATTGCCATACAATAAAAACAAGCAAAAAAAGAACTCGACTGCACGGACCTCTCGCTCAGTCTATAACATATATTTATCTTTAGGTGCGACATCCTTAAATGCTTACTCTGGTTGCGGGCATTGAAAGCCAGCAGGACAATTGGTACAATTTGTGGATCCTCTGTTTCCATTCGTTGTTTGTCCCTGCTCACACTTGAATGGTGTTTCTGTGGTCGTTGGACAGGCATAACCAGCCGGACACAGTGTGCAGTTAGCATGACCAAGCAATGAGTACGAGCCTTCAGGACAAGCTGAGATGCTATCACTTGGTTTAGAACAACTGTAACCTGCAGGACACTCTGAGCAAGAGGTGGAGCCCTGAAATAGAATTGATTTTTATGTAATACAATAAATTCTAAAATGTAATACAAGAAATTCTGAATGCTAAGTAGCTAAGAGCCGTGTTGATATAACTCTATATCAACATGGAAATTTTCTTCGCCGCTCTTTTTTTTGTGCTATATTCGCGGGCGTAGTTTCCCCACAAGTTCTCGTTCCGACGACTGTTGATATAACTGTTTAGTATAAATTTCCAGATCACTACAAATTATTAATGATTAGCTGTTACAAATTCTGATTAGTCAAGGTTAACTGTCTTTGAAATGATAGTCACTGGCCACTTTGCTGTTTTTTACACAGCAGTAAATTTTAAGTGAATTTTTATAAAGTTTAGGTGATTACTATTTTTAAACACCTGAAAATTTATACTAAAATAATTAGTCGTCTCGGATTCGCTGATTACAAGCCCTAGTTGTATGCACTAGTTGTAGTTCTCTTTATAACTCCTTTATATTATGTACACTCGCCATCTTTATTTAGCTGAAGACTCTCTCCACCGCTTTAACCTCACAACCCCATTCTCTTAATTCGGGACCAGTCCCAAAACGGAGCAACTAATGTTCATAACAAAGGTAACCTATAATTTTACACCACACTCCATTCCACTCCCCTCGTCAAATGTAAAAATATCTTACGGATGTGCTATAGGTTCCAACAGGACAATGAACTGGCAGCGCTGCAGGATCAAAACATGCTTCACCGGGAGAACATGCAATACAAGATGAATTCCCCTCCAGTGAATATGAGCCTGGTTCACACGGCACGGGGGGTTGGGTGACATTGACACACTCGTATCCGGCTGGACATGCTACACATTTTGGAATCTAAAAAGCAATAACGCCAAAAATATTTAAAAATCATTCTCTGAATATCAGAGCTGCATCGTATGATTCATGTTTGAAGAAGGGGTAACGCTATGTATACCAATAAGTAAAGTTTGAGGGTCTCTAACGTTTTCTAATGCAGCTTCGTCAAAAGGCTGCGAAAGATGCATGGACTTACAGTTCCAACATTGCTCCAATATGTTCCAGAAGAGCAGGGTGTTGGATCAGAAGGATCATCACATGTAAATCCAACAGAACAAGGAAGGCATGTTGATGATGCATTGTAACTCCAGGTTCCTGCGAATAAACAATACGTTAAGAATTATTACACTCACAACTCTGCCAATTTTACTCCAGAACCATCTTCAGATTATGAAAAGTCAGTAGGTTCATATCGATCAGACACAGGGCCCGCGCTATATAACGTCGCTTGGGGGGGATGCATATTCATATATTCAGGTTCTGCCCGACTAATTTCCCCTGAAATCAGTTGTTATTACAGTTAATTTCAAAAGAAATTCATCAGGCGGTAAACTATTATATGAATATACACCTTACCCCCATAAACTCGTTGTCGTCAAGGGATCCGAAGATCAACTCTCATCTCGGTGTTTGGATATCCCAATGAAACACTGTGGCTCGTGTTGGATATACTACTTACCAATGAGACATTTTTGACAAAAATCAATTCCTTCTCTGCTGTAAGTGCCAGCAGTGCAATCTTCGGGTGAGATAATCGTGGAACCTTCACGACATTTCTGTCCTGCAGGACAAGGTAGACAAACACTGGCACGTCCCATGCTGTAATAACCACGTGCACAATCCTAGAAGTATTTCACATATTAAGTTAAAATAAGTATAACAAAAAATAGTCGGTTGAACGGCTGAATGAACCTGCTGGTGATTTCCTCAACGGTTATAAAATAAAATAAAACTATGAGCATCACCTTACAGTATAAATACTAGACAGGTAAAAACGTACAACTTGGACTTGTCCCCCACAAGCTTGTTAAAATATTAGCAGTGAATGTCAATCAGATGTCCAATAGTAGTAATATTGTTTTTAGTTAGCCATTTATTTAGTTTCGCCACAAAGGCCGGCCCGGCTCACTACAACTGCATATTCCAATTACTGTGACCCCGTATATTACCTCCCTGTAGGAAACACTGGGGTATATTCCGGAGAGAAAACGACGGCCTTCAGCAGTTATACTCCTTTCACATAAGAAGATCTTGCTGATAATCCAACCCGTTCCCTTAGAGGCGAGCCCGCAACCTGAAAGACGACAGGCGAGTAGACACCAAAGTCTCATGATTGTGAAATAAGTTCTATTAGCTGATGTATTGACCCTTGATGAGAATGACCTAAAAATGTGGGGCTGTGGAAACCAAACTATACCCATATAACTTATCCCCATAAACAGGTGTCTACATAATGCAGTTATTATTATAATTACAAATTATTTGGGTTTTTTAAAGTCTAAAAAATCAATGACAACTAAATATATGAAGATGATCGAAACCTTCGTGTTTATACCAGAGGCCGAATCTATAAAACCCTTAATCACTTTTTTAATTTTCAATCATTTGTTGTTAAATAGTGATTACTACGTACGTACAAAATAAGTTGTTGACGTTTCCAGTAATCAATCATAGTTGATCAATACATTAGATCAACATAGTCATCACAAAGCTTCATACTGTACCTTGCATGCAGCATCCCCAGCGATACTATACTCTCCGTTTTTACACTCTTTTGGAGTATCAGAAACATTAAGACACGCGTATCCTGCCGGACATACATCACAAGAAACTGACCCTCGCTTATCTGAATATGTGCCACTAACACAAGGAAGAGGATTGACAGCCATACTTGGACAATAATGTCCTGTAAAACAGCTAACGCATGCCGACCCATTGCTGAATTCACCAGCCTAAATAAAAGAGGTACATGCACTGTGTAAGTACGGCCGGGTCATGTCATTTCAAAAAATGTAAAATATTTTAGAAAACACATAAAGCAAATTAACAAGTAAAATACATCTCTTAAATTTTAAAGGGGCGTTTCTAGGATTTGTGTTTTTAACACATCAACTCTTGTTTCTTCTCAGTCGCAGCATCATGCAATTGTGGCGGAGCAAACTGTGGTCATTGTTGTGCCTATTATTATTTTAGTATAAATTTCCAGGTGACTATTGATTTTCCTGCATCCTGATAGGTCAAGATTCACTGTTTCTGAAGTGATAGTCACTGACCAGTGACTATAGCTTTTTGATTTTTGCTTTTTTTATACAGTAGTAAATTTGAAGTGAATTTTTGTAACGTTCGGTTGATTACTATTTGTAAACACCAGGAAATTCATACTAAAACAATTATTCACCTCAGGCTCGGTGACTACAAGCCTATAATAAAGACTTGTAATCACCTCGCCTTCGGCGAGTAATTGTTACATAACCATTATCCATGCTTTGAGGAGGCATGGGGCAGCAGCAAACGTATCCCTGACCCTCTATGTACGTCTTTTTTATGAGTTTAGAGGACTAGCGTAACATGTAAAAACAACATAGCAAAATTTAGCCAGATTTAGCCACTGACAAGTTTTTCTAAGCATGTTATTGATTTTTAATGGTGTTGAAAGCAGAAGTAAAACTGTATTAACTATAAATAGTACAAATTTACAATCTTTTTAAATGACAGATCACCACTTCATGTTACATCTGACGCTGCAAAGCATTGCTACGTTATAATAAAAAAAATTTTTAAACAAACCTGGCAACTTTGAGGAGGGAGATTAGCAGACGTACAAGCAAAACCAACCGGGCACGACAAGCATTCTTCAGACGCTTCGGGAGAATACTAAACACAGAAAAATAAAAACACCACTTACAAACATAAAGTACAAAACCTATAGTGATACACAATCTATAAGAATTATTTTAATAATTAAAATTGAAATTAAAATTGAATAAATATAGGTTTCACGAAATTTGTCAACTGGCATCACCATAGAAGGTGAAAAAACACACGGTAATTGTTTGTTAACATTTTCATCTTCGTCTTGCGTTTGGACTAATTATCTTGTGTGGTTATCTTAATGAAAATGAGACAGGGGGATTTTAGCTATGGTTAGAAAATATCGTGAACCAGTTTCATTCCGGAAAAACTTACTTACATTCGCCTTTGATTTTTGCATATACCGATTTGTAAATAGAACTTACGTGAAAGGTTAATTTAATTCTCTTACCTGTCCAAAGGAGCAGCGTATGGGTCCTTGAGTCTTATTCGGACAACGTGAACCAGCAGGACAGCTTTCACAATTTATCTGGCCTTGTTTGGTGTTGTAAAATCCAGACGGACACTACAAGTTCAAGGACTCAAATCACACATTATCAACGAACTACATAGGGAAAGGTCGTATAAACTTTACTTACATTTTGACAGCCAATCGATCCCTTTACATCATTGTAATAGCCAGCATCACATGGGATCTGTGACTCTGATGGATTGGGGCATTTATGACCTGCAGAAAGTAATATCTAATTTTAATCTATTTTTGTCAAAAATAATTATGTAAAAATGATGTCACGTTTTCACTACGGAAAATAAATTGACAGGTACTATATCTTTTAACTAAAGGAGTGTTTATATAAATCAACCAATGCATTTCTACCAATGAACAAATATCCCTCACAAAAATTCCACATGACATGTTCCAAAATCAATTGTGACAACATGACTTTCACATATGATCACATGACTTTCACATGTGATAACGAGTGCTTTTCGGGAATAAAATTTCAATCTACAATTATCATCGCCAAAATTGTTTTCGTTTAGCAAAGATTATTGTATAAAACGAAGGATTTATGTACGTTTTGCTTCGAGTTTTCCCATGCCAACATCGCAGCTAAAAATAACGGCAGCGACTAGTCTTTGCCATGAAATGAATTTACCACCTGGATTTATGTAAACTATCCTAGTTACGCTAGATTCCCTAACTCTATCGTACCTCGCTCGCACTCGATGCAACTTGACGATCCATTCTTGGTACTGTAAAATCCTTTCGGGCAAGGCAAGGGTGATTCTGTTCTTAAGAACGGACAATAAGTACCAACAGGACATTGCTCGCAACTTATATGACCAGACTTCGAGTAACTTCCCTCGCCACAATCAGCAGGATTGTCTTTTTGTATACAACTAGC
Organism: Muricea muricata; assembly: GCA_963855995.1. NCBI lineage: Eukaryota > Metazoa > Cnidaria > Anthozoa > Malacalcyonacea > Plexauridae > Muricea > Muricea muricata. The sequence continues at coordinate 14,607,047 of OY979718.1, read as the reverse complement.
AAAATAAACTATATGTAAGGATGACCATTTTATACACTTCATTCACCAGACTGTCTATCAAAGTATATGCTGGTCCGGGGACCCCCCTGCCTCCGCCCTCGCCCAAACGTCCGAGCCCAACGTGGGAACTAAAGGTCAGCAACGTCTGGTAACTGGTTTTATGGAGCATCATAGGCCGATGTGAGGACTAAAACCCAATAAACCCTGGTAACTTGTTTCATATATCGCAATTCATCGGTAATCTATTGTCGGGTATCATTGAAGGACAAATAGTTTAAACACAAAGGATTTTATCAGTCATTGCTCACCAACAATAAGGTTTTTGTCTGAGTTTATGTTAATTTGGGCACGGTCTACGTTATGAAGAGTTTTCGTATCACCAAGTATAATCATCCATAATAAACTGCAACAACGATTAGTAATACTTGAAACAAAGAAGGCGAGATGACTTTCGTACAAGACAAATTTGTGCGTGGAAACGGTGTTTTTTACACCTTTAATCAACACCGAAACTTAATTCGTAACCATGTAAGCAATGTAACTTTATTAGCAACCTAATTTAATCAGAATTTATGTTCTTTGAAGACGAGGTGCTAGATACGAATAAACCCCACACTGTTTAATTGCACACTTGTACATAAATCAGAGCAAAGGTACCTTTCATTTAGAATGAAATAAATTCAACCATATAACATACATACATGGAGTAGTACCAACGATGTACTAGCAACCATGCAATTGAACATAACGAAAAAGATGAGAGATGCACATTTTACCAGAATGCATTGCGATCTGAAATTGTTTAAAAAGGGCAAACTAGCGGGGGGGGAGGGGTCTGATAAAAAACACTAAGGAAACAATAGGTTACTTTCTTACCTCTAGCTGTTCTCCTTTTTTAAACTCTTTATACTTGATACTCGCAATGCATTCTCACTAGTAAATGTGCATATCCAATCTTTTTCATCATGGTCAATTACAGAGGTGGAAAAAGTACCGGATCTTGGGCACATGATACCAGGAAACTTTTTGTTTTGGTTCTCAATTTTCAGAAATTTTTAAGGTTTGATAATTAACTATAAAATTAACCCTGTTACAAAAGTAACTGGGTCTATTTAATCCCTTAAAGATGAAATAATCTCACTGATTTACTTTAGAATATTTTAGTCCTAAACCCAGTTTCAAGAAAAATAAACCTTTCCCACCTCTGGTCAATGGAAACACACCTGAGAGCATCAGACTTACCTGTACCCAGCCGGGCATTCCAAACAGTACACAGCACCAGCACCACTGTAGAAACCATCACGACATGGTGTGGGTGTAGAACGTGGATCACCACAAAAATAACCTGCCGGGCAGGTCACGCAAGCGGATAAACCAGTCGTGTTAGCATATGTACCATTACTACATGCAGTAGGTGATTCCATCCCGTCTTCCGGGCAATGCGAACCAAGCGGACAATCTTTGCAAGAATCTGAGCCGGACTCTGCATAACTACCATTCTTACATTTTGCTGGAGCAGACTTATCAACACATCTTAAATTAAAATATTTTGAAACCAGTTTACTTTAATTCACTAGATATGTAACATATAAACGGTTTTATACTAGAATTATACTCATAGCAGAGCCATAAATGTGACCCTGTTTTTGTCGTACGCTTAATACGAAAGTCTTCAAATTTCTTGAGCTTTATACTGGACAATTTTAATTACACTGACAACTGTAAAACGTGATATACCAGACATGGAGCCACTGTCAAAAGGTACAATTCTTCTACAATATTTTTCTAATTGGTAAATCGAATGTAAACCAAATTAGTAATGGAATACATTTTATTGCCATTTCCTTACGATTACCAGCCTTATTATATACTAGGCGCTTTTTTATACATGCAGATCAGTTGAGTAGTTCTTCCCGTCTGTTCCCTATACGGTGCCATCATTGAACCATAAGTATACTATCTCATAGTTTAATGAGCAGCATGGAGCACAGAGCAATTTAGTTCCCATATATGTATATAGCACAGTGGGTAGCATCCGTGCTCGATTGTGCAATCTTCAACTGATTTTATATACTGTATATGATATTAAGTAAGAAGCATTTGGGTAAGAAGCTACCCGTTTTACCTGTGTCCAGAAGGACAGATGACACACAATGCTGTTTCACGAGCACTATAATATCCTTCACTGCATCTGATTGGCGTCTGTCTCGGATCAAGACAGCTATAACCAGCTGGGCATATTTCGCATGTGGTAGATCTTGTTTCATTCGCAAATGTCCCATTTGTACAAGAGAGTGCGGAATGCATTTCAGCGTAGGGACACATGAAGCCTTTGCTACAATTTTTACATTGACTGGCACCAGATGACGAAAATTCACCAGGTTCACAGGGACTGGGTTCAGCTGATTTGTTGAAACAACTAAAAAGGTTCATAATAGTTGTTTTAGCATAAATTTTAGCATTAGCAATGACAGTAAATAAATTAACTTAACGAAAGTGTGTCTACTTGTATGCTTTTATACAGTAGAATACGTATAAACACTGAACTGACAGAATTATGTAATTGCCTCGATCTGCTTCCAAGCCATCTGAAAAATATTTTCAAAAACACTTCACTACATAGAACAAGCTCTTTTGTATGAGAAAGTACAAGCGTTTGCATTTTGCAGTCTCTAAAAGTGGTTCGACAATTTTCCAGTAGTTTGATTCATACATGACTGTATAAAAATTAATATAAAAAGTTAATAACACATGCAGCTAGGACTGACGAGAAACAATGTATTCCAAAATAAGTAACTGATGCTTCAATTGTTTATCTAAGTAGAAACGCGAGCGTTAGAAGAATTAAAGTAATACTCTGGGTATACCTACCTAATTTGCACTTATATATAATTTGTTAATTATCTGGGAAGATATGAGAATTTTACATTTACGTTTCAGATTTTCTCCATTAATTGTTTACCTGTGACCATGAGGACATATTACACATACTGATAGTCTTTCTAGACTATAATAATAATCCATTCCTACATTCTAAGTAATTTAAGCTATATATGTACATCACATATTGATTAGAAACTGTAGTTTTGTTTCGTCCCATAATTTGTATGCATTGCAATTGTTTTATGCGTTGTGAGTGGTCAATGTGTTAATGAAATTACGTATGTCTTTAAAGTTTGAAAGCAAATGTCTCAACATTTTATCGATTAGCACATGTCGTTATAATTTAAATCATTTAGGTACCTGTGTCCATGAGGACATATTACACATTGTGATTTTGCTCCAGTACTATAATATCCATCCACACATTCCACTGGACTTTCATCAATATTTGGACAGGAAAATCCAGCTGGACATGTTCTACATTCAGTTGACTTTGTCTCATTAGAATATGTTCCACTTGAACATTTTATTGGTGACTGTATTGTAGAATTTGGACATTTAAATCCTTTAATACAGTTGTTACATTTAGTTGCACCAGTGAAGGAATATGTCCCTGGATTACATTCAACAGGGGACGCCGATTTATTTGAACAGCTGTTTAAAGACAAATTAAAATTTAAAGATATTATATATTTAGACTTTCCAGCCCGCTACAAAATTTTATTTTACCAAAAAAAGTCGAATGATCAGCCTCAATTGAAAAATTCACGTTCAACTTCTTTGCCTGCCTGAAAATCTTACACAACTTTGAAATTAAAAACAATAATTCAATAGGCTTTCAAAGAACGAACCTGAACCTCTTATGAGACATTCAACAACAAATAATTAAAAATTAAATTTTTATATCATCATTAATATTTTTTAATTTTTTATCCAAGAATAGACAAACATTTAATGTGTGCTAAAACTACGTATGCTAAATTTAACATTGATTAGAAATTGTAGTTTTCTTTCGTCCAATAATTTGTATGCATTGCAATTGTTTTATGCGTTGTGAGTGGTCAATGTGTTAATGAAATTACGTATGTCTTTAAAGTTTGATAGCAAATGTCTCAACATTTTATCGATTGGCACATGTCGTTATAATTTAAATCATTTAGGTACCTGTGTCCATGAGGACATATTACACATTGTGATTTTGCTCCAGTACTATAATATCCATCCACACACTCCACTGGACTTTTATCAATATTTGGACAAGAAAATCCAGCTGGACATTTTCTACATTTAGTTGACTTCGTCTCATCAGAATATGTTCCACTTGAACATTTTATTGGTGACTGCATTGTAGAATTTGGACATTTAAATCCTTTAATACAGTTGTTACATTTAGTTGCACCAGTGCTGGAATATGTTCCTGGATTACATTCAACAGGAGACGTCGATTTATTTAAACAGCTATTTAAAGACAAATTAAAATTAAAATTTAAAGATATTATATATTTAGACTTTTCAGCCCGCTACAAAATTCTATTTTACAAAAAAAAAAACGTCGAATGATCAGCCTCAACTGAAAAATTTACGTTCAACTTCTTTGCCTGCCTGAAAATCTTACACAACTTTGAAATTAAAAACAATAATTCAATAGGCTTTCAAAAAAACGAATCTGAACCTCTTATGAGACATTCAATAACAAATAATTAAAAATTAAATTTTTATATCATCATCAATATTTTTTAATTTTTTATCCAAGAATAGACAAGCATTTAATGTGTGCTAAAACTACGTAACTATGCTAAATTTAACATTGATTAGAAACTGTAGTTTTCTTTCGTCCAATAATTTGTATGCATTGCAATTGTTTTATGCGTTGTGATTGGTCAATGTGTTAATGAAATTACGTATGTCTTTAAAGTTTGATAGCAAATGTCTCAACATTTTATCGATTAGCACATGTCGTTATAATTTAAATCATTTAGGTACCTGTGTCCATGAGGACATATTACACATTGTGATTTTGCTCCAGTACTATAATATCCATCCACACACTCCACTGGACTTTCATCAATATTTGGACAAGAAAATCCAGCTGGACATTTTCTACATTCAGTTGACTTTGTCTCATTAGAATATGTTCCACTTGAACATTTTATTGGTGACTGCATTGTAGAATTTGGACATTTAAATCCTTTAATACAGTTGTTACATTTAGTTGCACCAGTGCTGGAATATGTTCCTGGATTACATTCAACAGGAGACGTCGATTTATTTAAACAGCTATTTAAAGACAAATTAAAATTAAAATTTAAAGATATTATATATTTAGACTTTCCAGCCCGCAACAAAATTCTATTTTACAAAAAAAAAAAAACGTCGAATGATCAGCCTCAACTGAAAAATTCACGTTCAACTTCTTTGCCTGCCTGAAAATCTTACACAACTTTGAAATTAAAAACAATAATTCAATAGGCTTTCAAAGAACGAATCTGAACCTCTTATGAGACATTCAATAACAAATAATTAAAAATTAAATTTTTATATCATCATCAATATTTTTTAATTTTTTATCCAAGGATAGACAAGCATTTAATGTGTGCTAAAACTACGTAACTATGTTACATTTAACATTGATTAGAAACTGTAGTTTTCTTTCGTCCAATAATTTGTATGCATTGCAATTGTTTTATGCGTTGTGATTGGTCAATGTGTTAATGAAATTACGTATGTCTTTGAAGTTTGATATCAAATGTCTCAACATTTTATCGATTAGCACATGTCATTATAATTTAAATCATTTAGGTACCTGTGTCCATGAGGACATATTACACATTGTGATCTTGCTCCAGTACTATAATATCCATCCACACATTCCACTGGACTTTCATCAATATTTGGACAGGAAAATCCAGCTGGACATGTTCTACATTCAGTTGACTTTGTCTCATTAGAATATGTTCCACTTGAACATTTTATTGGTGACTGTATTGTAGAATTTGGACATTTAAATCCTTTAATACAGTTGTTACATTTAGTTGCACCAGTGAAGGAATATGTCCCTGGATTACATTCAACAGGGGACGCCGATTTATTTGAACAGCTGTTTAAAGACAAATTAAAATTTAAAGATATTATATATTTAGACTTTCCAGCCCGCTACAAAATTTTATTTTACCAAAAAAAGTCGAATGATCAGCCTCAATTGAAAAATTCACGTTCAACTTCTTTGCCTGCCTGAAAATCTTACACAACTTTGAAATTAAAAACAATAATTCAATAGGCTTTCAAAGAACGAATCTGAACCTCTCATGAGACATTCAATAACAAATAATTAAAAATTAAATTTTTATATCATCATCAATATTTTTTAATTTTTTATCCAAGAACAGAAAAGCATTTAATGTGTGCTAAAACTACGTATGTTAAATTTAACATTGATTAGAAACTGTAGTTTTCTTTCGTCCAATAATTTGTATGCATTGCAATTGTTTTATGCGTTGTGAGTGGTCAACGTGTTAATGAAATTACGTATGTCTTTAAAATTTGATAGCAAATGTCTCAACATTTTATCGATTAGCACATGTCGTTATAATTTAAATCATTTAGGTACCTGTGTCCACGAGGACATATTACACATTGTGATGTAGCTTCAGTACTATAATATCCATCCGCACATTCCACTGGACTTTCATCAATATTTGGACAAGAAAATCCAGCTGGACATTCTCTACATTCAGTTGACTTTGTCTCATTAGAATATGTTCCACTTGAACATTTTATTGGTGACTGCATTGTAGAATTTGGACATTTAAATCCTTTAATACAGTTGTTACATTTAGTTGCACCAGCGATGGAATATGTTCCTGGCTTACATTCAACAGGGAACGTCGATTTATTTAAACAGCTGTTAAAAGACAAATTAAAATTAAAATTTAAAGATATTATATATTTAGAATTTCCAGCCCGTTATAAAACACTGTTTTACCAAAACAAGGTCGAATGATCAGCTTTAATTGAAAATTTCACGTTCAACTTCTTTGCCTGCCTGAAAATCTTACACAGCTTTGAAATTATAAACAATAAATTCAATAAACTTTCAAAGAACGAATCTAAATTAAATTTTTATATCATCATTAATATTTTTAAATTTTTTAATAAATTCAACAGGCTTTCAAAATACGAGTCTAAAACTGTTATGAGTCATTCACTAACAAATATGAGCTAAATTAAAACAACCGTTTTATATGATCATAAATATTTTTTTATTTTAAATTATCGTATTGAAAAGGCCGCATTCTTTCCTGGAAATATACAATGTTGTGACTGTGAGTCATATGAAGAGATACGCTGCATTGACTGTGGTCATTATGCGTATTTTTACGAAACTTCTGCAAGAAAGAGTCATAATGGACGAAACCATCGTTATATCCTGGAATATTTTAAGGTATGCATGCAAATTACATATTGATTAGAAACTGCAGTTTTGTTTCGTCCCATAATTTTATGCATTGCAATTGCTTTATGCGTTGTGATTAGTCAATTTGTTAATGAAATCACATGTCTTTAAATTTCGATAGCGAACGTTTCAACATTTATCGTTTTAACGTACGCGTCGTCATAATTTAAATCATTTAGATATTACACAATGTGATGTTGCTCCAGCACTATAATATCCTCCATACATTTCACTAGGCTTTTGATTTTTATCCGTGAATAGACAAGTATATTTAATTTGTGCTAAAACTACGTATGTTAAATTTAACAATGATTAGAAACTGTAGTTTTCTTTCGTCCAATAATTTGTATGCATTGCAATTGTTTTATGTACTGTGAGTGGTCAATGTGAAATCACTTATGTATTTAAAGTTTGATAGCGAACGTCTCCACATTTTGTCGATTAGTACACATTGTGATGTCGCACCAGTAGTATAATATCCATCCATACATTCCACTGAACTTTTATCAATATTTGGACAAGAAAATCCAGTTGGACATGGTTTACATTCAGTTGACTTTGTCTCATTAGAATATGTTCCATTTAAACATTTGATTGCATTTTAGACTATGAACATTTAAATTCTTTAGTACACTTCTTGCATTTAGTAGCACCAGTGTTAGAATATGTTCCTTTATTTATTTGAGCAGCTGTTAAAAGGCAATTAAAATTTACATTACAAATTTCAGAATCTTGATGTGTTCAGAATAATACAACGTTTACGTCGTTTTTCGAAAAAAAAAATTAAATACTTGAATGCTACAAGAGCAAATTAAAATGTAAAGTTTATATTATAAATTTATCCAACGTTTTATCAAAAAGAAAGCTGAGTGACTATCCGCGACGTGTCATGTATGATTATTTCCGACCATCAAGGTATTTAATTCAACTGGAAATTTTGCACAATTTATAGTGCAACTAAGTATAAAGAAGCTAACCACTCATAACAATTATATTTTTTACATCTATTTGTTTCGCAAATAAAAATTGCAAGTTACTTTATAAACTTTAGAAAATGTGGGGGATTTTCCATATGCTATTTTCTGTATGTTATTGTATTTTATGCCAGATATTATTTCCTTTTTTTCAATTTTGTGCACTTGAGAACTCTGTGCAATTGGCACTACTAACACACTGGCCATATTTTACCAAATAAATTTAACACATGAATTTCACATGTGCCTTTGGAATATGTCATTTGGAATTTTTGTTAGGGACGTAGTGAGCATCTTTACAATTTTACGCATACAGCTAGCATTTGCAATGCGTCCTGACACCAGCAAAAAAGCCTTCACTTATATCTTAACCGTACACGTATATCCGAATATATTTACAAAATCTCACATCAATTCACTTAGCGTAAATCACCTCACACTTTTTAACACCATCTTGCATAACTTCATAACTTATATCGCATTAGATTGTAGACTTGTGGCGGATCTAGCGTAAGTCAAAATAAATTACCACAGCTCATTCTAGGATATATTTACATTTTAAAATACCTTCAAAGCAACTTTATTGGTGAGATTTTATTCTTTTGAAATAACCTATGACATTGTTATAAAGTTATTTTGAATTTAATTTATTGGTTGGCTGCTATAATTTATTTTGACTTACCCTGGATCTGCCACTGCTTGTTGCAATTTTGAACAGACGTAGTATGTAACAAAGTGTACTAAAATTATGCCTAGTACATTCATTGCTCTGTATGACTTATGAAATAAAGCCCTTGTGTGCCTACTAGAAAGGACTGTATCCATTTCCAGATAAGTACACAAATACGCATTTTAATATGAACCGATCGTCACGGAATGACGATGAGACAAAATACGTTTACAGTGAGAAGAGCTAGTCCCTAGGCTCCTAGCTATAGGTAACCCATTATGCTCTATCTCCTCCCAAGTCTTTGAAAGTCCTTGATGAATAAGAGAGGATGTTTTAAGACTGATTTAACTTTAAAATGAATGTCAATGTCAGAATAAATGTCAATATTCTTTGAGTCCTTGCTTGTTATGGGCCATTAGTCTTCTCAAGGCTAGGGGTGGCTTCTTTTTGCTTGGGGGGAAAGGTTTGGGAATGTCAGCTGTATGTTGGTCTACCATGGGTGGTGAGGGGGGTATAGGTGGTACAACATCTAGGGGTGGTATGGGAGGTGGGGTGACAGCTGGACTGACGGCAGGTGGTGGGGTGGGGGCAGGTACCAGTCTTGCCTCTGTGTTGTTGTAGCTGGGCAATGGGTGTGACATGGGTGGTGGTAGTGGATGGTGTGGGGTTGGTGTGTCTGATGTAGATGGGACTGGTGTGTCTGATGTAGATGGAGTAGTGAGTCGTAGGTCATCCATAATTGTGTTGCGGGGTGGTAAGGTGCCAACTGGGGTATACTGCCGTAAAAATTTGCGATTGCGGATGGTAATTCTGCCTGAACCGTCCACTCGGATAACATATTGGTCGAACTGATGTACTTCAACCACAACGCCTGTTTTATCCCACTTGGTTGGGTGGGGTCCTGTCTGGTTTTGAATGCGGACATGGTGGCCGACTTTCAGGGGTGGCAATCTTTTGGTGTGCTTGGACCATCGTTCTGATGCTCGCATGTGGCGATTGCGCAGTGCTTCCTCTCTGGCGAGCAGTGTGTCTCTCCAGGTTGGATGGGGGATGTATCGGCCAGGTAGTATTGGAATAAAATCCTTGATGGGTCTGCCGAAGACACATTGTGCAGGGGATAGGTTGGTGTTTGGGTCGGGTGTGTTGCGGTACTGTAAGATTGCACGTTGCAGGGAGTCTGTGTCAAGGCTTCCTCGTGGGTCGGTATTATTGGTGATGATGCGTTTCATGGTTTTGACACCTATCTCAGCTCTGCAATTGGAGTGTGGGAATGCAACAGAAGAGAGTCGATGGTGGATGCCCCAATCTTTAAAGAATTGGCGGGTGCAGGTCGCGGTGAATTCTGGGCCACCGTCTGTCGCACATTCATCAGGGATTCCAAATGTAGCAAACAGTCGCCTCAGGCAGTTGACCAGGCCTTTTGCACCGTCTTTTGCCCGCTCAATGATTGGCCAATTGGAGTATCGATCATCTATTACAAGGTACTGTACGCCCATGTAGTGGAAGAAATCCGCGCAAATGCATTGAAAGGGATAAACTGGTGGTACAGGTGGGTATGGTGGGGCGCTGGGTTGAGAGGGAGCCATGCGGTTGCAATGGTGGCAGTTGGCCCGTAGGGCTGTGATGGCAGGAGTGATACCTGGCCAGAATACTGTCGACTCGGCTCATGCTCTCATGGAGGTCACTCCCTGGTGGGCACAGTGTAGTACACTGAGGATGTGTGGGCGCAGGGTAGGTGGGATGACAATTCTCTCCTTATACATCACCACACCATCGATGGTATACAGGTGATCACAGAATTGGTGATATTCCCGGAGGTTAGGTGGAAGTTGGTGTTTGAACTGGGGAAGCCAGATTCGATCGTGGAGATCAATTGCATCATGTTATGGTCACTTGTGGTTGCCAGTTTAACTCTGTCCCATGTAATGGCCATCGTGTTGAGTGCTGCTGAGGCTGAAGAAGCTAGCTGGTCATCAGAACTGGGGGTGTGTGGTGGTTCTTGGCAACGGATGCCTGCCAGGAGGAGATGTCCAGGGTTGTTGAAGGGGAATTGCGCTGTTTACTCGGTGGTAGCTGCCACGTCGTCTGGTAGCAGCATCTTATCTGGGTTAGTGGATCCTGTAGGGTGGCGAGACAAGGCATCGGCGGCTAGGTGCTTGACTCCCGGGATGTGGGCAATCTTAAAGCGATAACGAAGGGTTTTTTCCTTCAAGTTCCGTAATCTGCCATCAGGGATGTCTTCAAGTAGGCGGTTACCTAGTATTTTCAGTAACGGCTTATGGTCAACGGCAATGGTTAGGTCCGAGCATCCCAACACAAAGAATCTCGCCTTGTCCAGGCTGTCTGCTACGGCAAGGGCTTCTCCTTCTATTGGGGCATAGCGTGATTCTGCGGGACGTGTGAAGCGGCTGCCAACTAGTGTGACTTTCCACCCGGTGGGGCAGCAGAATGGTTGGGTGGAGGTGCATGTGCAGTGTTTCTGGAAGAGCCAAAAGCCGATGCCATCTTTTGACCAGTCGATGGCCAGGCATGTTGGTTTCTGTTTGTCAAAGATACGGACTCCTTCCTCAATTTCGCTAACAATGACAGATTTGGATTCTTCAAACAAGTTATCGAGTTCATCATTCCAAAGAAATGTAGAGCCAGGCTTGAGGAGTTCACGAAACGGTAACATGCGTTCAGTTGCTGCAAAAGCATAAGAGACCTGATTCACGAGTCCAAACCAGGAGCGGATGTCGGTTATGTTTGTGGGCTTGGGGAAGTTAAGGATGGCGTTAAGGTATTTCTTGCATGGGCGTACACTGTCAGGAGTGATCTCGAAGCCTGCGAATTCCACTGTGTCAGCACCAAATACAAATTTCTCAGGGTTGAGGGTGATACCGTGATGACCGCACAGGTCCAACCAGTCGACTGCCTGGAAGAAGCTCTTGTGTAGGTCAACCTCCCATAGCAAAGTGTCATCCACACATTTGGTCTTGTTTGGTACGTGGGCAACAATCTCGTCGAACCTGCGTGAGTAACCATCTCCGGAAGCTATATAGCCTTGTGGTGCAGTTTTGTATCTGTACCGGCCCCAGGGGGTGATGAAAGTCGTAAGGTGACGGTCATCTGCATGTAGTGGGATGCTATGGTACCCATTCCAACAGTCGAAGACTGTTTTCTTGGTGTTGCTTGGGATCGAGCGGGACTGATCAAAGGGGCTTGGAGTGTGGTGGGTTTCCCGGGTTGCGTGGAGGTTGAGAGCTTGGAAGTCAATCGTACGTCGTGGTTTACCATTTTTCTTCGCACAGACCACCATCCTGTGACACCATGTGACGGGTTCTCCCACTGGCACTGGTTCGATTACACCCAGGGCTACGTCTTGGTCTAATCCAGCTTTCACTTGTTCTTGCCAGTGGAGTGGGATTGGAATTGGGTTGTGATGAGCAACAGGCTTGGCATTTGGGTCGATCATTAGTCGCATGGGGATGCTTGACATTAAGGGTAAGGTTTGATGCTCACAAGTGTTAAAGGTGCTTGATTTATAATAGTCAAGGAGCCATTGTTGTAGGTTTTCTCGATTGTCCTCGGTGGCTGGGAATGGCAGATCTGTGGGTTTGGGTGGTGGTGTGCGGCGACGTGGGCAGTTGCAGGGCGTGGTCGCTGTTTCATATAGCATAGATGATGTTTGGTTTGTTGTTGCGGAGGTTATGTCAGGTTCGGCAGGTTGTTGGGAGTTCTCGCCAACGGTAGGGAACATAGGTGATATTAAACCTAGTGCCATGCAGGCTTTCCGGCTGAGGAACAGCTTGTCAGAGCCGCGGGTGACATAGACGATTTGGCGTGTTTCTAAGGGCTGTCCAGAGGTGGAGTTTCCAGAGAATCGTATGATCACTGCACCGATGATTTTGATACCATTGTTATTTGCTGCATGCATGTGCATTGTGACTGGAATCAGGTCAGCTTCCCGCAGCCCGAAGCGGCGGACAACGTTCATGCTAGCCAAACAACTTTGACATCCAGTGTCTGCCATAGCGGAGAGGGTTGTTGTCTTAGGTTGCTGAGTGACGGGTGTGAGTCCCAAGGTATAGTAATCATCTGGGTGGACTGTTGCTGAGAGGGTGATGAATGGTTGAGGTTGAGAGGCCCGTTTACTCCAGCGATTATTCAGATTGTTATACAAGTGGTGGTCGAGTGACACGGCGCAGGTGTGGCTGGTTAGTGTCTGGTTGGTACCGGTTGCTGAGCACAACGCATCGAATACCGCATCCTCAGTTGTGTGATTACCTTGAGTGGGTTGTCGTTTTGGTTTGTCCTTGCTGCGGCAGACTTTTTGATAATGATTTTGGCGACCACAGTGTTCTTCTTAGTTTTGGTGGGGCGTTAGTCCCGTGTCCGTGTTTACCGCAATATGAGCAGCATTTGTTTTGGTCGTGTGGCGGTTGTTGATCACTGGGGGTGTTCTTTGTGTCGTTCTGTTTGTCTCTGCGGTATTGGCTACGGGTGGCTGCGGCCCCTTGGGTTTGAAGTAGCTTGCCTGCCGATCTTTTACCAGCCTCTTTTCTTTCGATGAACTGAACGATTTCTTCCAGGCCTTTATCTTGTTTTTTGTCGGCTAGCAGGTCAAGTTGGATTTCGCCGTCGGCCAAACCTCGAGTTAAGACATCGCATAGTACGTTGTCGGTGTAATTCACGACTGTGTGGCAGTTAGGGCAGTTGATAGTGAATTTGCAGACACCGGCTTAACCACGTGCTCGAGCGCAAAAGCTACGGATGGTCTCGTCGTGGTCCTGTCGCATGTTGTGGAGTTGTACGCGTGCGACCATGGCGTTCTCGTCTCGTATAGCGAGGGTTTTTATTGCTTGCATTACCTCTTGTAGAGGTTTGTTGGCCAGTGAACCACCTGCGTTACGCGTTAAGTCTTTGCGCAACTGTTCATCACAGCATTCCAACAGTTGGAGGACTTCGTCTTTTCCTGTGATTTTAGTCGCTGCGGTGTAGTCATTCCAACGGGAGAGGAAGTATGACCAGTCTTCGCTTGTCCCTGCACAGGAGAGTGTAGGGCGCCTGATTCTCTCTATTTTTGCAGTGGGTTGTGTTGAGGTCGTTATGGGCAGGTGTGTGCCATTGGAGTGGACTGTTAGTAAAACCGCTGCGAGCCCGTCTTCTACGTCATCCGTTTCATAAGTGCATTCAGGGAAGGGGCACTTGTGTTTTGGCATGGTTGCGAAAAGAAGAAGGGTCGGGGATAGTTCCTCGATCGAAGTGGAAGTACCTGTTCCGTTGAAGTTGTTCGAAGGTGGAAGCACTGAGTTTTCCTTTGTTCCTTTGCGCGTGTTTTCAAAATGGCGCTCAAATTATGAGGAATTCACGACACTGTTGAGTGGTTTTCGACGTACCGTGATAAGTTAAGTTGTCTGGTGTCCTGGTAACTGCTTCCTGGGGTAGTCTAGCGTCTCATCGTCATAGATAGGACTGTATCCATTTCCAGATAAGTACACAAATATGCATTTTAATATGAACCGATCGTCACGGAATGACGATGAGACAAAATACGTTTACAGTGAGAAGGGCTAGTCCCTAGGCTCCTAGCTATAGGTAACCCATTATGCTCTACCTACCGATATTAAGACGATCAAAAAAATAATTTGCTAAATTAAAAAAATTACCTGTGACCTGCAGGACACTCCAAGCATTGTGGTATTCCTGAGGGACTATAAAATCCTTCGGAACATGCGTCAGGTTGCTCACGAGGATCCAGACACGAATATCCAGCTGGACAAATTTTGCAGTCAGTAGATGCAGTGCCATTGGAATATGTGCCATTCATACAAGGTATACTTGATTCCGCATTAGGACACATATAACCAGGAGGACACTTTTTGCATACCATAATTTCAAAGGGAGAATAAGATCCTGATTCACATGGAACTGGAGCTGCCGATTTATTTAGACAACTAGAAAAACGATACGAGTTTAACATGAACGTTATTTCAGTGTTGCACACGATTATTACTGTATCATAATTAGAGTTTGCACACCTCGAAGATTTAGGATATTCTGAGAATATTTGCAAGAAATTTTGTCATTGAAAATTTGATGAATGTTTGGAAATGTTGATCTTAAAACATATATGTAGTGAAAATTAACAATTTTACAGAAGAAGCTTAACTTCACTACCAACGCTGGCAACGTTAGTTCGAAATAGTATTACCGTAGGAAAACGTTCACAGAGGAGAAAAAAATTCCGAACATTTTGAACTCGGTTGTTATAATATAAAGGCATATGATCAGCGATAAAAACGAATTAACCCACCCAATATTACATTGATCATGTTGCCGTACATCAATATTCATTGTGTTACGAGGATCAAATCTAATACAGTCATATACCCATTTATATACCCATATACTCTCACACCAAAGTGTATTACTGGTATTACTATTGATACTGGCCCTGACATTAGTACACTGGTACTGAAGTACAAACACTAACAATAAGACATTTCAATTTCGAAAACTTTAACATCATGCCAACGACACTTATTTATACTGTACCATACCTGAAACCAGCCGGACAAGGTGAGCAGTTTACAGAACTTCCAGTACTGTAAGTACCATTGTTACATTCTACAGGCGGCTGATCGCTATACACACAACTCTTTCCAGCAGGACATTCCAAACATTTAATTGCCCCAGTTGATACACTGTATGTGCCGTTTCGACAAGCGATTGGGGATGACAATTCATTTCTTGGACAAGAAAATCCCTTCGGACAATTGTTACAGGCCATCTTTCCACCACGAGAGTATTCACCAGCTGAACATGGTACAGGGCTCTTACTTTTATTTTGACAACTGCAAAAAAATCAATTTGAGCACATGAAATCAGAAATGCTTGTACATCAAACATGAAAATCTCCTCATGAATTATTAATCCTCCTGGGGCCGGCTGTATCAAAGGTGTTTAGCTTAAACAGTGTATAAGCAAAAAATGCAAAACAAGTTTGCATGTTGCACAAACAAACCAGCTAAAGTTATTTGACCTTAGAAGAACAATTATCTATAAAAATAAATGTTTATTCTATTAAACTCATAATTTCTGTTCCATGCTAGGTGTAAAAGTAATTTTCAAATTTTACTTATCCACCGGTTAAGGTAAACGCCTTTGATACAACCGGCCCCAGAATTATTACTCCTTATGAAATTTCTCCATGAATTATCTATGTAAGCTTGGCTGGCCATAGCTGAGTCCTAATTTAGGCAAGAAATGTGGTTTTGTTTTTCAATAACGTTGTGACGTCTCCCTGGGGCCGGCATTTCTTTCAAATTTCATTCTGCAACCCAGTCAATGGCTGCTTAAGTACATACAGATCTTAAAAAAAACAGGGCAGTGGTAGTATATAAAAGCCATGTAATCTCTATATACTGTACAATAGTTAGTGACGTTATCTCGTTTACTATGCTATCTTGCTATTTTAACCAACCCCACTTCTACGTAAGAGCCCTAGAGGACAAAATTCCTTACTGGAAAATTGCGTACCGGCCATACAATATATTTCATATTTACTTAACAACATCTTCTGCTACGAATTGCTGCAGAGGGAACGGAAACGCGATAGTTGTTTTGCCGGTTACCATGTGTTTATACACAGAATTGAGTGCCGTTTCGTACATTTGTAAATTGAAACTACAGATCCAGGTAAATATATAGTAGAATTAAGTTTAAGCAAACCTGAATCCAGATGGACAATGTGTACATGTGGTTGAAGCCTGTAAACTGTAAGTACCATTTGAACAATCTTGGCAAACCATACTGCCATTGTAAGCATATTGTCCAGCAGAACATGGGACACACTGAGAGCTATCAGCACTTGGCTCAAAACCTCCAGGGCAGAACTATTAAGAAAAAGTTCAATTCAATTTGGGAAGATGAACTTTGAAAAAAATCCTGATTGGAGTGTCTAAATACGATTTACATTTCCCTGATTCCGAATTTCTGAGAGGTCTTTGTTTCGAGTTATATATTTGCATTTTCGGAAAAAAAGGTTCAAATAACAACATGTTAGAAAACAATATTTACCGAAATTACAAAAAAACATTTAAATAAAATGCGATTTGTTATTAGCACTAGAAATGATGTTTTGTTTAATTTTTTCTCAACAGCTCACTTGTTGCGATATTTATTAGTGCACACCATCTCTGCTTGTGTGATTATTAACTTTACTGCAACAACACTATGAGAAGAAGTAATTTCATTGTTTGTTAATTATCTATTATTAGAGTTCAAATACAGATGATATGTTTTTTGTTTACATCGTGGGCTCGCATTTAGTCAACGGTTGACCGTCAAATAGTAATCGCGCGCACCAAATACCGGTTTAACCTGATTAAACTGGTTTAACCAGATTAAACAACTTTGCGTGCAAATTCTTGGAGAAAGCGAAATGCAAATACTGCAGAGGAGATATTGCTTTCAACGTATTCGCGTGTGGGTGTACTATTATAGATAAAAAATGACGCCATACCCTGTGAACAGAGCCTTAGTTTGCCAACGTTGAAGAAAGGAGACCAAGTTCGAATCAAAATCAAGAAAGACGACGCGTGGGGAGAGCGAGCAGTCGTAGTTGGAACAGCGAAGACACCTCGATCTTATAATGTGCAAACAGAAACCGGTATCTTACGAAGGAAGGGGAGACACCTTCTACGCATTCCACGAGACGAAAGAGAAAAACCGAAGGAAGTACCACCTGGGAGTAAACCTACACAAGCGAAACGCAGGGAACAAGAGAACAGCCGTAATGCGGAGACCCCTGTTGAAACAATTGTTGCGCGATCCGAAGGAATTCGAACAAGGTTCGGAAGGCTAAGTATCCCTCCAGACAGACAAAACCTTTGAAATGTTAGAACTTTACGACAGTTAAACATTAGAATATTTAGAAGATAATGTTGGACATTTGTATGATGAAAACATCTGAGATATAATGTTAAAAAAATGCGCAAAACGAAATTTAAAATAATGAATTATTTATTACTTAAATAGGGATAAAGTTTTAACTCCAAAAGGCGAAGACGTAATGATAGTTAAGATTAAGATGTGTTCTGTACATAATTATATAATAATCAGAGTTCATTCTGGACTTTCATTGGTCGAGAACTGTGATCTATTAGAGGACAGACGCACGCTGACGCCATTTCAGCGACAAGCCAATCACAGCAATTTTAGAATTATCAAGGCTTGCTTTGTTTTGTATAGATCATGATCACGTCAATGGCGTGCTAAAGTCTTTCCGTCGCACTACAAAGCTTATTTTGGCAAAATTTTTCACATTTTTGTTATATAAAACAAGTGTTTGATAACATTTTGCCGTTGTCTTTTCAGTTATAGATACACGGTAGACGTCATAATGTGGTAAGAACATCAGTGACCCACTCGCTTAGGCGGCTCGTAGGCCACGTTCTTGTTCGTACCCCATTATGACGTCACACCGTGCATCTATAACCGAACAGACAACGGCAAAATGTTATCTATTTGTTAATTAGCATATGCAAATAAAAGGCAGAAGGCTCCACGCCTTCTTGTTGTTATGTTGTTGTACAGTTCATCACAGGTAGTTCTATATATACTGTAAAACTAGATTAGAGTAATTTTTGTAACACAGGAACTGTATGCTCTTACAGGAACTTATAGTCGTTACAGAAACATGGCATTTCAAGAGTTAACAAAATTCTTGTTACTCTTATCTATCCGATTTGCAGCTGCAGACTTCACTAAATTACTATATGTATCAGATATTAAATACATAATATAATCTAACCGGTAAAAATTAATGGCAACGACATGCATAATTGAAGCCAATGGCAGTGACGTTTCGTATCATTGTATTTGCCTTGTGCGTGCATTGATCGTCTATCAATAAATCTTAAGATTTATTCCGTAGATTTATTCCGTGCAGCTGCAAGTCAGGCAGTGTAGCATTTTTTCAGCTAAAAATGCATTTTCATGTTTCCTACACCCCCGCTACGCGAATAGTTTAGGTAGTTCAAAGCTCGTTTAGATTCGTTCAGCATATTTCCACGAGAAAACTAGAGTACTGTAGTGAAAATACAAGAATTAGACCTCGTTTACACGGTACCGGTTTCACTTGGTCACGACATCGAGTTCGGGTAGTTTTCGGTCATATTTACTCTCACCACTTTTTTCTATGACTACTTGTTGTTACATTCTGCAATACTACAATCGTAAGTGTAAGAGTCACACTTGTCGTGGAACTATTCAATTTGATATCGTGACCATGCGGATCCGGTACCGTGTATAAACGAGGTCTTAAAGACACGCATATAGTCACGTCTATGCTTAAGTCACGCTAACGTTCAGAAAATTACTGAGAAAGTCCGTGAACATTAGTTTAACAGATTAATCATGGCGAGAAGATAAAGGATTATCTTTAACATAAATATTCATGCCATCAAACAGTGCAAAGCTTAGTGAAAAGTCCAGAAACACCCTAGCAATTTCAGGACGATTAACTCAACTACGAGACATCAATACTTTCGCAATATTTCAGCCAAAAGAAAAGAAATGCAAGTTGGATATGTACATAGTATTTACATTTATACATAAATACCCTAAATAAGAAGTGAGTAATAATATACATATTATATAACTCTCAATCAAGTGTCCGCGGTAATGCATGCTTTGATATTGACAGTTCAACAGGACAAAATTATAATTTTAAAACATAAACGTACAGGTGTGGGCATGGTGGAAAAGACGGAGCGCGGACTCAGAGTACGGAGTCGGAGTCATGTTTTTAAAGCGATATTTTATCAGACTCCGTCTTTTCCACGTTATGGGGCATAAAGTGGAAAAGAGGGAGTCTGACGATAAACGTGCGCAAATCGTTTACAATAAAGTCTATCAATGTCTAAACGAGAAAGAAGCGAATTTCCTGTTCTGTTACTTTTGTTAAGAAGCTATTACTGCATGTCATGTTGCAACTATTTCAGAATGAAACTCCGTCTTTTCCACTTCATGATCAATAAAGTGGAAAAGATGGAATCTGTTAATAAACATTGGATAAATCGTTTACAATCAAGTCTATCAATGTCTAAACGAGAAAGAAGCGAATTTCCTGTTCTGTTACTTTTGTTAAGAAGCGATTACTATCATGTTGCAACTATTTCAGAACGAAACTCCGTCTTTTCCACTTTATGATCCATAAAATGGAAAAGATGGAATCTGTTAATAAACATTGGATAAATCGTTTACAATCAAGTCTATCAATGTCTAAACGGAGAAAGGAGTGAATTTCTATTCCGTTACTTTTGTTAGGAAGCGATTGCTGTGATTATGCGACTATTTTAGAACGAGACTATGTTTTGCACTTTATGCTCATTAAGTGGAAAAGACGGAGTCTGATAACATAGCGCGCTTTAAAAACATGAGTCCGTACACCGACTCCGTCTTTTCCTCCATGCCTACAGGTGTGCATACATACAAGTTTTGTCGCTATTGCTAATTGCAGCTTGACATGTATGCGATAAAGTTGTCAAAAAAATACAGATCAAGATTGTGCACGCAAAGTATAAAGAATAGAAAATGAATCCAAACACTTTTATCAACGCTTTATTTCTTTGTCTTCTCAATGTTTCTTTCATGGTTCTGGGAATGTTTCTGAATTCTCTGGTTATACTTAGTTTTACGAGGTCCTCACAACTGCGAAAGAATCTTGGCTACTTTATGATTTTTGTTTTATCTTGTTTTGATCTGATTGCAGTTGCCACAGCTCATCCTGTCCTAATACTATCCACAATTATGTGGTCTTTGCAACATATTGAAGAAGACGTAAAATATGCTTGGGAATACGTTAATATTTTTACGGCAGGTTCCTCAATGTACGCGCTATTAACGCTGAATGTCGAACGATTCTTAGCCTTGAAATATCCATTTTTCCATCAAACAGCAGTGACGAAAAAAAGACTGGTATGTTTTCTGGTATTTATGATGATGACTCAAATCGTTCTGTCGCCACTGTATTATTTTTACGGGAAAACACTTGGCAACATTCTTATAACTGGCTTCGTTTTACTGTTGATTCTCGTATTTGCCTATTTAAACTACGAAATGTTAAGGATTGCTGGATCAAAACGAAAAAACGAAATGGTCTGTCCCAGTGACACGTGCAGTCGTGAAGAGAGAAAAAAACATATTAAGATAAACTTCAAAAATATTTCTACGTGTTCCTTGACGGTTGCCTGTTTCTTCATCTGCTCTTTACCACAAATTGTATACTCCGCTTCGCGTGTAAGATCCGAACCGTCAGAGAACGATGACAGTAACTGGTTATTTAATCTATGGTCGAGCACATTCGTCAGCTTCAATTCGACATTCAACTGTCTGATATTCTTCTGGAAAAATTCAATCCTGCGTCGTGAGGGAATGAAGATAACAAAGTGCTTGTCGATTGCGTGATATTAACTTGTCCTAATGCTAACTTAACCCTAAGAACAAAATCGCAACTGTATGCATATGACAATAAATACGGCATTATAGTCGGACATGTACTTTCTTTGCAAAAAAGACAAAATTATCAACCAGTAAAATTTAAATGTTTCACCTAAGCGACATATTGTATTTAGAAGACGGAAACGCTCCACCAAGACATTATTTTTGTTTGATCACAAAATATTGGTTATGGTAATGACTATTCTGATCACATGACTTGACTTTTGGTTACATATATAATGACGTTTGACGTTTACGCCGTTGTTTGTTGGCCAAGCGTCTCAATTCAGTCAATTCGAACGTCGGACGATTGAGGTGTTTAGCTATTAACTATCATACAAAGTGTTTTGAGGCAACTTTTACCATCGTTTTTATTAATCATTATAGGCTTCATGGTTGATGATTTATTACAAAGGAACAGAGGTCAAAACCTCTTTAATGAGCTGCTCCGTTAACGGATTCATACAGAGACAGAATCATAACGAATGCAGACAAGTTCCCCATTTCAATTTCTTGACATGTCAATGATTTTACATGCATGCATGGCATATAAACACAAGGCATTGACTTCGCACAAAATAGCGAGGAGCTGAAGCACAGAATAGGAGCTAAGCAGAACGGTCACTCCAGTCGGAACTTTAAGGATTGTGTTCCTGCACATCTTGCATTAGGTATGTTCATTATGCAGGTTCTAGCCAGTCAAATGCATTTCTGGACAATAGAAACTCCGAACTGGCTGTTTGGCCATCGTTCTGGCAAGTCAATTGCATAAAAATTGGAGGACATGTTGCACTGCTGAGTGGCTCTACTGCCGCCTATTCCCTACACTGCCTGAAGGCTCACTCGCGTCCGCTCAGTATAACTTCCATCCACCAAATAGCTGTAACAGCCCTGAAGTCCTATAACTTTCCAGCATTTCGTAATGATGCCACATGATTCTGGTTGTTAAAAGCGAGCAACAATCTCCAATGTTCTTAAAACACGACTGAGCAGAAGTCAGGTCATATATAAAACGCGCGCGCAAGCGAGTGGTTTATCAGTATTTGCATGACTAAAACAGCTTAAAAAAAGATCAATCTTATCAGTTGATTGACGAAGTCGTTTTCAAATTAACAAACGCCATTAATTAAGCCCAGAAAATAAAAATCAAAGTTTATGTAAATTAGATGAAACAAACAGGTACGTATATCTTCACATGTACGTAAGTTTCGGAGCCTGGGCATGCGGTACCACGAAAAATCACATTCTCACGTGGTTTTTTGATTAGACAATTTGAATTTAAGGTATAATATATGTATATGTAAAATAACGTGTATAGTGCGCGCGCTCTAATTAAATTGGTCAATAGCCGTTTAGATTATTAAAAAGATAGGGTCGACCGGAAACCGAAACCAAACAGGCAAATATAAATAATCACGTTTCCAAGCGCTAGAAATACCGAGAAAAACGAGGAGCATGCTGATGGACCCCCCAGGTGGCTTATAGATTCGTCACTAACCCCCCCCCCCCCTAAGCATTCAATTCTGGCTATGTAACTACTAATGGTGGAAAACAGACCAGCTCACCTTTGGAAGTTCTGAAGGTGTAGGGCAAACATGTCCAGAAGGACAAACTTGACAAGAGCCATTTCCAGTAACTGAGTATTTTCCTTTTTCACATAGTGCTGGAGGTCCAGTCTCTGAGCAGTTAAAACCAGCTGGGCATGGAACACAGATAGAAGGCCATGCTGAAACACTTGTACTGAGATTGCATGCCTGCATTTGACAAGAATAACATAATAACATAAACAGAATGTATTCCATTGCATGTATGAGTTGAATGAGGATGGTAAAGGGTATTTTCATGAGCTGCGATTGGCCAATATGAGTTCATGTGAAATGCTTGATTTTGGTGCTAAGAAATGTGATTTGTTCTGTGCCTGTAAGGCATTAATCTTAATAAAAATGCTCCAAGAAATGAAAATAATAGGTAACAAGATGGTGAACTGTGACTCAGCTGTTCAAATAGTCGAAATAAGAGGCCTTTCAAGAGTTATTACATATTGGGGGAACGTGATATAGTTCTGTAAACAACCTGTAATGAAGATGCTTTTTTAAGGCATGTGAATTGTGAAACTGCTTTTTTGCCTGCAGCAAAACATGATCCACATCCCCCTTTACAACCCTCTTGAATGTATTCCACACAGCACACATGCAGTCCATTGAATGTATTTCACACAGCAAAAAGTGTGTGGTCGGCTCTGCCATCTTTGCAGTGTAAGCTAAGTGAGCATCTTGTGTTTGGCACAAGTCTTTATCCAAGTTTGCACAAGTAATACAACCCTGCAGACAACATTCTTTTCTGAAAGATTGTCAGTAGTCATTGAAGAAAGGTAAAAATCTTCTCACTGTAGTCCAGCTAAACAGCTTACCTTACATAAAGTGGAATTTTTTGCACCAGTCAAATCATAGTAAGTTCCAGTAGGGCATAATTTTGGAGCATTCACACCTCCTTCACAACTAAATAATAAAATATTTTATTTCATGGTGTGTTGCTAGATAATATTTGCCTCATATGTGTTCAGGTTTGGATACATTGACGATGCCCTGAACATACTAAAAACTGCTACTAACCACCTGGGAATAATTGTTCAGAAGCCGGGCCGATTAATGTAAATCCATATTATATTATCTAGTTCATGAACTTGGAAAATTATAATTTTTTTCCACAAACAGTGGATTAAACTTCAACCCAGAGTTAGCGCTGAACCAAACTTTGAACAACTGGCTGCTGGAACCATTTACAAGAAATTCTAATTTTGCAAATTGAATAGGCAATGAAAGGAAGCCACTTGAAAGCATTCCCAGTTACTATAAAGGGGCATGCTTATATTAGGACCCGGACCTAAATTCTAATGAGTTTGACATGTAATAACTAAGGTTTATCAGAATGTGAAACAAGCCATGATTTTTGTGCAATTTAAACATCATGAAAACAGAAATTTTCAAAAAAAATATGACCAGACAACAATTTAATAATTTAAAAAATAATTTCTTTCATTTAAAAGAATAAGAAGGCTCGCTTCATATCCTAATTATTCGATACTACCTAAAACTACTTAATGTGATAATATGACAATAGTCATGTTATGGATGATAATCACATTTGGTAAATGTACACCTTTGAGCTTTGCAATGTGCACAGCCAAAGCCATTTTCACAGGGTACATATTGTAATTATGAAGTTTAATTAACCAAGAACCTATTCAGTTCAACAAATTTCCCACAAATGAGTTAATGTGACAATTTTATATCCTAGCCCCTATCTTTGGCATTGGTAACTTGTGATTTATTCATTATACAATATAAAATTTATTAATAGGTATACTTTTTACATCCAAACTTTCCCAGGTTTTAAAGATAGGTTATAAACCAATAATGAGGGATATAAGTCAGATATAGACCTGATCGAGAGACCAGTCATGCTTTGAGGGAAAATTTGTGGCTTTTAATTAAGGCTGAAACCTGCTTATAACACAATAAATTCTATTACAATTGAAGTTGCACCATTCTATCAAACTTAATCCAGGCATTTATATCTAATGCTTTGCTTACATGCATTGCCAAATAATATAACTTGTGAACATATGGATTTTGGGGGAATAGCCCCGGATATTTATTTATAGTTTGTCTCTCAGTGGACAACCTGTGTGGCTCAGTCAGCTGTACATAGACCTTTGGATCACATCCGTCTTGATGAATTGATTGTCCCGAAACAGTGCCCATGGTTAAAAATTGGAGGAAAAGACATTATTGCACATTAGCCTCTAAAGATCATGGCTGTAGCTAGATTGTTAATAGGGGGTGTATATATATTCATGCTCTGCACGTCTGATGAAGAAACTCACCATGCAGAACATGAATATATACACTCCTCCCCCCCCCCCCAATTATTGCTCCAGCTATGGCCCTGAGAGAGATGGACCTGAACCAAGTCTACATCAGCTGCAGGCAGATGGAATCATCAGCTGGCGCTCAATAGAGTTTGGAAGGAAATTACAAAATGTTAATTGTTGCTAATTTTCACTACAAGCAGCAAGCTATTGTTCTAGACTTGTAAGGACTGCGAGTGTAAAACTAGTTTTAATGCGTAATTCAGTAGAAAATCCCCCTGAACAACAAACTTTAAAGTTTAACAGGTTGTTAATAACTTACTAATAACCCGACGGGCATTGTAAGCAGCCGGCGCCACTAGACCAGTACGTTCCCGCCGTACAGTTGTTACATACAGAACACTCTGTCGAACAATCACACACAGCAACTAAAAGTATCATGAAATATTTCATTTAAAATTTAGTTTAGCAATCTTAGTAAAGTTTAAACATACAACAGAAAAAAATCCTTGTACGCACATACCTGTGTAGTTAACGAACAGAACGGTAAATATACACAAACACAGAAAGATAGATGTCTTCATTTCCACTACTTTTAAGCTAAACTACATTGTAGTTATCATTCGCCTCGATTCAAAATACGTTCGTGTGGCGCAAGCACTTCTTTCCAACATTCACATCGCAAGTTTCAATCTGGCAAAACAACTTCAAGTATAGAATATCGTATGTCATACAAAATCGAGTAGTCGTGTTACATGGAGCGAGACTTCACAGTGAAAATACTCCAACTATCGCTGGCATATACGCTGTGAAACACTATACAATAAAATCGATCTAAACAAACCAAACTTCGATTTCTTGAAACGAAATATTCCGAAACGGGACAACCACTTACTTACAAATTTTAATTTCAGACAATATCTGTCACATATCATACCGGAAGTTAGCGTTCGTCGCTAGGTGACTAGAAGGTGATTAAATGTCACCAGGGCGCAATGTCGCAACATTGTCTCATATTTGCAATTGCATTGTAAAACTTTGTAAAATATTTTCGAGACGTTGATCATAAAAATAAAACATTTTACAATTGCCAGCATAGTTTTTTGTCTTTAGTGATTTTTGGATCATTTGCAAAATCGTAGAAACTATTGGGCTCAATGCCGGGTCATTATACCCATATCAGCAATAGATATTTTCTTTTCGGAAAAAAATGGTAAAAAATTATTCTTCCCTGCGCGAGACCTAGCACGCAGTAGCGAAACCAGCCCGACAATTTGGTCATGCTATGCAAATTTAAATCATCATTATTCATTTCTTTCGAAATTCATTCCTTATACGGTCAAAAACACAGAAAAATTTGCATTTGCATGAGCTAATGTCAGGCTGGCTTCGCTACTGCTAACACGACAGTCTCGCCTAAATGAACAATGCACACATTTTACAATTAGCTGGTGCTTTAAGAAGTTGCCTGAGCATGTAATATTATACCAGCTTCTTACTGGAGAGTCCTGAAGGAGTAAAATGGGAATGACTATTTAGTGTTAGGAAATGGAGATTCCATGCACTGGGACTGGGTTTCTTTGGCCAAAAAACAACAGAAAATGAGAACAGAATTAACATTTGAGCAAGATAGCCACTAGGACCATGGGATTTGTGCAAGGCAGTGCAACTGAACTATGGGACTTAATCCAAATGGGAATAGACCCCCCCCCCTCCCAATTACTGTAGTACGGAAACGACTTTACATTACCAAAATCGCTTTACATTAAGTTACTCATGGTCCTATGAAAACCAGTAAAAGATAAGGCAAAAAATACAATGCAAAATCTCTGACTTTGTCTTTGGTATTAAAAACTGAAACAACTTGGTCCAGTGGCGTTCCCCCCCCCCCCCCCAGTTAATTTAATAATCGATTTTGAGATGTTTCTAAATTTGAAGAGAAAAATATGACAAAGGGCGTACGATTGTTTAAGATCTAAAAGTCACAAAAAATCAACACTGTGTGGGTTTTAGATAATCAATAAACGTTTTAGAGACCTAGAAGCATTCTAGAGAGCCTAGAATTTTAGAGACCCTAGAATTAGCGTTTTAGAGACCCTAGAATTAGCGTTTTAGAGACCCTAGAAATGAAAAAATTCTTAGGTGAGCATGCTCCCAAACTCCCCTAGGAACCTCGCGTTTTCGGAACTGGTTCTGTCATCCCTCAGTTTCATCGCCCTGGCAACGCCACTGGCTTGGTTAGAAAACCTCCCGGGTTATGAAATAAGTTAAAATTAAAATTTATCGCACCAGCATTGCGCCAAGTTTGGCGAAAGTGTTAAACTGCAGCTTAAAAAATGGAATCTGTCCGTCCCAACTTAAACTAGCAAGTGTGACTTCAAACAAGCGAAAAACGTCGATGTCGACTACTAGAGACCAATATCAGTACTTCCTGTTCTTTCTAAGATTCTTGAGAAGCACGTCTGTTATCATTTTATGGCATACCTTAATGCCCATTGCTTTTACATAATCACCAATCTGGTTTTCGCTCTAACCACTCCTGCGAAACCATTCTTCTTAAACTTACAGATGAATGGCTTGAAGCCATGGACAAAGGCCTTTTCACGGGCGTAGCAATGGTTGATTTGCGCAAGGCATTTGACCAGGTCAACCACAAACCACTGCTAAAAAAAAGCTTGAACTGTATGGTTTAGAATCCAACTCATTAAATTGGTTTCACAGCTACCTAAATGGAAGATATCAAAAAGTATGCTCTAACGGCAAGCTATCCGAATCTTTACAAACCCACTCTTGCCTCTGGTTCTTAAGAATAACATCGGCTTATTCGCTGATGATTCGACTCTCTATGCCTCCGGATCCACTCTACAAGAGGTTGAAGAGAAACTTAAGCCTGACCTTGATGAAGCATCAAAATGGGTTATAACAAAACGAAAATCCATCAATCAAAGACCACATATAGCATAATCTCCACTGCTTAGAAGCTGGCAAAATCGCCAACTCAAAGCCTTGATCTTACACTGGATGGTCAACAAATAAGTAAAACGGAATCTGAACGTGTACTGGGAGTTTACATTGATAGTCATCTCACTTGGTCTGTACACATTGAAGAACTACGTCGAAAGTTAATAAAAAGGATATCAATCTTAGCGCGAGTAAGGAAACATCTTGACTACCAACTCAGTACAGATTATTGCTGTTCAATGCAAACATCAAACCATTGTTTGAATGCTGTTGCACTGTTTGGAGTAATTGTAGCCAATGTCATCTGGATGACTTGTTTAAGTTGCAGAAACGTTGTGCTCGGTTAATCTTGGACGGTCCATATGAAACAAGGTCGTTTGAAAATTTTCAAAGACTTCAGTGGTTATAAATTGACAAGATATATGAAATTCAAAAACTCTGTCTCTTTCGTAAAATTAGCGATGGGCGAGCTCCAGAGTACTTAATAATTAGAATAAATTAGAATATACTGTTGACAATTTTAGGATTTATAGATTATATTGAATTTTTTAAATATTTATAGATTGATTTCTATCAATGGCCCGATTTATACTAGAGACGGATGATCCGTCAAGACGGATCATTCGTCTGACAGATCATCCGTCTAAGTATAAACACAAGACGAACTATCCAGACGAACTACGTAAAAAGGTAGTTCGTCTAATAATTGGTCTGTGTATAAACGCGGGCAAGCAGACGGATCATCCGTCAAGACGAACTACGCGAGCAAATTCGTCTGAACAGACGAACTACGCCTATAGTTCGTCTTGACGGATGATCCGTCTGCTTGCTCGCGTTTATACACAGACGAATTATCAGATGAACTATTTTTTCTTGCCCAAGTTCGTCCAGACGGATCATCCGTCTCTAGTATAAATCGGGCCAATCATAGTACGTAATTACTCTTAGTAGCAATGTAAATAATTTTTAGTTGCATTATTTAGTTATATATCGATAGTCATTATTTAATTGGAGGGCCACTAGGGCCACTAATTTTTGTAATTAGTATTACCCTCTTTAAATAAAGAGTATTTGATTTGATTTAAGTCAGACAAATTCCTTGAACATTGGGCTTTGAGCAAATTGTGCAACAGTATAGGCTGTACAACCATTGTTTTCAGTTATCATCGCAGTTAATGCCCCCTTTTTAACGACCCTTTAATTAACAATTAGATTACTTAGTAGAATCAGAGGTCAAACATGGAATATTCAACAAAAAATTTGATTTTTAAGCAATTTTTTTAAAAGAAATCTCTATAGGAAGATGATTGTTTCGCTACTCGCTATCTATCGAGGAATAGATAGCGAGTAGAGTAACCAATCAAATTACAGCATTTGCAATAGAATACTAGTATGATTCTACTAATGGTGATTATTTAACATAATAACAAATTTTAATGATCAACGGCTTTATAATCATGAATTCTATTTAAGTATGATTAAATAGTGACATTTTTTGTGACGATTCCTTATACACAAAGAAGACAAGGGCATATACCAGGAAAAAACCCATGACTTTCGACAGTGTTTATCACCTCTTATCATTAACAATCACCTGCGCTGATCATCTCTTAATTAGGCTCGTGGTGGGCTTGTTGGTCAAATTATAATCATATTACAGAGTAGGCCTCTGACATTAATTTGCTACACAAGGCATACAAATGGCTACAACTGCGACGTGTGTCTTAATCACGAGTGAAAATCATAGATGTGTCCAGTTCAGCTAGGGGATAGATCTACTGACAAGAGCAAGCGTAATTGTTGTTTTGTCCCTCACTGAGTGAAGTCCCACACAAAATCATAACAGATTATTCATATTTTGAACATCTACAACAACAATCACATTGCCAATCATAGTGATATAGCTGGATTATGATTGACTAAAACTCCAGCATTGCCGGGAGTATCTTCATGTTACTGTTTTGTGAAATGTTGTGAAACTATTTCAACAGGTATTACTCAACTATGACTTTACTTTGAGTTACTCTCTCCGGCCAATTTTTGGAAGGGAATTTTTTTTTCTGTAATCAACAATTTAGTCTTTTTAAAATTAACTGATATCTAATATTTCTTCCTCTTCTTCAACCCACTTTACAATACGAATACTGTAGCTGTTCTGCATCTTATATATCTAGTACATACATGTACATCATTACTCAATATAAGAACTCAATATAGCTCCATTTTGTATTTCATTGGCTCCCCTTCATCTAACCTTTCGTTTTTTTTCACTTCGTGTTTCCAGTTCATCGCCAGAAAATTCCTCTTCACCAACCTCTTCGACTAGTGATTCTAGCTTTTCCACCCTTTCAGTTAAATTAAGCAGCATTGCTTTAGTCTAATAAAAACAAAAATTTATTGTCTTTGTTTGGTCGCATGAACTAGCCTTAAGATACAAATTACAAAACAGAATAAATTTGAATCAAGAAAAGAACAATCTATAGTAAGTGAACACCATTAAGTCTGTATCTTGGATTTCTGGTACTTCTGGTGCAAGGTTTGTGTTTGTACATGATCCAAGTTGATAACTCTTCACTTTATTACACTCTAGTGTGTATAATTCCCTAAAAACATAATGACAAAGTTCAGATAACATAAAATGCATAAATGTCTGTTGTAATGCAGAAAGTGTGTTACAATAAAATGAAAATCTACGTTTCAGGTGACGGCCCTTCGTCAGGAGGTTTGTAGAGAGGGCCTTCACACGAAGCATCGATTTCCACTTTATCGTTTCAGGCAGGAAAAGAACCTATACCTTCCGGGTACTACCAACTGCACTACCACACTGGCAACGTTAGTTCGAGTGAATTCTCACAGTGATCAGCGAGAAACCATTTAAAAAGTGACAGCCGGAGGTGTATTTATCATTCTATTCTCTTTTTTGGAAGAATCATTTTGTTGAAGCAACTTTTTTCTCATCGCTTTTCCTTATCTATCATTCTGTAATACATAATGATCCACTCCTGATGTTTTGGATGGATTGGACGGCACATTGTGGGTTAAAATACAATAACGTAAGATGAAACTGAGAATTTTCAAGATCCATACGCAACTTCATGATGAGAAGAACGTCAATCAGCTTTTTTCTACACCGCCAGTTTTTTGGGTATTTTTTCTGAACTTGAGAATGTTAGCAGGAAACATTTCAGTTGAACATTTCAGAAATTACACACCTCTTCGATTTTTCACATCGCCGAGCGGAGTGCACGAAGCTGGGCACAACTTCTCAAATGGTTTAACAATTTCATACATGAAAAATTTCATACCTCCCAAAAAATGCATGCACCACACAATTGCAAAATAATTAAAAACTTTTTTCTTTGGCAATGCTTTAATTCAGTCATGCTCAGTAGGAGTACAAAGAATTGGACAGTAAAATCTTACACTCTATTTCAGAACCGTCTCAGAAATATGAAAAATTAGGTTCATGTTAATCTGACACTGCAGAGAACAACGAAAAATTCGTTGTCGCGAGCGGGATTCGAACTCTCGAGACAACAAATCCCGCTCGAAACAACGATTTTTAGTTGTTCTCTGCAGTGTTAGATTAATATGAATCTAGTTTTTCAAATCTTACACTCGTACTGTAATTCATCCACATATTGTATTGCTAAGTGTATTTTAATGTGCATATACATTATATGCACTATGTCATGTTGTTGACTGTAGGACAATAATTTATAAACCTCAAAACAAAGCATGCGCAAAGTTTTGGAAATATAGTTTCATTTTATTATCTTTTAAAATATTTGCAATTTTCTCATATTGGGATGGGGTCATGTTATGGTTGATTTATTTTCAATCGATTGTTTTTGCTAATGTTTATAGGGCAGTTGCAACATTTCTTTTTCACTAAACTATGGAATATTGGAAGTAAGCACCATCTCAAAAAGTGCCCCACAAAAATAACACTTGATGCCCCCCCCCCCCTTATGTAATCCAGATGTAGTGGCAAGATACTCTCTCAACCATATTTACCACATATTATACTCTAGCATGGACCTATACAGGTCAATGGTGAAAATAACAACTCAAAAGTAGATACGGTACCCCGAAAGAGTATGTACCCCTTAAGTTCAATAATTTTGAAGGTAAGCTGGGTGCTTAATGGTACACATATTATTTTATTGCTTGGATCAGCAAATATAACTTCTTATCACCCTAATTATTTTATGTACATATATTCACTACCCTTCGTTGATAACTTAATTTGTCAGGACATACAGAAATAAAAATTATATCAATTGATTTTTACTTGCCTTATGCTGTCCAGCTTTCTTGGAGTTGTGTTATACATACGGCCAATATGACGGTGACATGCCTTGCACTCCAGAACATGATACGTACTATGATAACAACAAAATGTGATAGACTTTAACAATGATCACTATAGTTGAACCTGCAACAATAAGATCACATGCAAAAAGTGCAAAACTTATACCTTCCTTTATCTTCTCCATCAGTAGATGTATCACATTCTTGAGTAATTTTCACTGATTCAGTGACCACTTGAAAAACAATGAGCAATAAGCAAATTTGTTAAAAGCAGTGGCATACTCTAATTACCTGTCCTATAGATATATGTAATCATGTACCTTTTTCTACAGTTTTGCTACACAGTTTTCAGCTATCAATCAAAGGTACTGCATTAAACTTATTTGGTGGTGGCAGTTATACCATAGTTATTGTGTCTATACCAATGGTTATAAGGATCCCTGTCACTGTCTCTGACACCCTAATAACTGCAACTTGTGAAGCTACAGTATTGGAATGTGGCTATGCACATGCATGCAATTTGACAAAAGTTGGTATGAGTTATTAACTATTTAATAATAAGGGAGACATTATTGTGTTTACACAGGATAAATATAAACACAGACAAATGAGCTTGTCTTTTTGTCAGGATTTAAGTTTAAATGTGCTGCTGAAAGCTATTTTTAACAAGTGTCCATTCAGCAGCTTTGTACAGCCTGGTATGTATGTAAGCATCAAAATATATATATAAGTATGTATTATAAAAAAATGCTAATATACAGTACTACTTGATTCCATTATATTTAGTGTTTATGACATCTCCCCAAACATTTCTCATGTTTTACCTCCACTCTCTATATTGTACTATGATTACTAACAACCCAAAATTATCTAGTTATGGGCGTTTTGAAACAAAAGTCTTCGTTATTTATAATTGGTTCTTAAGAAAACTAATTTTAAAAGTTTATTATCTAATTTTCCCTTCATTGTGATAACAAACCACTCACAAAGCCTGTGGTATAGGTTAGTGGCTATACACAGTATATATCATTTTTGAGTCTATATTATGGGGGGGGGATTAGAGAGGGGGGCTTATTTCATTTTTTTTGCTCAAAAAGAGGGGGCTTATTAGAGAGGGGGGCTTATTAGAGAGGGGGGCTTATTAGAGAGGGGGGCTAAATAGAGAGATTACAGTAACATTCAAATATATTACGTAAAACTACAATTATAATCTTGCCATGACAAAACATCAAAGGATTACAGTTCCAATTCACATAACGAGGTTACATAGTAGAACATTCGCTAGCTATTGTAGCCAGCTGCAGCAATCTCACATGAATTGGACCTGAATCCAAGTAAAACAAATGCCCAGACTTTAACTGACTGCGTCTGCACCTAACCATTCACGTTGACGGTAATAACTCATCTACAACGTTATTTGGACGTTTTCCAGGCTGCAGAGTATGACAATTTCTGACAAATCGTAAGTGCGGGTGCGCACAACAGTTGCCAAGTGCGAAGTATGAATTCGTGAGTTAAAGTGCAAAAGTAACAAAATATGTGTTAAACACAATGAAAATACGAGCTTTGGGGCAGATTGAAGTGCAAAATCTGTGAAAAGGAAGGCCCTAGGTGCGCTAATTTTTTTTCTTTAAATATTAAATCTCGAGGGCGCTGTTAACAAATTCTGCAGGGACGTTTTTACGTCACGTCAAATGGACACCACGTCGTCACCGCTTGTTTCTTTGATTGTATGAATAATTACAAACCATTTAGCGATATGCTTTTTAAGCTTTTGTTCATCCTAACAGTGGAAATACTATCTCCAAAGATTGCACGACATCCCAAGCAATAAAATACAAAATACTTTGGTGTTCGTTCATCTTGCAACTCTTCAGTTGCGGCCATGTTGAATATGATAGTGTTTGTTTGCGCGGGAAATTGAAAATTTCCCGCGTTAGTGATTCTGTGCTGTCTATGAAACTGGACGGCTTTCAATGTTGAGGTAAAATCATAAAACCTGTCTGAGATTACCGCTGTAAACCCAAATAATGAAATTACACTGTAAGTGGGAAAAAGGTTTGAAAGTACTGAAGAAATGTAAAAACTACTGAAAAGGCATTCGAGATTTCAGCTGACAACGGCGCGACAGCAAAGTGAACACGGACTCGACCTAAAATGGCAGCTAAAATACATTTTAACTAACACGCGGTAAAAAGATAATAAATTTTAACTTTTAAATTTCAAGCGCGTTTTAAAAACCAAAAAACCCATCAGGCCACAACATCATATTACCAAGTGAATATCCCAGCTACTCTCAAAGAGTTTTTGCAAATTAAATTAATTAATTAAATTAAAGCGATAATTGATTTGTTGATCCACCTTAAAGTAGAACGTCATAATTTGAAAACGTGTTTATTATTATTTACGTTTCGCGAGGCACATTTCTATTTCAGACTGCGATTCTGAATATGGGTAGTTGTTTCACATGTTTTCGAAAGAACGATGATGCTAATGAGGTCAGCCAGAGTGATATACTTACTACAAGTGGAGTGTCAAACATGAGCGTGGAAGAACCCGCTGCCCAGGACGTCCGTAACCATAAATCTCAAAAGAAGAATGAGCAGGAAAATGGTATGCAGGTGACAGGTAGCTTTATTTAATAGCGCAGCCAGCCACACGACGCAGTCCTGCTATGTAAATATTTCTGTGTTTATCAACTGTGAAAACAATCAATTTCAAAAGAAATAAACAACATCCATGATTACTTCTGATCATTAATCAGCAGCATGATTACATAAACAGTTTAGATCGTTAGTATTACTTCATGGCTCTTCGTATTTCTATGTTTGACAGTTAAATTAGACGGACAAAAGAACGTGGCAGCAAGTTGGGCTAAAACTGGTGATCAATTCAATACACTCCGGACCCTCAAAACTGTTGATCGAAGCCCCTACGAAAGGCTGAGTAGAGAAATATAAGGCGCCAAACGATGTTTTCTCCACAAGTGGGTTATGTAACAAATGCCCGCTGAAGCCCAGAAGCAGTGGAAAAAGAAAACCAGGCCCTCGCACGGGAAAAATGTAGTTCGAAAGAGGACTCTTTCTCCAGCGATTATAGCTAGCGATTTTCTAGGTAACAAGGGCATAAAAAGTGTTCCCCGAAATTAGAACAGCTTTAAAATCGTTTCATTTCAACTCGTTGATGAAACAAAAAATGGCGCAGGAAGCGCTATGTATGGAAACGGAATTCGAATTCATGAAAGACACCGTTATCAGCCATATTGCACCACACCTAAACATTAGAGCAGAAGTATATCCCCCACTGCTACAAAACCATCGAAACATGCAGTTGCTTGCAAAATAGATAAAAACCCTGTCAAAGTTGGAGAAGCTACGAATGTTGCAGAGCAATGTTCTATTATTACGGAAAAACCTGCTGGACAATCAAAATTTCCACCAATCAAGATGGGTGCACATCTAGAAACATGCTTCATATAAATTGTTACCATACATCGATGATTGGATACCAAGAGCAAAATTTCAAATAATTTTGAAACTGGACTTTATTAATTATTAAACTGGATTTTATGAATTTATTAATATACCACCTGAAGATTCCTTCTGGACGAAACACACTAATATCTTTCTTCGAGTACAATTCATTAAAAAAATTCTGGAATATTAAACTACGAAACTTGAAACTCTCCTCCTATTAGGCTTTGCGCACTTACGGTTTAAGAATTATATTATATTATAAAGTTATTATACGCTGTTATTCGTACGTTTTTATTCGTGTGGTCATGTGGCTTATATTTTGCACGTGTTTGCTTTTAAATAATGTCCGCAGCAAAACCTACCTTACAGGTACCCTAGTTATATAGAATGATTTTCTTTGTGCTTGAGCGACACATTTGTACAGAAAATTTTGAAAATTTCGACTTTTCGACACCAATACCATGAATATATTGCTACGATTTACTACCACTTCCACTCGCTGAATTAGGGCTAACCCTGGGTTACTGTTTAATACACTAGCTGGCACTGTTTTAGTTTCTGTATTTTTATGCACATCGCTTTATTTTAAAACTTCAGAAACCAAAACTACTATTGATCGAAACAAGATCTCTGAAGCCGCAATTAGTATTTTTTTAAGAATATTAATTTTTCGGAAATCTTGTCTAGATCAATAGTAGTTTTGGTTTCTGAAGTTTTCAAATAAACGGATGAGTAGAACTACAGAAACTAAAATAGCGTCAGTGCATGAGTTAAACTCTGAGCCAGGGTTAGCGCTAACTCAGCCTTGAACAACCAGCCCTGTAGACAGCAGGGAACATTAAATATGCCACTTGATCTTTTTCATTAATCTGGCCACGTACAATGCACATCAGGAAACTTTTTACAAGCCGAAGGAAATTGCGCAGGTGAGCCCATGCAGGTCAGTGAAGTGTGTGGGTTGTTTGATTGTAGCCATAAATAGAGAAACCACGTAAAACTATAGGAATACTTAAATAGTAATGATTTTGAAGTAGGCTATGTAGATATAAACTTTAAAATTGCAAACTACTTCCTGCAAATTAAAACACGTTGCTGAACCAATTCTTAAATCTTCTTTAACTATTGATTTCTTCAGTCGGGTGTATTATTTATGAATTAATTAATTCAACAAATGATACAAAATAATTAAACATCGCAAAGGAAGGCTTAATCAAGTTCTCGAACAAAACTATAAATAGATATTTGAAATAATAAAGGCAAAAAATCTGAATTTTTTAATTAAGTACGTATTTTTATATTCTTGTGTTTAAAACCCAGTAGTGTGCGTACTTTGGAATTGCGCACGAAATTTGAATGCTTAAAAACTAATTTTCAATTTGTAGGTACAAAAATTGTTAGATGTTTTATTGCTGCTTAAAAAATTCATAGAAATTTGCTTGAGCTTTAATATTAATCCATTCAATGCGTCGTGCGAATGTTTTTGCAATAAGAACCGTTTAAATGGGACGTTTTGAATGGCTTGTCAGACTCAAGAAAATTTTCTGAAATTTTGAACAATATACAGCCCCGATAGCTACATTGTCAACCCACGAAGTCAAAAATATCTTTAAGCATTGAAGTCTCGTGCCCAAGCAGTTTTCTAATATCTTGCTGTAAAAGACACCCAATCTCTTCGGGGTTTGAATTTTTAAATTTCTCAATTTTTAAATTCTGTTTATTCTACATTGTAAGTAGCTACCCTGTTCAGTTTTTTATACATTCAGTTGTGTATATTCCAAGTTTTGTGGCGGGGCATACTTCACTTTGGGAACACAATATATATCTGTATTGATCAAAAAATGTTCCAAAAAAGTCAGCAGTGGATCTCACAAATAACCTGAATTTAAATTAAACACAATACAGTTGAACCCCTAATAGCGGACACCGCTTTTAAGCGGACACTAAATTCAGGTCCCCAAACGTTTCTTTAATTAAATACTAGTAAGGAAACCTTTATTTGGCGGACACCCCTATTTAGCGGAAGCGGACACCTCACTGGAGGTCCCAATGAACAAATCAACCCCTTTTAAGCGGACAGTAAGGTAACGAAACGTAGCGCATTTCATTGTTTCGTGAACACTCGGGCAGTTAATGATATGGACTCCATATATCGAATATGCTACGTTTCGCCTTTCACGATTGAAGTGAAATATGGCCTTTATAAATGATTATTCTTAGCTTTGTTATGTTTTATTTTGTATTATGAGCTTTCGCGAAAGACTCGAGCGCAAACGTTCCTAGGCTTTTTGAACGCTGATTTTAACGACAAAAGTTTCTTAACGTAGATATCTTGGTAGACTTTTATATATTATACATTATTAACATAGGTAAATAAATAACGTACGAAAAATTACCCCCTGTTGTGATTTTGCGAGACCCCTTTTAGGCGGACACCCCTCTTAAGCGGACACCTTGGCGAGGTCCCAAGGGTGTCCGCTTAATAGGGGTTCAACTGTAATCATAAAAATATTAGAAATAGACATCTTTAACTATTCAGTCGCCCAAGCGGGCACGCTAGAATAGACGGTATTGTATATATTTAGTTCTTTCAACGTGATCGTGGTAATGTCAAGTTTCGCTTTCACGCATGGCTGGTTGTATGAGAAGGTAGAATTGTGAAATTTCGCTGTAGTGAGAAGAAACAGCAAGCAGATACGCGTATTTGATATAACACCATGCTATTTATAACTGCAAGAAGGGTAACCAGTTAAAATGTAGTGTGATTGTAGCATATATCAAGAGTTTTCTGGCCCATTAAACAGTGCGTACATTTAACAATTAGATTACGAGCTCGAGATTTCTATGCGGTGATAGTTGATGAGGGTGAAGCCCGAATCAGCTATCACCGCATAGAAATCGAGAGCAAGTAATCTAATTGTTTTAGTAGAATCAGAGGTCAAACATGGAATATTCAACAAAAAATTTGATTTTTAAGCAATTTTTTTAAAAGAAATCTCTATAGGAAGATGATTGTTTCCCTACTCGCTATCTATCGAAGAATAGATAGCGAGTAGAGTAACCAATCAAATTACAGCATTTGAAATAGAATACTAGTATGATTCTACTAATAGTATATATAACAAAGGTAAGAGCAATTCCAATCATGCATGAATTTTATTAAGTATATCAATTAACCATATTTTGTCTAACAACAAGCGTTCGTTCTTCAGTCGCTATATCGTGAATTGAACAATATTTTGATTGCATTACACATTTCCATGCACGCAGACTTGATAATAATTTGCATATACACTGGACCTAATTAGAAATTTCATTATTGGTTTCACTGTAAATGTACAAAAATGTATCATTTAACAACTTTTAAAATCATTTTACGGTGATAAAAATAACGTTGTATTAATGTTTATACAAGTTATACTGGAGTTGAATTTTATATTTTTCAGCCATCTTGTAAAGCATAATAAAATCTCATAAATGAAACATTTCACGAAATACTCAACAATATATTCACTTTTAGGTGAAATAAGGAATGTCACATCAAATTTTACCAATCACAACGTCGGATTTCTTATATTCACTTGTGTAAAAATACTAATGTAAATTTCTTCCACATTTTTTCAATCAAGTTTTAAGGAGGACCGTATCCATGCACAAAATAAATGAGGTGTAATCTAACTCTATGTGTGCCTGCCATATATGTATGAAATAAGGCAATTTCAGCAAAATAACGAGTTATACAGTCTTTGATGAGGTGCTTGAGGAAGATGCTTAAGTAGATGGCTACTCAATCAGGCATACTGTTAAACGTTGAAATGACATACAGTCTCAAAAACCACGCAGCCATTATTTTTTTTTAATAATCATGCTTAAAACTCAATATGTGAATCAGTGCATGTGTCCTTTATATAAGCTATTAAAGTTCACGGATTGGAACATTTATGATACGAGCTTAAATTATAAGTTTCTTTGTTAAAATAACTTCCTTTAAAAAAAAAGGGAAATAATATCAGCAGGCGTATTTATTTCCAACCCGGCATGCGTTTACTCCCACGGTAGCATCCTATTCTACAAGTATGTATTTACACATGGAGGAAACACTCGCTAAGTTAACACAGCATGGCCATCTCCCACGCAATTGAACAGTTGAAGATGCATATGTCCTGTAATCTGTCTGAACTTTGCTTATCACATGCTTTCAAACAGTCAGTCATCAAACTGCTATATGTTGTCTCTTGTCAAACAGCCAGTCCTCCAGCAAAAGATTTGTTCAACTTGAAAATGTGCAGCATGAATATAGTGAAATTTCTGCAATTTTTATTGCTTTCCACAGCATTGGTGTGCGTTTTCTTTCGCTCAAAGGCAAAAGCGTTTGTTACAAATGAAAATGGAAGTAACCGGTTTATGGAGCGAGCAACTTTAGCTTTAGAAAAGGTCTTGGATTTTTATGATCGTAGGTACGACACTGTGAATATCGATTCGCTCTTAGGATTGCAAGTTACTGAAGGAATATTACGAAAAATTTTAATCGACATCGACAATTTTGATGGTAAGGCACAAGTTGAGACAGCAAAATTTATCTCTCTTATCAGAAAAATGTTCTTAAACACTAAAAAAATTTTCGAGAAATCCTTGCCAATTGTTCGTGAAGATAATATACAGGTATTTCAAATGTTTCACAAAATCATCTCAAAACCCTGGCAGCTGTTTCATCCATTTCAAAAACTGAGTCGGCACAATTTGAGTAAACCTTTGAAAAACTACATATTCGACGGGCCAACTTCCGATCACTGCATATCCCTACTGTTAAAAGATAACAATGGATACAGTTCGTGCAACATAACCGACTCCTGTTGGCAATTTGAAACTCAGAAAGATGTCGATGGCTACACTCCAACACATCAAGTACTATATTTCCTTTTCGGTCTGGGAGAAGGTTGTGAAAGCACTTTCAACATGAAGTTTCTGGAAAATGGCGCGAATAAGAGTGTACAAGCTTTCCTGCATGAATTATGTGAAAATATTTTGCAAACTGCAGAAGAATTGTGGGAAGATAGCATTTTTTTGGAATTTGAAAAAGATTTGTTCATGGAGCAAGCTCTTGTTTGTAGTTTAGCAGGTTACGAAGACTTCCTGAATGAAAGGTATTTTGATGTGATTCTTCAATGGCAGATAGATATTGGATGTTTTGGAACACAGGTACTTAAATTAGTTTTAAAAAACGTACAGTAAAATTATTTTGACAGGAAACAGTTTAAATCAATAATCACATATTTTGATACATATTTTCTACGTCAAGATTGCAAAATTGAAGAAAACAAAATTCATGTACGCTTAAATGATCATTCATGATCAGTTTGTAGTAATACCCCAATGAACTCTGACGTTCAACAAATCAACAAATATAAATTTCGTA
Source organism: Muricea muricata (assembly GCA_963855995.1). Classification (NCBI taxonomy): domain Eukaryota; kingdom Metazoa; phylum Cnidaria; class Anthozoa; order Malacalcyonacea; family Plexauridae; genus Muricea; species Muricea muricata. Next base: position 14,565,546 of record OY979718.1, on the reverse strand, counting down.
CACTTTTAATACAAAGCATTTCCCCAAGCTATTAGCCCTTATTTTCAAAGACTTGCTGAAAATCAAGTATAAGTTATACTAGGGTACCTGCAAGGTAGGGATGCTGCGGCCATTACGTACAAAATATAATGCACACGGCCAACACAATCCGCAAGATTGCATACTGTTACGAAATATTAGTATGTAAATACAATTTTCTATTTCATATACTATGATGTACACTAATACATTAAAGTTTTGTATATACTAGTAAAGTTTTTCATATAGTTGACAGTTCCCATGTGAAAGGCTAAAACAACGTCGCAGTCAGAGCTAAATATGTGCTCATTTGTCCATGCACTTAATTATATGTATTGCCTAATTGTATATGCATTTTATTTCTTTTTGTGAACCGACACAACGTTCTTCTAACTGAAGCACACTGCAGCTAATAACGTTTCCATTATGGAGTCGTCATCAAAGTATTCGAAGCTTCCTGTAGGACCTTCCTGAAATTCAATCTTGTAAATATCGTACACCTAAGTTCATCGTCAAACAAAACTAAAGATATATTATTTCCACTCTTTAAAAACATTACGTTTGCAATTAAATGCTGTTCGCACATGGAATTAATTCATTTACAGTGAAACCGGATGTTCTGTTCCCCCCAATATTGCAACATTGTCGTCAATATTGCAATGTTCATGCGCTAATTGCTCCGAGCAAGTTGCACCGGAACTTGCAAGTTGCAACTATATCAGTTTAAACAAATTTGTTGATTTCGCTGATAAAAATACTGCAAATTAATTAATGTTGTTTGGCGGTATTTTTATCAGCGAAAATCTGCCAGGAAAGTATTGAAATCAACAAAATTTGTTAAAACTGTTATAGTTGCAACTTGCAAGTTCCGGTGCAACTTGCTCGGAGCACTTAGCGCATGAACATTGCAATATTGACGACAATCTTGCAACATTGGGGGAACAGAACATCCGGTTTGACTGTAAACATCACGAACTGACTTACTATTCTCAATTTTCCCCAACGGACCGAAACGAAATAAAATTTCTGGAGCTTTTCAGTTGCTTTAAAAGCATTTTAACACACTGCACGAGGATCCTCCGAAGTCGTTCCGTTTTAGTTTCAATGAATCTGTGTATATATAGGCCTTACAATTCGATTCTTTCATTCAATCCCTATAACAGCTTGTTAATTATTGTGTTAAGGTTTCTGAAACACACGGCGTGGGAACATCAAGAAAGCTACAATATGCTGAAGAATTATTCGAAGATGGCTGCCTGAATCATGAGACAGGAGTTGCTGTGGCTCTCTTAGCTCAATACGTAAGATGGATACTAGAGACAAAAATGACATGAAATATGTAATCATAAATGCTATGTGTGTAAGGTGTAGTTTCAACAGCTAGAAAAAACCTTATTAGGTTAGATTCACTTAAAAATGTTTTAAATTTAGTAGAATGTCATATATCCACTTATTTCACTAGTGTATCAACAACATCAGCAAGCATATTAGGTTTTGGACCAGACTTTCATCCAAACAGAATAAAACATATTCATCAACAGCAATGGAATAACATGATTGCATGTTACGAAATAATGGATCGTTGGCCAATGATGAAAGTGAGAAAAAATTAATTAAATATATATTTACTAATATTTATTTTGAATATACTCACTTCACATGATTTTCCTGGAGCAATATTAAACTTCTATGTACCTGACCGAGCTCTCTTGAAACTCAGCTGAACGTCACACATCACGAAATTCTTTTGTATGTCCAAAAAACAGAGCGGCTATGAATCATAAATCTTAAAGACTATGAAATTCTACTTCATGGTATTACAAAATGCCACAATTTAGTTTCAAATCAGTTATTTTCTGAATGTTGAAGTTCAAATTGTTCAGACGTTAGAATAAGCTTTCCAACGGTTTTACCAGACTCCAAATCACTATGAGCTCTACCGACATCCTTCAATGGATACTCATGTACCTTACAAACGAACAAGGAACCATCTTCTACCCAAGAAAGCAACTGTTCCATGGCTTCCGCTAATATATCTTTCTTACCAAAAAGAGAGCTTAAGTTGAAGGCCATTATACTTTTGTTGTCACCTGTCATCTATGAAAATGAAAGAAAAGCCATTATGAGTCATTATATAATAAACAAATTATTATTAGGTTCGATAATGGCAATAAGGGCACGTTTACAAAATACGTTAGGCTTCCCCCCCCCCACTTTTTTACACACCCTACCCCTCCCCCCGTTGCACGCTACGATTTTTGGTGTTAAACTCCATTCAAAACTACGTGACGCTACAGGCGAACATCTCCAACCTCGTATCTAGGCTCTCTTTACACTCCTCACTGAAGGAAGAGACCCTGGTGAATGCTGGTCACCTGGCAACCAGATTTTGGGAGCCACTGATATGACCCTTGAGAAGAATTGTAGGCGGTACTAGTTAATGTAATTTTAGTCCTTTACAGTTGATGAAAAGTTTACGAAACTGCCCCAAATACCGTATGAACCTCGCTTCCCATAAAGATATCCGAATGCCTCCCAAAATATGAAAGCTACGTGACCAGCATTTACCAGGCTATCTTCCTCCAGCAAGGATTGTAAAGAATAGAGCCTGGGTAAGAGGTTTATTGTTAGTCATCATGATCCAAAATTTAAATTTATTTCACTTAAATCATTTTACATTATTATCCCTAATACCATCAAAATACCACATCCAAGTAAGCACAGGACAGTTCAGGACAGTTTCAAATTTCCGTTAAACATACGTTGACACGTCGATAGGTTGATGCTTGATAATGTCAACAGTATCCTGACCTCAATTTATAAGCGTTTCTTAAACAGTAACATACAGACGTCAATATTACGTCTATTAATCGTTGATTATATGTCCGTTCGCCGTTGAGTAAAGGTTGATGGTTGTTATAATATCAACTTTCATTATTAGCATATTTACATGCACATCTCACAGATTTATTTAAGATTGCAAAATACGTATTTTCACCCATGTTGTGCGCGCGCATTACTTGAAGTACCAAATCCCACCAAACTCAAAACAAAATGTCGTCGCTTTGGAGCTGTAACAAGCTCTTTCAACTTTTTGAGCTTTTTAAAACCTTGAGCTTTTTATAGCTCCAAAGCGACGACATTTCGTTTTGAGTTCGGCAGAATTTGCTACCCCAAACAATGCGCGCGCACAGCATTATGGGATTTAATGAAAATGTTGAACTCAATCAGTTAATGTTTTAGTTTCTCCACAAGATGCATTTTTTGTGGTTATTTCGATCATAAAGAGGTACAGAATGCATTAGAGTTGCATTTTCAGACTTGTTCCTTGTTTTCCTTGGGCAATTAATTCAACCATTCTAGTTCATGGAAAATATATCTTGAAAGAATCTTATCTGAATTAAAGGCGTTGTTACATGATGCAACCTGTCTCGCAATTTTGTTGCGACGCAAGCTGCGGGCAAAATTACAGGGTTGGTAACATTCGTTGTGAGACAAGTTGAAGTGGTGAGACAAGTTGCACAGTGTAACAAATCTATCAACAGTCGTATTACCGTAAGTGGATTAAAACGTGGAGTCCAGAAATAATTCCACGTGATTTTTAACCATTGCAACCAGCCAATAGCCCCTGAGCCTGCTTCACTGGATCTAGGAAGCATAGTGTGAAAACCTGAAATAAAATGAAAAATGAAATTTATAAATGAAATTAGTCTAATATTTGTATTATCTACATACTATGGGTACATCGAGTTACATACATTTGATTGCATACGATATTAGGTAGTGTATTTATCTACAAAATTTTAAAGAATCTTACTGCTCCGAATTTAAATAGCTTATTGATAAGAACTAGTGATCGCTCTATACAATATAATCTACGACAGAGCGACACAAATTTAGTCCTTCCAATTCCAAAATCTGAATCTAAAAAACGAAGTTTTCAATACAGTGCTTCACATCATTGGAATGCTTTATCTTATCAAGCAAAAAAAGGAACAACATTGACCTTGTTTAAAAAATAATAAGATCAAAGTGAAGCCATAATAATTCTGTAAATAGTTATCTCTTATATGTATTTTTTATATACACGCCCTCCTGGCTCCATGGTCATCAGCACATTGATGCTGTTAGGGGTAGCGTGTTGAAATAAAATTGTATGTATGTATTTTTGGTTAGACACATATTAGGGCAATGATTATTTTGCGAAGGAGATGAAACTCAGAAATGGATTAATTATACTGTACTTTCAATGCATTAGTTTATGGTCAAAACAAGGCCGTCGGGGGCCCAGAACCTCAGGTTTCTAGTGTTCCCAGCCCTCTAATATCTACTTGCTGATTGCATAGCCTTATGGTCATTTAACTACATCGATTCACGGTTTTTGTATTCAAATATTTGGATGGTGGTAAGTTGGGGTGAACTGGAAGTAATGACGTTTGTCGAAAAAGTTTGTCACTTTTCTACAAGATTAAAAAAGACGCGAGAGACAGTCGAGCAGAAATATTAGTAAGCATGTGACTATGTGAGGGGAGAATTATTTTATTAAATTTGAGAAAGAAATAGTACACCAAGTGAATTTATTTAGGGGTTCGGTATAGCTACTAGTGGTGCCGTGACAAAGATAGGCGAGAAATAGTACAACGAATATAAAACGAAACGAAAATGACTGTGAGTGTTGTTTACATTGTGACTAATAAGTAAAATACATCGAGATATCATGGCTCATGATGAGGAAAAAGGCGAGATGGAGGTGAATCCAGACGAGCAAACGCTCCAAGTGAATACTGACAAGGAAATTGCGAAGCTGGGGTATTTTCTAGAAGAAACGGATCAAATTATTGGAACAAAAAATTACGAAGAAAAGGAGGCTGTAAGAAATCGAGCGTCGAAAATACTAAAAGAAAAAAATTTTAGAGCTTATTTCGTAAGCAAAAAGTTGAAGATCAATAACGTTAAAACATCACGCTCTGTTAGACTGTGGGAAAAGGAAACAAAATCGAAATGCGCAGCGTTTATTGAAGATAAAGAGCGATTAGTTCAACAACAAAGGAAAAACCAAGAGCGAGAACTTAGAGCGAGAAATTGAACTACAGCGTATAGAAACAGAAGAGAGACAACTTTATCAACAAGAACAACGTCGGGCTGAATCACGCGAAGTGCAAGAGGAGCGTGAGCGACAATTATGGAAAGACAAGCACGAGGCTGAGCTGCGAACGACCCAGAAGAAACTAGAAATGGAAATGACAGTGCGTACATAAATAGCGAAATTATTGATGTTAAAAATTACGCATTTAACGGGACCGTCACAGATTGGGTGAGATTTGAGAACATGCTTTTGTCACTTGTTCATGAGAAAGCAACCGCTCCAGAAGTAAAATACGGGGTTTTGTTGGAAATGGTGTGCCCGAAGGTAAGAGAAAAAATTGCTAACCTCAAACCTGGTGAAGTCGGTTACAAGATTGCATGGGAAAGGCTCAAAGCCGAGTCACAAACGGACAAATTGTGGCAAACGTTGATTTATTCCTTGTAAAAGGCACGAATTATGACAGAGTTCTGGCGTTTTATGAGAAATTAGGCAAAAACTTTGATGCACTTGTGACACTGGTGGGTGAAAGCGACAAACTTGTTGGATTTGTCATCATAAAAACAATCAACAAGCTACAAGTGGAACCCGACTTGGTAACATCAGATGATCAATGGGAAGAGTGGTCCATGGAAGTGCTAATTAGTAATTTGAAAAAGTGGCTTCGAAAGAATAAAGTGGATGACCCCTAGAAAGCCCACACTGTTTTATCAAAATAGTGAACACTGGAGTGATCAAGGTAAAACAGTCAAGAGATTAGAAGACCGCACGAAATTATTCGCAGAAAAGAATTTGTGTTTCAGTTGTGCTCAAACAGGACACAGAGGAAATCAATGTTGAAGTCGTGGTTGCCAGAAGTGCAACCATATAAACAAACCATTGCATTTTTACAAATCTCAATCAATGACAGTGACAGAGATGCCTCCAGGTTCTTGTCTGAGCGGAATGGAAAAGAGGAATATGTTTCACCAGATTTCCATTCGGAGTAGAAGCAAGGTCATTCTTACTTGGTGCAACCCAACAGTACTATTATGATCAGCAACCGCCAGAATTCGAAAGCATAGTGACTGCCCTACGTTGACAACATCATGCACAGCCTGACAACAGTAAAGCCATATTTGACAGTGTCAAACTCCCGATTTACAAGTGGGAATCGAACATTAGATCGTTAGAAGATGACAACATGAAAAATCTAAGCGTAATCTTCGGACACGTGTGGATAAGAAACAGGACACGTTAGAAATACAGGCGCCTGAAATGCTACTCAACAACGAATCTTGCGCCAACTGGGAAAGACCTACGATCCATGGAGCATACTATCACCTACGTTGACAGAAGGAAAACACATATATAGAGAGAAGCTTGTGAAGGAAGGAAAGATGGGAGTCCGAGGTCTCATCTAGCTTAAAAGAACAATGGATCAAATGGAAGAAGCAACTAAAGAATATCAAAGTTCCACGAAGCTTAGTTGGAAATTCGAGTGAAGCAAAAGCGATTGAACTTCACTTGTTCGCAGACGCAAGTAATCTTGCTTGTTCGGCAGTGGCCATAGCAGTTACTGAACAGTTCTCTGGCACAGTTAAAGGGCTACTGACACCCAAGTCTCGAATCTCGAAAAAGAACACCTCAATACCCAGAACTGGTGGCAGCTCACATGACCGCAAACATGGAAAAGAACATAGTATTACACAACGCACTACCCATCAAATCGATGGTCATCTGGATAGATGACCATGCTGCTGGTGGTTCTTTATTGGTTGACCAATCCTGCAAAACAATGGAAAGCATTCGTTGCAGAGTAAAGAAAACAGTCGAAACCAAAGTAACCTTCCAATCACCAGCAAGTATTGTCGGCTAAGTAAAAACCTCGCAGATCTCGGAAGCAGAGGAGCAAACCTAGTAAAGTTGGAACAAGGAAATTGGTTCACTGGTCCAGAGTGGCTATTACAGAAAGAACTGTGGCCTGATCAACCCATACTGACGCAGACGTCGGATGTCACAAAGGAGAGTAAGGCAGTCAAAGAAGAGACTCCTTCGATATCGAGATTCGTTAATTAACAATTGTCTCGCAAGAAGTCGTCAGAATCGATGAAGATCTGGTCCACTTTACGGGAACCACTGAGTATATTTTGAGTATTTTCATGGGTGAGACGAGTTCAGAGAGGAGTTAATCCAGATTTACAAGCACCGAGTTGGAATATAATTCAAGACAAAGAAACCAAGATTCTGAAGTGGAAAGGACGAGTGACCGGATACGAGCCAGTGTGTCTAGAAGGCTAACTGTTCGTAGATAAATCAATTGCTCACACTCACAACAAAATCAAGCATTTCGGTATCGCCAACACGATGTCAGCCTTGAGGGATCAACAAATGCAATGTCTGTAATCTGCACTCCACAAAACTCTAGGGAACACAAGTGACAAGCAACTTACCCAACTTCAGAACAGAATCAAGCAACCCATTCGACACAACCGGAGTGGACTTTGCCGGACCGTTTGTTGACGATATAAAATCAACAAAGAAGATGGAAAGTGTTACATAATAATATTCACACGTGCAAGTTTGCAAGCCATCCACTCGGAGTTAACTAGGACTCAAGAAGCGGGCAAGTTTCAACGTAAGCTGAACGCATATATAGGACGAAGAAGAAGACCGAGATTGCTGATGTCGGACAATGCAGGAACGTTCAAAACAACAGCGAAATGAATTTTAAAGATATTCGAAAGAACCACAGGCAGACCAAGCTCTTGAAGACTTGTGTTTTAATAATTAAGTGTTTTATCAAAATTAAGATATCAGTGTTGGCACGATACTTTGTGTAAGCCAATTATAAAAGATTCAGTACGTTAAATATACATTCATATTTTGACGGTAAAATATTGTTTTAAATTGAGAAAAAGATTTCACTTGCCTCAAGTAACAGGTGTATTTGACATTCCTTTGTTATTCGAGCCTCCTAGGGCCAGTTAAAGCGAGTTTCAGAAATCCACGCGATTACAGTGTGTGTCACACACTATCGCGTGGATTTCTGAAACTCGCTTTAACTGGCCCTAGGAGGCTCGAATAACAAAGAAATGTCAAATACACCTTTTATTTGAGGCAAGTGGAATTTTTTTCTCAATTTAAAACAATATTTTACCGTCAAAATATGAATGTATTTTAACGTACTGAATCTTCTATAATTGGCTTACACAAAGTATCGTGCCCACACTGATATCTTAATTTTGATAAAACACTTACAAGTCTTCAAGAGCTTGGTCCGCCTGTGAAAGAACGAGAAGTTACAAGATTATCTTGCAGCACACTATGAAGTGATATTCCCTTCAAAATAAAACAACGAATTTTGTGCTACAACAATGTATTTTGATGCACGATTTTTCTGTGAGAATGCTGTATTATGAAACACTGTTTTATGCAAGCTTGTATTATGAAACACTGTATTATGAAACATTGTGTTATGCAACACTGTATTATGCAACACTGTATTATGCAACACTGTATTATGCAACACTGTATTATGGAACACGCGATGCGCGGGACAACACCACGTGCTACGTTCCAACAACGTGGTCAAGGCGCACGTGCTTATAATAAATAACCGCGCACTTTTATATAAATATGGGAAATCAACATCCAAACTTTACACGAATAGTTAGCTTATTAAAAGAAACAGAAACTTTTCTTTCTAGTGCATCGAACAATGTTAATGCAACAACAAGCCGTAACACAAGCACATCGTCAAGGCCATCGACATAGTGGAAACACAGCAGAATACCGTAAAGCACATCCATAAAGCCAGTCAATTCTATACGCTATAGCATCGGGAGAATCTGAATCAACATTGCATGTTTCCAGTTGACGTATTATATGAGGGGTGATTTACGTCATAATTCAAGATGTATATTTTGCAATTGAAATGAGCATTTTGTTATGCCACATTGCATTTAGTTATTTTGTCACGCTTTTCGTTATGCTATATTTTGTATTGTTCTGTTAAAAAACGCACTATTATTATTAAACCTTATATTTTGTTACTCACGCTCGTATTTCATTATGCTGACGTAACATTATGCATGACTCTCAGTGCACGAATTTTGATACTCGTGGCTTCGCGTAATTGCGTGTGCATCACGATAAGTGGTCGCGAACACAGAGATATGCTTCATCCTCGATGTTATTGGCTGTGGTATCACATACTTCTGTCAAACTTCGCAGTGCCCCGCTTAAAAGATCTACAACTTCTCTCTCTATAAAACTGGTTTGACTATATCTTGTTACGATATCTAGTAGCCATTGTAACCTGAAATGGACATTGTCCAGTCGTTCTGCTTCGTTCCGCGCTCCTTGTACTTGCCTTAATATGTTTAAAGGGAAATGGCAACAAAAAATTTTATTGTCTCATTTGAAAGAGACTCTAAAACAATAAATAGAAGTCTATTGCAAAATTTTTATATCTGTTTTACTTCGGGAGATATTCTCACCTAAATCAACGAGCTGTCCGCCATCTTGGATTAATTTTTCACCTCATTAACAATGTTTTGGTGACGTCACAACAGGGATAAGCCTGTCGAAAGTCCTCCTAAATATCTACTAATCCTCTCAGTCTATGCTGAAATCCGAAACACTTGCCGTACATGCGGTTATGAGAGCATATTAACCATTATGTGGTAAGAAAAAAAAATCGCGTGATCCCAGTTGTGACGTATCGTGCATATCCGCAAATATCCAAGATGCCGGAAACTAAAGATTTCAAGTCAAAATATCTCACCAAATAAGACAGATATAAGGATTCTGTAATAGGCTCCTATATATTGTTTTGGAGTCTCTTTCAAATGAGACGATAAAAAATTTTGTTGCCATTCCCTTTAAAACACAATTCCTAACTCGGTCTCGCACAAATCGGGGCTCTTCCGCCATATTGCTTTCATTCGATTTCATTCCCATGTGACTACACTAGACGCCAAAATTCGTGCACTGAGAGTCATGCATAATGTTACGTCAGCATAATGAAATACGAGCGTGAATAACAAAATATAAGGTGTAATAATAATAATTATTATTATTATTATTATTTAAACATATTTATACACGGTAGCCTTTCAGTTTCCTGATTTTCAAAGGGCCGTGCTTTACATAAATTACAATATATATGAACAAAAACTATTGATTACTAATCTACAAGATTTAAAAATTACTTAATTAGACTACATGCAAACCTATATACACAAATATTTACAACAATGTTTAAATTTCACACTGTGATTAGTAATGTCATGCTCTACTATCGAGAATTATAGGGTTTGTATTAGCCGTTTAAACGAGTCTTTTGAAAGAAATTGGTATTTTTCCACGACTTTATCAGATAATTTATTCCATGCAAGTGCGCCTCGGTAAGAGAAGCTCTTTTTTAGAAAATTTGTTTTAGGTTTTGGTAAATGTAGTTTTCGATTATTGCTTCTCAGACCATACGTATCATTCTGACAGGTACTAAATAAATCAGTTAGGTATTTTGGTGTCATTTCTCGTAGTGCCATAAATGTCATTAATTGTTGGCGTCTGTTAAAAATATTTTCAATTGGTTCCCAATGCAGGGTTTTGAAGATGTCAGTACTTCTAACTTCGTAGCTTGAGCCAGTAATAATTCGTGCTGCCCTTTTTTGTAATTTGTAAAGCTTATCCATGTGAGTAACGTTTCCTTGCTGCCATACTGTTGAGCAGTAAGTGAAATGTGGCAATACAAAGGCATTGTACATAGTAACTAATGCGTCTGTTGTGATATAGTTTTTTGCTCTTCTTAGTAAAGCAATGTTTTTGGAAATTTTTTTGCATTGTGTATCGACTTGTTCATGCCAATTGAGCTTTTCGTCTACAATTACGCCTAGAAATTCTTTGCGCGCTACTCTCTCTATCGTTTGTTCACCTATGACAATTTCTGGGTTTGAGTGTATTTGGTTTAACCTATTCCTGGATCCTATAATCATATACTCAGTTTTCTCGACATTTAGTGTTAGTTTGTTTGATATCAACCATTTGTGAACGTTCTCAAGGTCTGTGTTGAGTTTCTGCTCGATTTCCACGGATGAGCCTCCACAACAGGAGATATTTGTGTCATCCACAAACATCGAAGCTTTTGTAGATGTCAAACAGTTTGGTAAGTCGTTTATATAAACTAAGAAGAGTAATGGCCCAAGATTTGACCCTTGCGGCACTCCGCAAGTAATGTTGGCAGTATTTGATATTTCATTATTAATTTTACAAACTTGCTTTCTTCCCGAGAGATAAGATATAAACCATTGCAATGCGTGCCCTTGTACGCCATACATTTTTAGCTTGGCTATAAGTATTTTGTGGTCAACTGTGTCAAAGGCCTTTTTTAAGTCGAGAAACAGCACACCGTTAATTAGTCCTCTGTCCATGTTAACAAGGTATTGGTTCGAGGAACATAGGAGTGTTGTCTCTGTTGAATGATGGGTTCGAAAACCTGACTGATTAGTTGATAATAGCTGGTAATTGTCAAGAAACTCACTTAATTGTCGGTAGACGAGTTTCTCAAAAACTTTTGCAACCGCTGATATTACTGAGATAGGCCTGTAGTTTCCACACTCTGTCTTGTCTATATAGTGCGTTTTTTAACAGAACAATGCAAAATATAGCATAACGAAAAGCGTGATAAAATAACTACAACCATTTGCAAGCTACCGTTCACCGTGCATTGAAAACAACGTTTTAAAAAGTTATGAATAGCATGTTAGTCAGTTGAAACTTATTAGTTTCAGCTGTCAAACTTGTAAGTTTTGAGCGCGTAACTTGTAGTTTTGTGCGCGTAACTTGAAGTTTTGGTGCCGTAACTTGTAGTTTTGATGCCATAACTTGTAGTTTTGATGCCATAACTTGTAGTTTTGATGTCGTAACTTGTCGTAACTTCAAAACTACAAGTTACGGCATCAAAACTACAAGTTATGGCATCAAAACTACAAGTTACGGCACCAAAACTTCAAGTTACGCGCACAAAACTACAAGTTACGCGTTCAAAACTTACAAGTTTGACAGCTGAAACTAATAAGTTTCAACTGACTAACATGCTATTCATAACTTTTTAAAACGTTGTTTTCAATGCACGGTGAACGGTAGCTTGCAAATGGTTGTAAATGCAATGTGGCATAACAAAATGCTCATTTCAATTGCAAAATATACATCTTGAATTATGACGTAAATCACCCCTCATAGAATTAGACCTGCTATCGAGTGGTAGAGAAGGTTAATTATTTACTTTATTCTGTGACCGCCATCATTGCCACGCAAAATGCCACGTGGTGTTATCCCGCGCATCGCGCGTGCCATAATACAAGCTTGCGTAATACAGTTTTTCACAATACAGTGTTTCATAATACAATGTTTCATAATACAAGCTTGCATAATACAGTTTTTCACAATACAGTGTTCAATAATAAAGTGTTTCATAATACAAGCTTGCATAATACAGTGCTTCATGATACAAGCTTGCATAATACAGTGTTCCATAATACAGTGTTTCGTAATACAAGCTTGCATAATACAGTGTTCATAATACAGCATTCTGACAGAAAAATCGTGTATCAAAATACACTGTTCTAGCACAAAATTCATAGTTCAATTTTGAAGGGAATATCACTTCATAGCACACAAGATACAATGGAAATTTAACATACATTTGGGGAGGAATTACAAAAAATTGATTTGTGATTTTGTTTAACAATCTCGAAACGGTCATTATGCATTTCGATATCAACATGAACAATTGACCTTTGCTTGCGTAGAAAGCGAAAGTGGGGAGGAACAAGAATTGACACCTTATACTCTCATCCATGGAACAAACATTTATCTCCTAAATGATGACGAAAGTGAGCAAACCAGAATGCAGAAACGCGTTGCCAAGTCAAAGAATAACTCATGGAAATGCTGGCAAAGAGAATATAAATTATTAAACTGCTTGATGGAAAGTCAGCAAATCAACTAAACACAAGCTAATTAGCGCCTGAGGTTGGAGCGACAGTCTTCTCAAACTGAATTGAGTGGAAGGAAGGAAAGGTACCGGTATTCTGTTAAGAGGAGTAGTCCTTTTGTATAAAGGACACGAAATTGAACGGCTGTTACAGTTGGTACATGTATGTCCACTGGAGACACGTTGTACAGAGAAGATAGAAGAAAGAAGGAGTAATCAGAAAGTGAAGAACACGAGTAAGGAGAAAAGACAAGCTCAGTTGATACGAGCTAGAAAATCCAAGATTTGCTGAAGTAGGAAAATGAAGACTGAACTAACTAAACAGACTAAATTTGACATTGTTCTGATAACGTAGTGCAAAAATTAAACTTAATTTGTAGGGGAGAGTGGACCAGAAGTAATGACGTTCATTGGAAAATTAATTAATCACTTTGTTAGAAGATTAAAAAAGATGTGAGAGACAGTGAGACAGAAATATTCACAAGCATGTGAGGGAAGAATTATTTTAAGTTTTTTTTATTTACCAGTTATTAAATTTGAGAAAGAAATAATACACCGAGAGAATTCATTTAGGGGTTTGGAACAGGGGTTTGTCCATCTAACTATTGTCATGTTCATCAATAACTACTAACCATACACAATTAGTCTCCCCATTGGTGCCAAGTGATTATAGCTTTCGTTCAAGGTGGCAACACCATTTGCATCAAAGATTGCATGATATCCATTTGGTGAAAACTTTTCTGCACTACTCCATAAATCATCAGTAGATTTATCAATGACATGATCACATCCTAAACAGAACATAATTTGCTTGTGAAGGGTGCCCTGCATCCAAAGTAAGGTTTGTCTTGAGTTATTCATACAGGCCCGTAATTTGGGTGGGGGGAGTTGGGGGCAGGCAACACCCAGAGAAAATTAAAAATACAATTTCTGGAAAAAAAATTTGCCAGAAAAAATTTGCAGGAAGAATGGAATCCATACATGTAGTTTTCAATAAGCTTTCTTGTAATGTCATCTTTTCTACATTGGAGCCCCCTCCCCCCCCCCCCAACTTTGTATCCAGATTTCAACATCTAAAACACAGGGGCCGGTTGTATCAAAGGCGTTTAGCTTAAACGGTGGATAAGTGAAATTTAAGAATCACTTTTGCATCTAGTACGGAACCGAAATTATGAGTTTAATAGAATAAATATTTAGTTTTATATTTATAATTGTTCTTCTCAGCTCAAAGAACTTTAGCTGATTTGTTTATACAACTTGCAAACTTGTTTTATATTTTTGACTTATCCACCGTTTAAGCTAAACGCCTTTGATACAACCGGCCCCTGATTGTTAAACAATTAGGGGATTGCTTTTCTGGCCTTTGCCTGACAATGTTTAACAGTTATTTGCCCAAAGGCAAAGCATAGGAAGCCCAGAAAACCAGTTTAAAGTGTATAAAAACTGGTAAATGACCTAAAATATGATTTAAAATAAATATCAAATTAGCTAATAGCTAATTTGATATTTATTAACTATAAATACTGTTTTAGAGCCATATACTTATGCAATGTTGGGACCACTGTGATTTAGCTATATCACTAGACCACAGAATGTTACATATATGGTTCTAAAACAAGTTTTATGGCTAATTTGATATTTCAAATCATATTTTAAGTGATTTACCAGTTTTTATTCACTATAAAGGGGCTTCCTACTAAACAGGGTGTCCCCAAAAAAGGCTACCTTTTGGATTCAAGAACCAGTGTCAAACGTTTGAGTGTGAATATTTTACCTCTCTGCTACACAGAGATTTTTTATGCTTACATTGCAAATTAATTGAATTTGTTCTGCCAAAATAACACAGAGTGGGCTCCTAAAGGAATTACGGAAATCAAACAACCACCCCTAGCCAAGTAGAAATCATCTAGAGAATACCTAGAGTTTCCTTGACCACCTGGACCTTATGTGATCCTCCAACAACTCCAACAACATTGCACTTTGCTATTTTTGCCATTTGAACCAACATGCTACCAACACCACCAGCAGCAGAGTGGACTAATATCCATGATCCAGGTCGTGGTCGGGCAAGATCAAACATTGCATACCATGCTGTAATTGCTACTGTTGGGAAACCGGCAGCTTGCTTGAGATCCAGGTTTTTAGGCAAGAGGAAGAGTTGGTCTTTTGGTACTTTTATGACCTCTGAATAGCCACCAAACATGGTTAGGCCAAATACATTTTCACCACACTCAAACTCGGAAACATTTGAGCCTTTTGCAGTGACTTTCCCACTGAACTCAAACCCTGGCGTGATTGGCCAGCCAACATATTTCTTGGCTGTTTCATACAAACCCCAGCGTATGCAAACATCAGCATAATTCACACCAGCAGCACAAGTTTGTACAGTCACGAGATCTTCCTCAGGAATATTGCTAAGCTTTACATTTGCTCCTATGGCATACGTGCCAGGCGAAAACGGCTCATATTCAAGTTTCTCATATCCTCCAGGGCTACTGATTTTTATCATTTTCTGTATTAAAACTTCGTTGCAGTTTTACTCTTAAAATAGTGTGACTAGTTAAAATAGTCTCGGGTCACGAGTACAGCGCAACTGGCACATATATTGGCACATGTATGTCATATTGGCGGATATCCATCTTACAATATTTTGCCCTCAAGGCCACCCAAGGCAACCCAAAATACGGAGGGGGAATCGAAGATGTTGAGTACCCACGGATAGCAGAAACAAATTATAAATCTTTGAAATTTAATGTAATTCAATTAACACTGAGAACTATCATTTTGAATTTTTTGATGTTTGCATGTTGTTTGTTTTTGACTTTTTGTTTTACAGGTACCGCGTGGCACTGTATCAATTCACTGTGTCCGACTCATAGAGATTCTCTATGGTCCGACTCCCCCCCTTGACTCCCCCCCCCCCCTCCCCCCATGAACTGTGATGCAATGCGCGCATTCATGCATACATGCGTACTTGTTGTTTATTATAATACTGTATCGCTTCCAAATGTTTTTTAAAAACTGTTTTGAAAATGATGCGAGTGATTAGGCCGTTTGTGAACAACCGCATGGCGGTGAACCTGGCTAAAGAAATCTTTCAATTGAATATCAATGAATCTACGTCTGCAGTCGTAAGAGAACTGAACTCTCCAGAAGCTAGATGTTTTTATTTACGAGGGTCCTTGCCTTACGGTCAAGAAAGCGAGTTCACGCTTAAAGTTTGTAAGTTTGCTGATTTCGGGGAACAGCGAGAGACAATCGATGAGTTAAACGGTGTTATGATCAGTGTGAACAATCGTGGTATACCGTGCTCTGTCCCGCTACAGACAGCAACTGGCAAGTTGTATGAAATGAGAAAATTGAGTGCTACTCGAGACAGTCACACGCAGAAAGCAAACAACGAGCGATCGGAGAGTTCGATTCTTGATTGTGTTGTTCGCTTGTTGTCTTATATTCCAGGAGAAAACATGAGGGGTGTTCCGTGTAATTACAGTATGTTTTATCAAGTTGGCTGTTTTGCTGCTGAAATTGACAAAGTGTTAAAGGTATCTGCGTAGGTGGAATTAGTAACGTGGAAAATAATATAGAATCATTATGGTAATTTAGGGTTGAGCAAGGGTTAGCAGGTCACGAAAATGTTGCGGATTACTGTGCACAGTGGGCAGACTAATCGTCATATATTGTAGTTTACCCTTAGTTAAGGCCCCATTTACATGGCACAAGAACAAATATTCCTGTGGATTGGTTAAAGTAGCCATTTTAGGGACTGTTTTACACAGCTATGTCAATTGTTAATTAAGGTTGCTGTGAAATGTGAGCGCGCAATGGACGATGGATTATTGTTTCTTTGTAGCAAGTAAATTTGCCGTCGTTTAAAGTTTCCAATGTGTTCTTGATGCTGTTTCAAAGAAATAATCCTGCATTTGGAGGTGAAAATAAACAATAAGCCGTCATCTCTTGTGCGCACATAGTTTTCAGTTTACGCTTTTGGAAAGACAACCTTTATTGAATGAGCTGTATGCAAATCAGAGCTATGATGTAGTTATATGGGAGGGCAAGGGATAGGCCATGGGTGTAGCCAGGGGAGTGCTAGGGGCTAGTCATCCCCCTCTCAATTGATCATAGATGTTTTTCTCAACTTTGGCCCCATCAGGTCCAATGTTTTGAATCAGTCATGTACTAGGATGATGAGGGGGTTAACTGTAGAGTAAATACAAAATATGTACAATTACAGTGCTGGCCGAAGCCAGAGCATTGCATGGAACGACCAAATTGTTGAACTGGCTTCACTACACACCTTTATTAATTAAAATCATTTCATATACAGGGTGTATCAAAAAAAGATAATCGAACTTTGATGTGCTCTAGGGCATTCAATATTTAACATACAGAAATAATTCTTACGTGGTTGGAAAGACCAGGCTTTTAGCTTTTAATTGCTATCGTTTTTACAAAATTTGAAGAAAAATCAAGCAAATACAAATGCAATAAAAATTGCAGGTCGAAATCACATTTTTTCACCTTTGGGAGTTTATTGAAAATTTGTTGAAGTTTAATCCCATTAGGGAAATAAATTACAAAATTAATTGACCAATTTTAGCTTAGGTAGTAAACTTCTAGCATTTTATTAGTGATGTTTATTGTTTCTCGTGACAGATAAATGATTAATGAAATTTTCTTTTCTTATTCGCTGCCCTAATAATGCTCAGAGGTGGAAATATGCGATTTCGACCGGCTATTTTCATTTGATTTGTATTTGCCAAATCTTTCTTCAAATTTCACAAAAATGCTAAAAGCCTGGTCTTTCCGCCTGCAAGAGAATGATTTCTGTAAATTGTACAATGAACGTGCTTGAGCACTGCAAAGTTCGATTACCTTTTTTTTTGATACACCCTGTATATTAGTATTACTTCATGCCAACTTGAAAAATTTATGAATTTTGAATATCCTGCAAAAAATGAAATGTACATGAAGTATTAAGTGTTGTGAAAATGTGTAGGTTTTAACCCCTGGGGCCGGTTGTTCAAAGCTGGGTTAGTGCTAACCCTGGGTTGAAATTTAACCTGCTGTTTTAGTTTCTCTATTTTTACATGTCTGTTTGTTTCAAAATGTCAGAAATCAAAACTACTATTAATCACAACAAGATTTGTGAAAAAATATTTTCAAGTTTATCAACAAGCTACTGGGAAATTGCCTTTGAATTTTACATTAACCTAGGGTTAAGCTAACTGACTTTTGAACAACCGACCCTGCACAACAGGCAGAGTTACTGACTGTGCAATGTTATGAAATAAATAATTCCTAATATGTTTACATCTAAATGTAGGATTTTTATTGTCCAACACTGCAAACACGAAGTATGCGTTGGGACATGAACAATCTGCCTTTAGCAACAAAGGTCAGTCATATCATCAAGGAGCCCAAGTACAAGAAGATTTTGAAGAATGTTGAAGAGATTTTTGAAAATACAATTGAACCTAAACTTGATTACCTTCCAAAACAGTGTATTCATGCAGACATCAATGAGACAAACATAATTTTCAAAGAAACTTCAAACAGATATGATGCTGCTGGAGTAATTGACTTTGACCTTGCTGCATATAATTGCCGTGTATTTGAAGTTTCTGCGTCTGCAGCATACATGATGACGATGCATTTGGACAATCCTGTTGAAGCTGGTGCTTATGCTGTTGCTGGTTATCAAATGAACAATCCATTGACGACAGAGGAGAGTGACCTAATCTTTTATCTCATTCAAGCAAGAATGTATCAAAGTGTCTGCTATGGAACACTTGCCAGTCAGATCCATCCTCAAAATTCAACATATCTGCTCTATACTGTGCAAAGAGCCTGGAAGGCATTAGAGATCCTCGCCAATACAAGCAAGTCAAGGTTTGATGAGAGATGGCAGCAGCTTTGCTACACTCAATATCAACCTGTAAAATCCTCGGGTAAAATTACATGGTAGTTGGTGTGTATTAATGTTTTTTGTGTGTACTCACCTACATACATTACATGCATTATTGGGTAATTGCCATGTTTTGAACTGCAAAACAGCAAGTGTGATACAATTATTTTTTGACAACTTGTAGTATTAGTTCTAAATGCAATCATCCAAAGAATACTACAATCATGATAGCATGCTGTTGATATAGCTATAGTGTACTGTTATATTTTTGAAAAAGAAATAAGGGAAAATGCCATTATTTTCAGCAACAGCCAACAGGCAATTGTCATATTCACTATTTTACATGAGGAACTTACTTACAGGTAGATCCAAAATTTTATCATTTTCACGTAATATTTGGGTTGTGAACATGCTCATTCAAATGTTCAATTTGCACAGGATATGACTACTAAAAGTAGGTGACACCCCCCCCCCCCCTTAATATGAGCAACGGTGCAGCAAAATATTGCTACAAGTTGAAATTATGCCCTAATTGGCATTGTTTAACCATAATTGTCTAATGTATGTGTATTGTATAAGAATTTATATTTTAATGAGTGTGGGCTTAAAAAGTATACATTCCTAGATTATTGAGTACACTATAGCAGAGATACTGGAGTGAACATAGACAGAGGGTTATCCAGGCGCAAGGGTGCGTATGCAACCTTGGCTTTTTCTCTTCATACAAAACGAAGGCAAAAATATTTTTGGAAAGTTTTTCAAGTAGTAATATTAAAGTGATCGATGCGACAGACCATGCACGCCGATCTACACTTAATATGACTAATTGAATATAGAAATAAAAGAGTTACGAAAAAAAAAGTAGATCTACAATCAGTGACATTGAAACATGGGACACCGAGTTTGTAAAAATATTTTCGTAACCATCAGCAGAATTATGGCTAAAAACCCCATTCCCCCTGTTCAATGCTGTATTTAGTTGCGCAGGAAATATGAATAACACACAAAACCAGATAGGATTGGACTGATATTGTAGTCTCAAAACATTGAAAAGGGGCAGAGGGGGTTTAGAGTTCAGATTTACCTTTCGAAAACAATTTTAGCACAGTTGGAAAGAGCTTCCTAAATTTAGTGAAATTGTGAAGTTTGGTTGTAAAATATTGTAAAATGTCGAAAATATAGTAATGTAAAGTTCGCGAATTTTCTATACTTCTGTATTACGCGGGAAAAAGCGTTACCACATTTCCACATAGTGGTAACGCTTTTCCGTTCTCAGTACAAAAGTATACAAAATTTGCAAACTTTACAGGACTATATTTTCCACACTGTAAAATATTTTGCAACCAAACTTAACAATTTCACTAAATTTAGGAAGCTCTTTCCAACTGTGCTAAAATTGTTTTCGTATTTAAAAGTTTGTGTAATTGGGGAATGGTCCATTATGTCACTGATTGTAGACTATATCATATCCTCGAGAAGGAGTTTGCTACGACCAACAGACCTTTCCGGTAATTACGTCATAACTAGTAGTACATGAAAGCGAAACTGAGGGACCACTCTCTGCTTATAAGTGTGGCCAGTTGCCCCTCAGTCTCACTTTCATGTAATTGTGACATATTACCGGAAAAGTCTATTGGAAACTATGCTTGAATGTGGAGGTATTTAACTAGTTACCGGTGTATCCGACGTATATCGTGGGTTAATTAAAACGATGTAAATATCCATTTTAAGATATCTTACCTTGTAAATAACAGTTCAATATTGAGATTACTGTTAGCCGTTGAACTACTTTCAAGCTGGTTTTACAAACGGGACGCTTTGCTTTTGTAAATTATTTAAAAATACGCTCGCTTTATACCAAAGGTATAGACAATCATTGATTCAATGACAATGCTAAACTATCATCAATGTAGTGATCACTTACAACATAAAACAGGCTTTCCCAAATGGGGGGGGGGGGGGGTGTGCAGTAAAATTGCACTCCTTGCGTGTTGAAAAGCCCTGCGGCAAACACACGAATGGCCTGCAATCATTTTCCCCATTCAACTCACTCTTTAATTAAAAGAATCTAATGAACTGCTGAGAAACGGTTTTTCAGTTTGTGAATATGTAATTTAACTCTTAGGAACATTGCAACGAACCTGAAAACTGGGATCGATGTTTGAATATTTTGGCAAAAGTTTTGTAAAATCTATTGTAACAGGCGTGCAATTTATTGCCCACCTTGCCAAGCTTTGGGGTGTGCCGCGGCATTGCGCTTGCGATCGCACACATTTCGTGGGAAGGCCTGTTAAAATATACTCTGTGTGTTGTAAAATATCTTGCAATCCATCACTGTTTCATTGATTGATTAAATTTTAAAACTGTCTAAATGTGCAATGCATTTTTCTCTATAATCGGCGTCTTATATACTTAGCTAATTATGC
The DNA here is from genome assembly GCA_963855995.1 of Muricea muricata. Lineage (NCBI taxonomy): Eukaryota > Metazoa > Cnidaria > Anthozoa > Malacalcyonacea > Plexauridae > Muricea > Muricea muricata. The sequence continues at coordinate 14,544,130 of OY979718.1, read as the reverse complement.
ACTCGAACCGAACGTTGTATCCCAATAAAATTATTGTATCCAATAAATTATTGGGATTATCACAATGGGGTTTGGGTCAGGGTTCATTTTATATGCATGAAATGACAATTCCAATAAGTTACTGGAATAGTTAAACGTTGTCACCAGTAATCTTATTGGATTACAACGTTCGGATCGGCTGAATTATAAGGTTTTTCCCCGCGAACCGCTCTCTTGTTGCGTCACCGTCCGTATTTTTTTTTTGCATAATTTTGTTGTATAGCGTTAGCGCCATATTCTATGACGCATAATTAAATAACCTTGTACGTTCCTGGAAACCTCAGTAAATGATACATAAACTTATGTACTAAATACATTAATTTGGAAATGTGCAGAAGCTAGCGTTGACCTTGTACTTTCTAATATGTTGCGGATTTATGGAAAAATACTTATATAAAGTAACCATTCGTTCCTCAATTGTTAGTTTATACAGGTTGTATAAAAAAACTGAACCCTTAATTCAAATTGATTCAAATTGGGTATAACGTATTGTAGTAATTTGATAGCTCTAATTGGTTTGAGGTAATGGTTGGGTAAGAACGCGAGGTCTTGTACTCATGGAGCAAAACTGTGTCGAAGAACTTGTGAGTTGCGTTTTAATTCACGCATATTAATTTGACGAGGGATTAAAGCTGCCAAATTACTACAATACGTTACAGCTAATTTGAAAGGGTTCATTTTTTATACACCCTGTTTAATTTATCTGTAGTGAAATATTCTATCTGTTTTCGGAAATCTCGTTTTCCTATGTATACCCAGATGAGACAAGTGACTCATGATCGCTGAACAAAAAATTCTGAAAGTATGCATGAAGTCATCTAAGATTTAATATATTACCGAAATTTATCTATTGTTTTTAGTCCTAAAAATGACTTAAAATGCACCAAATTTTACGAATATGTTAAATCGCAAATGACCAAGTGTGCACGTTACTGTCTTGCAATAACAGCTTAACAGTCGTCACCAAATAGTTTACTCAAAAAATCAAGGCGAAACTTTCTGCATGTGAGCTCTGATCACTTTATGATTTCTCTCAATAATCGTTGCATGACAGGCACAATATTCATATACAACTATAATATATTTACATTAGTTGTACCTTTTGATGTTCTGATTATCAAAAACTTCGTTCCAAACTCGACGCAATTTAAGTTTTACCAAATCCTATTGAAAAAATAATTGCGCGAGATGCTATGTAGAGCTGGCAGCGAATTGAGGCGTACTTATAGGCGTGTTGTCTAAGGGAAATGAAATTTGAATTGGAATCCTTGTCCAAATGGAAATCCTCCAGGGAAACCTCCGTTTTGCCATCCTCCGCCATTTTGTTGTTCAGGGTCAAGTGGGTCTTCGCCATTGTCGAATTTAGCTTTTTTCTCTGCAAAAAGAAAGAAAAATTATTGTTCGAAAGTAGACATCAATTTGCAGCGAGTTGTTCATTGAAGAGTTAGGTCGTCTATCCCTTTACGAGCCTCAATATAGAAATGTATATCGCAGAGACTTTACATATTGTATTTTGGGAAGGCGATATTTTGTACATGCCACTGTTAACAAAGCCAAGAATATTTTTAATTGATATTGTTTTACGATCAACCACAATACAACGGCCACACATTTGTTCATGCTTCACAATAGCTTCCGCTATTTTCGAGGCGACAAAATGGCTGCCTCCGACTCAGAGGGTAAATCAGAATTATCAGAATAAAAATAAGCCAAATTCGTTCAAAGCCAAAATAAGTTCAAATTTCTTTTACTTTTTCGGATAATTAACAAACTCTGACGTAAGCAAACGTACGCATTGCATTGTGGTTAAACACGCCTCTTTAAATAGGTAAAGCAAGCTTAGACCGTTGGCTTAGACTGGTTTCCATATGACACGGACAGATGCAGAGAGATTCATTGTCTGTGATTATTCTTGAGTAAAATCTTTTGTCAATCTGAAATTTTTTTTCTGATTTTTTCTTTAATGATTAACGCCAATATGTCAGCGGTTAGTAGATATCATATGGAAACCATTGGTATCTATGGAAACAAAGCTTAAAACGTCCAACCAGGATGAAGATTGATAATGAGCAACTTATTCGCGTTACTCTCCACGTCATATATAAGTATCTCTCTAGCTAGGTCAATAATTGATGGTAAATATATTTTGGTCCAATAAACATGTGTATTTGTCAGTATTTATGCTTGTACAATGATTACTCAGTCTACATCTGTACTGATTACGCGCGGTCAGCTTGTGATGATGTAAACATGATGCATCCGTGATGCATCACAAACGGTAATAATTCCATGTTCTCAGTATTCCATGTCCTTTAATCCACCAAAGTAAAACATGACAAATAACACGTTGGTCAGGGTTAGGGTACAACATTCGTAACTTATATAAAGAATAAAATTTAATTTGAGTATAGTGATTCTGATGAAGTTGCTTTACTCACCTGGATCAGTAAGAACTTCCTTTGCTGCAGCGATATCGATAAACATCCGTTCTGCTTTCTTTTTATCTTCTCCTTGATAGTGATCAGGATGCCATTCTACAGCTAATTTTCTATACGCTTTCAGGATCTCTCGTTTACTTGCGTTTCTACATGCGGAACAGCATATTAAATGTTTATAACGTGGAAGTAACAGCGAGTGCTTCTTTAATATTATAACGATATTTCTTCGTCAGTACTACAGTGTAACAACGATATCGATGTGATGTAAGATTTCCATAGTTTTGGGTGGCAATGGTACGTACAATCCTGGGGCCAGTTGTATAAAAAAGTGATTACAAACTTACAGTCGACCAATCAGAACAACGTATTCAATCAAAAATGGTAACTTCCGTGCGTAATACAAATATATACAAAATTTGAAAACTTCGCTACATTTTTCGTATTTTACAACATTTCGCCATCAAACGTTGCAATTCTGCTAATTTTAAGATACTCTTTCTAACTGTAGTATAAGAGTGCCCTGCCTAGTTCGACCTTTAGTCTATAATGCAAATTGTCTATTACAAACGATTTTCATTGGATATACTACATGAAACTGGTTTAACAATATTTTTTTATTTGTGTAGTCTATACTTCATGTATAAATGATTGTATAATTCTATACTAATTCTATTTTGTCTCAGGAAATGACTGAAGACTTGGTGGAGTGAATGCATGAAATATTGGTAATTCATCTAGCAAATCAAAGTGCTAAATAAATGCACCATCAAAAAAAAACAAACTAAAAACCTTTTTCAAAATCGAAGATTTCTATCTGTGTTATAATACATGTATGTTACCTTTTTACTTTCAAAATTTTATAGTAGTCTCTTTTCTTTGACTGTTTAAGAAGTCTTTGAGCTTTATCCAAACCTTCTTGAATCTATATTTAACAAATTTAATGGTTGATATACATATTTCCCATCAAAAGAATGATCAAATGTTATGGTATACATCATTATAGTAATTAAATGTACAACCTTGTTCAAGTCGCTGTTGATATTTTTTGCAGTTTGATAATCGTTCACAGCTACAACAATAAAATGAACATAAAATTAATTTGTACATTAAGGACGTTACTAGGCTGAGTTGCAAACAAACTATAAAACGTAGTTTTCGCATTTTGCAATTTGAATCATAGCGTGACAGAGTAATTTACCATTACAAGCCAAAAGTATACAGGTATAATATACAAGTTCTGAAATTTGTGACTATATCGCAACCAGGTATATAATCGGACATAATAAGTGCTACTCTGGTTTTGTTAAATGAATGAAATCACCGAACAAAGATTACATTAACGACCCAACGTTTCGGTCTAGTGTCTTCATCAGGGGTGGTCTGATGTTGAAACTCACGACCTTATACGCTGTCAAGGTGACGTCATCTACCAACAAGATGTAAATACTGATGACACCCCTGATGAAGACACTAGACCGGAGTGTCGAAACGTTGGGTCGTGAATGTAATCTTTGTTCGGTGATTTCATTCATTTAACAAAACCAGAGTAGCACTTATTATGTCGTAATATACAAGTTATATATTGTGAATTCAGTTTGTAATTTCTGACTATGCGATAGTTAATTTTTAGGTACAATAATTGAGCATGCAACATTACCTTCTTGATACATTTCATTGAGAATATATCCTTCTGCTCTATCACAAAGAGCATCAACATTATTTTCATCCAGTTTTATCGCTTCTGAACAAGAATCTAATGTTTTTTCCACATCACCGCTCTGCATAGAGAAAGAGGTGTCTTGTTTTGACATGACATCACAGTATATACGGTATTGACAGAACGGAACAGTTGATTGGTACGTAGTCTTGCAGGAATACGATGAGACAATTGTTATCAAAATTCGTCTGGGAACATATAATCAAATGTAAGGCCAGTTATAGCCATTTTCCAGTCGAGAGCGCAAAGCATGCATGTATTGATTGTTTGGAGAGAGATAACAAGGCATCTTTTACATTTTCTGCCAATTTTAACTTTTAAAGCTGTCCTTCCACACAACATTTGATTTTCAAAATTTGCAAAAATTTCCAAGATGAAACAAAACGCTGTAAATCTTTATAAGTTAACTACGTAAGTGAAATTTAGTTACCAACCTAATGTGTATAATAAATGCATATAAAAAATACGCTGCCGCTTGATGTAAACGAAATTTCGTGCCATTTTTGGGTCGCCTATGCTCCTATCCACCATTTTAGGTGGCAAATTGAAAATACTGTTGATTTCCACTCAAAACGGCGGGCTATTTTAGACAACACATGTTCGTCACAATGTTAAACAATAAAAAGGAATAAAGCTTACCATGCGATGGCAATGACATATTTGTGTTTTTGCTTTGGATACATAGAAATTTAACTTCGGCTCGGTTTTCAACGCTGATTCTAATTTTTTAATGGCGTCTGAATAGCTGTAAAAAAACCATTTCATTTCTATAGACTGAGGAACAAAATAATAAAAATTTGCTATTGAACAATTTGCAATCAACTTTTAAACTAATTACCAATGCACAGTCCTTATTATCTGTACCATCAAATAAATACAATTAGTAAAAATTTCGGCTAACCTTCCTCTGTTCACTAAATCTTGAGCTTCATTAAATTGTTTATTTAGTTTCTTTAATTTCTGAAAAATGAACACGATTGCAAATAGTGTATCAAATAAAGATCGCTCTATAAATACAAGTTATTTACATCCCAAAATTTGAAAACACAAAATATCAACTCGCAACAACGCGAAAATTTGGACATGTATATGACATGTATGCCAAAAATAGATTTAAAGTTTACCGCAGAACACAACAGGTACAGAGCGTTGCATGTTATAAGGTTTACACGATAATAATTAAATATTGCTATCCCAGGGCGTTTAGCCCATATAGTTTCTGTTGGATGGAATTTTTATCCAATTTTTAATTTTTAGCAAAGTCGATTCAACATGCTGAATTAACCAACGGCGTGTTTGGTGGGGGAAATTTAATTACCAAGATGACGACAAGACCAGCAATATGTTCACATGACAACATCGTAATAAAATTGTGCAGGGTAATTTACCTTATAAAATGCGAAGCAATCTTTATGATCCGGATCGAGTTTAAGACATTCTCTTATCTCCCTGAAACAAAAATCATAGACGTCACTTTTTTTAAAAGATTTGTACGAATAGAGAACTTTGGCTAAGGTTTGTTTATACCCAATTCACATTTTAAGATCACTCACATGCTTACACAGCCAGAAACGCGCAAGTTGCAGCAAGTCTGCTGCAGGCTTGCTGCAAGTTGCGGTCATCAAGCCGATATCAGAATGCGTTCGCATCGCTTGCTCCGGCTTGATGACAACAAGTCTGCTGCAAGTTGTCAACAGGCTTGCAGCAAGCTGCGAACTGCAGACTTGCTGCAAGTTGCGAACTGCAGACTTGCTGCAAATTGCGAACGGCAGACTTGCTGCGAATTGCGAACGGCAGACTTGCTGCAAGTTGCGAACGGCAGACTTGCTGCAAGTTGCGAGCGGCAGACTTGCTGCAAGTTGTTGAAATCAGGCTTGCATATCATATTGACAAAGCCATAAAAAAACACAGGAAATAAATGAATTGCTTTACTTTATCCGTCTTACAGTATATACTCGTATACATTTGTCATTTATTACGTTAACATTAATCATTATGTAAAAACAGCATAAAAACTACGATCTATTAAAACATTAACGTTAAAAACCGTTAACAATTCATGAATACCACTATTCTTATAGATTTCGGATTCATTCATTTTATCGACTGCCCAGAGTCAGTAACATGCGAAACATGACTTGAACTAAATAGCATATGTTAGTATAAACTTTCAGGTGACGATTGATTTTCATGCATTCTGATTCAAGATTCACTGTCTCTGAAGTGAAGTGGCCAGTGACTATATAGCTTTTTGCTTTTTTTATACAGTAATAAACTTGAAGTGAATTTTTATAAAGTTGCGTTCAGATTATCACTTGTAAAGACATGGAAATTTACGCTAAAACAATCATTCGCCTCAGGCTCGGTGATTATACAAGCCTTAATACTCACTCGGCCTTCGGCTCAGTTAATATAGGCTTGTAAACACCTCGCCTTCGACGATTAATTGTTATATATATATTAAAGGTCATAGAGAGATTCTAAAATGTTTCTAGTAAAAATCACCTTAGTCCTTCTTCTAACTCGCCCATATGATACTGTAATTTACTTATTTGTAAAAATGCTCCAGTATTATCACTAACCAATTTAGTTGTTGTCCTGGAAAAAAAGACACATAAGAATCGCGAAATCAAAGATGTACCAAGATAATGGTAAATTACTTTTCAGATTATATTAGGAAGATTTCGTGGTTTGAATTCCTCAGGTTATTATATGTAATTACTGGTTGGTATATTTTCATGAATTTACAAATTACCATAAAAATACTGTACAATGTGTTTGAATTACCTGCACAAACCAACTTACTTAATATCTGCAACAGCTTTGTAAAACTCTCCCATAACTTCGTAGCATTCACCTCTTCTGGATCTTAACAATGCATCCCAAGGTGCTATCTGCAAAATAAAACAGTCATTCTCTAAATCTCTTAGAAGAGCCTTATATACTGTAGGTGGCCTGGCTTGAGGCACTGGAACTACATGATTGCATTTATATTCAATTAATTTTAGTAAACTGAAATGGAATTTAGGAAGTTAAATTGGTGTTACTTCCTATTTACAGCAAGATCACATTTGCTTTGCGGCAATTATGCTCCTGTTGAAGTGAAACGCTTAATAATGGCCCTTGGCCTTGTGGAATATGAATGATACGCCAACCTCAAGCACTATAGTGTTTAAATGTTTAGCTCTGTATATATTTAATTTTGCTTTATGCGCTTTCCTCTTTTTCACACTCATCCATGTTTATGACAAACTATTCAAGTGATCTTTCTCGCGAAGCTTTACAATTTTTCTGATTTTGCGCGATGAGTTTTAAAAAATAGGTTTCTGTTTTCAGTTTACGGATAAACTACCCGACTCTACCGTATTCAACAATAAATTACAGATGCATAACACTTTGTAGTTTGCATGTTACGTTATAGATACGCGTACTGCAAGCAGTATGATGTCATAACTTGATAAGAACAAAAGTGGCCGCCCAGCCAACGAGGAGAGGGGGTCTGGGTCTGGATATTCAGCTGAACAGACAACAGCAAAATGTTATCTACTTGTTTCATATATAAAGTTGAAAGTGTTGCTAAGCTACGTTTTGTATTTTTCGCCCCGCATTTGACGTGATTATGTTTTATACTAAACAAAAAATGCCATTGGCTGCAGGAAATTTCTAAAATGGCTGTGATTGGCTTGTCACTGAAATTACGTCAGCCTTGCGTCTGTCCAATAGATAATGGTTCTTGACAAATGAAAAGCCAGGATGAACTCTGGCTAATTATTTTTCTCTAGTGTTTAAGGCCGCCAAGCCTCGCATGTCAATTTTGTCCATCACAAGAAAAATCATATGATCCAACCAAAAAAAAACAATATCACACAAACACTGACCAGCGCGGGCGGAGCTGGGGGGAGGGGCAACCACAAAGGCACAAAGACAAGCCCCCAGATATTGTCAATTTGTCAGGGAAGCCTCTGAAAAACAAATGTTCGGAACACGAATGCCAACATTGTTGCTAGGCATGATGACTCATAACCTATGTTTTTTCAGTTCTCACTTTTCCTACCAACAACCATCAAAATTTGACACAATTCTTAAAATCCTCCCCCAAAGTCCACGAAATGCTATTTCGTTATTCATATTTCGTAGTAAGAGGGCCTCACAAATGTTGAACAGGAGGCCTCCTGCCATAACATTACGCTGCTGAACATCAGTGTATATTCAAACAACGTATATGTCTGAACCATACTGCACTACCAACACTAGCAGCCTCAGGTTGAGTTACCATAGAAGAACCACAGTTATAGTACATACAAACCTCCAATGCCTTTGTTAAATGTTCTATGGCACCTTGATAATCACCCATATCCATTAACACTTTACCATTTTCAACAGAAAACTTAAAAGGGTCTATTAATGACAGCTATAAGAAATATTTTTTTATTAGGACACACATAATTAAGGCCTGGTCAAATGAGGGAGAAAGATTATGAGAGTTAACAGTCACACAATCTTGGTATTATTAGCTGCTCTACTCAATGCATTCTGAACATAATCATTGTATTTTGTAAAAACAGAGTTAAAACACACTCATTCTTTTATTTATTTTATCTTTCCATCTGAATTGCCCCATGTTTGATACAGCTGATAACTGATGCTCTACAGCTGATACAGCTGATAACTGCTACTTGCTCTCGCAGAGCACGAAATTACCAAGTTACATTTTTGGGCCACCTATGCAACAGCATGTGCCAGATACTGTGAGACTGTACCACCTGTACTCAGAGAAAAATCCTTTAAAGCAGTCAGGATAGTTCAACTATTTGAACTCACATGGAGAGAAGCACAACACACAAACAGCTTGGACTACTTGTGCTTCTCCATATAATTACATGCATACAGGATATGTTAAGAGACAATAGAACTAGGAGCACAGGATACACACACCCCTTTAATGGGAGTCTCATATTTATATCATGCATGTATGTCTTCAACACCAATTTTACCTGTTTTAAAGCTTCTTCATTTTTACCATCCAATCTAAGCTATAACATTAAATTTACAGAATAAAAATTTAAAATGAATCAATCATATAATACCAAAGAACATGATTGTATAATATAAAAAATATATTAATTTAAAATTAAATTATTAAATTAATTTATTTATTTCTTACCACAGCTTCAAAGTCAATGTGAGCTAGATCTGGCTCGCCTCGCTTTAAATGGACATTGCCTCTTTGAAGAAAAGCCTATTAAAAGTCAAAGCAACAAAAAAATTGAATTAAAAAATTATTTTGAGCATTTAATAGTAAATTGAGGTTACCAGAATTCATGTGTATAATTACAACTTATAGTCTGTTATGATTGCTTCATTTTAATAACTATGAAGAATGATTTCAAGATTTTTCTTTCAATTCATGCAAGTACAATACAGCACTGGACATATAATACAGGACTAGGCTTTTTTAGCAATTCTAATTACATATCAGTCAAAAATTATTAATGTTGATTGCATAAACTTGGCCAATCTTTTTACACTCACTACATTATTATGTAAATTAAAGCAATATACCTGTAAAAACTTTGGATTTAATTTAATTGCTTCATCAAGATCTGGCAATGCTGAACGTGATCTTCCCATTGCCATCAGGACTGTTGCTCGTTTGAAATAAGTTAGGAAATTAGACGAATCACCCTCTACAATGCAAAATTTAAAACATAAATTCACTAATACATACAAAGCTGGTCAATAAGTTATTCCTAGGGGCAGATCAATACTCATCTGACAGGAGGGGTGCAAATTTTCAGGGGAGGGAGGTGCACTGGTGCCTACCAAATAGCTTAGCATCCAAACTTTGTATTTTTCAGGCATATGGCCTAATACTTAGTCTATTCTATTATAATTGCATTTGTTGGTGATATCAGTAAGTTGTACTCTTACTGTCAAATAAGCTTTTTTAAATAAAGTAATAACACAGCATATGCACACAATTATGGGGTTTTTCTTAGGGTTCTGGCAAATTAGCAGAGTGGGTGTACACTACACTGAACATTAAAGAAAAACCACCCATGATTTATCTAGTTCCTAAGTCATTAAGTTGCAAAGCATTCCCATTATTATCTAAAATAATAGTGTCCCAGGGCACATCATTACTCAGTGCGGTAACAAACATAAAAAAATTTCCAATTTTTGACATTTATGATTCAACAAGGCTACTTAACAACTTGTCAAACACACTACAAGCTCTGTCACTACAGATTGCAATAATTGAATTTTGATTTATTGTACATTAAGCATTTAATCATTATGCAAAATTATTACATGCTCATCTCATCAGTGGTGAAAATGCACAAGTTATCGAATATTTAGAATCAAATTTTGACTAAGCATCAACGTTTAACAGCAGTATATATATTAAATACTAGTTTAAATAACTAAGTAGTGTATGTACCCGTAAAACTCTAAATCGCAAACATATTTTTCTGATATTCAGGAAAAATTGACAGCTATCGGGGGTTGCACTACAAAGCTATTCTGACTAGGTGTATTAACATTAAAGATGTGCTGACAACCTAGCTAGACTTGTGCAATAGTATGGGGTGGTGACTAGAATAGATTTTGTCCTGGGATGGCATTACCTACGGCAGCATGATAATGTGACAGTGCATCAGATAATTGTCCAGCAGAAACTAATTTCATTCCCATTGCAAGATGTTGTTCAACCTCTGCACTTGTCCCATCGACTACTAAAATACAGAGAACTATATGTCACAATTACCGACGCCAAAGACTTGCAATGTCATACGTATATTCATATGTATATAAATATTATAAAATGTGTAATATTTTTTGTTGACATCATTCATTTCTTCAATTCTGATGCACACTTACCAAACTGCCCAAAATCCAGAGCGACATACATAAAAAGAGACGTTAACTTAGTAATCCACGACATTTCTGGACCGTCTCTCAACTACAAACTCAATACATTACGATTAAAAATGGAAATAATTAAATAAAACTCCTCAAAAAAGATGATGTGTATTTTATCCAGTGGTAAATGGCGCTTGGCGTGGTGAGCTCTGATTGGCTGCCGAGTATTGTCGTCATTCAACGGAAAGCGTTCGGTAACCGCGAAATTTCAAACATGGCGAAGTGTCATGAATTTTGTTTACTTTCAAACAGATGAAATTATACGTACTATCTACCAGTTTTGCTGCCATCGGGGTCAGCCAGGGCGAAATATTTGAGGTGATACGCTGATTTTTGAGGTTTTGAAGTTTATTAATTACAGTTTGCTGGAATATTTGTCAATTTCTTCGCAAGTTGACCTTGTTTACAAATATTCTTACTGCAGTGCTAAAGAATCAAAACATGGAAAATGATAGATAAAATGGGCAAGAGACAAGTCGTAAGCAACCGAATGTTTTTGAAACCAAGTCCAAATGAAGAGGTTCGCTTCTGTAACATTTTATTTATTGTACCTCATGTTATTATATTCCATCTTGCTATTTGATGTTACTTTGCATTGACATGCTGCAGAGTGACTCTCCTGCCTACCAAATATGTATGTAACCTCTTCTGTCTTGTAAAGATTATCTATAAGACTTAAAGACAGTTATTTGAGTGCAGCGGCAATATTCTGACCGTTTCGCCAACATTGTCATGCCATAGGTGACTACCTAGTCTACCTTTCATTATCTAATGTTTTTCTCATGATGTTATCCATTTAGATGAAGCTTCTCCAGGATGAAAAACAAAAACTTCGCAGGTTGCGCCTTCAACAGGTAATATAGTAGTGATGAGCCTCAATCACTCAGCCTACATGGTTTTAGTTTATTATTTTGTCATCCAGGTGAGACAACAGGAGAAAGTTCTAGCAAGCAGAGCTCGCAAGAAGTTTAAAGAAAAAGAAAAGAAAGAGATCGATATCTTGGAAAATGAGTTAAAGGTTAGATTGTAATCCAGACCTGTAATTATAATCACTTATACTTAATAATTCATTAAAATAATTATAATTAGTAGTAAGCATGTTGGTTATCAGATAATATTAAGTCATTTAAGAATGTTTACAGATTCTTGAATGCTTACTCTGTATATACTAGGTAACTTTATTTTGGTCCGAGAATTTTTTATTTATTGACATACCTTATCTATTGGTCCAAAAACAAGAAGAGGTGAACGAAACCCGTACCAAAGGCCGTTTTCCTGTGACACGCTTTTTAAAAATCCATTCCAGTTTCACATTTTAAATGTACGAAAGTTTTGAGTGTAGCATTCCAATTACCACAACAACTAACCATCTCTTAATGGAGACTGCAAAGCACGCACAGATTGTTTAGAGGGACAATGAAATGGATAGTCCAGTCATGAGACAAAAAATGTAGAGCTAATGATGCATCTATATTATATTTCCTTGTTCCAATTTTAGCTTTTCCTGTAAAGTCTCCAAAAAACTTTGGCTTGCCTAATCCATAGATGCTTTGTGGTTCCTAATTAGGCAATTCTCATGATAGACTAAATTTTGATCCTGGCAATATGAAAAAATTTTCATCACAGCTAAAATTGCAAAGTTTGTTGGCAAAATGTTGTACACAACGGAAAACATAGCCCGTGCGTAATACAAAATATACATACAAATACATGTACATACAACTTATCAATCATTGTATTTATAATTTACATTTACTAGTCAACATGTACGACTGATGCATATACAATAATTCATGTTACTTTCTATTTTTTATTTTGTCAGAAAAAATGGGAAGAGGGGATTACGGAGAAGAGAAGCATGCTGGAAAATGAGTATTATGAAAATGTGGCTCATGTTGGAGAAGGTCATCAAGCTGCTCTTGTGGTAATCTTGATTACCATTAATCTGTACCGTTAATAGTTACTAGATCACGGGAAAAGAAATGCCATATAGATTGTTCCAGAACTGAATCTCGAATTGTCCCAGGATTTTCCCAGTGTAACTATAATTGATAACTAAGCACGGTCATTAAACATCAGTACCAGGGAAGATTGTATGTTGCGGAATCATTGTGTCCTATAAATGTTTTGTCATATGCTCATGTTTCATTGATTACAAGAATAATATTAAAACTTCAAGTATTGCTCATGTTAAACCCTGCTACTCGTGCTGGAACGCGCGGCATTTAAAAATATGCGGGCAAACTTGGAAGTATGCGGGCAAACTAGAAAACATTGCTTTCGCTGCAAAGTTTCTGAATTTTTGGGGAACATTTTTGCTTTCTAGAAAGCAAATTTTGCTCAGTTTTACGACACTCTTTGTCCAGTTTGCCTCAGGCTTTGCATGGACCTCAATGTAATCTTATTTATAATAGTGCGAGGACGGAGCTCCGAAAGAAAGATCGTTGGAAGATGAAATAAGGTAAGCGATTCTTTCATTTGCGTCTCATATATTTGTGTATGAGGTATCTTAAATTTTCCCCAAAATTCTTGTAAAGAGCTTCTGAAAGATACAGAGAAGCATTAAAAAAGTTACGAGAAGATGATGCAGAGAAAGTGCAAACATTAAACGAGAAGAGTGAAGCGAAGAACAAAGCTATGGAAATAGAGAGATCACGTGCTGCTCGTGTGGCCGCACTAGACCCTCCTGTTCCTGACATCGCTCAGAATTTAGAAACAATTCAGAAACAGAGATATCAACGAAAGAATACTGATCAGTATAGCTCCACATATTATCACATACCTCAGGAACGTGTCGAGAGAGCTGATCCAAATTTGCATCAAGTGAGTCTATTGATGAATAATAGCTTAGCAAAAAGCTACGTGCAAACTGATTCTTGTTAATTCATCTCGTTAACCACAATGGCTGATCGAAATAATAAGCTAGTACATATAAATACACCTTGTCATAGCTTGGCTCTTTTCCATTTAAGCATTTTTGCCATCTAGCCTAACCTGAGTTCAATCATATTTCGTCTTTCTTGAAATACGTACACAACCTTAATTACTTTTTCAGAAATTCTATTTTATCGTTGAAAACGCCATAGTGACACTCCTTGAATTTAATTTTGTAGGCCCGTGTGTAATCGTGATCAATACTGTGTGTTCATACTGTACAAATACCTAGTGAGTTCCGCGTTTGGATGGCCTAATCCAAACACGCTTGGGATGTTGCAAGTTAAGAAAAGCTTGTTTTAATTAATTAATAAAATACCAACACTGCAGTAATTCAAATTTCCGTGTTTGGATGGCCTGATCCAAACAGATCCATTGACCAATCAGGGCGCGCGTATTTAATTTTATTATTCTAAGATACCGTTTGCTTCAGTGACCTCACACTGATCATTTTCGTTCAATTTTTTCCCACTTGTCAGAGGACACCCCCTGAAAATATTTAGCAGCCTATGAAACGCAAAGATTTTAATTTTTAATGATAAGTCCTCTGGAAAATTTGAGCCCACGTACTGGGAGAAAATTGAGCGAATTTAAACAAATATGTATGATCACTGTGACATTACAGTGAATTTCGGTTCCAGGCCAATATGAACTTTGGGGTGTGGTAAAAATAAAACCGTACAGTTTTTGCATTTTACCTCAGAGCTGCAGGTGTAATAATTATTAAGATACGCAATGAATAGTTACGAATGAGTTCACCTAGCGTATAGCTAGCGCTGAAATCATCCTAGCACTCTTACCACTTAATATTCATGAAAATATGGATAAATATACGATATCATTTTTACAGTATATTCGTGCTTTATTTATTATGATCTTGTTGCGTTTTGAAAGCTTGATGCAAGAAGTGCAGCAAAAGAAGAGGAAGAAAGACTACAGAACGCCAAAGAGGTACTAGATCATTATTCACAACTGTTTGTTGCTTTACGATCAATCCATGGTAATATTCCTAGACTTGTGGTGTTAACCTTCCTACATTTTTTTCTGCAGGAGTCTGATCGTAATTTTTCGGAACAGATGGAAAAAGCAAGGTTACGTCACAAACATGCAAGATCAAAATTAATGTTGGAAAAGGTCAGTTCGCTCGAATTCGATACCTCCGAGAAATAAATCGCTAACTGATAGACTGTTTGGCCGTTTTCGCTTGGCAATGAATTGCTCGCCATTTTTGCTCTTAAACTTTTCGCAGGATCATAACAAACTACTCGAAGAACTGGAGTACTTTGAGAGAGCAGATAGGCAAAGAAGACAAGATGTTGTCTCCAAAATTCCTGTAAGTAGATTCAGAAAAGAAAAGCTACATTGATTCTATAAAGTTAACATGCATAGACCTTGTACGTCACTAGATTTCACCTACTGCAACCCTGAATTTATACCGCATGCATAAGTTTCTCGGCAATGGATCGTGAAACGTCTGCAGCTTCAAGTTAATGACCACCAATGTAATGTACAGTGTATTACTGTGTAAATTATTTTACACAGAAACATGTATTTGAACCACCGCATAGAAGGGTCGAAGCAAACGAGGAAAGACAACGCGAAATTGAACATGCATTTGAGGACATGTATATGGCGCAAACAAGTAAGCAATTAACATATATGCTGATGTATATAGTTGTTAAGGTTTTCTAGATTTCATCTGTTGTGATCGATTGCCAGAAGCAATACATATTTGGTTGATAATGGAAAAGAGATTTGTGAAATGACATGTTACAATAACTGGCTAATAAATTGGAGCAGGTTTTGATCAATTTTGTGTATAATAGGGCAGCTTATCATGACAAATATGAATTATAAATATTGAAATATCATACGATATAGTTAAAAAACAAGTCAACTAACATGCGGCCACCATCACTAATTGGGTATGGTAATTTTGGAGTACAAGGAGAGCACAAGGGATTGGTTATGTGCCATTACTTATGATAAATGTTAAATTTCACATTTTACAAGTAAAATCCGAGACTTACACTCAAGTTGCAGATCCTACGTAGCTTGGCGGTACTTATGCAAAAAAATAGTGCCCTCAGGAGAAAAGATAATGGTGCGATCACGTACTGCACCGAAGGAAGAATAGAAAAACATGCTTTAAAGCGATCCCTAGCGCAAAAACACTGCCACTCATGTAATATTCCCTGTGATACTATATTTCCCTGTAGATTATATGGGAGATGTTACTGTCGCACAAGAGGCGTTACCAGTTTCACCAGCTGTAACTGATGAAGGTTGGTCAAGATTAAGATATGCCGACAGAATTTGCCTAACAAGAAAACTGGCTTTATTTGTTGGACCTCTGTTGCAAGCGTATTCGAGTCTATTCCAGCATTAGATATTGCTTATTGTGATATGAGAAAGCTAACCATTACATCCTGCTTGTACAGTAATCCAATAGTATCTCGCATGTGTTCTTAACCTCCAGTTGTAATGCTATGTGAATGCGTGCATGACTTGAAACTGTGAAACTTCAATTGCAAAATTGCGCAATTTCATTATCTAGAGAGCTACGCAATTAAGGCCTGTCTGCAGAAAACCCTCCCAGTTGTGCTAGGCCGTGACGAAATTCTTCATAAGCAAACTGAAAAATCATCTTGCAAACAAAAATGTGTAATAATAGTTTTCTAGCTGTCTACTGAAGTATAAACTGAAATTTATATCAGGTGGCCCTAGAAGAATTCTTGTCAATTTAATCTAACAGAAAAACTTGGACTTTCTTGCTAGCTCACAGCCTAATAGGTTACATGTTATTAAGGAAAGGCTAACTTAAATTTTCATATGAGACAACTTCAGTTGAGATATCGATAAGATGCAATTTAGTTGGCTGTAATAGCTATCCTAGTTTTTTATTCTATTAAGTCAAAGAGCAGTACTTTATTGGTGTTTGCCTCGGCGAAAATTTACCTTTTCTACAAGCTTGGATTGATGTGTAATATCTATATATTTCTACTTTATATCCAGCTGGCTTCTTATACTGTACCTATACTTCCCCAGTCTATGCATGTGTTTGGAAAATAGTACTGAGCTGCATTATTACCGACGGTATATACAATCGTAAGATTAAGGGCTGGAGATCTGACCAGTATAATTGGCTTGTTTCGTTTAGAAAGTTTAGTTGAAAGAGAAGAAAGAAGCAAGGTGCATGATATACAGGTATCGTAATGAAATGCTACTTGTCTGTGTCTATGTGCAAGTGTATTGTGAAAATAAACTATTATGTACATTTAGCCAGATAACGATGAAGGGAATGTTAGGAAAAACAAAGGATCTGACAGACTTGAGACTGGAGGTGAGGGAAAGAGAAAGTTTGTCGAAGAAGCTGAGAAATCTCGTACCGATGCTCGACCATCCTCGAAAGGTGAAGGCCAAAAACGTGTATTGTTGGTTGGAATTAAAAATATATTTTCATCTAATAAAAATTTCTTGTTGCATGCAGGTTATACATGTCCTTCCTTAAATATCCTTTCCAAGTTTTCAAAACTAATTCATCTTAGTTTCTACGAATTGTTTTTCAACACAATCATGTTGTTAAATTGATGTTTCATTGAGAATGACAAATTTGTTTCAAATTCATTTAAGTTGCAGTTAGAACATGACAATTGAATGAAATCCTTAAATATCCTGATACAAATGTTGCTTCACCTGTACTGGTTTGAAACTGGATCTGGCTTAGGCTCGATCGCAGGTGTGAATTCAGCCCAAGACTATATGTTTATCATCTGCTACTACATTTATCATTCATATACGGAGAGCGAGGGGGATTCGACGAAATATTCACCCGAAGTAACTAGTTTATAACTCGAATATTAACTCGAAGTTAACGCTACTGACGTCACTAGCGTGATACATGATTGACTTATCACGTGGTGTAAATCAAACTGTCTGACTGGACAATTTGAAGTTGAGGTATAATATTATTAATAATAGATCCACTCAAGAGGCTTTTAAAAAAGATTGATATTCAACGTGATCGTTGGAAATCTGAAATGAAAACTGCAAAAGATATCGAAGAACGTCCAAGCATTGCAGGTAGGGTGCATGTCAAGGTGCGATAGCTATATTACGTAAATCATTATCAGTTATGATCGACGTTGATATTTTTGATGATTGTGTCGACACCGGCTAGTTGAAGACTCACTAAGTCAATGAATGAAATCTACCAAGTCGAACCTACTTGATCGCGTAGCTTAAGCCCTGGGCTGTTTTTCTCCAACTATTTAACCATTATTCGCCAAAGTCAAGGTGATTATGAGGGAATATTCACCGAGAGGAAGTCAAGGTGAATATTTCCCGAAAATTACCGGATGTGAGGCGAATAATTGTTTTAGTATTTTTACACAAGTGAATTAATATACACAATAACTGGCTTTTTACAAAATTTAATTTTTGCTGGCGGCTAGCTGCTTTTTTACTGTTATATTCACCTGTAGGTGAATATAAGGCATGTCACGTCAACTTTTGCCAATCACAACGTCGGATGTCTTATATTTACTTGTGTAAAAATATTAAATTGTACTATAACCTGCGTGACAAAAAAATAAAATTCTTTTAATTTTCCATGGTTGCTATTTCCGTAGTAGTTGACTTGGAATGAACATTTTATGTACTACATATGATTTAAACAATGGTAAACAAAGTATTTCTTTTGTCTTTAGATGTGATTATATCAGACAATGATTCAGAGATCAGTGAAGGAATATTGACCGTGTAAGTGTCAATAAATTGCTATCACTCCATCGTGTAATATTAAATGATGTTAACTTTATAATATACTGTCTGCTATGCAGGACAACAGAGAACACGCGGTCATTGAGTGTTGAATCAGATGTGGGTAATGAGAAAAGAAAAACACTTTTACACCCTCATGAAGAAGCTGAACGTACTCGAGCAGCATCCAAATATGTAACTATATACGTCTTTTTTTTTTGCTAATGCCTCTGCAGTTTCATCACACTAAATAATTGATAATTTGCAACTTTATATTTTTAATACCAAGTTTGAAAGACCGCGGATGTAAAAAAAATATTAAAAAACGTTCTCATGCTTTCAAACATGTCCAGGTCAAGGCCAGGCCAGGTAAAGGTAGTCAAAACATCCTTATACAAATGTGAAACAATTTGACTGAAGGTCGACTTAAAAACTCTTTCAATGCCCGGGCGCGTAATGGCACTAAAATGCATAGTTTCATTTCAAATAAGGATTTTACAGCCTTTTTAACTCGTTTGATTTTTGAATTACCTTAGTTGACAGGATCAGGCAAGTATAAAATTTTTAGTGTCAATGCTCTTAAAAAATGGTGCCATAAAAATATTTGCGCGTGCAGAACGAGGTTTTTGCCAAAAACAGACAGAGCCGATGTACTAATAGTTTCCAATACCACTCCACCGCATACTTAATAGGACGTACCTTGTTGGGGATGTTTACAAACTTAGTTGGTGGGTTTTTTCAGATTCCTGGTGCTACGAGAAAATTTGAGATTGAGAAACAAAGAGAAAAATTGCAACAGCAAAAGCTAAAACTTCAACTTCAGCACCAGCAAGTCATGCAGGAACATTTGCAACTTCAGTTTGATGCTTTAAACAATGAAATACGAACGAAAACAGATGAAGAACAGAACTTGGAAGATTCTACCAAAGCTTCTTCAACAGGAAACAAGATGGATACTAAATTTGCGGATTTAAGTTCAGGCGTGCTTTCTGACGATGCAAAAACAATCAGTGTCACCGAATCAGTTGATGAAGTCTATCTGAGCAAGTCTGATGATGATTGTCGTTCTGACCTGAGCAATACTGACGACTCGAGAGTGAACGCCAATGTAGTTCGTCATGATGCGCTGCATTCCATACCAGAGAGTGTATCTGAGGAAGAGTTTGTTGTGTTGCCTCCTGTATCTACTGGGGCGATATTCAGTGCCGTGCCACCATCATTGCCTGTTGCAAAGCCAGCAGCCACAACATCCGGTGGTGCCAAACTTATTTTTGCAGAGAAAACTCGAACATCGCCACGCCAAGATGTCGCTGTCACGCAAGCGCAGCTTGGTCAACCACCATTGCATGCAACTTTCGATGAAGGATCAAAAATGCAACCATCGCTTCACATATCGCCGCCGCATATTGCCACCACTGGAGCATCTAGCTCAGAGGAGCCAGTGCTTTCATCGCTCGCAACTCATCCCAGTAAACAACCTGCCGCACCGGTTCGTTATGAGGATGAACCATTTTTGTTTCGAACGAGTAAGCCTCCACTTGATTCCGAGAATATTCCACACGGGGTCGACCACAGACGCAATGTTATCTCTGATAGTGCCAGTCCTTTCTTTCATATTCCAAGTACACCTTTCATACCGGAAAGACCGATAACATTCCAGTTCCCAAATGATAGGGAAACAGATACCGCTTTATATTTGCATTTCTATCAACAACAACTGTTGGAACAACAAAACCGTATTAGAGAACAACAGAAAGCTATTCAAGAAAGACAACAACAACGTCTCGAGCAGTTGAAACAGTTTCAGGAACGTCTTAGAGGACAAAGACATGATATAGGTATAGGAAAACCTGGTCAAATAGGAGAAAAATCTCGACAGTCAGATGGTCAGTGGCAATCTCTTATCCCTAGCGCTCGATACCCTCCTGATACCGACACGTCAACCAGCACAGATCATGCTCAATCAGGAACAGAATCAGTTGATCGTACTTCATCTGTTGACCTATATTCTGACGTTAATTCTGCATTGAAACAACCACAACTGAAACCCTCCAGAACACCAAAAGCTGCAATATCCGAAGGTTTGACCAATGGTGACATATCATCCTCCCTAAGTCGCTATCCAAGCGAAGTGGTACCAATCGATAAAGATGAATCCTTACTTCCCAAAACATCAGACCTGGGACTATGGAGTGATAGTACACCTCAATTATCATCCAGTGACGCGACCAAGAGCTCGTCGACAATGTTGGAAGATAATAAGTCTGACAAGAAACGATCGAAAGACGAACCATCTCGACCTGAAGTTCTTTCAGAACTTGGACTTTTCAGTTCAAGTTTGTCTAATAGTAATAATGGTAAGTTAGTTTATTTCATTTTGTACAAAACAAGCCCTCAAATAAATATTTTAAGCTGAAGGACAAGATGTCCAGCAAAATTTCTGAACATCATGTTCCAGCTATGAGCACCAAGGATCTTCAATATTTTTCGAATATTACACAGATCTAGCGTTGATTCGCTACGTTTTCATGACATCGTGCATTGTAAAGCAATCGTGGAAAGACGAGCGAAGCCGAAAAATTTTCATAGCTCTACCCGTCTCCAGCATCTTATTGCGCTGAAAAAACTACAGAAAGCTAGGAAAATACATTTTTGTAGCAATAAAAACCTTCCACCGGCATCATCACCGGCAAAATATACGGCAGATCGAAATTTGTGCCAGACAAAACCGAATTTTGACTTTTTCACCCTGACAAGTGTCCGAAGTCCGGTGCTAAATCTTAAGGTTTGTCAAATGGCCAATACTCATTTGAGTTAAACAAGTTGCATATAAGGTCGCCTACTCGCCTGTGTCAGTTCTCATAATAAATTTTCTTTGCCATATGAAAGAGAACTTCACCAAACCCTGCAACTTCTATAGCCGAATTTTGAGTACACAACGCCGCGAACATTCATTAGAAAAAGAGTAAAGCATAAACTACGGCACCTCTCCGTAAAGTTTCCCAAGCCTTGACACACTCTACTTTCATTGTACAGGAAGTGCAAGTGAGATGAACAGTTTCAACCGTAGCTCTGAACCTTCCAGCCTTAAATCAGGTGAAAGTTTTGGTTCTGGGCCGCTGTCATTATCCAGTTTACCGAAATCTCCAGATAAGAATATTTCTAGCGGTAGCAGTGCATCTGACAGCAACAATAACCTACTGCTGCAGCGTATGGAGAGCTCTTTTCAACATTTTCAAGAAATGATTGATGAGGCAAAGACACTAAACGAAAAGTACGTAGAAGAAACTAAACTTTCCAGAAAAGTCAATTTGACGAAAAAGGGCTCTTTAGAAAATACAGAAAAGGATAGTGATACTGAAGAAGGCTACATAGATAATATTCCAAGGGATAATGAATATCAGATTTCTGAGAAAAAAAATAAAACCTCACCGGGTCAGCTTACAAAAGGCCAAGGAAATACTAATGATAGTATAGCCACCCCTGCTCATGATAGTGATGATGAATTTGATGATCCACGAATATTACATCAAGGGAGCTACCAAAAAAATCAAGATCTTTTAAAAGACTTTCCAGAATCCAATGTGGACAATTTTCAATCAATGAGACATTTTGTTCGTAGTGAAGCAAATGCAGTGCCGAATGAAAGTGAAAGTAGAATGCTAACTTTCCCACTGGTTTCTACTCAAGAAAACCTTAACATCGTTACACAGTCGCCTGGAAATGACATATTTGCACCAAAACATGAATTATCGCCAAGTCATTATCACGGTGGTTCCCCGAGGGCTTTATCTGTCATTCCGGAAGAGTCACGCATCAGTGATGATGAGCTGTCAGAAGGAATGTTGGAGAGTGACGACTATCAAATTGAAATGCCCAATATGGTTGTAAATGGCAAAGATCCTGAGGAGAAACCAGAACTGGATTATTTTACGGATATTGCTCGGCATAGTGGTGAAGACTTTCAGAAATACGAAGAATCGAGAAGTTTTGTAGATCCTGGAGCCAGACAGTCGCTTAGTCCATTGGATCATTTTACACAACCATTACATACTTCACGAAACAATTTTCAAAATCTTTCTTCTGCTGAAGAAACTTTCAAGCGGTCACCAGTAACACCAAGCATTTCACAAGATCGACGGCAGTCTAGCGAAGATGACATCCAAGCTGCGTACGATAATCAACCATGGCAAAATGTAGCTGATAATCAACCATGGCAAAATGTAGCTCGTAGTGAAATAATGAGTAGTGCAGAAGCATCAAAGAAGTTTGGGTTACATGTTGACTTGCCTGAAACACGATCAAATCATGAACCATCAAGTTCCTCTCTCTCTATGAACGATGTTGTTTTCTCAGGCCTTTCAAGTCTTTCATTGTCCCAAACTGACGAATCTTCGACCAGTGGCTTAAGTCTTCAAGAAGCTTTCCGCAAGCGTCGACCGGAGTTCTTCAAACATTCCCAGGAAAGAATGCTACGATCAAAACAAGCGAGGTATCAGGGCTCGCCTGATAACAAACAAGGCAATGATGCTGATGATAATCAAATTAAAACTCCTGAAAAAAATGCACACAAAGCTCTCGAAACCACGAATCCGAGTCTCTCGCAACCAAGTTCCGAGGAAATCGCTGGAAAACCATCCTCAGGTAAGATTATTTTTTATATTTTGCGTTGGGATAAGTGGTGGCCTCTTTCAATTTCTTTCAATTTCTTTGTGTCGTGGCATATACATGCTAACAAGAGCATACAAAGCGGGCAGCAGCTGACAGCCCCATTTTTTTAAACTTATATGTCGAAAAGTATACAAGTTTGGTTTTCATGAGTCAATGAGTATATCACAAACATATCTGGGTATAACTGATTGGAAAAAGTATCAACTTTGCTACGACTGTTACAAAAAAATAAAACTAGGATGGAAAAAAAAGCATAATCATTACTTTTAACATGCATCGTGCATTTTATTCAGATGGTCGACGGAAAATTGGAAAAGAAGAAATGAAAGGCCGCACTAAAAGGTTTGATAATTCTTCATTTTGTAATAATTGCACTGCTTAGCAATCTCTCATTAAATAATATTATGATGAGATCACTTGAAAATAGCTTCCAACTTGGGCAAGTATTTCACCGTCAAGGTTTGCTGGGAATAGAGTAGAAACGGATAAAAAAAGATATGGATTAAATCGAGACGAAAATAAGTTTGCAATAAAATCTAAATACCACCCACTCATTCATTTACGTCTTACTTTAATCATTATCTTGAATTTCAAGATATCAATCTAAAATTCGAAGTGCACAATAACTTTAGATATGAAAAAACAATGAAACATTTAAATTGCTTCTGCTTGTTATTATTTTCTTTATATATATAATACCTGTTAGGATTAGCTTTTTATCTTACGTATATGGAACCAGTTTAGCCAAGGTGTAAACGCATGCACTTCTTCTTGCTTAACATGATTATAAAGTGTACGAGTAAGTTATCGAACATACATGAAAAAAATGCAAGACCATTGCCACATTTGATTGCTTGAAAGCTAACTGTTTCTTATAAGGACATTGGCGTTGAAACAAAAAAAGTATCCTCGGTTGTTATATTTTAATACGCTTAGATCCTGAAATATTATGACTAAAACAATAAACTCTCTACCATTTTGAATCAATTCTTAGGTGACGTTACCGGTGGGGCGGGTTTTCAAAAATTTCTGCTCAGAGTGAACGATTAACAAATACTTTAAACTTTGTGCGAAATTAGAAATTATAATAACTATATAAACGAGTCAACTCTAGCTCAAAATGACCTCTGCTTGTCAATATAGAAAAAGTCGCCTAATAGTCAGGGAAGCAGTGGTAATTATATTCCTACCTCCTCAAGGGGCAAATCAATTTTGCACTTGAATCCTTAATATAACAATTCTGAATGTTGTTTGGCCCGATTTATCTTTTTGGCTGCGATCAACACGTTTTTCTTCAGTTTAATTATTAAACTGTTACGTGTTAAAAATAGCAAACTTTCAAGTTCGCTCATTTGAAAAATAATTTGTATCACCAGAAAGCTTGTAAAAAACAACATATAAGACGTAATTACGGTTACCCTGGTTTTTCAAGCCGTTTTCGAGTTATTGCTGCTTCAAAATGGGAAAATGCACTAAAATGGCGCTAATTTTCTGGGCACTAGTCTGAAAACGCTCATAACTCAACAAAAATGTGAGAAATAAAAGTGACCATAACAATGTGTTATAAATAGTTTTATTAGTTTTTTGATAACGTAGGTGGTTTTTCCTAGAAATGAATCTGAAATTTCGCCTTTTTTGACAATAATATAGTTTTATAGAAAATTTAGGGAAAAAACGTTTTGGCTGGAGCCCACAAGAGATTTTAGCGCGTTCAACATGCAGAAATATATTTATTAGACCTAAAAGTACAATATAAACACAATGAAATTACCCCTCGATATGGTAAGTAAACATGTATTTTTGTACCTCTGTCTCCCTGACTATAAACTCAACTTGCTACCATCAACTTTTCAGTTTATATCATTCCTTCTATAACTGTATATACAGCTAAAAGTGAAAATCTAATTTCTCTTTAAGATTGTATGAGAATTTGCCTGACATACGACAGAAAGCAGTTGAAAGACAAAGACAAGAAACGTATGCAGCTAATCGAGCGAAAGCTCAAGATTTTCAAAAGGTTTGTATAAGTACAAACTGTGAAATTATTTAAAACAACTCATTTGAAACAATTTATGCAAGGATTTTTAATTCTTTGTAGACGGTTCCTCGTGTTTTAAATTGATCAAAACAGGGAGATGAAAAGCAATTAGGCTCGGTCTAAACGACGCATTTTACAAAGATGTACGTACCGCCATCAAATACTAAACAGACGTTTGAATAATAGACGTGTAAAGTGCGCCGTTTAAAATCAATTAAATTCGGCAGGTTATTATTTAATGCGACGAGATGAATCTCCGACTTGGCAAGTCGGGCGTTCGTCAAGAAACATTTCATTTAACCAACATCGCATTTCACAAGTGCCGAATTGAATGCATAAATTATGTCAAAATATATTACCTATATTGCTAGCATTGTTAACCTCATGCTATTTGGCGGTTCCCTAAATTCATTAATTTCGGTATTTAAATAAGTGTCTGGGTCAAATTATTTTGAAAATATCATTTCAACTTAAATCAAATATGTATTTGATTTAGTTTAAAACACGAAGGTCTCATGTCGTTAAATACGGGTTTCAGGTCGGACAATTTAAATAAATCAAAAATGCAGTATTCAGAACGCGTGCTATAGGTACACCTTGTAAAGCTTTTGTGAGCAAGAATCCTGCTTGCAAAAATAACATTGAAAGCTCCTGCAACATATATTTTACGCTATACAACCGTTCAGTTTAAAAAAAAGCAACCATGATTTTAGTGAAATAATGCCTTTCATTTACTGTTAAACTACGCCATGTTTTAATTTTGTAATACTTTTAGTCTGACTACATAATTACTCATGCCTAACTATACATAGCTACAACATTGTGTGCTGATAAACTTTGCGCACGTATTTTTCCAGGAGATTATACTCCAAAGTGACCCAAGATTTACAAGTGTCCAAGGGTTATACAGATCCCAACATCTTTATTTTTGACATTTATCGCTTTTTTCTTTACAGAAAACACAAGAACGATTGCGAAAGTTAAGTGCTAGAAAGAGATCATGAAGCGACAATGACTGTAAAAATAAAATATGTTGAATATCATAATATGTATCTCAGTGGTAGTATATTATATATGCTAAGTTACCATGGTCAATATGATTCATTATGTGTGTGATACACGTAATTACGAGTTTGAAATTAAATGTATTAATTTGTATCGATTATTTCAATCCTAACTAGTCTCCTTGTGGGTCATAAACACGTTGGAAGGGAGGGGCATGCAAAGCGTCTATAGTTCCCCGGATGTATAATCATAATCTCGTTGCTTTTAGAAAAGGGAATCCTAAGAAAATTTAGAATATTTGAATTAAGGTCAAATGACTGAAAAAGAACTTCCTAATACTTGTTTCCCATCCGAATCGCCCCTATATGGAAGCTTCGATTTGGCACGTTTAGCTGAATCACCTACTCTTGAACCATGAATACCTTTGGCTCTAGGCCAGGAGTATTTAAGTATAGTGTTGCGATTTATGTCATATGAAGACCCGAAAACGCGCAGCGTCCGAGGGCTGTTTATACTGACAAAATCCCGACTTTCAACCTACTTAATTTGAGGAGGTTTTCTGGTAGAAACTTTCGACTTTAAACAATTTACTGAATCGAGATTTTTCGAGATTTTCCCACAAGTTTATCTAATTACTTATTCAAGGTAAATAACCTGACTTAGCCCGCAGAACGTCAAAGAAATCCGACTCAAAAATAAATTAATTGTCGTTGTGAATTGGTAAATAGGCGGCGTGTTAAACATTCTTTTCTAAGATACTCTAAAGGCGAAGCTTGCATAGCTGATTCAAGCCCAACCATCGCGTGGTTCTGCTACATTTACAATATTTAAAACTCGTCTTTGCGCTCATAAATAGTTGATCTACTTTTAATATTTATTATCTACGCATGTCTTATAATTTGTTTCATTTGTGCTGTTAAACGTTAGTATAGAATGTAATGTAATGTAAATATAACTACATGTATGTGCACACGCCCCTAGTGGAAACCAGCTATGTAGTTGACTAGGCTAGCGTGTGATTTTTTTTTTAAATAAAGTTCTTACTACTACTACTGCTTAGGCCTTAGCGAGAATGCAAACAACTTTTTCTGGCTTCGCCAGACGGTGTCGTTGCTGATATGCTTTGTGGAAAGGGTGTACTCATGAACTAGGCAAATGAGCTTGCTCATCACAGCTCGTCGGCAAAAATATACGGATATATGTAAAATCCTATTTGTCAAAGATCTGAACTTATAAGTCCTTGAACTTGTGATATTTGGTGATACTTATATAATTACCCATTGGAAAGGTTGGTCGAAGAAATCATTTCCCGTGGTAAAATTCCAACCATAGTGATATGTTATGCAAAGTTGCGGCATAATTTTTATTTCTGTTATTAAGTACCGGATAATGAACTCGTAAAATATTAACCAAGCAATGACCGCAATTTTGTTTATTACGTTGCATCTTCCATATTTGGTCATAGTTATTCGACTTATTTAGGCTTAAACCGGTGTTTTCCTAAAAACCATTTTTGCAAGATCTATTTTTACCGCCATATAGCTGGGCAATCTCGAACCCAGGTCGAACACCCGATCAGTTTCAGCCAACATGCCGTGTCTGGCATATCAAACGAATTATTACAACGAAGACGTTCACTGAGTGGGGGAAGGGTCCGTGTTGATAACATATATTGATATCATACTAAATTTTTAAAAGTTCTGTCCTTCTCTTTGTCCGAATCTATGCAAATGTAGGGGCGTAACCAAGGAAGGACAAGGTAGGATGGGGGACGTCCCCAATTGTCTTCAAAACCGTACATGTGAAAAGTTCAAACCTAGAACTCGAGTCAGAGGGTGGGAAATCGCGTTTGCAGGCCAGGGAATTTTCCCTGGGGAGCATGCCCCCGTCTCCTCTAGATTATTCGTGTTAAATGTCCGCCCCTCAAAACATTCCACTCTGGCTATGCGACTTCTTGTTTCACAGAGCATGGGTTACGAGTCTACGTTTTGGCTTCGTGAAAATAGGAAGGACAGGAACACATGCAGTCCTAATCCCCTGCTGGGCTTTAAAAATAAATTTATAATTGTACTGTCTTCGTCACGATATCGTCATGCACAACATGAACTTCCCGTTCCAAGTTCTACGACGGAACACAAATGATGCACTTCAGAGACAATAGGCATCACACTTTGCCTACACACGTCAAAACACACAAGTTCACTCGGTTGTTGTAGTCTGTAAACGAGCAACCTCGTACCCAGGCTCTTTACCGTAAACAAGTTGCTACATGTACAAGATACGACCAGATTTGAGATTCTATACCATACAAGTACTGCCATCTCGTGATATAACCTCCTTCAAAAAAATCCATGATTAACGAATAACGTTAACGTTTATAGAAAATCAATAAAGCCGGTTCGCATTTACCGTAGGATTTTATTCTTCTGACGTATGTGAACGAGTGCCTTACAATTAATAAATTGTTTTTGCAACGTTCAGACTATCAGACATCCACCAGAAGAGCCGACCCCGTTTCATACCACAAGGCTGGCAACCTTGACATCTTTCCAAACGAAAAAGAATAGTCATAAAGTTTATACATATATATATTGCGCTCCCTTTTAATCAATTAGCTCTCATTTGGCTAACCATGTAATTCCCTATCATATTACAAAACAAAGTTAAATTATCGATGTCGATTGCAACAACGAAATTTTTCAATTTAGAAACATTTCGCAATTGTTGAATATGCTTTATAATATCTTTATGATGTTTCCAGCAAACATTTAAGATGTGTTTAACTAAACTTGTAATAAATTTGTATAGCTAGTGTTTCTACTAGTACTTGTGAGATGATTGCTAAACGGACTCCAAAGTGAAGCAAAAAACCGTACAGTGAAAACCATTAAGATTGCGCCAATAGCATCAATACCATAATGGTGATTTGAATACAGTGCAGCCCAGGTTATCCAGAGTACATGTAATTTAGCAAAACGTTCACTGACCCATGGGTCGCTAACTAAAACTATCGTTGGCCAAGCTACGTGTAATGATGGAAACGCTCCAAACTTGACCGGTGATGCGGAATAAAGTTTATGAAACAATGGAAAACCAAGTATAGCATCAAGTCTATGAAATCCAGCTTCATTATAACCAGCTTTCAACTCTGCTCCTTGAGGACTGAATACCACACTATCCATGTACCATGGTGGAGCTGTTGGGAACACAAACTGGATAAATACGCCAATGAAATTGCACCATCCAGCAACCCAAACATAAAACAACAGAGTTGATCTACGACGCTTGTCCACAAGTTTATGTAAAATCATAAAAACGGGCAGTGGAAAATGTATCAAATATGGAATAGCAGCGAGAAAGTCAAATACAGGATTAGCAAACTTCGCTAAGATTTGATGAGGAAAACAACGGAATATTAACAGCTCCAGCGACGGACAGAAATGCATGTTAGGTTTTGGGACGATGGGGAGACCAAGTAACTTTCGAAGAACCTTGTAGTTTGAAAACAGTAGTAGATACATCAAATATGGAAATATGGACAAGAAAAGACTTCGGAATGGAACCTTAGAAAGCGTTCTTCTTGCTTGATCTGGAAGACTTTGAGTCCAAGTATAGAGTTCAGCCTACAGTAAAGCAAAAACTAATGTCACTTTACAGTAAAGCATTTTAAACAATAATATCTACTAGCCTGTACAACACAAGAATATTTATTACTTGTTTACGGAGGCATATAACATTGACCAGAATATCATGAAACCTTGGCATTTTGTAATCAGCTAATCACAGTAAACTTGAAGCAAATACCAATTTACATAGCTTGTGTCCTTGGTTGACACATATATCCTGAATTTGACCACAAGCAGGTAGGATTACAGCATAAACAAGGAATCTGATAGCAAGAGTTCAGTCCAGACATGTTTTAACCCTTGTGAGGTTTAATTAATTTGACGGAAGAAATGCTTTATTAGCATTAAAATGTCTATAGGGGATAAATGTCACAAGAAATTTGAGAATTGTACAATGTAAATATTTCCAAAGGAGACCATAGTGACACAAAAATGTTAGTGGGCACAAACGTTTATATTATTTAGTACAACGAGAAATTTCCTCTCAATATCAAAGGTGTTAAATTAGGTTCAAAGATACAACTGAATTGTATGGTATTTACTAAATAGCATGGAGCTTTGTGAAACTATTAACAGCAAAATACTCGTGTCATTTTGCCCATTGAAGTAGTTGTGAAACAGAAAGCATTACCACACATGCAGAAAATGTCTTCCTGGTTTCAACTGCTCTATGCTTTTGATTGTCTACAGCCTGTTCTTTAATAGATATTTCTATTACTACTTGACCTCTAATTGAACATTATGTTTGATACATAAAATGATCAAGAATATGTTGTGCATTTTGTACAGTCATGTTGCAAGGTTGAACGTTTATGTGTATCATTCACATGTAACACAAGTTTCACTTGCTCAAGATCTGCCTGCAAGTGACAAATTTGTCAATATATTTTTGTTTATGTCTGCTACTGGTCACACGGTACAATTATAGAATACTGGTTACATAGGGTTAGGGTAAGTGCTAGGGTTTGGGTCAGAGTTAATGTTAGGATTTTGAACTGGCCAGGCATTCTATAACTACTCCGCTCACATATCATTTCATTAAAATCTTGCTCGACTCCTGAACAAAAACATAAATTGAAAATTGAACTTTTGCTTTATCTTAAAATTATGTAGACTTGAACCATCTAGTTCATGTTTGATTGTTAAACAAGAACCTACAAATAAGAAACTCCCCAAAGACTGCTTACACAAGTTTTGCTAGAATTTATAGTACCAATCTCATTCACAACATGATAACAAGTGGACTTGTCATGGATCTTTGCTGAAGATATTACCCACTAATTCACTCTTGTATATGTCACATTAAACTTCTTAAACAGTACTAATAATTTTAGTGCTGATTATACATAGTTTTATATGTAAGTAGGTCATAGGTTCCAAAGGTCGAAGGTTTGATTCCAGTGCCATGGTCAGGCATATTTTTCAGCTTCACAAGAGTGAAGTAAATAAAGAGTAACACCACAAACATCATCAAAATACCTTTTGGTATTAGAATAGACAAATATCACAACATCATGCAACATCCATTAGGTTGTACAATAGTGCATGAACTGCCATGAAGTTTTTTTTTATATTGAAGGCAATGAGACAGCAGTTACAGATGAGAGAATATTCCCACTTATATTGGGCCAGAACCGTGCGTGTTGTGCACGTGCACCAACCTAGATAGCGTGTAGATACACTTTTGTAGGCCAACAAGCCGGAATTCATGCCAAAGAACATTGGCATAGTGGGTTGAATAGCTTCTTTTCTATTCATTAAAGAAATTACTTTTAGAAGAAAATCCTACTTTGATATTGGAATTGCCAAAATAAAAGATTTGCATAGATATTTGTTTACATTTTCACATCTGATTTTTACTCTGCACATAATAAGCCAGTGCTGATTGATCGAATGTGATATGGCAAGGCCAGGCAAGGTGATATTTTCAACAGATATATTTAGTTTCAGATGAGGAAGAATTATCGAGTTTTAAAACAGCAGGGAGTTTTTAATTAAAAACCACTGATAAAATTTCATCAAAGATATCTACTAAAAATTCCAACCTAAAAACATTTATATGCCACAAGAAACGGTCGGAATTAAGTGTTTAGAATTAGTCATATCTTTTCTTGGGGTTAGGGGTCAGTTTTTGACGCTGCTCTTTCGAGGACAACTATAATTTTTTGCCAAATTCAATTTAAATATGCATAAAGCGGAAAAGCCAATCTAAATTACAGCATATATCTTTCAAATTTGGCCAGAATTGTCAAGACTTGTTGTCATACGAGACAGATTGAAACATATTAATTATTCACAAAGTAGTTTTACTGTTATATATATTTTATTTCAATTGTATTAAAAGCGGATCTATGCATTGGCTACACTAACCCAACGGACTTTGCAAGTATAGAGTCCACAATTTCCTCATAAGAAAATTGAATAGTGCTAGGAAACACTCGTCGTCAGGAACTTGCAGCTACTGTTTACTTTATAGCTTGAAAATGTTTGTCGCTTGAACGCGAAGTATTTCAAAACTGATACTGTGAAATTTAAATACGGTTTACTCAAAGTTCCATACCTTTTTAGCTTCGGTGTAAAATTCGACAGCCTCTCGAACTGAACGAGCAAATCTATTCCATGATACGATAATCTAAAAAGCCGCCGAGTAAGAATTTAAGTTAATTTACAATAAACATATTTTACTCTTATCGTTGTTGCCAGACAGGCAAGTTCAATTCGTCACGTTGGACAACTTACTCGTCCTTTTTTGCCATGAAGTTCACGTTGTTTGTCCTCCAGTTTCGACAGTATTTTCTCCATTTATGATTGCTCTGCAATCTACGGATGACAGCGAAGAGTATCTAATTTCGAAATTGGATAGTTTACGCAAAAGCAGACGACAATCGACAGGCACACACGAATACACAATCTATATTTGATATCTGTTGTTATGCTTTGTGTAGTTTGAGTACTTTCCCGAACCAACTAGTTCTGTCAAAATATAGTACGAATGATACGCAGTTAACGACTTGGCTTTATACTACAAGTCTTTCACGATGACTTCTATCCAAATGACCTTCAATTCAACGACATTCAAAGTCTGTTGACAGTGTATGACGGACGGCTTTCGTTACAACACACGTTCACTACACGAATAAACGTCGACGAACACAAATTCAAATACACCACACATGCATGAAAATATTTTAAAAATACAAAATGATAAATTGGGCAAACTGTCTACGAAATCCAGCAAAATTTCGAATGACAGAATGCTTATCCCTTCCTTTACAATACAAGGCGGGATCCAAAAAGATAAGAATGAGCTACTGAGTTCGAGAAGTATCCTGGGATACGAGCGTACGCAAATTCCTGACGTCATAGAAGACATGTCAGTAATTTGCACATAAAAGAAATACACCAATGGATGCGATGCACTTACGGCACACTTGCGGTGTTATTATCATATTAGTAGTGGATTGTCGGTAATATTTATTAAAC
Source organism: Muricea muricata (assembly GCA_963855995.1). Classification (NCBI taxonomy): domain Eukaryota; kingdom Metazoa; phylum Cnidaria; class Anthozoa; order Malacalcyonacea; family Plexauridae; genus Muricea; species Muricea muricata. Next base: position 14,510,494 of record OY979718.1, on the reverse strand, counting down.
TTGCAGTTTCCCTATTGCTTTAAACATTACAAGCGGCCAAACCCCTTTCTTTGGGTTTTCTTGGGGGTAACAAGGGCATGGGTTGACTAAAAGTTAAGTAAAGACAAAAAACAAACAAAGAAAATGATAGCACTTTACTTAGAATCATATCTATACATTTCAATCCTTAACACGGACAGCGGAGAGTAATTTTTCGGGAAATTTGAGTGATTTCCTGCGATTTGGTAATCCTCAGTGATTCGGCAGTTTTGGTCACCGTTATAGGATTTGGTAGCAGGTCGTTGTAGGACCTTACAGCCCAGGGTCTTTCACGAAACTAAACAATTTCATTACAAACGTGAGAGGGGGGGAGGGGAAGATTCCACCCCCTCTTCGGTTCCTGTTGAAAAAAAATTAATATATTTGTCAAAGATATTTGATATTTCTTGGCAAGAGAAGAACAATAGAATGCGAAATGTTGCGACGCTATATGTGACATTCTGTTCTGGAATACTTCTGTGCTTTATTTTTTTTATGTTCTCTCGTTTTCTCGGTTTCTCGTTTATTTGGCTTGTTTAATATGACTCTCGTTCTCCGTCTTCGGCACAGACTATCACCGGGATAAAGATTGTTGGAAGTTTGTAGGATTGAAAGCTACGCTAATCTGAACACTGTTTAGATCTGTTTAATTTATATACAACATAACAACCGACCTCAAGTCCATAGTGTCTATTGAACCCATTTATAGGAAGAAGCTTATCCTAAAACCCATTGTTATAAAAAGAGGTTGAGTGGCCTTGAAGAAAATGATGATGATTGACAATAGAAGGTATAACGAAAATGACATTGATTAGGTTGATTATGACGATCAAGATCATCGTGATTATGTTGACAGCCAAAACAATGTTTACTAATTATTGGGTACAGAGAACTGTTCACCTTCTAAACTCAAACAGGAATTGCGATTCATTAGGAGAATTGCATCTTGGAATGGTATTCTGACCGCGTTGCCTTCTCACAGTAGCTCATGAAACGCTTAAGCTGTCACGAGCAAGCGTATAGGGCATAATCAAGCTCACAGCCTCATTCTATGTGTATTTAGTACAATTATGCTAGCATACTAATGCTAATGCTGTAATTTGATTGACTTCTCTACTCGCCATCTATTGCTCCATAGATAGCGAGTAGCAAAACAATAATTTTTCTGGTGCATTTTTTTTGCAATTTAGAGAATTTGTAACAGGTTTTTTTAAAAATGACTTTAAAAATCAATTATTTATTTTAGATTCTAGCAAAACAATTATATTACTCGCTCTCAATTTCTATGCAGTGATTATCCTACATCAAGTGAAGTGCCACAAAAAAAACTTATTCATCTTGAATACATCCTTGAATCCATCCTTGAATCCTACCAGAGGACGTACTCTAAAGTTGATAGAGTTTTCTGAACTATAACGCCTTGTTTGAATTTTCAACTCGAGATTAAGTCATATTCACTCTTCTGAATAACTGTCACCAAATATGGAAAGTGTTAACCCACAGAACAATATTGCAGTTACTGCTTGGTTAATATTGGATGATGTAATGATCCGGCACTTCATATAATCCGAAATGATAACAAACAATCTTTGTACTAACTTAATCCATTTCAAATACGGTTAGCATATACCACGAGAAAAGAATTTTTATGACCTCATCCTGTCTAGACATTCTGACTGACTGACTGTGTTGTACGACACCAAGCTGATGGTATTGCAGTATTGCAGCAAATAGCGGAGCGGTAATTACCATCAAAATTATTTGGGACACATGAAAGTTTTAGGTTACAAAAAGTTTTAAGTTCATCGCAATGATTGGAAAAAAGATTTAGAAACTGTTCACTGTATACTACACCAACGATTTGGCCAGAGAGTAGTGATGACAAATATCCATCTAAATTTCATCTTCAAAGTGTCACTTAAGACTACGTTGGACAGGAATTACACAAGCATAAAATTAATAAATATTTAAAGCCGTTGGTTTGGATAAAATCAACACTAAGAACATTCAGACCTCGGAACACTCCGTGAAAATATTTTGCTATTGTTACAAAATCTTTTCGACCTCAAATTTTGCCTCTGGTCCCTTTGGGCACTCCAGGCCATAGGTATTTTCCCCCCACCTTTGCTATCGCCTGCCTTGGTAACATTTGTCAGACTCCAATATTTGAGTAGTCGAAAATATTCCTCTTCTATTCTCACTGGCTGTGGGGTCAAACAAAAGAAAAGAAAAGATTGTATGAACTAAGAATACCGTCGCAGTTTTGGAAAATAAAATAACAGAAATTTTTTCTCAAAAAAGTGCAAATCTGCCCAAACTCTCCAATCCCTTGCTAAACTGTACTCACTATACTGTCCTACTGTCTAATTTACAAGACATAAAGAACAAATCTTATTCCCGAACTAATACTGCCCGTATGAGCAGTAAGCAAAGGCTATACAAGCACATTATGATCACATTAAAAGTCTTTCGACGTTTCGGGTGAAACACATTCAAGCACATAAACGCACACAGAGCATGAAAAACAAAGTTCACCTTATAATTTCGCGTCGCTAAAATAGTTCAATCGAAACGTTATACAGGGCGTATCAAAAAAAGGTAATCGTACTTTGGAGTGCTCCATGCAGAATGCTTAATATACTTAACATGTAGATTAAAAGACCTACTACACAAAAATATTCGACTTTGCCCAACCAACATTGCTTTGCAGGCGCAAGGGAGGCACAGCCATACTTTTATATGGGTAGTCTCATAACTTTTGTTAAAGTACTTTAATTTAAAATTCTGATATCTCATTTTTTTTAAACTGGCCACCCAAGTAGCCTTTTCGACTTTTTTGACACAGGCTTATTACGATTATTTCAGAAAATATGTGCACTGTTTATATTCCCTAATAAAATTAATTTCTACTATACTGCAGGTGCCCGTGCTACAAGTAAGTCTGATTCGGACTGTTCCAGTAACGACATCTAACAAATACTCTTGCTTGACAATCGATGCAAGTGATGACTAGAACAAGTCCAACAATACGAATGAACACGAGTCAATTTCCAGCAAAAGTGAGAGCGAAAGTTCGAGTTCTTCACAAATGAGTGGTGTCACAAACAGCACAATTTATTATTCTGCACGCCGAATGTATCTCCCCCCTGATACCTGGAAAGGCGTTCCATTAAGAACTATCGATGCGCTCCCAAATGACATAAATGGTCTTTGTAAATGTCAACTAAAGTTTAGTATCAATAGGAAAATGGAGTCTTCTCGGGATGGCCCTCAATGGCAACGCTTTGTACGTGCCCTCAAAGCGTCGCGGACATCCTGGTATTCGAAGATTAGCAAAGTGTAAGAAATCATATCGCTGCGAAAATCCGCATTATGATTTCATGACAGATTCCACCAATAAAGTTATAACAGATATGTTCAAGAAGAACCCTAACCTGAAACCTGTATAAATTGCGTCGTGCGCGCCATTTCTGATGATAAAACCTGGGATGAAATCAATGCTGTCTGTAAAAGTGTTGTGGATGACAAAAACAATCGTAGTCTTAAAAAGAAAGCAGTACGCGAAGGAAATCCATATGGACATTCGTTTGAAGCGGTAGAGTCCTTAAACACAGAAAACAGATAACAGGGATCGCCATCTTATCCATAAGATTAACGACCGTCGACTTGGAAATCTATCTTATGTTTCAAAAGACGTTCTTTCAAAGCGAAGATGTGCGAAGCGTTTTCCACCCAACACTAAAAAAGATGGTTAAACTAGCTGTAATGGAAGCAGAAGGTGAAGGCAAGGAGCACGTGGCAGGTGATTAACCACGAGGTGATTAAGGAAGTCAGTGGCGATCCGGAAACATCTTTTAACCCTTATGGATTCATGCTTGATGAAGCTGGTGGAATATGGAAATCAATCAAGAATAATTTTTCTGATGAAGTTTGAAAGAACAGTGTCAGTTACGAATTTCACTACTTGCAAAGTGTTAATAGACATACGAGTAACATTGCAAATGATAATGAGATACGTCAATATAAAAAATTGGCAAAACAAATTATGGATTCTGCTTCGTCCTCAGCATATTTTGAAACCTTAAACATTTTGAAGAACTTTACTCATGGGCAAAGTGAAAATAAGGAAAAGTTGTTTATATATTTTGAATTACTAAAAAAGTCATTTCTATTTTCTATCAACTTGATGGTCTCGTAAATTCTTCTTGCCCAAACTTCCAGAATGGGGAACCCTTATTTTTCTGAATTTCAGAAACCCTATATAGAATGTTAAATTTCCTCGGTGGGGATATCGCCCGACACCTCTTAAATGAGCCCGCCCCCCCAAAGTCAGGGCCCTGGCTACGCCCCTGAAAAGAGAGATGCTGTTCGATTAGTTGAGGAACTGGACATCTTGGATTCGGGAAAATACCATGAAGAGGATAGGATAGCAAAGGTATTCGAGGAGTGTGAGATAGACCCAACGTGCAGTTTTGAACCGAAATCCCAATGAAAAAAGCGAAAGACGGGACGCCCGAAAAAACGGTTAGTGTATATGATGACACTGAATCAGAGTCATCTGTTGAGGAAGACGACTGCGACAAGGATAAAAGGCCTGGAAGGTTGAGAAAACGACCAAGCAGAGACTTCTAGAAAAGTCTTCAAAGCGCAATAACACAAAGCAATAAACTAAAAGTCGAAAAGCTTGTTGAGAATGGAAATCGTTATGACTTGGTTATTAAAAGCAAGTCGACTGTTTCAAGAGAAAGTGGAAAACGTGATCAATGGAATACCTATTCTTGCACAATCAGTTACACACCATCTTGTGACTGCTTGTACTTTCTACGACATATAGGGAGAATATGCAAACATATAATTTGACATTGATGACTAATTCTGAATTCCCCAAGGCAACTCCATTTTGTACCAAGTAGCTTTTAATTAAGAGAACGCGAATTTGCAGTGCTGAAAAAGATTGTGACGAAAGATATCCCCGATGAAATACGTTATTGTGCTCAACAATCTGGTATTCCGCAGGAAAGCCGCGTCCATTCTGGTATTCAGCAGCAAAACCACGTCCAATCTGGGACCGGTTGTATAAAAAAGTGATTAAAGTTAACTATGATTAGTAGAAACGTCCACCAATCAGAACAACGTATTTTGTACTTAATCACTATTTAACTACGAAACAGTGATTAAAAAAGTGATTAAGAGTTTTATACAACCGGCCCCTGGTATTCAGCAGCAAAGCCGCGTCCAATCTGGTATTCAGCAGCAAAACCACGTCCAATCTGGTATTTAGCAGCAAAGCCACGTCTAACCTGGTATTCAGAAGCAAAACCGCGGCCAATCTGGCAATCAGCTCCAGATCCAAATACCACCGAGATTCCCTATTCCTTCACCTAGAGCGTTTTGGATATGCTTACTTACGTTTTGTCCAGCTCATGCGAGCACATGTTATGGGTGCGGGGCTGGCGTGAAGCCAGGTGGGCGTATTTTGGGACCACCTCATGATCTTGTGTTTGTATCAGACATGATGCGGAAGTACAGAAAAGACGGCCAATGTATCTCCAGACGACAACCCTACTTTGTGCCGTCATTATGTACCATACCACCAGTGATAGAGATGTACTTAACCGATCAGCATCGTGAATTTCTAAAATGTTTCGGGACGTCTATCTAATTTCTAAGAGGGAGAACATTTTTAAAGTAACACCAAGAACAAGCAAATTAATGTTGCAAAATGTCTAGAATAATGCCCAATAGTTTAAAAGCAACGCCAGAAGATGAGGTTATGAAATGTCTCTAATGATCACTTTTTCCTTTTTTACAACATGTTTAAGAATCAATCGCTCCCGTATAAATATTTTTTTTGCAAAAATTGCAGTTTGAACTTTCAAAAGTTTCGCCAAGTTTGTAAAACAAATGATGTGAAATCATAGTGCGGGTGGGCTCATGTGTGAATTTTATTAGCTAATTTTATTACAAAATAGAAGGTATTGTGCAAAAATTAATTAGTTTCATGCAGGACATGAAAATAGAAAAATTCTTAGTATCTAACGTTTTATCATAAAGGATTTCTAAGTTTGCTATCAAACAAGACAAAAATTATTTTGGAGACAATTATTCGGTTGTTTGGAATCTTTATCATATTTCTTTGATAGTGGTTGTAAATATTTACAGATAAAATTTTTCAAAGAGCTGAAAGCCTGAAAATCAACTTTGAAAAGTTGAAAAAACTGCATTTTCTTGGTTTAATAAAATTGCCATATTCTTATATTAATATATTATATAGACATTTGGACTCTGTGAAGATTACCTAATTAGCTTGTTTTCGTTTATTTGTTGTTGTTGTTGTTGTTGTTGTTGTTGTTGTTGTTGTTGTTGTTGTTGTTGTTGTTGTTGTTGTTGTTGTTGTTGTTGTTGTTGTTGTTGTTGTTGTTGTTGTTGTTGTTGTTGTTGTTGTTGTTGTTGTTGTTGTTGTTGTTGTTGTTGTTGTTGTTGTTGTTGTTGTTGTTGTTGTTGTTGTTGTTGTTGTTGTTGTTGTTGTTGTTGTTGTTGTTGTTGTTGTTGTTGTTGTTGTTGTTGTTGTTGTTGTTGTTGTTGTTGTTGTTGTTGTTGTTGTTGTTGTTGTTGTTGTTGTTGTTGTTGTTGTTGTTGTTGTTGTTATTTGTATAGCCATAATAGAAAGGTTTTCAGTTTTTGGGGTGCAATGTTGGAAACATTTTTCTAAGATTCACAATGTTACCGTATTTGAGTACTTGAAAAACGTATGAATACATGTTTTTTCACAAGAGAAACCATTCTATTACTTGACAATATGGTACAAATGTTCGAGAAAAGTTGCATTTAGCTTAGCTACAACTCCGATTAATATCGCCTAGTCGTCGCTCCACCATTAAAAACATTTATATGACATCTAATCCTCAAAAATCTATGACTTTAACGTTTCGATAAATAAAAAAAGTAAAGTAGATGAACTCCTTATCGTTTTCAGCACGCCTTCAAGTTTTCGCCGCCATGTTTATTGCAGTTTCTCGCCCTGCTTAATTTTAGGGATTTAACTGCACTGTAATGGAGCAATAAATCCCCATCGGAGATTTCCTTTTATATTATTATTAGTGTTGTAAAATAAAGAAAAAAGAAAACGCCAGTGATTTCGGAAAACGAAACAGAATTAGTGCTTTTTGAGTTTGCAAGATGGTATAATATTGTTGTTAATATGTTGGGCTGCTAGTCAATAAAATCTAGAAATGGACGCTTGCGTACTGATTGCGACTATGAACCTTATTTTCAGTAGCTAGCTTTCCAATTAGCTACTGTTCCCAAGGTAAGCTTGGATTTAAAAGCCCATGTAGTTTAATAAATTGTTTAATCATACACTGCGACCCACGATATTAGTGTTATAAGATATTTATGCCGTACGTATTCAAAATGAGCATTGCTATTCATTAAAACTTACGAACATCAAAACAATCATGTTGATCTCGACTTGTCTGTCTTGTCTGTCTCGACTTGTTGTGCTCTCAAGCATTTTTTTGCCTCAATCCAGTGCCAAACGTTTATTCCACGACACCAGTGGAGGCACTTTTAGACTAATTATTATTGCTTACCAGGAATCCATCATTGCTGGTTTTGAAGATATATGGCAAAGCAAACTTTCTCAAAATGTTGATAGACGTTCATCATGATAATTTACGAACAGTTCTCCTTCAAACGCCTAATACCTCCAATTCTTATCCATTTTAGAAGTCCAGAATCCCTCTTTTCCACCGTTCCACGTAATCTTTGAAAAATGCTTCAACTATGACACCAAGTTCGTTTATTTTCTAGCTAAAACATTATCTTGTTGTCACCTATGCTGTTTTTGGTTAAAGAATGTCGTTTCCACTTCCAATTAAGTTAAAAACGACGTCCTGTCGTGTTATCATATTTTTAAAACTAATAGCGTGGTCCACCTCAAATATGGAACAACGCCATATTTTTTCAGTCATGTGACTAAAATCAAATATCAACATCGTAAAAATCTTCTCACAACTTTGCTTTGATGTTCGTATGTTTTAATGAATAGCAATGCTCGTTTTGAATACGCACGGCATAAATATCTCATACAAGTAATATCGTGAGTCGCAGTGTATTTTGTCAATATATAAAACATCTCTTAATTGATTAAAGTATCAATTATGCAATTATTCAAGTGCCTGCACCTTCGAGTTCCTTTTTTGTCTTCCATTTCGCACACGAATTCGCAGCTCGCAAATTTTCTTGAACCTTCAATAGTTCTTACTTTTTTCAAAATCGTGTTTTAGAAAGTACCCTATTTTCTTTGCTATGGGCCGATATCTTGGTTACCATGGCAACAACATTGTGCCAAGTTACATTTTTGGGAACAGGTAGCAGTATGCAACACTTTAACATAATAAAATCTTTACATTGTCAGAAAAATTGAAAAAAGTTTTGTTTTGTGCAAGACCACATTAAATTTTTTTGCTTAAAATAAAGACCATGCAGAAAATGGTTAAACTTAATAACTGACACCGCAATTTCAGGTTTGAACGAGTGATCCAATGGTAAAGAATTTGTTTTGAGTTTAGTTTAGTTTATAATAATAACTAAAGATTAGTTAAAGTCGATAATTTACATTGTAGTTTTAAGTATGAGTTCATAGTCTAGTGATAAATGGTTTGGTGTGAGTTTCCATTAGTACGAAGCTAACACTACAACACCACATACAAAATTGGTAAATTAGATTATTTACAACAATGGTCCGGTGGAGTTATCTGATTTATCTTGGTTATTGTTAACATATATTGCTTGTTTTGTGATTAATTTTCTGCTTAGGTCTTTGAGTGGAGCAGGAATCTAACCTGCGAACCACAGATCATTAAACTTAGGAAAATCCTCACTGGCCAACTCCTACAGTTTCACGATTAAACGAATTTTATTCTCATGAGTCAAAATCACTTACATTATCCAAAGTGAAAAAGCTGAAAACAATTTAAAAATGAAATAAACATGGGATGTATGCATGCATGCAGACTAATACAACTAATCGCTAAATTGAAGAAGTGGGAACAATTATTTTATATACACTAACAATGCATCGTCACTTATGTTAATTTTGATGCCTATGCATGAAACGTTGGTCCAATGAGAATACCTAAGAATTATGATCTTAGATGGTCCTAAACATAGCCACTCTTTTTTTTTTTGAGGGAAACCGGAGGACCCGGAGAAAAACCCTCTTACCTGAGCCCTTCAGATCACCAATTCTCTGACGTCTTTTTTCGATCTTTTTTTTTTATTTTCCCCCTTATTTTCTTTTTTCGATTATTTCCTTTGTCCTATTTTCCTTATTTACGTCTTCCACATATCACTTCAAAAATGCCAATGCTGCAGTTTAAAACTGTCAATATCTTTAATATTATCTTACACCGCCATTTTGTGAGTTTTTTTCGTCTCCGGCACCGCCATTTTTTCTTTTCGACAATCCGGTACGGCATGTTCTGTTTTTCGGATTGTCGAGATCCCAGAACACCTATTGCCTGATGGTCTGTATATCTGAATATGTTTCAGAAGACAAACTTTTCATGTGCCGAATATAATACAAATGAATTGAAACTTCGCTTTAACTCGTCTGCATTAAGTTTGGCACATGTAAAGTTCGACGTCTGAAACAGCCTAAGCTACAAATCTTGGTGGTGATGAACCGAACCATGCAAAGCTTCGTTTCCATTTAGTCACTAACTGTCCGCATCAAATGTAAATAACTACAGCGAACTTACGACTAAATGAAATGCAAGCTTAATGAATATCTAAAGTCATGCTTTTACAACAAAAAAAGACCTAACTGATCATATATAGTAGTTCTAGCTAATCACCTGACGATGAGCTGTCGCCGACGACACCTGAAACTAAAGCGACGTTAGTACCCGACCGAACTGGGACTTAAGGGTTGGGGCCCCCATCCCTGGGCCCCTGCCCATACGTTACCAACAAAAGACGTCCACCAATCCTTCTGTGTCCAACACTGGCGTACCTGAAACTTACTCCTAGGTACCATTTGTACCGCTTACAATTATATCCTAATTCATGCACTGAAAAATATCAGTAGTTAAACCTGAATAACGTAATAATTGGTTTTAAAGGAACATTGATTTCAGGTAAATATCGTGTCTTTGCGCAATAATAACTTTTTGTTTGCTCGAAAAGAAATTAAAAGTTATAAATCAGTCGGATGTTGACATTATTCAGCTTTAACTTTCACCACCAAGAATCTTAAAAGAGAGAGCTGTACATGGAGAGATATACAACTACCTGAACTTCCCGACGAAGGACCTCCTCTCCGAATCTTCTTTTTCAGTTAGTTGTATCACCCCCAATGTACAGCCCTCTTCCTAGCTTTTTAAAACCTTTGTAATTCTTCGGTTTTTTATGTGTTTTTAATCCTTTACTTGCAGCTTTTCCCTTTTATTGACATGCACGCTTTATAATATTTCCCCTTCAAACCTTTTTATAACATTCCCCTTTTAAACCCTCAATAACTTCTCTTTACTTTCTAATCTCATGAGTTTCATTTTTTGTGCCCTTTTGGTTATTGGGCTGAAAGGCAACCGATATACAGACCCAGACTCGCAAGATCATGCAATTAAGACTATTTTATCATGCTCATCTACGCATTTAACTTTTTTTGGTTTGTGGAGTGTTAAGTAATTAGGTCATATCATACGAGGCGTAATGATTGCTTGTCTGGATGAAAACTGTATATGGTAAAAAACGAAATGGTTATAAAAATATTCTTCTTGTTTTGTTATTTTTTAACTTAAAAAGTAAAGTTCATATCATGCGGCTAAAGTTCAAATGAAATTGTCACGCCACACATATATATGACATTATCTCCAACAAACCTTATAAACCCTTTATAAAGTTATAACTATCAGTTTAATCCATCCATACATGCATACAAACACGGTTTGCCATAGCGTTTAGTTTGCGTGGTAGCTGGAAGCTATTAAATTTCACTTTTTATTGGTAAAAAAAGATTTTAAATCATATTTTGCGTGTGCCTCTAATGAAAAGATTCGATTTCAAGTAAAGAAAAGAGAAAGGATCTGACAGATTAAACTTTTTTAAAGGGTTTATAATGCCAAACATTAAGACGTAGGACAGCAAATCATCTGATATATTGGCGACTGCGTGTGATGATAAATATGTGCTGTTTCACGATCGGCACTGCAATTTATTCTCGGAGGTCCGCAATTTGGCTTGGTTTCTTGGCGCGCACGTTTTCTTTCTTTTATTTCATTTCATTTTGCATTTGCTTTCGACTGTTTTGTGTATATTCTGTATTATTTGTGTACACATACATTAATGTTAATTAGCAGTTAACATGAAGTTAATTGGCTTTAGCTTGCCCATACCTAGTGTGTGTACAGTTGTATTAATAAAACGTGTAACAAATTGTGCATAAATAATTTCGATAAATTGGATGCTTTCAACATACAGTTGACCATATGTAGGTAATATAATTTATACGTGTCGATATACCATGTTTAAGCATTAAATTTTAATGTTGGTTTTATATGGTGTAAGATAATGTTATTCTATATATAGTATGTTTGGGAAGCTATATGCGACATGTTATAATATTAATATAATTATAATACTAATTGGACCGTAGTGTGCGCAAGTACGATGTTGTTAGCTGGGTTCTCTATACTTAGTTGTAGCTAATCTGCATCAGTTTATATTTATTTGCTTTATGATTTCATGTGCATGATACGTACTATGACTTGATATAGCTACGTTAGGATATACTACGTTTAAGCACATAAATTCTCATGATGGTATCAGATGGTATATAAGATGGTGTTATTCTGTATATTATATAGTGTCATATGAGACATATTAGAATATTAGCAATTACATTATTGGAATACATGGCAATGTATAAAAGTCCGATGTTGTTGGCTTGTGCCATACTTAGTTGTAGTTATATATTATGCTTGCTGCTAGCATATGTGCCCTACTTACAGTAGTAGCTAGCATCAGTATGTATGATTTCATGTGATATATACTATGACTTGACAGATTTGTTAATATTTGTTCTTCATTTCTTCGTTTTCGCGCTGTTTTAAAACTCGCTTACCAAGCTGGAGTTTCCGAATAATTTCCGAATGTTAGTTAAGCAAATACTCCGAATCCGGAGTATGTTAACTTTCACATTTTATTTCATGCCTCATGTACATGCAAACTATACTAAATTCTGCACTATATTTAGCAACTTAAACTAAGACAGACGAACCTCAAAGAAATCTAAAATTTGATTTAATTTTCCTTGAACTTCGTCGTTAATCCTGGTGGTTGAACAAGGATCTCAGAAAGAAAACCTTTGGAAATAGGGTAAAACCTCTTTCCTCCAATTGCTTCGAGTGCGATCCAGAAACCTGCATATCATTTTAATTAATTTCTGTTTAAAAACGTCAGATACTTGCTTTTCGAGCATTTCGAGCATTTCGAGCTAACGCCCTTCAAGGTCCTTCGTCGGGAAGTTAATATAGATGGAAACTTGCAAATGTATAAGATAACTTCCTTACATAAGAGATAGAAACTATCTTTTATGTAGTGAAATATCTTATAAATTTGCAAGATATACCATCACCCATTTTTAAACCAAATTTTGGAAAACCAAAGTTGAATAACTTCGAATTCCTTTGTCTTTAATTTTCTATACAGGATTACACTAAGGTTTGAAACTGGAGTACCCGGGGGAATCCTGCTTAACTTCTGGGAATCATGTTTAACTTCTGTTTTTATAAATATATTTTTAATGTTAGAAAGTCATCAGTTATTCAACTTTAATTTGACCACCAGGATTCTATATTAATTACCTCTTCCGTTTACGTCACCTTTAAATCATCGCCTGTCATGCATCGTCATCTTTCGCTGGACAGTGTCGTCGTTCGTCGGGTATCGTCCTCATTCGTCGGGTATCGTCATCGTTCGTCGGGCATCTTCGTCGCTCGTCAGGAATCGTCATCGTCGTCATTTACGTCATCTTGTATAAATCATAGAACAAACATCTCTTCATTCTTGCACAGTTTCCAAAGGACAACAATCTTGCACAGTTTCCATCTCTCTGGGACATCTCTCTTCTTTCTTGAACCTTCCATCACAAAATACGCCAACGCATTCATGGTTTCATTCTTCACTTCTTCTTTTAATTTCATTTCAATTCTTGAACTTGTTTCAAACTTTCATTGCTTCATTGTTAATTTGTTTTAACTGCTTCTTTAACTTCTTTTAGTTTCGTTGCAGTTAGTTTACAACGTCAAACTGATTCGCGTTTTGAAGATTCTCTTCCCGTACATATACTTTTTCAACCGAATAGGATATATATCCTTTATTAATTCGCTATTTACCACACAGCATTAAGCATTGGAAAATACATAGGTGGAAAGGGTAGCCTCAATGTTACAGGTCTTATCATGTAAGTATTTGACCATTCCGTTATAAATATGGTCTCTCATGAAAAATACTAGACCATTCTCTTATAAATATGGTCTCTCATGAATAAGTAGTTGATCATTCTGTTATAAATATGGTCTCTCATGAATAAGTACTTGACCATTCCGTTACAAATATGGTCTCTAATGAACAAATACTTGACCATTCCGTTATAAATATGGTCTCTAATGAACAAATACTTGACCATTCCGTTATAAATATGGTCTCTCTTGAATAAATTCTTGACCATTCTCTTATAAATAAGGTCTCTCTTGAATAAATATTTGACCATTCTGTTATAATTATGGTCTCTCATAAAAAATACCTGACCATTCTGTTATAAATATGGTCTTTCATGAATAAGTAGTTGACCATTCCGTTATAAATATGGTCTCAGATGAATAAATATTGACCATTCCGTTATAAACATCGTCTCTCATGAATAAATACTTGACCATTCCGTTATAAACATGGTCTCTCATGAATAAGAACTTGACCATTCTGTTATAAATATGGTCTCTCATGAATAAGTAGTTGACCATTCTGTTATAAATGTGGTCTCTCATGAAGAAGTACTTGACCATTCCGTAATAAATACGTTCTCTCATGAAAAAATACTTGACCATTCTGTTATAAATATGGTCTCTCATGAAGAAATACTTGACTATTCCGTTATAAATATGGTCTCTCTTGAACAAATATTTGACCATTCTCTTATAAATATGGTCTCTCATAAATAAATTCTTGACCATTCTGTTATAAATATGGTCTCTCATGAATAAGTAGTTGACCATTCCGTTATAAATATGGTCTCTAATGGTACTTGACCATTCCGTTATAAATATGGTCTCTCACGATAAAGAACTTGACCATTCTGTAATAAATATGGTCTCTCATGAATAAGAACTTGACCATTCCGTTATAAATATGGTCTCTAATGAACAAATACTTGACCATTCCGTTATAAATATGGTCTCTCTTGAATAAATTCTTGACCATTCTCTTATAAATAAGGTCTCTCTTGAATAAATATTTGACCATTCTGTTATAAATATGGTCTCTCATGAATAAGTAGTTGACCATTCCGTTATAAATTTGGTCTCTCATGAATAGGAACTTGACCATTCTGTTATAAATATGGTCTCTCATGAAAAAATACTTGACCATTCTGTTATAAATATGGTCTCTCATGAATAAATACTTGACCATTCCGTTATAAATATGGCCTCTCATGAATAAATACTTGACCATTCCGTTATAAATATGGCCTCTCATGAATAAATACTTGACCATGCCGTAATAAACATGGTCTCTCATGAATAAGAACTTGACCATTCTGTTATAAATATGGTCTCTCATGAAAAAATACTTGACCATTCTGTTATAAATATGGTCTCTCATGAAAAAATACTTGACCATTCTGTTATAAATATGGTCTCTCATGAATAAATACTTGACCATTCCGTTATAAATATGGCCTCTCATGAATAAATACTTGACCATGCCGTAATAAACATGGTCTCTCATGAATAAGAACTTGACCATCCCGTTATAAATATGGTCTTTCTTGAATAAATATTTGACCATTTTGTTATAAATATGGTCTCTCATGAATAAATACTTTACCATTCTGTTATAAATATGGTCTCTCATGAATAAGTAGTTGACCATTCCGTTATAAATATGGTCTCTAATGGTACTTGACCATTCCGTTATAAATATGGTCTCTCACGATAAAAAACTTGACCATTCTGTAATAAATATGGTCTCTCATGAAAAAATACTTGACCATTCTGTTATAAATATGGTCTCTCATGAATAAATACTTGACCATTCTGTTATAAATATGGTCTCTCATGAATAAGTAGTTGACCATTCCGTTATAAATATGGTCTCTCATGAATAAGAACTTGACCATTCTGTTATAAATATGGTCTCTCATGAATAAGAACTTGACCATTCTGTTATAAATATGGTCTCTCATGAATAAGTAGTTGACCATTCCGTTATAAATATGGTCTCTCATGAATAAGAACTTGACCATTCTGTTATAAATATGGTCTCTCATGAAAAAATACTTGACTATTCTGTTATAAATATGGTATCTCATGAATAAGTGCTTGCCCATTTCGTTATAAATATGGTCTCTCTTGAACAAATATTTGACCATTCTCTTATAAATATGGTCTCTCATGAATAAGTAGTTGACCATTCCGTTATAAATATGGTCTCTAATGGTACTTGACCATTCCGTTATAAATATGGTCTCTCATGGTAAAGAACGAAGAAATACTTGACCATTCTGTTATAAATATAATCTCTCATGAATAAGTAGTTGACCATTCCGTTATAAATATGGTCTCTAATAGTACTTGACCATTCCGTTATAAATATGGTCTCTCACGATAAAGAACTTGACCATTCTGTAATAAATATGGTCTCTCATGAATAAGAACTTGACCATTCTGTTATGAATAGGGTCTCTCATGAATAGGTAGTTGACCATTCCGTTATAAATATGGTCTCTCATGAATAAGAACTTGACCATTCTGTTATAAATATGGTCTCTCATGAAAAAACACTTGACCATTCTGTTATAAATATGGTCTCTCATGAAAAAATACTTGACCATTCTGTTATAAATATGGTCTCTCATGATAAAGAACTTGACCATTCTGTAATAAATATGGTCTCTCATGAATAAGAACTTGACCATTCTGTTATAAATATGGTCTCTCATGAAAAAATACTTGACCATTCTGTTATAAATATGTCTCTCATGAAAAAATACTTGACCATTCTGTTATAAATATGGTCTCTCATGAATAAATACTTGACCATTCCGTTATAAATATGGTCTCTCATGAACAAATACTTGACCATTCCGTTATAAATATGGTCTCTCATGAATAAATACTTGACCATGCCGTAATAAACATGGTCTCTCTTGAATAAGAACTTGACCATTCCGTTATAAATATGGTCTTTCTTGAATAAATATTTGACCATTTTGTTATAAATATGGTCTCTCATGAATAAATACTTTACCATTCTGTTATAAATATGGTCTCTCATGAATAAGTAGTTGACCATTCCGTTATAAATATGGTCTCTAATGGTACTTGACCATTCCGTTATAAATATGGTCTCTCATGAATAAGAACTTGACCATTCAATTATAAATATGGTCCCTCATGAATAAGTAGTTGACCATTCCGTTATAAATATGGTCTCTCATGAATAAGAACTTGACCATTCCGTTATAAATATGGTCTCTCATGAATAAGAACTTGACCATTCCGTTATAAATATGGTCTCTCATGAATAAGAACTTGACCATTCTGTTATAAATATGGTCTCTCATGAATAAGTAGTTGACCATTCCGTTATAAATATGGTCTCTCATGAATAAGTGCTTGCCCATTTCGTTATAAACATGGTCTCTTATGAAGAAATACTTGACCATTCCGTTATAAATATGGCTTCTCATGAATAAATACTTAACCATTGCGTTATAAATATGGTCTCTCATGAAGAAGTACTTGATCATTCTGCTATAAATATGGTCTCTCATGAATAAGTACTTGACCGTTAAAAATATGGTCTCTATTGAACAAATATTTGACCATTCTCTTATAAATATGGTCTCTAATCAATAAACTCTTGACCATTCCGTTATAAATATGGTCTCTCATGAATAAATTCTTGACCATTCTGTTATAAATATGGTCTTTCATGAATAAGTAGTTGACCATTCCGTTATAAATATGGTCTCTCATGAATAAGAACTTGACCATTCCGTTATAAATATGGTCTCTCATGAATAAGAACTTGACCATTCTGTTATAAATATGGTCTCTCATGAATAAGTAGTTGACCATTCCGTTATAAATATGGTCTCTCATGAATAAGTGCTTGCCCATTTCGTTATAAACATGGTCTCTTATGAAGAAATACTTGACCATTCCGTTATAAATATGGCTTCTCATGAATAAATACTTAACCATTGCGTTATAAATATGGTCTCTCATGAAGAAGTACTTGATCATTCTGCTATAAATATGGTCTCTCATGAATAAGTACTTGACCGTTAAAAATATGGTCTCTATTGAACAAATATTTGACCATTCTCTTATAAATATGGTCTCTAATCAATAAACTCTTGACCATTCCGTTATAAATATGGTCTCTCATGAATAAATTCTTGACCATTCTGTTATAAATATGGTCTTTCATGAATAAGTAGTTGACCATTCCGTTATAAATATGGTCTCTCATGAATAAGAACTTGACCATTCTGTTATAAATATGGTCTCTCATGAATAAAAACTAGACCATTCTGTTATAAATATGGTCTCTCATGAAGAAATACTTGACCATTCTGTTATAAATATGGTCTCTCATGAATAAGTAGTTGACCATTCTGTTATAAATATGGTCTCTCATGAATAAGAACTTGACCATTCTGTTATAAATATGGTCTCTCATGAAAAAACACTTGACCATTCTGTTATAAATATGGTCTCTCATGAAAAAATACTTGACCATTCTGTTATAAATATGGTCTCTCATGAAAAAATACTTGACCATTCCGTTATAAATATGGCCTCTCATGAATAAATACTTGACCATTCCGTTATAAATATGGCCTCTCATGAATAAATACTTGACCATGCCGTAATAAACATGGTCTCCCATGAATAAGAACTTGACCATTCCGTTATAAATATGGTCTTTCTTGAATAAATATTTGACCATTTTGTTATAAATATGGTCTCTCATGAATAAATACTTTACCATTCTGTTATAAATATGGTCTCTTATGAATAAGTAGTTGACCATTCCGTTATAAATATGGTCTCTAATGGTACTTGACCATTCCGTTATAAATATGGTCTCTCATGATAAAGAACTTGACCATTCTGTAATAAATATGGTCTCTCATGAATAAGAACTTGACCATTCTGTTATAAATATGGTCTCTCATGAAAAAATACTTGACCATTCTGTTATAAATATGTCTCTCATGAAAAAATACTTGACCATTCTGTTATAAATATGGTCTCTCATGAATAAATACTTGACCATTCCGTTATAAATATGGTCTCTCATGAACAAATACTTGACCATTCCGTTATAAATATGGTCTCTCATGAATAAATACTTGACCATGCCGTAATAAACATGGTCTCTCTTGAATAAGAACTTGACCATTCCGTTATAAATATGGTCTTTCTTGAATAAATATTTGACCATTTTGTTATAAATATGGTCTCTCATGAATAAATACTTTACCATTCTGTTATAAATATGGTCTCTCATGAATAAGTAGTTGACCATTCCGTTATAAATATGGTCTCTAATGGTACTTGACCATTCCGTTATAAATATGGTCTCTCATGAATAAGAACTTGACCATTCAATTATAAATATGGTCCCTCATGAATAAGTAGTTGACCATTCCGTTATAAATATGGTCTCTCATGAATAAGAACTTGACCATTCCGTTATAAATATGGTCTCTCATGAATAAGAACTTGACCATTCCGTTATAAATATGGTCTCTCATGAATAAGAACTTGACCATTCTGTTATAAATATGGTCTCTCATGAATAAGTAGTTGACCATTCCGTTATAAATATGGTCTCTCATGAATAAGTGCTTGCCCATTTCGTTATAAACATGGTCTCTTATGAAGAAATACTTGACCATTCCGTTATAAATATGGCTTCTCATGAATAAATACTTAACCATTGCGTTATAAATATGGTCTCTCATGAAGAAGTACTTGATCATTCTGCTATAAATATGGTCTCTCATGAATAAGTACTTGACCGTTAAAAATATGGTCTCTATTGAACAAATATTTGACCATTCTCTTATAAATATGGTCTCTAATCAATAAACTCTTGACCATTCCGTTATAAATATGGTCTCTCATGAATAAATTCTTGACCATTCTGTTATAAATATGGTCTTTCATGAATAAGTAGTTGACCATTCCGTTATAAATATGGTCTCTCATGAATAAGAACTTGACCATTCCGTTATAAATATGGTCTCTCATGAATAAGAACTTGACCATTCTGTTATAAATATGGTCTCTCATGAATAAGTAGTTGACCATTCCGTTATAAATATGGTCTCTCATGAATAAGTGCTTGCCCATTTCGTTATAAACATGGTCTCTTATGAAGAAATACTTGACCATTCCGTTATAAATATGGCTTCTCATGAATAAATACTTAACCATTGCGTTATAAATATGGTCTCTCATGAAGAAGTACTTGATCATTCTGCTATAAATATGGTCTCTCATGAATAAGTACTTGACCGTTAAAAATATGGTCTCTATTGAACAAATATTTGACCATTCTCTTATAAATATGGTCTCTAATCAATAAACTCTTGACCATTCCGTTATAAATATGGTCTCTCATGAATAAATTCTTGACCATTCTGTTATAAATATGGTCTTTCATGAATAAGTAGTTGACCATTCCGTTATAAATATGGTCTCTCATGAATAAGAACTTGACCATTCTGTTATAAATATGGTCTCTCATGAATAAAAACTAGACCATTCTGTTATAAATATGGTCTCTCATGAAGAAATACTTGACCATTCTGTTATAAATATGGTCTCTCATGAATAAGTAGTTGACCATTCTGTTATAAATATGGTCTCTCATGAATAAGAACTTGACCATTCTGTTATAAATATGGTCTCTCATGAAAAAACACTTGACCATTCTGTTATAAATATGGTCTCTCATGAAAAAATACTTGACCATTCTGTTATAAATATGGTCTCTCATGAATAAATACTTGACCATTCCGTTATAAATATGGCCTCTCATGAATAAATACTTGACCATTCCGTTATAAATATGGCCTCTCATGAATAAATACTTGACCATGCCGTAATAAACATGGTCTCCCATGAATAAGAACTTGACCATTCCGTTATAAATATGGTCTTTCTTGAATAAATATTTGACCATTTTGTTATAAATATGGTCTCTCATGAATAAATACTTTACCATTCTGTTATAAATATGGTCTCTTATGAATAAGTAGTTGACCATTCCGTTATAAATATGGTCTCTAATGGTACTTGACCATTCCGTTATAAATATGGTCTCTCATGATAAAGAACTTGACCATTCTGTAATAAATATGGTCTCTCATGAATAAGAACTTGACCATTCTGTTATAAATATGGTCTCTCATGAAAAAATACTTGACCATTCTGTTATAAATATGTCTCTCATGAAAAAATACTTGACCATTCTGTTATAAATATGGTCTCTCATGAATAAATACTTGACCATTCCGTTATAAATATGGTCTCTCATGAACAAATACTTGACCATTCCGTTATAAATATGGTCTCTCATGAATAAATACTTGACCATGCCGTAATAAACATGGTCTCTCTTGAATAAGAACTTGACCATTCCGTTATAAATATGGTCTTTCTTGAATAAATATTTGACCATTTTGTTATAAATATGGTCTCTCATGAATAAATACTTTACCATTCTGTTATAAATATGGTCTCTCATGAATAAGTAGTTGACCATTCCGTTATAAATATGGTCTCTAATGGTACTTGACCATTCCGTTATAAATATGGTCTCTCATGAATAAGAACTTGACCATTCAATTATAAATATGGTCCCTCATGAATAAGTAGTTGACCATTCCGTTATAAATATGGTCTCTCATGAATAAGAACTTGACCATTCCGTTATAAATATGGTCTCTCATGAATAAGAACTTGACCATTCCGTTATAAATATGGTCTCTCATGAATAAGAACTTGACCATTCTGTTATAAATATGGTCTCTCATGAATAAGTAGTTGACCATTCCGTTATAAATATGGTCTCTCATGAATAAGTGCTTGCCCATTTCGTTATAAACATGGTCTCTTATGAAGAAATACTTGACCATTCCGTTATAAATATGGCTTCTCATGAATAAATACTTAACCATTGCGTTATAAATATGGTCTCTCATGAAGAAGTACTTGATCATTCTGCTATAAATATGGTCTCTCATGAATAAGTACTTGACCGTTAAAAATATGGTCTCTATTGAACAAATATTTGACCATTCTCTTATAAATATGGTCTCTAATCAATAAACTCTTGACCATTCCGTTATAAATATGGTCTCTCATGAATAAATTCTTGACCATTCTGTTATAAATATGGTCTTTCATGAATAAGTAGTTGACCATTCCGTTATAAATATGGTCTCTCATGAATAAGAACTTGACCATTCCGTTATAAATATGGTCTCTCATGAATAAGAACTTGACCATTCTGTTATAAATATGGTCTCTCATGAATAAGTAGTTGACCATTCCGTTATAAATATGGTCTCTCATGAATAAGTGCTTGCCCATTTCGTTATAAACATGGTCTCTTATGAAGAAATACTTGACCATTCCGTTATAAATATGGCTTCTCATGAATAAATACTTAACCATTGCGTTATAAATATGGTCTCTCATGAAGAAGTACTTGATCATTCTGCTATAAATATGGTCTCTCATGAATAAGTACTTGACCGTTAAAAATATGGTCTCTATTGAACAAATATTTGACCATTCTCTTATAAATATGGTCTCTAATCAATAAACTCTTGACCATTCCGTTATAAATATGGTCTCTCATGAATAAATTCTTGACCATTCTGTTATAAATATGGTCTTTCATGAATAAGTAGTTGACCATTCCGTTATAAATATGGTCTCTCATGAATAAGAACTTGACCATTCTGTTATAAATATGGTCTCTCATGAATAAAAACTAGACCATTCTGTTATAAATATGGTCTCTCATGAAGAAATACTTGACCATTCTGTTATAAATATGGTCTCTCATGAATAAGTAGTTGACCATTCTGTTATAAATATGGTCTCTCATGAATAAGAACTTGACCATTCTGTTATAAATATGGTCTCTCATGAATAAGAACTTGACCATTCCGTTATAGATATGGTGTCTTTCATGAATAAGTAGTTGACCATTCCGTAATAAATCTGGTCTCTCATGAATAAGAACTTGACCATTCTGTTATAAATATGGTCTCTCATGAAAAAATACTTGACCATTCTGTTATAAATATGGTCTCTCATGAAGAAGTACTTGATCATTCTGCTATAAATATGGTCTCTCATGAATAAGTACTTGACCGTTATAAACATGGTCTCTATTGAACAAATATTTGACCATTCTCTTATAAATATGGTCTCTCATGAATAAATTCTTGACCATTCTGTTATAAATATGGTCTCTCATGAATAAGTAGTTGACCATTCCGTTATAAATATCATGAACAAGTAGTTGACCATTCCGTTATAAATATGGTCTCTTATGAAGAAGTACTTGATCATTCTGCTATAAATATGGTCTCTCATGAATAAGTACTTGACCGTTATAAACATGGTCTCTATTGAACAAATATTTGACCATTCTTTTATAAATATGGTCTCTCATGAATAAGAACTTGACCATTCTGTTATAAATATGGTCTCTCGTGAAAAAATACTTGACCATTCTGTTATAAATATGGTCTCTCATGAAGAAATACTTGACTATTCCGTTATAAATATGGTCTCTCTTGAACAAATATTTGACCATTCTCTTATAAATATGGTCTCTCATGAATAAATTCTTGACCATTCTGTTATAAATATGGTCTCTCATGAATAAGTAGTTGACCATTCCGTTATAAATATAGTCTCTCATGAATAAGTACTTGACCATTCCGTTATAAATATGGTCTCTCTTGAACAAATATTTGACCATTCTCTTATAAATATGGTCTCTCATGAATAAATTCTTGACCATTCTGTTATAAATATGGTCTCTCATGAAAAAGTAGTTGACCATTCCGCTATAAATATGGTCTCTCATGAATAAGTACTTGACCATTCCGTTATAAATATGGTCTCTCTTGAACAAATATTTAACCATTCTCTTATAAATATGGTCTCTCATGAATAAATTCTTGACCATTCTGTTATAAATATGGTCTCTCATGAATAAATTCTTGACCATTCTGTTATAAATATGGTCTCTCATGAATAAGAACTTGACCATTCCGTTATAAATTTGGTCTCATGAATAAATACTTGACCATTCTGTTATAAATATGGTCTCTCATTAATAAATACTTGACCATTCCGTCACACGTCTGGTTTCATGTATATTATAGTTGTGCGACACTTTGTTAGGCATATGGTCTCAGGCATATTTGACTTGTTTATATGTACACGATGCATATGGAAAGATGCTGTGTAGCGATGTAAGGACAGTAACGATACGACATGAATACGACACGACAATACAATACAACAAAATACGATCGCAAGCGCGCGCAATGCAAGTGTGAACCATTACCGCTCCTCCTCCACAACCTCACCCCTCATGTCATCGTTGTTTTTCACCTAACCTAGTTATATATTGTCCCACTCACTCATTTACTCACTTTCTCTCTCACTCAGAAAAACAACGAGACACGAGTCCATAACAACCACCAACTACAAAACCCAGAAGCATGGAATCGCAGCGCGAACGCAGTGCAGCGCAACACATTTAAAACAATATACAACACAACATTGCACGGCACTTGTCCATATACCCATGTGCATATACCTATGTCCATATACCTTTGTCCATGTACTTTTGACCATGTACCTATGTCCATAATACCTATGTTGTCCTTATTGATCATTGACCATTTCCTTATACATATGGTTTTATGAATAAATATTTGACTATTTCGTATGGTCTCATGAACATATATTTGATTATTTTGTTATACATTTGGTCTCGCCTACGTCCATATACCTATATGGCCGATCGGAACTCCGATTGCCGTTATATATCTTGACGTGAAAAGTGTACTATTGAACTTATATAGAATATGGTTACAAAAAAGATTATTTCACGTCATATATAGTAACTCTAGATCTAGTTATAGAACATAGATTGATATATGCATCTCACTCAAATGTTTGACAGATAACAAATGACACATAACAAATGATTCTCATCAAATATAAGGCATTATCATATACTAGTATGCAATAGGCCTAACTATATGTAAGAGACCATATATGATGGCTGAAAAATATACATAATATAAATACTAAATATGTACTAATAAATAGGCCTATAAAGTATATACATATAATTATATAGGTTAAAATTATGTCAATAACATAGCTACATATATAGGCAATACACATAATAAATACGGTATACGTAAATATAACTAGATAATACGTAACAAATATAATTACTAGGTAATATACTTCTATATGCTATACAACAAGATATCATTGCTATTATTTTTGTTATTGATTAAAATTATCATTAAATATTAATCATGTCCAACTGTCCGCCAAAGTTTGTGTAGCTAGCATGCATGGCATGTGAATACCTCTAATAGTAAATATGTGAGAGAAGTGCCCAGGCCTTGGGTATATATTTCCAGCACTTAGTGCTTTTTTGGTAAATAGTAAAACATACAGTGGGAAAAAGCCTACTCCAAATTTTTTTTGAAAATCAATGCTTACAGAGTAAGGCAACCCCCAAAACACTTCATCAACTAACGTTCGAATATTTGCACCTGAAAACAACATCATTTAGTTAGACATGTACGTGTTTCGTTCTTGCTTGGTCATTGCCTATCGTTTTCGATTTCTTTGTTTTCATTATATATTTCTTAGATTATCTTAAGACCTTCATGCACTTGTATTATTTTGTAAGTAGAAACTGGAAGTCCTAGCGCACAAGCGATGAATGGCTATTGCTTACCTGGATGGAATTAATTTTTTGAAACATCATCGAGGTGGTTGCCTAAGTATCAGGGCCTAAATAAAGTATAGTCCGTCATTCTTTGCGCGATGAAACTTCCCAGTTTAGGCTTTTGAAAAGACCTCAAGTTTCATTGCAATGGCACGCTAATTAATTGGCACAAGCATGTTTTATGTGCAAAATATGTTTGATCAATTTTTTTTTCTTAAATTTTTGTTAGCTCACGACGATTTTTTGGGTAAAAGTTAAAGCCTATGACTTTTAAAGTTTAAGCAGACAATGAACATGCATTCATGAATTCGAATAAAACGCTAATTATGTACCGCAGTCATTCTGAACTGGTCTCTATATACTGCTGTACCGACCCTGGCGAGCTCGCCATAGAATATATCAAATTCTTTACCTTTCTTTACCATTTGTATCATGTTGATACATGTTGTTCACTAAAGATTGTAAAAAATAAAGCACTTTAGCATGCAATTATTTTCGAAAATTTTTAAATGTCGTTAAGAAATAGCCGAACTAGCTTTTTATCGCGTATCCGCAGTTCCTTATCTCCGGAAGAGCACCAGTAATATATGCTACATAATTTTGTAGATTAAGGATACATAGATGTGCAACTGAGGATACTTCGCCTATGATTTCGCTGTCTCGCTATCATCAGGTGCAGTTATCTTTTTGAAAGATTTTTTCAAAAGGATGCTTAAACACAAGCTGAGGTTAAGTGCCAAACAATATAAAATATCAAAAACAAGAAATATTTTTCAACTGCTAAAACGGATGAAATTTTGTCTTAAATTTTTCTTCTGTAGACTGTGCGGATGAATTAATCCGAATAATGATTTTTCCCAAATAAACTTTAAAGAGGTTTTCCTTAATTCAGGGTCCTAAAAGGAGCCGGGTTGGGGGTACTATTGCCTCTTCCCTGAGAATGTACCAAAGGGAGACTAGACCCCAATTGTTTGAAAATCTGTTTTTTAACCTTTAAAACCGGATAAAAATGTGTAGGGAGGAAGGGGGAGTTCGAGGAAAACGGAGACCACACTACGAGAAAACTTGCAAAAAACTGTAGATTCAATTCTTCTTGTAAATTTTTCTGGTTAAAATTCCCCCAGAATTTTGGAACTTTCATATCATAAGCTACAGAATTTTCAATTTTTCTCGGTAATTGTCCACCCCATGCACCTCTTTCTGCCCCTTCAAAATTAGGTGCCTGGTTTTCCCCCTACATTTCCCATCCCCCATTTGACTAAATCGCAGTGTCCAAGTGCACAAGTCTCTCTTTTTGTATTTTTGTACAATTTTTGCTTCAAAAACCTAGTGAGAGAGTAGAGCCGGAGACGGTCGTCTTGAAAGAATCTTGAACCAACTATGGCGGATTTTGCTTGAATTTTCTTCACATCTACCGAAAAATGAACAATATGGAGGCATTATACTTAAGATATCAAATAAATTTTCGTATTTTCAGTGTTTTTTTTTCCTCATTTTTTGAGCATTCGCAGGCGCCATAAGAGTACTTGTAGGTCACATAATAAAAGGGCTTCTCTGGCGCTCGAACTTCACCGGCGCCATAAGCAAACCTCGGGGGAATAAACCCATTTGCCGACTATGCTTCCAACAATCAAACGTTCTTCAAATTCTTCTAGGACAGGTGACTGCTTAAATACCGTAACGTGCAATTGGTTTTGAGGAAGATTAACAATGCAGACTTTTTAGTTAATATACAATTCTCATGGTAGATTAAATTTTCATCCACGCAAGATTAACAAATTGTACATCATAGCTAAAAAGAGCATTTAAAATTAGTAGCCTGCAAAATTTGGTGGCGAAATCTTGTAAAATACGGGAAATATAGTCCTGCGAAGTTTCCAAATTTTGCATATATTTGCGTAGGTCATAGCCATAGGCTTTCTCGTCCGTAAATAAAAAATATGCAAAATTCGCAAACTTCGCAGGGCAATATTTCCCGTATTGTACAACATTTTCCCACCAAACTTTGCAGTCTGCTAATTTTAAATGCTCTATTTAGCTGTGATAAAAGATTTTTAATCTTGCGTGGATCAAAATTCAATCTACCATGAGAATTGTATGATAACTAAAAAGTCTAAATTGTTAAGCTTCCTCAAAACCAATTGCAAGTTACGGTATTTGAGCAAGCACCTGTCCCAGAAGAATTTGAAACCAAACAAAGTTACGGAAAGTTTGTAAAAAACAATATGGAGTTGCTGTAAATGCCGCCATAAAAGTCGCCTCCATTGTAAAAGCAAGAATATTTTTTTTATTTTTAACTCTAAACTGACAAACGTGTCTTGGTTGGCTTATCAAATTACCAAATTTTTCTAAACTTACGCCATAGCCTAGCAAATATTGCATCTGGTGAAAGCGAAGCAAAAGCTCAAAAAGATAAGTCAGATTTGTTTTTAAAACCGTGAATTGCTGTGAATTCCGCCCTAATTAGCCGTAAACTGTAGCCGCCATGGTCAATTTCCGTAGAATGATTTTGGAATACAAGAAAATGACTTAAAGAATACAAAAAAATGTTCAGATAGACTCACAAATTAGAATGAACAGTTGCCTCCAATACCAAAGCATGACTTTCTGTTGAGTTTTGGTTGCATTTTAGCAGTTTTTCTTTGCGAGTTTTCTTTCAAAAGTAGACGTTTGATTGTTGGAAGCATTGCCGGCAAATGGGTTTATTCCCCCGAGGTTTGCTTATGGCGCCGGTGCATTAAATTCGAGCGCCTGAGAAGCCCTTTTATGTGACCGACAAGTTCTCTCGTGGCGCCTGCGAATGCTCAAAAAATGTAGAAAACACACTGAAAATACAAAATTTTATTTGATATCTTAAGTATAATGACGCCATATTGTTCATTTTCGGTAGATGTGAAGAGTATTCAAATAAAAATCCGCTATAGTTGGTTCAAGATTCTTTCAAGACGGCTGTCTCCGGCTCTACTCTCTCACTAGGTTTTTGAAGCAAAAATTGTACAAAAATACAAAAAAAAAAGTCAATACAATCAGCTTATACCTGTATTTACTGGCGAGTATCATTTGGACGTCTCTCATTCGCTTTTATCACTGTAATATAAGGAGAAAGATGATTTTAACACAAGTATGTCGACAAATGCTTGGAATGTTACAGCTTCTTTAAACTCGTTTCAAACTGTTCCCTAAAAAATGCCCAAATAACGTGAACTTTGATTAAATTTCGATTGACACAGCTTTCTAGTGTCTTGTAGTTTCTGAAGGGGAAGTAAGAAGCTTAAAAACTGTCAGTTAGAGTTTGTTTCGACGTCTTGTAAGCGAACGACGTGCCCTGTTTGCGAATTCGTAACTGCCGGTTCGCGACGACGAAACTAGAAAATTTAAAGAGAAAAACGAGAGAAAACGGGAAAAATAGAACAACATACCTTCAAACAGCGAAGGACGACTTCTGTTGAGTCTTTCTAGCGGTTTTTGAACAGCTTTAAATAACTTGTTTAGCTCAGAACGAAGCTTTGCTGTTTATGCTCTCAAGACTTTGCACAAATGGGGCTTTGGCGGGAAGATAATTTGACCTCAGCGTGGCATGGTGTGGCATGATTTTGATTGGTTGCTTTCGCCCATGTGAGCATGTGACGTGTCATACTAGTACTAGAATCACTGTTAAGCATCAAATGTACCTAAATAGCCACAAAAGTAGCCCCCAATGTGACCTTCAAACACAGCATTATCCCATGTTTTTTGGTTAGTTGTTGGGTTGGTCAATACCAACCTTGAAACAACTTTTGTCTAATGTCTTTCATTGTTATAACAAACCACTCACAGAGCTCGTTGGTATCACTGATCAGATATTAGACTGGGGCTATTGATGTGCTTTCTGGATGCTTTTCGAATTGAAATACCTGTCAATTGCAATTTTAACAGTTATTTTGAACCGATGTTTAACGTACAACTTGATGTAATATGAAATATGAAAATTATTTTGTTTGATTATGGCGTGAGTCTGAACTACCTTGCCAAATACACGGGATTCGGTCTTTGCTGACGCAGAATGACGTCACAAATATCGAACAATATTGTTGAGCCTGAATCATCCTGAAATCAGTTGTAACAATGCCAAGCATTGACAACATTGAACAATCTTGCATCCAGGTATGGGTTGCCTTTGGTTCATTTGTTATTCTAATTGGTTGAAGGAACTGTTCATTCTTAGGTGCGAACGACGGCAACTTTAGTGGCGCTTTCGATTCTCTGTGCTAATAATGACTGCACTCTCAACGTATCAAAGGTGAATAATATTCCAAACTGAAAAAATTGCGGGCAACACTGAGTATTTTTACAAAATACAAAACAAAGGTAACTCCGAAAATAAACAAAAAAACTTCCTGAAAACAAAAATATAGTCGAAAGCAAGTTTAACAAAATTCCAAACTGTAACTTCGTTACTTTTTAGAACGAAAATACTGCACGGATATTGTTAAATTATTCCACACGTGTTTTTTATGCATATTTGTGGTTTTCTGCCCCTTTTCACACTTATTTGAATCCTATTGTAACGGTAGTTATGATGCTTTTGAGTTCGTTAATATCACGTGAATGCCACGCTTACAATGTTGTAAAATTTTTAATGGCTAAAAATGTAGAGTGTAAATTTTACAAATATTTTTGGCTTGAACAATATTGCGTGTAGTCGAATTTAATTCTGCTTAATCTGGATCGAACAACAGCACAAAACTCTTTCGAACTTGCCATTTCAACGTTTCATGACCATTTCAACGTTTTATCACCATTTCAGCGTTTTATCACCATTTCAGCGTTTTATCACCATTTCAGCGTTTTATCCCCATTTCAGAGTTTTATCACCATTTCAGCGTTTTATCCCATTTCAGTTTCCGTTTTCAGTTTCCGCCATTCAGCTTCAGCGTTTTATTCCAGCCCAAATTTAAGCCCATTTGGGAATTAAAATCTAAAATTTTTGTTTAGGTAAGTAAAATTAATGCATCTCGTGAGCCACGTTAACTGTTTCTCGTGACAGATAAATGATTGATGGCATTTTCTTTTGTTCAGATGTGAAAATATGCGATTTCGACCGGTTATATTTTCATTTGATTCGTATTTGCTCAATTTTTCTTCAAATTACTCTTTTTTATACACCCTTTAGAATGTCTTACTGTACCTGGGTATGGCTTCTCGTCCACTCTTCTAGTTTCCAAAATAAATTTGGTTTAGCATAGCAACAAAACATTATTGCTTCGCAGATTTCAATTTACTCAACATGTCGCTGTTATCCGCTGAAGTTCAATGCAATTTTACTTCAATAGGGAAATTTGAAGCAGTTTTTACGGTAATTCTGTTTCCATTTTCTCTGTCTTGTTTATTTGAAAGCATTGTAACATGTCTCTCGAACCTACCACCTTCCATAATTTCAGTGATTCAAATTGCAAAAGACCTTCCAATTTCTTCCAATGACTTTGAGTTGCTCGAGCCAGCCGGAGCCAGCCTGCCACATGTGAGCCAGGCTCTATTGAAATCTAAAGCCTGGTGTGCACACCAGCGACATAGTGTACATAGCTTTTTCGGAATACAAAGAAAATTTTCTTTTATATTTGAATTTACTTTAGAAACACAAGCATAAGCAACATGACAAAGGATAACTTTTATTTTCTTCTATCATGACTAAAGCCTGGTTCACACTCGCAACGGAAGATAAGCCAGAAAACAAAACATTAATGTTGACGTGAGGATTTTAAAAACAAAAAAAGAATTTCCCTTTCAATTTGCTTTTGTTCTATCATATTTTGGGCCTGCTTTATATACGTCATTTCATTCAAACAATAGATGAGGTTAGCATCCATTATCTATTGTTTAAATTGCATTCGACGCAACTGACATGCATCGTATAAAACAGGCCTTAATTATGCTCGTATAGTCTTGAGCTTGTGCTATGTCGATTGCTTATGTCGCATGCTCAACTGCATTTCTTTGTTTTGTCTTTTTTTAGCTTGTGCTTTTGCTTTTAAGTCAATGCGTATATAGCACGCTTAAGCGGATTTCTTTGTCTTGTCTTTTGTTTTATCCTGAACTTATGCGTTTACGCTAGCGAAAGCACCCTTAATACAGAGTGTATAAAAAGCACAACCAAATTTCTAGAATATTCACTTTGTTTTCAAGCACAATGAATTTTAAATCCCTGCGAATTCAAAATAGCGTCTACTCCTATAGACCACTTGCGCGTGACCTCACACGCAAAGATTTCGTAATTTAGTGGCCATGTTGGGGGCAAATTTAAAACAAAATGTGTTTTTTTATCAACTTTAACTTTTCCTGATACCTTTTTTTTGAGTCCTCACATTGTATACTACCATAGCAGTCACTTAATAGACCCTTTCTAGTTTTAACTGTGCTTTTTGCATTTGTTGACACATTTCACACAACAAAATTTATCCTCCAATATGGCGGATAGCAACGCAATGTGTGAAGTAACTGCAAGTGGTCTATTTCCGCGTAACAAGTACATGTTTAAATTAATTAGCGTTAGCTAAGTCTCACTCAAGACCCTGTTACGTTTAATGTTACGTACACAAATGTACCATGCCAGTTCCAAATTCGGAGCATTCAGAGCAGTCAAATCAGTATAAAAGGTTTCACCTAATTTGACTTTCAAAGTGTGCGTTTTTGATACATCCTGCGTGCAGCAACATGCTAGAAGAGCAACATGGCCAAAGACAAAGTCAAGAATAACTGATTTTTGGGAATCGATAACCTATTGTCAGAAATCGTGTACAGCTAATTTAATTAAGGTTGTCTTTCCAAAAGCGTAAACCGTGACCTATAAGCGCGAAAGGGATGATGGATTATTGTTTAGGCGCAGATACTCAGGGAATTGCCTTTGTAGCCAGTAAATTTGCCGTAAGTTTCCATATATGTGCCATTGATGCTGTCAAAGAAATAATTCCGTGTTTAGAGGTGATTGAAAATAAATGATAATCCGTCATCGTATAATCCGTAATCGCACCATAGTTTACAGTTTACTCTTTTGGAAGGACAACCTTTATTAAAAAATCTGTCTACTGACAAATACAAAAAGGATTTTACAATAACAGTAAGTAACTACTGTGCAGGGGCGTTACTGGAGGGCTAATTGGAGGGGGCGTATACGCATACATTCGTGTCATGCCCGATGAATTTCTTTTGAAACAACCCTAATAACAACTGATTTCAAAAGAAGTTCGTCGGGCAGAACAAGAAGGTATGAATATTCACCTCCGCCCCCCGCCAATTAACGCTCTAGTATCGGCTCTGTCACTGAGAATGATGATGTTGACGACATACACCGCAAAACATCAACCTGCTGCAATGTTGTTGAGGACAAGATTGAACAATGTTGTGCAGCCCACATTATTCAAGGTTGTTGACAACATTGAACAACATTGTTACGCCCGGCTCAGGCTCAACAATATTGTTCAATGTTGTTGACAACTATAAATAATGTGGGCAGCACAACTTTGTTCTATCCTGTTATACTGCAGGCTCGTAATTTTTGGCCGTGTAGTAGGACCAGGCTTATGTCCCGAAGAAAGGAAGTGAAAACATGACCGACATCAACACTCGCGGCCTCTTTCTCATACAGAGGTTGGTTACGATACGTACAGCGCGTACTAATTTTTTATTAAATAATATTTATATACATATTTATGTACAAAACAAATTATATCATAATAGTCGTGTTTGACTTACAGAAGGTGTTGTAACAGTAACTGGTGGTACAGACGTTCCTGCGGGAATACTTGGAACTGCTCGATATTCATTAATTTTTTCTTCTTCTTGCAACTTTTCCACCACAGAGAGAAATTCTGGTTTTCGACTTCCTTTTTTATCAACGAAACTCTTAAATGCTCGAGCACCATGTAACGTAGCCAGTTCGTTATCCTTTAAAATGAACAAAACATTATTGAATACTTAATTGTACACACTCATTTCAGAGCTTGGAATCACAGGGGCAGGATGTTCGAAGATAGTTTTGCCCATAAGCGTAAAGGTGAATAAGTCAAATTTAAATCACGCTCCCATTTATACTGAACGTTTTAAACACTAAATATGTACAGTTTTATACATTGTTGTTGTTTTCAGGTTGCAATACATGTTGTTGTTTTCAGGTTGCAATATGTTCAATGAATACATGCCTGGAAACGGGCTTCGGCAAACCCCAGTGTTTTACGTGGTAGCTTCATGGTAAAAAAAATGTAGGCTTCCCAACAATAATTTTGGTGGAAAACAAGATTTCCTAAGATTACCAAATCAATCGCAAGTTTTTGACACCTTATGTCATCTTATGTCTCGAGAGTGTCAATTCTTAATAAAGCATTATATATGTATCATTATATTAATTAAAATGATATTTTATGGACATGTTTTGAAACAACAAACTTTCATCAATAAATACACTTTTTTTGCAAATATACAGCAAGGATAAAAATTTCCGTTCAATTTCTATTTTCCGCGAAAAACATAAACACGTACCAAATTTTCAGTCTCTGCTTTCGCTTCAGATAAAGTATTTTCCTGTTGTTGTTTGGGGTCTTCCAGAGGTTCGCCCTCTTTTTGTTTCTTCCACGTCTTAGGATTGAGATACCACGCACCATACTTGACTTTCACCCAGCTTGGAGTATATGCAGAACGTTTCTTGTAAATACGAGAGAAAGTTGGTAAATAAAGGACATCGACACAAAGTATTTATTTTAATTAAAATCAGTACCATAAGTAATATAGCCCCAAGACCCATAAATAATATAGTCAGGGCTATAATCTTATGTTCAGAAAGCTACCAAAATTTCTTACTTGCTTTTCTGCTTCGTTGATATCGATATTCTGCTGAAGAGGCGAAGCTGAAGCACTTGTGTTGACGCGTAGTTCAGGAGGAACATTTGTTAATTCCACAACATGAATAGGGACAGATAATGTTGGCTGAAATTACAAATATATAATATTGACAATGAGATCATCCAATACCACCACAACCTCTACTCTAATGTATTGTAAATTATCAATCGAGCTCTTGCACGTGACGTCGAATCCCGCCATTTTAGATGTTAAGTTGGAAACAAATAAACTTCAGTTATGATTTAAGTTGGTGTAAATCCCGTTTTGTAAGCAAGGTAGCACTTTGTTCATTTTCAACCACAAGATTTGTGGAATTAGGAAGAAAGTAAAAGGTTGGTGTTCAGATGAGTCAACACATGATTTACCTTTGTTTCGTAACCACTGGCAAATAAGCTCATGACAGTAGATTCTTCAATGTTATTACTGTCGCCTCCCTAAAAGATATTTTTCTTAATAAATCGTTGTGCCGGTTCTAGGTGCAAATATGGCGCGTAGTATTTTTAAATGAAATCATTTCGTGTCTAATGTAACAATGTGCAGCATGCATACATCATGTATGAAATATCATAAAACCTTACCAAGCTTTCGACCCAAGTACAAAATTCCTTCGTTACGTTTTGGATTTTGTCATCCTATTATAAAGAGAAGTAAGTAAGACAATGTTCGACGTATTTTACAGTCAAAATTGTGCGTTAAAGAAGTCATCCATATTTACTTTCATTATCATTATTTCTTATGGTATTTTCCCTACCATTTGGCTGTTTGTTTATTTTAACTGCTTGATATGCATTGTAACAATATGTGCATTATTATCGGACTGCAACAAATAGCATTTCTCTAGAGATCCCTCGACCAAGTCTTTCGCGCACGTCGTCATTTGCTAATCCAATAAGTAAGCTTATGATACGTAATCTATTTATATGAACTTCGACTCAAGATAGCAAGCTTTAGTATAAATTTCCAGGTAACTATTGACTTTCCTGCACTCTGATTGGTCAAGATTCACTGTGTCTTTAACAATTAGTCGCCGAAGGCGAGGTGAATCACCGACCCTGAGGAATTTTTGTAAAGTTGTGTTGATTATTATTTGCAAACAGCGTCATGCTCGGTGATAACAAGCCTATCTTCACCTCGCCTCGGCTCAGAAAATATAGGCTTGTAATGACCTCGCCTTCGGCGATTAATTGTTAAATAGTCATCACACTGATATGATTCGATGGACTGAACATGAAACAGCCCAATGCGTGTTCTTAATTTTCTAATTTATTAAATCTCATGTGCGCGTTTGCAGGCTATATGCAAACGGGAGGCCCGGGTTTACATCTTTTGGCAAGTCCGTCGTCATTTCGAATCCGATAGAAATGAAACTTGACACAATGAATCCTAGCAATATTTCTCATCGACTGAAGCAGTCCGAATCTTTTTTGAGTTAGAAGTGAGTTATAAGCGATATATAGGCAATAGCATGGTTTCTAGTGGAATTTGCAAATAACATGCACGAGTGCATGTTATTTTAAAATTGCACAAGAAACCATGCTATGACTTGTTAATAATATAAAAGGAAATATTCGAAACAAGAATACACGCAATACAACTGTACTTATATCGCGATTGCACCCCTTCACTTTTTTCTTAAAAACTTTAAATTTACCCCCATAACGTCGTGATAAACACGTGTAAAGTAGTCGGAACTTCCCAATAGTGACGTATACTTCCCAATAGTGACGTATTTTATTTCAATAAACAGAGTTCGTTAAAAACTCAGCCAAATTTGACCGCAATCGCTCTCAAATTTCACCCGCCATGTTTGTTTTTTGTTAAGAAAATTTGCACTCCCGTTTTCCTACGTCAAATTTGATTGGTTCTTCTGTTGTTACAGATTTTTGCACTCCTATTCGGGATTAACTGCACTGAAATTGATCAATCACAGTCCAGATACCATTGCTTTTATATTATTACTTAGGCTACACAAGCAATGTATGGATCATTACAGTAATATGTACAGAAATTAAGCGCACCATAACAAAAGCACCTTCACTGCTTTGTTTTTACTAGTATAAAACAAATGTCCGCATATAACACACGAGGAATCGAACTATGCTGCAACTACGCACTACATTGAAAAAATTGCACCCTTTCGAAGACCCGTACGACCAAGAAACGTCACATATAAATTCTATTTCATCTGGTTGTACACTTCACATGACCACGGACTGCTACTATCGTGACGTTTTTGTCACAAATATCATAATTATGTTCAACAACCTGATCATCCTAACACAATAGTCACTGTATGACATTTCATATATACATAGTACAGCATGGTATTTAGAATGCCATATACTACTCTCATACCAAGCTAGGACTATCCACTTTCTTTCTGTTTGATTTCCCTTTATCTTCTTTCGGAGTTTCATCCACTTTTGGCAGCCATCTGTACCGGTTTCTTCGAAATTCTTGAGCACTGGGGAAAGCATTTAAGATTTGTATTTGCATTCAACTAAATTTACTTAATTGCGCTGATAATTGCTTTCGAACAAACTAAGCAGCAAATGGCAAAACGGCTACAACGTGTCATATTAGTCACATTGGTTACACTATAGTCTAGAGTAATCCAGTGCATTACAAATATTACCACTGTCAAGTACGACCGACATTCAACGTAACATCAAATTCCAATAGAACATTCAAAAAGAGATCCGTACTAATTTCAGTCATTAAATAGAGATCGTTTCGACTAAATACCTGGCGATTAATACGACAAAGAAGGTGGCGACGAGAAAAAGAATATATTTGAAATTATATTTTTGAGAATCTTGAAGAAATTGAAACCAACCTTTTTCTGTCCGAATCTGTCGAGGAAAGAGACTAAAAAAGAATTGATACACATCAGTTTATATTTAAATCGTTGCATTTACGCACGATTAATAATAATACAGCAGTTTTTGTACCTGAACGCGCCGGGTAGATGCTTTCGTCTGACTTTCATCCAGTTCATCACATGAAAATGGATGTTCCTGCAACATACAATGTGTTGACAAATATCCATTGTTATATACGATATTATATCTCTGTTCATCTTAGTTCATCAACCTCACCATTTCATATACATAGAATTAAGCAAAATAATACAAATATCGCATTAGCATTACTGAAAACTGTTTTTCATATATTGCAATCAATCGGGGATCTTTTGTTTTACATTAAAAAACACAAAGAATTTTATTCATCACCGGCCACCAACAATAACAACATAAGGGCATCGTTGATCATTGTTTGGAATTACCTACAGTATAGGAAAATTGCAGCTTGTTTTTCTGCAGCATAATCATTTCTGTGCACCATACTCTCGCCGGAAGAATTGGGAAGGAGATTCCATATTTTGCCTCTTTGTTAAAAACTTTGAGCCTTAAAAAAGGCTATGGATAGTTCAATAAAAAATTATAACTGTCTATAAGAATCTCTACACGAGCTTCGGTTGAACAATCATTTTCAGAATAAATTTTTTCTTACTAGGGCCGTCAATATGAAAGGCAAGCACACGTATATTGTCATATATTTATTTGACGCATGCGCGTTGGATAGAAGGGACAGTTTGGACATGTGCTGAATGAGACTTGCTTGTTTGTTGAGTTGTGTTGAAGTAAATCGCTATTTAAACCAGTTAAAATATGTAATTGGAAGACATAACAGACAAAATGTTCTGAGGTTTACCACTTACCAGATCTGTTCCCTCCTCGCTACCAAGTTGCAAATATGGGTCTAAGATATCAACTACATCTTCAAATACCTACATCAAACAAAGGCAGAAAATATGATGCAAAATAGCTCAGTATTTCAATGACTATTCCAACATTAATGCAATTACTTAATGCAACTACTCTGCTATTATTCTAGCACCTTACTACTTTGCACGTTGAATGTGCAAAACTAATAGACGTGTACCAATTTTTACTCGTTTTCTTTGATGTAAATTAGTATCTAGCGTAAATCATGAACTAAGAACCACTAGTTAGGTCAAAAGGGTGTTGAGAGGCCTTTTCGATCATAAACTAAGTAAAACAAAACCTCGAGTAATAGGATTTACTATTATTTTAGTGATATATGCTCCCTTTAACTACAGCTAGCTGAGAACAGGACCCATAATTTTGTCAGCATTTATTGCATAATCAGGATATTATATGGTTGGGCAAGTTCTAAGTTTTGAAAAATTTGAATGTAGGGAATCATAGAGTACTCTAAATCAGTGATTACAGTAATCCCAGGTAGTTACAAGTTTTTTAATATTGAGAATTTACCTACAGTATGCAAAATTCCTGCTGTGATTACAGGAACTTTGACAGTGTGGATTAAATTTAAATGCATTACCACGAGATGACGTACCTCCGGTGGAACAGAATCTTCGAGATGTGGAAATAATGCCAACTGATGTTCAAGAAGACTCATTTCAATATCATCCACATTATCACGTTTTTGCTGCTGCATTGGTAACGTTCTAGAAATCATTTTTACATCAACGTTATATACAATTTACTACAATACATTAAAAAATCGTAAATATACAGAAGTGATCAGTTTTGTACTTTTCAAGAAGATTTGCATCGCGATGGGTTATACCTTTTTCCGTGCGATAGCAATACCTACAATTTGGGCTGGGTGAAATCAAAAAATCATCTCACGATAATTGTCAAGGAAATTGTCACGATACTCGATATCGCGATACAAACAATGAATACCAAAGCATAGTATTAGCTTACACCGGTACATAATCTTTTCAAAAACAAGTTAACAACAAATTAAGGAAATACGAAGGTTTTTTCTACACACGTAAAAACGCACAAGTTGCTACAGACCTGCAAACAAGTTGTAACAAGTCTGTTCACAAGTTGTTGACAAGATGTATTCGCACTGCTTGTTCCGAATTTGTTAGAACAAGTTTGGAACAAGCAGTTGACAAATTGTAACAAGCTTGATGGGACTATCAGACCTGTTACAAGATTGTTCCAACAAGACTGATATAGCATGATATAACAATATTGTTACAGCCTTGTGTTATCAATCTTGTAACAAACTTGCTACAACAGGATTGTATCAGAGTTGTTAGAACAACCTTGTAACAAGTCTGATATTTTCGTCAAGCTTGTTACAAGTTGTCAACAAGTTTATAACAACTTGTTGACAACTTTGGAACAAGCAGTGCGAACACATCTTGTTGACGGCTTGTCTGCAGACTTGTTACAAGTTGTGAGATTTTTACGTGTGTAGTTTGCATAAACCTGAACTGTTCAACTTCATTTCATGATTTGTGCACGAAAAATAGATTATTAAAACATGTTGTAGTTTCAACCCACTACGAAAAATATTCACAATAATCTCTGCCTTGCTAAGTACACGTTCTGAGGGTAGTCTTGTTGATGGAATGCAAACTTAAGATACTTTCTATTTCTTCAGGATTTTATAAAAGTTATATACACAATCTCAGCAGTATCACGAGTCCTTGAGCATAAAGATAATTGCAATAAAATAAAAATTAATTTAATAAAATTATCATTGCATTTGTCTAAATCTGCATGCAGTATCGTTCTACGATTCTGTACGTGCTTAACTTTATATTTTCTTCGTCAAAGCAAGGCTAGATGCAATGGTAAACTTACTTGGAATATACCACTTCCTCTTTAGTAAATCTTTTTTTATTCCTTGTGTTATCTTGCACATGTTCTGCACTGGAGTTGTTGACATTTGGAGAAACTCCTGTATATCCCTGAATAGTTTCAATGAAACAATTGTGGGGAAAAGTTGAATTTTTCAGTGCAAAGTATATCATAACCGTTGATCTAAGACAACACGCAATTTTCTCCGAGTGGTCTCAGCAAATAAGTGTTGTGTTATATGCGTTCAACGTGATTCTCAGGGTCTTCACCTCCGCTACCCACGCTACGGCGAAAACCCTGACACAGGCTGGTCACGTGGCACCCAAATTTTGGGTGCTTGACATTCGTACTTAACAGGCGTAGGTAAAAAATTCGTTATCACAAATTATTGTCAAACAACCAACGAAGCGGGAAGTCATCTGATTCTAAAACCGTATCTTTGCTTTTTTTGTGTGTTTGCATCACGCTGTTGTAATCTAAAGGTCTGTTCAAACGAAGCCAACATCATGCAACATTGTTGGCCCAACAATGTTGCATGATGTTGGACGAAATTTTAAGCAAGTTTAAAATCAAGCCAACATCTTCCAACATGGTGTTCAAACGAGGACAACAAGTTGCATCCAACAATGTTGGGTGATGCTGGACCAACATGTTGCCTTCGTTTGAACAGGCCTTTGGATTTCAACAGCGTGATGCAAACACAAAAGAAGGCAAAGATACGGTTTTAGAGTCAGATGACTTCCCGCTTCGTCGGTTGTTTGACAATAATTTGTGATAACGAATTTTTTACCTACCCCTGCCACAGAGGGCTCACTCGACGAAAAAAGTGTAACGCGGATTGGTAGTTG
The DNA here is from genome assembly GCA_963855995.1 of Muricea muricata. Taxonomy (NCBI): domain Eukaryota; kingdom Metazoa; phylum Cnidaria; class Anthozoa; order Malacalcyonacea; family Plexauridae; genus Muricea; species Muricea muricata. Next base: position 14,469,789 of record OY979718.1, on the reverse strand, counting down.
TCAGGAGGGTGAAAATAAATGAAGTGAGCCCTCTGTGTAGTACACACGTAAAAACGCACAAGTTGCTACAGACCTGCAAACAAGTTGTAACAAGTCTGTTCACAAGTTGTTGACAAGATGTATTCGCACTGCTTGTTCCGAATTTGAACAAGTTTGGAACAAGCTGTTGACAAATTGTAACAAGCTTGATGGGACTATCAGACCTGTTACAAGATTGTTCCAACAAGACTGATACAGCATGATATAACAGTATTGTTACAGTCTTGTGTTATCAATCTTGTAACAAACTTGCTACAACAGCATTGTATCAGAGTTGTTAGAACAACCTTGTAACAAGTCTGATATTTTCGTCAAGCTTGTTACAAGTTGTCAACAAGTTTGGAACAACTTGTTGACAACTTTGGAACAAGCAGTGCGAACACATCTTGTTGACGGCTTGTCTGCAGACTTGTTACAAGTTGTGAGATTTTTACGTGTGTACACACGTTGCTCTAACAGCTCTGATACAATCCTGTTGTAGCAAGTTTGTTACAAGATTGATAACACAAGGCTGTAACAATATTGTTATATCATGCTATATCAGTCTTGTTGGAACAATCTTGTAACAGGTCTGATAGTCCCATCAAGCTTGTTACAATTTGTCAACAGCTTGTTCCAAACTTGTTCCAACAAATTCGGAACAAGCAGTGCGAATACATCTTGTCAACAACTTGTGAACAGACTTGTTACAACTTGTTTGCAGGTCTGTAGCAACTTGTGCGTTTTTACGTGTGTACTCTGTGCCCCTGCTAAGTACGAATGTCAAGCACCCAACATTTGGGTGCCACGTGACCAGCCTGTGTCAAGGTCTTCGCCGTAGCGCAGGTAGCGGAGGTGAAGACCCTGAGAATCACGTTGATATGCGTTAGGGTCACAATGTAAAAATCTATTTACCATAATAATACGTTTGCTCTATGTATGCTAGTCATACACACTTCACTTCCAGTTATTAATGTTTAACAGACAAGAATTAAGTTACAGGTTAGGTTAATGTCACAAAGTAAGTAGTACTAGTTAGTACAGTTTTTGCTTTCCGCCGTACACTAATTAAAGAAACACGTTTGCTTTGTCAAAGATGATATGTGAAACAGTTTTGAGTTTTGTCCAACCTACAAATAGGAAAACGGAACTTTGACACTCGGTATACACCAGCGAAAGTCATCCTACAGTCTGTATAGATACGATAACGCTCATGAATTAGGCAGTTAAAAAGTGAAGCATCACAGTTCAGTTTCGTCACAGATTTACTTCTTGCTGCAGTCTGCTTGCCGTTGAAATTCATTATTGAAGCACCCTAATTTAATTGTTATTTTACTCCATATAATGCCAGAGCATTTTACTATGAGAGAATCAGGGCTTGAAGGGCATTTTACTATGAGTGAATCAGGGCAGGATTGGCAGTCAGGACTTTCTGATTTCATGATTAAATACAAATCTACCACCTGCACATGAGCGTTTACCTGAACTTATTAATAGCAGTATAGCAGTATACCAAATAAGAAAAAACAATTTTTCCTTTCTAAATAACTAGCAAAAAACCTCAGAACACAGCTTTATCAAATAACTTGCAAACGTAAAGTTCTCACACTACCAGGAAAAACAAGAAAACAACTCATCAAAACGTATGTACTCCAGCGGTGTCGACAGGAGCAATCAAGTAAACTACACTTTGCTCGACTGCTATTGAATGGGATTTTTAAAATAATCCTACAGTGATGCAAATTTCTGTGTTCTTTCCAAAGGTGGGTGATTCCTAAGAAGCCGAAATTCGCATAAAAATGGACCATGCAGGATTTTGCAGAATTTTTATATGTTATATATACAAATTTATCAGCTCTTTTTAACAGTGACTCTGTTTTGGCTCTGTTGCTATACCACAGACGCCTTTCAAATATCATGCTACTCGTATGTTATGCTATGTTCTCAAAACAAAATATTGTATCATGGTTACTCACTTTTAATACCATCTTGTCAACACTAATATCAGGTGGTATGCCATCTCGAAAATCATCTAAACCTTTCTCTATAAATGTCCATGATGATCCAACCAATGTACCTGAACATTGTTTGGATTTTTTTGGGTTGATGTATTTCGTAGCAAGCCTTTCTCTGTACCTGAAAAAACCATGATACGATAGTAGCAGTTAAATTTTGTTTGTTTAATGATTCAGATTAGATGGCTCACAGTTGTGGTGTGAATTTATAAAAATGTATAAGAAACACTGGAAAATTACACACTGGGAGTTTTCTGGGCCTGGTTGTTCGAAGCCCGTTTAGCGTAAACGGTGGATTAGTCAAAATTAAATAACACTCTTACATCACTCACTAAACAGTTTGCAGTAAATATGTAGTTGTAAGCATAATCATTCTATTAAGGTTCAAAACTTCTATTTTGAGCTTAACCACCGTTTAAGCTAAACGAGCTTCGAACAACCGGCTCAAGTTAAGCTAGATTTGCATTAACCCTGGGCTATTACTTTAACTCACTGTTTTAGTTTCTGTAGTTCAACAGATCTGTTTCTTTCAAAATTTTAATCAGAAACCAAAACTACCCCCACAAGATCTCTGAAGGAATAATTTTAGAGTTGGAAACAAGCAGCTAATTGCCACCGAGAAATTTCTAATGATTTTCGCTTCAGCCATGCAGGATTAACCCTGATAGGTTACAGTCCCTTCTGTGCATTGGTTTGGCTCATAACAAATGGGACCCACAGATGCAAACATTATCTACAGTAAATTTCTCATCTTTCAAACTTTTTTGAATAAAAACACTGGTTTACACTAACGAGAAAAGGGAATAAGAACAGAGCCAGAATGATTCAGTTAGTAATTCATATTTTGCAAATATAGCAGTTTAAAATGTCAGCAAAGGGTTTGGTTACAGTCGTGGCAACAGAAGCGTTCCGAAAGTATTTGACCAATTCTTTTGCTTAAGTTTAGCAGTTCCTCTGATCAATTCCTCTCGTGATTCCTCAAATTTAGAAAAGTTCGACGAATTGTTCACAGAATCACATGAACAAGAAATATGTTTTTGTAAACTTACTTACTGAGATTTAGGGGCCACTCCCCAAAACTCCCTGAAAAAACCTTTAAGGAAAACCTATCTTAGAATACAAATTTCTTAAAGCTGAATTTATAGCACTATGACATTGCTTTAACTATCTTCTAATTCCAATCTCACCATTAACAAGATGAGGCCATAGGCATAAAGGCTGGTTTTCATTTAGTGCAATTTAGCAAGCACACAGAGATTTTTGCATTTCGCTTATTTTTGAAATGTGTGCTCTGGTAGAGTGAAATTCATTACATTGAACTTTTTGCTTCAAACTAACCATTGCATTGGTACAGGTGCCCCGCATATCTTTAAAAAAGTTTGACCCATTCTGAAATACATCAGACAGTTTGGTTCTCATAGGACATATATGACACAAACCTCTGGAGGCTTCAATAATTGCTCATATCCTGCTAGGCCTCTTTCAAATTGAATGTATAAATTAATATATCACACGATTCATCCATACAAGATGTTCTATGTATAATATATATTGTACATAAATACCTTCTATATATTTATTATTTAAGGAATAGAAAATATATGTATGCACATGCAAAATTACATAAGATATATACTGTAGCACATAAAGGTAGTAGCACATATGATAATATTAATACATTGATACAAAATATTTCTAAATTTTCATATCAATTTCATATCGTCTCGAAAAACAACAATAATAATCAAATAAAAATCATGAAATCCTACCATGGAATCTGCTTTTTAGTGTTCTTTTGGTCAGTATTTACAAGCAAAAGATCGTATTTATGAGCCATTCTTTATTGGATTCCTCCATCTATTATTGACTTTGAAACAGAAATTACCATGGCCAGTTTCTATGGAAACACAGCTGATAAAAATATATGCAGGCGCAGGAAAACATTATTGGTCACCAGTCCAAAAATAAGCGATCTGTGGCAAATTTAGGGGCATTTGAAAAGTTTAAAAGTCTATAAATAAAAATTGGATAGTTCTAGTTTTTACTATTGTGAGTTATTTTTGCACATGGAGAAATTCTTAACTTAAAAGGAAGTGAAAAAAAATTCTAATGATGCAAAAAGGTGAACACCCCCGATGGGACTCGAACCCACAACCTTTGAATTAGAAGTCCAACGCGCTGATCCATTGCGCCACGGGGGTATGCCACGAACGGGCATGTATATTTACGGTATATCAAAAAACTTAAAGCTTATAATCTTATATGTTGTCATAATAATGAAACAAATTTTAAAATAAACTCCGAATATATGTCATTGTAAAATATTTAATGGAACTCCAGGGACATTTCATTGCTAGTTTTTTGAAATGCAGGTGAAAGCTAATCTCATAGGCGCTTTCTGTTTCCTTCAGTCTTTACTTTGAATGAGTCACAACATTAACTCCTAGTCTCCTACACGTGTTTGTTGATTTTATTATTGTTTAGCTGATGGTGCCATTCATGCATGCAAATTTCTTTCCTGCAACATGCAATGCAAGGCCGAATTTTGTCGACACAACGGTTCGTGCCATGTCTTCGAAATCGAGTCAATGTATAGCAATTCAATGTGCAAGTTCAAGTTATAGACATCAGAGTTATGTGGAAACACCACGTGAACAGTGATAAAAATCCGCGTTTACGGAACGAAATTAAAGCTTTGCGATGTTATGGTACAAATTTACGTGGTGTTTTCGTGGTGTTTCCACAAAATTATACTCATGATATTGATACCTCTGCTTACAAAAGAACTTCAGTTATAGACTCTTTTAATATTATATTCACACGAAATATACTGAATTATACATATTCTACAAAAATATAAATTGGAAAAAATTCGAAAGCAATGCACGTTAAATCATTTGCTAGTATTACTATAACACAGTTTGTTTCATTAAATACTCGCTAGGTAACAGCGTCATAAAATTTTACAACAGAAACACACGGCACCTTCTAAGCACCGAACTTATTTACAAAATTCACAAAAGTCGTAGATTACATGAGGAACAAAAAAGTACAAAAAACGTTAGCACTGAAGAAACAGAAATCAAGCCAGATCGACCACATGGATAATCAATTTCCTAGAAAAAAGAAAAAAATTATCTTAGATCTTACCCCGAAAATCCTGTCCCATAGCACGAATATTTTCAAATAACATAAAAAGGTTTAAAAAACCCAGAGGAAAACATAACCAGGTTTTAAAACAATACCACCAAACCTTGCCCAAAACCTTGCCAACTTACCAATCTAGGATCATGCAAGCTAAAGCGAATTTGAAGTTTATGATTTATTATACCTTTTTTGGTCACCGCTAAAGGCCGTTTTTCACTTATCGTAGCAAAGCTTAGCGCTGCATATTGTATTCTATTGTATCCATGCCATTACTTCTGCCTTAGTGTTCACCGCGCATTGGATGGAAGCACTGAGAATTCGCATTCGGACGCGCTCTCAGTCGCTTTTTTATAAAAATATACATGTACATGTGTGATAATTGAGTTAAGAGTTAAAAAGAAAAAAGTTAAGAATTGTCAGACAAGAACGAGCATGGAAGTCGAGGCCAGAAGTGGGCGCGAATTCTCCACATAAGAAATTTCATTCAGAGTTGGTTACGAGTGAAAACTGGATGACTATAGTGCTGTCATGTTGGATAACATACAAGTATTTTGTAGGCAAACTGAATGGGTTTGAGGAAATATTGTCGTAGGATTCGCTTTCATTTCCAAGGCGTAATAATCATGCAGTGCACATTTCCCATGTTATAATGGGGAAACGTTGAATTGAATATTAGAATTATTTTGATTTGTCCCACGAGTCCCAGCGCCACATTTGAGCTCATGCATGAAATCCAAGTGTTTTTTGATCACATATACTCCGGATTAACACCAAGTCCTTGATATTTGTGAGAAAAAAGTAATATATGTATTAACAAGGCTAATACATGTATTAACTTACTGGGTCATCGGACTTGAAACATCTTGATATTAGTTTTCTGTGACGATCTTTACTGCACACTGCCTCTTCTTCTTCAGTCTCACTTCTTGTCATTAAATAATGTCAAGGATATACCAAAATATGAAGATTTATAAAAATCAAGGTTACGCTACTGCATAACCTTAATTTTGTGCGTTTTATGGATAAATGATAATTCGTCGTTTTGAGAAGACTTTCGGAGAATGCTTCAGATTACGTGCTATACTCTTACCCGCAAATCACGAGGAATTTCTGGCATTTCCTCATCTTGAACTATCAACACACTAACAGTGGGTAGCCAGTCCGACAATTTACATAACATATAAACAAATTTAAAATTATCACTATTCATTTCTTCAGAAATTGAGTTAAAAAACACGAAAATATTTGCAAAGCAGCCCAAAATCGTCCGACTAGCCACGCTACTGACCACTAATAAACGTTTCTTATAAAAAAGGATATCTTCTTCAGGCGCTCCAGGGACGCCATTAAAAGAATTCTGCCCACTCAACGGGCAACGTCCATCCACAACAACTAGATAAAGATTTGTCTTAGGCACTTTAGAAATGACAAATGAGCGTCGACAGGAGTCGCTATTGCAATTACTTTCACAGTTTGCTTGACCTGTAAATTTTAAAGAGAAGAAATGTAAATAAGAAGAACTGTTATTTTATTATCACCTTATTACAGTCTATGCGAAGTGGTTAGACAACCAATTACCAATCTATGTACAATGGTTTATTCAATGTCTATGTTGATAAAAATCGCTGTTTAAATATTGATGTAGTTTACTCTTAGGTACTACTTAATAATCATCAGGACATGGCTGCATCTTTAAATAAAATTGATTTACATACTTGGTTACAAATTATACATACTTGGTTCTCTCATGCTTGAGACTCCAAGCACACCAAACATAAATTGTTAGTTTCTATGAATGTACTTATGAAATAACCACAACTGACCTTGCTTAGTGATATTCTCGTTGTTAACGACGGAATAGTATGCCGTGATTGCCATAATACACGTTTTGTTTTGTGGTTTGTCGATTTCTGTTGTTTCAGCTGGAATTAAAGTAGCAAAGAAAAATTAATTTTGCTACAGGTAAGTTAATATCAGAGTCTTATCGTCAGGAATTTTCCATTCAAAATCTTTTCAAAGAAACGGATTGAATTTCCAAAAGAACTAAACAGCTTTACCAAAGCAATCAAACAAATCTTTCTATAGAAGTACTATAGAAATCCTTTCCAAAAGAAGTGAAAACTCTTTCTGATAGAATTGGAAACACCCGGTCCAAACGTCGTATAGAACTATATTCAAATATGTAAAAAATCATATTTTTGAAAATTTAGTTTTTTGGAAAATTTTTCCCAGACCACCTTAAAACTGGATAGCAGATCCATTGTCGGGTTTTGAAGCCGGAAGTACGTCATATTTTTAGACTAGCGGCCTTGTGGGATGGCCCCACTTGAGCAGCAATGCCATAGTTTTCTAATACAGGATGTATAGCTTTCATTTTGAAATAAAACAATTACGTTCTAAGGCAAAAGCTTTCAAAGAACTAACAGAAACTACATCGATTCACTCCTTAAGTGAGGCCATTAAACATGGCCGCTGATGTCAACATATGACGTGTTTCCGGCATCAATTTTATTTGGGTTTTGTATACATATCAATGATCGTAATCCAGTGAGATTATTGTATAATTATTGCATCCACTAAATTATTGGCATTGTCACGATTAGAGTTAGGGTTTGTGTCAGGGTTCATTTTATATGCATGAAATTCCAATTCCAATAAATATTGGAATTGTTAAACCTTGTAACCAGTAATTTGATTGGGTTACAACGTTCGGATGGGCCGGTGGACACCCTTTCGAATAGAAGTGGAAACTCTTTCCAATAGAACTAGACACCCTTTCCAACAGAAGTGGAAACCCTGTCCAATAGAGCTGGAAACTCTTTTCAATAGAAGTGGAAACCCTTTCCAATAGAACTGGAAACCCTTTCCAATAGAACTGGAAACCCTTTCCCAAATAGAACTGGGAACCGTTTCCAATAGAAGTGTAAACCTATCCAATAGAAGTGTAAACCCTTTCTTTACAAGTGGAAACCTTTCCAATAGAAATGGAAACTCTCAACCGATCCGAACGTTGTGACCCAATAAAATTACTGGTAACAACGTTTAATAATTCCAATACTTATTGGAGTTGTCATTTAATGCATATAAAATGACTCTGACCAAAACCACAACCCTAACCGTGATAATTTATTGGATACAATAATCGGATAATAATCTTACTGGGTTACAACGTTCGGATCGGTGAAACTCTTTCCAGTAGAACTGCAAATCCTTTCCATAAAAGTGAAAACCTTTCCAATTGAGGTGGTAAGCTTGTTCAATAAACGTGGAATTCTAATAGATATGTTTTGATTGACTGGAAATCAAATGGAAATCGTTCAGGTGCAGAAAACCTTTTTAAAATACGTAATAAACATGAATATCCAAATACAATGGAAATAGTGTTGGAAATGTCATGAATCGGAAAACCTAATGTTCGTATGCGCCAAAATGTTAAAAAGTACAAAATACAATGACTAAACAGACGGATAAGCGTGTACAAAAGTACAAATTTTCTTCTATAAAATTACCTGAAACTGGCTTGCCATAAATCCAACTGTAAAAGAAGAAAATAATAAATCACCTTATACTGAATAGTGGGCCACTTCTGGCTCAGTTAAAATTTGAACTATGTACTCGCATAATTTTCTTCTACATGGCAAAAAATTATAAGTTGTTGGAAACAGGTTTCCCATCTTGTTTAATGCTGCCAACAATATTGTTCGGTATTGTTACACACAAATCCGAGCTGATTCAGGCTCAACGATATCGTGCAATATTGTTGACAACCAGGAACGACGATGCCTCCGCAACATTGTTACATCCTGTTTTCAACAACCTGGAACAACTTATAAATTTTGGTCTTGTACAGAACAATCAATTTGCTTGTGACCACAACTGAAAAGCGAAATAAAACATTTCTTAGATATTCGTCCTAGGAAAAGAATAACCTGGATGAAAACATCAAAGAAGAAAGATCTCTCCGTCATTTCAAGAAGTTAACGAAAAACAAGCTGTTAGACAATTTTATCAACAGTTAATGTCATATTTATAAAATGTAAATATTTATAACATATAACTATACTTTTAACTATAATATGTAATGGGCATTGAAAAGCCCAGTTGGGAATTGCTCAATAAAATATGTATGTATACATACTTGTAAAGATTCAAATTAGCAACGAACCTGAGGAAAGAAAGCAAAACGTAAACAATTAGGTTGTAATGTGCTGGGCAAACCGTGATACATTAATTGTTGCCGAAGCATTACGTTTTCAACATTCCCCTGTTTGTTCTTTTAGCGCAAAAGAACAAACAGGAGAACGCAAAAATGCTTCCAAATAAATTCAAAAACAATTTCAGTCTTTACGCAGACGTTGTCAGCATTCAAAAAATGCTTTTCCAACCTGATTAGGCATGTACAACAATTTTATGATTCGGGCGATCAAAAATGCTTCCTAGTTTGCCTATGTACTGAGCAGTATATGACAAACATAATAGGAGACAATGTATTCGTAACAATGAACTAGCACAATCATTGAAAACATGAGTGACACCAGCACCGTCTTTAACATTTAATTATCAAGGGTATATTCACGTACCATACAGCTTTTGCAAAACACCATTTGACGTAGGACGTACCAGACCAAAATGGTCGCAGGACTGGCGCTGAGCTAGTTGAACCTCTGGATGGATCCACACAACTACCCTGAAGATCAGTTCTGACAATTCTAATTGAAATTGCGTACGATTACATGTGAAACAGAATAGAATCCATGAGGTATTTTTATATGTCTTGTGAAGTAAACTGTTTTGTATCATGCAGCCAGACCATGCTAGGAGAAAGCCACAATCTTGTAGGCTGACATTTGTTGCTGCAACTTGCAACAGAATATCTGGAGCACAGCACTGTTATGAGTGTGAGTATCTGCTCCGATAATTTCTTTATCATACATTTTAGGCCTATTTTATGCGCAATTCAAACAACAGATAACGAGGCAAGTCAGCTCATAACAAAACAGGCTTTAAATTGTCGCTAGAACACCATACGAGTCACCGTTAGTTTTTATTTGTGCTATCGGCTGAATATCTTCGCTCTACATCCGAAATTCTATTGCAAGTTACAAACTGTATCGTGTAGCTAAAATCGACTTTAAACTACCTTACTGATCAGGCAAAATTTAGTTCGCTATACTAAACCATAAAAAATAACATTCCTACACTAAGGGATTACGAGGAACATACCGTTCATAGATCTGCATGTTTCCTTCAGTGACTAGTTGTTCCATAACTTCACCATTAACATTCCCAAAAAATTGCCCAGTTACTTTCTAAAGCAAAATGAAACACATAATTATTCTATTATTATTATGTTTTCACTGAGAATGATGCATCAGTGGCGTAGCCAGCTCGATAACTGGAGCAAAGAAGGGGGATTTTCATGTATTTGTGTCCGGCATTATTAATTTCTTTTGAAATCAATTGTTTTATGGTCTGTGAATACGAATATTTATAAATATGAACCCCAAACTTTCGAGCTGGCTTAGCGCTTAATAGTAGTACCTCAGAGTCTACACTTGCTGCGACTATAAATGCATTTTCATCGAGAAGGTAGCAATAATTGTCTTCGTCCTACAAAAAACAATAGCTTTTCGTGGTAACGTATCCATAGGAATTAATTATAGTTAAAATTTTAGCTACACTTTATCAAAAATTGTGCGTTAAATGTTCGCAAGTTGTGCTTGATAAACAAAAATATGATAAATTTGCAAACCTCGTCATTTGTTGTGCTACAATACCGATTATTTCCCTGACATTTAGGAAGTTGGGATTGGTTATGATCTAAGATGAAACACCTAAATATCTGATCACAGATAGAGCATCCAAAGGAGGTCAGCGGCCCCTACCCCTTAATTGTCTTTAAATCGTACTTAACCGAATCCAGTAAGAGATTGAGAAGGGGGGGGGGGAACAGTGGTATGTTGTGGCGAGTCATAATCGGTAGCATTACAGTATTTATGCAGGTGTAACATGTGATAGGTCAAAAAAGTTCCTCTTCTGGCTATGCCACTATCTAATTACAATTCGGATATTGTTCTGACTATTATTAGCCAGCTCTTGTCAGTATGACTCAGTAAAACTCTGTAGAGAATTGAAGGCAAGCCTGGAGTACAATCCATAAATAGGGCCTTTCTATGGGACAAACATACTGTCAGATAGAGTTGCATCACTGTGGACTATATTACCTGGATGGAAGGGTTGAAGAAAAATTCTTGCTGAAATTTCGAATGATTCATGTTGAAACCAACAACTAGAAGTAAATATGGAATTAATTTCTGTTAAACAAATTACTGTATATTATTTGAAATTAATACAATTCACTATTTTGTAGTCCACAACACAAGAATTGCATAACAAACAGTATATATACATGAACTGTGCAATAAATGAATAGACCAAAAATGTGCTTAGTGTATTTGAACTAGAGTTTTTGAAAGATCAGATGTAGTAAAGGTGGAGAGCATAATCCACTAGATAGTGATTTTTTATCTGCCGCAGAAAAGGCATAAAAAGCAATCGCACCACGTAAATTGAACTTAAAAAAGATAAAAAGTGAGATTGACTCGAACATGCTAAACTTTATAATGGGTTTTACAAAACATGTTTATAAAATGTTGAAGCGATCACTATTCCGTGGAGATCGCATTCACCCTTTGTACAACTAACCCCGGGAACAACGACTTTAAATGATGCACTTTAGCGAAACTAGCGGTAAAATTAGTTTGGAAAATAAAATTTACAACAATGCGCCTTTAAAATTTTCTCGCAAATGGTTACTTTTTTATACACGAAATGGTGGTAATGATGAACTTGAGAAATAACTCACCCGCGATATTGATAGATGTTCCAGATGCATTAGCCGTGATCTTTCTGTAACCAGTTATATTTACATTGTCGACATTTTCTTTACCTATGACGAACAAAAAACCCGTTCATTTTCAAACAACTAACTCTGTTGCTAGTGCGAAGAGCTAGCCACGAAGGGGCTGGTGCTTAGCCAGGGGGGCAGCGGGGGATCCAGGCGTCACGGCTGATACAAAAACGATTAGGGTTAGGAATAGGGTTAATGAATGACAACTTAATATTTTTAGGATGGTGGAGCTTGGATCACGAGAATTATGAGAAACTAAGAATCATGAGGATTATGAGAAGTTGACAAGAAACTGTATGATTACGATTTTAAAGTTATTGAATCTTAAAATAAATAAATAAAATATCTTTGCAAATCAACTTTTACGTCAATTGCACGAAAAATAACCTGGTGATTTTAAAAAAGGTCTTCACAGGAATTGCTATTTAAAATACCTGAATTATATGGTACAGTCAATACGGTGATATCGTTTGGATACTGATCAATACGACTTAGAATTTCTTCTTCTGGCTCAAAATCCGAGGCAGATCTAAATTAAAACACAACGAATGAGTTAATATGTAAAAATTCACCAAAAGGCATAAAAAACTAGTACTTTTGCAATAACATCAAAGAACACAGACGACGTTTTGTACCATATTTATATGGTAAATATTTAAAGCCAAAAAGATTAACGTATGGATTGCTGCAAGCACATTGAGTTGATTTTCAGGTGAAGAGATAGCAAGTAACGACAAGAAAGCAAAATACTAACTTCGAAGTAGAAAAAGTACCAGTAAAAGTCTTGACAAATCTCTCCACATCGTATCTGTCAAATCCAAAAAAATATACAGTTAACTTTTTTTAAATTACTGTCATTGGTCAGGCAGGATTGTCCAAGACAATTTTTTCTTTTACATAATTAACCAAGGTTCAATAGCCTAAAAGTTTAGTAATTATAGATTCAGGTGTCTCATATATGTTTGAAATCCATACTTGTATTGTGGATAATAGTGTCGCAAATGTCGCAAGTCTGTAGAGTCTGGTTTTCATATTCTCGGTTTGCAATCAGTCTTTTGGGATAGATAACACAATCTCACCCAGCTAAATCGGTTGGACTCAACAATTGGAACGATAAGGTATAGTTTTGTTATATACTTCCACAACATTGTGGTCATGGCGTTACATGAAACCCACCAATACCTGAATTCATGAATAAAAGATTTTATCCATCATTGATCACCGACATTAAAATCACAATCGCCGATGAATTACGACATAGGAAAACCAGGACTCTATCTCTACGACACCTACGACAGATTTACGACCATCTGAAGCAAGACCCAAGTGTTGCACATTTCCCATTTTAAATAGAAATTATAAATAAAAACCAACATCTGTATAAACAAAACTGAAAATTGGCCAATAGTTCGGCATGGTACCTCGAATCATGACGAATATGATTTTTAAAAGACGACTTAAGCAGGTGGCATGTCTTTAGATTCGCATTTCGATCACGAAATACAAAGATTATTATTTATTATTTAAGCAGGGGTTGACATTTACTTTTTAATACTCACTCAGATGAAAAAGTTTTTTTTCCCCAGTAATCATGTAAAGCATTGACAACTGTTTCATTCGCAGTTGATTCACCTGATAAATAAATTCAAATATTCAAGAGTTTTTATACGTGTACGAGTTGTCGAATCTATACAGAACATAGCATGGCATAACATAACATAGTATAGCACAGGATAGGATAGTTATATCATAGAACGTAGGATAGTACCTGACACTATTTCAACAGCAGTGGAAGGTAATGCAATGGCAACCCTACAATAAAACAGTGCATGTTTGCTAGCTACTGTCGTACAAAAGTCAACTACGATATATGCAGCGCAGATCAAACTCTTCTTGTGCAGGTCGTAGCCTCCCTGGGACATTAGCCCCCACCCCCCCTGGCAGATGAGCCCTCCCCACATAATTTACAAAAATTTAAATTGGAACCCAAAGTGCTAAATAAGTCTTACAAAACAACCAAAAAATTATGTATATTCAAAAAAGCGTATATACAGGGCGTAACTTGGCTATAAGCGGTGAAACTTATTTTTGCCTGACAATGGACAGGGTAAAAAATTATTGTGTGTGATCTAGCCCGGGTGAGTGCGGGATTCATTCAGCCCCCTCAGAGTAACAAAAACCAGCTCCCAGATGGCTTTTCTTACTTTAGCCTCCCACCCTGAGAGCCAGGTGGCAGCATTCTATGTGTGACCTATATTTAAACCGTTACTAATTTACTAATATATTACCAATTATAGATCTATGTTGATACTATTTCACATCAGTTAACTACCTTGATATGTTCATGCAGTCACGACTGAATGTAAGGTAGAAAGTTTGTAAAGTTTGCAAAGTTTGCACAGTGGAAAGAACGACAGAAGGAAATAAAGGAAAGCTTTCAGAAGTTTCGATTTAACTTAAACAACATTACCAGATTAAATAAATAGAAATATATTATTATAAACAAGTTCAATTTATAACGAGGTAATATCGTGGCCTAACAAAAAAATCATACTCAAGAAATCTTACCACATCGGAGAGCCTTCAACACGTGTAAAATAATAATTCATAGTCCTCTTCTTCACTCGCAGGTTCAGCTGTAAAAACATTTAGTGTCAGGCAGGAAACAACGGTTCTCTGTTGCTGACTAACCATCTACCTCATCTATAACAATCTAGTTCACACATAACCATCCAGCTCACTGATAACCATCTAGTTCACTGATAACCATCTAGCTCACTGATAACCACCAGTTCACTGATAACCATCTAGCTCACTGATAACCATCTAGCTCACTGATAACCATCTAGCTCACTGATAACCATCTAGTTCACTGATAACCATCTAGCTCACTGATAACCACCAGTTCACTGATAACCATCTAGTTCACTGATAACCATCTAGCTCACTGATAACCATCTAGCTCACTGATAACCATCTAGCTCACTGATAACCATCCAGTTCACTGATAACCATCTAGCTTACTCATATACAACTAGCTCCCTCCCATCCATCTAGCCCACTCACTGATCCATTCAACTGGTTAGCTGCACTTCCTATTAGTCAACCTCAGTTCTCACTGGTAATTATGAGGTCAACAGACTAACACACTCATCTACAGAACAACAACATCTACAATTAGCCTCAATCAGCTCCCATTTGTGAATAACAGGCTACCACTGAACAATACAAGTGTCAAAAATAGCATTAAAATCAGTTCTCATCGGCTAATGCAACAATTCCACTGACAGAAATGCAATTCAAAGAGTTAAAACTAGAACACAAAATTTCTCTTTCTGCAAAACAGAACAATACTCAACTATGTTGATCTGATCTATATCTCACTGGTCCTACACAAAATGTGTTACACTCACGTCATCTCTTGAAAACAAGGCGACATCAAACGTAATGGTTCCTACTTTGTCATATTTCGTTTCAAGCATACTTTTACGCAACTGAAAAATGTTATAAAAATATAAACTAGAGTTATTTTATCGCTTGCAAGCTACGTGATGGCGGCGTACGAAGAAATCAGTACATTTTGGATCTTTGCAAGCTGGCCAATAGTCGCTTTAAGTATTCCATTCACACGTGGTTTACACCATCTAATAAGGTGCAAATGAATTAAGCTTGCCTTTAAATCCCCAAAATTAAAGATTAAATGTATGCTGATATCAAGTGCACAAATGACAAGATACTATTATAGATGTATACCAGCCACTTATAATTATACCACCATCAAATACCTTAATGGTTTATTACCACCAGAATCAATATTATTAAGTTGGCAGAGTATCTAGTCAAAATTAGCTTATTGACATTGACAAAAAATCTTTGAATCGATAAAATTGCCAATTATCATCTATGTAAAAAATGTATAAAAAATCCTCTTTCTGGCCGTAACTTATTGTATTGTCAATTGTTAGTAGAATCACACTAATATACTAGCTTGAGCTCGTAATGTAATTGTTAATAGGATCTCGTTGAATTAATGATACGCCAAAATACAGAGTACAAAGTATTATACACATAGGAAACTAACAATTGAGTCCTCAATTGAACTAATTTCAATATGAATGGGTCTTCTTTTTTATACACCTATATATCTACACGTGCTCGACTGAACAATATATGTATGAAATAATTACCTCTGATGGTTTAGTACTGTTCACATCCCAACCGTACTCAATATCTGATATATACACATCGGGAGGATCCGGTAAATAACCACGCTATCGAAAAAATGTAAAAACTTCAGAATAATGTCCATAAAAGTACGAAGGTTAAAAGGGATATAGCGATAAAAATTTTAGTTTGCCTTATTTAAAAGAATTACGCGGAACACTATTTTACACCTTCTTTGAAGGAATTTTAGGGATTTTTTATTCAAATCATGATAAATTAGCAAGCCGTCCGACATCTTGGATTATTCTGGATATGCATGCTACGTCACAAGCAAGATGACGCGAATATTTTATGCAGTTATACAATAGTCATTATGAGACCAAAGTTAAAGCCCCTGTGCATCGAAATTTCATGTCTTTTTTATTATACCAACATCAAGAACATTCCAAATAATGTGATAAAATATCTTTACAACTCTCTTAACTTACTCTAACATGCAGATGTTGAGCAATGTTTGATATGCAAATTAACATCACTGTGATGTCACATTACATAATGAGTAACTGCAAAACCTCAAGAACATAAAATGTTCTACATCAAATGACATTGACACATGTATGTATGTTTGTGTGAACATACTGGAAACTGTATTGTGTTATATTTCGATATGTTAAATTGATTGGCATCCTGCAATATTAGTTTGCAGTTACATATTATGTATTATGACATCACAGGAATGTCAATTTGCATATCAAACATAGGTTAATATCTACACAACAAAGCAAGTAATGAAATCTTAGGAAAATGTTTATTAGGTCATGTAGAAAGTTCTCTATGCTGCTATAAAATAAAAATGTCATTTCGATGCAGAAGACCTTTGAAGTAAAATAAATATACTTCATAAACGACCCTCTGTAACAGCAAGTCTAAGTGATTTACATGACTATAATGACTTGTAATCTTGTCACTAGCGACTTACATGTGTTGCAAATCCAGGATGCTTAACAACATGACCGTTGTTATTGACAATAAAGCTGTATGCATCAACACCAAGCTAAATGATAAATTTATTTGCGTTAAAACAATAATCAGCCCTGGTTTATACGTAGGATTCAGTCGCATCAAAAGGCGACTTACTTTTATCCACTGTCTGAATTTGACGCGACCAAAACTTGACGTTTCGACCGGGTCTAGTTAAGCTTCATACTTGTACCCATATGTATATACAGCACCTTTTATTTTCAATACATAATATATATGTGCAATGAAAACATTTATATGGCAATTGCCGCAAGGTTCCAAGAAGGTCGATTACTGATTGCCGACCCTGTTAGTTGCTGTAATTCTAGCTATTGGCGGTATTTTCCACATGACTAACTTGTCTGTAAAGAGATTTATGAGTAGAAATACACATACCGATGTAAGGTTGAAAAAATTGTCGAGATCACCTAAAGTCACATCTGTTCCAACAACACCCAAAATCTCAGCCTACAATAAAACAAAGAAAGTGATATATTCCTAATGAATTCAAATTTGATGATGTGCAATATTTACAGGGCAAAAAACGAAGAAACTGTTGCAACGTTTCAATAACATGGTGTAACAATGTAGCGTTGTTTGCATGGTCAATAGCAGTGGCAAAGAGACCCGATAATTGGGGAGAGTAAAATTCATATACTTCTGTTCTGCACAATTTCGCTTGGAATAGATTTTTTCATGGTATATGAACAAAAATACATATAATATGAATATGAGCCCAAAGATCCAGATTCCTGCGTCACTGGTTAATAGTTTCTAAAAAGTGTTTTTAATTTGAAACCATACTATGACCAATAAGCACGGTGTATGAAAAAGTCTAATGTTGAAAAATGTCTGTGAAACTCAAAAATTCAGAAATTTTGTAAAAGTAATGCGCAAGTATGGATGATTATTAAAAAGAAAAGACACAATCAATGATGACTATAATTTGTAATGTTGTAATGTAGTAAATTTGCACAAGGACTTTCAACTTTATTAAGTATTTATATAAACATTTAAATACTTATACAGAAAGCTCAGGATACTTTGCCGGCATTCAGACAAATACTTTTGTATGTACTTTTGTAACAGTCTTTTGAGGGACAACGGCTTGTACACCCCAACAACGATGCATTCGAGAAATAATAATCGTAATGTTATTCTTAGTTTTATAATTTTGAGTTCAGCAGACATTTTTCATCCATGTGTATTTGTTTTCTACTCGATGCACATAGTAATCATGATAGTTCATCTTCACGAAATACTCACGGTTGTATTCGTTCGAACAAATGTCGGTAGAGTCCCAGTTATAAGCATCCCGAAAGGCTACAAATTACACATATTGATAATTCATTTTTTGACATGACACGTCACGTCTGGTCATTCAGGAAGAATTTGGGTGGGAAAGGATATGCTGAAAACAATTTAAAACAACGATTGTGGAAAAAGTTTTCCAAAAAGTGTAGGCAACTTACACCTGAATCGACGTATACACTACTCCATATAGGATCATGCTTGTTGTTCCTCGCCATTGGTCGACTCAAGACAGACACATATCCCTTAATGGTAAATGAAGCAAATCATTTTCTACCGTTTTTACGGTAGAGTTTTGTGTTTGGTCACATCAATGCTACGCACCTTGACAACATCTCTTACTGATCCCACGCCTGGTATACGGTAGAAAAACCCTGGAAATACAACAATTATCAAACTTTACTCTGAACATCTTAGCTACTACCACTATTGGAAGTTGAATGTGGTCAACCTCGGTCATTTACCTACGCCCGGTATGTCTTGCGATAAGATTACCTCGGTTGTTACAAGCAATGGATCTTAAGGCTTCTATACTGTGTGCTGGCGGACCAACTGCATAAGTAAATACACGGACCTAAATAAAACAAATTAACACGTGCATGAGATTATCAACTACAAATTTATAAAGCGATGAAAAGTAATTTTGCATAACTATAAAGCGGATGACATTCTGAATCTTAAACTTGTAGCTTGTACGCGTTTTTGAAATGCAAATCTAAATTGAACTATTTATGCAAAAAGAATGTAACCTCTTTGTTGCTATTGTAGGTTTCAAAAACGCTTTCGGCTCGCTCGGTTGGTCCATCCGTGAAAACGGCTATCACTTTTTGGCACCCTGCACCAACATCCTTCAAAAAAATATTAATAAGGCATGTATGACTCTTGTTATTAATACATTGTTTCGTAACCTCTCTAATGTTTTGCGCCTACATGCCCCAAGTCGAGCCATAAACAGGTAAAATATCAACCACATGTAGGTTCATACCGAATTCAAAAGTTGAAAAGCGGCTTCGTAAGCTTTAGACCATGTAGCAACATAACCAGCTTGGATATCTCTTAACTTGCTTTTGTAGTACTGAAAAATAATATATCTGGTTTATCAGTAAAAAATATGGTTTTTTTACAGACGGATTTACACAATGCGATATGTCGGATGCAATTCTTATTTTGGCTGATCTAAATGTGTGTAAATGTGTCAAATGCGAAATTTTGCCCGTGACTGATAAGCAGAAATAATGGCGTTAACAGTCGTTTTCATATATCAGAATAACAATCGCATGAGTCTTGTCGCATCGTGGAAACCGCACGAATTACTATAATATCACACAAACGTCAGTCAACAAAATCAGCAAATTCAATACTACTTAACAATTAGATTATAAGCTCGAGATTTATTTTAGTACCTTTGTGCTACTCTATTTGAAACTATTTTGCTTGAACCCTTTCAACATAAGTACATTATAAGGAGCAAGAAAGTTTAATTTTAGGACGAATATCAATAAACACTGCTCACAAGTTATAGATTTGTAATGTGTTATCTTATATGAGATTTCTTAAGCTGATTCAATAATGATCGATTTTGTAATCACGTTTCGTACTAAAGGTTTTATTTATTGCTAGAACACTATAACTCTTTACAATAGAATCAGATAAAAAATTTACAATCAAATTAATTTGCACTTGATTTGTTTTTGAATTTGTACAAAAGTAGTACAGTATATACATATACTACAGACGAACTTCCAGTTTGCAGTATCCATTTTTTAGAGACGTAAGTTGTAGATAACGTTTTGTTCGATCACATGTAACAGTTTCATCGTAATTAGTTCAATTTTGAATTAGATATGCCTTGTTATAAAAAAGCAAAAAATGAGGTGGCCTAAAACTTTTGGACAGTACTGTATAATTACATCTAGTATAATAATTATATATTAATATATACTTCTTTATTTTGCGAGGTCGCTTGTACAAATTTCTTGTTACATGCCAGGTAGTTGACGTCGATGTTAAACTGAAAGATACACATGATAAAAAAGGACACTCAGCTACTTTAACTCAAACTCAAACAGCTAGTGTACTTTAAATAACATAGTAACTTATAAATAATTTAGTAAGTATATGGGTGGTTTTTCAGTAAAATTGTAAGAATAAGACACACTTATGACGTAACGGTAGTATACCATTTGAACCGTCACGTTTATCTAGCGGCACTTTTCACGCACTTGGTAAATCCTTCAGCATAGTAGTACACACCAAAAAATGAACAACCTGTTCAGGATAATGACAACAGCGTTGAACATTTTTTGCTGCCTTAATCGTTCATAATTGTTAGAACTGATTGCGGCCCATTACGCCTAATTCAGGCTCAACAATGTTGAACAATATTGTGGGCAACATTAAACAATGTTAGCTGCAAAATATTGTTAAATCCTGTTTTTATCAAATATTAACAGGTTGTTCGTTTTTACAGAGTAGTAAAACTCAGTAACTCAAGCAGTACGATTATCACCCTTCATACTTCAAGTAACAAGAAGATTACAGTTGTATTGACTCAGCGACTAACTCACCAACGTCCATGTTCTGTTTGTATCGTTTAATCAGGCAGTGAATGACGGGTTTGTTCTATGGGTTTGCTTATAGTTGTATATACAGTACCTACCCATATTATGTTAAAGAAATCATTTTCTGAGAAAGTGTCAATGAGTTCAGCTACAGCAAGTCTTGCGATTAAAAGCGGTCTTCCATACATGCTGCCACTACTACAAGAGTGATGAAAGTATTTTGGTTAATGTAAGTGAGGAAAACGATTTAAATATAGCAATTTAAATTAGTAGAAAGGATATAATGGCGGGGTTTCACGTTACGAAATGTTACAAAAGCCGAAAGCTACAAAGAAATACTTTGGAATCATCATTCAACATAAAGGAATTGTGATGGAAGACACACCTTTTATCTTTTTAGAATCATAAAACATGACACGTCTCGTATACTTACCCATCCACAATAATTACAAAAGATTTTGGCGAGGTTGAACCATGGATATACCTGCATATAAGAAAATATATTTGTGAGGAATTACGACGTGCTGATCATGACTTGCTGCATGGTTACAATGGTTCTAGCTAGTGGCTCCTCTAGGTGCCTAGAGTATGAGGGGTGATCAGGGCCAAAATTGATTACCTCAATTATGCACTTCATATGTGACATTATGCAGTTCATATATGATGTTATGCAGTTCATTTGCTACATTATGCAGTTCATATACGATGTTATGCGGCTCATTTGTTACATTATGCAGTTCATATATGATGTTGCGCAGTTCATATGTTACATTATGCAGTTCGTATATGATGTTATGCAGTTCATATATGACATTATGCAGTTTACTTGTTCTGTTACGCACTTGTGTTGTTCTATTGGGCACTTTGGATGCGCCATGCGCCCGCATTTTATCGGCATGTTGGAAGTACTATATTTTACATTATACTATACAAACTGCTTGACTCACAACCGCTTGAGTGCCCCAAGCTCGTGGTACTCTTTGATTTGTCATCCGATTTTTACCATAAATGAACATATTTGTCTTTAAGATGGCTAATTATAAGAAATAAAACTTACTATAGGCGCCAGTACAGTCTCCAAGTGTGATATTTATGCTTTTAAAGGTATTTTGAAGCCGTTTTCAGCGATATTCGGCGGCCACATGCGTTGTTGTGTTGTTATCATCCTACACAAGTAAATATAGGGAAGGCTGGAGACTCGCACGAAACACGCCCCCGTTTAAGCGGTCATATCTCGCCTTAAATACGAATAAATTGCATTAAAACAGAGTAGAAGGGTTTTTCTAGCCATATAATCAATGTGTTTTTTGGTCCAACCGAACTTGTTCCGCATTTTACGAAACGATTTTGAAACAATTTCAGCGATCTTTCTGTACAAATATGAATTCTGTATATTTCCTCCCTGCCAAATAGACATCGTTGAAATTTTTTCAAATAAAGTACTTCAAACATGCCGATAAAATGCGGGCGCATGGCGCATCTAAAGTGCCCAATAGAACAACAAAAGTGCGTAACAGAGCAAGTAAACTGCATAATGTCACATATGAACTGCATAACATCATATATGAACTGCATAATGTAACATATAAACTGCACAACATCATATATGAACTGCATAATTTAAGAAATGAACCGCATAACATCATATATGAACTGCATAATGTCACATATGAACTGCATAACATCATATATGAACTGCATAATGTGACATATGAACTGCATAATTGAGGTAATCAATTTTGGCCCTGATCACCCTCATACTAGAGCTCAAAACATTTCAACCGCAACAGCAGTAACCATCCAATTACTACGCCGCTCCCAATTTTAAAAATCCCCAACCACCCTATCAACAATCTTTAGGGGATGAAACCAGAATACCTGGATAAAACACAGGACTTCCCGCAGAGCATTGCCCTTTTCAAGTAAGTGTCACAAGTCTTATGCGAGGAGCCCCACGAGCTCGGTGATAAAAGGCGCTTGCTAATCCCCCCTGTCCGTATTTCTTGTGGGAAGAAGCGCTGACGCAGCTTTGAACAACCGGTCCCTGATAGTTGCGACAGCTAAGCCTCCTTTAACCTTGGCTCGTGATATATAGAATCGTGGATACAAACAGCGTTGCTGTAACACCTACCAAGGTCGTTTTCGAACATCATAAAGATCAATGCCTTTTGGCCCGACCTTAAATGGAGCGGCTAAAACAAAAAAAAAAAATAACTACTTAAACAACTTTGATCAAGAACATAATACGCATGTATGCATGCATGCATCGCAAAACAATCGCAAACCTGCACAAAACAATGGAAAGACGTACAACTAGCGCACTGCTTTTCTGTCCTTTTGCTGTACCTATTACACCTTTTTTACAATGACGTCAAATACTAAGAAATATCATGTTACATGAAACATGACTGGCCCACATTTTACCTGGACAACTTGCATCCGCATTTAATGTCATTATGAGAACGGTTTGTTAAGCAGGGTCCGTTACGCTAGTGGTCTTCAGTAGCGAAGCCAGCCCGACATTTGGTCATGCAAATGCAAATTTTTCTGTGTTTTTGACCGTATAAAGAATGAATTTCAAAAGAAATAAATAATGATTGCATAGCATGACCAAATTGTCGGGCTGGCTTCGCTACTGCTGGTCTTTCTGTGTAATAGACGTGTTAAACTCGGTGAGGTAAGTTGTTTGACTCCAATCCAATATTCAAATACGTATATACCTGGGTAAGAGCGAAAGACTCCAGTTTCACTACCAAAATATTGCCATTTTAAGCCTGGGTCCTCTTTGCTGTTGTTTATGAAGACCTCGTCTAATGCTTCAGTCCATTTAATTGTATTCAATATTGAAGCAGCTAAATATGAATATAGTTTGCAGAATTCAGCTAATGTTGCAGGTTGCTGGCACCAAGGAGGATGCAAGGCGCATTTACCCCTCCCAAACATGCTAAGAAAGAATTATTGATTTTCAAAAGCCAATTTTATGCATGCGTTAATTGATGCTGCCATCATTTCTTCCCCGGGCAATCACGCAGGGCTTTGCAACAAATTATCAGGAAGATGGAAAGCAAAAGTGAATTACAAATCCCGTGGTTTATTGCCGGGGGAGGGGGTAGCAGCAAGAAATGATTCATGCATTAATGTGAATAGCGTATTTTGATAATTCAACGTATAGAATTTAGAAAAATAAAGTAATTTCAGCGTCGTGACCGCCCCCCCCCCCCCTAGTAATAAGTACCTTTATCATAAACATCTGTAGGGACATGAATTCCGCTCAGTTTAGACGAAACATTCATTCCAAACACGTCGTTATATGTTAGATTATATGATGCCACGTTCTGCGGGTCTTTCGTATCAAGGTACTCGAAAGGCTAAAAATGATAACGTGGTATTGTAAAATGACGGCAGAAAGATATTTGAGTAATTTTTAAAAGTAGTACGAATTTGATAACACCTTGAACAATCATATCTGAAATTTTCATTTGTAATTGGTTACATTTCAAGGCAAACTGTAGGTGCAGGTTTTAGTTGGATATCTGGACGTCAAACTCGTAGCCAGAGCCCGCGATTCTCAGTGGAAGGAGTCGCCAGGCACTGGGAAAATGCAGACGAAACAATTCTTTGATTGGCTGTTTGATAATTACTCTGACCGATTGCCTCTTGATAAAATTTGGGCAGTTTTAATTATTTAAGAGGCAAAGTTTAGCATAAAGCTCTGTTATTTTGAGCCCATAATCGGAATGAAAGATGAAACAGTGGATATTTCTCATTGAGGCCGATCTAGGAGTGCTATATTAGCGAATTTTAGTTAACACAAGTAATAAATGGATCATTAATATATTATGTACAAATTGAGCAAGACTGTTAACAATAAGAAAGGCATCTTATAGTTGCTTTGTTTAGAATTATTCACATAATGGGGACAGTCAAAAAACATAGAACCAAATTTATATAAGCTACGTCCTGTGCACTAATCAAGCGAATGCACATTGTTCAAGATTAACCATCTTTAACAATTTAAATATTTCGCGCCTGCCTAGCGTCCTGGATCCGAGGAAATGGAATGCAGCCAAATGCAAAGAATTTCGTGCATTCTTTTAGGTTTTTCCCAGAGCCTAACGATTCCTCCACACAGGATCTCGGGCTCTAGCTACGAGATTGAAATCACGTTTCTTTTCTTTGTGTGGGTGGTACGAGTTGAAAGAAAAAGTGTTCCTGAATAGACATCAGGCATCAGGGGTCCTTACGTCACGCCAGAGTTAAACAATGAATTGCAATGCAATGTAGGAAACATGTGAGAAAAATTTACCTTCGTATTTATATGCATTGAAAACCGCGTGACGTAAGCACTTCTAAGGTCTATTAATGGCTACAATTGACATTTAACTTTGATTTTAAATACAATATACTCTCGTTCGTAACTAGTAGTGTGCCTTGATTTATCATTTACAACAATCCGTGGAAAAGACTATATTTAGTATTTAGGACGCCGGGATCAATTATTTATCCTGCACACCTTGATGTTCTCATCGTACTGATGTGCTTCATTCGCTTCTTCAGCCCTTGTGGCCAGTTTCTAGGAATATGTGAGTACAAACAAAAGAGTCACTGCCAAATACATCTAGCACTTATTACACTAACATACGGTAGTTTGCCCATATACAACTTTCAACTAAGTCTTTTTAGCAACGCGGTGAAAAAAACTGGAGAAAAAACTGACGTTATATAGGCGCATGCCCCTATATGCGCACCTAATTTTTCCCACATTTCCCGGAGTTTGAGTACGAAATAAACAATTCCCATGATTAAAGACTAAATTTTGTTCCAGATCTTTGAAAAGAACTCAAAAATCTCAAATGTGGCAGGCTTTACCGTGCGTAATACAAGTATACAAAATTAGCCAACTTGGTAGGGCTATATTTTCAACATGTACTAATTTTAAGATGCTCTTTTTAACTGCTGTGACAGATTTTGTTTATATTGCCTGGATCAAAAGTTAGTCTATCATGGGAATCGTCTATTTGTTCGTGTCTGTCTAACTCGCATTTTTGACGGTTTAAAGGCCCATATTCGGATATGAGCGCACGCGCACTTGAATGCAGTACGCTATATGCGGGGTAATAGGGTATCGATCTTCATTTGACACTAATGCGACAAATCGGATTTTGAACAAGGTTGTGATGGAGCAGCCTGAATGAATGAATGAATTTGAATGAATGAATTTGTTTAATAAAACCACTTTGGCAGTTGAAAACTGAATTACATGGTTGAGTAAATAAAATCTACATAATTTAAAAAAATTCTATTTATATGTATTTTAGAGTAACAAAATTTTTAAATCGGTCCGTATTAATTCTTATTGAATATGTTGGTTCAAATCTAAGGTTATATTGAGTAACTGGACCTACATGCGTTGTAACAATGTCACGAAGAGGGTTATCTAAACCGCTAACACATCTTAAATTATTCACGAACTGTTTACAAGTGCAATGCCTTCGTGTACTTAGCATTTCCAAACGAGACAAGTCTAGGGCATCATGATATGATAGTTCAGGAAAAATAATCCGCAGTGTTCTTTTCTGGATTGATTCGATGGTATCTGACTGATTCGTTGTAAGTGCAGCCCATGCAGGTGAGGCGTACTCAATACGTGCCCTAATGAAGGAAGTGTATATGGAAGAAGTTATATGTGACTATATGTGACTCAGGCGCTCGACAACCAATGTTCCAGAGTCACCCGTAAAAAAAAACCTGGGAGAACCTGAACAGCATAGAGACGCTTTTCTTAAAAGGTGCCTACGACTTTTGCACAGTACTGTACAAGATGTTCTTGCTCGCTAAAACACAAGGTCAAAACACTTATTGCTTCACAGTTAAAAACTGACATACTTAATTATCCTCATGGCCAGAATCGTGAAAACGGATAGTTATGAAAGAACAACTCTCCAACATTTTTATGAATGTTAAGGCAAGAGAGAGTTACGTCAAATACAAGTCTCTCGTGCTAGTTCAAGGAAACACCGGGAAAGCTAAGAGTTGGGCGTGGTCATCAGGGAAAGTGGACGTGGTTTGGACAAAACTTTCCGAAATATTAAATCTCCGGGATAACTCTCCGCTTCAAACTCTCTGTTTAGCCCGTCCCAATTCTATCCAATAATACTAAATGAAAGCACTATGCGAGTCAAAATATTGTTTTTCAGTCTACTTCATGATCCAATATTCTCATGTTATACAAATATTCAAGTAATAAGTACAAATGTCTGTGGCACAAGATTCGATAAGTGAGCGGCCGCAAAGAACAGCTTAGATCAGGAAAAATATTCCACACTTCAAGTAATGTTTCAAATTTTCAGCAATGGATTATGAGAAAGAATTAGTATATTTTCATTTTATCTCGTACTACCGGATATGTGTATCTCACCGGATATCCGATTCAAGGCTATCCGATTGTATTTTATCAGAAACAGATACAGGATACGGCAAGTTGCTAATTTGAAAATTAATTAAGCAATCTATTTAGTCTATTTCCAACGTGACCAGTTAACGTCGTCTTACAATGTTTATGAAACGAAATGACGTCATTGTGTATAATTTTCAAAAACGCTGCATAATTTAAATTGTACTCAAGATATAACACTTAAATACCCAGGCCTGATAGACACTCATTATAAAGTATGACGTCGGGGGTTGCATATCCTATAAAGTTGAATATTTCGACAAGAATTACAAAAATTCTACCAAAGAAGTTATTTATCTGATCTTCCCAATACAACTAACAAAACGTTGGACAAAATTTCGTTTCATAAACACTTTTAAATCACAGAAGTGGCACTCGAGCCTTTGAAGATTGAGTCCCCGCGCATGTCGCATTACGCATATTCATTATGTAGGTTCTGGTCAGTCGATTGCGTTTTCTGATCAATAAAAACTCTGGACAGGCTGACTCGCCATTATTCTGGCCAGTAGACTGCATAAAAATAGGGGGACATGCAATTTGCACTGCTGAGTAGCCCTACTGTTCATTCGCTATAAAACATTACTTTACGGCATTGTCAGTTACATGAAACAATCATATAGCATTGCGACTAACATTTTCCTAAATTCGCCGATAAAAAATAGCAATCTAGTCCCATAAAAATCTCGCATCGAAAAAAAAGCCATTAAACCTAAGTGTATAATAAAGGAGGCAGGTGTAAGAAAAATTCTTCCTATTATAGAATGGCCGAATTGTATATATTGTTGCACATCAGTAAAAATGCTGGGTCTTTGTAGAATTTTTTTGAATAGAATTTTACAGCATTTTACGGCCTTAGAAAGAATGAACATTCATTAATTATATTTACTACGGCGCAATTATGCCTGTGTGGGCAAGGATTGGAAAAGAAGACGGTAAAGATTAATATCTACTTCAAAAATCTAATTACAGCGTTTAATAATACAACGGCCTAACACCTGCACCCATCTGTTAAAAGGGAGTTAATGATTTTCATTAATCATAAATTCGAATAATTAAGGCGAGATAAATGTGAGAGATGCAAACATATACACAGTCTTGTGCTAATAACCCGCTGTCTTAGCGACGGATTGTAGAGTGTTTTCTAGAGCTCTTCCCAAAAAATCACAACTTTTTATAATGTACCTGTCCATCCGTAGAGTTTATTTTTCCATTATAAAAACAACTTCAACTCAACAGAAATATATAGTAGCACAAGTCTTCGACAGACTTTTGAGTGGGAAGAACAAAAACAATTATAGTGCGCCAGCCAGATTATCAGCTCTTCGTGATCAAACTAGTCCGGCAGCTAGAGGCCGATATATACTTACCATATTGAGGGGCAATTCCATTTTGGTTTTATCTTGTTCCTTTAAGGCCAGTAAGTACATTTCTGTGTGTCGGCCAGGTGAAATTTCTTGTGGGCTCTTGCCAACACGTTTTTAGTCAATATTCCTGTAAAACTGTATTACTGTCAAAAAAGGTGATATTCCAAGTTCATTCAAGAATAAATAACTTACATAAAAAACTGCACATAAGACATTCAAATGATCACCTCGACTTTTCCAGCGATATTCAAGTTATTGTTCCTTCAAACCACGAAAAAATGCTTAAATTTCGCAAAAATCCTGGAACACTAGTATAAAAATATGCTTTCAAAGGCTCATAACTCACCAAGAACTGGAAACATTAAGGTGACCATTTAAATGTCTTATATATTTTTTTTCGAGCGTTCTAATGATGCACGTTATTTTTTCTAAAATTGAACTTAAAATAACACCTTTTTTGACAGTAATACAGTTTAACAGTAATATCATCGAAAAACGTGTTGACAAGAACCCACAAAAAATATTCAGAAACATACTTACTAACCTTAAAGGAACAAGATAAAAAGAAATTGAATTGCCGGACTATACTATAGACATTGTATTTCATGCGCGCGTGCATGTAAGCGACTGCTAGCACAGTAATCATTACAATTGTTAAAGATTTTAAGATCAAAACGCTATGCAAACTGGGCTTTATATGAGTACAAGTGGTTATGGAGATAAGTTTCGGTTGTGTCGCAAAAGAAAACAACTAAATTCGATCAAATGCGTATTATAATATTCCTGATTCATACAGATGCGCAAAATCTTATCAATCTTCTCTTAAGATTCTATCAGCACAATCAGCATACTGTTTCAGTTTTCACGCTCTCCTTTTCAAGTCCACGCCTGAATTTTGAAAACTGATATTCGATCATGTTTAACATGTTTGATTATATCAGAGGAGTGCAATCACGGTCGTTTTGTATAAATCTGTGGTGAGATCATGCAATTCTTACACGCCCAGGCAGTCGTCCTTAAAGCACTGCTTAAATATACAAGTTTAGCGAGATTGTTGGAAGAATTCTTAAAAAAATCCTCTTGCTTAGTTGAAATCCTTCCTTATAATTTCGAGAGTTTCAAACTTCAAAGGACTGTTGCTTTTTTCAATCAAATGAATACTAATTGCTGCAATGGTAGTGTTTGGATTATTTTCAAGATACGAACATGATTTTTTTAAAACCCAACATTATTTTTTTTACAATTTTTATCCATACTTTATATCAGTAACAGTGTGATAAAAATATATCAATTGATAATAAGCCCGCATACCGTATCAGGACTTATTCCAGGCAAGTAATTTTTTTATTTTTAAGAATTTTTTATCACCTACGCTGAGGTCTTAGTCCTGATAAAACTACGGTGGTCTATACACAGCAAAAAACGAACAACCTGTTCTGGCCTGATGAAAACAGCATTGAACAATGTTGTGCTGCCCACATTGTTCAATGTTGTCAACAATACTGAACAAGTTGATGAGCCTGAATTAGCCTGCAATCAGGTGTAACAATGTTGAACAATATTGTTGACAACCTTGAACAACGTGGGCAGCAAAACATTGTTCAATGCTGTTTTCATCAGGCCAGAACAGGTTGTGCGTTTTTTGCTGTGTAGTATAGCAGAACGAGTTTCACGTGATTACTTTTATACAAAGGCTAAGATACCTTTTCGGTAAATAAAATCATTGAAAAAAAAACCCTGAGAAAAATATTCTGAATATCATCACCTTGTGAACTTGGGTCAGAGGTTGTACAGGAAAACAAGACATAGTGAGGAAACGTGTTCACGTCGTGCGAAAATCTGCGTGTTTTCACCATGTTCAGTTTTTGTCATTAGAATAATTGTTTTGTAAATTAACCACCTTAACAACAGTCAGATTTTATTATATAGAGAGAACTGCTATCATTAAAAATATATATCACATGTCGAATTTAATTGAGTCTTACACACTTTATCATTTAGACCCTTCACTTGGGTGTCAGCAAAATATCAACCTGAAGTGATGTTAAATATCAACACAAAATATTTATCACTTAGGGTTGATATTTTGCCAAATCACCCAGGCGGAGAGTCTATAAATGATGTATCATACAGAAAATTTCAACATGCAATACTAATTTGAGCAATACTGAGAAATTTAAAAAACAACATTTTTCATTGCTTTTAATAAATCGATAGGTGTAGCTCTTGCAGGACCTCATATATGTGTGATAAATTTAATATCACACCCTGGGCTCAAAAACCGGGGACTGGGCATGCGACACCAACAAAAAAACACATTCTCAATTGGTACAAGCTAACAGAGTTTTTTGCAATCTTGTTGAATTTGAATTTGAGGCATGATACTGTCTTTAATCATATCTTGATCAGAGATCTAAAAGTATTATCAGATCAAATTCATATGCATCATATAATCATGACCATAATATTTACACATATTGTTCGTCTTAAATCTGCCGAGGTAATATTCATTGACTTATTGTAGCATTCTACAGCAATTGAAGGACATTATAAACCTCTGTCTCAAGCCCGTTTTCCACTAGGCGAATTTGTTCGCGCGAACAGACAAAAAAGTAGGAACGCTTCCTACTTGTTGGCGGCGAATTTTTTCGCCAGCCAATTCTAACCAATCACGTAGCCGGATTCTTGTTTTTGCTTCGCGTCGCGCGAACAAATTCGCCTAGTGGAAAACGGGCTTCACAAAGGAGAGGGAGGTTATCCATCAATACAAAGGCAATGTTCAATATTTAACCAGTGTTGGCAATCATTCCCCCCAAACATCATTCCCTGGCATTCTAAAAGGAAGTAACATACATGCAAGAGATTGATTGATTGTGTTATATACCTAACGAGTGAAACTTGTTAGGTATATAATTGAGTTGACCATTTTATAGTCACCAAGCCTTCAAAACATGTTCTGGCTTCCTATGACCTAATTTTTCCTCACATTCAAATGGAAAATTTTTCCTGTCAAACATTTTCCTTGCATACACATGCATAGAATACCTAGAAGTCATGTATGGGCAAGCATCTTCATGTGCATTCCATGCAATATAGAATTCTAAGTGTTATGCATAAAGCTGCAGATATAAAGCATTGAGATATTTCAAGGCGCTTTTGGGCTGTTATCAAATCCTATAATTGAAGGTTTATACCAAGTGAAAAATGAATGCTGAAATCACAAGAAACTTCATTTTTGAGGTTATATTTTTTAAAATAACCTAGTGGGTACATCTTCCTGGATCCCTTACACCCCAGGTTAAATTACATTCTGACTGGTCCCTTCGCAACTTATCTCCCAAAATGTAAGAATTTTTTGCAAATGACAATAATGATTACAAATAATTGAATCATTTAGTATGTCTGCAGCTGGCTTCAAACATTCAAAGTTTTTGTATAAATCTGCATGTTTTATCAATTGTTTTCCATCACTAGCTCTACTGATAGCATTTTGTCTTCTATGTATAAGCCTCCTCAACCTAGTTTACACACATTAAGCTTAGGATTCTAAATGTTGGTCTCTCCTCTCTCCAGAAATCTAAAATCGTCTTTCATAGCAACCAAATCTGTAGCCCTTTTCAGTTCCCATGGAAAATGTTTGATTTTCAAGTACTTTAATTTTATAACATGAATATTAAAAAGGAACCTAGTTTTGAAAATTTGCATAATAACATCATAATTTATTAATAATAGCTGGGAAAGCTTATTTGTTAGTTTACTTGTGACAAATTCATAACGCTGCGATAAAAAGTAAATTTAAAAGAACAGTTTAAGCAATGCACATGAGGCAGTCTTCAAAGGCAAAGTGAGTCCTACAAACCGTCATCAAACTATATCCTTTATCAAAAAATCCACACAATTATACTTTACACCGACAAGTTTAGCGTTCAGGTGTGATGAAATCTTTTTAGCAGCAATACCAACGATTTCCACATTATAGCTAGTGTAATAACAATGTTATGAATGCTTTATTACAAATCGTACATTTTTGTGAATCGCATTCGTTATTAGATAGCGATTATTCCCAGCATTGAACTGTAAAAAAATGCACCTATTATTTATTTTCATGCAACGTTTTCACATCCATAGCATTGAACACCTGCCAATTAAGACTGTTACTCGTTTTTAAAAGACAGAAATTGAGGAAAACATACCTGCAAAGAATTTATTTTGTTATTGAAAAAGTGTTGCAACTTTTTACTAACGTCCTTGACCATTCTTGTCCCATTTTGGTCTTTTGTTGTCAACAAAAACTGTTGCTAAAAAATCCAAATGGGACTTAAAATACGGCATTGGCGATAAAATCTTCATGCCAATACTATTTGCAATATAATATGTCAGAAACGTTGATTTCACGCACGCCTGTCATCCCGGCGGCCTGTTGACCATTTGATTTCGATCATGCAATATAATTATATGTCGCTTAAGTTTAAAAACTTGTGAAAGTTTAACCTTTTTTGCAGCTGCAGATCCGGTGACATGAACAGCAAAATTTTGAATCTTCGCTCCAATTTGGTGTGCCCATATTTCTACGCTGTACAAAGAACAAACGTTGTCAGTTGAAAAACTGAACTGGAGTTTAAATAGATCAATTGAAATATAAACAGGAATTCAGTTTGTGTTGCATGTGCGCTACTTACGTCTCAGGATTAATATCTTCGACACAAAAGCCAAATTGAAGAGCAGCTAAGCCCAGTACGAAGGCAAATTGACCAGAAAAAAAGCTACTGCCTTTCATTTGCCGACAGACCAAACGACATCACTCGCAGTCTCGGAGAAAGTGAACAGCACAGAAATGCTGATTAAGGAAAACGCACTCGTACTAGTCTTCCAATCCAATTCAAGTATACTCACGGTCGGAGAGGTCAATGAGGCAAAGCAAGGCTTTCAATTTCCTGCAAACTGGACAAGTAAAAAACTTTACGCAAGATTGACGACTCCTTCCGTCTCTTGCTGTCATTATTTTGTAGCGAGGCGCAAACGAGAAATACAAAAGCAAACGTTCACTAATTTACATACTTTATATTAGGTTGTTTGTTTCCTGCGAATGACAATTAATCGGCCAAGCACAGGCACAGCTCAGCAGGACATATTGAAATAGTGTTGATATTGTGGATGTTTGATTGGAAAAATGTCAAACAATTGGCGACATAAGATGGACAATCTCTTCCCTTTAAATTCGATTGACTTGAAACTTGTATATAAAATTGTGTTCATTCAGAATATGATAAGCTGATTTCCTATTTTGAATAACATATATCACTTGACGAACACCTGCCACTTTGTGACATGATAATACAGGCGACACGCTGGCTGTTTCTCCAAAATACACTTATAGAGGCAAAATAGAATGAAATATTACATGTAAAGCACATTATTTTGCCATAAAATGGGGACTTTATTCTTTCATTTCAAATTCATTTATAATGATAAGTAATATAGCGTATCTAGTTGCTGATCTCATATAGATAAAGGTTTGTCGAGTTTGATTAGCCAGCAGCCTGATGTCAGGTATAAATTTCATAGAATGTATCAACTTATAGTCGTTATACTTGAAATGTTGGCGATGATGATGTCAAATTATATTGTAAGTTGAGTTTTGCGCTGAATGTATGTATAAAAAATACGTAGCTAAATGCCTATATACATATCACGTAAAAGACGAGAAATAGCAAATTTTGTCGATGCAAATTTGACAAGTTATCGCTGTACAAATCGGTTTCGTGCACGAATAATAAAATAGGCTATGGTTTACGTTCTATTTGAACAAGCTAGGGAAGCTTCCTATTACACATTACTTTGATCTAACTGGTGAATTCCCGCTGCGCCCTACATTGAAAGTTGGCCGAGTAATGAGAATAAACACAAACCCATCACCCTACTATCTTTACTACCAGGTATAATCGGGCGACAATAAAGGAGTACATTACTAAATGCACGAGGAACACAAAAAATATATTATTTTGTATAAAGATTAAAGTAATAATTCGTTTAGACAATCTATTGTACATCTTCCAACTATACAAAATGCATACATCAAGCTTCGTAACGGTTTAAATTTACAACAAGTTATAACCTATTATCTCTTTTTAGAGAATTTACTTAGTTATTATAAACACTCAATTTTTTGCATAAAAGTCAAGTCTAGTAGACACAGGAATTCATATTGATCCCAAACCAGGCCTACTATCCACACCATACAGACATGTGGGGTTGTATCGTGATATTGTTGGCACAGATTCTGCAGATTTATTTGCTGTACTCATTATAGTTGTAGGACTAAAAGATTGTTGTGTGTTTCCTACCAATGAGCCTGGATGTTTGTATAAACTTTGTAACGATGTGTTGTATTGATTTTGATAGCCATAGGACTGTTGATACGTGGGTAGGTTACTCTGTTGACTTGGTAGGCCCAGGAATGTATTCTCCGTTGACGGACTAAAGCACATCGTCGACGAGTTATAACTAGGTGGGTTCACCTGAGTACGTGGCTGGCTCAGCGGTGAAAAGTTATTGTTGTAGCCTGTCGCTGTCTGGTTCAATGACCCAAAACTGTTTGGGGGTGTTTTATTCCACGTGTAGTTGGGATAACTGAAGAAAGGATCATCCACAGGCAATGTACCAGGTTCACAACCAAATGGAGCTGCAGGAAAGACCGCTGGCCTGCTTTCTGGAACGACCACGGTTGGCTGGTTATTCCTCTCCTTTTTACGCCATTTTGCACGTCTGTTTTTAAACCAAACCTGTAAGGGATTTTTGTTAGAAATACAGTACAAAAGAATATCTAATGTCGCCTTTTTTGGCAAATGCTCGAACGTTCACCCCATTTGGACGATGTTCTAAAGAATGAAGCATTTTCATTGCCATTGGTCAAAAACAAAGCTACTGTTACGCACTTCGTTTCATAATTGCATTGTTTTTGATCATTGAGAATACTAATTCAATATTAATGGTAGGCCTTGAAGAAGGAATTTGTTGTGGGTTCGTTTGCTGTGAAATTTGTAGTCATAATGAAGATTCACCGCTAATCCACTCTTTCGCGATATAATAGAAAATTGCACTAAACTCAAAGCAAAAATTGAATCGGTCCAGAACAGAAGAACATACAGAAGATCATCTTCAGTGTTTTTTTTGCGCAAGCGCTATTCGTCATCAATTCCTAACTTATAGGGTAAACAGAAGCTGACACCCCCTGTTCGAAATAGTGCTAGTAGGAGAAAGCAACGTAAAGATTCAATATTTCATCAGTCGATAGAGAAATTAATATTTCTATTTTCTTTCGAATTCGAATCAATTGGTACGCTGCTTGATTAATTTCTCCCACACAGTACAATTTTAAATATTTCCGAGGGGGGGGGGGGGGGGGGGGAGTTTAGAGCACTTGCTGAGTGAAGAAACTACAACGAAGAGCGGTTAAGCGAAAAACTAGTACTTTCTTTATTTCGTGTTCTGTGGTTTTACAGCGCGTGGAATAAGTATGGTCAGTCGTTGGTATGCTATTGATTTTGTTATTTCTTTTTAAATATTTGCACTTTCTTCCCAATCTAATAATGACTAATTAGT
This sequence comes from Muricea muricata, assembly GCA_963855995.1. Classification (NCBI taxonomy): domain Eukaryota; kingdom Metazoa; phylum Cnidaria; class Anthozoa; order Malacalcyonacea; family Plexauridae; genus Muricea; species Muricea muricata. Next base: position 14,433,223 of record OY979718.1, on the reverse strand, counting down.
ATTCCAGTTCTCTTAGTGATATAGTAAGTGCGGTACATCAGAGGAAACCAACTCTTTATTGAACTAATAATCTTTATACGGCGGCTTTTAGCAACTAAAGTGACCTTACATGCACAAATAGGTATTCGTATTATATATTTTATCTTCTATTATATATTTTTATCTAGTTGGACTGTCTATTGATACAGTGTAATCAAACAAAACAACTATATCTGTACGTAATGTGGATTCTTACTGTTGAATAAAACTCATTTATTCTTTCACTCAAATAAGACCCAATCAAGATTGTAGTTAAATAGCACACAAAAATGTTCGAGCCAACTCACATGCAACTATTCTACTGTATTTGCCGAAGTTAAAGGTGAAGGTAGAAGGCATAACTACTCTCCTTCGCATAAGGGAAATATTTACAGCACACTCGACCCTATAGAAACTGCACACAATGACGATAACGGCTGCTTTCCATTGTTTCGTTTTTCCACGTGGTATACGCACGAAAAAGTTTAAACTTTAACTTTATACATTCAAGTGCATGCAGCTTCAGCTCCCTGCAAGGTTCAGTATTAGGCATTTGTAGGAACGTCTTATAATTTATTATGGGCGAAAATATTTTTTGCGACAAGAGCCCAAATTATAGTCGTGCCATAACCACTTTGAAATCAGTTTCCGAATGGATAGCATTTCCGGGTTTTTTATTTCAGTTACAATAGTTTAATCAAAGAGCAATTAAACAGAAAATAAAAGACATAAATTACAACAATCTTCAAAGTTTCCGTTTGTAAACTTTACAAGCATTCATAAAGCCGATCTTATATGAACCGATAGTTCCGTCTTGGCATTTTCACTTCTGTTTGCTTAACCTCATGGCTTAGAGAGAAATTCATCAGAAGCTCCGATGTTCGTTGCATGAATAGTTTTAACGTTGTAGTCATGCAGGCGTTTAGCAGAAACACGCACCTATTCTTGGGTTTCACTGGAACCTTTTTCAGTAATTCTGAGTGGGGGTCAACCCAAAATGTTTTGATGATTGTACTGCACTGGAGCAAGCAAATCTCACGAAATTGCACACATTTGCTGCCAAACACAAGGTCAACACATACAGTGTAAATTTTTTTCAGTCTGATGAAAGTGTATCGATTTGGAGTTGACCCCCAGTACTGCCCCCAGTGAAATTTATGACGTCACGTGAAACCCAAGAATAACATCCACATGCGCATCAGCTATCATGGGCACATTTTGGCTGTCCACTTGCAATCTTTAAGGCCGTTTTCCACTAGGAAAGACTATAGAAAGCAAATAGCGGTGCATGCCGGCGCAAATTACTCGAATATGATGTTTGGTGGCACACATGCATGTATGATAGCCTAGATAAGCATGCATACAATGTATAAAACTACAGTTTATATACCTAAATACAGCTATTATCTGTGAGCTATATCAATAACGCTGCAGTTTTCATGAACTATTCATGCAGACGAGTGGCCCTTTTGCCTTTTGAATTGGGGTAATCTGGTGGAAGAATTATTTAGAATTAACTGAATGATATGAATCGCATCGCGCATGCACGCAGCAAATTTCAGCTTTCTCTATCGTCTTGAGTTCTTCATGTTGCTAGTAGATAGTAAACTATTTGTAGATCTTTGCTTGGTGATACTGACTCTATACATCTATAAGTCACTGCATCATGATCATGCACTTTGTAATTTTATTTCGTCGCCTGAACCTTGATGCACTAAGATTATCATGGCGTGTATTGAATAGCTTTTCAGTGTTAGAAAACAACAGTATGCTGTAAGAAAACTACTGGATGCTCATGCATTTCTTGATGAAATTAAGACGTATGCGTACTCATTTACAATAAATGTTCATTACATTCATGTATCTAATGAATGTAAAACGATATTTGATTAATCTAACCATGCATGTTCTGGTGAAATCATCAACCCCCCCCCCCCTGGAGTATCTGTGATACTTTTAAGATAGGCCTATTCAAAGCAATTTTCACAGTTAAACATATTACATGCATGTTTCTAGTACAGGTCCTGTTAAGTATTGATGTCGTTTTTAACAGATTTACATACTCGAGAAATACGGATGGTGTATCTTTAGCGATCAGAGACCCACAGTCGCGTATATAAGATATATATCGGCTGGTATCAGGACTTGCGTATGTAACACAACGTTAAAAACCATATGTATGAGCAGAGATACAGATATTAGTGCATAAGCTAACGTTAGAAAACAAAACCTGTAAAATAAAAAAATCGAATTTGAAAATATAATATTTGTGCAAGAAAATGAAGCAAGCAAGAACCGGTAAATTAGGGTGTGGTATTCCAACATTAGTCATTACTCATTACCTAGCTTACTCAAAATATGAGGATTAATTTACATTTTTCTCTAATATTACTTCACAGGAACTGTATATCGAAAAATGTGTGCATATCTAGATACATAGCTGTAATCACGGCTACTTTAACAGTGCACATGTTATCGTAATGTATATGATCTTGAAACTGAATGCTTGAATGCTATAGGACAGCGTACTTCTTTCTGATTTAGTGCGGGGAAGGCTTTGAACATTTGTAAAACTTGACTATATATGGCGTACTTAAAATGGTAATGCGTAGTTTTATACAGTCAAAATGTATAAGATGCACAAATGTAGTACTAAACTTGATCTTTTTTATAAGACTCATCTATCACTTATAGACAATGTCAGTTCTGCAGATTCATGATGCTGCAGCCTGCATGCTGGAACTTTTTAAATGGCTTTGTTCCTTTCTCTCATACTCAGGTAGATTATCTATTTATCAAAGAGAAAGCATGCATTTTATAAAACTAATTTGTACATGTGTGATGCTGCATATGATATCCGATATGATAAAACATATAGATAAAAATGTATGGTCCCGTTGGATAAGAAGTCCTATGTTAATGTTTGCAATTGATTTTAGCCCACACTTTATACCCACGAACAGTGAGACATATTCTATTCAAGTGCAAGCTCCAGGGAGCATAGACAAAAGCACAAAACAAATCTTGCGTCAAATATCGCAGCATAATAGATCATTAATCTTCACATGACACAACTGCCGTAATTGTTTTTGGGCGGCCTAAGACAAATTATCGGCTTTTTGAAGGTAAATCTTGAACGCCACCAGACAAAAACCAAGCGATGTATATTTATTTAGTTTCGCAAGTACTTTCTAAAACTAACTGACCCGTACAAGCAATATCAAACGCCAAATTAAGTTTGTTAACATTATACGATAAAAGCAAAAATCAATTACGATATAAACTTTGCATCGAACCATATATAAATGCACAACCTGCATATGAATCAATCTTCATCCAAGCTTTTAAGAGAACGCTTTCATAAAATATTATACAAATCGAAATACACATTTTGCTGTGCAATTAATTTTAGATGCATTCCGCTTTTTCGATTGTCATTATCAATTTGAATAGATGTAGTCATTTGGTGAACTAATTATCTTCGTTCTACTATGTTGGTTTCCAAATTGAAAAATTAAAAAGATAGTTGGCTTGATTTCTACTCGTAGAAACTTTGCATACGTGTTGATTTCAATAGAAAACAAGAAATTCCGTCGTCTTCATTCCTTAGTAATTGAAACTGAGTCAAGCACTCTTTCCGGGGCAACCGCAAGGGTAGGTCCCTCAAGGGAATTGCAAGGTATTTTAAAATCAATTTCAAAATTTTTCTTGTCTTCCAATTACGATGACATATTACTAACTTCATAGGGAATGGTTTGAAATTGACTTACGAAATTTACAGCCTCATTTGATAATGCTTTGTATTTCCAATATCAAACAAACAGCGCACTTGAATGTAAATGGAGGAGTGTATGCGTAGGCAGTTGATTTATGCACAAATATATATACGAATTATGAAAGTGCAGCGAGTGAACATTTAGAAAGAGGCTATATATTATCTGCGCTAGAATTGCATAGACTTCTAAAAAATAGATGGTTTGAAAATGTTCCTGACTGTCCTCCTAATTTCACACTTTAAACATTATCTACGTTACTTACCCTAACTCGTGCTTCAGACAAGTTTGTCCAAATTGCAATTTCCTCTCGCATCGAAATATCCGGATATCGATTTCTCGCAAAGAATGCTTCAAGTTCTTGAAGTTGATATGTTGTAAAATGTGTTCGTTGCCGCCTTGGTTTCTTTTGCTTTTTGCCATCGTCGTTGGTTTCACCCGAGGAAGCGCTTCCAGGGCTTTCTACGGATTGTTCTGTTCAGAGAAAAAATAGAAATCTTATACACATTTAGCTAAGAAAAAATATAAGATACATAAATATATAAAGTGTGATAACTATTCATGTGTGCTTTACTATCCAACCAATCTATCAAAGTTTACGAAGGGCATATGTTGCACTTCACGGAATAACCTGCCACCCATACTACGCGATAGCGTGTGGGCTAAACAATTATGAATCCCTATGCAAAAGTATATTATTCTAACACTCAAGATTAACACGATTAATCCCTCTTGAAATACTACGATAATTGCTACTCAACAACTCTTTGAATTGCGCTGATAATCCGAACTCACTATCTAATGACATTACCATCGTTATCCAATGTTTTCTCCGCTATGGCACCATCGAACTCGTCGACTTTTACGCTCACATTATTATTTGGATCAGTTTCTTCTCCCGATGTTGGAGTTATTGCAGAATGCATCTTGAAATGGGACAATGAGATATCCCACAGTGTGTGTGTGCTTCTCAACTCACCCACTGTTTTGAGGAGAAAGAAGGGATTTGCGAGGCTTTGTTTTAATTTTATCGTGGTTTAAGTACGTTGCAGCTCTCGCTATCTTGCACCGCTGGGCACTGTGATAGACCATAAAGTCGTGCAGGGTCGTTTCCTAACGCTCCTTTTACATTGTACAGTTTTGTATTGGAATGAATTCATAAACCAATCACAGTCGAGTATTTAGGTAAATAGACTCGCATCATTTTTAATTACCCTTATAATATTTACAAACTATTGGCCATCTCTTTTAGGCCTGGGCCTGCAGGTTAAAGCATATACAGATTTCAGTAGGAATTCAAGACGAAACCATGAAGTCTAAAATGTGTTGTTAATCAGTGTAGGGTGAATGTGGAGATGCTATGTTTTAAGAAGTTGTTTAGGACGACTTGATCGTATGAAAATAATCAATAAACAAAATAGTGTCGATATGTAAATGATGTGAACAATAGTATGTAGCTGGTAGTTTAATAAACACGGAACATAACAGCCTTGTCACCTCTGTTTGCTGTCTCGAAAAACTAATAAAGAAAATCATTAGTGGTGGTATTTCATACTGACAGCAATCTTTCTTACAAAGGAAAGAATGAGAGAAAGCCGTCTTCTCGCTGGGAGATGTTAAACAACAATGACGTAACAATACTGCAAACACGACTTTCATTGTTGCGATAAAATATAGCCCACGATCTTAAACGATTATTATTCAAGTTTCATTAATGACGGTCTAAAACTTAATAATTTCGTATTTAATTTTCTTGCATGCATTTTTACACCTTTTCACTTTGTTGAATTCATTTAGTTCTTAAGTTTCAATTTATCAACAAAAACTTTCCCAGGTATACTGGCAGAGCTGTCCGAAAAGATAATTGCTTTATGAGCTTGATTATGAAGAAACGTTTAAAATGATTTCAAGTGCTGTCAACAAGTTCTGTCTAAAAACAAACCTTATAGAAACAGTAAGAAACGTGGCGTTGAAGTGTTAAACATGTTAAACAAATTTTTATTAGTAGAATCATATTAGCACACTATTGCAAATACTGTACTGAATTTAATTGGCTACTCTATTCTATATCTATTCTGTGATAGATAGAGAGCAGCAACGCAATAATTTTCCTGAATCATTTCTTTTTCATTTCACAGGCAATTTGTCGTATTTTTTAACAAAATGGCTTGAAAACTATTCTCTTTTCTATTCTTTTCTATTTTGATTCTACTAAAAAAATTAGATGACTCCCACTCGATTTCTATGCCATGATAGTTGATTTGGGCTCGTCAACTATCACCGTATACAAATCTCGAGCTCGTAATATAATTGATTTGGTGAAGTGTTTGTATTGTTAGGGTCAATTATCTTAGAACCTAAAATAATGAACTTAGTTCATTGAAATACATAGGTTCAGTACTTCAGTGCATCATAAGAGTGACGAGTTTTATTGACTTTCCAATATAGACGTGCATGGATAGAGCTGAACCTATGGATGAAACATTTTTTCACTGATGTGGATCAGATTGAAATATCTCAGACTAGCGTACTTTAGCTATCAGTCTTCCCAGCATGTAAGATAAAAGAACTGGCCGTGGTAAAACTCTCATTATGTATAGATAATTATAGTCATAGAAGTTCAAATTATGTCCCTAAGTATATTTTCAAGCTTAAAAGATGTAGAGTACCGCAAAAACAGCGGGCAAATCCGCTGTAAGAAAGACTAATACGATATTTTTATCATTTACTAATTTTTGGTTTTTTCTGATAACATGGAAATACTTTGAGAACATCAGCGGTTACAGGTAGTTTTTACAACAATTCAACTTAACTTTTCAGACATGAAAGATTGACAGGAAAAGAGCTGCCCTAGTAATTACAGTTTATAATTACAAAGCAATGACCTTGAACACAGGTGGCTTGGCAGGAAAACGACGGCATGATGACAGATGTTCTAGTTCAATAACGTATACACACATCTTTTTAACTCAATCAATTAAATTCCCGCTAATTGTTCCGTGTAACGTAGACAAAAGAAAACACAGGGTGGGCTCCTATGTAAACTACATACCAGAAGCGACGGATATCGCGCTTTAGGGCTATTACATCAAGTATTGACAAGCTCTTCTCTATAGTTCTCACCTAACAAAATACGTCGGCACGTGCGGACGATCATTTACTAATAAAAATCAAAGTTGTACCGTCTACCAGCGAGTTCAGACTCTTCTGTACTTTTAAAATGTTAAAAAGGAGAAGGAAGACATCACACAGAGTTCCTAAAAATATTAGAATCGTTGTAAGACTACGACCTCGATCATTTTAAAAACTTCATAGCAAAGAAGCCATCAACAAAAGGGGCCAACCTGGGAGGTGGTGAACACGATTATTCTAGTCTTCTTTGGACGAATACGTTTACACATGACCGGGATTCCTATGGTCACGATATCAAATTGAATACTTTCAAGACGAGTGTGATGATAATATTACCGACTTTAACAACAAGTAGTCATAGAAAAAATGGTAAGAGTGAATATCACCACAAATTTTCCCAGCTCGATATCGTCACCACACGAATCCGGTACTGTGTAAACGGGGTCTAGGAGTTCACTATTTGTTTCACATATTTTTTTCTGGGATTTACTTTTCCACGCTTTCACAATAACTTGATGTAATAATCCTATACACAAAGTTTAGGTCAAGATAAAACTGAACGAAGTTGATGTTCCTTAAAGTTTAGCCAGAAGAGACATTTACTACAGGGGCAAAAATAGGTCGTCCCTGACCCTCCCCCCTCCCAGGGGAGAGGATATGCCCCCCCCTCCAGTATAGTAAGAAAGTATTTCTAATAACAGATAAATTTTAGACTAGCAGGAAACAGAAACTAGCAGGAAAGTATTTCAAATAACAGAGAAATTTTAATATTATTTTTAAGCATTTTCTAAGCATTATAAGTATTTTTATATGCATTATACACATGATTCTGTCAGCTATAGTAAGCCAAACTTTGGATAATATTTCACCATATTATATATCATCTTTTTACATTAAATAGCGATCTCGGCCGAGAATAAATTCTTGATGAAACAAATCCATAAGAACTACAATTTTTGTCAGATTTACTACAGTTACAACAATGTAATACAAAGTTGCCATGCAGGGTGATACCCTACTGAATCAATATTTAAAACACATAATTTGTCATCATTCTCTCATAAAAATCTCAAGCAACCCTACGTATAATCTCGATGCGCGCCTGCGATGCTAAAACATGCAGACAAACATTCAAACGAGGCTATTGGGTCGAAATTGCAACAAACAGTGAAATATATGTTGTTGGTGTTTTATAAAAAAATGTTCGTTCAAAATGAAAAAAAGTTTTCAATAGGCGTGACACATTCCAAAACTGATGGTAAATCTTTCGTCATGTACATACACTGGACATATCTTTGAACCATATTTGTTAAGTCATTTATTATGGAAAAAGTCAAATTATATTAAATATGTCAGATGCATACGAGACACCCATCTGTTCTTGTTCCTGCTTCTCAAGTGTATTTGTTTTACTAACAGTATACAGTATACAAAAACATGAGCTGATTAATCTGAGGAATTTGTTCCAATTGGTCTTGGAAAATTTTAAAAACTCATTAGGGACTCTAGTTGTTGTTTTCAGTGATCCTTTATCAATTGTTAATGAGCAATTAAGGATGACGGTCGCGTTGAGACAAAGCCCTCGCAATGTAAACAATCAACTCCTCTTCGAGTCTTTGTGAGCTCACGTCAAACTTTGATACGAGTCTACAAACACTAATTATGTTGATGCTATTTTGATGATCTTAGGAGGCGTCATTCAACAGGAATCTCATTTATATTATTGTGTTCACACTGAGCCTTCCTAATGGAAAAATCCCAATGAAAATCAGATCAAATCCGTATTCACATAGGAGCGCTAAGACCTTTGTAATTCTCAACATTCGCACATCATCGGCTACAATGCCGATGCGCGTGCGATATTTGCGTTGATTTTTGTAACGATCTTAAGCTGAGCAATAATGAGCATACCTTTCATTCGCTCAATATGTTTAATGCACTCCTATATTTGCATTCGCTTTCCTTTGATCTACACGCAACATTCACGAGTCTATGTCAATATTTGAAAACGACGATTTTCACTGGAGCCTAAAGTCAAACAAAGGGATTTTGTTGTCGACGGGACACGCTGTTATTGCTCATAAACTCGATGTGATCTCCTGCGTTTTATTGTTGAGCGACGTGAATGGCTCATTACCCAAAAACATCGAGGATATGCACACGTTGCGTTGTAATCGCATGAGGAATCTTGAAAGCAATAAGACATTACGAAAACTGGGTTATTAGCGGAAGTTAATATTTGTGTTAGATTTTTAATTTACTTTGAAGATGCGGTAGGTGCAGCAAAAAACTAATGTTGAGTACTGATTTATGGCACTGAACTTTTGGGAATCGAAAAAATGATATCAAATATATTTGTCTATGAATGCTGCACAATATAAGTCAGTATATGCAACGAGTAAAATGAGTAGTAGATACACGATGTAGCTATACACTTTCAACTTGATCAGTTAAAAATTGCAAAATAACAATACTTAAATGTTAACATTCTTCATGTTTTTCATGAATATAGCTTGGATTTCTCAGTTAGCTGTAGATTTGTATAGTAACAATTAGCCATTGTTAAAAGTTATTATAGTTATGAATTCTTATGTCAAACAAACTTATTTAGAACTCTGACTGTTTTAGTAACAACTTTAGCAAATTAAAATGAAATTTGGTTAACATGCATGAATAGGTGAGTTAACATTAACAATGCAGACAAAAAGTTTATGGTAATTGCTAGAGTAAAAAATACTGCTTTAAAATTCATCCTTCGGCGCGAGAAGTCTGGGACCAACAAATACTTACATTGTCCTCTCTAACCATAGAGATTATAAAAGAATAGATCGAGGGGGCATCGTAGGATAAATTCAGTCAAACGAAAGGGACAGATTGAAGCTTGCCAATAGAGGCCAAATTTAAGACCCGGATGTATGGTCGTGCGCCTATTGGCTGGGTATCGACTTTTCACAATAAGAGATCGAGAAAGCTCGAGAAAATCTTTTTTCCGATTTTAATTTTTCGTACTTAAAGTTTTTTTATGTAAAAACAAAAGTGAAGTTGTTAAAGATTAGGGCGGGATTGCCTTGAACGTTTTGAATTTTGTGTTTTGAATACTGGATAATGTTGGGTGAGTTTAGTATTGAGTATTTGTGAGAGAAAATGCAACTTTTGTATTCGAATGTGTCGCAGTATTGCTGTTCTACACCTTGTTGCACCTCTAAAACAATTTTGACAGCTGTTTCGAGGAGAAAAAGTTAAATTTGTGTCCAGAAGTGGGATAATTTGGCAGGTATTTTACAAACCCTCGCTGCGAAAAGTCGGTCGAAAACTGGTTGCTATGCGTTGCTAAGGTTATACAAAAATCTGGCTGTCTGCACCTCACATTACTGGAACTAGAAAGCTACAACATATTTTCCCGTTATTGTCAATACCTGTGTTCATCATGGTCATGAAAGCAAGCAAATATTGACAAAAACTGTACGTTTTCATCCATATACAACCGGGACTTACGTTTGCCCCCATTAGATTTGTTCAATTTGTCCCGCGATTCCACCTCAGATGCCGCCTCTATTCTTTTATAATCTCTATGACTCTAACATTTTTACACATGATTGCAGGCTAACTCAGGCTCAATAATGCTGAACAATACGTTGACAACATTGAACAATGTTGGCAGCAAAACATTGTTCAAGCCTGTTTTTATCAGGCCAGAACAGGTTGTTCAGTTTTGGCTGTGCAAGCCGTGCAGACAAAAAATGTTTTCTTTCTGTACAAACATCTTTTTCTAAATAGCATCATGTTAGCATGTCTGCGTTTTGATTTTGTATGCTTAATTTTTGGTCATTGGCCTTGGCCTTGACTTTTCCATGTGAAGTCCATGGTCTGGGAAAAAAATAAAAGGAAAATTTGACAATAAACAATAAGTATACAAAGCGTTATAAAATGAATGTAAGAAATAATGAAACTAAAGTTGTAAAGATTGTCTCCCTACACAACACTCAAACATTGAAACACTCTTCAACTCTAATTACAATCTTACCAGTCTTTTTCTTTCATTGCATACTTTTTTATCCATATTTTCTTCGCATCAACCCTCAAGAAGTGAGAAAACAAGAAGATAAAGTCTATGTAATGTTATTATTATGATATTTTAACAAGGATAGAGAAAAAAACAAGGAAGAATGAAATCGCCAGTTGTAAATGACATGGGGAAAATGATGGAGGAAAGGAAAGAAATACTTGAGGAGGGTATTTAATGTGGGGGAATTGAGTAAAATATGATATAAGAAATTGTATCGTGATTGTATAGCCAAGTTCCTGAATAGAATGGAGTTAATTTGGACAGAATTACAGTAAGATCATGATACGACTATACAAGGCACTTAAGAGGAATTCTAAGCCAATTTACATTACCACAAGTAACAGATGACGATATTTCTACCCCCCCATCAGGAGGAAGTTTATGCCGTTTCTACTACCACTACTATGTTACTATATAATTTAATTCCCATTGTTGTCATGCTTCCGTTTAAGGTCTCATGTTAGTGGAGATGAAAATGATAGGTCGTTTATCTTCTCATTCACGACGTACCCTTTGACCCCAAGCAATCTCTTGCATGAATCATTTATCATTTTATGATGTACTCACATAAGTAATTCACATCACTGGAGCGTTCACTTGCAAACTTGTGTCAGTGTAAACATCACTCGATGTGGGCAGTTGCGAAAAGAAATAAACATATTAGAAATATGGTTTGAAATGTGTTGCTAATTGCTAATTATAAATAACAACCACAATGTATTGTTCATCCGCAAGTAATGGACTACAAGCAGTGATAAAAGCAAGGTTGCGAGAGACTTAACAGGAACGCATTTATAGTAATATATCAGAATAGCGAAGTTTTTATGCAGTTTTCTGGCTGCGTCCAGCCAGTTGATGGTTCTTATTCACCAGAAAATGCAATAGACTGCTGACTGGGATAATAGTAATGATATGCGTAATGTGACATGCGCGGAAACTTCATCTGGGTAGCCCTATACTGTCCATTACCTATATACTGTGTAGAGAACATTGAGCTAGAAGTGAAGCCGAAAATTGCGGAAATTGACATTCACTGGAGCCTATTGTTGTTTGTTTTGCATTGTAAACTTGTTTCGTATTATGTTCTGCCGTTCTTTTAAGCTAAGGGAGAATCACTGATTTTTACCATTTGTTATAGATACGTTAGATATGTTAAATAAGCATCGTATTTGAAGCCAAAGACGTTTGGCTCATTCTTCCTGGCAATCCTAGTTTTCCAACAACAATGGCTCACATTTGCCTCATTAGGGCTTAGACCATTACAAAGACGACAACGAATTATACCAACAAATATTTTATTCTAAACTCAATCTAATTTTCTCAGCAATATGTAGAAGTGCTCATGTACACAATTTACTACGTTCCAAATTTGGCTGGGTGAGAGTCACTCTCGCGAGTATCTGTCTACATGGAAGAGTAAGCCTCTGGAGTTCGTTTACAACTTGACACGAAAAATCATTCTTTATCATTATACTCATTCTTTTATTTTTATCGATTTTTATACATATCCTGGTACGTTGTTGTTCTACGTCCTGCCCCCGTCGTGTTGTAAATAGTCATGTGTTAATGTCCATTTTAAAAATTTCACTTAAGACAGATCTAACTTCAGTCACTGTCAATGTCAGTTTCTGCAGCCATGTCAATCCTCGCGTAGTCATCGGAATCAATGGACTTGCAGAAATATATCGCATATTTTAATTTCTCGCTAAGTACTCTGGGATGCGAGTAACGAGGCAACTTCAGAAGAAAGAAACACGTGTAGCTTTCAGGCAAAAACTCATCCGGCGGGTTATACTTTTCCAAAACCTGGAAAGAAACAAAGAACAAAATATATTCAGTACAGAAACACATGGTGCGTCACATTGCCGAGGATATGGAAGTAGGGTGAGATTCAAACCAAAAACAGTTGAGAAAATGCCAGTACCATACGCGCACTCAGCTTTGCACAGCCGTAGGTGCAAAAGACAATTCCCGTATTACACAAACTTTTGAATTGGGAAAATATAGTAGTACAGCTGGAAAGAGCATCCTAAATTTCATAGAATTGTGAAGTTTGGTTGCAAGATATTATAGAATGAGGAAAATATAATTTCATACTTTTGTATTACGCACGGAAAAGGCTTACCACTATGTTGCAATGTCGTAAGCCGTGCGTAATAAAAAAACATACAAAATTTGCAATCTTCACGGGACTATATTTTCCTCATTTTACCATAAATTATTTTCCAACTAGACGTCATAATTTTACGAAATTAAGGATGCTTTTTCCAACTCTACTAATAAATTTTACGATTTCTAATTTTCTGGGGAATAATCTATTCCTGCAGGCCAGGGGATCTACAGTCTTTTCAAAGCTTTTCGGTTTGAATTTTGGTTTGTTTTCTACTCACGATTAAGTGACATTAATTCTTTAAAATTATTCTGAACCGAGTACTGCAAAATCATAATGAGTTACTCTCAATATGCGGAATAAGGTAGACGCGCACGAGAGTTCTTATTTGAGCTGAGGACGTGGCAAGCGGCGACCTCGCAACTAATTTCCTTAGAAAGAGGGTGGTTGGGAATGACAGGAAAATAAACTTTAAAAAATAATTCATAATTTCCTCATTATGACTAATACTATTACAATAGAATCAGCACAAATCTGAAGAAATTTACTCAGATTGCGAGTGTGCTGCTCGCAAGGCCATGTGCTCAACTACATTTTCTTGTGTACATGGTTTTGCAAACTCCACACGCGAGCCGTAAGACGTTGTGTTTGATATCAGAGGAACTTAAGCCCAACTACAGTAAGCTAAAAGTTCTCGTGTGTGTGAGCCGTGGTGATATAACAACTCCACATGTAATATTCACTTGAAGTAAGATATATATAAAGTTTTCTGTGAAACCAGTTGAAATATTGAATGATTGTTAACCACAATTCTTGGTATAGTTTTACGTCATAGTTCTAATTAGCCTTCTCATCTGTTAACTTCGATTATTGAATCAATCAGCTACGATACCAGAAAGTACACATAAAATCTTATCTGTACATACCTGAATGACAAAATCTCTGCCACGAAAATCAGCAATAGTACGAGGTAGGCGAGTACGGCCCCAGACAAAACGAAGAAACAAAGATCTTTCGGTGTTCGAGAATTGTTCAAGTGTTTGCCAGAACCATTTGATTAAGGCGGCACTTGGATCAATACCTTTGTAGGTCGTTACTGACTTCAATAAATCAAGTGGTATATCTGGACTGCCACAAACCATTGTCTCGATCTCTACTCCAGTGAATAATGATAACAATGGAACAGGAATAACTTCACCCATCCCTTCGCGTATGGCAGCAACTTGGCGATCAAACTCACCCAGTCTGTAGTTGAGAGCACGTCTAACGTATTCCTCTTTATTTTCAAAATTGATGCTGGAAATCTTTAAGTCCAATTGAATTTCCCGTCCACTTGCACTCGGTGTACTGAATGCCATATTCATAGCTTCAAAGCCTTGCTCGTCCATATCACGGATGCACAGCAATCCTGGAATGTAATCTTTGTCCATTTCAGCAAGATCCATTCCACTGAGTGACATGCCTGCGAACTGCTTCCAACAAGGTTCAGCTAAGTTCAGACTTAATGGACTACCAGTTCGAATAGCGATACCAAGTAAAATTCCCAAGAAACGAAACATGCTCAGGTGTAATGAAGAATCTGCATCTGGGTTGATAATAAAGCAGTCTCTATTAGCTCCAGATTCTTCACGACCATTCGGTGTGACAACCAGGAGGGGTAGTGAGCCATTTTGAAGTTCATCACATATCTCCGCAATAGACTCTGAATAACCACCACCACAGTCGTCCACACTCTCACCAATAAATTTCACTTTCCAAATACGGTGTGGAAGTAGGTAGCTTTCTTTGGAGAAACTCGAGATATTGGCGAATACTTGACCAAATACAGACTTCGTACCATCAGGTCCAGCTAAACCACCTTTATGTCGACTTTTCTTCACCTGCATGCGGTTCAGTTGAATGACTGGACCATGCTGACGATCCCGAACCATTGTACCTTGAATTATCTTACGGAATGTGGAATCCTAAAAAGTACAATAAAGCAATTAAGTACAATACAGCATAGCCAAATGCATGTAGAAACATATTGTCTTTCAACTGCCAGATGTTATGGGAGAGTTTCATAAATGCGGAAAGAGCATAGAATACATCATAAAAGCGTCAATATCACATCCCAGCCCAGTTCCTAATCAGCCCCATTTTCTATCCACAAGTTAATCTCAAGCCACTGACATAAATCAAGAGTTTTCTCAAAAGTTGTATGCACTTTTGTTACATTTTCAACATGTAACCAACTTTTGTTGTAAAAAATATGCCTTTGCCTTTTGACCTTTGGATTCTATGCAAATTCTATAGGACTCCCAGTGTCTGTGATTATGGGTAGTTGGGATTGTAAGAATTCCCTAAAGTTCAGAATCTTTTGTCGATCCGATCGTAAAACTGTCGAGTCTTTGCGTTCACATCAAAGCCACCTTTAAAGTTACCTTTATAGAAGAGACCAACACTGCTCTGAGTGTGTCAAGATTGACTTGTAGCACGTTAGATTTATCAGTAGACTGTACAGGCATGAGATTAAACATTGGAAATGTGCTACAAAACATCTCGGAGAAATGATGTAACAATATGAGACGGTTTCGTAACGTTACTGGAGGTATGTTATGAAGGTGACTGTATTCCATTGGTATAGCATCCGGAAGTTTTCCAGAATTAACAGCTTTCGATGTCGACCAAGCCAACGTGTGAGCAGACCCACAAGCTACACGGTTGACCTTTTTACCCTAAAAATATTTAATTAAAATAGCGAATTGAAGAAAAAAAAACACTTACGAAACAACTTTTAATTCAAAAAATACTTGAACAGCTATTGAGTTTAGTTTCCAAGCCAGAAGACCAGGTTAAATCCTCAGTCGGGGCTGTACTTAAGGTCTTAAAATAATTGAAGAGAAAGGGATGCCTTTATGTTAATATCAGTAAATAGTGAGACTTAACGACTAATAAACCTAAAGGTTCCAAACCTAGAGAAACATTGATAAGGAACTGACCTGCAAAGCAGTAACCAAACGAGGTCTTTGAACAGCATTCGTACTGGCATCACCCAACTGTCCTTCATCATTATCTCCCCAAGTGTAGACTTCACCAGTGTCAGAGCATGCTACACAGTGTAATGATCCAGTTGCCACACAAACAATCTTCTTGTCTTGTAATGCTGAAACTTTCTTCGGTATTCGAACATGTTCATCCGTACCGTGACCAAGGCGATAGTAGTCACCTTTACCCCTGGAAACATATCAACTAAATGAGGAAATCCTTATGTATACCAGGAGGCTGATCTAGAGCGTTAATTGGAGGAGGGGGGGTGGGTGGGTGTGCAAATTCATACATTCAGGTTCCGTCCGTTTGAAATCAACCTTATTTCAAAAGAAATAAATCGGGCGGAACTAGAATATATGAATAGGCACTTCGAGTATCCTTCAATGATTATTTTTAAAGAATGCTTTTTTCTGGAAAAAATTGGAAAGGCGTGAAAATTGCATGCATAAAAAATTTGATGTGTCGTTGTTCTTTTCACAATCCGTCGCTTTCAAATTTCATTTTATTTTCAATTTTATTCAATATTATTTTTTCCTGCGGTCGATGATGACATTGAGAATCTATAGATTGTTTGGAGGGATCACGCAAAGTGGCAAAATTGGAGCAGAAAAATATGACAGATGCCTCAATACCTTTAAGAAAAGCCTTAAGGTTGTTGCCACTATTTGTTCCCCGTGGCTGGTACAATGCATTGTCCATCGAAACAATGCATCCGGTATTGATTAATGGATAATTTAAGATGAATGTATAACACAATGTAATATATAAAACGAATGATGATTTTTTATGTACACACACAAAAACACACAAAATGTGACGGGTATGCAAATAAGTTATAAGAAGACGGAATTGGAATTATGTTTACAACTATCGAGAAATCCTGGTCCTACTGCTTCGAATTAATTGTTGCTTGCAACTTGTTATCAGCATTATCTGATTGGCTTTGTTCTGACAACCATCTCCGCGTTTATAACAAAAAGTAGTTACAATATTGTTATTTGTAGGAAAAAGCTTGCGCCAAGTCAGACAAATAAAAAAAGTTGCCACTAGTTTTTTACAGCTGGTTCCATTTAGGCTTTTGTGACAGAAATTACCAAGAGAGTGCGCATACTTACCACGTGTATAGTTCACCATTCTTGGACAAGGCAACAGAAAACTGTGAGCCACATGCCACGAAGACTATACCAGCTGATATTAAAGCATCAATCTTAACAGGAACTTTACAACCATCACTGCCTCCCCGCCCCAGTTTCCCGTAGTCACCATCTCCCCACGACCACACACAATCATCGTCAGTCAAGGCAAGTGTCTGTGCATCACCACTGCCACATGCAACATCGATAACACGATGACCATCGAATGCATCCACTTTCTTTGGTACTAGTTGATCTTCACTATCACCATGACCAAGCCTGCCATAACGACCTTTACCCCAGGTATACAGTTCACCAGATGATGTAATTGCAGCACTATGAGAGCCTCCACATGTAATATCAACCACAGACTTGCCACACAGTGTGTCAATTACGCGAGGGCGATCACACGACCTTTAAAACATACGTTGTGAAAACGAGAAATAGTTCTGAATATTTATACGCCTGACAACCTAGCTATGAAAATGTAAACACTTCACGAGTAGAAGGAAGCTATAATAATCTGTAATGTCAGAGAATTAGTGACCTAGTTTCGCTGTAAATATTTATATAAGAGTAAGTCGCGTACCAAACAGTTGAGGGGGAGCGACAATTCACCGACAAGTCTTCTCTCGCCGACACAAACTCTGTTTTCCGATGACCCCCCCCCCCCCGCTTGTTATACAATCCTGTTAAGAGTTTTATACGAAATAGACATTTCCCTATTAGACAAACTTTTGAATTCGAAAAATCAATTAGCACTGCTGGAAAGAGCATCCTAAATTTCATACAATTGTCAAGTTTGGCTGCAAAACATTGTAAAATGTAGAAAATATAGTCCTGTAAATTTTGCGAATTTTGTATACTTTGTATTACGTAGGGAAGAGCGTTACCACATTTCCACATAGTTTGTATACAAAAGGATATAAAATTCGCAAACTTTACATCTTTTACGACATTTTACAATATTTTGCAACCAAACTTCACAATTTCACTAAATTTAGGATGCCCTTTCCAACTGTTTAAAATTGTTTTCGAATTTAAAAGCTTGTCTAATTGGGGAATGGTCCATAGAAATGGAAACTTACAGCCTATTGCCGTGTCCAAGTCTTCCATCGTCGCACTCTCCCCACGAGAAAACATCACCGTCTGAAGTGAGTGCCAAAGAATGTTTTCCTCCGCAATGTACGGCGACTTTCTTGATGACATAATGTTGTAGAGTTTCGAGCAAGCGCGGGCTCATGACGGTTTCAGACCCACCAAGTCCCAATCTTCCACCATGACCATAACCAGTAGCGTAAACCTAGGTAAATGTAGTAGTAAATGTAGTAACAATACTTTCATTGGGCAATTGTAAGGAGAATTTTGAACGTGTAAGACACGGAGCAATTTTCAAAAATTTTCATTTATCAAGTGACGTCATACATGCATAAATATCCACATTATTGGACATCCGTAAATGTTGTATTTTGTCACCTACATTTTACATAAAGCAACTCTCAAAGCAACATAACCGTCATTATTTACCAAACTCTGCGCATTCGTTACGAAACCAATTTGTCATTTCCTTCAACGTTACTACGGTAAAACCGCTCTATATTTGCAGTTTATTAGGCTTGTGTCGAATTTAGACTTACCTTGCCATCAGCTGTCACAATGAAGAGTGACTGCTCTCCACCACAGATCTGTACAGGCTTGAGTGGAGACAATGTATCACACTGCTGGGGTACCTTCACTTTAGGACCTTCTACACCTCCTAACTGACCACGATGGTTGTGACCCCAGCCATAAATCAAGTTTGTACCAGTCCAAGCCATTGTCCAATCACATGGACGACTAAATGATCAAGTACATTGCATATTTTACAAGACAGCAGTCTAAACGATGGCGGTTTCTGGAGAAATTTTAAATTAAATGTGCTGAGGTTTCCCTACTTTTGATCGCAGTTAGTTAATGCATGGGGTGGAGAAATACCAGATTTATTTCGAGTGTTGGAAATGATATCCGACGAGTGAGCGCATATATTTATTATATAAACTACAGTCTTTTCTACCAATATAAAAAAACCAGAAGCTATGATTGATGGTTGTTTGAAAGCGATAATTTTAACATGTGAAATTACATAAATAATCATACATGTGAGATTGTCTGTTTTATCCGTGCCCGAAATCCCTATACTGTAAAGCACTGTGCCTTATAATAATTTACTTTATTAAAAAATGGAACTTTTTAAATAAGTGTCAGAGAGAAAGCAGATAAACTCGAATTTCTTGCTATTAAAATGCGCTCCGTTACAAAACTTTTCGCACATACAGTCACTGGCATTTTAACTTACCGACTAAACCAATTAATAAGCTGCTCATCTTGTTCTTGTTTGAACAACTGATGTTCTTCATAATCATGATTTATTTCTTCAGTACTTTTTATTTCTTGGATTTTTACCACAGTCTCATCCAGCATATCTTGAGGAAGCTTCGAGCGATTTTCAAGCGCTATCGCTGTCCTTCGTGTCATGCAGTAGCGGGTAAACCATGCCCAGTCTTGCTGACTCTCAATGGGTGGAGATAGTTTGTCAACACCTAAATCGCACGCAAACGCCACCAGAACCTAAATGAAGTACCGTAAATGATATGATTAGATTTTCTTTGTTGAATTTTATTGATAATTTCGAAATGAAATACGAATTTGGTTATAGAACAGAAGAGCAACTTCACATGACCTAGGTTTGCCAGTACGAGATGGGATGTTATACGATGGTTTTGTTGTATTGGACTGTGACACCGTTTCTGATACAATTGACTATGCCAAAATATGCCAAAGAAAAGTGGTAATAACGCCCTTGAACGGTAAAAATGGCCTTGACTGCAAGATTTTCTAGCCAACGCCTTTCGTTGAGCCAAGTGACATATTACAATACATTTAAATCAAGTCGTCATTTTTCCTTGGCTGGGAAAAGTCGGATTACATAGTTTGAAATCATAAACATCAGGGGCCGGTTGTATAAAACTCTTAATCACTTTTTAAATCACCGTTTTGTAATTAAATAGTGATGAAGTACAATATACGTTGCTCTGATTAGTTGACGTTTCCACTAATCATAGTTAAATTTAATAACTTTTTTTACAACCGGCCCCTGATCATAAAGCATAAACAGATATCGATGAAATTAAATTCAGTTCTGAAATACCACCTAATCGAACTGTCATGACCAGTTGGTGATAAACTAGTACGCGTAAGATCACGTGTTCATTCCTATCGCAGTCAGTGTTCTCTACACTCGGAAACGTCACAATTGGGCAAAAAGCTGTTCGTGCAACGAGGCGAAATCTCAAACAATTAGCAACATACAGCTCTCAATCATGCAATGCTCTGAAATAAACTTACAGGTACCTTAGTGTATCACAACAAACCTTATTTCTAAGCTAGGGAGGAACCGTTCAACACATCATTCAATAATATTTGTCCGCGATTAAGTATTGTACACATCAAAACCCAAAGGCAATAATAGCCTCTTTACTGCAGACCAACACCAGGAGTCCTACTTGTTTGTTTACAGATCTTATTACTGCGCATGCCCTTCAGTCATTTATTGTCTCGGGCTCAAGTTGGATGGGAAAAGACTGTTCAAACATAGTAGTACTGAACTGAATGATTCGTTAATTAAAACAATAGTTGAAACTTGCCAACCTGAAAGAATGGACTGAAGAACAAATGTTTGCCACTTCGTACGAGAGGCTCATCATGTTCATACTGACGACGTAACATGTTTGGAAATCCTTTAATTAACATACCAAGGGGTGAGGGCGAAATTATCTATAAAGACAAAGTGAAAAAATACGATTATAAAATAAATATAATTAGACCAAAACTTTTCAATGACACAGTGTCCTGCCTTACTGTATTAGACGATCTGAGAGTACAAGACCTGGAACTGGCCAATAAATAAAAATCTATTCTCGTTTTCGATAACTTATATCTTTTATTTACCATGATAAAATTTGCTGAAACTCGTATTTAGTACAGCAAATTATAAGTCTACCAGAAATTTGAAACCACAGTAAATTCATTTCATAAAAAACTTAGTATTTTGGATAAAAAATTTCTATTTTACAACTAGTGCCAGTACTTTTCAATGTTTTCAGATCACCTGTATTTATGTGTATTTGAGGCTGGTAATGCCTGGTAATATTTCATTGGTTCTTCAACAATGCATAATAAAGACTTACGGCATCCATAACAGGATCAGTGCACGGTTTCACCTTACACGACTCATCTGATGGCTGCAAGCGCGATCCTAGAAGGTCCGCAATGTTAATACGTGGCCCCTGCTCAGAGAGTAGCAACTGACGCAAACGCAACAATGCCCATGTACGATGATCAGCAGATAAACTATTGAGTTGAATGCACGCAGCTAAGGACGATGCAAGACTCACAACCAGATCACAATTCACAAGCGCTTCCAACTCGAAATCTATGAAAAAATAATGGGCTATGTCAATTTAAAGCCACATTTTTTCTGATATTTCCCAATTTTCCTTCACAGGGTTACCGAACGAAACCAACCAACAGTACACCTTTCAATAATGTGAATACAGTTTCGTCGATTAAAGTTTGGGGCAGTACAAGATGCGACTTATGCTTCAATTATCAGTGATTGATCAAAATTGGTTTTACTAAGAGCCGAATTCTTTTCACCACTCCAACCTGATACCGATCTTTTATGATGTCATAATATTACCAGTAGAGCAAATCAAGGTGATGTCACTCTTGTTTTTTGACTTTAAGTTTATGTTTTAGGCGGTAGTACACACAAAAAAATTTTCTTAGAATACAAGTTAAATTAAAACCGTAGTATGATGTCTACTACACAAGAAAAATAATTTTACTTTACAATTTGTTGTTAAACTTCCTCAAACTAAAAAAATGGTATCCGACAATGCGAAAATTCCAAAGTTGAGAATTGGGTGGCAAAGGTATGAACAAACGCTATCCGATTTGGTCTATTGTCTGCCGACAAGGCAAACATTCGCCCAGTACCGATAGCGACTACCCGTCAGTCACTACCGATTACGTTTATGCTCTGATTTTTATAGCAATTTTCGCCTTTTGCAGCTGTACATTGACCACCAGCAACTTTTCAAATCTTTGACAGTTTACGGTCGTACCTACTACCACATACAACTTTACAACAAATAGGCAAAATGTAAGTCACAGCTATAACCTTAATATTATCAAAGAAAGTTATCAAAAGAAAACATAACTTACCTAATAAACACACAGCGAGATCAATTGAAGGACGGGATAAAACCGTGCTATCGGAAAGAACGTCATAAGGAATGACTGAAGATGCTATTGGATACACTGTCATTTTCCAGCCCCAACCTTTCATCGGTCCTGTACTTGCAACGGCAAATTTATACCGCATTTCGTTACCATTGATCTGAATCTCATTTGACCAATCACTTTTCTGTCGTCCACTGAGATTAGCGATCTCTCTACCATTACAATCATGTAAAGTCAAAATATCTTTCCAACGTTCCGTGGAGCATTGACCATCAAACTCAATCCTGAGACACGAAGCTCCTGGTATTTTAACGTAATCACCGATTCTGCTATCCTCATGAGTGTACGGATGAGAACTTTCAATGATTGCAGGTAGCTGAGATAATGGAACATCTTCTTGATTTGACACGACATTCTGTAGCTCAGTTTTACAAAGATTCACCAACATTTCCGCAACCTACATTTCGAAAACAAGGTTTTTAAAATTTACTCTTAGCGACGGAAAGCATACAGGTTCTGAAACTCAATTATAACGATTTTCGACGGTTAGTTCATAATCCAAGCTCAAACTGCCTTGTTGATGCGATTCTTTTGTACCTCTTTCGTTCAGCCTTTTGATATAATATTTCGCGTTTTTGTCTGTGTTTATTCATTGTATTCTCATTGTTCAAGAGCCTACAAATAATTATGCGTATTTCGGCGCAGACAAAATAAATCTCGTATCTGTCAAGGTCAAATTTTGAATTTAACAAATAAATGTCGTATTTGTCATGCCCATACGCTGCCCGCGTATTTTTTCAGCGGTATCTCGCATGAATTTCAAAAGTGCAGTTATTTTTTAAATTTTTTTTTATTTGTATTCGCATCGCCGATTTTTCGTGGGGAATGAATAATAAAAGATGGAATTCGGTTTTTTAGGATATCAGAATTATTCATACCTCGGTCAGCAGTCAAAGAGTATCCTGCTCAGCCTCATCAAATAATTCTTAATTATCCCCATTGATTACGCCCCTGCCTTTTTTATTCGTGATGTATCATTACAATTTGACCAGCCATTTCGGCCACCATATAAATCTGCACATACCTCAGGGATTTCTTCAGCGAGTTCTTTTAATACTGTTGAAACAGACTGCTTTCCTTCTTCGCTCGTTCTATGTGCAACAGCTAATTTAAGAACGTCAACCAATAGCTCAGCATCTTTAATACCTAGCTGCTTGGACAGTTCATCTAAACTAACATCAGATGGAACATTACTGAGAACAACTTCACTCAACGTGGCCTGGGGTATCACGGATAAATCAATGGACTTGGTCGAAGGACTGACTCGCGTGTCAGAGTTCGAGGATTCGGAACTTTCAGCATTCATCTCTGACGGAGAGGACGTGCGTGACAATGAACTCACAACTGCCTCGCGTGCGAAGTGGATTTGAAGAGCAGATAAAATGTGTCCAAACGCTTGTTGTCTTTCGCGCTTCTCTCTTAACGCCAAAACAATTTTAGTGAGTGATGGTCGTTGCTTTCGAGATTTACCACTGCTTACTTTCGGTTCACTAGAAGATCTCGCTGCAACAAAATGAGAACCCAGTCGATCTTCGCTAATAGGGTAAGGAACTGGTTCATGGTTTACTGGAGTGTGGGTGTTAATGTCACACCATGCAATACTGTGCGAGGAACCACAAGCAACTCTAGTAATCTTCACTTCTTCTAAACCAATGACAATATGAGGACGACGGTTAACAGAAGTCGATCCATTTCCCTGTTGTCCGTGATCATTATCACCCCATGCATAAACCTGCAACGATGAAAATAAAGTAACATTGTCTCTGCACACTCTACTGCTCACTTGTTCCTAAGGAATATTTTCGCTTCTTTGTAACTAGCCTTAAGTACAGATTACTTGCATTCCCAGGCAATAAACATGAAGCTACAATAAATATTTTGCTACCACATGGAATCTCGTCGTGTGTGGTTTGTTCTTTTGAAAATTTATCCATAGTTAGAAGGAGGATGTCGAGGAGGAATTTATGTCATATGAAGACACCAAGGGTGAGTAGTGTCCGAGGATTTTATCACACATCAAATCCCAACGTTCCACTATATACTTGACAAAAATCATTTTTAAGAGGTTTCCAACAAGAATCTATCGAGTCTTTAAGTCGAGATTTTTCGACAAGTTTTATCTACTCATTTCTTGAAGGTCACTATTGGAGTTAGTTACCGCAGTAGATCATAGACAACAGATAACTAATTGTAAAAATAGTTATACTTTCACTCTTATACATCACGCTAAATGAGTCTCTGTAGAGGTACATCAACAATATTTTACAGCGATCACGTAATTGATACTTCGACGACAGAGCTGGTCACTTGCAAAATATGCTGGGACTTAGCAGGCATCAAGGTTACGATATAATGAGCTTTTTAACTGTATAGACATAATGTTTCTATTGTGCTTCTACCTGTCCTTGTTCAGTGACTGCGAGACAATGTAAAGCTCCAACAGCAACATCAATGATCTTCTTTCCTCTGAAAACCTCTACCACTTGTGGGCGGCGGACATGAGAATCATTACCATGACCAAGTCTGTAGTAATCACCTTTGCCCCTGGAAGGTTAATAATAGTTTGATGGATATCGACAACAAAACCTATTTGCTTATAAACAATTTCTGGAAACACCGTGTCAATTTTAATTGATTTTATCATTATAAATTGAATGAATTCATAATCAAATCAATTAAAATTAACATGATGTTTCCACAAATTGTTTATAAATTATTGTAAAATTCATGAATGATTAATAAGCTAATTACCCAATAAATGAGCCATATTCAAGTCACATGATATCTTTTTAAACCCCAATACAGGTCAACAATCTGATAAAGCTATGTCCTAATTAGTATTCTTAACCTTTGATACAGCTGTATCCTAATTAGCATGCATTTATTAACTTTGTTAAAAAATGTTCCTGATTAATATTCATATATTGGACGCGCACGAAACAAAAACAACTGGCAATTAAGTGGCCGAGTACTGCATAATATTAAGCTAATGACGTTTCATATTCATTACCTATTGTTTCATTTCACTAGTACGATAAAATACTCGCGGCATACGCGCTCGCCATTGTAAATCCCCATACAGATCTGCCGCTCGTATGTGTACTATGTCGTACTGTTTGTACAATGTCGTAAATTTACCAGCATGAACACGCCTGAAGTTACAATACCTACCATGTATAAACTAAACCAGATCTAGTTAAAGCGAGTGAAAACTGAGCACCACATTCGACTTTGATAACTCCTTCACCTTTCAATTTTTCGACAGGCTGAGGAACTTGACAACCTTCACTACCACCACGCCCCAGTTTACCAAAGTCTCCATCTCCCCAGGACCACACATTACCATCATCAGTTAATGCCAGGGTCTGAGCATCACGACTGCCACATGCAACACTCACTACATGATGACCTTGGAATGCTCGCACCTGAAATTACATCACCTCCCATAAATATGTAGATGTAGAGTAGGTAGAAATGTTCAGATTTAAATTCCAACACGTTACCGCTACCCTAATCTAACTTGTAGCCAATAAGATGTGCCAGACCAAACCGATAAATCAATCAAGTTATTTAAAAATCGAGAAAACGTAGCGAGAAAAGTCAAATCTGAACCTCTCTTGTATCTCATTTGGTACTTTATACGTTACACTACACGAATAGATTGTGTTGAATACAAAATGGCAGAAGGTGCTCTTTAGTTTAGTTGCTTTTCGACAATTCTCATTTCTTCGCTTGTAAGGTCAGTGATAAGAAACTGCTTAAAACGTAAGCAAGCAAGGCATCCTTATGGTCAAACATGTACAGCACAAACGTTCACCAGTGGCGAGGTTAGAAATAGCAACTGGTAATAGCAATGCTATCTTGCTATGCTATCATGGAATTAAGGCTGTTTTCCACTCATCGCAAATACCAACTCGCTATAGCTCGCTGCGGGTGATTTCATCCAATCACAATGTTTTTTTTATTTAGCTCTGCCACAAGGGCAGGGTGACCACAACAGCGTGAGCCAATTACTGTGGGCCCGTAGTACCTATCCCATCCTGTCAACTTTCCCTGTGGGAGAAAACCGGAGTACCCGTGGAAAACCCACGACTTTCGGCAGAGCGTTGACTTTACTCTTTTCACATGAGGACTGGGTTCCAGTCCACATACCCGGGATCGAACTCGGAACCTTAGAGGTGAAAGGAGAGTGGTCTGACAACCACAGTCAGTTTATTCTTGCACTTGCAGCGAGAATGTGAGTTGTTTTTTCGATGAGTGGAAAAGAGCCTTAACTTCAATACTTCGAAAGCAAAACACTTATTTATATTCCACATAGTATTATCAGTGGTTACGACGAAAACAGCACTGGGTACTAAGTTATCAAAGTCAACATCGTTCTTACCAGCTTTGGTTTATTCACAGTATTAGCATCACCATGACCTAACCGACCATATTCTCCTAACCCCCATGTATATAATTCACCATCACTCGTAATTGCCGCACTATGTGAACTGCCTGCTGATACGTCGCGAATAAATGCTGTATTGAAGGCTTCAACAACCTTGGGTTTATCATAATTTCTATACAGTAAAATAATAAAGCAAAATCATGTACGACGAAGAACATCACCGTGTTGTACGCCAAAGACGCGAAAGACTAACCATTTATATACTTTATGTACTTCATGAACAACAAAACTACGAAATTCGAGTTAATAAAATTCGCAGGATGTTCTAAATTTTTCTATGTGAAACATAAGTAGTAACTTGAAATGTGTTATAGATGTGCGTTGTTACAGAATGTCTTACTGTTTATTTCCATGACCAAGTTTACCATCTTCACCTTCGCCCCAAGAATACAGTTTTCCCAAGGTGGTGACAGCCAAACAGTGGCGACCACCTGAGTGTACAGCCAGTTTCTTCACATGGATACCAGACAGACTGTCAATCAGTCGTAGTGTGGGAACATTACCAGTAACAGAACCAATACCCAGACGACCATTCGTTGATTCTCCACAGGCATAGATCTCTCCTGATCGAGTTACAGCAAACAAACTTTTAGAGCCACCACTCAATTGAACTACATTTAAATCGGTTAGTGTTTCCGATAACACAGGCGTTTTGATCTAAAAACATATTCGATTTATCATCAAACATGGGCGCCAGTACACACAAACCATAACTCCGACATGTTATGTTTACATTCCTAATCCCATGCCCCTCTCCCCAAGTAGTGGCTCAACAGTGGTTGCTAAAGGGAAATGGAAACAAAATTTTTTATTTTCTCATTTGAAAGAGACTCTAAAATAATATATAGAAGTCTATTACAAAATTTTTATATCTGTTTTACTTCGGGAGATATTGTCAACTAAATCATCGAACTGTCCGCCATCTTGGATTATTTTTTTACCTCATTAACAATGTTTTGGTGACGTCACAACAGGGATAAGTCATTCAAAGCTTCTCCTAAACACTTACCCCCAAATAAAATATTTTTGAAAGCTTTTCAATCCGTGTTGAAATCCGAAACACTTACCATGTGAGTGGTTATTGGAGAAGATTAATCATTGTGTCGTAAGAAAAACAAATTGCGTGACCCCAGTTGTGACGTATCATGCATATCCACAAATATCCAAGATGGCGGACAAGTACATATTTCAAATCAAAATGTTTCACCAAATAAGGCAAGTATAAAAATTCTGTAATAGACTTCTATATATTGTTTTGAAGTCACTTTCAAATGAGACGATAAAAATTTTTGTTGCCATTTCCCTTTAACAACTGGTATCATTACAAGGTTACTGCAACAAGTTCAATATGGTCACGATATAACAATTTTGTTATATCTTTCATCAAGCTTGTAACAATCTTGTTTCATTATGACTGTGACAGACTTGTTAGAAGAAGTTAGAAGGTAACTGCATCATTGTTAAGAGATAAAAAACCTCATTTATTCAATATTCAAATAGATATACGTCCTTAAGCTTAGGAACGCCAAAAAAGTTGTCACCTTTGTTCCAAAGTCACATTATGTGACATCGCATCATGTTTGAATCGAAAAATTAATGTAAACAAGCAAAGCGCAGCCACGCAATGCTATGCGCACAATAGGTGCGCTGAACAGAATTGATCCCCCCTTGATTCCATTTTAAGTTACAACACGTGAACACGAGAAGAAACAGTTTAAAATGTCAAGACCTGGAAGCCGTATGTAGTCTGTTTAGGACACGCGAGTTTACGTTAAACACGTTTTGCAGGTAATCACGAAAAAACCCGGTTTTACGGGTTTTATGGGAAAATTCCGGTTGTGGTTCTACGTTTTTTAAGTCTATATATTCTTGGGGTTTTAGACGCAAAAAAGGTGCAAAGTCAGGCGTCTTTTGTTTTGTAATCACGTTTGTAATGTTTATATTTATTTAATACAAATTTAAGAAATCTTTTCATAAAGCCATAATAATTTAAACTTACTTTTGAGCCTTTCTGACCACCAAGTTGATCTTTATCGTTAAGACCCCAAACATAAACTTGCACTTTTCCATCGTTCGACTCCTGGCAGAAACGCTGTGTTTTTCTTGGTGATAATGCGCATGTCACTTGTTCTGACTGCTCGTCTAAAGCAAGGAAGGAGAAGCCACACGCGATCTGATCCTCATCAGATTTACGTTTTCCAATTATTGTCAAACCATGAACTTTCGTGTCAATTCCACTGCTGCGGCATTGCTTGATTGATATCTGGACAAAACGACATTCCTTTGGAATACAAGAAAATGTTTTAGTTTTAAGTAATTTATACTTCCTAAATTATCACGAGGCGGCTGTAGGAAAGGCGGGTAGCACCATAGGACTATCCAACGGATAGTGATTTTTTCAACTGACACAGAAAGGTATAAAAAACAATATCTTCTTCGATTTGTACCTCTTGCACGTTTTCAAGCAACTTGACTGTATGTTCGTTTTCTTTAACATGTGTACTCTTTACTTCAACCAATGATTCTAATGACTCTCCAACTGATGTCACCACTAAAGATGGTGTATAACTACTATCTGATGGATCAACTGTCATCGTTAGTTTATGAATCAGAATATCAGGATATAGCTCAAGATTTATCCAATGCTGTGAAAAGAAACAATAAAGGTTTAGAGTTACAAGTTGTTAAATTTAATGTGGCGATAATTGTAATGATACTTTTGCATGAGAGCTACGGATCTTTGTCAGCACTGAAAAATTCATGAAGAGAAGACAATCCGGAGTTGCATTTTACAAACAAAAAACTGAATACGTGTGTTCTATGAACAAGTCTAAGGCACAAGTCTTGAGCCCAACGGTTGTATAAAAGAATCACGCTGGAGCTAGTTGTTCAAAAGGAGGTTAGCTTAACCTTGGGTTAAGGTCAGATCCAAGAGAAATTTCCCAGCAGCGTGTTCGGAAGATTAGAAACATTCCTTCAGAAATCTTGTCTGGATCAATAGAAGTTTTGGTTTCTGAAGATTTGAAAGAAAGGGAGGTGTAGAAATACAGAAACTAAAACAGCGGGTTCAACGTCTACCCTGGATTAGCGCTAACCCAGCTTTGAACAACTGGCCCCAGGTGGATAAGTCTATCTGACCTTCTCCCTGTAACCTCGAATAGGAACCATGGCTCAATGAACTCAAGATAATAGCAAGTAACATAAAGATATCACAAACAGTATATACTGATTTTAGATTAACTGAAAAGATTTAACTGGCGGAGAGTGTGTTAGAGTGTGCTGAATTGTAGATCCGCATGCACATGTTTTTTAGATTGTTCCGGCGAATCATGCGCACGCAAACTACCTCACCTTTCCCTGAGGTCCAGAACTTTGCCAATAAGAGTCAGTTCCATCAAACAACCGTAACTTAAGACCTTCGCGAGATGATACTGTGATTTGTTTAACACAACGTGACCAGTCTTTGATCAGTTCAGTACGACGTACACGTTTTTCTCTTTTTCTCACCCGACCTGCCTTTCCGACATTAACTGGAGCGCTGTCTTCCTCCGCCAAACACAGGAAAGAATGCTTGTGCGAGCGAGTTTCAAAACAATTTTGACACAGGTCGTAATCAGAACAAACTTTGCATTTATACCGCGGTCCTTCCACAGGATGCATATGACATGAAAAACAACTAGAGAAATTGGTAAGATTGAGTATTAATGCTATTTTTAAGATTAAATTGCATAAAGAACAAAACAAGTTTTGGGGGTTGTTTTATTACGGTAATATTTCGACGCTATTCCAGCGTCACTGTAACACCAATATGGTTTAGAAAAAATCTATTTCTTACGAAGTTTCATGAGTGCAAATCTAAGAAAAAATGTATTTGAACGTTATATTTTGAGTAGTAGAAGTGTAGGTTGAAAAACCCTGCATGTAGATTGACTTACGTTACGCCATTATGTCTGACAGGTACAAGTTCCATCTCACTTTCAAGCCCAGTCCAATTTGCTTGTTGTTCAAAGTCCACTTTAATATCTTTGCCATTACTGCTGACTGATACAACACTACCAATACTAGCGTGATTCACTGTTCCCCACTTGTATTTTGGTGTTGTAACAGATACTTTGACCCTTACACGATCTCCAACTTTGAAGGGACGGCCACCTTTAGCTTAAAACAGACAAAATTACCTTTTTATCATCGAATCATACTCTGTTATTGAAAAGAAAGCTTTAATTTAAATTCTCAACATTTTATTTCCGGTATATATAATCGTGCAAAATACCTGAAGATTCCTTTTGGATGAAACAGACTGTAGTGGTAAGTTTTTGATGTATTAATTTCAGAATAATTTCTCATTAAAATATCCTTTTAGAAAACCGATATTTGTTGCATGCATGGATGTTACAGGCTCAGGCACAGTATATACTATTCAATACTTATTAAAGATAAGTCAGACTGCATTACATAGAACTCAGCATTTGGTATGGTACAGAAAACTGTGCACCAGTAAATTTTTATCCCCACTTTTAATTATATTTATTTACGTGCTTTACACGCGGATAAAATTGTACGAGTGATACTTCTTTTGAGTGTGGTTTAAATACGCGTTTTAAAAGTTGCTATGCATGTAAAACAGGTAGAAAGAATGTCCACCACATATTTTTCTTACCAGCTGTATCAAATCCGAGTAACTCGACATGGACATATCTAACCCAGTATGTTCCTCCCTTTCTTTGCCAGTTTACTTGCACATTTAAATCATCTAAACCATCTCGATCAAGCTGCAAAAGATAAACAAGCATTTTGTTATGAAACAAGTGGAAGAAAAAATGACAAATAAAGCGTGAGCGGGATTTGTTTCCGTCTCTAAACTTTAGGTGTTTCTTCAACAGCATTTTTCAATTTTTACAAACGGGTTCCTCAAAGTTGAATGAAAGTCCATCAGCTGTCGGTATAGTCACACATTGTTAAAGTGAACACTTCAACCTCTGTACTAAAAAGATCTAAAGAATGTATCAACGATGGTCTAACTTTATAGAAGCATGATAGTATTGATAAAAGCATTCAGACGTTATATTAACCCATATATAAAATGTGCCAATTGCTCTGGACCCGTACTACCCACATAAGTTGATTTTTTGTGAGAGCGCGCGGGGGCGGGTATCGGAGTACCCGGAGGAAAAACATCGAAACGCAGGAGAGGCTATCTACGGGAACTCAACTCACATGGAATATGAAATGTACACGAGACTTGCATGGTTTGACAGTGTGAAAAATACTCCAATAATACTTCACTGAACATTTATTGTTGTTGTGTTAATTGTCACAGAACAAGATGATCACATGATCATTGGCAATGTGATCACGTTATAGTGAACAATGCGTTTGTGGTTTGAGTGTGGGTGAAAAAGTGTAACTAGAAAGGTTTGCACGTTTCTTAAAAGAGCGTGAATTTTACACAATAAAAATATATAAAAATTATGACTAGTTCTGGTTTTTAAACACAGTGGTGAGAGGCACAACGCACTTCTAACCGCTTAGGCCACCCAGGCATTAACAAGCCTTGATGAAGAACGGGTGGCTGCTTTGGAAGCTCGTTTATCAAGATAAAATTTAACTACTTGTTAAACCAGCCTATCTTAACTTAAAATAAAGGCAAAGTTGCTACATTTTCCGTCTTTAAAATCGCCAACATGAGAAGGAAGACTATTAAAAAGAGTATCGCCTGTGTCTTGAAAGGTTCCTGTTTTTTTTTGGTATCTTAATAACAGGAGCCTCAATAACAGAAGATCTGATATTATATTGTATATATGCTGATGCGGTATCAGAATGTATGTAAACTAAGCAATTTAAAGACAAATCAGTTTTTAGCCTCGAAAACTTTGCGCATTTTTAAAAGGTCTATACATCTAGTTATTTATTCAAGGCCAATATCGCAGTAAGTGATCCCAGTGTATAAAAAGAAAGCAGCCTTGAAAATGAATTAATAACAAACGGCAATATTTCTTAAAGATATGTTGCACCTGCTCACAAAGTGATTTTCATTGGGTCTAGTTTGACAGATGCTTACGCGTGACAAGTTGAATGCTTCTTCCTTAGAATCTATCTTTTTCCTACTGAAGAAAAGCTTCCAAGTAGGATTCAGAACGCCCGCATTTACATGCTACACGCTTAGCTAGTCATGCTGAAAATTCGTTTTATTATATAACATTAACGTTTTAAATATATAGACATCTCGCAGCATCAATATTTTGTAGTAGGATTATCACTTGAATATTCATCACACAGTTCCTCCCATTGTTTACATGTTCCTTTGAATGACAATTTTTCTTGAGAACATCTTGTTCCCTATCTTGTTCTCTTCCCAGACCTCTACCCCCCGGGTAGGCTAATACTGCCCCCCCCCCCGCCCCCACATATGTATAACATGACACTAAGGTTCCGAAATATAATTCTCGATTAATGAATATTTGCATTTGATTGTATCATCAAAATTCTGGGTAAGACTGAGGACAAAGTCGCAAGTAAAAATGTTGTTGTATATATTGTTCGTTGCAGCAACTCTCTTACTGCACTCTCAGGCGACATCCTGCCCGGGCTCAGTCAAATACACGCTGACATTTCAAGCAGAATGGACAGCAAAGGCACATCCTGAAGACTTTCCGTCTGACCACAGACCCCACTTTTCACCTCTCGTAGGCTGCAGTCACAATGCAGGATACGTGATGTGGAAACCTGGTCAAAACGCCACCAAAGGAGTCAAAGACGTGGCAGAAAAAGGTAGGATAATTCAACAGCTTTTCTACATCCTAAAAGATGATAATTTAACAGCTTTTCTACATCCATCTTGAACTGTTCCACGTATGAATTGAGCTTATCTGTATGTTTAGACTCTAGAACAACTCTTATTTTTCTGTTTCGGGCAATTTTTGTTTTCATCTAAACTATTAGTTGAAACTTTATCAGTACAAAAATAAAAAAGTCGGAGTTCCATTCATGCAGTGTGCTTACATATTATTATTAAACGTCAAGAAAGTCAAAACATGCTTCCCCACGGCCGATACCATGTTAAAAGAATACAAATGCAAATACATATTCAACAGCATTACCAGTACAACATCATATAGATCGAGAAGAGGTCGTTTCTATGATCATGACTCACATAAATTTAAACAGCTGCTGTATTTGTTACAACAAAGTTCATAATATATGGAAATATGACACGCAATGTCTCTAGAAACTGTCAATTTTATTTAAATTTATATGTAAAAGGCTATAACGAGTTGTTGTCTATGGGATACATGCGATGAATGTCAACCGACAAAACCTCCAAGGCTCCATGCAATGTTGCCACGCTCATGCAAATTTATCCTATCAGAGTCTTAACTGCACGTGCAAAAATTACGATAAAATTAAGAGGATAACATTTTGGGGACATGTGTGCTTAGATGTTCTCAATGACACTGTCTTGTATGCAATGTATTTAAAAAAAACTAAATTTAGACACCGATCAAAACCCTATGTTGTTGGGAGCAGCAAATCCCCCTCCTCCTCTAAACTGTAAACCTGCCATCTTTTGAACATTCCTCGTTCGACGGTCTCAACAGAACTTATTTTGACATATATTATAGACCAAACTGTTAAATAATAATTCATCCACCTGTGTATAAAGACATGTACATGAACAAACATATACACTGAATCATCACAGTACGCTTCAAAACTCATTAAAACTTTTATAATAGACGCCGAGCAATTTTTCCCGCAAGCATCCCAAACAATTGAATGCAATCTGCCTGATGATAATAATCCATATTTACATAAAAAAGATGAGTGCTTAAAGTAATGTATGCATTGAAACAAATATTTTTAAGGAAATATGACGAGCTTTTGTCTACGGCATGGTTGAGACATTACCCGAATAATTATCTTTTGATCGCACTTTATTCTTGGTCGAAATTTTGACTGATTTCGAAACCGTGTCGACGGTTAGACACATCATTGCATAATGGTTGATGTCATCTATCACAGTATTTTTGCTCCACTGCCTTAGTGGGCCAATCACATTTTCGGCAAACGGCAAATTTCCAGCGATCTTTGATAATGTAGGAGTGCGATCAGCTTTGAATCCCGGCTGCAACATTTCTTTGCAATGCCGGTAATTTTCAAAGTTTTTATTTTTCAAAATTTTTTCTTTGCGATTTTTTCCATTCTTTAACGCATTCCTCGTTCTTTAAAATATTTACAAATAAATTCTAGGAGGTGTGCGACCGTCTACGGAATTGAAATTTGCGCCGTCGACGTCCTCCATATGTCACTGAACACTCTTTTGATATTTAACAAACCGAAACTCTTTTATATCAATCTTGCATAAACATATGGTTTTGCTTTTTTTGAAATATCAGATATCTGAGGATCAAAAGTTTATTTTATTTCTTGTTTTATCAAAGTCTGCTACAGCGAAGTGACAAAAAGGAGTAATATGTCCTATGGTGAACTGATGTAAACAAATTATTATTATGAGATGCATGGGAGTAAAATTTAACTTGTATACTTGTAGAGGAAGCAACCTTTAAAAAAGTGATACGTAATTAGTAAATAAGATTTTGTAGAATGTCAAAAACTAATCTAATAATGCAATAAATATTATTAAGCGAATTATATCAGTCATTTTGACTATATGAAGAGTCGTCACTCCGAGTTAAAATGCAATTAAAAAACTCTCCATCTTAATTTACGAACGAGTCAATTGACATCAGATTTATAAGTTTCTAAACAATCGTTTCTTGAATTAACTGTACTTGAGCCCTAGTATTTAGAGTGATTATCATATTTTAAATTTCGGCAGTTGCACTTTTTTAAAAAAAATTCTGGCACATATTTAGAAGAATGATTATCCCTATACCCCTTCCAAAATATCCAATGATTCGAAACCCAATAAAGAAATCTCCTATATCGAATTGGTAGGCACAACATCCACTCTGAATGAAGAAATGAAAAAAGCAATGGAAGAAAAAAAAGTTCTACATCGATTTAAGACACGTGCTAACACTGACAACACAGGCACAGCAACTGTCAAGAACATTGAAGTAAATACCGCCAATCATTTGGTGTCAGCCATTACAATGATCGCGCCATCACCTGATTGGTTCATCGGCGTCCATGATTGCAACTTATGCAATGAAAGGAATGGAACGTGGTTCGATAGAAAAGTGGAAGATTTGTTTCTCTATGATTCTGGTACAGACGATGCCCAGACATTTGTCCATAACAACACACCATCAAGACCAGCAGTACCCATCTTTCGAATTACCAACAAATATGAAGGGTCGTTGAAGAGCAACAACACAATAAAAAGATTTGGAACTTTTACTTTCACGAATGGTGCAAACGTAATTACGTATTGCTATATCATTTATAATACTGTAATGTTGCCTAGGATTATTCTGGCTGTAGCTACTTTCTTGAACATTGCTGTGTGATCATCAACATAACATCATCCCGGAAAATAGCTTTGTACACTTTAGCGTTTGTATCCAGTCAATATACACGAACAACAACAACACAAAAACCTGGAGAAACCATTGTTTCGAATAAACCAAAAATCGCTGGAAAAACTTCCTTAATTAAAGTTAAAATAAATTGCAACGTGTAGCATTCCTGGGTAACATTTTTGTTTGCAAGAGTAGAATTAGATCCTACTTCTCTTAACGATTGCAGCAATACTGAAGCGGATTTTTAAAGAGAACAAAACAGCGCGAAGCAAGTACTTTATTTTTTTAAGAGGGGGGGGGGGGGAGATGAATATTCATATATTCATCTGCCCGACTATGTTTTCGCAAAAAGGGTTGATCGAACACGAATATATGAATATTCACCCCAAATTATTAAAGCGCTATATACAGGGTGTATCAAAAAAAACGGAGTCCATGTTTTGTGTCTAATTATTTCTAAATTACTGAAGCTTATAGAACAATTTTGGACATGTTTTAAACCACGTTCTTTTCTCTTTCGAACAAGCCGTAATTCGTATTTTTACTCCGCGTAACGTACGTGCTATGGCAAATTTAGTAAAAGCTATCGATTTGAGATGCCCTCCAATAACGCAAATTCACTATGTCTTTCATGGTCGCCGGTTAAATTTTTAATTTTTTCGCTTATTACATAAATGGTATTTCTGTTAAACTTAATAAAACTTGTTATAAAGCTTTACAGAAGATAACGGACCGTTTACATCAACAAAAACCTTAGATTTATGCCAAAATAATGATCGAAATTAGCGTTTTGTTTATCCGCGCGTGCACAATGTTGTCGAAATTGCATAATGTTAATATTCATGAAGTCGATACAAGCTTGAACTATCCGTTCGTAGTGCACGTTAACGGTCCGTTATCTTCTGTAAAGCTTTATAACAAGTTTTATTAAGTTTAACAGAAATACCATTTATGTAATAAGCGAAAAAATTAAAAATTTAACTGGTGACCATGAAAGACATAGTGAATTTGCATAATTGGAGGGCATCTCAAATCGATATCTTTTACTAAATGTGAACAAGTGAATTTGCCCTAAAAATCATGAACTCGCCTTTGTAAATAAGGGAATTTCGGGCCAAATTGCCGATAAACATACAAATAAGGACCATTCTATAGAAAACACCTGTATTGCGACACAATGCGTAGGCGTAGCTATATGTTTACCTGAGAATCTTGCATATGCAAACTTTGCTACGTGGTACTTAGCAATTGTTAGTTGTAATACTGAACGTCTTCTGTCATCATGGCCGTGCTCCTAGTTGTGACAAACTGTGGTGAAATTCCCAGCATAAAACAAAAGACAGGTTGGTATCTTCCCGAGGTTGCTCATCCTTATAAAATCATTAAGGACGCTGGACTTTGTATGAAAATCGTCAGCCCTCTCGGTGGAATTGCGCCTTTGGTAAGTGGACTCGATGAATTTGTATACATTTACAATACCAAATTATCAGATATTTATATAGCGGTCACGAATTCAAAGCTACTGCACTGTTCGTCAGGTTTTTCTCCTGTCCTCTTCTGCTTGTATAGAAAGAATATAGCTTTTCTGGATACTAGGAATACACATGTTAATTATAATTAAGTCAGTTCCGCAGCCATTCCAATGGAGCATTAAGCATAATTCTGATTTATAGTTATAACGATTGTCACATCAGCACTCAAATACATTCCTCACATCGATATGCTCACGAAATTTTCGAATAAATGTAAACCAAACTTTCATTCTAGCTTACACTGCGTATTTGCAGGCGATTTTTTAATCCTTGCGGAAATAAGCCTGTTGAACCAGCTCCAGTGAATATGTAAATACTTAGCATAAAATTAGTTTTAGTCGGTTGATTTGTTACATTATGAATGATTTTGTTGAAGTAACAAGCAGCACGAATGCAAATGTTGACAGCTTTTAAACAGAATTGTAGCAGCTTGTTTGCAGACCTGTAGTAGACCTGTATTTCCTGAACCTATGTATGTGCCGATGTTAACGATCACTTCAACATACTTAAGTATGGGTTGAACACACTAAAGAACTAAATTACTAATCCTCTTATATTCTGTGATAACAAGGATCCGGGAAGTGTTGAATCTACGAAGGAAGACCCGGTATGTACAACATTACACGGTGATCAACAATGGATGGAGTTGTTTAATCAAACAGTCGCAATCACCGATATTGATTTGACGAAGTACAAGGTGATATTCTTCGCTGGAGGCCATGGTCCTATGTTTGATCTCCCAAACAATGACGCGTTGAATAATGCCGCTGCAAAGATATTTGAGAATGGCGGTATTGTAGCAGGCGTATGTCACGGTGTTGTAGGTATGTTAATCACACTTTTTAATAGCATATACTCACGAGGTGGATTTAAAATTATTGTTAGTGGATAAAATCACTAAGAGCTTGTAAATCTTGTTTTGTTTGCCTTTGTTTTACGACTGCCGTACCACCGAACTGTTTAAATTAAAATATTTTTATTACATATTTATAATTTTACAACATATTATATAAAATTTCGGTGAAATTTTATATACATTTCGGTGACTCCATCGACCTCGCGGTAAAGTAGGGAAAGGGCATTTCCTGGGAAAGATCCCAGGGCCTTTTTTGGGGGGGGGGGAGCCCTGGTAACGGCTGGCTTTAAAACCACGGATCATGGCTTTTGAATAAATTAGCGCGATAACAGTATAATGCAAAATATTTTTCCAAAATGACTGACACAGCAAAGTGTTTAGAAAAACACACAATACAGCAGCTTAGTAAGGCGTTAAATGTTGGAAATTACACTCGTAATGTTTTATCCACGCAGATATACTGTTTTGAAAAATTAACTGTGTGAGGTAATAGGCCAATAAAATTGCAGAAGTAGCAGCCGGTGCCAGGGCCTTTTCACTCTATCCATTTTAGAAAAAGCCCAATATTTGATGCCTCTATAAATGGAACCTGCCATGTAGTAGGGCTGCATTTCAATGGAAACGATTTAACAGGCTTAAGACTTCGCAAATTTCCTTCCCTCTTTGGTCCTAGGCGAGTGTCAAATTATCTTGAGGCCTCAAGCCAAATCGAGCGCTGGTTGATAAAGAGCTTACCCAACGTTCACTTTTGAAGTCACTGATAGTAGTGGGCAAGTCTCTTTACACGTGAAATCCTTTGACGCTAAGGCAGGTATAATTTGGGCGAACTTGGACACTTGGGCTGACTTCATAGGTCATAATAATATAGTTAAACTTGTATTTTGGTATCCATATAGGAGAAGGTAAAATGATAATTTTGTCTATGTAGGTTTGCTAAACGTAAAACTGTCAAACGGAGAATGGTTGGTGAAAGATCAAAAAGTAACGAGTTTTACAAATGAAGAAGAAGATTTAGTGAAGCTCAGTGAAGCAATGCCATTCATGTTGGAGACAGCATTAGTAGAACACGGTGCTCAGTTTGATCCAGCCCCGCCATTCCAAGCAAAAGTACATGTGTCAGACCGTATTATAACTGGTCAGAACCCAGCATCAGCCACGCCACTAGCACAACGTGTTGCTGAGAAAATGAAGGAACTCAAGTTCTGCTAAACCGACCAGCTGTTCAATACTCGACTAACGGTTGAACACCCGACTAACTGTACAATATACTGATAGTTGTGATAACGTCTTTCTATACATTGCAATAAAAGGAATGAAAAATGATTACGTAACATTTTTCAAATCGTATCGAACGATTCTCTCTTTAATCACCACTCTTAAGGTAGAACAGAAAATTATTTTCCTTTTTAGTTCATTCCATAAAACGAAATTTAGAAATCAATAATTTTAGGAACAGATCAATGTTTTCATTGACATCCATAATGCTTTTATGCCACATTTTTCTTAACCAGTGTATCAACATTAGCACAGCGTTCGTATTGATTGGGGATCTGTATTTCAAAATTTCCGATGAAAGAGAAATAAGTACCCTAAACACTATAAGGGTGAACAAAGTGAAAGTTATTTTGGTGCTCACCTTGATCACTTTACCAATATCACCTTCATGAACCTCTTCATATGTTCTGCAACACTTCACGGTCATTCCAACCTGCACCTTATCCCGAACATATTTGGCATATTCCTCGTTATCACGGAAGTGACTTCTGTTCTTATAAACAACTGTAGTGCCATTATAATCTTCACCTGTAGCCTCACTGTCACTTTGACTACTGCTTGAATTACCACCGCCTTCTTCATCATCTGTAGAAATGCATTCCGTTTCTTCAATTTGGGGGATCTGACCAACAGAAGGAAAAATAAGATTAAACGACTAAAGTGTAATTTCTAAAGGGTAAATATGTCTTAATTTGAGTGGAAATCATATAGACGTAGAAATTCACGGCAGAATCATCAATCCACTATATGTCGGTCCTCCGGCTGGAATCGAGCCTATGCAATGCTCTGACCCCTGCAATGCTCTGACCACTAAGCTACGGAGGTGATTGACAGAGGCGTAGGAACGAATTAAAAGTTGGGGGGCTGAACATACGAGCGCCGAAGACGCGAGCTCTGTAGAGGGGTCCGGGGGCATCCTCCCCCGGGAAATTTTGAAAACTACAACCCTGGAAACGCCATTTCCGGCGATTTGGGCACTTAATTTGGAGTTTATTTTGATGGCAAAATGAGCTAAATTTGGCACATTTTTTGCATAAAAAGTGAATAATGTATAACGATTTCAAGGAAAGATGCATCAGTTGAA
Organism: Muricea muricata; assembly: GCA_963855995.1. Classification (NCBI taxonomy): domain Eukaryota; kingdom Metazoa; phylum Cnidaria; class Anthozoa; order Malacalcyonacea; family Plexauridae; genus Muricea; species Muricea muricata. Next base: position 14,391,936 of record OY979718.1, on the reverse strand, counting down.
GTTTGGATGTTGATTAGTGAATGTGAATTTCTGATATCTATACGAAATATATGAAGTCAAGTCCTATAACAATGAAATTAGATATTGACACGAGAACGGGGAAATCTAACATTCTAACCATTCTAACACACTATCTAACACAACATTCACGTGATTAAAATCACACCGGACGGATTTTTTTGGAAGGCTTAGCCCCTCCTTAAAAAATTTCGGGGGAAGGGCGGGCTCGAGCCCCCCAGCCCCCCCCCCCCCTGTTCCTACGCCACTGGTGATTGAGAAGAGCAGACTACACATGAATTACTTGCTTTTGCCAGCTACGTTCCTATCTTAGTGGCCAGAGCATCGCACCAGCATATGCAAGGGCGCATGTTCGAATCTTGCCGAAGGACTCATAGTGGAGGATGAATTCTCCATTCGAATTAAGACGTATTTACCATCTAACAATATACTACATCGATTGTATCGCCACAAAATCATAATTTACTAAAGTAGACACTCCCCGTGTTAGAATTATAGGATTGGACTTGTTTATTTCAACAGGCATTTCATGCGATTGACTGCGCAAAGAAATTCAAAACGGTTCAATTTCACTTTTTGACGTCAGTTAATTCGTACGGTAGATATGTTGAGTTTACTGAATGCCAACAAATGGCACTGAAATAACTAAATACATTGCGTTTCGCTATCATACGATTGCAATAAAAACGTCCATATAAACTCTTAACAACTTTTAGCAATATATAGTCTTTCCGGACAGTGTTTAATCGAAAACGACAAATGTTCAACGTTAGTATGAAAATGCGAAATACCTCTGGATGATCGAGCAACCAAGCGACCACCATCTCAGGTCGCGGTTTCTCCACCTTCAGTTCTTTAACAGCATATTCGACGTGACTTTGAGGAAATCCCATCTCAACACACTTGACAACGACTGGATTGGAAACATTGGCACGAGATTTCTTGTCTTTCAATGAGAACTTTCCACTCCTAGGACTTTTGTTATTAGAACTAGTTGTAGGACTTCTAGCAGTATCTATGTCACATGGTACTGGACTGTACGCTTCTGCTGCAAGATATTGACAAGTTGAGAGGGCAGCCGCCTAAAAGATCAATATGATGAAGTTAGAAACTTTACATGTATGATCGCATCCACAACGAGTTCAAATGATATTTTTTGAATCATGGATTTTTATGCTGATATAAACACAAAGGTAGATGGCACTGATGGCCTGTATATTGACGTATAACTCAGCTGTGATGTACGCTTTTCTATCCTAAAATATTGACCTATATTGACCAGTGTCGGTCTCAGAGGTGAAAAGCAAGAAAATTTTAGGATATTTCACTACCTGAAAAATATACACTACCTTTTTGGCCTTACAGTTAGAATAGAAGCTCGAAATTACATACAAATTACCATATTCCACTAAACCATAAAATCTTCTACCAGCTAAATGATACACATGAAACTTCAACGTTTCGAATGCCATTCGCCGAAGTTCTGTTTACAAATTTTCTGTGCTTTTAACTGCACTCAACGACACTGGCAACAACAGTTTGAAATGTTACATTCATTTAAGATTTTTCATAATTTGTATTTCCACGATGTTCTAGAATAATTTTAAAACTTAAATTTAAGACAACGACCCTGGTTGAACCTGCGTACCATATTTATTTATAGTGTTACAGACACTAAGTAACTTTTTACCTCTAACTCTTCTCGTCCAAAGATAGGTTTAATTGGCGATGGCTTTACCGCAGTTTTCATCAACTGTTGAAACAATGTTTGCTCTTCTGATGACACCGTTGCACTTTCCGAAGAAAGAATGATCTTTCTGAGGTGTTCTTGAGGACTCAACAGAACACGAACTGCTTTTAGTAATCCAAGACAAATTTGTTGTTTCCTCAACAACGCCGTATCGATGACGTCAAAGACACCTTTAAATATCAAGACAAATACGCTTTTCATTTTCAGTCATCTTTCAGATACAGGGATACAAAAGTACAATTGGAGAACCATGTTGAGGGAGGTTTGACCTTTAAAAAGTCGTGCCTACTTGGGTTTAGTGAGAGGTGCAAATATAACAGTAGGTGCAAATACAAAATCAATCGGGAGTCCATTGAAAGAAGATAAACAGTGAACAATAGCAGATTACTGTCTTCCAGACAAAAAATTACAACGACTGCAATGATTTTACCTTGGGAAAATGTAGCATCGGATGTTTCCTCATCGGAACCTGTGGCAGAATCCTTCGTTTCTGATGTTACAACACCCTCACCAGTCAATCTGACCAGAGAAGACCACATGTTTAACATACTACCAGACACGTTCATACGTTCAACACAAAATGATATCACAGGAACCTACAAATATTCAGAGAATGCTTTCACTCGGCTATTTCAATATCAACTCAGAATGTCCAGTATTTTATAATAAAGAATTTGAAGAACTTGGAAGATTAGCAAAAAATGGCGCCAAACCGCCATTTGCTCCGTCATGAAAACAAAGAAGACAAAATGCAAATACAAAGAATATTATTCAAAATTTGGCTTATTTATTCGGATAGTCTGGCGATCCTGTCAGGACAACACAGTCTTTGTTAAAAATATATTCAAACAGCAACACAATTATATCGTATTAGATGCGAGTTAGTGCAGAGTGAACATAAGTGCAGGCTGGTATAGAGAAACTGCAAATAATTTCTTTGATAACTCGGTAGATAATCGTTAAAAAAACTCCTTGAGGATTCCCACAGTAAAGTTCAAGTCACCAAAAAAGCAACCAAGATTTCAACGTACGTACCGACTTGAGATGTGATATGGAACATGTATGTACTTCATTGCTTCCTTGACATTGCATGGTAATCTTTCCATTAACTGCAATACGTGATACAGTACCAACACCATGATCGTTATGATGAACCATACCACCCAATCGTGGTCGACTATCTACACCACCAATAACAGCAAGGGCAGCCATAATACCTCCTTCCACTGGTTCATCTTCCGTGTTCTCTGACATTGTCTGGAAAAAATCTTTATATTAGTGTATTTATGTAAGATATATCACAATGTGAAATACCTTGTTGTTAGAAACACAGCACGAAATTCGTGTTCAAAGAGACAAAAAGCAATCAAGATCGATATGCCTTCCTAATTGCCTCCTAGATGATCCCTAATTGCCCTAGAAACCACCGCAACTCGACGCACGTGACGAACACAATTTAACGAACACAGTTAGTGTTAATCTGCAAACAAGGAAAACAAGTTAGCGGAAACTTTATTACCTTGGATTGCGAAGCAGTTTCAGCAATGGAATTTAACCTTTCACTAATAAATTCGTTAATCAAATGATTCCAAGAATCAAATGAATGTAGATGACGAAGCAGTACGACCAATTCTTCAGCAATTGTACTGCTATGTGAGGCTGTGAGTGATGCTTTAGGCTTCGACCTTCGACCTTGTATCTTCTTTTTTCGACCTTGAAAAAGATTTGGAAACACAGAGGATTGTTAATACAGTCGTTGCAGTAGAAATGTTACCAAAATGTTTCAGCAAATCATTAGCTCACACACGATTTCATTTTCTCAAAATACTTAAAAATTGATTTCACCTGTGGTGAAATTGAAAAGATATTATGAGGCAAAAGAGCGATGACCAAATCAATTGCTGGAATATTTTACTTTTGAAACCTTCACAGTAAAAATGTGCAGGAAGCCAACAATGTTGAACTGTATACGAAGGTTAAATATAAGCATATCAAACTGCTGTGTGAACAAGCAGTCAAGGTACTGTAATTATCACTACTGTACCCTTACAACACAACTTTCAAGCAAATATCTTTTGCTGACTACCAGCTTTCTGACATGTTTACCACTTCAGCTTAAGATAAATTACAATATCCTAGGCCTTTTCTAGCGATGAAATGTAGTATTTACTGTCATAGAATGTTCTAAAGGATAAGTGTGCTGATCTCAAGTGGAAAACATATTCACAAATGTACACATGACCAAATTCTAGCAAGTAACAAATGCAAAAAATTCCTAACTACATAGGTTCTCAGGCAGGCTGGAATCGAACCTTACAATATACGCCTGTACGATACCGATATAGTGCTCTGACCTCTATAAACTTTAGAATTAGCAGACCAGAGCAAGCGCTTATAATTTCCGTGTATTAAGGGTGGTAATGCTTGCGAATAGGTTTAGGGTAAATATCAAATGCTTAAGTCAACATGTGTACCATGTCCACTTGGGATAAAGACGCCTTTACCTTTCATCTTATTTATCCTACATTGAATGAAATTCGTACCGCGAAATCATAATTGATTTACCCACAACCTAAGATGGTAACTATAAACAGAGTAAAGTGCCCATGTATGTGCATAATGCGGTGAATAGATGCAGTATGTAAATGATGATGCAGTATTAAAACTTAATACTCACCATCAATGGGAAGCATTCCTGTACAAGTCATTAGAACACGGCCAAGCAAAGCGAAAAGCTTTTCAATCAATGCCGACATTTGCGCTGAATAATTGTCTCGATCCCATGACGAAAGAACCACTCTCATCAACCGTAAGGTTAAGATCTAAATGAACATTGATTTTCTTGTTTTATAGATACACCGCGAATTTGATTATTTATAAGGAATGGCTTTCATTTCTCGTCTCAATTTCACGCTGTTGATTTCTGCGAATGCACTAAATCACATTCGCGACCAGATTCTTTTTTATTAAGCTTCGCCACAAATACAGGGTGAGCACAACAGCATGTGCTAAATACTGTGGGCCCGTACTACCAAGTTATGTTTTACTGAGGGACAAAAACCGGAGTACTAGGAGAAAACCCCTCGAAGCTCAGGAGAGATGAACTACGGGAACTCAACTCACATGAAATACCACACAAGACATTTTATTTTCGTCTTGATTTCAAGCTGTGTTGCTTTGCGCGAATACTAGTTTATGACTTGACTTGTGACGAGATTTTCAAACTCATGAGTACAATATAATGTTTGTGTGGAATATATCGCTTAGTCATAAGTGTTACATCTTTCTTACAGGTAGCTAATACTCAAGTAACTCTTGGTGGTACGATATGTAAAATTTCAAGCTTAGTTCTGGGTAATTTATGCAAGGAAAAGTCAATGTGTTTATAATTTTGAGCGTTCTAAACTGTGTCTCCAGTAGAAGAAACAGGTTAACTTTCAATTGGGTTCTTAGGGATAACTTTTGCCATTTGCTTGCCATAGACAACAAAACAAGTTTACCTGTCTTGGTAACTGCGCAATTAATTTCGTTTCTTGCAGAGACTTAAGCTCAGCATTAACTGGACTACAAAAGTTAGCTTCTCCCAAATTACCACCAACTATACGTAGAAATAAGCTGATCCAATTAGATGAACTGAACACCTTGCTTGCAGACGACGTTAATGTTACACCACGTATACAACCCAATTTAGCCCATTCATGATGCTGCTGTTGGAAAATTACATCTCGCTCATTTTCTGAAACAAGGAGAACAATCCACTGTTGAATATGAATGTCAGATACCAATAATCCATGAGAGGAACAAAAACTATTCTACGATGCAATAGAACACTTGCGTGTGACGTCACACGCAACGATTTCGTAATATTTATTTTTATAATTTTTATAATTTAGCTCATTTAGCAGTATGATGTATTGGTGTTGTGGTTTACTGGTTTGAATTTTTTAAACTGGTTTATTTTTTATAAACCATTTCATAATTTTCAAGCTAGTTTGAAATTTTGTAATTGTCTCATTTTGGAAGTGGTTGTGAGATTTCTGAATTTTTTCTAAAGTACCTTGTGTCAGGTTTGGTGTTAGTTTTGGGCTAGCACAAAGTTTAAGGTTATGTGATGGATTAGGAATAAGGTTAGAGTTTGGGTTTGGGTTAGGTTGAGGTTAGGGATTAGGGATTGGAGTTAGGGGTTAGGATTTACGGGTTAGGGGTTAGGATTTAAAGGTTAGGGGCTAGGATTTAAGGGTTAGGGGTTAGTATTGGAATAAGGGTTGGAGTCAGTATTGAGAAGAGGCTGTACGCTTAATTTCATACATCTTCCTAAGACAGGATGTAATAAAGAACAATTTATTGTAATTATATAATTATCACACTTGTTTACATGCATAGGTAAGGGGGTTACTTCTTGACTATAATTGAATGTTACTTTTGTGGCTGTTCATGGATTAAGCCTGCATGATGCTATCTGTCCTTTGATAATACCATATTGTGTCACCACTTTAACATAATTGGAATCAATCTCCAGTATTTTAGCAATGAGCATGTTTGCATGTAAATTGGATACCTTATCAGCTTTATGTATTTTAATGGCTACAAGGTCATCAACTTTAAAACTCATTTTTTTGGACTGTTGTGTTTGCTTTTTCATTTTTGCATTATAATGTTGCTGATTTTCACAAATTTTTGACGCTTTGCTTGTTGCTCCAAATTGATAGTGTCTGGGATTTCTTTAACGTTTTCTGCTATTTCCTTCGAAACTTCTTCTTCATTGGCTAGGATGGCAGGAGCAGCCACTTCTTGGTGTGCCTTAAATCCAAAGACGGCTTCATATGGGGAGTATTTAATTGCTCTATGAAACGTAATATTCATAGTGCAAGAAGCTTGCAATGTGTACTTGCACCATTCACCGATACTTGCACCATTCACCGAACTCAGTATTATTGCCCTCATGTTTTCTTTCCAAGTGCGATTACTCCATTCTACAAGACCTTGTGTTGTTGGAGTTCGTGGAGATCCATGGCAAACTGTTATGTTATGTTCTTGGCAGAAGGTGTTGAACATTAGATTTGAAAATTCACCACCATTGTCGGATAATATTTTCTTAGGAAACCCGAATGTACAACAGTAGTTTTGAAGGGCCTCCAGAACCTCAATGGCAGTTTTGTTTTTTAATGGCGAAAAAGTAATCTACTTGGTATGGTGATCAATGATATTTAACACTCATTGATGGTTTTTGCCTTATTTGCATAGTGTCTTACGGAAATCCATTAAATCCAACTCTGTCAAAGAAAGGAATGCTGGTTCTTGCAATGGTTTGGTGACTTCCTTCACACGATTTGTAATAGGTTTTTGCTCAGCATGATATTTGCATAACTGGACAAACAAATTTATAACTTTCTGGGTTACTTCAGAGAAACTAACTATCTTGGATCCACTTTTCAGTTTTTTGGCGTCCTTGATGAGCAACTCTTTGGTGTGCAAATAGAAGATTTTTGTATAGTTGGCTTCGACAGAGAACAAGTTTGCCTTCACTTGTTACTATCTGCTTATCAGCATTTACGTTCCATTGCTTCCGTTTGATTATTAGGATTGACTACCTCACGGGCGTTCTTTGTGGGTGACGTCAATATTTTTGGCATGCGGTTGTTCACACAAATTCGTTATTTTTTCGTAAATAATCGTAACGTGTTCGTATTGGGACTATTCTCACTCACTTGGACTGTATCTACTTCACCAAATTTAGCTAAAAAGGGAGCGCGTAGCGCGACAATCATTACTCGCCCTTCGGGCTCCCTCTTTAGCTAAATTTGTTGAAGTAGATACAGTCCCAGTGAGTGAGAATAGTCTTAAACATAATACCTTTTGCTAGTAAAGTTTAATATAGCAAAACAGTACGCTTACGTCTAAGTCCACTGTGACATATTTGCTACTTTGCTAGTGATATGAGTATGGGATACACAAAACACGAGGGTACCCATATCACTGTGACACTGTTTTGCAGTCCCAATACGACCACACTACGATTATTTACGAAGAAATAACGAATTTGTATGAACAACCGCATGCCAAAAATATTGACGTCACCCACAAAGAACGCCCGTGAGGTAGTCAATCCCTTGATTGATTATTTGTAGTTCGTGCTTAGTCATGTCATTGTGTGATATGTCGGTGGTAGTTTCTTCGCGTCCTTTTGGTTGAAGAAAGTTTTGAGCTTTGGAGTAGAATTCGTCGGTAACAAAGACATTAATACACGACTTCTGAGTCTTTGAATCTTGTTTCAGGTCGTCCAGCTGTCTCAGAAATTCGTTCTCATCGACACAATTACGACAAAATCTATCGTGTGCATCAGCCATATTTTTTATTTTTTTTAACTAAGACCTAATTTGAGTGAACTACTCGTGCGCGATTTCAAATCGGCAGAATTACGTAACGTCTTAGTTAGTCACTGGTTAGTCATGAATAAAACTAAAGTTTAATACAGAACTCTCAATCAACTGATTACGGTCTAGTGGTAAAATCGTAGACTAGTAATCTTACAGTGGGTGGTTCAAGTCCCGGAGAAGACAAACAGCTCAATGATAAGAAAATGCTAATTAACTTCGAAGAGTAGGCAGGCAGGAAGGTAGAGGAGTAAGGCAGGCAGGTAGGTAGAGGAGTAAGGCAGTTGGCAAGAGTTAAAAAAGGGGGGGGGGGGGCATGGGGTGTAGGAGGAGATGAGGTGGGTGGGAGGGAGTTTCCTTTTTTTGTTCTTTTGATACCCCCTGAAATATCCAAGCCCCTGTTTTTTGAATGACTCCCAAAAAAGAAATTCCTTTTAAGACAGTTGAATTAAGTTTCAAAATGAACTAGTTTATAAAAAATAAACCAGTTTAAAAAATTCAAACCAGTTTAATATAAATTCAAACCGAGGCACAATATAAACCACAACATTGGTACCTGAGCTTCCTTTGTCCAGGATAGTCAAGAGAAGACCAGAGACTGTTTTCAGTGCATTATTCGGAATGTCGTCAGCATGGATACCCGCAGAAATAACTAAGCAACGCAATAGGCTTAAGGTGGCTCGACGTATCACAACAGTTGGATGGGTGGGTAATTTTCCATTAGTAGACGATCGTGTATTTTTCTTCTTATCTATAAACACAGGTCATCAATGTAAACGAAATGATAATTATCGTTATAAAAGATATTTCATTAAAGATATTTCTTGTGCAAATTTTGACATTTATCTGCTTTTATTTTTGATGCACAGATAAAGTTATAGCAAGTAACATTTAAATGCAAACCTGTAATTATCAGAATTCGCGGACTAAATACCAACCGTTAGCTGCTAACTGTCATTTCCTCATTTACTAAACAACGCTATGATATGAGCCGGGTTTTGCGCGTCAAGGTGATTAAAAGTGTGTAAAGTATCTGTCACTCGAAACTTTCACAATGACGAATCGATTCAGTTAAACACACCGATATTCAGTCTTTAGTACTATGACATATATCCACTTGGGATGTTTACTCTACCTCGTATTCTGACTCTTGGATTTGATTGAATTTGTAACGCACTATTTGTACCTGGTTTTATTTCTTCATCGTCGTCATCACTACTCTCGGGTATTGGTGGAGGTCCTGCTAGTTGTAGATCGTACTTCCCTTCTTTTCCCATACGATACGAGTTTGTACACCCAGTATCCCACTGGATTCTTACCCAACCATCTTCACCAAGTTCACCCACAACTCGTCCTTCACCTGGTGGTTTGCCGTCCTGAAATGACATACAACACGATAACACATTGTATGCTAGTAAGATTTTTGTATCCAGTAGCTTACTATAATTGTTTAGGGCTAAATTAAGATAGGGTAGGGCTGGGTATTGGTTGAGGTCAATTTATACACTGTGTTCCACAAAGTTACTCTTTAAAAGAGCTACTCTATGAAGTCAAATGCTAGTGCTGCATATTTGAATGTTTCAGCTCCTGAATGAACCGAAGAAGGCGTAAAACTTTATAGCAGATAATTTTGATGCAGAATGGGCTCAATGAAGAGTTACAGCATTGAAATTCGGACATGCAACACTAGCCTTTTTTTAGACACACTGCATGCGTAATAGCGTTATTACAATCCGAATGAGTTATTGAAACTATTAAGCGTTGTTACTAAGAAGTTTATAATTGGCAAACGCCATTGTGTAACACGGCTTGTAACGCACCATCCGTTTGGTTTTTTTTTAAATTCGCAATAAGTCTTGTTTCATGTTCTATAATTAATTACATTTCCTATGTTGAAACAAATGATGATTACAAATGATGTACATACTTGATCTCCCCATTTCCAGTCGGGTCCTCGAATTACTCTGGTACCAACTTTCATCATTCGCGCCATATCTGGTCCTACGGCAGGTAAAGGCGGAGGGGTGCGTGTCTTTTTACTTTCATCAATAATAGCTGCCGCCACAATATCATCATCATCGCCATTTTTATCATCAGATGGCCCAGCAAGTCGTAAGATTGTCTGAAAAGTAAAGTATATCTTCTTTTACTGATGGTAGCGCGCACAGCAATTTCGCAATCAAATTCCCAATCTTTCAATGCTTATAGCTTTGTGTTGCTAAAAAACACGTTTTACTTGCTCAAAATTGCCTGCACGGAAGTTCAATCTTCACTACAGTTAAGGAAGGATAACAAAAAAAGAAAGGGACATGTGTTTCAGTCTATATTAGCTGTATACTGTAGCTGTTGCGGTGCACGTCGTAAGACCGAAATCCGATAGAGAATGTTGAAAGAAAGGAGGGAGGGAAGGTGGCATAAAAGGGTCAGATGTACGAAGATCGAATAGCAGCATGAACTGGATGATCATTTCTTCAATCATAAAAATGCTTTAAAAGCTATAAAATTACGGATATGGGCATGATAATCGATAATTAAATTTACAAATTCAAAGTTTAATCTGAGTCAGACGAGACAATAGGTTATTTTTTTGACAATAGGTGTTTGGACCAAAATTCACTATTCCGTCGATAATGTTAACCGCTTTTGTAGAACGACCCCAGAGGACAATAGGGAGTAACATGAGAGAAAAAATCTAAGAAAAATAAAGTAGGATGGCCTTCTTTGATGTTCCCAATAACAGTTTGTACAAGAGTGACAGTAGACAGGACATGACCAACCGTAGAATTGATAACAAGCAGTATCTACCGTGCATTTCTTTCAATGTTTTGTAGAAATACTTTACCACTCGACACGCCTTCGCAGAATAAGATGCAAAGATATTTTTCCATTTTACTTTGCTCACCTGAGTTAAAGCAAAGACACCAGAATTAAGCATCAAGCTAACTCCAGGAGCCGCATGTTCTACAGTTAACATCCCAAGCGCTGCTAACATAAAGCGAGCACAAGGCAAGACACCAAGAGATATATCTGACGTACATCTGCGTAGACTGAACTGTGATTTCTTGTATGTATCATCTGCTTCCAAAACTGCGTCTCGTAGCAAGTTTATAGACCACTGATCTATCTTGGTAAAGGCATTATCCAACACAACTTGGTCATATGGAGGAATTAATTTCACGTCCGAAAGATTTCGTGGAACAGGATCCCTAAAATAAATCAAAACTTTTCTGTTCACTGCAACTACAACGTTAGTTCGTTTATGTAAATACTGTATAGTCAGATCACAACCTGATACTTAAAATCTTTGCATCCTCAAACTGCTTAATAACGGATGACATAAATCCTAATGGTTGGCCGTACTGATTTTATCGTTCGCTCACAAATTCATCCGCAAATGGGGCAGAGTGAGACAAAAAGTAGAATCTATCAGTCAGTTAAAATCTTGTAACTGTTTTTATATCCAATATTGTAACTATCCTATTCTACACTTTGTGTGTCTACTACATGTCTCAGGGACATACTTTTACGCTTTGCATCTGTTCCCAACCAAACCATCAACTATGGCGATTACCTACCTGCGTTTAAACGTATTCGTTGACAGTCCTTGCCAACCAGCCAAAATGGCGTATTTGACAGAGCCAATAAAAACTTTATTTATCAGTGATAACAAAAATTGAGTTCCCTCCAAACGAAGCCTTGCTCGCTTCACCTATTCAACAGTAATATCCAATTCATCAGCTGTAAACTCTCTACAAGTCTACTGGTAACCTCATTTTTCCAGACACATTTGAGGTTAGGTTTGTAGGGGGGAGGGAGGCACAATTAAGGCAAGGGGTCCTATTAATCACTCCTTCTGCAAGGGGACTGACCTAATTTTGCTTAGCTTTTATGGGGGACAATTTTCTTTACCTGAAAACGATGGTACCTTTAAAGACGAGAGACGGTATGAGAAAATATAGCTCATAAAATATTATCCTTGTTCCTTTCTAATGAAAGACAAAATATCATGAAAAATATGCATGATAATCTATCTTGCTCTTGCTTATCCCAGTCACTTTTTGTTACACGCACACATGAAATAAATTAGCCAAACAGTATATCACCATGTGCATTTTAAAATATACACTATATCCTAGAAAGCTTTTATCTGTTTTACCTGACTCTCCATAGCGTTCATGATTTTTTCCAGGTTGATTTTCTCTTCCTTTAGTACGAAATCTTTAATATGATTCATTAACACCGAGGCAGCAGAGCTGTTTGCTACACGTTCACGAAGCCATTTGAACTTCTTGATATTTGTTAGCGCTGCAGTAGGTACTGTCAGCGAAGCCTATATTGAGATAATTAAACGATAACTAAAACAGTGGAATCCAACACTAATATGTAGAATACGTTGTATAGTTGATTCATACATTATTAGAAAATAGGCTGACTAAAACGCGGCGGCTTGACAACCCAGTCCACTAGTTAGACCAAGGAATATATTTTCGCAGACTGAATGTGTTTAACTATACTGGAAATTAAATTTCGAATCTTTGCCAAATTGTCTTCTCTATAACAGTGGCATAACCAGCCCAAAAATTTGTTCCCACTATGCAAATTTCAAATTATTATCATTGTTGATTTCTTTAAAAATTGACTGTTTTCATAACCAATGTTTTCAAAGAATATTTGCAAAGATCGACTACATCGTCAGGCTGTTTATGCTACTGATTGCTTGACAGATCTGTTAGACATATTTCATTATCATTTAACCAGGATGCCTGCTTAATTAAACTATATAATAGTTGAATTAACTCCGATAAACTTAAATAGAAATCCTGGTTAAAGTTGTCACGACTGAAGTTAAATTAGCAAAAACATTTCACGTGAAACATTATGTTGGCCCAAAAAGAGTTGGTTTTACAGTGAGCCATTTTTAACCAGAGTGTTTTCAAAAGATTCAACAGATTTCAATTCACAGTAATTTTAAACGTTTTCTATAATCAATCAAACATATTGCATCATACTGTACCTCCTGCTCTTGTTTCGACTCCTCCAGTACTGCCAATCTCAGCGCAACGCGTTCAACACTCAGATCTTCTTCTCTTTCCATCGCCTGACATTCTCGACCTTGGACACTGCCTTTTTCGCCTTCCTTGGATTTCCTGTTCTCCTGAATCACTTGAGATACCAAACGTTTCCAACGAGGAATCGTGTTAAGCAGTTTAAGTTTCGATAGCGCTGCTAGTTCGCCTGATACGGCGGGTCGTAGTATTTGAAGAAGGAATTGACATCTTTCTAATGCTGGTGCACACACTTCTTCATATGAACGGAAAGATTCTTGGTGAGCCTAAAAACATAAACTCAACATTTTTGGCACATATGACAAGAAACATTCCATTATAGACAAAAGCATAACGTTGACGATATTTCAGGTTATTACCTTAATTAGACTACACTTTGCCTGATGGGTAACTCTCAACACTTGAACCAAGGAAGCAGGATAAAAACTGTGTTCCGTAGATGACGACAATTCACCGTCAGGAAGTTTATCCAGGTCTTCATGTTCAATCAGTGACAGTGCCATGGGGACTACAATGAAGTCAAAACCATAAACTTTAAATTAAAGCAAGTCCAAGAAACGGCGTTTTGAAAACATGGAATTAGTTTTTCACGGCAACCAGGTGTAATAATTATGCTACTGTACGCACACTACCCTACTTAATTTAAAATGACTACGACGTCCGATCAAATTGCATTCACAACCCATCGTTTCGAGCATGGACGACAGCGGCTCCGAACAGAGATCACAGTAGCTATTGGTCACAAGAATATTTCCATCCTCTTGGCAAATGACGTCATCCCTCGGGTATACAAGTAGCATTAGTGACGAAAGGTTGGGCCGTGAATGCAATTCGGCCAGGGTTTCATTCCTTTAAACATAGCCAGAGTAGCGAGCGTAACATGATGGTTTTAAGAATTGTTTTCTTTTTCAGACAAAATGTTTGTCAAGGGAGCAAGTTTGTATGCATTCCAAAAACTAAACGAAGTAGCTAAATGGCGGTAAGTCTCGTGACAAAGAGCTATAAGATTTGTTTCAAAGGCACTGAAAGTGCGCATGCTAGCATTGCAGTCCTAAGTGTTACGCGGTTAAATAAAGTATGATGATCAGGGTTTCTTTCAGGGTTTTCCCGTGGGTTCCTTTCTTGCACGGAAGATTGAGTTTTGGTGAACTGCAGGGGAGAGGTCTGAAGAGGCTGCCCTCTAAAAGTAGGAAACAAGGGTGTTGTCCTGGTCAATGCATACGGCTGTCACTATAATGTGTAATTTTTCTTGTGTTGTGAAATGATTTCTAGTTATTTCTTATTTGTGGGTCTCCAGCTGAAAAATAATTCTTCCGTGAAGAATTTAACTCAACTTCATTTTAACTGTACTGAAGGTTTTGGTGAGTTTGAAAACGCAATTCAAGATTGAGTTTTGGTTGTTAACAATTCCCTGGAAAAAAATGACGATGAAAAGAAGAAACTGAAGAAATTTTCGACTTACCAAGTTCATGATGAAAAAAACCGAAGATGAAGATAAGAAGCACTGAAGAAATGTTCGAGTTACCAAGTTCACGACGAAAAAAAAACTGAGGATGAAGATAAGAAGCACTGAAGAACTGTTCGACTTACCAATTTCATGATGAAAAAAAACTGAGGATGAAGATAAGAAGCACTGAAGAAATGTTAGACTTACCAAGTTTATGATAAAAAAAAAACTGAGGATGAAGATAAGCACTGAAGAAATGTTCGACTTACCAAGTTCATGATGTTTTAACAAACAAGCTAGGAACAATCGTCCAAATTGTTCTACAGGATGATCGGCAGGAAACTCGACTGGCATTATAATTCTCTTTACATGACAGCATCGCTTTACAAGTGATAGAAATTTCTCTACGCTGTTATCTTTGAAGTTTTCCGACAGATTTGTAATGAACAGTTTCACAGCATCAGAATGTGGAGCATGCGTACTTTTATGATGAGTACGCTTGAGAACTTTCTGGAAACTTTTCTGCCCTCTGTATTAAACAAAATTAGCAAATTATATGATTTGAAATATGTTGTTTTATAATAAAGTATTGTCCAGATATCATGTTTAAAAATCCTGCAAATGATATATACTGTAGTAACTGAATACATATAACTGATAGTGTTTTGGTTTGCTATGCATGCTTATAAATTAATATACACCAGCGTTTTAATTCAGAAAAAAATCCAAAGTCGTAAAGTTTGGGGAGTATTCATAAACATGGGCAGAACCGATGCACAGAATGGACTGTACAGTATCTTTAATATTTTACACCTTAAGAAGACTCTTTTTCTTCTTTTTATTTGTAAAGAACTTGCAGATTTAAGGTTTTGAAGTCATGACTACATATTGGATTGTAATAAAGAATAAAGCATAGACAAATCTATTGCTTATTTGCAGCAATAATCTTACCCTTCATTTTTATCTTGCTTCTGAGAGATGCCTGTTTCCAAACCTCCAGCAAAGAAATCACTTGTCAACCATTCATCACAATCTTCTTCATCCGCTGTGATTGCAATTCCCTGACACAGCAAGTGAGCATGATGACCAAGGAGGAAGGCAAGAGAACGTTCAGTATCCAGTAAAGGTGCAAGCACGGAGGGGCCTCCAACGCACTGGGGTTGTTCTTTAGACTGCAAATACAGTATAATAGATAATTTTTATAATTTAGCAGGGATCAAAATAACCTTCCACGTTAGGTCACTGTCACCGGTCAAACGCAGTTATTGACCTTAAATTCTACTACCCTGCAGAAAGCAACTGTAAAGTAAACACTTATTATCATAACTGTTATTTTGAGCCCCGTGTAAGTATAGATAGGCAAAACCTTATGCACACATGCTACAAATTAAATATAGGCGGGTAACGTGCGAGTTGGTGCGGGTATGCTAGTGAGCTCCACATATGCATTGCGAGAAGAACCAATTCCGATGCTTCAGTGGAATAATAAATTACCAGATATCACTGTGTGTCACAAAAAACATTTTTAAAAATTTAAGTGATGTGAGTGCTTGATAAT
The DNA here is from genome assembly GCA_963855995.1 of Muricea muricata. Classification (NCBI taxonomy): domain Eukaryota; kingdom Metazoa; phylum Cnidaria; class Anthozoa; order Malacalcyonacea; family Plexauridae; genus Muricea; species Muricea muricata. The sequence goes on along the minus strand of OY979718.1, from coordinate 14,375,723 downwards.
CTATGTCAGGACATGGTCCTACACCGAAATTGACAATTCAAAGTGTACAATGCATACCTCCATATAGATTCCAACACAAAATGCTTGCATCATATCCGTTGCTTCACTTGAGTGATTGGCAGCTTCGAATGCTTCTGTAGCATCTTTAGCTGGAATGCAGAATATGTTAATTCACAAACAAGCGTTCGGGAGAATTGTTTTCGAGTTTGAGGTCAACTCAGAGATGTGCTATAACTAGCTTTGGACACTAAAGTAATTCTGGCAAATTCCACCTGACAGCGTGCGTACAAAATCAACATATTTTGTCATTGGCAAAAATAATCGTAAACAAAACGAAGCATAAAACTACAGTCTAAAACTGAAGTGTCGTGACTGTGAAAGTCGGTAGGAATGCATTTATAGAATGATAAAAGCAAATACCTGCATATCTTGAAAGTATCTCTCTTCCGCATGGAGCCTAAAAGGTATTATTATTGTTACCATAAAGTACAACAGTAAAGGATTTAGCCTTCCCTGAATAACTTTTAACAATATTCGACCATGAAAGCATCAGAAGACCATGAACAATCTTGAAGTCGAACGCATGGTTAAAAACCCAAATTCGCTCCAACAACAAAATATTCAAAATCAACATACTTGATCCTTGAATTCTTGTAAGTCAAAAACTTTGCCATGTATAACCACCCATAAGCCACCTTCTTTATTATGATTTTCCAAATCATCTTTATGGATCACATCTAGTTCAGTGGAATTGTCAAAATTTGCTGAAGATGAACTACCTGGGAAATAAATAACAAGATTTAGGCATACTTGTAATACTACATTACACGGTACTCCACACTTGGCAGCTACCTGTAGCTCATAGGATATTTCCCCATCTATTTCACCAAACAAACAAGACCTCAGCGTTTTGAGCGAAGGCCCTAAAATCCCAACAAATGGCTTTCCTTCGAAACATCGAAGATCCATTAGTATCTTTTAGTCCAATAGCCAATAATTATTCTTTCGAAATAAAACACGCGGCTCCAATGTTCTACCATGCAGTCTAAAATGCAGTTGCGTGTCTATTGAACTACTTTAGTTGCAGCAGCTTATTAAAAAATTGCGTCCTACAAACTTCCTAATCGATGATGGAAGATATTGCCACTTCCTTGGCCAATGAATACGCGTGGTATGGAAATTGACATGAAGGAAAATGTGATGTCTAAGAAAGTAAAGTTCATTTAATGAGTGTGGTTGATGTTTAGAAGACACTGAGTTATATCCGCATGCGAAACCCGCACAACTCGTTAGTTCTGCATAGACCACATTATGCATTGTTTCTGATCCAGGCAGTGTATCCTAATAAGAAACATGAATTTACACATTGTCATTGGTTACTCTTCACAAAGGCGTTAATTCCTGTACCCAAGAATCTACGGTCCGGATAACGATTTATTTACAAGGGCTATTACTATCTTTTAATTTTTTGACTTACCTAGAGCTCCTTGCCAAGCTAAATCTTCACAGTCTTCTTGAGTAATGTTCGGTGCCAGTTTATTAAATTTATCTAACAACTCCAGCAGATCTCGCAAGACAGGAAACACGGTCGAAAGTTCAGTTTTTAGACCAATGCGAGTGTGAAGTAGCAAGACTGACGTTACGAACTCAGGTAGCAATACGGTGGGAAGTTCTTGTTCAACAATACGAGAGATGTGTGGCAGTCGTTCACCTGTGTTTGCATAATTATGAGCTTGAACCAAAACCTGACTAACATGACAACACAATAACTGGATGTATTTATGAAGAAGACAAAACGAGCCTTGCAGTAGTTCGTCTGCTTGAGCCTCTGAAGAAAATAATTAAGATAACAAAACTTTAAAATGTCATTAAAATCATTAGAAAATACAATGTTCTCAAAATTTTATGAATATCTGTAAAAACATTACATAAAATTTAGCTTTAGAAACCGTTTGTATGCTTGCATTGACTTTTCGAACTGTATTTCAAGCCCCATAGATCTATCAGCGGCGTAACTAACGCAATAATCGGTGGTAGTGGTGAAGGGGGAGGAAATTAAAATTCGTATTCTGCCCTATTAATTTGTTTTGAAATCAATTGTTTTTTATGGTCCGTGAACACAAACCTATATATGAACATTCATCCCCTCACAATTTAATAGGGAGTTGTAATGATATGCGGCAATCCGACTGCTGACATCCAATAGGCAACAATAAAGCAAGTTTCGTTCAGAAATCTAAAGTTTAATAACGTATTGTTTGATGTGGATTATTATATCTCTAGACTTGAAGTCAGTTCCGACCAAATTAATGAAACGTTAATATACACTCGCCCGTTCGGCTATCTATTCACTGCCGCAAAACTATGCAAGTTGATGACGTGCAAGTTAAATGAGTTAATGATAGAATACATACCTTTACCAAGGAGGTTTGACTGTTGTTGCCCCATGAATATAGTAAGAATGGAACCAACAAATAACCTTTGCAGCTTTAACAATAATTCCATGATAGCATCGCGGTTTTTAGTTTTATTGTCCTGCACTGGCGCATCTGATGGTAATTTGTTTCCATGAAAACGTGCTAGACATTTGTCAACGCAGCTTCTAAGAAGTTCGCGGGCCAGTTGTAATAACGGTGTACTGTTTGTGATATCTAAAGCACCACTAGGAGTGTCATTCTTGTCTTGAGATAATTCGTCTTTTACTGCCTTTTCAAATGCACCTTCTAGATTCCCCTCCACCATGAGACTTTGAATAAGAAGGTCAATCATGAAGTCACGACCACAATCAGCAACTGTGTTATCGCTAGATCCTAAAAAATCGCGAACACAATAAACTCAATAATTTGAATAGCAGTGACGCAAAATCTCTGTACATGATTGAACAGCCAGTGACGTCAAATTGGTGTGTACGACAATTCTATGTTCAGCTACTCAAAGCTTACATAGTGTATAAAATGCACATGCAGGAGTTCACTTAAAAAAATGAGTTCGTTGTACATTCAAGGACTTGATTGTTTTGAATTCAAGGGAATACTGGCTATTCGAGCACATTTATTAATTAACAAACTCAAAACATGTTTATTTTAATGAACACCTGGAGACCGATTGTGTCAAAGGCGTTTAGCTTAAACGGTGGATAAGTCAAATTTAAAAAATCTTTACACTCCATCTTACACGTCTTATGAAATAAATATTTAAATACCTATAATTGTTTGAATTACTTTGAGCTGGTTTGTTCATGGACAATCAAAGCTGAAAACACAAGAAACACTAGCTGAAGCGCTGATGTTCAGGCACGACATCCGTTAAGTCACGTTTCCATTCAATTTCTATGGTTCATGCAATGAGCAAAGTGTATTAATTTTCTACTTAGCTAAACGCCTTTGATACAAACCACCCAAGGACTGGATGAGTCCTGGATTCGATATGTCAAGTATGCGTGCACATAACAATTTTCTAAATTTAATTGATGCACATGACGTCATTATAAGACAAGGAACAAATCTTCTTTCCAAAATAATGACTAGTATGTTTTAGCACCTTATACTATTGAGTTGAGAATCTGCAACTTACCAAGTTTCTCAGCGAGTAGTTCCGATAAGGTCTTAGCTCTCTCTTCAGTAGTTGGTAAAAGCAATGACCACCCACTGCTTAATGTTCCTTTTGCAGCATCTTTGACAGTCACCAAAACACCTTTACTCACAGCTAACATAACAACTTGTTGCCTTAATGACTGCAGCAGTTTACTGCCAACACCAAGACCAAGTTCAGCTCCACTCACACCTTCACGAATAGCCGCATGGAACTAAAAGAATACATCTGAATGTAACCATTCCTTAATCACTATAAACTGCAGCAAATGCTCATGAATTGTGGTGGAAATAACCGTCTACAGGGCCTTTTTTCAACTTAGTTGTTCTTAACCAGGTGCTTTTGCCGAAACTATTTTTGTTAATTCGTTGTTCATTTTCAAGATGATAGTTAACTCCACATGTGGAAGTTTTTTTCTGTTTGTGTCAGGACTAAAAATTCCTGCAAAAATTTCACGAGGCAAACTGGAAAAATACCGAAGTAATTGTTCTGTAGTTCTTCAAAAAAATTCTGTTAAATCCTCTGCAAAAAAATTAGATCCAATTACCAAAGTAAAGGAGTTCATTTTGCAGTTAATTATCAAACCTCAAAAATTTCTGTGCATTCTTCTGTGAAAATTGAGATCCAAAAACATTTCCGGCAACTGGGTTCCCAGGATTTATACCTCTGATTAACTCGAGCTTCCCCTTCGACCCCTCACTGTTTCATTATCAAATACTTATCACATTAGAGAAATGACGTGACCATTATGAACATTAAAAACTACTGAAAACAATAACCAATCATACAGTTTAAATGAACAAAAATCTCGATTCCTGAGAAAGAGAAGTGTGCTCAGTATCTTACCTGCAGTCGCAAAAGATTCAATGCAGCCACAGCAATACATTCCTTTTCTTGCGCAGGTGGAGGCCAGTCTCGAGTACCGTCCAAATCTTCACTCACTCTTCTTAACAAAGCATCCAAGTATTCAAAAGTTATTTTTGTAACATCCACAATATACGGAGCTCTGAGGCCGACACCTTTATTCCTCGAACTTGACCACGCAAAACTCTGAAATATTGAAATGGTGCTACGAATGAATAAGTACTCATTGAAAAGTTCTAAAGTCTCGAACAATAATATCACAGAATGTCCATATGAAAGCACATCTACATATTTTCCTTTTAAAGAAGGGCATGCCCAGCAAATTATAGGAAACTGACTTGTATGGTACCTGAATGATACTGATATTTCTAACACTGCTCCGAATAAAAATCACGTGTGTATATGAGATAAGCTAGCCAGGCTACAAGCCTTACTTTGTTTGTTTTTTTTTTTCAAGCCCTATAGGCCAATATAGGCCGTTAACACTTATTATCTATTGCTGCAGGTAGGCATCTGGGGCCGGTTGTTCAAAGCTGGGTTAGCATTAACCCTGGGTTAAAATTTAACCCACTGTTTAAGTCTCTGTACTTCTACACATCTGTTTACTTTAAACTTCGGGACCTTAAACTACGATTGATCTAGACAACACTTCTAAAGAAATATTTCCAAATTTATAAACAAACTTCAAGGGAAATTTAATTTCAATTTTACGTTAACCCAGGGTTAAGCTAACCGGCATTTGAACAACTGGCCCCTAAAGGACAACTTTCGGGATTATAAGGTCAGTGCAATGTGTCTAAATACTGCAATAAAAAATAAAAGATATACCTGAGCAGGACCACAAGCCACATATTGAAATGCAGTTCCTTCAATTCCACCCACTTCAGTAGGAACATTCTTTGATTCACAATTAGATATACCCAATTGTCCTTTATCGTTTCCACCCCAGGAATATACTTTCCCTTCTCTCGTCAATGCAAGACAATGAACGGAACCCAGGGAAATGTCAATGATATCTTTTCCTCGCAGTGCCTCGATCACTTTGGGATAACGACAATGATCTTCAGATCCATGTCCCAGCCTGAAATTATCGCCTTTTCCCCTACAAGCAATATTAACGCGAGTATGAAGTAAAAGTTGTGAAAATGATCAAGGTTGCTAGTTTACACCCGCTGAAGAAGCTGGTCTGGACGATATGATTAGTCCTTCACGATACTTATAATAGAGAATATGAGCAACTAAATACGTCAAGTACATTGCCGTACTTCGAATGTATCGTCTGGGCAATGAGCACTTGAGAGCCAAGCTTTATTAGTTGCTAGTCTTCAAGCAGTTTTCCAAGTATGGATTACAAACCAACAAGTATACGCACGTAGCTACTGTATGTATAACAACATTGATTGTGATCATAATTTCTCCGGGCAGTCTGGAAACCCGGAAAACGGCAAACTATAAACACACGCCTTAGTGGTCACTTACTTCACCATACGAAACCGCTATGAGCTTAGTTACCGTGACCGTGCACATATCAACGTCAACTCAAGCAAAAAACAATACAATGACTTTTCTTTGGTTTACTGACCAGACCAATATAGTTGCCACATACCATGTCCATACATTTCCTTCCTGTGTTAGAACGAGAGAAACCTGACTACCACAGAGAGCTTTTACAACATGTTCATTCTGGAATTTCTCCACCAGTTTTGGCGATTTACAACTGTCACTTCCGCCCCTGCCTAGTTTGCCATAATCTCCATCGCCCCAAGACCACACTTTACCTGAAATAGCGAAAGGACACATGCGAACGGGCCACAAATTTCGCAATGGACTGTCGTCCTTTTAACAAATTCAGGACGAGACTGCCTGGGTATACTCATGACAACAAAATTAACTCCGCAAGAGATATAAGAGACTTCTTCCTAAATCATGTTTTAGTGCACCATTTATTTTAAAACTGGAAATTAAAGCAGTGACGTTTTAATTATGTACCTGTAAACATGTGCGTTATTATTACCAACATAAAAGACAATGATTTTTCTTTTACATATCATTTCCCCCACAAGTAATCTCTTCTCAACTATGCATTGTAGGTCACTTTATTTGAGAGTGATAATCACGAAACGGTCACAAAACGATAATATTATAATTATCGCTATGCATAGCTTACAAGAGACTTACCATCTTTTGTTACAGCTAACGTCTGTGCGTCTCCACTACCACAAGCAACATCAACAACATGATGACCTTTAAGCCCGCCAACCAAGGTTGGAACAACAACATCTTCACTATTGCCTAGAAGAGCATAAAGTTTATTTTGAAAAACAACTTTGTTTCAAACTTGAATGATGTTATAAAGAAACTATAATAAAGCAATGCATTGTACAACAACATACTGTGTAATCTATATACCTGAACTTTATTACATAACGCTTTTATATGAATTTATCCTATCCTATCGAATCTACATCCTGGTTTTTCATTACATGACTATATGACACATTGCCAGCCATACTGTATCGCCGACTTGCCGTCCCTTTGGGAGAACTTTAATTTCTATTTTGCCAAGTATGTGGCAACGACTTACCATGGCCCAGTTGACCATAATTACCACGACCCCAGGTGTACAGGTCTCCTTCCGCAGATATGGCTGCACTGTGTGAACTTCCACAACTTATTGTAACGACATTTTTACCAGATAAGCCAGAGACAGGAGCTGGTTCTTCTCGAGAGCTAAGCATGAAAAGAATAAGGACGTTCCACTGGTTATAGATGTTCAGTCAAGTCCACTTTTGCCGGACAGAAGTAAATGTACTAATTTTACTGTTCATTCTTATACAGTAGTGACGGTAGTGTAATGTTACACGATCGAACTCGTATCCAGGGTCTTTTGTGTTGATCAGGTAGTAAAAATTGGCAGAGTCTTGAGCAGGAGAAAACTCTCAGTTCGAGGTTAATACACTGCGACTCACGATGTTAGATTTATAAGATATTTATGCCGTACGTATTCAAAATGAACATTACTATTCATTAAAACTTACGAACATCAAAACAAAGTTGTGAGAAGATCTTTACGATGTTGATATTCGATATTAGTCACATGACTGAAAATATATGGCGCTGTTCTATATTTCAGGCGGACCACGCTATTAGTTTCAAAAATATGATAACACGATACGACGTCGTTTTTGACTTAATTGGAAGTGGAAACGACATTCTTTAACCAAAAACAACATAGGTAACAACAAAAGAATGTTTTAGTTAGAAAATAAACGAACTTGGTGTCATAGTTGAAGGATTTTTCAAAGAATACGTGGAACGGCGGAAAAGAGGGATTCTGGACTTCTAAAATGGAAAAGAATGGGAGGTATTAGGCGTTTGAAGGAGAACTGTTCGTAAATTATCATGATCAACGTCTATCAACATTTTGAGAAAGTTTGCTTTGCCATATATCTTCAAAACTAGCAATGATGGATTCCTGGTAAGCAATAATAATTCTAAAAGTACCTCCACTGGTGTCGTGGAATGAGCGTTTGGAACTGGATTGAGGCAAAAAAATGCTTGAGAGCACAACAAGTCGAGACAGACAATACAAACAGGTCGAAATCAACATGATAATGTCCTAATGCTAGGAAAAGGAACTTCTGATGAAAGGTTTTAAGTACCTGCCAAAGAAGTGGTAGAACGATGATTTAGATCCGTATTATTAGCAATCACCATGTCTTCATATGTGCCTAAACGTGCAAAAGAGACCTCTGATCCCTATTTCCGCCGTTACCAGCAGAACTCGTTTACTTTACCACTTTTTTGTTGACTCCTTAACCTCGCCTGTCACATACCATCATTGAATATCAATAATCTAACCCATGCATGCATTTTCCAAGCTTTATCATGCTGATTTCGTCTGCCTGTCAAAAGGACAAACTTCCGTTGTGCTCTCAAGCATTTTTTGCCTCAATCCAGTTCCAAACGTTTATTCCAGGACACCAGTGGAGGTACTTTTAGAATTATTATTGCTTACCAGGAATCCATCATTGCTAGTTTTGAAGATATATAGCAAAGCGAACTTTCTCAAAATGTTGATAGACGTTGATCATGATAATTTACGAACAGTTCTAATTCAAACGCCTAATACCTCCCATTCTTATCCATTCTAGAAGTCCCAAATCCCTCTTTTCCGCCGTTCCACGTATTCTTTGAAAAATCCTTCAACTATGACACCAAGTTCGTTAATTTTCTAACTAAAACATTCTCTTGTTGTTACCTATGCTGTTTTTGGTTAAAGAATGTCGTTTCCACTTCCAATTAAGTTAAAAACGACGTCTTATCGCGTTATCATATTTTTAAAACTATTAGCGTGGTCCACCTGAAATATGGAGCAGCGCAATATATTTTCAGTCATGTGACTAACATTAAATATCAACATCGTAAAGATCGTCTCACAACTTTGTTTTGATGTTCGTAAGTTTTAATGAATAGTAATCCTCATTTTGAATACGTACGGCATAAATATCTTATAATACTAATATCGTGAGTCGCAGTGTATAAGTCAGTTCATGATCAATCTCCGATAATTCATATGAAAGGGATCTTCAAAGGGCAACATGAGGGGTGGGTATTATAAAACGGGGCTCAAAAGTAGATTATTGTTCCATAACATGACAATTTGTAACACACATTTTGTAAAAAATTATCGTATAGAAAATCTTTAATCTAATCAAAACATACCGACTGTGTCTATGTTTCGGATTACCATGTATAGAGTCAGGGAAGTTACAGTAACGAAACGCATTTGAAAGGAGGCTTCAAAAACACAGCATGAGTTACTTACTTAGTGTCTCCAAGCCCAAGTGCTCCGACTTCGCCCGACCCCCAACTGTAGACCGTTCCTTCTTTACTTAAAGCCAGATAATGTCGAGCATCAGGATGCGATGCCAGTTTTACAATATCAGCTTTCCCAGCAAGGGATTCAAGTAATACAGGAACCTAGTTAAAAGTACGTTAAACAGTCAGTTGGTACCAGTATAACTATTAGTTAAAGTAAATTTCAGAATTTTACAGAATTTCACTTACACCGATGAACAACGTTCTCTCTGGCAAAACAGACAGATATTTGCGGGAACCACTGAATATTTTTATAAAGTACAAAACAATGGTAATACCGAATATTGAAATCATTTTTATTAAAAATGATTTCAATATTCGGTATTAACATTGTTTTGTATTTTATAAAAGACAGACAGAAGTGGATAAAATTGTACTTCTCATGCTAAACACGTTTTCAGTGCATAAGTGATTGAACTAATTATAGCTCAGCATTAGACAATTGTTATGACATTAATGAGCCACAAACGTGGAAGTCGGTAAACATAAAATGCAGTCAAGCCAGAGACTTCACTAGGCAGATAACGTATTGCTTTTAAATGTTAGTTAAGACTGCATACATGTAAGTATCTTAATTTGTATAATTGTTAAACATTAGGAATCGCAGTAATTGGTGCAAACTGTTGCGATTGTCCTGCCAGTTGTTTTTGTTAATGTTGCGTTGCTGTGAATGTAATTATGGGGTTAGAGTTGTGTGTTGTAATGTATAAATGTGGTAAAGTTAATAAATTAAATTAAATTAAAAAGCCGGGGGGTGGGGTGGTGAAGGTGAAGAAATTCAAGAGAAATTCGTACCAAAGTTATCCATACACAAGCAGAAGATATCTTGTAGAGCAATGTACAGAATTATAAACACCAAAAGTTTATTAAACACGGAGTAATTCAGTCACTGGATTCAATGTGTTTAAGTGATATTTAACAGTTAACTGGACTAGACTTCAGATCTGGGTAATTCATTCCACTTCAAACTCCAATACAAAGCCAAAGATACATGGTATTGCAGCTACGGAACCGCGTCTTCTCCAGTGCGAGTACAATAGAATGATTTACGAACAGATCAAGTCATAAGTAACTTAACTTTGAACCATTTTCATGCAATCCTCGCACTAGCAGCTGATTATCACATGAGAAAAAATAATATACAGGTGTATTTATGAAAAGGGAAAATTACCTGTTTTTCCGCGTTGTAGAGATGAGAGTAAACTTTTCCATCATGTGTTAGCAAAACAAATGATCTTTCACCGCAACTGATCTCTTTTACATCAAGTTTGCTCAATGCTTGAGAATGAATAGGTACTGTGCTGCAGCCACTGTTTGAAACACCAACAAATCCCCAACTGTACACCTCTTGTGAACCATTCGATTGCATCTAGAGGATGGAATTAATTAGAAAATCAAAGAAAAATCCTATGAGAATCAATGAGCAAAACTGACACACCAAAAACGATCAAAATAAAAGTCGTAATAGTACTTGAAAGAAAACATAATCAAGAAGCTGACGAATACAAAAAATACTGTGATAATCAGGAACCAAGGGCTCCAAAAAGAAAAGGATAAAATTTAGTTTACAAAAACCACAGAATTAACCCCAACAAAAATCCAACATGACACGCTCCAAAATCATATGTGATCACGTGTGAAATTCACGCACAACGTGCGGGGTTTTTCTGCGATAAGCGACAGTTTACGACAACGTGCGATCGTCGTGTGATCATAAAAAATAACGGCTAAATTTCACTAAGTATATATGTACAGAATGTTTGTTTAAATAAACATCTTATCCTCGAGACTTACAAGTGAAATGGAGAGTTTTTTATCAACAAACCAATGAGAGGCCGAGGCAATTTTATCCTTCAGGAACGGTTGTCAAAAAGTCGATTAGTTTAACGTAGTTAACGCCATAGGTTAATTTAAAGCAAACATTTAGACAGTTCGCTTATGAAGACTTGGATCAAAATGAAGGACGGATGGATTGAAGATTAGAATACTGCAGCCTCTCTCTTTAGGTAGTTACCAACTTAAACTTTAATAGGAAAACCACACTATGGTAGATTATCGCACCTTGTTACGGCTTTGAGCTGATGAATAAGACGAGATACGATCAAGATATGAAAGTATCGTCACAGCAACTTGTTGAACATCCAGTAATTCTAAATCATCTTCAGGCAATGTTGTGTAACGTAGAAAACATTCAGTTGGACTGATCACTGGCACGGATGTAGATGAAGACTAAATACGAACAAAATAGATTTACTTGATCAATGTTATGGCATATGTTTGGTAGTGTACATCAGACTATCAATAGTTGCACAGCCAGAACGGTTTGATGGGTAAAAAACAGGCCAAAATGGGCCAGCTCTGGATCTAGTCTAAATTTTCCGGCTAAAGGGATCTTGCTAACAAGAAGTTTAGTTTTTCATTTGAAAATTTTACCGATGTAACCGTTGTGGTCGTGCAAATGGAAAGCGCCCATAGCAATGAAGAGTTGTAAGGACAGTTGCAAGGTCTTCAAACATATGCTTCCCGAGTTAAAAAATTCAAGTTTTGGCACAAATGTGAAAAACACGTGCGTGGCTAGCTGTCAACCAAAACATGATTTCCATCAATTTGAAGGAAATTAAAAATTCACTCCAACCAAACCAAGCATATTTCATGACTTAAAGAACGAACATTTAGCTTAAGGTGTGAGTATACCTATTTCCCGAACTCGAGCGAAATGGAAAATTTGTCCCGAGGAAAAAATGTAGGGAATTGGAGAAAATTCCTTCATTTGGACTAATAGACGAGTGTAAATATAGTATTTTAGGGTAATCAATTATTTTATATATTTTACTCTGCCATTTTATCCTGAAGATGGACGCGTCGTTCGAAAGCTTAGATGTTTAAAAAAAGATTACATTATGCTAATGAAACATATAATAAATAATTATATGAGCGTAAAAATTCTCGTCTGTTTCATAATCAAATATTTAATAATTATTCTTAATAATCTTATTGATTTCTGATTTGTTGTCGCCTAGATAGAGAGAACAAACTTACCTAACTCTCAGACGCGATTTGAACAACACAATTTGATTTAAACCCTGAATGTACGGGGAGGTTCAGTTACATTTAAAAGACCGCTTAAGCTGTATGACAGCAACACGACGACGACAACAAAGTAAACTCACTCAAATCAATTACTGTATTCTTGACTAGCAGGTCGGTCACAAAAGAATATTTTATTAGTTCTATTGTGGGCACCAACCATAGAAATAATAGATATAGAATGCGTACTCCTATCTTTTCTCTGTGAAAAATTTGTCGCCACAAAATGGCGGATTTATAAGGGCATTTGACTAGTTCCAGACTCCTGAAAGAGAGAATTTCGCGCGGTCGCAAGGAGTGCGATTTGTTTTTGTCAACCAGAGTTTACAAAAAAGACAAATTCGAGACTTCAAATGGAAAAAAGGTTTAGAAAACGTTTGAATAAAGGAAAACAGATTTTATGGGACTTTTTACGTAAAAGATGACACAAAGAAACGGTAATGATAATGAGTGCGATAATGCAAATGATAAGAGCAGAAAGTACAAGAAATTGTTTGCGGAGTTTTCAAGGTTGCTGTGACAACACTAAAAAATGATAAAAATTCACAGGTATGTCTTATCGTTTGAAAATACACATAATTATGTAATGTTCAACACTATTCTAAAAGCTCAAATGGTACCTTTGTTGTTTTAGTCGGAGTTCCTCACTGACCTTAGTTTTGAAAGGCAGTTTTTGACAATTTTAAGCAATTGATATTTACCAACAATCACCTAGTTAGTGCACTGTAAAATATTGTAGTTTACATAACTTCTGTCATCTTAATGTCTTCTGATTTAGCTTCAAAGGTCAATGAAAAAAGCGACAATTTGGTCACTTTTTAAACGAAATGTTTAGTTATATGCATGCATGCAAAGCATTTTCAAAGTAAATCATGTTTACGCAAAACTAAAACCGTCTTTGTATTATAATACACAACTATTATTTACCATCAGTGTGTCACTGTCTTTATCTCATTGTTTCAAGAGAACTGTAATTAAGCTGTAAATTTGTCAAAAGACAATTTTCTATCAGGAACTGCTTTGTTTTACAGACTCTGACGTTTAACTCCTGGTCAAATCCAATATGGCGGATTTATAAGGGCAAATTATTTTAAATTTTGGGCACAGGCTAGGTTACCAAGAACGCATTCTATATCTATTATTTCTATGGCACCAACGATTGAACGAACGTGGGTGAGAATCATTGTCAGGTGTGTCCCAAGAGATTGGTTGCAAGTCAAGAATAAAAAGTTTGTTGTTTGTTATCGATATGATTCGGTATGATTTCAATCTCGCTTGAGATGATAAAGACCGATGTTTTCTTAAGCAGAGCATGTTTAGCTTCTACCCAACTTGCGTAGTTCTACCATTCAGGCGCCTTGGAATGCTGACGCTGTAGACATCACTTACAGTAAAAGTATATATTTTGGTAATAAATGTTAATTATTAATACACACCTCTTCAGGTATTCGTGGAACTTGAAGCCTGCATTTAGATTCAGAAAATCGTTCAATGCGTTTTAATAATGAATTCAATGGAGCGGTAGTGCATGCTGAGTTCTTCTCATTATCTTGACCACGATCCCACAAACGAAGTAGCAGCAAGACTGCTTCTAAAATATGACTTAAAGATCCTCGCTGGAAAGCTAATTCTAGAAATATACCCAAGGCCAAGTGTTGATCCATCACGGGTACATTTTCTAAAGTTCTGTGGAGAATACCACCGTCATTATTTCCTCTAAAACATGATTAACAACATTGAGTCAGGGGGGTAACGCAGGCATTTTCACAAAAAAGGGGGGTGGTGTAACGTCGGAGCTTTACCGGCCAATATGCAGTATAGTCGATGTGTGGCATGTATGTCATTTGCTATATTAAACACATAATCAATTACAATATTTTTGCAAGTGGAGAACTATACACTGTGAATAAAATTTATTTTCAGGAGAACTAATTTCCTTTGTCGGTAAATGAACAGTTTACGTACAGTAGACAAGTCAACGGTTTTACCGACCGGGCAGTGAAACGGGGGTGTCATCCCCCTTCCCCAAGATATTAAGTATACAGTACAAATGTGAGCTATACGGGATTCTCTTGTGTACAACAGAATGGAAATACAGCATACTGTACCTAAAAAAAGGCTGATATTGTCTCGAGTGGAAATGCTAGCGAACATGGCAGGTTGATGATCTACAAGAACTAGTGCAGCAGCACTTCTACATATATCTTACCCTGACACTACAGCCTTAAGAAACATCGACACTCTCTCAACGGTATCGATCCAGACAGATGAAACAGCTTCTTCGTTGAATAGTAAACATTCTGGTAGACTTTGCAAGGCTTCGTGAGCTTCTTGAAGAAATTCGCGACATATATCAGCATCTTCACCTGACTTCCACGCACGACGTAAATACGCACATGCAAAGGAGAATGCAGCACGTGCTCCGATGTGTGCGAGGCCAACCGTTGAAGACGGCGGTTGTCGTTTGCGTCCAGTTCTAAAAGTAATTACTTGATGTTACCAAAGCAGTAAAGCCGTACGTTTACGCAACGTACTAAAATGCAGACAAAATTCTTGGAGGGGGAGGATATGAAAATTGTTCCGTGAGTTCGATTATATTATACTTTTAAACTGGCTACCACTACAGGAAACGTTTTTTGACAATGTTTGATAAATGTAATACTTCATAATGCTTGTTCGTATCACATTATCCAAATTTGTGGATTGGCAGTTTCCCAGAAGAAATACATAATTCTGTGAAATTCTTCCTCTTCTCATTAAAAAAAGAATAAGAGACTGTATTCGCATGTTGCTAAGTGAAACATCACTCACATAGAATTCTTCCCTTTCTTTACGGGACTCTTCGCATCATCTTTAGGCCCAAAACCAAATCTAAAGAGAGCATTTGAACTGGATACATATGCAATATAGTATCTCTCGAGCACCAGTAATCTTTGATGCAACCGTATGGATGACGGCGTTGACTTGGATGCCTCGTTGATCAGTTCCAATTGTTCCACCATCAATGAATGAACAGCTTCTGCAAGTTCCGATATTGTTGGTTGTTCACCCCATGTCCAAGAATCAATTATTTCATCAGAGCATCTGTAGTTCTTCCCTTCATCTTCCCAAGTACCTTCACAAGTCATACCACCACTTGCTTCACCTACATTGGATTCTGTTTTCTCATTACTCCCTTCCTTGACACCATCTTCTTTTTCATTGCCAATGTTTGGTACGTTCAAACTACCATTTGCAATTTCACCATCTTTCACAAGTTCATTCCAAAACTTGCTCAATCCATTCGGAGTGAAGGCATCCTAAACAACAGAAATAAAAAACTGCGATGTTACACAACAAAAAAAGTCGATTTAAAAGTATGTTCGGTGTCTTAAAATGTTGTTGTGCAACGTTTTTACAACGTGTTTGTTATACATCTGTATGTTGCGATGCAATGATAGGACTGAGAAATTTACAACTGTGTTTTTGTCTATATGCGAAGTAATACAACGTGTATGTACTTGTATTCTGAATGCAAATTGACATGACTGGAAACTTGGGAAAACTGCAGAGCAAAAATGAAAGGTTCGCGTCTCGCCAAAGATACTTTCTTTAAAACTCATCTCTTAAAAACTCCACAGAGAGCTAGATTTTGACGTACATGCCGAAACCTACAGTACTGTTGCAATTTATTACACTATTACTCTGAGAAGAATAAAAAAACGAAACCTGTCGCAGAGCCAGGTGATAAGCGACGAAAACTTTAAAGCAACAAGTAAAAGAAAGGACTAGACATACCGGTACACATTTCCACAAGGAACTGCTAGACTCTCTAACCTAGCTAAATGACCAAGATTTCATATAATAAACATTTAACAATTATTCGCCGAAGGCGAGGTGATTATCGGGGAATATTCACAGAGACGAAGTCGAGGTGAATATTTCCCGAAAATCACCGAGCCTGAGGCGAATAATTGTTTTAGTATTTTTACACAAGTTATTTCAATTTTGTATATTTCTTTGCCCGTAATTTGTACAAAACGGCGGCTAGTCGTCATTTTGTAAACTTGTTTTTACTGTTATATTCACCTGTAGGTGAATATAAAGGAATGTCACGTCATAGTGGACCAATCACAACGTCAGATTTTTTATGTTCACTTGTGTAAAAATACTAATAATAATTACTCCAAAAATTGACTTTAATAAGATCATCCAGTAGATAGAAAGGTCACCCTGCAAAGTGTCGCTTAAGACGTAACATAAATTCCTTTTCTCATCACCTCATAACCATGAAAACACGTAGTCCAGAAAAACGAGAACTTAGGACTAAAAGCACTAATTCAATCCACAGCAAACATAATCAAAGAAGTACATGTAATTATCCTTAAAACAATCACATAATCACTTGACTTATACATACAAATGACATGACCATGAACTTGAAAGATATTTGTCTGGTCAGTTATTGGATAATCTATAGTTGAATGACAACAAGAGCACAGACGAAGCATGACAGACACTGGGAAACATCAAAACCATGCAAAAGAAACAGCTTCCTTCTCATACATTTGTGTAGATCCTAGCAGATCACAGACGGCTAATATGGATACTGGCAACCTCACTTGGGGATCAAGGTTAACACTTTATAGTACATAGACAAGAAATAATTGGACCTATTTCAACCACCATTAAATAATATGTACACACCTCATCTAAGTACTGGCATGCTTTATATCAGAAAAACTGGGAGCCATTTTGGGACAAGGTTTTGCAAGCACAGTCATGCTGTCACAAGTAATGGTGCAGACCAACCTACTGTCTGACATTTTAACAAATGGCTGTCATTGTGTTTCAGGTATGAAAATTAAAGACTTCTGTCCCCTTTGACGTAGCAATGATCGCTGGTAGACATGAAATGCACCTCAGTTACTGCAATTCACCTTATGTGGCACTACATTCTCAACTGTCGTCTTTCATTTCTGTGTTTGCTGGGTACTTTGTCCTGTGTATTTGTCCTCTATTGTGAGTTATGGAACATGATTCAGAGCCCATTACTTTGACATGTGATGATTAACGTCCTGACAGAGGGCCCTTCAATATTTGTTTGATATTATCAAATTTAGTTTTATGGTTTCAGGTAGTGAAAAAAATACAATCAGTGACAAAACACTCTGGACAAAATATGGAAACAATATACAAATCAAATGTATTCACCTCCTGCATCCCCCCCCCCCCCCCCCCTTCAATGTTGAGGAGAAATGTATGAGCTAATAATATTGCTTACTAAACCAGCAACAAAACCAGCAAAATTGTTTAGGGTGGGGCAGGGAGGGAGATACAGTAGTTTATTATGCCCAACAGTGTTATACATTTCATATTTAACACTAAGTGTAACTAGTGTCCAAAACACTTTTGTCACTGATTGTAGTTATATTATATCTTTCATCCACAAAAACTGAAAAGCAACCTTTTGGCAACTTTAATTTATGTTTGTTTGAAGCTTGTGTAGTAGCAAGTCAATTTTACTCGGGGCAGCAATGATGGTAAGTTGTGAAAAAACATTAGCTCTTACCACTGGCACTCTTCTATTAGTTAAACAGGCTGGGTCGGTGGTCCAGTTTGTGGACTTTGTTCACATTTTGAACAAAACATATTCATAAAATATGATTGAAAGAGATCTAGCATTTTTCAAGTTCAATAAATACTACGAGTATTAATCTAGACAGATCAACAACAGGTCAAAACAATGCAAAATTCAGTTTTGTTTACTTCTGAGTGCCTACATAGAGCAACTGCTCTGAACCCACTTGACCTCTTTCTTCATGATCCCAACAGGAGACCCATAACAAACTAATTTACATAATCCAAAAAAAAAATCCCATTTGAAATAGGATATGGTTTAAGAGAAGTGTGCCAACCCTTCCATGACAAAACTGTCAACATTGCAGACTGCAAAGTGTGCACTGCACATGCATATACAGTTTATTAGCATGTTTGACATCGGCTGATAGCTGAAAATTTTGTCTCCAGTTACTCAGCTGCAAGCCTGGCTGTACTATTAATAGTATGTGACTTCAACATCGGTTCACAGGTTAGGGAACTGGCTCTAAGAATGTTTTCTAAGAAACCACCTAGTTTGCATTTAAACCTGACAGAACCTTTGAAATTTGAAAGTGGATGTTCACACTATAGAGTTTGAGATTTAGGTATGAGTGTGCTTTGGAGAGAAATAGAAAGAATACTAAAAGAGTAATACTTGTCTTGATGCAATCTGAAAGATTCTTTATTTCTTTTCTCTGCTCCTTGTTGTTTACCATTTATCTCAATATATAATCTATAATCTATATAATCTATAATCTATACCTGCCTATAATCTATAAGTCATTAATCACTGATACTGACCGGATAGGCACGTGGTGACAATAGATATATGCAAATTATCTATTTGGCAATTGCTTCACAAACACATGCATTTACCTACATGCTTTACAATTATCATGTTGCAACAACTTTGGATTACGTGATTTTACAAAACTAGATTGCAACAGGTTATAATTAATCTAAATCTAAGTCAAGCGGCAACAGTGGAATGGAAACTAGTCTTCAGAGTGAGCAATGTCAATATACACAGAAATCTAAATGCGTTTTAACTGCGATACTAATATTGCTGTGTAACAGTTCTAAAGAATTGAAACTTCTCGTGTTTTTGCTATAAGGCAATATAATACACTACACTTGCAAACTTCTGTAAATTTCAATACGCTCGGTACTGTAAATTAAAATGCTAATCTCGCTTGATAATCGTGTGATACTGAAAGCACTCAATAATTTTGAGTGAACTTGCTCGTAATACTCAATACTCAGAGCCTCTGAACGCGTTACCACCCAATACATCCCAGGCAGGCAGCCATGCAATCAGGGACAAAATTTCCAAAATTTCAGAATCGTGTTGTTATGGCGGGTTTTTGGAAAAAGAATGGTGATTATGTATATGCACTTTAAAGTGCTAATCAGGTGACTAGAATCAATCAATCGTGTGCATACAGTGTGTGTCAAAGTTTCAGTACAGTAGAAAGAGGAAGCAAATCAATATACAAGCACACAGATTACTATACTCTTGTACTGCCACTTATGGGCGGCAGACACATCATTATTGACCATTTCAATGAAATTATCAGTAAGTCAATGTTTTCTTTCCAAGTACGTATTAACTCGCTGCTCTGTCGAAATAAGAAAATTTAGTTTGCCTTTGTCACTTACCTGTAAATTTATTTTCAACCATTTTGTGTCCTGTACAGCTTGTGGACGAAGGGGTGAACAGTTCTTACTTTTGCCAGACATGACTCCACTCAATTCAGTTGAATGCAAAATATTCTCGTTGTAATGACAAATTTTGCGCTATATTTACATACTAGGACTTCGGAAGACAAACGAGGCATTCCTTCACGTAAATTTACAGACTTTCATCACATATTGTGCCAATGAAACAACAACAACAAAGCATAATATACTTTTTAAAATAAATGACAACATTGAACACGATACAAGGAAATTGAAGGAGTATAGGATGGACATCTAATATAGTTAGCGGATAGTGGTAGACATTTTATCAACATTGTTTAAATGTACTCTAATGTCCCTGTAAAACACGGTGTGCACCAGCATGCACTTGCTGGGAAGAGGGGAAGAGAGTTCATTGGCCGATTTCGTTGTGTGTTATTATTAGCCATTTGTTATCTTTATTTTATTTATTTATTCATTATCTAAGCAGGCTAGTCATTTTTCAATTATTCGAAATCTTTGTGGGACAATTTTTCTCTTTGTTCAAAAAGAAATGATGCACCATAACAGAAAAAAAATAATGAAAATGCCTTCCCTGTGAAACTCACTAGTTTCAGAATAATCTCACTAATCACGGTTAATTTGAATTTGAAAGGGCATCAGTTTTTTTTTTTCACTTTCCCTGTACATGGCAGTATGATCAATACTTAAATTGGATTTTTGGCATTTTTATTTTTCGTCTGATCAATTTTCGCTAAATTAATCCCGTCCTTTTTTCGTAGATAGTATGCTTTACCTATAGTTATGGTTGATTAGTTAACCGTGTTTGCATGTTTCTAATAAATATTTTCTGATGAATAAATTAAATGTATCGTTCTTGGATGGCAGCCTGCCAAACATCGCTTTCCAGTACCTCCATCCCACCCCACGATTGTGATCTGTAACTGTTCGTAACATAATGATATGTAACCCACATTTCAGAAGCTTAGTTTAGAAAATGTTTAGTTTTACATACTTTGAATGAATTGTTCTTAGCACACAGCGTTGCGTAGTTTCTTTCAAGTTTGTTCTTATGAAAAAAGCCGGTCAATAATTCTCAATTTCCGTTCTTATACGATGGTAATTATAGCCGAACCCGGTTCTTAATTTATTTTGAATGGCTGAAATAATTGATATCGGAATGGCTAAATAGGATACGAGCTACAACAGTCGATGATTTAAACGAGCGGGAATTCACTGGTTTTATTTCACGATGCCTAATCGTGTGCCAGACCCAGGGCGAGTGTATGTTATTTTTTTTTCAGGCGGTCTTGATTTGTGAATTCCGGCTAGAAATACTGGACGATCATATATATGGTAAAGCCAAAAGTTGTGGAAATCTAGGCTCAACAACTATACAGGGTGTATCAAAAAAAAGTAGACAATTTTGAAACGGCTCTCAACCTCGCGAAGCGGCTTGAAGCATGAAGTTCTTTATTAATATACATTGCTTGGGTACTTACGGTGTAAAATAAATGAAAATATTCTGAAATTTAAATGTTTCAAACCCAGGGGTGTGCGTATTTTGAAGCACATTAAAAATGCCTTGCGCACGAAATTTAAAGGCTTAAAAGTAATTTTGAGTTGGTAGGTAGAAAATATGTTAGGTGTTTTATTGCTGTTCAAAATTTCAAGCAATTTGATTGAGTTTAAGCCAGTCAAAACGTCGCGCGAACGTATATTTTTTCTGAATAAGAATCGTTTTTCTGAAGAAATGTTCCAATTTTAATTAAATGACCCTTGGGAGTTGTATGCAAATTAAGTAAATACATAAATTAAACATGCACAAAGCTAATTTTGCTAAAAATATGGAAGTTCGCGCGACGTTTTGAACGGCTTAGACTCGAGCAAATTTTCTGAAATTTTGTACAGCAATACAACACCCGACAAATTTTTCATCTACCAAGTCACAATTACTTTTAAGCATTTAAGTTTTGTGCGCAAGGCATATTTATATTGCCGTAAAAAAACAGAACCCCCCGGGTATTTAAGTTTTAATTTTTTTTATTTTTTCGGTTTATTCTAGATTATAAGTACCAAAACAATCTCTTTTAATAAAAAAACATCGTATATTGACGCGCTTCGCGAAGCAGAGGGCGATTTCAGATTTGTCTACTTTTTTTTGATACACCCTGTATAGGCGCTGGTCGTTCCCACAGAGTTGACACGGAGCATGATAATTTGTGTATTTTGTATTGCGGAAATGGACAAAGTTGACAATAAATCTTCTTTTATGCAGCTAAAAGTATCTAATACATAAATGCAGAAAAGTATAGTGTTTTCTGTAGCATTTTTTTGATGAGTGGGAACTAGGAACGATCAATATGGCCGCCGCCTATTGTTATGAAAGGATACCGCTGAGATTTTTGGCTTCACTTTTGATATACAGATGCGCTATCTAGTGTATATGACATATCTATGTGTCAAACGCACAAGAACTTTTTAAAATTAACAATAGAAAGGGTAGAAAGGGCCTGGCACTTGAACGTTAAATTGGCTGCAAAGACAACAGCTAATTTATCGTTCCAGTCTAATAAATGTAGAGTTCGCTGATTTTCAGCTAGTCGTATTTAGATTTCATCCCTACTTGTCAAGTTGTATGGGCTGCTCTGTATAATTAAATTAAAATTTATCCAAATTTGTTGCCAGACATGTTAAAATAATTAGTTTTAAAAAGGTGGCCGACAGTTTGTTATCCGTGCACAGGCGGGTCAGTAATAATCATTTCAAAGCTTTTACAATACTTTTTTCATTTATTTATTCATTGTCATAGTCGCAATCATTCACCATATAGCAATTTTTATACTGACTTAATGATTGCATATTACAATTATAATTAAACAGGATCAATATTAGATAGCCAATAACACTGTCTAGTAATGTCATCTTGCCTAGTGACAGGTATAGATGCCATTCAAATTAACAATTAGATTACGAGCTCGACATTTCTATGCGATGATATTTGATGAGGGCGACGAATCAACTATCAATAACGCATAGAAATTGTAAGTGAGTAATCTAATTGTTTTAGGAAAATCAATAATTGATTTTCAAGCCATTTTGCAAAAAAAACTATTACAAATTGCCTTTGAATAAAAAAAATGCACTACAAAAATTGTTTTAGTACTCGCTATCTATCGAGCAATAGATAACGAGTAGAGCAGAAAAAATTGCAGCATTACAGCATGCATTAGTATGCAAGTATGATTCTACCAATGTGTGATATAGCAAGTGCATTTTCTCAGTCTTTGCCAGACAGTCTCATCGGTGATCCTAAGCAAAAGGCCATTTTGATCATCATGATGTTCTTTCTTTAAATTCGTTTCTATATAAAACTTGAGTGGAACTTGTGCTTAGTAAAGTCCAAAGCCCAGTTTTCATTTGGTCATATGACTGTCGTGGCAAAGTCATTACGATATGATATTGTCTAGGTCTACCTTTTCTTTTGCGGGGTGTATTCAAATTAATCAAATGAAATCAGGCATACTGTAAGATTACATATACTCTATCACATCGTGTTTTGTAGTTTGATATTTTCAGCACATTTAAGACTAAATGGAAACTAAGCTTAACATAAATTTAGGTACATGGATTCCATATATTGCATTGAGGTCGAAATAATGTATGCCTGCCCATGCATGCACTTCTATATTAGCATCTACATAAAGTTTGATAATTTAAAGTTTCTAAGTAAGATCACAATGCAGGAACTCTTTCAGATATTCGGAATGAAAAACATCTACTGTGTACAGACTGCGGCATTGTAAATAAAAAATAACGTAAAAATGGACGTTTTAATTAGCCTCGTTATATAAGTTTAGACAATTTATGCTCGTATTTCTTTATAAAGGTATAATTATCAATACCAGTCTGTTTCGTTGCAATGACAATTGAGGGAAATTAGTGTCTAAAAGAAATAAGCTGCATACGCGATCATAGCATTCCGGTCTGATTCTCCTTTACCCACTTAATAACCGAGCCAAATATAAGATAATATCTGAAATTAAGTAGTTATATACATTTATTATACGACAATGATAATAGATTTCTCTGTTTACATTTAATAAAGTAGTTTTGATAGGCTTTAAAAGAAACGCTTCGGTAGTTTGCGACATTCAGAAATATCCATATCTAAAGTTTATAAAGAAGAAAATTGGTCAGAAATGAAAGACTGCAAGATTTTTATTTTCTTCTTGGTTGTCATGGTTGTAATGCCAATGTCTAAGTTTGCCGATGCTTGGGTAAGTCAACTTTGAAAATATATGGAAAATGTTACCAGCTATATAAACGGCAGGTGTGAATCACTGGTGCAGCAAACGAGTACACATTGCTGCATTTAACCTTGAAAGTCTCGCGTTTTCATCTAGTGGTGATCTTGCAATGAGGCGAGCCAGAAAAGGTAAAATCCTGCATAGTGGGAGGGGAGGTGGCGCCCTTAATTTGGGCTGGGAGCCCGCGTGGAAATTGGTCTAGCCATGCAGTGCGTTGACTGCGTTCTCGTAGCCCACAATAAAAAAGATTTCTTGGAATATTTTATGTTCAGTCTCTGATTCTACTAAAGCAAATAGACTACTCGCTTTCAATTCTATGGGGGAGTAATTTGTTAACAAAGCGCGAAAGGTGCGTTGGCTTAAACGTTGAAATCACATACATGCATGCAACTCCAAGATCAACGTCGTCGTCGAGATTACAAGCCAATGCAACCGACGACGTCATATGTTTTGCCGACTTTTGTAACTTGCGCGACGTCAAAATAGCTATTTATATAGTTTATATATGCTTAATATGCTTTTTTGTCCTTATAGGCGGGTCCGGCAAAACTTCATGGCCGAAGACAGGAAAGATACGCAGGCGGTAGATCTTCAGATTCAGATTGTATAGCCATGTACAAAAAGCCATGTGAAACTGACAGGGATTGCAAATGTTCTTTGTGGAAATGTGTTCAAGGTGCCTGTGAGTACATCCGTTCCCACCTGTATTGATTGCCGGTTGAAGTACCCACGAATACATTGATGGACAAAATTTAGCAGATTTAGACCTTAACATCATATATGTTTCAAAACTTTTAATGGGGAGCATGAAAATTGGTAGAATAACTGTGTAAAATTTGGGCAATAAATATATATAATATATACATACTCCATTCGTTCTTCGAATTGTGTAATTTGTGCGGTGATTTAAGCATATTTCAAGTAATACTTGGCAGCTATGCTGAGCAACAGTATGCGCAAATTGCGGAAACAAAAATAGAAGCAAAAATACTAGTATAGCAAAGTATATACGACTAAAAGCTCTTAAAAGTCAAGAAAGAAATTTGCATACGATTTTGAATGCGGGTACATACACATACGGTCAATTGACCGTAACGAAAACGATGGCGTTGTACATTTTACCAGAATGCATTGCGGTGCTAAATCGTTTAAAAAAGCAAATCCACATATATTGAAGGACAAGCCCAACAGAAGAGGTTATTTTCTTTGTTTTGTCGAAGTGTTATGTCCTTAGGTGGGTATTTTTTTGCATCTTTTTTATTCGTATCGGTATGACTGCAATACTTTCAGGTAAAATGTATGCCGCCATCTTTTTCGTTACCGTCAATTGGGTTGCCCAATGTTACATAAACTGCAAATTAGTACGAATATTTGGTTGGTCGTTGCCCAATTTGCTTGAAGTAAAAAAAGTCTATGCCAACATATTTACAGCATTAGTGTAACATGCAGAGATATTGCGATATATCAGAATGAAAATCAGGTAAGTATAAATAAGCACTGTGAAATTGAACTTCTTATCTTTCTATACAGTCACAAACAACAAACAAACTAACTGCTGAATCCAATGGCAATTTTAAGATGGTAGGAACAATTCGAAATTGTGAGAAAACATAATGACGTTCAAATAGGACGCATGCAAGCCATTCCTTTCTTTGCGCAGATAGGTTGTTTACACAAAATATGTTTTTCTTATCTTTTGTTCAGCTAGCAGAATTTGGAGAAATTTGCTTTTTTCTTTCAAAATGCCAAGTCTTGCCTTCAAACATACATAAATTACATCTTTGGCATCATTGGTCTATACTGCATGTTTCATTTCGTTTACAAAATGATTTACTTTAATACCTGAAGATAATTTTACGCCTTATTTATTTGCGGGTAAGTGAGACCATATAATCATCCCTGTCAAATGTTCGAAAGTTCTGTTTCATTTGAACATTCTTGATGGGAGAGAAATTGGATGTGATTTCTATATTTATCACTTCCCGCCTTTCTCGAAAAACAGTTATACTAATAAAAGCAATATTATCGTTTTCTTTCAGGCTTACTTGGCTTACGACATAATTAAAAATATTGTATTCCAAAGATTAGCATGTTGAAACCCAGGATACGGATGAAACAAGTCGAGGATGAGATTTTATTAGAAATCATCATCAACAAGTGTAATATTATTAGAAGTGCAATGGCTATTTTATTTTCTGTTCTACGGGCTTATACCGAACCAAACAGAAGAAACGTTTTGGGCCCCCGTGAATTGTATACATTTGAGCCTTAATTTTCCGATGTGTGTATTTGTGACGATGAGAGGGACGTACCTTGAGAGTTTCTTCGACAACAGGACGACTGCGGTAAACACAAACTCGCGATAACCTATATTTATTTTTCTAGCTTGTGGTCCAAAATCATACTTCAGCCTTTTCTGCAATCTGATTGGCTACACGAACGGTCCGCACGCATGAGGCGGTACGGACCGCGCGCGTTTTAAATGCACACAGAGCGACTGTTTTTTAAAAAATAATAGGCTGCAATTTTAAAATTCAAAATAAATTCAGACGATGAATTAACACAACTAAATTTGTTCGCTTGAACTTTTCTATTTGAATTCGTTTATTGGAATATTTCAAATAAACATGTCACTTGTCGAGTTTCCTTCCTTATTTGGCACCGCTTAACACTTACTTTAATTTCTTACGCTACCACCCCTCCCCCCGCCCCATTAAAAAAAACTAAACCAATTATTTGCCGGTTTGGTCGGTTCGCATAGGGAAATACTGCCGAACGTTTGTACCATGGAAAATGAAAACTACTGGGTACGCGAATTGAATAACAGACTTTCGTATAAAAAATATGTATTCCTTCATAAGAGAAAAAGTACATATCGTATGTTACATTGTATATTGTATTATATCGTGTTTCGTAACATCTTCGGAAATTTCTAATTAAAGAATACAAATTGCATCAGTTGCTAATTTGATCCAGAATAACTGAATTATTCCAAGTGAATTTCAATCTCTAATCTCTTTAAGGCGACCATAAATAATAATGTAATAAATTATGATTCTTCGTAATTAAATCTCTTGAATTGCTATAAATGCCAGTTTTATTCAGCAAGATTCAGATCCCTACACGGGTTGCAAAAGAACGAAGTGATATCGCAGCAGTGCAAGAGATGAAACTTCACAACATTTGTTTTTTCTTCAGCGTCGTCACGTTGATAATGTCAATGGCTACACATGTCTGGTCATCGAAGTTGGTAAGATCACCGTACGCGAAACAACTTTTAACAACAAGTCGCAATGTAAATGCATTTCTTAGAATTTGATAGGTTTGCACATCATTTACACTGCAAGTTATTATTGCGTGAAAGTTGACCCGTCGGTAACACTGCCTGTAAAGTAACTTTCGTTTCATACATCTCTTGTTTTGGCCGTCTTCTCTGCTGTTGAGAAAACATAAAACTTAAACAATTGAAATATATTTGTAATCTAGGTATTTTGTTTCCAGAAAATAACAAGATTAAAATAATTCGGAAAATTTGTCAGGAACGTTTCATTGCATAATTAACTGACATTTAAATGCTATACCTACGTGTACAGAGTGGTAAAAACAGTTTCACAATTCACGTGTCTTTACAAAAGCAGCTTCACGTTTTTGGAAAAGCGTGGGTACAAGATTTATGTTTGATTGACGAGAACGCCCGACGACCCCCGAAAGAATAATCGAGCTTGGATTATCGAGTCAGCGAGACTTCACGAAGCATTTTTATCGAGAATCACGACTCACGGGCGTTGAAAAAATCACATTTCACGACACCAAAATCAAGCATTTCCATGAACCACGAACAGATATTAACCAATCACGGCTCACGAAAATACTGTTATACGAATAATGCCTTCTTACCCAGTATACGATACCACTATACGAATAATGCCTTCTTACCCAGTCCCCCTCCACCACTTGTTCAGTATACACTCAAACGGACATCGAGTTCGTTTTTGAACCTTGGTTATAGTCCTATCCAAAGGACTAAAACAAAAATCAATCGTGATTAGAACCGTGTCTATCCTCGGAAGAGGAATTATACGCATTGTTACTGGTCACTCTTTGCGATAAGCGACCAATATGACAATATAGGCTACAAGGTCTTTTCTGATATTCATTGTCAATTTCAGGGTGGCTGCTTGTTGGGCAACTCATGTGACTCTGATAGCGACTGCGGTTGCTGTCCGGTCATACCTGTGAAATGTTTAACAGTAGGATGGCCGCGGAGAAAGTCAAAGAGGTGTAGGGAAGTCAGCGACGCTCCACCACTTCGTTGTCCGTTTGGCTGACGCTGAAACCCTGCGGCTCAACTTGAACAACTGCTGAAAATTGCACTGAGATTCACATACCCTAGTAAACGTGTATTGTATACGTTATTATAATTATAGACTATAATATAATGTGGAAGCTAAGTATTTGTCAAAATCAAGTAATAAAATCTTTAATAGATTCACCAACAGGGTTTACTCATTAACTAGTATTATGTACTATTTAATATACGAGTAGGAGTGGGCGCAGCCGAGCGTTTTATATCTGATAAAGCACGAATTGCGAGTATTTTAAATAGCTTCAAAAACGATCCATTTTATACCCATCTTGTCAGTTTGTTTGCGAAAGAATTTTCAATATAGATGTTGTATAAGTCGAGAAATTTGAGGCGAAAGTTTTGTGAAAATACACGTGTGTTTCATCACATATAAAGACTCCTTCACGGCTATGATTTCCTGTGTGTTTTGCTAATGAGTTGCAAAGGAGTTTTTGAAATTCTTTAATTTCGCGTATAGAATTAATCGTTTACAAAAGCAACTCCTTCTACCTTCCCTCGCATGCATATGTTACATTACTTTCCCGCCACCCCGATCACGTGTCCGTCAGAAACACTATACTTTCCCTCATTTAGATTAGAACAAGAATGCAACATTAATATTAACTATTAAGATTTTTCATCAGTTCAAATCACTTTGTAACAGTCTCAAGTTATGCTAAGAAGTCCTACAATCGAGCCGGCGGTCTGCGAGCTCTTAGTGGCCGCGCATTGACAGCAGCCGCAGGCTCTTGTGGGCGAGGTTGTTCGCTAACACCGTCTTCATCGTCTTCGTCATCCACAGCAGGTTGCTGAGCACTTGAGTAATCGAGTTTTCAATCTTTCTTGTCCAGGACACGTTTCGCATGATAACTGGTTCTTTTCCACGTTGCAGCAGAACGGTATAGTTCCTTATCGTTTAGCCACCCGATTAGAGGGGAAAGATTGGAAGAAGGCACTGGACACCCAGCTTTTCAACTATTGGGCCACTCCGCACGCGATGACTGACGTTTCTCCTGCCAAACTAATGTCCGGACGTGATATTCGAACAAAGTTGCCGGAATTCGGTGAGTCAGAAAGGTCAAAGGTTCTCGACGGTGGGAGAAAAATTGAATATGATTTCTATATTGATCACTTCCCGCATTTCTCAAAAAACAGTTATACTAATAAAAGTAATATTTCGTTTCGGGCTTATTTGGCTTATTTTCTTGACATAATTAAAAATATTGGATTTCAAAGATTAGCATCTTGAAACCCAGGATACGGATTAAGACAAGTCGAGGATGAGTGTGATATTTCGATTTTATCAGAAAATCATCATCAACAAGTGTAATATTATTAGAAGTGTAATAGCTATTTTATTTTCTGTTCTACTTGCTCATACCGAACCAAACAGAAGAAACGTTTTGGGCCCCCGTGAATTGTATACATTTGAGCCTTAATTTTCCGATGTGTGTTTTGTGCCGATGAGAGGGACCTTGAGAGTTTCCTCGACAACAGGACGACTGCGGTAAACACAAACTCGCTTTGAACTAAAAATGAGTGCAACGATGACCTATATTTATTGTTCTTGCGGTCTAAAATCATACTTCAGCCTTTTCTGCAATCTGATTGGCTACACGAACGGTCCGTGTGAGGCGGTACGGACCGCGCGCGTTTTAAATGCGCACAGAGCCAATGTTTTTTAAAAAATGATAGGCTGCAATTTTAAAATTCAAAATAAATTCAGACGATGAATTAACACTCCTAATTAAACCAATTATTTGCCGGTTTGGTCGGTCCGTATAGGGAAATACTGCCAAGCGTTTGTACCATGGGAAATGAAAACTAGCTACTGAGTACGCGAATTGAATAACAGATTTTCGTATAATAAATATGTATTCCTTCATAAGAGAAAAAGTACATATCGTATGTTACATTGTATATGGTATTATATCGGGTTTCGTAACATCTTCGGAAATTTCTAATTAAAGAATACAAATTGCATCAGTTGCTAATTTGATCCAGAATAACTGAATTATTCCAAGTGAATTTCAATCTCTAATCTCTTTAAGGCGACCATAAATAATCATGTAATAAATTATGATTCGTGATTAAATCTCTTGAATTGCTATAAATGCCAGTTTTATTCAGCAAGATTCAGATCCCTACACGGGCTGCAAAAGAACGGAGTGATATTGAAGCAGTGCAAGAAATGAAACTTCACAACATTTGTTTTTTTTTCACCGTCGCCGCGTTGATAACGTCAATGGCTACGCATGTCTGGTCATCGAAGTTGGTAAGATTATCTTACGCGAAACAACTTTCAACAACAAGTCGCAATGTAAATGCATTTCTTTGAATTTGATTGCTTTGCACATCATTTACACTGCAAGTAATTGTTGCGTGAAAGTTGACCCGTCGTCGGTAACACCGCCTGTGTAGTCACTTTCGTTTCATACGCCTCTTGTTTTGGCCGTCTTCTCTGCTGTTGAAAAATGTAAAACTTAAACAATTGAAATATATTTGTAATCTAGGTATTTTGTTTCCAGAAAATAATAAGATTAAAATAATTCGGAAAATTCGCAAGGAACGTTTCATTGCATAATTACCTGACATTCAAATACTATACCGTCGTGTATAGGGGCTAAAAAACAGTTTCACAATTCATGTGTCTTTACAAAAGCAGCTTCACGTTTTTGGAAAAACGTGGGTACAAGATTTACGTTTCATTGAAGAGGACGTCCGACGACCTCTGAAAGAATAATCGAGCTTGAATTATCAAGTCAGCGAGACTTCACGAAGCATTTTTATCGAGAATCACGCCTCACGGGCGTTGAACAAATCACATTTCACGACACCAAAATAATGCCTTCTTACCCAGTCCCTCTCCACCACTTGTTCAGTATACACTCAAACGGACATCGAGTTCGTTTTTGAACCTTGGTTATAGTCCTATCCAAAGGACTAAAACAAAAATCAATCGTGATTAGAACCGTGTCTATCCTCGGAAGAGGAATTATACGCATTGTTACTGGTCACTCTTTGCGATAAGCGACCAATATGACAATATAGGCTACAAGGTCTTTTCTGATATTCATTGTCAATTTCAGGGTGGCTGCTTGTTGGGCAACTCATGTGACTCTGATAGCGACTGCGGTTGCTGTCCGGTCATACCTGTGAAATGTTTAACAGTAGGATGGCTGTGGGCAAAGTCAAAGAGGTGTAGGGAAGTCAGCGACGCTCCACCACTTCGTTGCTTTGGCTGACGCTGAAACCCTGCGGCTCAACTCAAACAAGCATCTCGCCAACAAAGCTACTGAAAATTACACTGAGATTTACATACTCTAGTAAACGTGTATTGTATACGATATTATAATTTTAGACTATATTATAATGTGGAAGCTAAGTATTTGTCAAAATCAAGTAATAAAATCTTTAATAGATTCACCAATAGGGTTTACTCATTACCTAGTATTATGTACTGTTCAATATACGAGTAGGAGTGGGTGCAGCCGAGCGTTTTATATCTGATAAAGCACGAATTGCGAGTATTTTAAATAGCTTCAAAAACGATCCATTTTATAACCACCTTGTCAGTTTGTTTGCGAACGAATCTTCAATATAGATGTTGTGTATGTCGAGGAATTTGAGGCAAAAGTTTTGTGAAAATACACGTGTGTTTTATCACATATAGAGTCTCCCTTACTGCTATGATTTCCTTTGTGTTTTGCTAATGCGTTACTAATCAGTTTTTGAAATTCCTTAATAGACCAATCCCGCATCTATTGTTTTCTCTCTCTAGTTACTGTTGCTACGTCGGACAAGCTAAAATTTGTTTTCGATATACAGCGTGGAAAAAACTCCGATTGTTAAAAATTTGCAAATGTCGGTCCTATAATCAAGCATTCTAAAGGTACATTTGCAAAAGAATCGATAACAACTTGAAATTCTTATAAATTTAAGTTTGTTGATCGGACATTCTGTATTCCATTGGGAAAACTACCCATTGTTTTGCCGGTCAATCAAGCATAGCCGGGATCGTTCTATTTCGCTTAGGGACTTGTCAGAAATTAACAGGGGGAGGGGGGGGGGGTGGAAACGTGGGGAGGGTCATAGCTTTTTAAGATCCTAAAAAAGGGAGGGTGAAGAAAAAATGAGCTGCTTTTAAGGGGAGGGTCATTCAAATTTATTTTTATGCTCGCACAGTTGTTAGTACACAGTATAAATAGAATAGAAAAAATAGTGCCATGTTTAGTTCAAATATTATATTAAAACCACAACTAAACTGAACTGAACTTTTGTATTAAATCACCTGATGATAAATAGAGGGGAGGGTCATGGTGTTTCATGCTAGGCCCAAGGGGAGGGTAAGGAAATACCCTATTGCTTAGATGGCTCACCTCATTTCCAACCTTAAGTTCAATATTTCCACCCCTTCCCCCCTGTTAATCGTTTAAAAAAGCAACTCCTTCTACCTTCCCTCGCATGCATATCTTACATTACTTTCCCGCCACCCTGATCACGTGTCCGTCAGAAACACTATACTTTCCCTCATTTTAAATTAGAACAAGAATGCAACATGAATATTAACTATTGAGATTTGTCATCAGTTCAAATCACTTTCTAACAGCCTCAAGTCATGTTAAGAAATCCTGCAATCAGCTCTCAGTGGCCGCGCATTGACAGCAGCCGCAATCTACCGTGGGCGCGAGGTCGTTCGCTAACACCGTCTTCGTCATCCGCAGGTTGCTGAGCACTTGAATTTTCGATCTTTTTTGTCCAGGACACGTTTTGCATAATAACGGACCTTTTCCACGTTGCAGCAGAACAGTATTTCATCGTCGTTTAACCACCCGATACTCTCTTAATCAAACGATTGACAATTCAATCCATTAGAATGAATTTACAATCTTTTTGGGATTGTTTTTAAGGATGATACGTTTTCTATTAAAAAGTAATTAATCTAATTGAGTGCATATTTCAAACGATTGGAGCACTGAAAGAGTATCCCTCAATCCATATTCAATCTATTAAATTAAAAAATGGACAATTAGATTGAAAAATTCTTCACACTTTTGAAAGATTGAAAAAATCCCTCAAACCAATCTTTTAAATTAAGAGAGTGCGCATTGGGGTCAAAAGATGTTGACAATTTATTGGTCTTACGTTATTTCAGCAGCACCATATTCCCTTCTGCGACCGCTGATGGCGCAGACCAACTCTTTTCATCACTTTACTGCTTCATCTTTGCTTCCGCCTCAGGGTTGTAATGAGCCATAACACAGTCACTAGTCAAACGACGCAAAAGCCGAAGAATACTAACCCGAAAACGCTAAAGAGGCACTTCTCTTTGGTAAGGGTGAGACCGCTGTCATAGAGCCGTTGCAGGGCCTGGTCGATGCTTCGGTCGTGCTCAGCCCAGTCTCTCCAAAAACAATAACGTCATCGGATATATTGCGAACACCAGGTATTCCTTGCAGTACGTGCTGGATGAGAAACATATAATTTCAGATGCGGATGATAAGTCAAAAATTAAACGCTTGTAACGCTTTAAACCCTGAGGTATCAACCCGCGTGATTCGGGGTGAAGCTCAATTCGGTGGTACCCCCAACGCAGATCTAGCTTGGAGAAAACAGTTGCCCCAGCGAGCGCGCGCACCTTCTCTTCTAATGTTGGAATAGGGTGGCCCTCACGAATGACCGCCTCGTTCGCTCGCCACATATCGACACAAACTCGAACTTCACCATTTGACTTCGGTACGGCTACCAATGGCGAAACCCAGGATGTAGGTCCCTCAACTGATTCTATAATGTCAACCCTCCTCGAGCTCACGAAGTTTAGCATCAACGACTTTACGTAGGTGCAAGGGCATTCTTCTGGGTAACTGGAGGGACGTCGGGATTCACACGCACTTTTAATAGGTAATCATGCAACTTACCGACCCCATTAAACACTGTTGGATACTTGGCCAGAATGCTTTCAACCTCGATTTGCGTTGTAACGGAGTTAAGAGGGGCAGATCCGTTGGCAGAGGTGTCGAAAATGTGCCAACTGGTCCAACTCTCAGTAAACCTAAAGCTATTTCCCAAGCAAACAGCCAGAATTAGCTGTATTTACAATGATGAATTGGGCGTGTATAGACAGGACCTTGTCAATCGTGTACAAAAGCAACTCCGTCTACCTTCCCTCGCATGCATATGTTACATTACTTTCCCGCCACCCCGATCACGTGTCCGTCAGCAACATCATAACCAGAAAAGTACAGCCTGTTGTTAAATTCTTATAAGAAAATATCTGAAATATCTGTAAAACTACAAAATATATTATATAAATATATATTATATAAAATATGTTCATATTTTCGAAATCCAGTCCCATGCACGTTATTCCCAAAAAACCCAACGAAAAATAAATAATTTTAACACTATCAAGTCCATGCTATCTTCAACGCAACATGATGCGCAAAGTAGACTTTCGATGTCTTTCTAAAAACCCTTTGATATCCTTATAAGTACAAACATAACAAAATATACACAGCGCTTTTAGCAAGTGAAATATACAGGTCATGGATACCATATACACGGCCAAAAACGAACAAACTTTTCTGGGCTGATAAAAACAGGCTTGAACAATGTTTTGCTGCCAACATTGTTCAATGTTGTCAACAATATTGTTCAGCATTGTTGAGCCTGAATTAGCCCGCAATCAGGTGTAAAAATGTTAAAGTGCCACTGCAACGAAAAATCTTTGATCCAATTTTAAACACAACAGAACATTTCCAAACGAGCCTTAATGGCGTTTTCAGTTTCTCGATATCTTGTTTCGTTTTAGAGATATTAAGGTTTTTTGAAACATGCAAATTAGGTGTTTCTGACGTCATCTACTGACGAATAATAAATTACATTTATCAAATGGTGAATATCTCTATAAATAGCAGGCAGAAATTTTTCACACTTTGCATGACCACTATTCCTATTGCGTTGTTGCAACATAAATGGTTTTGGAATAAAAGCTTTTAAACTGTAAAATAAATATCTTAATTATCATTTTTCCTTTACACTGTATAATAATTTAAATTCAATAAATGCGAACTAAATGTACATACAACAATTGTATTATGTGCAGTGAAGTAAATATCTTTTAATAGGAGAGAAATAAGAAATTTTTGTTTTTCAAATACAAGACATTTGCATCCGAACGATCTCCATGGCAACAGCATAGTGTGAACAGTAGTGTGCGTTTACCTAATCACTACACTCGTGCAAAGTTAGAAAAGGTTCTGGCCATTACATCCAAAGATATTCATTATTTTAGAAATATAATTTATTATTCGTGAGTAAATGACGTCAAGAGACATTTAATTTGCATACTTTAAAAACCTAAATATCTCGAAAACGAAACGAGATTGTGAAAAACTGAAAACACCATTTTGACTCATCTAGGAATGTTATTCTGTTGTGTTTAAAATTGGATCAAAAATTTTTTCGTTGCAGTGGCACTTTAAACAATATTGCTGACAACCTTGAACAATGTGGGCAGCAAAACATTGTTCAATGCTATTCTTATCAGACCAGAACAGGTCGTTCATATTTGGCTGTGTAACTGCCATGGAATCAAAACAAGGCACTTGGCATGCAGTGTAACTAAGTAATAACACCGCCAAGACAGGAATATTTGTATTCTTCAAAGTTTCCTCATGAAGAGCTTCTTCAGGTCCTCATTCGATAGTTCTGTGATCCAGCTCTCCTGAACACTCACACTCATATCAGATAAGGATTGTTTTTGTTTCAACATTTCATCAATTTTCTCTTCAAAAGTATTCTGAGTTATCAAACGATGAACAAACACATTCTTTGTCTGACCAATTCTATAAAGAAATTTTTTTGAAAGTAGTCATCACACAGAATCTGATCGGTCAATATTCTTCACAATATTATGCAAATACTCTGCGATTTATCTGGCACGACTCCGTATTCTGGCGTATGCAAATACACGAGTAAAGTGTGCAGTTCAACTTCGCCATCACTGACATCAGTGCACTGAGATGTGTTCAACGATAAATCAAAACAGTAAAACAATCATGAGAGTGAACTGAACGTTCATAGTGTTTGTCCTTGTGTTTAGCACAAAAAACTTGCATTGCCCACTTCACTTCAACATAAGCATCAATACGGTGTGGGTTGACCTCCAACCAGCTTCACAGCATAATGGCGTAGTGAAGCTCAAGAAAACAATATCGTCAATGTTCGGCATTGTTCCCATGAACTAAACGACACGAAGAATGATGAATTATGGCGTTACTTACATAGGCCAGAATTGGCAGCCTAAAAAACAGTAAGCACAATTTAAAAAGACAAACAAAATGCAGTATGTTTACCTGAAAGCTCTGTCAGTAGCTTGGTTTTCCACTGCTGGGTTGTACCACAAGTCATAGTGAATCACATGGTTTGCTGCTGTTAAATTAAGTCTGGAAGAAAATCAAGCAGCATTGTAAATTAGAATGCAACAAGGACAGAATACTACCACAAGTCACAAAACAGCCAAAGTTTCCACTTTCTGAATTGGGATTAATGGAACTCATATTAGTTGCACTTGAAAATCAAAGTTTTCAATCTATTTTGAAAAATTAAAAACATTCTGGGGGCATATTAAAGATATGGAAACTTCAACGTCGAGATATTGCCTGCAAAATTTGGACGGGGGATGTGAACCCATTTAATATAACCACAGGTGAACATGCAGGAAAAAATCAATTTCATTGTAAAAGAAATATTCACACCCTAACTAGCACACAGCTGGCTACGGCCTTGATATTAAAACACGTAATTTGTTCGGTCAATACCCTTGCAGGATTAGACAATCCTGTGGAAAAAAATTGAGTAACCCCAAAAATATTAAGGGCACTTAGGTTGCTAACATATATTCACCTCACGTAATTGAAAATAGTTTTTCCTTCATATGTGGCCTACCCGATTCTTCAAAATCACGCCACATATACTACTTTCAACCTAATCATAGGCATTACAATCCATGGGCATTATCACCACTAAACACATCTGTTCTGCAAATATTTAAGCAAGTATAACAATTATCACTCGCTAATACAGACAACAACCTTGTGAGTACAAAATCATTACACTGCTTACAACTTTTGACAAAGGGATACATTTTGCCCCACCCCGGTACGAGAAGGTGGAAACAAAATTTAAACACTCACCCAACACCACCAGCTTTTAGAGAAATAAGGAAGATTTGGCGATAAGGATGATTTTGAAATTCATACACAGCAGAATCTCGTTTCTTCTGAGACATTGATCCCTATTGCAAAAGGTGTAATTAATTAAAAAATATTATTATTGGCATCAATTATCAATTACACATCAAAATATGCCCAAATATCGTTTACCTGAAAGACAAGTGGCTTGATGCTTAATTTCTTCTCAATAATCTTCTGTAGAATATGGATCATTTTAACATACTGTGTAAAAATCAAACATTTCTCTCCAGCTTTAACAATTGGATCTAGCAACTCTAACAGAAGCTTGGCCTAAAAACACATTGATATACACATATTAGTACAGCGTGTGCCAACAGAGGCTAAAAGGACAGTTTTATTATGTTAAATTCAGTGTTTGCTTATCTTTAAAGATCATTGTTCATGTCCGGGCTGAAATTTCTGCCCGGGCTGAAACAATAAAGTCTGGAAATGGAGCTATTTTGCCTTATTTCCCCGCTTAAATTTTTCCCAGATATTCATTGCACTTGTGTGAGACTGACTGTTTTGAAAACAAACTGAAAGAAATGAAACACGAAAACACAGTAAACGATGTGTTAACGATAATTACAGCCCAGGCTGAAGCGATTACATGACGAGCTCAGCCCGGGCTAAAGCGATTACATGACGAGCTCAGCCCGGGCTGAAGCGATTACATGACGAGCTCAGCCCGGGCTGAAGCGATTACATGACGACCTCAGCCCTGGCTGAAGCGATTACATGACGATGCATGGGCTGTAATTTCATCCCGGACAGCTCAAACAGGGCTGAAATTTTAGCCACGGTTGAAACTCAGCCCGGGCTGAAATTTTCGTCATGCAATCGCTTGCTGCATTTTACTACGATTTTCGTCTTTGGCCGGGCTGAAATTTCTGCTCAGCAAACCGTTTCAAACTCAGCCCCGGATGAAAACTCTCTATGTAATCGGCCCCTAGGAGGGTGATTACATGGAGCGTTTTTATCCCGAGATGAAATTTCAGCCCGGCAAAAGACTAAAATCGTAGTAAAATACAGCGAGCGATTACATGACAAAAATTTCAGCCCGGTTTGAGCTACCCCGGCTGAAAAATTACGTTTGTTCGTTGAGTTCCTCATGTAATCGCCTCAGCCAGGGGCTGAAATTAATGTAAACACATCGACTGAGCTGTTTTAAAAATTTTAATTATCAAGATAAAAAAATGTTTGATGTTCATCAATTCCTTACCTTTCCTGATTTCTCTGAACTTAAATCTGTGTCATCACCAAAATTTGCTGGATGATTGCAGATCTGTTTCAATGATGTGAGCAATTTGAGAATCAATCCTTTTCTTTGGATTCCTTCACTTTCTGATATCTTTTGAGTTATATCTTGAACAACCCCCTGAGAAGTCGAAAAAAATAATCAGTAACTACAGTAGACCAGAATAATTTAATCACATTTCGAAAACATGAAATGAAATTTTTAAAAAACATGAAAGTTTGAACAAAGCATATTGTGTACAGGATTCACGATAGATTGTTGCTACAATAGTGTAACAGCGAAATTGTTAAAACAGCTTTCACCATAGTCCAATATCATGCAATACAAACTGTTCCAAACTCTTTCAAAACAGTACTAGTTTGAGCACAACACCGCACATATTCATATCTTGTTAATACACTAACTACAAGATGCGAGATATCTTAA
The DNA here is from genome assembly GCA_963855995.1 of Muricea muricata. Lineage (NCBI taxonomy): Eukaryota > Metazoa > Cnidaria > Anthozoa > Malacalcyonacea > Plexauridae > Muricea > Muricea muricata. Next base: position 14,336,465 of record OY979718.1, on the reverse strand, counting down.
TGTTTAGAAGAAATACCCTTGATACGAGGTTGAACGTTTAGTGCTGAACGTTTAGTGATGTTTTTAGACTAATCTTTATATTAAAACATGTCCATGCATAAGCTATTTCTCATTGCCTGACAAAACAGTTTATGTATGCACACAAAATATGTGCAATACATTTCACTCACCTCGTACAAAGCTGCCTGTTGAGGAACAAGTGTCGTATACTTGTTATCCACAATCTATATTTAAAGATTAAGTTTTCTAGACATTTGGTTGACAAGTTGATAAATTGCTGCCTGGCTTTCAATTCAACGTACTCCTATAGTTTCTACACTTAAAGACTATTAAACTTACTTAAAGAATATGAACCTTACTAGGTTCATGTCTGTTCTCCACGTGTTCACATTATAGGAGTCTCAAACCATACAAGTGATTGATATCGGGAGAAACTTGGCTGATGAAGATTATCCATACGAAGGTAAAAAGTAAGAAGATGAAATACGTACCTTTGATGGTAGATCTTTAATAACGTTTCGATCCGTTTTTAATCGTCGTAATAAGAATGGCGAAGACACAGTTTTTAGATCATTCAGCTTCTCTTCATCACAATTGACCTAAATGTGTAAGCAACGGTTGTAGTGTTTAGTCTACTATACAGACCTTATTTTGTTATACAGTTTAAGAGTCGTTGACTTATATACGTAATATATTTGAAATCAATCTTTGAGGGCTGGATAATTTTGTTATACAGTAGTTAAAGAGCCGTTGACTTATATACGAAACATATTTGAAATCAATCTTTGAGGGCGGGATAAATCTCAGGCAAGTAAAGTACTATTGAAGGTTGTTGGGTGAACTATAATTTTGGACCAGTCCAAGGATTGTCCCTGAGTAACAAGTCCCTGATTTGATTACCATGCAGTCATTTTTAAATCTAAATAAATTGACTTTAAATATCAAGTCATCCAATATCATGAAGTGTCCATTGTTTAATAATTTACGTTGAATAATGAGAACAGAAAAACAATCAGTTATATTATATTATATGAAACAAAATAAATGGCTACGACGCTCTCCGCCCTTAATTTACTGCATAATTTCAAAACACTGTTAATCAGACAAAACTCCTTGCAACGAATCGCGTAAGAGATATACAGGAATGCAACAAAATGCTTACTTCAATTGGTTTTGAATACGAAGACTTGAAATCTTTCAGGGTTCCCAGATACTTGGGAAGAACAAAGTCAAAGACGGACCATAATTCTGCCAAGTTATTTTCGACAGGTGTACCAGATAAGGCCACTCGTAACGGTGCTTTCAACTTCTTTAACGCCTTGGTAGTTTGAGAAGTGGAGTTTTTTATGTATTGAGCCTCATCAATACAGATCAAACCTTCAATGTACATTTCAAGGAAAGGTGTGATATTAGGTGGTACTTAGTTACAGACATTAAGGCATTTCAATTTTGAGGAACAGACCGATTGTTTTTGCATCACAAAATAAAATGAGCAAATACGTTCCACGAAATAAATAAAAAAATAATCAAATAAATTGAACGCGTATTCAAATTCGTTTGAAATATTTGGATTTCTTATGCTAATAAATGAAAGAGAAAGCGTTTCAAATATTTGAAACAAGTTTTGGGGGATTATTCAAAATATAAAAACATATAGCTGTCGACGCAGAACGATCAAATTAATAAAATGTGCGACACATACCAAAGTGTTTCTTCTGTAACTCAGATAGATCTCTCCATATTAAACTGTAGGTCGTTAAGATGATGTCACTCGACTGTGTAGAAGTTTTACGTTTCACTCTCTTTGCACTTGCTGGTTCAGTCTCAGGGCAAAATGATCGCTTAAGGTTGGTTTTGGCGACTGGATCGACAACTCCGTCTACAGATGTTTTATTATTTAATGCTTCGGTCTTCACTGGCATTAATCCAGGACGTTCAATCGTTGTTTCAGATTTAATTTCAACTTTTTGATCAAAACTCTTTACTTGGTTGCCGTGCTCTTCCGTTTTAATCTCGGATTTGATCTCCGTTTTTACTTTAGTCTCAGTCAAACTGCTCATCTCCAAACACTTACGATCCTCAAGTGGAGATGCGATAGACTTGATCACTTCTGTAAGATCGTTAGCATTCTTGTCATCTTAATTAAGAAATATTGAAACATTTCAATGGCAAAGAAACCTGCTATAAAATCACAAAGAACGCATGAGATAAACAGTTTTTGTCTTGCAATCGCATAGATTCTTCATTCCAGCATGGACTGGCGAGTAAAGAGAAAACGAGTGCATGTTATTGTTATGATCGTCAAGTTTCAGTTAATCTTTCTATTTTTACTCTATATATGTTTGTTTCTTCGCTTGTTTGTTCGTTTAGATATAGTGACATTCGGTTAAAACCGCCCAGAATGGCCTAAACAAATTGACCGTCATTGATAAGGTGGTGGTTATAAGAAATCTTTGTAGGAAAATGTACTGTCCTGCCGTCTTTTGAGAAGAAAAATAAGTGATCGAGTTAAGGTCATAAATTAACAATTATATTACGAGCTCGAGATTTCTATGCGGTGATGGTTGATGAGGGCAAAGCCCGAATTAAATATCAACACATAGGAATTGAGAGCGATTAATCCAATTTTTTTAGTAGAATCTGAGATAAATTACCGATTCTTATGTCATTTTGCTAAAAAACTATGACAAATTGCCTTTGAATTGAAAAAAATTGACTGGAAAAATTATTGTTTTACTATTCGCTATCTAGTAAGTAGAGATAGCGAGTAGAGTAGCCAATCAAATTATAGCACTTTCAATAGTATGCTAGTATAATTCTACTGAACGTATGTTAGATTTTACTCTTATTGATTTAAACCAATTATAAAATTTATTAGGAGAATCATACTAGTATTACTCCTACTTCCGGCTACTCTTCTCGCTATCTATTCCTCGATAGATAGCGAGTAGCAAAACAATGATTTTCCTGGTGTATTTTTTCAATTAAAAAACAATTTTTAGTATTTTTTACCAAAACAGATTAAAAATCATCAATTTATTATGGCAAATTCTACTAAAACAATTAGATTTGGGCTTCGCCCTCATCAACTATCACTGCATAGAAATATCGAGCTCGTCATTCAACGAGGTCTTTTTAGAGCGTTTTCACAATAGTCAAAACGACGATGACATCAACTATAAAAATTCTCATCACATTTAGTTTTTCTTCATAGACGAGGTTTATGCTGGTTTTCGTTAAATTAAGTCAACAAGTCGAAAGCGTTTTAAAATAGTTTTAAAATAATGAGAACGCTCGAAAATGTACACGAAGCCACAATGTACGTTTTCATGTTACCTTCCAAGACAATCTGTCTTCCAGCGCCATAGTACGTAGAGACAGTTATTGTTGGTGCAAAACGTCGTATTTCTCTGTTCCAGTTACTGACCAAACTACTAGGTACTACGAGAAGTACAGTATGTTTTAAAATGCCTTGAGATTTAAGGAAAACAATGGCAGCAATCATCTGAATAGTTTTACCGAGACCCATGTCATCAGCTAGAATACACTAAAAAAAGACAATACATGGGAGCCGCGAACACACGCTTAAAAACAACTTATCTTTACCATCATATTCATACGCAGCTTAGATGGTAATATAGTATTTTAACAAGGTAGATAGCGTTATTCACTGGATAGCGATTTTCCAACTACTATATTCAAAGGCATAAAATGCAACCACAGCGAAGACATTAAACGCACAGGAGCTTGGTTTATATGGTAGAAACGTGTTGTAGGGATAGACTCAGACTTAATTTCTACACGACGCGTTCGCAACATGCATATATATATAGAAACCAGCCTTTATTCTTCTTCGTTATAACAAGCGATTTTAACAAGTTAACGAAAGAGTACAACTGAATATTATGCAACCGAAATTAACTGAATAAATTTGACATCACATTTACTATATTATATATACATGCTAGAAAAAGACTTGCTAAAAAAACACCTTGAGCGTTCCCACAAAATTTTTTTTATATACTCTTAGCAAGTTGCAAACACCAAACTAAAATCAGAGACAATGAAGGTAATTACATCAAAACTATAGCAAGTAGAAAGAATAAGCAGACTTACTCCGAAACCATTCAGCAAATTTGAAACCAACCACCTGTACCCTTTCATTTGGTATTCTCGCAAGGTACAGTTCATGGCAGAAGGCACCTGACAAAAACATGCATTACAAGCAAAAATATTGAGTCAAATATTACTTTCGAATTATATCAACATTGTAGTATATACTAGCAATTGCTCGTCCATTTCTGAACTTCCCAACTAGAAATCGTTTACGACGCTGGACAAATAGAAATAAGTGACAACGTCGTTTGACAATAACTGCCAAGAACAAAGACGAACTACATATTTGAAAAACTTACGAGAAAAAATGGACGATGAAACTAGAATCGTACAGCTTAGGCTGTAATTTATCATGTGTTAGTGTAATCACATAGGTGAACAACGAAAATTCTCAACTCTTTTTGGTTGCCCGGAGGTGATTTTGACACAATAATTACCTTATCGGTTATTTCGAAACAGCCACCAGTCGTTTTGTCAATGTGACAAATGCATGCTGTTTTGAGATATTAAACGTATTTTTGTCATTTTCCCCCAGATGATTATACCAAAAAATTATTCACATCAGGCCCAGTGTCAGTGATTATCGGCGAATATTCACCGAGACAAAGTCGAGAAACAATATAAAAGATAATCCCTTCGCCTTCAGCGAATAATTGTTAAATAACGACTTATTTGAATACTTTGATAACCGTAATTTGGATTGAAATACAAGACAACACAAAGACAAATGTATTTATTTGATTTGAAAAATGCTGTTACCATATGATCTTTGACCTTCAACTTGTTCTTGAAAAATTCTTCTACTTCTGAATCCAACATATACATTGAATTTTCTCTCAATCTCTAAAAATTGATAAAAATTTATGCCCAATTGTTGTATCAGGACCTCACCAGCTGTTTCGAATTCATTCGAGGGCAAAGTTGGATCGGCTAGAGTAATCTCAAACATTTCAAACATGTATACTTAGTCTGTCTATTAATTATATTTTAAAGTCTATTATTTCTAGCTTCACCACAAGGGTCATCACAACAGCATATCCCGCAAGACCCAACCGAAACGTTCCTTATGGACGGAAGCTGGAGTCCCCACAGGAAACATACGACTTACGGTAGAACGTTGATTTATGCTAAATATTTTTCAAATGTGCACTGGGTTCAAGATAGTTTGAGTCTTAAGATCCCATTGATAATCGAACCCGCGAACTTGGAGTTGAAAGGCGAGTGGTTTAACCACTTCGCCAATGATGCCCCATCATTTGGAGACTACCAGTCATCAAATGTGAACACAATCTTTTGTCAGGCAACAATCGCAGAGGTTGAAGCATGCAGAATCTACAAACCTCTTTCAACAAATCGATACCAGACAATACAGGTGGTAGCTTATTAACAGAACTGAGAATATTCCTCATTTCTTCTGCAGTGATGGCAACATACCTAACGAAAGTGAATAAAACTTCCTTTATAAGACCTGCTACTGTAACTTTCTTTTTGTTTTTTAGGTAATGAAATATCAGGTCAACAAGGTAATAAGATATCTATTTCAGTGACTTACTTATCTTTGAATTTGAACAACTTTTTGCCGCTTTTTACCATAGTTTGGAATTCTTCAACAGTTATCTGTTCATCTCCAATAGATATCTAACAAAAGCAAAGTATTAATCACGATACAAAACACGACATGGCAAAGACAAACAAATGAAGTTGGCTCGTATAAAAAGTTTTTGCATGACGGACGTACAACAAAACATCCACATTATAAGAGGTTTTTAAATCATCTCGCTTTGCCGGAACAGAAAGTAGGGCAGGGCATACTTTGGAAGTGGTCACTATTAAACGGGAATCAAACACCGTTTACATATTACCAAGAAATCAACATTTCTGCTCAAACAATCTTTTGTTTGGAATTATTATAATTTTCTCACACATGAACATGTCTTTGCTAGGTCAATAACAGGGTAACATAAAAACGACATCGTTCTTTACCAATGAAATAGTTTTTTTAGTTCCAAGAAATTCTGACCTGGATAAGGACAGAGGAGCATGTGATAACCACGTTATCCATGCCTGTAACTTTGTATTTTTGCAGGTAGCCAAAAAATTGCAGTTAGTCTTGTGTGGTTTAAACCTGTCCGCTTTGCCTGAAGATTACGAATTGCAACTGCCTAGGACACTGAACAATTGACCAGTAACACTTTTTAGTTTACTTAAACGCACATAAGGCCTTCTGATTAAGGATTTCTGTTGGCTTCAACATTTGACAGGCATGGGTTGTTATCAAAATCGATACGAGGCGAAACCAATTTCATCACTTTCAGGAGAAGATATTACAAATATCCCTCGGTCGCTCGTGACATTTAGGATACCATCCCTCAAACTATAAATATAGGCCCGCTCACACAATATGCGACATGTTGAAAGCCATTGTCATTGTGGTCGATGAAAACAACTGCTAGCGCCATTATTTCTGTTTATCAATTGCAAGCAAAATTTAATATGTGATAGCTCTACACACATTTACTCAATAACATACGCCAAAATCAGAATCGCATGCGACACGTCGCACCGTGTAAACCGGCCTTAAAACTGATATCACCTCGCGCCTTACATGATAACCTATGAACAGTGATTTACTCTAAGACATACTGCAGATCAGTGTCTCACCACTGAGTCTACCAATTGAAAATCTAACACCTGTCAATTCTGACACCAAAAGTACAAAAAATGTCACTGAAAAAATTTTTATTGGACACATGGAGACCTCAGAATAAAAGTTTATAATATATAATTGATAACAAACAAGCAATTAAATTGCACTGACCATCCAGTTATAGCAGAGAAGTTGGTCTAAACCAAGGAAACTCTTCTGAGGCATATTTTCGTCTGAAATACAAAGTGCATGAATAAGAAATGCAACACAGTAAATTAATAAAAATAAAACTGAATATCCATGAGAATAGACCTTGTCGCGTTTATTGTATTATCACCCATTCACATCGTTTTCATGTTTCATGTTGTATTCAGCACAGTTACTGACCATGTTTAGAAAGTTTGAAAATCACTATCCTCTGGATAGCGCTATTCATGTTCTTACAATCAGCTCCAGGTCTACTTTCAACATCAGAAAACAGTTTGCACTATATCGACAAGTACTCTATACATTGTACTAAGTCGATTCGTTTAATTACCTAAAGATGATTTACTGCGAGTTCTGACGACAGCTCTGGGTTTTAAAACCTTCCTAAAACAAGGAAGAGTTGACGATTGTTAGCAAACCTGTCAGCATTTTCCCCGAGCCAACGGCGCGAAGCGCCGTTCCGGGCGTTAGCCCGGGGCGAGGGTACTAATTCCGCACGGCTATTTACACCCGGGAAAAGGAAAGCATAGCGAAGTCTGAAGTTCATCAAATATCGCGGGCGCGTGGTTCAAGGGTGGCGGTGAGTGGGAGTGGGTGGTCATCACTGATCTCAAAAATATGGCGGACTATATTGCACTACAATATTTCGTATTTTTGCAAAAAGATTTGGCAACTTTCATAACCAACGAAGGGTGGTCATTTCTGATCTCAGGAATATGGCGTATTATCAGGAGTAGCAAACACTTAAGGCAACCAAAAAGGCGAGAAATAAGACGAAAACGACTGCCACAAGACTCTTGAAGAGAGATTAATTCGGGGAAAATACAGAGAAGCGCCAAGAATTGACTATGGCGTGAAACACAAGACAAGTTTGTTGATAATGCGTATTTATACTTGTGTTTTAATGCTTTATAAAGGCCAGCGTAGCCGTACTCATCCAGTCTATTCACTGTTTAAATTCCAGAGTAAGTTTATGTTTTGTAAATGCAAGACTGTCTTCTTATTACTAATGTAATTAATAGGTCGTATATTTTATACCAAATTTAAGCTTACATTAGTCGTAATAACATACTGATGACAAATGTTGTGCCATTTAAAAAAATTGTCAATAAAACAAGGATTAAAAACTGATATTTTGTCATTTTGAAAAAATATACAAAAAGAATAACAATTGCCGTGTTGCTATGACAACAACCTATACCAGTACTTCATGTAATTCCGAAAATATAGTTGCATGCTCTTAGTTAGTGGCGAGGGGTTGCTGCATGCATGTATTTCTAGTAAGGATTATATAGAGAATTATTTCCTTATACAGAAAGTGTTGAACATGATATGTTGAACACGCGAGAAATGAATCTCGTATTTCTAATCACCCAAGTAATTTTCTGTTTATTATTCAAACTACAGTCTTTTCTACCAATATAAAATATCCAGAAGCTATAATTGATGATTGTTTAAAAAGCATCGTAAATAATCTCAAATGTGAGATTATCAGTTTTATCATTGCCCGAAATCCCTATAAAGCACAGTACTTTATATAACAAAAGGATATATACGGTATGTTTGTATTTTCTTATAGTGTAAAATACCGTGTATATGTTCTTACTTGAGTTCTCGTGGCAAAACAACCTGTACTCCCAAATTTGCAAACAATTTTGCAGTTTGTAACAGAAGAATTTCGAGATCTCCAGATGATAATGGAATTTCATCCCTTAACAAAAACTGTTCCACATTGTTTAGGTAGGGGGACAAGGTGGATAGAAACTTCAGAATCTAAAAATTAATTTTAACATGAAAATTTTTTAAATCAAGTCATACTGAGGAATTTATGATCGGGGAAGGTCAAAAGTGAAGAATATGGGAATGAAGGAAATGACAAGCAAGTACTTCTGATTTTCGAAATTATGAGCAAAAACAATTGTGAAAAAACGGCTATATCGTTTAGGTATAGTAAAATATCGTATGAACTTGAACGATTTATATTACAAAATAATCAGATGATTTAAAAACATGGAAAAGGACTGACACTATTTGACAATAAAAATCAATTTTACTACTACTTTGTTTCAAAATTTACATTACATTTATAATCCTCTGTACTAAACATAATTACAAATTTTTAGTTTTCAGAAGGAAAACAAGGCCACATCTTTAATTTGTGCGAACAACTTTTGACCTGCACGTGTTTTGGTATTTTCCATATAATATAAACTTTTTACCTCAATGTAAATCATGTTGTTTCGGCGGTAAAAATAAAAATATATAAACAATCATTTGATAAAATATAAAATCCTACTTAGATCTGATTGGGAAAGTTCCTAATATCATCTCAACTGGGAAAATTTAACAGACACCACATGCATGCATGGGCTATATAGTTAACAGCCTGCTTATTCATTAATTACGATCCATACTGTTTACCCTTGGAAACAAGAATTTACGCTATTTAATTCCTCGGGAAGAGTTTCCTTATGCATACATACATATCCACGGTACTGTATTTAGTTTTTGGCTGTATTTCGATCATCAGAATTATTAATCAGTATTTAGAATTTTGTGAACATAACGGAAAATACTAAATCACATCATTTTAATACCGCAACTAATTTTAGCAAGGTATAAAACGACAACGTAACCATTCCACGGACGCCAGCCGTTAGGGTCTTTTAACAAAACCTATACACCATAATTTACCTGGTTTCTCTCAGACGGAAATTTCTTCAAGAACCGTCTTAAGGGCAGAGAATCTGATGCAAGAGACTTTGTGAAGGAAAGACCAATGTTAAATTTGTCATCACACGAGTTCAGAGTTGGTGGTGAGCCAATTGTAGATGCATTTAGTTCGTCATTCGTGATTTGAATTGCCACTTTAAAGTCGGTCTTCATTAGTTCAAAAACGCCAAAATACTGTAAAGAAAATATCAGCAATGTTTGACCATTTCATTGAACCGTTCTAAATAAAAACGAATTGGAGCTGTGCGTTTGTGAAAAGATGAATCGTTATCTATATCGAAAAAATTAACAAAAATTTAAATATTTGCACTAAACTGATATATACAGGGCAGTGGCGTAGCCAGCGTCGATAATTGGAGGGGCGAATATTCATGTATCATGTTTTGCACATTAATTTCTTTTGAAATCGATTGTTTTTAAGGTCTGTGAACACAAATATATGAATATTCGCCCTTCCAATTATGGAGCTGGCTACGCCACTGATACAGGGTGTATAAAAAAAAACGGAGCCCATCTTTTGTGTCTAATTATTTCTAAATTACTGAAGTTTATAGCACAATTTTGGACTTGTTTTAAACCACGTTCTTTTCTCTTTCTAACAAGCCGTAATTCGTATTTTTACTCCCAGTAACGTATGTGCTATGACAAATTTAGTAAAAGCTATCGATTTAGTAAAATCGATTTGAGGTGCCCTACAATTATGCAAATTCACTATGTCTTTCATAGTCGCCAGTTAAATTTTTAATTTTTTCGCTTATTACATAAATGGTATTTCTGTTAAACTTAATAAAACTTGTTATAAAGCTTTACAGAAGATAACGGACCGTTTACTTCAACAAAAACCTTAGATTTATGTCAAAATAATGATCGAAATTAGCGCTTTGTTTATCTGCGCGTGCACAATGTTGTCGAAATTGCATAACTCATCGATACAAGCTTGAACTATCCGTTCGTAGAGCACGTTAACGGTCCGTTATCTTCTGTAAAGCTTTATAACAAGTTTTATTAAGTTTAACATAAATGCCATTTATGTAATAAGCGAAAAAACTAAAAATTTAACTGGCAACCATGAAAGACATAGTGAATTTGCATAATTGTAGGGCATCTCAAATCGATAGCTTTTACTAAATTTGTCATAGCACATACGTTACTGGGAGTAAAATTACGAATTACGGCTTGTTCGAAAGAGAAAAGAACGTGGTTTAAAACAAGTCCAAAATTGTGCTATAAGCTTCAGTAATTTAGAAATAATTTGACACAAAAGATGGGCTCCGTTTTTTTTATACACCCTGTATATTTAATAAGCCAGTTCCGTTTTTTTTATTTCAGCGTACTTGATTAGAACAGACATACCCAACACAGTTTTGAATTAATACAAACCAAGATTAATTTTGTCCCACATGCTTCCCAGATTGCATTGCGATTGATTGGTTGACACTTTCGTGACGTAAGCACCACTTCATCACTTGAAGTAAATTCGTAGCATATCCTTGCCAATCACATTTAATTTTTAATGTTTGAATAAACTGCCTATAACTTTTGTGCAATAGTTGTAGTCTTTTAGGACACTTTCTGTAACAATTTTATTTTATGATTATGCCGCACATGACTCAACTGAGTACAGCCATTAATTTAATATTAACAGATCGAATACTCACCTTTGTAATTGCCTTTGGAATGTTGTGTTCAGCTAACGACATCACATGGAAGGTCTGAACAAAAACATTAGGCAGTTACGTTCGAAGTTTTTATTTTAAGCACAACCTTCCATAGGGTGATTGCACGAAACTTGGATAGCGCTATTCACCGGATAGTGATTTTTCAACTGCTGCAAAAAGGAATAACACCAGGGATATTGAACTCGCAAGAGATAAAAAAGTGACTTTAACTCGTAAATGCTGAACTTTAATATGGGTTTTGACCAGAATATGTTTAGAACCTAGAAAGTTTTAAACTCTCTCCGGTGGATCGCGCTATTTACCTTTCGCACAACCGACCCAAGACAACTTGCGTGTTTCTCCTTTTCGCAGACTTACAGATAATTATAGAAAGTTAGTTAAGTGGAAATGGTCTATATCTAATCATCGTTACTCACAACCGAATTGCAAAGGACACACGCAGCGTAACCGTGTCCAGTCGACGAATTAGTTTTTCAAATGTTTTCGAGATCTTTTAATAGAGAACGAAGGTTTGATAGATGGCTGAACAATCGCGAAATATTTTCAAGTTGCGGTCTAATAATCTGCATGCAGTTTATACGATGTAAAAAACATGAACTTGTGGCTCTAGAACAACATTCACAGATCACAGAAATGGACATTGAAATTTCTTATAAACATAAGAACAATTCTTTTTACTATTTAAACTATCGTAACAATCTTTCCGTTTTACTGCAACAAAACACTACTGTCTGACATTTCAATACACCCCCCCCTCCCAATTCATCCCTCGATTTATAAGATGCCAACTAATTTTACATGCCATAAATAGCTTAGCAAACGCCCAACTTGATTAAAATTGGCAGTTATAAGCAGTAACATTTCTAACATGACCATGCAATGTCATAAAACATTTACCTGACCGAAGAAGAATGCTGATGATTCCTTGGGTGGATTGTTCTTAAGTTTCTTGCGAGAAAATTCCATCTTTTTTATCAACTGAGTGAGTAGAGCAGTGAGTAAATGCAATGTGCCGGAACTTGCATCCAGGGATTTCCCAGAGAGCAAAATTGATCCGAGGAAACTCTCGTCCTTCGATGGGAAAATATTGTTCAGGTTGTTCAATTGTTCAAATATAACTGAACAAGAGTACAGCGGTTTCCAAATGACCTATCAAGGCAAAAATTATAACTGTGACATATTACACGGTTTAGAGACTGTCTGATTGTCGCAAGAAGTTGGTGTTAACGCAGAGCTACTGTAAGCTATGAGTCTGCAGATGTTTTAGCGGGAACACCATGCGCTAATAACCATTAATAATCTGAGTAATTTATCGTGGCCGTAATTAGTCTTCGATTTATTCAGTTTTAAAAGGTATACAATTCTGGGCAGCGGTTTTGTTCGATTTAGTAAGTGGAAATTCATTATTATATTCGAAATAAGCAATATATTTCATGAAAGATATAGGCGAGCGCTTTACGCCAACGCTTAGTGTTCACAGTGTGCACAGCAGTACCAAGCACCGCACCCTCCATACACCTCCTGAGACTGATGATATTTAAATTGGGCAATGTAAAAGAAATGATACAAGCCTCAAAACAAAATTCGGCATTTACCTTGAATGACAAAACTTTACCATTAGCTGATGAGTATGACAGTGGCAGGACATCTGGTACATAGGCCTGACTGTTGATTATTAATAAAGCAACACGGAAGGCATAATAAAAATAACGGTAACTACTGGTCCCAAAGTCTGAAGCACAGCGTAGAAACACCTAAAGGAAAACACATAGTTAATGGCATAATTCTATGATATCGTTTTGTTTACTGAATTAATCCAGCACTCTGACGTAAAGAAAATGTCAAAATATCTATCGAGTTTTAATTTGCACCCAGTTGCGTAACTGCTTATATGGTCCATCACTGATATACATACAAAGTATCAGGGTTGCATAGTATGGCGGACCGCGGGACGATTGCTCCCAGAAACGTGAGGTTGGCAAAAAAAAACAATAGGATAAAACTGCAAAATCTGGAAAGTCTTCCAGAAAATATGTCCCTACACGCACTCGATACGGCCAGGGGCGTAGGAACGTTAATGTGTTTTTGGGGGGGGGGATTCCACGAGGCGCCACTATGGTTGGCACCGAGCGGAAATTTTTTTTTAAAAATTGAAGACTCTAAATCCTTGGAAATGGCCATTTCAGAGTTCTATCAACGTCTTTTTGAAAGATCAGTAAGCTCATTGATAGAACCGTGTGTGCAGTTTTTAACGCCGTGAGGTCGTCAAAAATGGATCTAAGCACTCGACAAATCGAGTAACCAAATCGAGTTACCAAAGCAAATGCCGCTGTCTAGCTATCACTTTAAAATATATTTATATATAGAAATTTTTACGCACATAAATTTTAAATTCATTTTTGTTTTCAAATGCTTCAATCACGACTTTCACAGAATATTCAGTAAAATTATGGTATGAATATTTTTTTTTGGGGGGGGGGAAGGTATTCCGCCCCACCCCCTCAAATAATTTTTTTGGGGAGGCCCCACACACTTCCTACGCCTCTGGATACGCCACTTGAAGTTTATGATGGGGAGTAGTTGAATGATGGGAACAGGTGATCAAAGAAGCCAGCTATGATCAAGAAAAGGATCACTTTTAGGACTGGTGTATTTTACATTGTACTTTCTCATGCATCTTGTTTAGCAGCGATAAGATTTTTAACAATGAACAGTGTTCAAATGTTTACTTGCAAAAAATATTTTCATTGACTTTCTGCTTCCAGAAAATAAAATATTTTACGAAGCCCTGCAAAGTATTACAGAGCATATACAGAGCAACTATTTATGGGAAGTAATATTTTATAGTACATGAAAGTTGTCAATACCTGAAATGCCGTAAATAAATCTATGACGACAATTTTCTCTGTGACTTCTTCTCCTTTACACGAAAATATGACATATACACGTCAGTATGTACTGTATATTTCAGTGTAGAAGCATTTCTATAGCAAACCTTACGGAAGAAACACATACAACATATTGTTTCATCAATTCTAACAATAATATTTCTTGTTTTGAAACAACAGAGATGTTCAGAAAAATAATTAATGTTTTAAAACCACCCGGCCATTGCCTCTCAAGCCTTAAAATGTTTGGGCTCTAAATAGCAATAAATTGTTTTGCTTCACTGGTGAAACGAGATTTATACGTACCTTTAAAAAAATTCACAGTTTTAGGTATTGTTTTCATCAGATTGTCAATGTCAAAATCTGAATTAAAAACTTCATTCTTGACCAAAACTACACCATTTGTAGAAAAATTTTCAGCAATTTTCAATTGGAAAGAACTGTTCGACCACACCCGTTGGAACGTATCGCTATCAACACTGTCGAATGGACCTCCATCAGGAAAAGAAGCAATAACTTGGTTGCTCTTTTTTACAGCAAATCTATCAAAGGAAACACGTATTCAAACATTTCTTTATTAAAGTTCACTGGCGTTAATAATTTTATAACAATACTAATACTAACATACTAACATTTCGCTACTTGAAACAATACAAAAACAAATCGACGTTATGAGCAAAGGAGGTGAATAACATCGAATTCCGTTAATATTGTTTCAGATGTCGAGAAAGATCCTATGTTTTTGTGCGCTTTTGACAGCAATGCTGAAAACGTTTTAATACGTTTAAATATAATAGCACGTAAACATGCGCGTACATATCAGGGCAGCAAGGCCAACTACATACACATGCATAATTATGAATGATAAATGTAACCATAGACAATCAAAGGAATGGACTGGACTCTTAAAAATATAACAAGCATTCAGGCATTACAGCCCAACCACACCAAAAGGTAGTACCCAGTCCATTCCATAGATTGTCTTTGATGCAAAATATTTTATACCTGTAAAATTCTGTCATGACATCCTTATAGTCTAGTTGCATCGAGAATGCTGGATTTGGATTCAGACAGTCTAAAATGAAGTTTGCCAGGGGAGGTATTTTCATAAGCTCGCAATGCGAATCAGTCTCCTTCGCGTTTCCAACTTCCTTCAGTTCAGTGACAGGCAGCGGGTAGGTTGGCTCTACCTCAGAATTCTTCACATTAAAATATTGTTTTAAGTTAACATCACGTAGCAAAAATAACGTAAACGGATTCTTGTCTATTTCAGACGTGAGCAGAAAGTAAACTGCGGCCATATGCTTGCAGGGATTGCCATCATCGGGACACGAACATCGAGCACGGATTGCATACCATGATGTTGGAAACAAGTTAATGTTCGCCTAAAATTAGAAAAAGACAAGATGAGTGATAAAACCAAAATCAATTATCAAGAAGGCTATAAACAATGCCAGTGAAAGGCAAAAATCATGATAGGTCTTGATTATGTCACGTGTAAAAATGCACAAGTTGCAAAAAAACCTACAAACAAGTGGTAACAAGTCTGTTCACAAGCTGTTGACAAGTTGTTTCGGACTGCTTGTTATACGATGCCGGAACACCTTTGGAACAAGCTGTTAACAACTAGCTTGATAGAACTATCAGACTTGTTACAAGTCATTCAAGTTTTCGTGGATAAGAGAACTTAATAAAAAGCTAGTATGAGTAGCTTTTGAACAAAGTTCCTTTTCAAGGATCATTATGTTGCTATACGTACAAGAAATGAAACTTGTCATAACATGGAAAGAATTGTCTGGGAACTTTTTGACCGTGCACACTTGTCAAGAAAAACTTGCTCGTCTGAACGGACAGTGATATAACCAACGTCGATGGTGGGGGGGGGGAGGTATCATTAAAAGTCATTCAGTAAAATACACGACTTTAAATCGCATTATCATCGAAATCACTAGAGTGGTAAATTCATGATTAAATTCATACACCAGGGTGCTTAAAACGCGGCGGCGGGGGGGGATAGCTATTGCGTCCTTAATCAGGGTACTCGAAAACATCCTGATGTAACGAGGGGGGGGAGTTATTGCATTCTTCATCAGGATAATCGAAAACGTCCTGATGTACCATGTGATTAGACCTTGTGATTTGACTCTGAATTTACTAGTCACCTTAGTCATTTGAACATTTATTACAAATGTGCCCCGAAACAAACTCAAATATCGTATTAAGTTAATCGAATATAACATTAATAACGCAGGCTGTCAGAGTTCAAAAGGCAATCACGAGGTGCCTAAATTTACGCGAATAAATGTCGAGGAGCCAATTTACCACTCTAGTGATTTAGATGATAAAATTTGATTCCCGGGTAATAGCGTGTTACAAGCATGTACAAGTAACAAAATTCTCACAATACCCTTTGTAAAGCGTTTAACAGTTCATCCGGCAATTCTCCATTCAAGATGTGAGCAAACAAAATTGGGTTCTTTTCCACAATGTCATAGACAGCTTGTTTTTGTTTTGCAGCAAATACTTGAAATTGAACTAAGACATCATAAACTCCATAGTTTCCCTGAACCTTAGCAGTCACCTAAAGTAGGAAAACACTTTGGCAACTATATATTTTACATTACAAACTGTACATACTAAGTTATTTGTAAGCTTGCATACTAAATATAAATGTCAGGGGGAGGGGAAAAACACCTCTGTTCCACGTTCAGAAAGTTTTGTAAAAAGGTCATTTGAGACTCAAAAGTTGCTTTTATCATATCACTTATAAATTGGTAGGGGCGGGGCTTGAAGTATGTGCTTGCCCAATAGTGCGACTGATGAAGATCCGAGTTCACGGATCGAAACGTTGTGTTTCTACAAAAATGTTTCATGATGTGCCTTTAGGGTTTGCCTTGCAACCTCGATGCTCAGGCATGTACACATACATATATCGATCAAAAGCTTTGCGATGATAAATTTACGTGGTGTTTCCTCAAAATTTAATCATGATGTGCCTTTAGGGTTTGCCTCGCAACCATTGCAACCTCAATGCTCGGGCATAAACACATACACATATCGATCAACAGAAAATTTTACTAATCAAGCATACTGAAGACATTTGCTTATTACTATATTAATACTAATTGTTATCTTATCACAGCATTTATAATCAAATGCTGTACCAAGGGCTTCTCTGCTGATAGCGTTGCATTGTATTACCAGACAAAATTGTGGTGACTGGTCATGTGCCATGCACATTTTGCCTGAAAAATAGCATTTTGCCTTAGCGTAGAGTTGTATATCTAGGAAATTCAAGCAGAATGATCGCGATTATTATTGCCAGAGCACAGGTTGCCCAGCTTACAGGTGTTGTCCAATTACGTCACATTTGTTGCGTTCGATTACACATCACACTTGTTGCATAAATGATGCAACAAGTGTGACGTAATTGAAAAACACCTGTAAGCTGGGCGACTGGTGGCTACAGCGGCTTTTTGGCCTTGTAGTCGATTTTGAAAACTAGAAACACTGTTTAAAATAAAGTTTTTTAGAAAGAACTTCAGTCATAAATTCAGTGAAGCTCGAACCACCCCCCCCCCCCCCCCCCGCCGTCTTTGTATAGCACTGTAATAAACCAAACTTGCTGATTCTACCATATTGCAAGTTTCGGTTTACCAAGAAATTGATCGTTAGGAAAAAGATTGTGGACGTACATTTTACCAGAATGCATTGAGGTTGGTAATATTTTTAAAAATTTTCTTTGTTTTGTTAAAGTTTCATGTCCTTAGGTGTTTTTCTTAGTATCTTTTCGCTTGATGAGCACAATGTATTCTGGTAAACATGCTGTCACCTTTCTCGTTATGGTCAATTTCGCTATATTGAAAACATCAGTATATCGGTGTTACTGAAATAAACCATACCATACAGATATTGAATTCAATATCAGTACACCCATTAGATTGCTGTGAAAGTGAGTTCTCTGTTCACTTGTTTCGACTTCTGACCATATAATAAAAAGAACATTACACGATGGCTTGAAGATATGAATATTATTTTATTGCGTTGAAAACAATTCATTCGTAAAATATTGTTTTTACCACTTGAAAATAATATTCATATCTTCGTGCCACAGTCTCCTATATAGAGCTCTCAAAACAAATTTGTAGTTCTTTTATTGTATACAATGAAATTTTAATCTTACTCTTTTATTAGTTATTAGATTACTATTTTACAATTTTATTACTATATATACATAATGTTTGGATAAAATGCTCTCAAGCGAATATTTTACAGTACAGTACCTGCGGTCCATTTACATTGATCGATAAAACTTTGCCAGTATTTGCATAACTTTTACCACGACCCAATCTTGCATTGGTATCTAGTCGCCTTGTGTGTAAATAATCAAGATGTTTGAGATGTGTCAAGGCAGTGGCTGATCCAGGGTAAGTCAAAATAAATTATAGCAACTCAATTTCAAATTCAAAATAACTTTATAACAATGCCATAGGTTATGAATTCCAAAAGAATAAAATCTAACCAATGAAGTTGCTTTGAAGGTAATTTAAAATGTAAATATATCCTAGAAAAAGCTGTGGTGATTTATTTTGACTTACGCTAGATCCGCCACTGTGTCAAGGCTATTAATTCTAACAAATCTTATTGGAGAATGAATAAAGTCTATTATGGGCAAATGGATAATATTTCAGTTTTTGACTCTAGTATGTCAGGAATGTTTAATAAACCTAAAGCATGATTCATGCCATGGAAGAAGTCCATTTGAATGGTTTGTAAATTTAGGCAACAAATACCACAAAATTTAGGCTGGAGAATGTCAGAGGCACCTTCAAGCATCAAGGCACCTAAACTAATTTTGCAATATTTGTTGACCATAGGAAAAACAACACTAATTGCAAATTGATTAAAATTGTTGGAGAATTCATTGCAACTGGATTTTTCTTAATCAATGTTCTTTATAATCTCAGGAATTGTGCAAAATATCACCCCATGCAAAATGTTGGAAATTGCGTTTTTTAGATTGCAGGTTTCATAAGTTTCCAAGCCCCCCCCTTAGCAGGGTCCTTCGATGTTTGACGCAATGTTTCAGAAAGTTTAAGCTCCCCCCCCCATATTAAATTTCTTTCAACACTTGGTATTTCAATAGATGGGAATGGGAAAAATAGCTAGATTATACAGATTGACTCAAGATATTAGATGAGATATTGGATTTTAGTATGCCTACAGCATTAGGGACTCTTCAACAAAATAAGGATATATATACAAAATTATTTCTTTAGAAATTTCCCACGAAATTTGACTATCAGTGACATAACTTAATATATGACTAAAACTTAGTGGTGGTCAACTTAAAATCGAGACACAGACATCACAGTGAATTAAATGTTCAACAGAAAAACTAATTGAGCTAGGGTGGCAACTGGTAAAGTCACTGGACCGCTTATCTTTTATCTCTAAGGATGTGGATACAATTCTCATATAAATCAGTTTCTCCTGGTATTTCCCCCTATCTTTAATTTTTTTTTGGGGGGTGTGACTTCCTATGTTTAGGGCACTGGCTAGGAAGATGGCGGTTGTGCGCAGTACTACATGCGTGATGACAAACATCTGACAGTCTCTCTTTGTAGTCTCTACTCTTTGGTTGAGTAATCTGAATGTGACTCAATTATCAGTAGTGACACTAATACTAATTAACAATTAGATTACGAGCTCAAGATTTCTATGCGGTGATAGTTGATGAGGGCGAAGCCTGAATCAACTATCACCGCATAGAAATCGAGAGTGAGTAATCTAATTGTTTTAGTAGAATCAGAGGTCAAACAAGGAATATTCAACAAAAAATTTGATTTTTAAGCAATTTTTTTAAAAGAAATCTCTATAGGAAGATGATTGTTTCACTCTTCGCTATCTATCGAGGAATAGATAGCGAGTAGAGTAACCAATCAAATTACAGCATTTGCAATAGTGTACTAGTATGATTCTACTAATTATCAGTGGTGACACTATTGGTCACTACTGATAAATAAATGCCCACAAATGTAACAAATAGCTGACTCAAAATGTCTTTTTTGACAGTTTTTGTTATACCTAAAACACCTAACAGCAGGCCCTCTACGCCTTGCTGCGACTTTCAATGCTGTATCTTTATCATTTTTGTCACTACAGCTAGTATACCCAAGATTCTGTCTGTCTCTAGGTCTTTAGAGCATTGTAGTAAATTATAGCAATTCAAACACAATCAGCTATGTTATAATCATAAAAGTTCTTTGCATACGACGGAAAATATGTAGACTTGGCGTTCGCACAACGGAACACGTGCAAGATGCAACTCAACTCACCCAAGGGCATCCAAGAAAGCCTTTCCCCACGTCGTTTTACCATACTCGTTCTTTACCATTTTGAAGCCAACTGTAGCTGTGACTAATCGCAAAACAAAGCAAACTAAATCTGACCAAATAACTTTAAAGCTTTCACTGGTTATCGGCCGTTACCTGTTGCGCGCAGTTCGTGTGGAATAAAAATTGATCCGGAAACGACACATTTCCCGCCATTTATTGCATTTAATGATGTAATAATTATAACCAATCATACGCTCTCATTGGCTCTACATTTTCCTGTCAAAACAAAAAATATAATAACAACAATTTTCATTTATCATGTCATCCGTGCCAGGGATTGATGCTGGCATTGTTGTGCTGAGACAACTTCTTAATCAAGAAAAATGGACAATAGTCTTACACAAGATTGGTGAGCAATGTTCAGAGGTACCACAATTTCCAATGAGCGACAGAGGCCAGTATGATTATCGATCATTCACTCTACAACAGCTATCAGCTTTAAAATACACAGAAAAGTTCAACTTTCGTGGTGTGTAAAATGCGTTTTCCTTTATTATTGTATTCTAATAATAAAACATGTAGTAGCACCCACTCAGAGCTGCTCCCCTAAATACGTGGAAATCTTTTGTCACCATTAGCCAAGGGAAATGTATGCGGGCACTTTTAAAACAAGGTACTAGTGAAGCAAACAAGGTTACAATTATTCAAGGTTACTTCCAGAGATATTTGGGTTCAAAGTTGAGCTTTTGAAATCATGGCCGGGAGAAAAGAGGCTGGGTCGAATTAGCTCTGTCACTCCATACGGGGAACACGTCTCAATACCGCATATAAAAACAATACAAAAATATAGTCATGTTGAGGCGAAAAATAGCCAAAAATAATTACTTTTGGGGGATATTTGTTTGTATATAAGCTTGCACATTCAAGGCGACTGAAAACCCATCATTGTACCTTGGAAACTGAAGGAAATAGCTCAAATTGAGAGATTTGAGTCAAATGCAACGTTAGCATTTATTAGGCGTCATGTGTCACATAACACGTCTGTTTACAAAGGAATTCTTCGATTTGACGCTGTTAAAGGACATTGGACAAGGCAATATACAGGCATGAATACACAGAACACAAGGATATTAAAGCGCTGGCTGAGTAGGCGCATGAAGAGTTAAATGGCGCAAGTATTATAACAATGTTGACTGTGCTTATGTTAATGACCACGAAAATTTGGGATATATACTTCTGCTAATCGTGTAAACGCTGTCTGGTTGAAATATTCATTTCTCACAAGCTTTTGACTGGCATGCAGTCTGTAGTCTTCGATGGGTAAATTAAATTCGAAAGCTTGCAACAATGAGTCTTTATGTGTTTTATACATTGGATATATTATTTATCACTGTATCGCTATATATAGCAAATTTTGAGAGTAGAGTAAATGTCAGCATTTAGATGAGCTTTTTATTTTCCTGTATCACATACATCATTGTGCAGCTGCCTAATCAAAACTGTAGTGTTTCTCAATATTTTTTACCTTTAGGTTTAGGTTTATTACTGTATTCGTAAATAAGGTGGTGGTAGAAGACTAATATGGCCCTACAGTATACTTTTCAATCTCTTTCTATACCTCACGCAGTCATAATAATAAAGTATTACATACATAAAAATAACAAGTATTCAGCATCTAACGTGGCAATTTGATAAAGCTTTGCGTTTAGATTTATATGAGCAAGATGATGTGTGTACAAATACTGCAAACAACATAAGAAGTCTTTACAGTAACTACATCAACGAAGAAAACACGAGTGCTTGCGACTTTTTCACGCGTCTACTCAGCTAGCGATTCAATATCCTTGTGCTCTATGTATTCATGCCTGTATATCACCTTGTCCGGTGCTTTTACAGCTTCAAAGCGAAGAATTCCTTTCCGGTTATGTGACACATGACGCCTGACTCAATGCCAACGTTGCATTTGACTCAATTCTCTAAATTTCAGCTGTTTCCATCAGTTTCCAAGATACAATGATGAGTTTTCAGTCGCCTTGAATGTACAAGTTCATATACAAACAAATATCCCCCAAAAGTAATTATTTTTGGCTATTTTTTGCTTCGCATATGACAATATTTTTGTATTGTTTCTGGAACGATAACTTCAGTGTTTTAAACCTATGATTGGCTGAAGCCGGCTCGCTGGAAAATCAACATTTAAAAAGACTGGGGAGAGGTCGGATTTGGTTTTCGAGGAGTGAGAATTTTTGTTTTCGAGCAAAAATTGGCAAGAAATACACTGTTTTTGTCGAAAGACATCATTATTTTGGATTCAAACCAGGTTTCCTGTTTAGTTCCAACTGTCTTACACCTATCTGCAGCAAAAAGTGAGCATTTTGACTTTAATATTTTTAAAAAATTACAAATGTTTGTACGTGTCAAAGAAAACTTTGCTCTTGAGCTCAAAAAAAATATATAATGAAACCTTTAGACAGTCCCAAACTTATTTTGCAGTGAACGCCAGGTACTCCTCTTTATTCTGAACTTTTAATCCTTGCTTTAACCCTTTTAAAACATGAAGAAATTGACGTTTTTCATGCGTTTTTCGTAAACAATGTTTTTTAAATGCATTTTTTTCGACCCTAAAACGTCCAATCTTCCTAAAACTTCACACACGGATGTATTTTGCATGGAGTTAAATATTTCCTGTGGTTTCACGTCTTGGTTCTTACTTGAACTTTCAAAAACTCAGAAAAAGTAGCCAAAATCTGGCAGATTTTTCGTAATTTTCGCCTTTGCTTCAACATTTTTCCGTGATAGTACGATTTTTGTCAAATTTTATAACATATTATATAAATTCAACTTTCATTGTTTAAATATTTCTGAATCTTAGAGATCTGTTAGTAGATTTAAATAAAGAATTTTACGGATACAAAAATGATATTTTTTACACGAAATTCTTAAAAAGGACTGGGTCTACCTGCAAAGTGAACACCATTGAAGTGAATAAAACTGGAACGCTAACTCAGGGGGGGAAGTTGAAGCCGTGTTTAAAGCTTTCTTTGTAGGTAGACCCAGTCCCTTTTGAACAATTTTTTCCAAAATATACACATTTTATAATCAGAAAAAACTTGCCCAAAAATATTACATAGAACGCAAAATTTGATTTATATCAGTTCTTTGACAAACGAGCTTAATAATCGCAAACCAAACGAAGCACAAAATAGCAAAAAAACACGAAAAAACACGACCATAAGAATGAAAAGTCCCCAAAACCGCGCGTTTTAGGGCCCTTTTTCTGAGTTTTTGAAAGTTTGAAATAAAATTAAGACGTCAAACCTCAAGAACTATTTAAACCCATGTAAAATACAACTGTATGCCAAGTTTCATGAAGATTGAACTTTAAACATTTACATAAGATGCATTTAAAAAATTACAGAAATATTGTTTAAAAAACATAATATAAACATTGGACGCTGACGTCAGAGTTTGTCCGAGTTTTCATAAAAAAACTTAAAAAGCTATATTATACAGAGGAAAAAGATAAAACCGACGTATATAGGGTATGCCTTACAATTGTGTTGTTTGTGGAAGCAGGGGTAGTAAAAATAAGGAAAACGAAGAACCAATAGGGCATGTAGCCTATCACAGGTAAGTCTATATGTGCATAAATATACCTATAAATAGATAAAAAAAAAATCATCACACACAGTGTATATATGCATATAATGGTATAGCATGACAATTTACATTTACAATATAGTAATATATAAATTTTAAGGTTCCCCTTAAAGAACAAGGAGCTGTTAGAAAAATGGGAGAAAGTGGTCAAGAGAGTAAGAAATGGTGGAAATGAATGGAGAGCAACACAGCATAGTTTTATTTGCAGCAAGCATTTTGAAAAGGATGACTACATTAAACCACCAACAGCTGATTCACTTTCATGCAGGCTTAAAAGGAATGCCATACCCTCATTATTTAAGATACAAGAACCAATCCATATCTCAGAGGAAGCAAAAGAACGACTGCAAAAATGTGAGAACACACCGGTTTACACCGGGCAGAAACGAGCCAGGCAGCAAGACACCACCTCACAGCCAGCGAAAGTACAAATAAACATGAATTATGAAAAAGTCTTTAGGCCGAAAAGCAATGATACAGAAATATCGAAAAGGCAATTGAAGTCTAAAATTAGAAACTTACAACAACAACTGCGTCGATGCAAATCAAAAATTGCCAACATGTCAGATCTGATCACCAGCTTAGAGCAGAATTTGATTGTCAAAACCGAAATTGCTGACAGATTACATGCTTCGTTCGATAAGTTGCAACTATCCATTTTCAACAATGCCAAAAACAACACCACCATCTCTCCTTGTGGTCGACGATACACCGACGACATCAAAGAATTCTCACTAACATTATACTTCTACTCCCCCAAAGCATATGAATATGTGAGGTCGATCATACCATTGCCAAACCCATCCTTAATTCGTAAGTGGTCAAGCTCAGTAGATTGCGAGCCAGGTTTCCTACAGGAGGCTTTCCAGTCACTGCAAAGTGAGGCAGAAAAAATACCATCCAAAAAAGATTGTTGTCTCATTATTGATGCCATGTCAATAAGGAAACAAACATTGTGGGACCCAAAGAAAGAAAAATACTCAGGTTTTGTTAATTATGGCCCAGTACCACCTGAAGATCCCGAAACCCTTGCATCTGAATCGTTAGTTTTCATATTGGTTGGAACAAGAACCCGGTGGAAGTGTCCAATTGGTTATTTTTTATCAGATAAGATGAATGCCAAAACCCAAGCACAGCTGGTCAGGTTGGCCTTGGAAAAAGCAGCAGATGCAGGATTAAGGGTATGGTCAATAACTGCTGATGGAACATGTGTCAATATCAGCACATTTGCTCAATTAGGATGCATATTTAGTACAACATATGACTCTATGGTGACCACATTCAAACATCCATCACAGAATTACAATGTCTACATAATATTGGATCCATGCCACATGTTAAAACTTGCCAGAAATGCCCTCGCCAGCATGGGTTCTTTTCATGATGAAGACGGGGGTGAAATTCAATGGAAGTTCTTTCATCTTCTTCACAGTCTTCAAGATGAACAAGGGTTGAAATTAGGGAACAAATTCTCAGCACAACACCTAGAATATCAAAAACACAAGATGAATGTGCGTTTAGCTGCACAAACCCTTAGCTCATCAGTGGCAGATGCAATCCAATTTCTGGATGTTTCGATGAAGCTACCACAGTTTAAAAATAGTGGGCCAACAGTAAACTTTACAAGAGTTATCGACAGAACATTTGACATTCTAAATTCAAGATGTCCTCAGGCAAAGGGATATAAGCAGCCTCTGCAACCCAAATCAAAAGACACATGGGAAAATCACCTGAAATCAGCAGCAGAATATCTACTATCACTGGTTACAAAACAAAAAGGAAAAAATAAAAAGCAAAAGCTTCTTTCTACTCACAAGAGAAAAACATTTATTATTGGTTTTGTTGCCACAATAAAATCAACAATCCAAATGGCAAATGAAATGTTTTCACTTAAAGAAAATCCTTTTCACTATCTTCTAACCTATAAGTTCTCGCAAGATCACTTAGAGTTGCTGTTTTCTTGTCTACGATCAAAGGGTGGTTGGAATAACAATCCCAACAGCATGCAGTTGAAATACACCCTCAGACAAATGCTTTTCAGGAATGCAGTAAAAGCCTCGAAAAATTCTAACTGCATAGACTTTTCAGAAAGTTTTACCTCAGGAATAATTCCAATTTTCCACAAGAGAAAACACAGATCTCCACTTGTCGAAGAAACACCAGAAAATGATTCCGGCTTCACACCAGAAGAGCAGCTGCTTGTTGAACAGTTAGAGGAAAGAGGGCATTCAGAATTCATGGAAAACATTCTGTTTTACATCAGTGGATATATAGTAACCAAGTTGATAACATTAATTTCCTGCACAGCTTGTAGAAGTTCTTTAATTTCAAGTACGTCAACTCAATCACTCGATCATGATTACTGCGGTATGAAAACCACACAACATTCTGCTGCTCCAAGAGCCTCGGCGTTCACACTGTTCATCAACAGAGGCGGTTTAACCATTCCCTCGCAATCAGTCTTCGCTGTTGTCAAATATGCTGAACATATTTTTAAAGCGTTTGTCGCCAAGGATGGGAGACACATCAATTCAAGCGAGAAGCTACGCAGTAAAATGATCATGCAAGTCTGTCATCATTTCGTTGTCAATGAGTCGTGCCATTTGAATATCTTTGGAGATCATGATCCCGGAATGAACGAAGTTGGCTTCGATGAAGACCACAGGATGAAATTGATCAAGTATACTGCCGACAAGTACTTCACACTCCGACTGTTTACGTACGGCAAGCGTTATTGTCAAACTGTTGTTGAAAATGGAAAACAAAGCGACAGATTTCACTTAACCAAATTAATTTTGTTTCAAAACCAGTAAAATATAATAAATATTTGCACTTATCTTTGTGTGTTTTGCTGTCTTTATATGGCGTTGTTAATATTTAACCGACACGCGCTTTTCTGAATTATATTCCGTTTAAAATAACAAAGATCGTTCTCATTTTTACAATCTTTCAACTCCGTCCCATTTCTTATAAGCTGAAGACTTTTCTAAATTCATACATCATCCAAAACACGGAAGAAAAAGGCAGCAAAATTGTACTATTTTACATCGAACATATTTTGCCAGTTTCGATCGCTTCGAGCACGCTCCCTTCCCGTTTCCGGGGGGGAGTGAAAATCCATTTGGGGCAAACTGGCTTCAACCAATCATAGGGCTTAACTATAGCAGTTAGCGTTCCAGTTTTATTCACTTCAATGGTGAACACAAAGTCGGCTTCAATTTCCCCCCCTGACTTATCGTTCCAGATCTATTATAGTTCAATGCAGCCTCGTACCCAGGCCAGGCGCTTTGTGTGCTTTTAATACAGTTATAAATACAGAGGTCAGTTACTAAAGTAGCGAGCGCGCGGAGGTGCTTGGGGAGGTTTTTTTTTTCAAAACCTCCCCAAGCACCTCCGCGCGCTCGCTAATTTATTGACTGATCTCTCTATATGTAACTGTATTATAAGCACATAAAGCGCCTGGGTACGAGGCTGTTGTTTTTATATGCAGTATTGAGACGTGTTCTCGGTATGACGTCACAGAGTATGGGCGGCCTTTACCACCAAAAATACAACGCATGTAAAATGAATCGTCATAAAGTGAAATGACTCATAAAAATGATAATTGATTCGATATGTTTTGAAATGACTTAACGTAAGTTGGTGATATGATTGGACTAGATCAGAAATGACCTGTCTTTATGTGAAATGAATCATTAAATTGCGTAGTAAATCAACATGTGCCGAGCTAATTCGTGCAAACCAAGAGGATTGGTTTAACACGTTGTGCAATGACTTAATAAGTTATAGAGAAATGATTCGTTCAGATCTGAAACGAATTATTCCGTATTGAAACCATTGAATGTGTTCCGCAACGGTGCAATATAATATGAAATGGCTTAACTAAACTTGATATCACTTGGCAAAACATGAAATCATTTAATCGAATTCGATATGATTCAGCTAAACGTGAAATGATTCGACCACATTCAATGCAACGTAATCTGAAACGACAAGACGTGAAGTGAATCATCATGATGTGAAGTGAATCGATAAGATGTCTCCACTTCATGTTAGCAATTTCCTTTTAATAAACATAACAGAAAAAAAACTTCAGCGGGAGTAAATTTGCATATATTATCATATGTAAAGAAAAGCGCGAGAAATGCAAAACCTTCGCTGTCCTCGACTTGAGTCGTTCACACACAACACGCGCTTAACTTTTTGTTCACAAAATTAAAAGTATGTATGTTTTAACTGTTTATTCAGCGTTTAATCTATGAACTCCCAATTTAAGCGCACTCATTCAAGTTATTTATTTATGAAATAATACAAAATTCGAAGGAAAATATCAAAGCATGAACATTTGAAACAGTGCAGTCCAAAGTTCAAGTGAGCACATTCTGTTGAAATTATAAAGCAAAGGGTTGTAAAGCATTTTTGATGGCTAAAAGTTGAGCCAGCACTGAGCTGGCTGAGTTGTACATACCTAGGGTCATTCTATTTACAGCCCACACCCCTCTGTAGACAAGTTTAGGGTAAATTTTAACCCTTAAAAAAAGATTAAAGTCAACTTTTAGCCATCAAAAATGCTTTACAACACTTTGCTTTATAATTTCAATAGAATGTGCTCACTTGAACTTTGGACTGCACTGTTTCAAATGTTCATGCTTTGATATTTTCCTTCGAATTTTGTATTATTTCATAAATAAATACCTTGAATGAGTGCGCTTAAATTGGGAGTTCATAGATTAAACGCTGATTAAACAGTTAAAACATACATACTTTTAATTTTGTGAACAAAAAGTTAAGCGCGTGTAGAGTGTGAACGACTCAAGTCGAGGACAGCGAAGGTTTTGCATTTCTCGCGCTTTACTTTACATATGATAATATATGCAAATTTACTCCCGCTGAAGTTTTTTTTCTGTTATGTTTATTAAAAGGAAATTGCTAACATGAAGTGGAGACATCTTATCGATTCACTTCACATCATGATGATTCACTTCACGTCTTGTCGTTTCAGATTACGTCGCATTGAATGTGGTCGAATCATTTCACGTTTAGCTGAATCATATCGAATTCGATTAAATGATTTCATGTTTTGCCAAGTGATATCAAGTTTAGTTAAGCCATTTCATATTATATTGCACCGTTACGGAACACATTCAATGGTTTCAATACGGAATAATTCGTTTCAGATCTGAACGAATCATTTCTCTATAACTTATTAAGTCATTGCACAACGTGTTAAACCAATCCTCTTGGTTTGCACGAATTAGCTCGGCACATGTTGATTTACTACGCAATTTAATGATTCATTTCACATAAAGACAGGTCATTTCTGATCTAGTCCAATCATATCACCAACTTACGTTAAGTCATTTCAAAACATATCGAATCAATTATCATTTTCATGAGTCATTTCACTTTATGACGATTCATTTTACATGCGTTGTATTTTTAGTGGTAGCGGCCGCCCATAACAGAGCTAATTCGACCCAGCCTCTTTTCTACCGGCCATAATTTCACAAACCCAATTTTTGCATTCGAATCGTGTTGTTATGGCGGGTTTTTGGAAAAAGAATGGTGATTATGCCACATGCACTTTAAAACTACAAAATTGTTCTGTTTGTCATATAAACACAAGCTTTACTGGCTGTCTTGCTAACCAGCCCAGCCTGGTCTCTGTATTACTAATCCTCCCCTATAATTATTATTATTATTCATTGAAAATGGCAAGCATTTAAACTGAGTTTAAAATATTTTCAAAAAATAATAAAACAATATTGAATTCGGTTCTCTTGTGACAACACAAACCTTTGCCTTAATAATTCCTCATATCCTGCTCAACCTCGTTCAATAATTGTTTAATAACATGACCTGTCTCCTTTAATAGCCTTCTTTTAGCCATCCTTAGTCTTAGCCTATAGGGGCATTTGAGAACCAGTAAAAAAGGTAATCTGAATATGAATATTTATGCCCAGCAAAAGATATTAAATGCATACATATCAAACAATTCAAGTTTATATAAAAAATCTATTTGGTCACATTTTGTTGCTACAGCATATACACAATGAATGAACATAAGTTTTATCGATATAATTATACTGTAAATGGCAACTAAGTTTTGTATTACAAACAGTAAAACTTCAAATGGGAAGGGATGAGTAGTAAGAGAACTACAAAAACAATATGTCAAGGTAAGATTAAATCATTAGGGTTATTGCTGATATATCTGGATACCAGGTCAAGTGCAAAAGCAGTTTGGTCCTTGAATGGAAAAAAGTCAGATAATGTGCATGTAATAGGGAAGGAATAGATATATGTGGGTAAGCAGATGAAAGTAATTTGTGAAGTTATGTATTTCATGTTTGTAGACCATGTTAGCCAGTGTATGGAATGCAAAAAAAGGAGTAGGGCATTCTTATGAGTTGTGGGGTGAAGCTGTTAAAATTAGTAAAGAGTCCCGTTGGGTTGGTTTGTGAAACACAGAGGCTGGTAAGGACAGTTTGTTCATGTGATGTTAATGTCAAGGAATGGTACTAAATCTTAGATTGTTTTGAGTTGAGATAGTCCAGGAAGGGAATGACTTGTTCTTTAGAATGAAAGATAAGAAAACAGTCATCAACGTTGGTTTGAATAGCCTACAACATTTCTATTTTAAGCAATACATAAATTTTATTTTCGTTAATTAATCTAATTATAAGTGTAGTCATTTTAGTTTAAGTTTACAACGTTCCATAGTTAAGATACTGCAATTGAGTGACATTATCAGTTAGGCGTTTTGGAAGAGACAAGTAAGAGTACGCAGTGGTTAGAGCGTAGTAAAGTGTAGGAAAGTATAAGACAAAGAAAATTATATTTAGTCGACAAGTTACAGGGATCCACCCTTCAGGTACTGAAATTTAATTGTTTATACGTATAGTTGTGCTTTGATTAGTATTTAGGTTTAGTTTGATTTGAGAACGATTGGAATGCATGTATTTGTACCTCTTTTACCTTTTACTTATATATAGTTAAACTTCATTTTTGTGTAGAATATATTTGTAGTGATCGCTAGATCACTAGAACTCATGCCCCCGCACGGACAGAAATTGGGGGTTCGCGAAGCGGGTGTAATGGTAGTATACGTTTTATATACGTTGGGAATAGAGTTAGACTATGAAATAAAACACATAAAACTTATACGAAATCGCATTCATAACATTGGCGACGAGGATGGCTACTACTCTAGTTAATCCAATGCCACCGTTCGACCCTGACGCGGATATTGGAGTGAATTTAGCTCCCAAATGGAAAATATGGCTGCAAGATTTTGAAATGTATCTTGTGGCAAGCGGGGTCACAGATAACAAGAAGAAAAGAGCGCTATTACTTTACCAGGCTGGGCCGCGGGTACGTGAAATTTTTCGCCAGATTCCCGATCGCGGAGACGACGATGATTTCGATACGACAGTAAACAAATTAAATGCTTATTTCGAGCCACAGAAGCATCGTTTGTATGATGTGTACCAGTTCAGACAGACAAAGCAAGGTGAAATGGAGACACTCGATCAATACTACACGCGGTTAAGAAGTTTATCCCAAAATTGTGATTTCCACGACCCCGATTTCGAAATTATGGTTCAAATTGTTCTATATGGAACCTCCAGCTGACTAAGAAAACAGGCTTTGCGTGACCCGAAAGTAACACTAGAAACACTCCTTATAACTGGCCGTCAGCTCGAGCGAAGCCACATACAAGCGCGACATATTGAAGAGAAAGTGCATATAGTTGAACAAGATTCTCCGGTAATACAAGGTCTTAACGACCGTCGTCGTACACGTACTGTAGCGAATATGCGTCGAAATTGTGGAGGTGAATGGCCTCACACAAACAACCCATGCCCTGCAAAGAATAAAGAATGTCGGAAATGCAAGAAACTCAACCATTTCGCCAGGGTTTGTCGGTCGGGAATCGTGGGATCCCCAGGTCAAAGTACAGCCAAGCAAAGCCAAAGTCGGGACAACAATATTCGACCTGTTAACACTTCAAATCTCAAAGAAACCAGTAGTGAATCAAGCGACTCTGAATATTGTTATGCGGTAAATGCAAAACAAAGTAAGTCACCTATCACCAAATTAAAAGTTAACAATCAGAAAGTGACATTTACCGTAGACACTGGTTCAACCATTAATATCATTGATGAAAATACCTTTAAAACACTGGGAGACATAAATTTGAAAAAAACAAATATTAAAGCATATCCCTTTAACTCAACCGAGTCAGTAAAAATGACAGGGAAGTTCCAAACATTGGTTGAATCTCGCAAGCGCATTACAGTTGCTACGATATATGTCACAGAACAAGATGGTGGCTGCTTACTTGGTCACAACACAGCACAAGAATTAGGACTCATAAGCTTGCATTTAAACAAGATTGGCACGACAACAAACTTCCGCAAACAAAACAACACAACCAACACTCACCCTGTCAAAGATAAAACTGTACAGAAATTGCTAACTACGCACAAGCGAGTATTTGAAGGAACTGGGAAACTCCAAAACAGGCAAGTTGAACTTATTGTGGACAGAAGTGTCAAACCAGTCGTACAGCGACAACGAAGAATCCCCTTCCATTTACGAGCCAAAGTCGATGGTGAGTTAAATCGCTTGGAAGCAGAAGATATAATCGAGAAAATACCAGACACTGAGGAAACACCTTGGATATCACCAGTAGTTATAGTACCAAAAAAGGAAGACAAAATTCGTTTATGTGTGGATATGAGGGCAGCAAACAAAGCTATAAAACGAGTTTGCCACCCAATCCCCACAGTACGTGACATTTCGATGGATCTCAATGGGGCTAAATTCTTCTCAAAGCTAGACATGTCACAGGCATACCATCAGCTTGAGCTCGCACCATCATCACGGAACATTACAACCTTCATCACACATGCAGGCTTATACCGATTCAAGCGCCTCAACTATGGCACAAATTCGGCTGCCGACATTTTTCAAAATACCTTGCAGCAAGTTTTACACGGCATCAATGGCGTCCGTAATATTGCCGATGATATTCTGATATATGGGGCAACATATGAAGAGCACAACAAAGCCCTCAAAGAATGTCTTCACAGATTAGAGCTTCATGGATTGACTTTAAACTTAGACAAGTGTAGATTCCTCAAAAACCACTTGGAATTTTTTGGCCTGTTATTCTCGCACGACGGCGTACGTCCAGACCCCAAGAAAATCTCTGCATTCAATAACACCACCACTCCAACTACAGTTGGTGAAGTAAGAAGCCTTCCAGGTATGGCAAATTATAGCTCACACTTTATCTCTAACTTTGCCACGATTACGGAGCCTTTACGGCGGCTGACCCACAAAGAAGCAAAATTTATCTGGGGCAAAGAACAGGAAGATGCCTACCAGAAGCTAAAAACAGCCTTAGTCAATAGCCCGGTCATGGGCTATTTCGACACAAAAAACGACTCAGAATTAATTGTGGACGCGAGCCCCGTAGGATTGTCAGCCATCTTGACGCAAAAACCCCCAGGAGAAAATGCTCCATCAAAAATCATCGCCTATGCAAGTCGTGCATTGACACAGACTGAACAAAGATACTGTCAAACAGAAAAAGAGGCCCTAGCAATTGTTTGGGGGATTGAACACTTCCACTTATACCTGTACGGAGCACCATTTACCCTATACACTGACCATAAAGCACTCGGACTGATATTTGCAAACCCCTTGTCTAAACCACCGGCTAGAATGGAACGGTGGTTACTCAGATTACAAGAATACGATTTTAACGCACTGTTCACCGCTGGCAACAAAAACTCTGCTGACTTCTTGTCACGGCACCCCACAGAGAGTAGGAAATCAAAACATAACATCGCAGAAGAATACATAAATTTCGTAACAACTGCAGCAGTACCACACAAAATGAACGTTGAGGAAATTATTCAAGCCACAGAGAAGGATGAAGCTCTGATTGCCCTAAAGAATGCTGTCATGTCAGGCTCGTGGGACAACCCTAAAGTAAAGCCTTATAGAATGTTAAAGGATGAGATTACCATCGACCACAATAACAAGATATTCCTGCGTGGTACTCGTATTATCATACCAGCATCATTACAAAAACGTACCATACAGATCGCCCACGAAGGCCATCAAGGTCAAGCAAGAACAAAAGCCTTCCTAAGAGAAACGGTGTGGCTCCCTGGCATGGATAAACAGGTTCGGACTGAGTTAGAACATTGTTTAGCTTGTCAAGCCACGGCACAACCTAATCACCCGGAACCGATCAAAACAGCGCCAATGCCTAATAGCCCGTGGGATAAAGTTAAAATAGACTTTTATGGTCCACTACCAACTGGACAGTATATCTTGGTGGTAATTGATTGTTATTCACGATTTCCCGAGATCGAGATATTGGCCACCATATCAGCTCAAAAAGTCATCCCTAAACTAGATAGTATTTTCGCCCGTCATGGTATTCCCTCACACTTAACATCCGATAACGGTCCACCTTTTCAGAGTCACGAATTCGGACGGTACATGACAGCGATGGGAATTACACACACGACATCGACACCCCTCTGGCCTCAAGGGAACGCGGAAGTAGAGGCGTTTATGAAGCCATTGGGCAAAGCCATCAAAACAGCACATCTTGAACGTCGACCATGGCAGCAGGAGCTATCGCGTTTTCTACTCACTTACCGTTCAACACCACACTCAACCACAAAAGTTCCCCCTGCTCAATTGCTTTACAATCGCGAAATAAGGGGAAAACTTCCGTCGTTACCGAGAAACCACAAGGTTGTCAATCGTCACCGTGAAGCCAAAGAAAATCAAATCAAAACTAAGGATAAAGGTAAAGAATATGCGGATCAACGTCGAGCTACGAAGTCAAGCAATATTAAAGTAGGAGATACCGTTATCGTTAAACAGCAAAAGAAAAATAAACTGTCAACAAACTTTGCAACAACACCATACACAGTTATATCTATCAACGGATCCACCATAGTGGCTGGAAATAAAGATCACAGAATCACTAGAAATAGCTCGTTTTTCAGAAAGATTCCCGGTGATATAGAAAGTGGAGAAGAAGAAGAATCGGTCATTTCACAACCTCTCAGAAGAGAAACCAGAACAGGTCACCGGGAAGATCGGACAGGAATGCCAGAAGAGCAAGATGAAGTAATGCTGCCTAGACGTTCATTAGAACAGCAAAACGAGGCAGCGCCGACGAGACGATCAACAAGAAATCGAACGCAAACCGAATTCTTCGGGCACCCAATTACCTCTCACGTGATTAATTAGAAGTGCTAACAGGGACAGTGACACTGAATTTAACATTACAGAGCATAATAATGTAACATTTATATTTATTCCGGTTTCAGTGTATATTAAAATCAGTTTAGGTTATATTCCAGTTTTGTTAAAAAAAAGAGGAGTGATGTAGTGATCGCTAGATCACTAGAACTCATGCCCCCGCACGGACAGAAATCGGGGGTTCGCGAAGCGGGTGTAATGGTAGTATATGTTTTATATACGTTGGGAATAGAGTTAGACTATGAAATAAAACACATAAAACTTATACGAAATCGCATTCATAACAATATTATCTTAATAAATATTAAAGAAATCCCTGTTCGACTCGTGTCCTTTCAGTCAGTGCCAAACAACCGTAACACCTAATTGGAATATCAGTTCAAAGGTATGAATACAGTCAGGAAACGCAGCGCCGGTATTCTATTGTGTCCATATCATTTGTTCTGCTTTATAGTGTTCGTGAAACAATGAAATACGCTACGTTTTGCTACGATACTGCGGTTGAAGTGGAAAACGACCTTTCTTATTTGAATTTTTACTGTTTGTTATACAAAACATAGTTATCATGTTTATATAGATACAACTTATGTGCATTCATCAGGCGGAGTACATTTAACAATTAAAACTAGCCATTCTCCCAGTTATTCCAAGCAAGGCGTTCGGCCTCCCGGCCGTAAGGTTAACTTTTTTTACAGGTCCGTTATATAATTTAAAACTATTGGAAACCGCAATAATAAAACTACAATTATTGCAGACAAGATTTCTGAAGAAATATCTCCCGAATAAAGACTATGACTATGTGCACACGGGGTCGTTTCCGAGCGTTTTCACAACAGCCAAAATGAAAACGATATTTTTGTAGGTTTTTTTAAATAGTTATTTAAAATTTTAGTTTTTGTCCTAAGGCTGGTTTTCATTAAATTACGCCAACAAGTCGGGAGCTTTTTGAAATAATTTCGGAATCAAAACGCTCGAAATCGACACTGTGTGCACTTAGCCTAAGATCGTAATAAGAAACAGTTTTGTTTGAATTATTAATGTACGTTAACCCAGGGCCATTTTAGCTAACCAGAGGCTAACCAGTATTTGAACAACTGCCCCAATTACGTACGTGGCTGCCGTGTTCCGTGGTGTAGGTTGCTGCAACATGTCCCTCTACTTTTATGCAACTGATTGGCCAGAATAATGCCG
Source organism: Muricea muricata (assembly GCA_963855995.1). Lineage (NCBI taxonomy): Eukaryota > Metazoa > Cnidaria > Anthozoa > Malacalcyonacea > Plexauridae > Muricea > Muricea muricata. The sequence goes on along the minus strand of OY979718.1, from coordinate 14,299,705 downwards.
AAACAGCCCTGGATTTAGCGTTTCTATTGGAAAAAGAAAACAATTCGCTGGTCAGAATCCGAATAATGAACATGCGTAATGCAACATGCATGCATCCAAGCTTATAAAACACCCTCGATTTTGTCAAATTTGGTTTGTACTTCAAGTTAACCGGTTGCTACTTACTCGTGTAATCTGCATTGCTCCTGGAAGATCGAGAAGAGACGGGGGATAGAGCACGAATATATGAGTAATCCCACGCATCTCCCCACTATACACAATCATGTTGTGCACAGTGTATTGCATTGTTGGATAGTTATTAACTTAAACAATCACATTTCCTTTTTGTAGGTGAACACATGTATAGCGGCTGGTTATGTGATGCATCCCATGAACAATTAAGTAATTCCATATCTAAACCTACAAAAAAGTCCGTTCAAAGAATACATTACTTTGACAAACTGATATCAAGCTGTTCCTATCCACCTATTGCGTATTTTTTTGACATTGGTGGATTTCTATGTTTTCCACTATTTTGCACACATTTTAAGGTGATTACATATTTAATCGTTTTATAGGTGTAATTAGTAAAGTAATACAGTACAGTATATATGTGTGAGAAAAATGTCACTCTAGGGAAAATGTATTAAATAAAATCATTCTGCCTAAATATTTTTCAAACTAAATATTCTGCTAATATTGGCTCAGATCTATAATTTCAAGTGTTGCATAGCAACATGGTTCAAATGAAAGGACTGTATAAGACTATTTGTACACGAGGTCGTTTCCGAGCGTTTTCACAGCTGCCAAAATGAAGACGATATCAACCATAAAATTCCAATGACATGAAGACATATTAGTTTTTGCCAGAGACGAAATTTGTGTTAGTTTTCGTTGAGACATGCCAAGGAGTTGAAATATTTCAGAAGGAAAACCCTCGAAAACGACCTGGAGTGTACATTATAAGCAAATGTTTTTTCTACAGAGTCAACTGGTAAGAATAACGCCTCGTGATACATTAATGGCACGTGCAGCATTGAAGAAATGTTTTCGTATCATCCAAGAATACTTTCCCGACAATGTTTGCTACTTTGAAGAACATACGTCAAATACAGATTACAATCATTCTCATATGAAATGCCACTTACCTGCAGGATAAACCGCGAAGGCCGGAACCCAGGGGACGACAAATCTCTGCAACGGAAATCACAAAACATCGTGTTTGGATTCGAGTTTGATTTCGAGATACGCTTATTTTTTCATCAAGAATTTTCCGTTCTGTAACTCATTCTTCGCTCTTAAAAATATTTTTAAAAAATGAAATTTACAATTATAGGTCTAATATCTCCCTGCTCATTAACAATTCAAAATGGCGTTGAATTGCAACTCGAACTCCAACTCGAACTGGACATCGAGTCCAACTTGACGTTGCATGCAGCCCTTGAATTAATCCTAAGGAATTCGTTCAGCCTGATTAATATCGTAGCATACAACGTTTAGATACTCGCTACTGCTAGTATAGGTAATATAACACTACTGTAGAAAAAGTTCAGTATAAATTGCACGGTGTAATTCTAAGAGATGACCTAATTGGAAGGAACATGTTGCATATATACACGGAAACGGATGTAAAACGTTATGCTCTCTGCACGTACTACGTAAAGCTGGAGTTGAGGCAAACAATATGTTGAAGGTCGATATCTCGTCTTAATTAAACAAGTCATGACCATAACCTCCGAAATGATAGTAATGCAAAATTTTACCTTCTTAACAAACCGGATTGTCGAACTAAGTTATGTGCAATTTGTATATAAGACTAATAATAACGTAGACTTAAGACTCGTTAATTCAGTTTTATACTTAGTTCAAAACTGCAAGAGAGCTTGTTAAACTAAACATACTTCCCTGATGCAACCAGTTGCAACAAAAAATTTCATCGTCTGATTTGGACAGGATTTTGTAATCAGGCAGATAGCGTACGATAAGAGTCCGTCCTAGTTAGCATGCGAATTGAATAAATAAAAAGAATACGCATGCATATAACGTCTAGGCAGAATTCTGCAGTGATTTTCAATTTAGATTCAACTCGGTGGGAATGTATTAATAATACTAGGAATTGATAAACACGTTGAGGGGTTTTCATAAATTATTATAAATTTTCTTAGAACAAATTTTGTCAGCTTTCTCTTTTATTCCTTAATTATACATAATAATAGACGACTTTAAAAGTTGTGATGATCTGTAATGGTTGGTGGTAGAATGGTTGCCCTGGTGGAACCTTAAATGATAAATAAAATAGGATTGATCGCTGTGCTCTTTTATTTCTTGAATAATAATTCCTAACAGTTGTGCTGTGACAATCTGTACAAATCTGGAGTGAGAAAAGATGGTGTTTACACCATCGACCCTGATAGTTTAGGATCGTTCCAAGTCAGATGTGATATGACGACGAATGGTGATGGATGGACAGTATTCCAGAGAAGACAGGATGGAAGTGAAGACTTATCGTGGTTGGTCAGACTATAAAGCAGGTTTTGGTCTGTAGCAAAGCCAGCCCGACAATTTGGTCATGCTATGCAAATTTAAAACATCATTATTCATTTTTTTAGAAATTGATTCCTTATATGGTCTATAAACACTGAAAAATTTGCATTTGCATGACCAAATGTCGGGCTGGCTTCGCCACTGGTTTTGGTGATCTGAATGGTGAGTTCTGGTTGGGTTTAGACAAGATACATCGTCTGACGAAATCTGGTCAAGATGTTTTGCGAGTTGATTTGATGGATTTCAATAATGCTCAACGTTATGCCGGATACGGAACATTCAGTGTAGGTGATAAGTCTGACAAAGCATATCCCTGAATTATGAAACTAGGGACCAAGGATAGTGCAAAGCTTCTGAAAAGACTTACACACTTAAACTCGAAAAACTAAGAAAAATTTAATGATAGCTTTGGAAATCAAATGTTAAAATGGTGTGGTCTGAAAGCGTTTTGTTTACGTGGGGTGTTTTTAGATACTCTGATAAATAATTTTCATGTTTAGCGAGCATATTCGGTTCCACGTTTGCTGAATCTCTGACCTCTGACCCATACTGTATAAACAAAACGGAATGAACGCGCAATTAATACTGAACGTGAACTAAGATTGTAAACATACAAACTGTGCGCTACTTCTGTGTGTTAATAAAAAACAATCACAATATTAGGCCAATATCTTCACTTAGTATACTTATGTACGGTTTACTTTAGGTCTACTAGTATTATTGGAAATTTTATGTACACAATCATCAGTCATCACATCACATCACAACCTTGCAGGAACTGATTTCGCACGCAGGCAACATTATCAAATATGCCGATTTCGCTTTATCTCGCTTGTTTTTCATCATTTTCTGATGACGCCTTGCCGAAATGTAGAGCAACACTTGCAATTCATGTGGTGTATTATTTAGGAATATAAGACGTAGAATAGCGAAAATATTGCGGTGTATTTATTGCTATGTTTTTAAACTATAGTATAGCTCATATCTCTTGTTACCATATATATTCATACCAATAGGTCAATTTATGCTGTTCATTTGAGCTCGTTTTAAGGCGAAAAATCGCTCTTTATGCATAATAAACGAAAGCATAATAGTCTGAAGATTAAAAAAACCTTGTTCTGCCAGTTAAAATGGAGCTTTTAAGCCGTGGAAATACATGTTTAACTCATGTTTATTATCCCACTCCTAGACCTCTGCATAGCAACGGAAGCGGGCGCAATATACACGTGCTTAGTTGAATATTTTAAATTCCGGGGGAGTTTGAGAGCACTGTATATACATATCTGCAATAAAATTACTACGCTCATTAGTTGCCATATGGCTCATTTGCCTATCTTTTTCATTTGTATGAATAACAGCATACAATGGTTTATAAATAATCCTTATAATTTTAACTAAAACATTGCAATAGTAACATTCAAGCAATCAGGTGGCATATTCAAAATTTGCACCACCCCCCGGAGTTTACACTATGACTGACTGACTGACTGATTTGAATTTTCGCCACGCATCACAATACTACAAATGCACTAAAAATGATCCCTGGTCACCTGTCCTCATGATACCAGGCCACAGATTGTGGCAATCAAATTTTGCACAAATGTTTTGTCAGTAATAAAATGACATGGAATACGCATAGGTGAATTTATAACATGTGCAAGAGACGTTATATTAACTTGTTAAAATTGTCTACAGAGAACCGTCATATGTTTACACATATTTTTAGAAGTTTCTTCTTTTATTATATGTGCAGCTGATGGCCGCTAAAACTGAGTTAGTTGATGCCAAATGTGAGCAGGAAATATGTCTTCAATTTTCTGTAGTAACAAACTGAACGGCGCAGCTACCCATGCCAGAATCTGAGGAAGTTAAAAAACAAATTTCAGTTTGTCATTCTTAATTTCGTGGAAACACCACGCAAATTTTTTATCTACCCGCGAGCTTGGATGAAGAGTTTATACCGTGATACGAATCGAAAGCTTTGCGGTATTTTATTTACGTAGTGTTACCAAACAATTATGCAAATTTACAGAGAACTCAGTTCATCATGATATTCTTGGCTTTGGTTTTAGCAACCTAAATAGAATTTTTATGTTAGGGGTGTTTTCGAATCCGGAATACGTCCAATCCGGATCGAAGTCATTCCGTTTTTGTTCAACCATAAGGTATTGATTTGTTTACATGAATTCAATTCAAGTGAGTTCAACTCATTTCGGATTGAGTTCATCCATTTTCATTTTACGTAAACGTAGATGGAGATTTCACTCTGGAATGAGATTCGAAATGAAATTGACGTCTGTTAAGGCCAAAATAAAGATTGTTTGCAAAACGAGGGGTTTCGTTTACGTACTAATTGGATAAGTGGTAAAATCGCCGAGAAAATAAGGGTGCACGAATATATGGAGCAAGTTTCACTGCAGAAAATTATAATATTTTAATAACCTCAATTCAATCTTTCATGTAAACACGGCTTTATTCAACATTGAAACTCAATCCAAATTCATGTAAATTACCTCTTAAAGAAAATATTATAGAATAACTGAATAATTACCGCTCTGGATGCCGATGCCATAGAGTTTGGAAACTGATAGGTAAGGAGAGCCAGTAATGCATTGAAGGAACAAAGGCCAGCGGTAAAAAGTACGAAAAAAGGTAATTCTCGTTTAGGATAGACTGACACTATATGGTGTGCTGAAAGATACGTAAGTTTACTATTAATAAGCTGCTGTACTTTCTATAAATTAGTTCAATCTGTGGTCCAATAAAGTAAGCCCTTTCCCCAGGGTGAGTGGGGGCTACGGACATGGGTCAGTTTTTCATATCATGGGTCGCAAATATACCGCTTTTGACTTCATCATGAATTTGGGGATGGGATCAAAGAACGGAACATTTGTCATCGTAACATGAACGAACAACCTGGCTATGTTTCAGTCCCCCCACGCGCGGCCACCATAGTGTAAAATGAAACCGCGACTTAACGTTGGAAATAGGGCGTGCAAGGATTCTAAGTTATAGAATTCAATAACTGTTAGACGAAGACATTAAAGACACTAGTACGAACCTTACGGACAAAATTTGCTATATTTGCTCGTCCAATATTTTTTCCAAAAATGCGTTCGAAACTCGCCAAATACGCAACCGGATTATAATTATGTCAAATTATTCAATAGTTTATATTCATAATTTGGAGTATGATAAATCTTGCAAACCCTCGGCACCTAGATGTACGTACAATGTCATTATTATTTACCAGGTAGTAATTCTTTATCGGCAGCCTCTGTACAAGCTGGATAAGGATGAAATAGATGACCCTTCTCCATTGGATACGGTAAGAGACGAAAAGCTATAGAAGCAAAGATCATCGACGTTACAAACATATGACAAAAATAAACAAACAAACAAATATGTTACAGACAGTACTTGAGAATGAACACTCATGCCATTCAGCAGTGCAACATGTCCCCCTATTTTTATGCAATTGAGAGGCTAGAATAATGGCGTAACAACCACTTTAGCGTTTCTATCGACTGAAAATGTAATTGACTGGCAGGAACCTGATAATGAACATGCGTAATGGGTCATGCGTTGGAACACAAACTGTAAAGGTTCCGACTCGACCAGCCCTTCTGTTTACATCGCATTCTGTGCATGGGTTTAATATGAATTACATGCTTATAGCATGTGTTTTCCTTGTGTTTGGTAGCACAAACTTGTAATTTCATATCTTTTGCTCACTTTAGTACAGCATGGGAGACAAGTTTTGGACAGAAGTGAAACTTCTGCTATCGTCCCTATTCCGTGACCGGGAGCTTTTTCACTATAAAGTAACTAAGGATATTATAGGTCTAAAATGATAGGCCTTGTCCAATTATGGCTACAAAATATCGACACCATGGCAGGTATATCTGACTGGTCTAAACTCTTAGCCAAACCCTCCCGGGTATAGGTTAATTTTTCAGTTCCCTGTACACTTACTTCCTTCCCAAGTACAATGAAGAAGATTCAGAGCACCGTCTACTCTTTTCCAATGCGCCAGGTGAAAAAACGAATACGCAAGAGCCTCGCTGTCTCCTCGTTTTAATATATGTTCAGGAGGTAGAACTAGACTTTTCTGTTCCAACAAATACTACACAATGAAAGATGCCATAGTCTTTCTTCAATATTTGGATAATACGACAAAATCCATAAAGGTCAATTTGAACGAGTGGATAACTCTGAGTGGATTCCTCACCTGAATATTTTAACTGGTCGATTCACTCGTTTACATTTAAGACAAGGAGAAAATGGAGGTAGACATTATAAGTGAGCTTGCAAATGTAAACATTATGTTTATTCGATAGCTCGACTGCTTGATTCTCGTTGGCTCAATAAATTAATACGCAGTGCAACGGTCCAGAAAAGGAATTCGTTCGGAGCCCCCTACTCCTACGCGAGTGACACCTCAGGCACCACACAACATCATCTACATCATTTAAGTAACTTCCCTTCAAAAGAGATTAGCCTTTCCAACAGCGCTTTTCCTATGTCCGCCATGTTTTGCCTATCACCCTGTCGCATTGTTTTAGTCCTGAATTGAAAACTCTTTGCCAAGGACTGACAGTACCCCTAACGTTTATTGGGAGCCCTTCCGTTTATTGGGAGATTTTACGAGTCCCTCAAATACATCGCCACACTAATATATGCAACTAAAATGTACGTATATAAATTCAGTTACCTTAGGCACATGAGGATTAAATTCCACCGCGCGATGAATTGCTTCTACTGCCGCCATTTCAGTAGGACTTAATCCGCGTTTGGCCGCTACCTCGGGAGAAAATCTACAAAAAGAACGACCATGGCAAGAGTTTTTAAAAAGATGGCAACTTTTACACACAAGCCTATAAAGGAAGACTAGGCTATCTAGCGCGGCTTTCTAGCCAAGACAGTGTTATATCCACATCTAGAACTTACTTTTCTGCCACCACTCTCGCTTTTATTAATGCCGCAGTATAACATATTGTTGCAGACTTCGGCAAAGTAATATCTACGAAAGAAAATATATTCTTGAATTCTAAATAAACCTTAATAAAACAATGAAAAATGTGTAATATAGACTAATTCCAAAGTTATTCTTAATGCTTTTAAATCTTCGGATTAAAGCTCATTTTAGAAATTGATAAAGAATCTTATTGTTGCATCATATAGCATATTAATTGTTACAGAGCTCTTTAACTGTCATAATAAATACGATATCAAATATGTTGACCCGTTGTTGACGCATGTGCGTGTTGATGCAAATTATCAAATTTATATGAGACTGAGCTTACCATCGTATTTTGCTAAAACTTGCTGTAAACAGAATAGAAAGAATGTATGGTTAAAAATATATACAGTACAAGTTTCATTACTTATTTTATTGTCTAACAACACGCCTACTGTACTAAAGCGTTCATTCCACCTGCCGAGACAAAAATGGGCACTTGATGCAATGTGATCTTTTCTTGTACTGCTCATGAAACGTAGAAGTCGCTGACTAGCTTGTAAAGGATATGCCATTCATAGTGACTGTAATAGCCCCAGTGAGTTGATGCAGTGTAGTACCTGACTTTCTCAAACTTTACCGCGATTCACATAGAATCTTTGCGCGTAGAACCTTCTTGTGGTTTAGATGTTGTATTATACATGTTAAAATGCGGGTTTTGTTCACTCATTTCGCTAGAAATCGTTTAGATGGACTCACACAGTTTGTGAGCGAGAGCCCAGCTTTCGACACCGAGAAATAAAAAAAACTGAGCGAGGCGAATTTATAATTCCGCCATACCCTACGGGCAGGGGGAGAAACTACTTTTCTCTCATAAGCTATGAAGCTGATGAAGTATCATCGAAATTTAAACAACTAACATAGAATTTTTTTAAACGAAATGTAAAATAAGGACATGGTAACGAAATAAGGACATGGTTTATGATATTATTGCATAATTTACCTGCACCTCAGTATACGCTTGCATTTCTAGTAAAGCTTCTATGAGATTTTCATGAATATTTAGGACACTCATTGACGGAAATTCTTTCATCAACTGCAAAAAGCAAAATCTTTAGTGAACAATTTTCACAATAAATACATCATTAAGATCTTTTAAGATGATCTCCAATCCATTCTGTGCACGGTTCTGCTAATAACAAAGAAGGGCCCACAAATATAAACCAAAAACGTTTGGAACTACTTTTTGAAATGAACTCTGGTCCACGAGTATAGCAAAACAAACAAATGATCATATTTTTAAAATATTGCAAAAATAGCAAAATGTAAGCGAAGCGTTACCCACAGAGATCATTACCCACTAACATTACCCATTAGAGATCGTCTTTAAAGTAACAACATTAGCCATCCCAGTGTTTTCAAAATAAGCCGTCGCCCGTCGCATGCGACTGCAACTTTTTAGCAGACGATTTCCGACGTCTACTTTTTTTTGTTTACTTTAAAATGACTATGTATTTAAATCAGTCTCAACGCCTACTTTTGGCAATGCAAAACCTACTTTGAAAATACTTTCGTCTGCCACATTGTTTTATAATGTTTTATAATGATATCCATGACACAGTAACTAGTGCCTTTGCCCATCTTTGTCCCTCAACAGTTTGGAAACAAAGCATGTTATAAAAATTTAACAATGGATATTACAGTTTGGTTCTTATCGATAAGCCAAAAAGAAAATACAAATTGCCATTCTTCCTAAATGTAGATCTGTGTTGATAGTTTATCATCAGTCACGTTGATATGTCCTAATGGCTTCACCGTCCATTATATTTCACTACTATACGATTCAGGCGATATATTGAAATTTGGAAAGCTCTTGGAGTGTTATTGTACAGACTCGAATACCTCTTTCATTAATTTCACTGCTTCTTTGATACGACCCAATTTCCTCGCGCACATAGCTAAACGCCTTTTAATGTAAGCACAAGTATTTGTTTCACGACCTGAAACGAATATAGGTTATGTAACAAGAAACACAATAGTCTTTAGTTGTGTATTCGGGCAGGAGAAGCTATATAGAGTCAGTAAACTCCATACATATCTGGGGTTAGAAAATTGTGTCGTGTTAATAAAATTTACTATATACTGGTAATGAAATTGATGCTTGGTATAGATCTTTCTCATAATGACGTCATCAAGTGCGGATTCGAGATGTTAAACGAAATTTGATTGGCTCAGGTAAAATGTCGAGCCAATCAAATAACACGTCACATCAATTTTACGCATCAGAGGATGATTCCCCTTTTAGACAAACCTTTGAATTGGGAATATTCAATAGCACAGCTGAAAAGAGCATCCTCAATTTAGTAAAATGGTGAAGTTTGGTTGCAAAATATTGTAAAATGTGGAAAACAAAGCCCAGTAAAGTTTGCAAATTTTGTATACTTTTGTATTATTCGCGGAAAAGTGTAATCACATTTAGAAATCTGATTACACTTTTCCGCGCATAATACCAAAGTATACAAAATTCGCAAACTTCACAGGACTATATTTTCTACATTTTACATTATTTTGCAACCAAATTTTTATTAAGTTTAGGATGCTCTTTTGAGCTGTGCCAATGAATGTTGCTAATTCAAAAGTTTGTGTAAAAGGGGAATGGTCCATTAAAGACGTCATGTCTTTATACGAAAGGTATGTTCATTTGACTTATGTGAGCGCGCATATTCTTCTGTGTGCAAGAAGGCAAACCGTAGCGAAGAGTAGGAAGCAGTGGCTGTTTATTATATTTGGTATGGTTGTACATATATAAACCTCTTCTATTTAAAATATATCTAGATTTTTAGTAAACCACTTTTGTTTAAAGATGTTAGAGGCGATTGTGGATCAACTCATCGAAGACAGTTTGCAACAAATAAATCGTTTTAATTAGAAAACGTTTACACGAATGAAGATTTTGTTCAAACAAAGCACTTTTTTTTGTAGGATTTAGATTCGTGAGACTTAAATTGCCAGATATTTGTATGACTTATATTTGCACTACTTGTTCAACAACCAAGACTTCCAAAAATTAACTGGGCTCAGGATTTTATATTAGGAATTGGAGGGGGTGGGAGGGGGGGGAGATAACTATAGATAAAGTCATGGCGACAGATCATCTATGTAAAGCTTACTGTGCACTGGATCCTCTTTTACGGGATAAAATTTACTTTTTATACAGCCTTCGATCGCTTTAAGAGCTTGTTTTAGCAACGATTCCGCCTAAAAACATATCACAAAGTTAATAAATACACAGCACTGTTGATCTGCGAAAAATTTACAAGGTTCTTCATTAATATCCAGTTTCTACCTGTAATATTGTCGTTGCTTCTTCCTCAGCTAATAATATGTACGCTGAGACACAGCTAAAAAGATAAAATCATACCAGACAATCATGAATGGAGAAAAGACAATCATGCACCCAAATTGTGTTGCTGTTGCTAAGATACAGTAGATATCACTAAACACGGAGTGGATAAGATAAGCGTGCTTTCGCACGCTATCGGATAACTCATCGTGTTTTATAATGTCCTAACAATGGTTGCCCTAGTAAAAAGGAAAGTTAAGTGTGAACCTCGATCTCTATTACTGCAGCACAACAAGACAACGGTAATCGTAACAAGGATAACTAGAAGATACCAATTCTTTATGAGGGCTAGACTGTTTGGTCAATGGTTAACTACGGTTGATGTTAATAAATCAATAGCGAGATATTAACTTTACTTGTAAAATTCATGAACAATTAATAAGGTCATAAACAAATCACGATGCGGTATTTAGGTCACATGTGCACACTTGTAAAGCGCATTAAAGATCAGAAAAAGAGATGTTTATGAAAGTTATAACAATGCTAATTGAGAAGCGAGGATGTTTATCATAGTTAACAATACTATATTGAGCTTCCACTGGCACGCTTACGATGTGTGAATTGTCCTCATGGGCAATAAAGCAAAGAGATGAATTCATTTTACAAGTACGTTAAAATATTTGCAAGCTGATCTTTATGGAGATTAACATTAGCTCGCGCGCTGCGTCATTGTAAATCCCCATGATAAAGATCAGCTATTCATACTTTAACTACTACTAAGATGTGCGCATACCAGGTGTTTACCAGGTGTACAAAGGCACTGTTCTCTTTCCTCCCCAAACAGTAATGTGTAGGTGACAGTACATGTGCGCATATTTCCGCTTTTGGCTACTAAAGAGACTTATACTCACAAGTATTACTGTAAGCAAACAGTTTACGTACTTGTTATCCTGTTGTAATGCATTATGGGCTATCTCTATCCTCTTCTCTGCACTTCTTTCTCGCCAAGCTGAGAACATGACTTAAAAGGGGAGACAAGTGAAAATAATACTTTATGTCACATAAATATAGTATTACAAACGGTATTTAGGAGCTTACCCCTCCCCCCTTCTTCTTACGAAGTGTACTCACTTACCTACCCGCTGCACCTACTGTACATAGTTATTAACAGTCTTTACTTTTAAAAATTCAGAAACTTAAAACTCTTAAATCTTATCTTTTAAACAAAATCAACCAACTTAAACCGCCCAACTACCTCTCCTCGTGCGTAAAAACCCAATATAGTGCAAAAAAGAGAGAGCATTTTCAGGCTGAATAGAATCAGCAAGAGATAGCACTATGAACAATAGAAATGAACAGTGTATTACAAGATAAACAATTAACAGAAAGAAAAAAATTGAGTCAGCGTCAAATATAATCTGGTTAACCCTGAGGTCCAGCTGGTTGCGAAAGTAAAAAAGATGAAGCAAAATGAAACAAACATACTGGTATCTGATGGTACACTGCTTGATTCATCACCTTCACAAGTAAAGAATTTCTAAACAAAAATTAAAAATAACTATCAGTTAATGCTATCTTGTAAGACACGAGTTATTTAAATAGAACGAAACACAAATCATGCTGGTGATATTTTCACTCTACATGTATTTTCAGGGTCATCAAACAAGATCTCCATAATTTCTATCTTGTTTCATTTCAATAGGTACCATTAAGTTTACAAGATGGCATTTTTTATTTAAGGGATGTTTTTCTATATTGTTTTTTCTGAAAATGTCTGCTAGGAAAGGATGATAGTAACACAATAACAAGGACAAGTTTGTTTCTGGGATCATCAACAATAGTGTGTTAATAGACGTTAGAAGTCCTTACGTCACGCCAAAGTTAAAGAATGAATTGCAATGCAATGTGGGAAACATGTGGGAAAAAATTACCTCGTATTTAAATGCACTGAAATCCGCGTGACGTAAGCACTTCTAAGGTCTATTAAAACATGATTGAAAGCATGTCTTAACACCAGTTTATACAAACGATGCCAGGAAAACAAATATCGGTAAGTAAACCATACAAATCGTTTTAATTCATAGCCAAACGAGTAATGAAAAGTTCGAGTTTTAGTCGTAATAACCATCAAAAAGCTAGCAAGATAAACAGCATCAGTGAGTAAAGGCCCATCGCCATTTTCTAATGTTTGGCCCGAAGTTTCCTGTAGTTTGTGTAAGTTGCAAGTGCGAGAATCGGGCAAGGGTAAGGGCCCTCCAATGTGTGACCGAGTGTACAAATTTCTCCATAACTTTTTTCTCTTTACGCTAAGGCATACGAAGATGTTGGATAAGGATGTTGGATAAGGATGTAGGATAAGGATCTGGCCTCTCATTAATCCCAATTTAATTCATACATAAATTAGTTATTCCTTGGGGAAACAGAAAGAGTTTTAGGATCATTCATATTCGAACTTCACATTCAGTCAGAATTAGTAGTTTTATAATAAGTATACAGCATGTAAACATTATGCACTGTTTCGACACAATGAACATACTGTAGCTGTAAGAAAACACAGTTAGCTCTTTACATGCAGCCATTCTGTAATTAGTATATATCGTTCAAACTGCCCTCTATCACAACTTATACCTGGTGATCTTGGGATGACAGATTCATGTCATAAAATGTCAAAGGTTCTTTTCCAGTCACCCAAGTGTACCTAAAAATACAACAGTTGCCATTTACTTTGCTTCTGGCAGTAACTATTGTGTAACGGGGACAACTAAAACTTCCAAGTGCTGCGCTTGAAGTACTCAACGGTGATAACTGCTGCTCTAAAATGTGCAGGTTAATACAATCGATGTGACAGTGAGCATTTTTCGTCAACTTTCATTTTTATGGATTCTCAATTGACTTGCAGTGGCGAGATCCACAGGCGACAGCCTACAGTATATGTCATGTATGCGAGCATACCTTTGATATTCAGCGCCACGAAACAAATTCATCGGATTTCTCCATACTTTGCATTCTGAAAGTGAGATGACAACGTTTAGACCAGCCATTCCATCAAGTATACCATTTGCATGTGAGTAGCTTGGCTCAAACCACTAGATCCAACAATTGTGAGTGCTATACGTATCACGCACTAAATCATGACGAAGCAATCGTTAGAGCAAGCGTTTTTCAACTCAGAGATCTTTGCTCGACCGTCGCCTTGGACTGTAAGGGACACTCGACAATTCTCGATTACAAGTCATGCGTGTTTTCTCTGGGCACTCGGATTTCTCTTCACAAGGCTGGTCTAGGAGATACTTGACATAAGCTCCGAACAGACCGCTTCATCTTTGTTGTGCTCCACGATTAAAAACGAATCATTAGAATGGGGCGCCCTTACCCTTAGGAAGCCTTCGACGATCAGTCTGCCTGTTTGTGCCTTCTGCAATAAAAATAGCAGTACGACACTCCCTATTTTCTAATTTGTTTTTACTAACACTGATATAATTCGGGTATCTGCAACCAGATCTTGACCCAACGAGCAATTCTTCCCGACTCACACACGACATAAGAGCAGTTACCTCACTATTAACTTAAACTATCAACTTAAAGTATTCATAGTTTCCAAGAAACCAAAAAAAAAAACAGTAATGTCTTGTGTGTGCCATGGGAGAATAGCTTTACATGATATATTTCACTAGTTTAATATGGGTAACCCAACCTAATTTAGTATCAATATCAACGTTAGACAATGTCGTTAAGCCACTCGCCTTCCTAAAGTGACTCGAACCCAGTCATCACTTGAAAAAAGTAATAAGTAAATGCTCTGCAGAAAGTCATGGGTTTCCTTCAGATATTCTGGTTTCCTCTCGCAGAGAAAGTTGACAGGACGGGTTAGGTAATACATGCTCAGAATAACTGACCATAACGAAAAATATAGCAGCATGTACCTTTTACCAGAATCCATTGCGGGTATCATGCAAAAAAGATTACCGAAAAAGATGCCAAGAAAAACAGGTACGGCAGAAAAATTTAACAACACAAAGACATGACCTTCTCGTTTATGTACGTCCTTTAATGCTTGTCCCGCAATGCATTCTGGTAGAATGTACATCGCCATCTTTTTTGTTATGGTCAATTACATATGCTGTTGTGGTGACCGAGCCCTTGTGTTAAAGCAAAATAAATAAAGGCTGACCGTTCTAAAGCATGCAACCCTAATTACGTATATAATTAATAAAATTTCTCTTAGAAATATTCCAGCAGAAAATCATTTAAATGGCAATGTTCCATGGAGAGCTGAATAAACGAATAGAGCCTGTGTTTCTAAAATCAACTGTATGTGTTATGCATCAATTTATGTTTTAATAAGTACTTCACTTATGAAAAGCATATTACTCACTTTTTTGAACACCGTTTACACCCATTTTCAAAAAGTCATTATTGTCTGTTATTTATCAAGTTGTTTGTTATTTATCACTAAGTTTGAAACTCATGAATGAAAAAATTTCTTTGGTGATAGTTTCCTATTATTGTTTTCTAGATAGTTTCCTATTACTGTTTGCATTTCAAGTAAATATACTTCGTTTTTGTTCAACATTCGTCTTTATAGACAAAACACAGTTTAAACCCCCTCTTTTTCGAACTGTAATTTTCAAAACAGGCGTAATTAAATACAGATTCTAATTCTAAATACTATAGATTTGCTTGCAGTTTACATAAGTAATTAGAAACGTTTAGCCTGCGTAGCCGGCGCTTTAGGGGGAGGATTTGGAACGGGAAAAGTTTGGAACGGGGGAAGCTAAAAACGGGAGAAGGGGGAAGCTAAAAACGGGAGAAGGGAGAAGATAAAAACGGGAGAAGCTTGAAGAAGCGAGCGCGCGCGCGCAAGGAAAAGCGAGCGCGAGGAAAAGAGGAAAGTGAAAAGAGGAAAGTGAAAAGAGGAAAGTGAAAAGAGGAAAGTGAAGCGCGCGCGCTCGCTTCTTCAAGCTTCTCCCGTTTTTAGCTTTCCCCGTTCGAAACTTTTCCCTTTCCAAATCCTCCCTCTAAAGCGCCCGCTACGCAGGCTAAGAAACGTTAGTATCTCAAGAGTAAAGACAGACCTGCAATGCTTTGATGCGAATGTGATGAACCATCAGTACCACTTAACCATGGTCCCAAATGATTGATTGATATTTGTTCAATAAATGACATGCCATATCGTTTAAAATACCACAGTTCAAATATCTTAAAAAGAATATCCAATTATTCAAATTATTTCAATAAATATACATTTTTTGTCATGATTCAAAAGGTAGCTCACAATATCACTATGCATTTCTTTAGAGATCAATTGTTTTCACAGTCATGATGAGTATTTATTTGGGTACATATGAGTATTAGCGGGGCTTAATCATCGGGCTGGCTACGTTACTACAAGAAGCAGAATCTAACAGATTTGCTGGAAGTTTTCAACAAGTTGCAGCGAGCATTTTGGCTTCATAAACCTGAATAAGTCTGTGATTGATGCACTTGATATAGGCAGACTTGATACAAGTCGCTGAAACACTTGCTACAACGGTTCAGACACGTTTTTCACTATCTCTACCACTACCTCAATCTACCTTTTAAATAATCAGATGGTCCAGACCTACCCTGTTAACCAACCAATCAGGGGCCGGTTGTGTAAAAAAGTGATTAAAGTTAGAACAAGGTGTTTTGTACTTAATCACTATTTAACTACAAAACAGAAATCAAACAGTGATTACAATATTTATACAACCAGCTCCAGGATTTTTAAATAGTTCTGAGAACATCTCATGAAATAATGAATACTCTTGTATCTGGGGTAGGGTAACTAGGGTCCACAGGCTTGTGCAATACTGTTGTTTGTCGAAAGAGGTATGATGCAGGAGGGTGATTCTCCAATGACGTCTGCATTATGAAATGGTCATATATTGGATCATTGACTGATTGCTAATAAGCCTGCTCATATTAAATAACTAACAATAACAATATCCTGAATGTACACACCCATTTAGGGTTACTGGTTTCACACTTAATCCTTGACCAGCTGATAGTTTCAGCAAATATAAAACTAGAGATATCCTGAATAAGGTGTGCATAGTTGTAGTACACAATTTAATTTTTTAAAAACTGAAATTTTTAAAATTAAATTGTGTACTACAACTATGCACACCTTATTCGGGATATCTGTAGTTTTAAGTCCCCTTAAGAAAACCTTTTATTTCTCATTATTGCTTAGTCTCAGTATTTCTTAATCACCAAATTTTATAATGTAAAAACTTACCAAAATAAGGCCAGAAATAAATGATGAAGTAGCAGTAAGTGCTACATAAAACTTGGGAGTTAGCGCATTAAGAAAAGTTGTTGCTGGAAAGAATACAATAGTATGTTACTGTTTGTTTACACTGCATTATACATCACACATGTATATACAGTGCTCAACATGGGCTTTTTATCACTTTATTAAAAGGTTATTATCAAAGTTATATATAATTATAATTTTAATACATTTACTTATTATAACATGAAGTCCTCAAGACAGAGATGATTGAAAAAAATTGTGGCATACACAATACAATTATCAAGGAAATATTGGTTGTAATTTGTTTGTGTGCCATGTGTGGGACCTATTGAGGCAGGGGTGAAATTTAACCATAAAATTTCCTTCTTCAAAATTCAAAGAAAATTTTGGTTTAATTTGAAATGTGGCAACATTGCCTACAGAAACAATATGACTGCAATTTCCTAATGAACTTTATCAAATATATGTAAATAGATTTTTCAATTCATCTATCACAAAAAGTTAAATTGGGCCAGCCCATGGGCTTCTATATGAATGGGATTTTGAATTTTAAAAATAAATTGCACATGGAATTGCCAAAGTAACGAGGTAGAGGAGCAGGTAAGAGATTGAAAGATAAGTAGATGTATTATTCTCAATTTTTACCTTATCACAAGACAATGGTATTAGCAGTATTTCATTATGCACTTCCTATTGGGTCATTCCATAATCCACCCACAGAGAAAATTTCCACTGTCCAGAGAGGGGGTAGGCAATCATTTACAGATGGTCTTACATTTGTATACGATGCCCGGAGAAGATATTGTTAATTTCCTCTGTGAAGAGGGGGGATGGATTTTTTCTGAAACCACAAAACCATTCTAAATTCTAATTAAAGCCTGTTTCTATAAACCTGTATGCAAACATGCTTTAGTTTGAAATTCTTGTGCATGACATTAAATGTCATTAAAATAAATGTTATATTTATTCCATCACATTCAATAATAACTATAAAAACTGGTATCGGTATTGGGTAAGAGTGTTGACAAGAAATGTAATTATTAATTAGTATAGCACCTATCAATGTACTGCCCCAATAGAGGAGGGATGCTGGAACTCAGAGCCATTGACATTTAACAATGTTTATGTCATTAAAATCCCAGTAGCATCCCATTGGTTATGCCCACACTCCCCTATTAGGCGAAGACATTGATAGGTGAAAATCTCGCTTTTGAGCCAGCGTACATCTGTGAGCAAAACATTTGAGATCTCTGGTGTGCATTTCACAAAGTATATACACTTGCATATCTTATGGTGTTTGCATGGAATGCACCCTAGATTGTAAGTTGTGTCACAAGTGGTCAGTAATAGGACAAGCCTGCTATTGGAGAGTGCGGTAAATTGCAATAATAAATGCTCCTAAAAATGAAAATAATTCATCAAATTCTTCAGGACATTTTCAAGGGTCATCATTCATACATATAAGTTAGCTTATATATATGAAGAGCAATAAACAGTATTAAATAAAATACTACGTTTTCGTATACTGATTAGTTACTAAATATATATCCAGTTATGTGAGCATTGAAACTATATTAAAAAATTGTACATAGGTTTTTTTTATACTCTATTTATTCATAGAATACCTAGGCACAGGTTTTCCCTCAACTTCAAAGGATTCCTCAAAAGATAGAGCAAGAATATCATCGTGAGAAACCATAAACCCCACAAATATGTCCACGACCAACTAATCCATTTCTTAACTTTCTTGATTTCCTTTTGATTTTCATCTTTTGACTCTCCATTGACCGCCATATTGATTGCCTTTATGCTTCGATCGTACGTCATCTCACCCTAGTCTCCACGCGCCATTTTAGGAGAACAAGGACATTGGCAATAAAATTATTTATATTATTGCTTCATGTGAAAGAGCATGAAAAAGTAAGTCGATTGGCTGTTTACTGTAATGGACTATTTCTTTTAGTTCCGAAGTTATTTGCAAAAATGTACAAAATATAAAACAACTATACGTATACTGGAATTTGTTATAATAACACATGCCTAACGTTCAATGGGAAGATCATTGTTCACAAAAAATGTCCAAAAAAGAGTTTTTCGATGCGTCTTGTCATGTAGTAACAGTGAATGATAACTGCGCTACGCTCGTTTATGTATTTATTGAGCCTACTTACACAACTAGTGACGTCACAACTGAATCAGCAATTTATATTTTATACATTTTTGCAAATAACTTCGGAACTAACGGCCAATCGACTTACTTTTTCATGCTCTTTCCCATGAAACAATAAAAATTTTATTGCCAATTCAAATACGTTTTTTGCGGCAGGCTTTCCACAAAAAAAACATACCGGTTGTCTGACCTCTCAGACCATTGGGGCCTTGAAGGGTAAGACAGGACAAAAGGAAGATCGAGCCAGCATTATACATCGTAGCATTACGTATATAGCGTTACACATGCTATTAATATTGACCCTCCTGGCTCTTACTGAGCATGGCCAAATTTAAAAAAGGAAATAAAAAACTAATATATCGTAAAATCTCTTTTTTCTGATCATTTCTCTAAGTTTAAAGAAACTAGACTCTGACTCGACACTCACTAGACTTAATTATTTGCAGAACTATATGTGCCTTAGCCTGTGCACAGACTGTAGTACGGCGGGTAATACTGTCTGTGCACAGGCTATATGTGCCTGCTCAGTAGTCAAACTTTTTTCCCGTAATGTCTATGTTTTCCCAAATCGATCCATTCTAGATTTATAAAGGCTACTCATTCTGGTTTGTTGCGACTTGCGTTTCATATCACCCTCACGCACGGATATAGCAAGAACTTTAAAAAAAAGAGGGGGGGGGGATGCTCTGTGGAAAGACTCTGAATTGACTCCGAAGAGTCTGAACGCCTGGGCATTCCCGTACAATTGCCAGTTAAAAATGGCTTGGATATCCATCTATGGAGGTGTCATACTTTGAATCACCCATATGGAATGGCATCATTTTATCAGTTTTGCAAAGGAAAGTCAGGATTATGCGAGGGCAGGGTGTCACTGACCGTTTTGAATATTATGGGAAATTCGTAGATATATTTTATTTAAATATCAAAACATTGAAGTGCCTCAAAAAAAAATAAAGAAAAACTATAAATTATACACCTTATATTTTACAGTTTAACAAGCACTTTCTCTCAAAAAAGACTTGAGTTTTATCCTCATTTGCTTTTAAATAATTCAATATCTAATTTAGAAGAGCGACGATGTAGAGTGCTCAAATGTTCTGTCATTCTCGTGAAGTGTTATAACACTTCAGTAACAACCTTCGTTCCAGCTGTCCTCTGAATTGCCACTGATGGGACCCGGCGATGGCGCTTTTCGTCTGAAACAAAGAAAGCATACCGTGCTTTAGACTATTTCACATCATAGTCAATGAAGAAACTCGGTGAGTTTCAAAGCATTTATAATGAACTACTGATTTTGTCTATAGTTTGAATCGGCTTCGCTGCACACAAATCAGTTGAGGCCTTGCAAGTGTTCAACAAAAAATATTGCGAGACAAGTTGCAAGTGGGATGTTATACTGTGCAATGGCTAGAAAATGCATTGCAGCGTTGCGGCAAACGTTGCGAAAAGTAGAACCTGATTCTAGTTCGTGCAATGCTTCTTGCAACAAAAATGTTGTCTGACTTTATGATTGCGAGGCATGTTACACCTTGCAATTTCGCTTGCAACTTGTGTCGCAGCAAAATGGCGGGACATTACGCATTTCATTTTACGCCGATTTTGTGCTATTTTCAACTATTTTAAACTAGCAATAACTGGAAATTCACTTGAAAACTCAAGGTCACCGTAATAATGCCTTATTCTTAAGTTTCACTAGGGCATTATTTCGCAGTGAATCTAACTGGGGGCCAACCCATAATGTATTGATGATTATACTGTGCTGGAGTGAACACATCTCACAAAATTGCCCATATTTGCTGCCAAACACAAGCTCAACACATACAGTGAAAAATTATTTCCCTCCAATCATTGTGGGCTGATTTGGGGTTGACCCCAGTGAAATTTATGACGTCACGTAAAACCCATTTTGTTTAACATTAAACTATTTTTGTTGCGATGTTCGGTGCATGCAAGCAAATATATGCATAGATGAGTTACAAATATTCATAAAAGGGCGACATATAAATGATAACAGTTTTAATAGTAAAAGTAACATACTAAAACATACTCACCTTGCAACTACACCCTTAGGCGAATTTGAAGTCGCGGCAAGTTTTGAACGTCGAGCAATAGCATTTCCTTGTGGTTGTTGGGGGTTTTGAGCTTTGCTTTTGGGTTTCAGTGGTGTCCTATTGCCAAGTCCTTCATCTGGCTTAACAGCACGAGATTTCACACCCACTGCATCTGTAGGAACTTGGGGTAAACTCCTTCGCTGAATCGCTGAAAGTTTAAAAAACAGAGAGGCTACATTTTGAGAACGCTATACGTTCCTGTTTATCAGAAATTACAACAATTATAAACTTTTGCATATTTGTGAGCTTCGGACCAGATTGTTCCAGAGTTTGTCATGAAACCAGAAAGATTTAACGTCAAGCTGCTAGCGGGTTACGATTAAAAATTCATCTCATTAATCGTACATTTCTGAATGCCGAATTAAAAAGCAATTTACTATGCGCTTTCTCGGTCCTCAGAATATCCTGCCTACCAGGAAGCTGTAACCGACGTTTTAAATTCAGGTACAATGCAAGCGGTTTGAATATTTTTCAAAATTTAGACTGACTGATTTATCCGAGTGGCTAAAAAGGCACAGCCCCATGAGTATTGAGAGTCGTAAAACATTGCTTGATTTTGTCATTCTTTTCAGTGTGTGCATGCAAACTAGGAGACATTTTTGTGGGAGAAAGTAATTTGTGGACGTGAAATTTGGGAATTATTAAATCATAAGCAACTAGCAAATGCTCAGTAGCATTGTTTGTGATTCGTTCTTTAGAAAGTAAATATCGTCTTTCATTATTATAACAAACCACTCACAAACCTAACGACCCTAAATCATTGCAAACTTTTTTGCTCGTCTGCAACTAGCATCGGCCCTTTAACGGCTACAGTACAACGCCTGTGGAGGAAATAGTGACGAAACCATAGGACCATATGGAAAACTATCCTGCCATTCAAATGTTTTCGAATTTGTTGGAAAACTTATTTGCTTTCTGCATGAGAAGCAAATTTCGTTTCCGCAAGATGGTTTCTGAGGCATGAGAAAACAGAGAAAATTGACAGGGCCTATCTTGCCCTGGGCAGCAATCAAGGCTTTATTTAAAGAAATCATGTTATTTAATGTACATAAGATGTGGTTTTTAATGTGTGGTTTTGGGACTAAAGTACGTCAAACCATAGTCAAACCTATGAGAAATAGACTCAATCCCCAGATCAACTCCCCATACCACTAAGAACACTTTTTCATGTCAGACGCTCTAATCCTGACCATTTCTTCGATGCGCATTTGATGTTTGGGGGTTTAGAAGTCAGTAAGAAGTAAAAAAGCAGTATAATTGAATCTCAAGCAAAAAGACAATGATAATATGTACGTACGTGCGCTGTCATCTGTATCTAGCAGATCTTCCATGCTACCTCGCGATCCAGCTGATCTTCGTACAGCAACTGTAAATAGGAAACATGTCGTTTATACATGCGCATGACAAAATACTGCAAACAACACAGGCACACAATCAACTGTATTTAGGCCAAGCTCGAAATTGAAAACAGGGTACAACAGTGAATTGCGCGGGCTGATACTGGCTCAACAATATTGTTCAAATATTGTTCAATGGCTACATGAATAAACAATGTTCTCCCTTCGTTTTTAGGCTTTGCCACAAGGGCTGTATCACCCCCAACAGCATGGGTCAATTACGTTTAGACTGTACTGCCCAGATAAGAGTCGTATCCTTAGCGTTATCATCTCTCTAACATACGCCCCCAAATTTTGTACATGTACTTACGACACTTATAATGAGTGTCTCTTATAATATCTAAACAAGGATGACTGATGTCCAACTTCACTAGAGTGTTATTTGAATTCGGTTGCCACAAAAAAAACATCGAGCTGTCAAAAATTTAAAGGTCATTTAAACTCAGGCTTTCACAAATCGGGGTTGCACTTTAAATTTTGCCCGTAAAGGGACTTCTAAAAATGCTAATATAAACACTTTCCTAGCTTGTAGAATCCATCAGCGGATGAATATGATGACCGCGGTAAGAATATACATTGTATAATAATAAATATCTAAATTAAACGTGTCAAGATTCAAATAAAAACATACTTCCAGATGCAGCGCCTGGAGATCTTGGTTGAAGTTTATTTCGTCTGTCTGGACTTGGCGATACTGATCTTCGAGCAACTGAGAAATGAAGTACAGAGTAAGAAATAGCAATGTTTCCATTAATTGAAATTAATGTAGAGTATATAGCTAATTCAATAAAAGTTGTCGTTCCAAAAGCGAAAACTGTAAACTATGAGTGCGCAAGAAATTATGGGTTATTGCTTATTTTCACCTTCAAACACAGAATTATTTCTTTGAAACGAGGGCACATAGAAAACTTACGACGGCAAATTTACTTGCTACAAAGGCAATTCCCTGACTATCAGAGTCTATTGAAATAGCTGTATATAGCAGGAAATTAATTCATTTATTTACATTGTATCATGGATAAAATGTAGATTTCAACCTGATTTATGATTTATTGGCAACCGATAACAACAAAAATTGACATTAATATGCAGGCGTCCGTGTTTTACAGAGATGAGTTACAGTGAAAATACCAAGCGCGCAGGGGTGCTACAAAAACAATAGGGTTCCTGAAAACGCACTGATTGCGAGGTTGCCCATGTACTTAGAGGAATATTATAGCTAGTTGTTTCACGAACAACATAAATGTATAATTTGTACGTCAAGTCTAAAATTGATGTTATTTAAGGGGGTCCGTGAAAATTTTTGTTTATTACCAAAGGCAATGTCAAGGAAGTGAACCTAAACTATTCCATAACAATGCAAAAAGCACCTCTGAAATCAACAATTATATCTTTGAATGTTAAAACTGTGCATTCAATATTGCAATACCTTTGCTAAATTATAGAAAAGATCGCTTATTTTAGGTTTACCTCCTAGCGAAGAGATGTTACTGCGTTATCAGAAAGTTTCACATTTAAATACTGAGTATCAGCCGATTTGTTGTGTTTGAAATGTGGAAAATTGGCTTTTTCAGCAGCCAAAGAAAATAGCTTAATGTTTCTTTTGCAAATATTAATAACTTTAACAAAATAATGCAACAGAACAAGAAAGCGCTCAACAAAGCCAATGAAAGGCTCCCTTTTGTTCAGAGTAAAATCATGGTTTTACCCTAACAAGATATACATTTTTCTCAATTTTTAACGGAATAAACATTTTTTGCCCTTCAAACTCTGGGAATACTTAGAGAACGTCATGAACAATATCTTCTGCAAATTTTGAAAATTGATAAATTTGGAAATTATTTAGTAGCGGACCCCCTTAAGAAATTTCTGAATTTAAAAGAACTCCCCCCCCCCCCACCGAAATAATCAAATAAGATATACTCCTGGGGCCAGTTGTTAAAAGCTGGGTTAGCACTAATCCTGGGTTAAAGTTTAAACCACTTTTTTAGTTTCTTTATTCCTACACCTCCATTCCTTTCCCAACTGTAGGAAGCAAAAACTACCATTGATCCAGACATGATATCTTAAGAAATATTTACAAGATTATGAACAAGCTGCCGCAAAGTTTCGAAAGAAATTGTACGTTAACCCAGGGTTAAGCTAACCGGCTTTTGAACAACTGGCCCCTGCAGGCTTCGTGCTTGCCGTACAAAGACAAATTCAAGAAGTATTTAACAGAGTTTTTTAGGAGTAAATTTGCGTTTTCTAAGGACTTATTAGGGTGATTCTTTAAGAGGACAACAGGAATTCGAAAATTCAACTATCCCCGCCTATGACATGCTGTGATGTTTTAAAGAGAAACAGCCAAAATATCATGGGACGTGGTGAAATATTAAAATAATTAGTGTCGCAATTACTTGTGTGCTAATAACACAAGTAATTGCGACACTAATTGCTTGTGTATTTAGTATCGCGATGACCGTGGAGTTTTTTTAAACAGTAAATGTCAGTGCTTTTAAGCACCTTGAAATTCATTCAAAGGGCAGCACGTGCTCCAATGTATGGAAAAAATGCCATTGAACATTTACAGAAGCAGTCACCCCGTGGAAACAAACCGCTTTTTCATATTTTCGGCGGGAAGGAGAATGTTTCTTTTTAGGGCACTTAAGCATCGAAGCTGATCTTCTGTGCGAATACTAACCTGTTGAGTCAGATTTCGTTTTTTGTTTATTCATTTGACTGATAGGTCCTGAATACCACAGTTGTTTAGATAAACCTTCAGATGATGGTTTAGGTAAGGCAAGTGCTGAGCGTCTCACGACAGGTCCTGCAAAGAATTTATCACACATTTCAATGATGGAAATTTGTATTGGTAAATTATATGACAGGAAATTAATAAATTGTTGAACGTTGTCGGACAAGTGGAATGCGTGTATAAACAGTTACGGACAATGTTCAGTGGAAGGGTTGAGTGGCGAACGTGTGAGAGGGAGGGGGGACCACCCTTCCCTTTATACTTTCCGAAAGCCTTTGAATGCTAGCAAAATAACTGTGCCGCGCCGTGAAATAACACGCACGCAAGATCGAATAGTGGAATGTGAGCGTAATTGGAATGTATAGAATTAAAGTATTTTGGGGGGTAATTATCAAAATAAATATACATTGAACAGAGACAATGAAGGGTTATGATGGCTATGGAGATAGCAAAGTGAATTATATGAATCCAATTGCATGAATAGGTAAAAAGGTTAACAAACCTTTATGGCTCACATCGTCTGTGTCCAGATCATCTTGACTACTTTGAGAACTATTATCAAGACTATCTCTTTCTGGCAAATCGTTATCTGTGTAAACGTAAAAGTGTAAACATCACAATGTGAGTAAACATCAATGTATACTAAACATCCTTATCTGTGTAAACGTAAAAGTGTAAACATCTCTATATGTGTAAACATCAATGTATACTAAACATAGTAAACTGTGACAGTAAATATTAAAGTGTAAAATAGTCTACTTTGCCAGCATTTCTTTTATTTAGCCCTTCCCTTCAATCCAGATCCACTGCAACAAATATTTGCTATGGTTTTCTGTTCATATTAATAAACACGAAATTAAAACTTAAATTAATAAAACACGAAATTAAAAAAAAACGATTAATAAACATTTGTAACAGTAAAGCTTGTTAACAGTTTGGAAAGTATTACTATATAATAACCAGCCTAAGTATTGTTGTTTAACTATCACTACCATATAATGGCAACAGCACTCAACATGTTGGCACAAATATTCGTTTGAGTTCTTAACTACATATTTCACACAATTGAGGCAAACCTGTGAGCTGTTTCGTTCGAGAACGAGGCTGCAAACGAGAGCCTGGAGATGTGTTTGCTACAAGACTCTGAGATTCTGGAGATCCATTCAAGTGAGGAGACGTTTTCGTGTCTCTGGATAATGCTGATCGCCGTAGAATAGGGCCTAAAAGTAGACAGCGTTGCATGGAATAACACAACTATCAAGATGTTGATGAGTACGGTATGTAGAACATAGGCCAATTTAGGAAGATAAGCAGGCACGACAAAAGCCCGTATTAAAGGACAATAGAATTTACTCCATTCATACTTTTGCGAAGCTGAACCTACAAACATCTAACTGATTACAATTTTGAAGACGATTTTGAAGTCCGGTTTTTTGCACCCGGACCGCTCCGTAGTTCATCCTGACTGCTGCGGAGAACAATACGCTTGGTTTTCCTATGTAAACAATGTGATGAATATCCATAACTACAGTAGTGACAGCGAAAACGGTTGCCACTACCATGAAGACATTGAAAAAGGATACAATAACGAAAATGCACCCTAATTTCATAAATTATAATAAACGTTCTTGCCTTTTAAGCTTTAACTAGATGAGCACAGTCAGAAAGTCTATGTCCGTTTATCAAAGTCTTTTACGTCATTAGGACTCATTATTATACCTAGAGAAAAACAGTGCCCTCGGTCTTAAACGGACCTCGAGTCCTCGAGCACGGTTTCCCTTATCCGGACCACGCAGACAGTCAACAACATATATTCATCGGACAAGTGTTGATCACGATAAGGAGTTGATCACGATAGCGTTTTGCAGGATACCAATACACCATGATTTTATCTAATATACTGTTGTGTTCTTCATGAAACATAAGCATAAATACCTGTGATGTGAGAGCCAACAAGCAATCTACAGTACATTCTCAGTAACTATTTCATTTATTTTTTTTGTCACATCAGAAATATAAGCTTATAAGTCCGAGCACTAATATATATTCCTGTCACAAATTCATGATACTGGTGTCATTTTGAAATTATGATTCTACAAACACCACATACAGTTATATCGCAACAATATTAATACCTTGTGGTTCATCATCCATCGTGTCAGATTGAGACATTTTCTTTTTAGGTTGTTGTAGTTCAACTTTTGGACTTCCCTTACCAGCAGCTGATCTTCTTAGAACTGGACCTGAACAAAATGAATATAAATTAAATTGCCACCACAGTAAATTCAAAAAGTCGACGGTTTGTTCTTGACATATCCTACAACCCTCCTAGTTTGAACATGACAACGTTAGTTCAAGATTTAGTACTTAGTGTGTACGTGTTCAAGTATGTTTGATCTCTGTTTCATTTCTTGGACAATGTCGATAACTCGTGGTTCGCCCTTATCAACAATAATCCATCGTCCAATTCCTGGGGGGGTTTGTTAATGCAATCGGCACGACGTGTTTTAAAAGCATTAATTTAGTTCTGAAAATATTGAAAGGGTCAGACCCGTGGAACTATTGTGTCAAACTTAATCTCGTTTCTATTACAACAAACAGGTGATCTCGGTATAGGAAAATATAATGTCTGCAACACATGACAACACATACTAAATATATTGCAGGAAAACTCATAACGATCACCTTGTATTTCATCATCCACTTCATGGGACTGAGAAATTTTGGAAAGATCGGATTTAGGACTGTTTTTACCAGGAGCTGATCTTCGTAGAATAGGACCTAATTGATACAACAACATCACAGTGTTAAATTTTTTGTACTTTTTACGGACCGGTCATTGATCGCTGGGGGAGGGGCAGTTAAAATCATATTATAATGCCCAGTAATCAACGACAGGTCCCTTTTTCATTTTAAAAACAGTTATGACGCCATACTGCTAATATTATCATCATTTTGCAACAACTGATTCCTATTAATTTCTCGAAACACCAATAAATTTAAGGAGATAGCGTAGCCAGTTTGAGACATAATTAAAATACACGTTCTCTGACTAAATAATTTTCGTGCATTTTAACTAACCAATAAATTTGTTGCTACAAGGCTTCCGATCTGTAAAGCATTTCGTTTCAGTCTTTTTATCAGTACATTTTCACGCGAGCATACTGAAAGAATATACTACCAGCCTTGCAATAAGAAATCTTTGCAGAAATAATTTACGTGCATGGTGTTTGAATAAATTGCACGATACTGTATATCCTGCCCAAATATCTACATACTTTGTCAAAGAACCTACTGTATTTGATGCGAAAATGTTACAAATTTTAACCTATTGAATAGAGTATTTGCAACACAAGGCGAATCTATCACTATAATTTTGTGAAAACCAGGTTAATTTATCATCGCAATCATTACGTGGTGTTTTCACCAAATTATAGTGATGTTGATATTCACCCTGCAAATTTAGATAGAATTCATTGAAGGCGACTTTCTTTTTGTTAATAGCGTGGATTTTAAGTATTCGACTTCA
The DNA here is from genome assembly GCA_963855995.1 of Muricea muricata. NCBI lineage: Eukaryota > Metazoa > Cnidaria > Anthozoa > Malacalcyonacea > Plexauridae > Muricea > Muricea muricata. The sequence goes on along the minus strand of OY979718.1, from coordinate 14,270,655 downwards.
TAGTAGATATAAAGATTTTAAAAAACCTTGTGTTTCGTCATCCATATCCTCTGCTTGAAATGCATTCGTGTTTTGCTGAATATTAGATGTTGTGTTACTGTCCTTGCCAAGCGCTGAGCGACGTAATACAGGAGCTATATTAAAGTAAGCGGAAAATTTACACGTCAAAAATTACACACAGACGTTTAGGTTATTCGTCAGCTACATTATTTGGTGTATGTCATAAGATAAAGATTGCAGGAGGTTCGCTCAATGTGAGGCATATTTCCCAGTGTTCTCATAGCGCATATGCAGTTACTATGCGCAGATTTAACAACGACAGACTACGTAAGACCCATTTACGCGATGCCACATTTCGCTTGCGATTGTCATTCTTAACACGTCGGTGACAAGAAGCATTTCGAATGTGGCAATACGTCCATCAGTTAGCAAAAGAACAAGCAGTTGTTGTCCATTGATGAAAAAGAATCAAGTGAAATTAAAATGAAAATATGTAAGATAATGCTTAAGGACAGCTCTAACCTAGAAACGTCGCTTGTCTATCAGGTTATCAATTTATAATAATTATAATAATAATGGCGCACTAAACACTCTCCTGAGTATTTTAACAATGCTTTTTGGTTTTTATTGTTTTGACCTTTTTTCCTTCGTTTTCTGGACGAAACTAATTAAAAATTAGACTACGAGCTCGAAACGTTACGTAAAATTAGATTACGACCTTACCAAGGGCGAAGCCCGAATCAACTATCAACGCATAAAAGTATCTGAGATAATCTGGGATAAATAATTGATTTTTAAGTCATTTTGCTAAAAAATTTACTAATTGTCTCTGAATTGAAAAAAATACCCCAGGAGGATTATTGTTTTTTCTAATCGCTATCTATCGAGCAATACATAGACAGCAAGTAGAGTAGCGAATCAAATTACAGCGTTTACAGCAAATGCAGTATGATTTTACCAATAATAGTTAGTAAGGTTTGACCTAATTATTCACACTAATCATGATTAACACAATAAAATATCCTTCAACGAAAGTTGTAAGTTACGAGGCACATAAAATATATTCAGATTACTGAATTGAGGGTTTCCGTTATTAACTTCTTGTAATTGGTCCAAAAGACGTTCGCATGTTCACACATTAAAAGTACTTTTGAATAATTTTTTTTGATTTTCGCACAAAACAAAGAGCACAGAGGAGTTTGGATGGAACGAAGCAAGCAAATGCAGAGCAATAGAGCATGCGCAATGAAAGTGGAATGCGAATACTGCAAAGCCCTATTTTCTTGCTTCCCCAGCGCTAGAAAACAAATGAAAATAAGGCTCTGCTCACAGGGTACATATTTTATTTCACTACCTCTACCGTTACCCTAATCTATTTTTTAGCCAATCAGATGTACCGAACCTATCCAATTAACCAATCAGGTAGCGGTAGTGGGAGTCAAATCTGAATTTCAATTTAGAAATACAGGGCATGTCATAAGCTAGTAAGAACATCGGCGGGTTAGTCGCATACGATTATCACTCGTGGCTTTCCAGCTACTTCATATACCATATGACGTCATAGTAATTGACACACGAGGCAACGGTAAAATATTACCCTTTTTTCTAAAGAAACACCAATTTTATAGATGACTACACTTCTATTAAACAAACCTTGCGGTTCTTCATCCATATCCTCTACTTGTTGCACGTTCGTGGTACTGGCTTTACTAGCTCCTGAACGCCGTAATATAGGACCTATACAGAACATGCAGAATATACCGTAAAAATATAATACAAATTTAAATACATTTTTGAAAAATAAAGCGTTTGTTATCAAAGTATTGTAATAGTCGTATTGTCAGAAAACGCAAAACTGTATCGTGAAACTAAACGCAACTTGCGTAAGACGCAAGCTTTGCGTATAAACGGTACAAAGTTCTTGTTCGCGTCTTAGCTAACGTGTCTTAACTAAGAACAGGAATTTTAGCTGTTCTTAATTTAAATCGGACGGACGCATGCGTGAAACCTAAAACAAATATGAAACCCAAAAAGGAGCAACATACGCAGTGACAACCCACAACTGACCAACAAATCAACAAAAGCAAAGCTAAATCCGAGGATAAGAACAAACAATTTCGAACCAGGCAAAACTGTGAAAAATTAAGACGCAAACCGTACCTATACGTACCTTCGCGTCTTTATATTTATACGTACCTTCGCGTCTTATATAAGTAATACGTAGGATGAGCTCGTGTAAATCCCCAAGTTCGCGTCTTACCTAAGTCGTGTCTTAAGGCCTGTTCAAATGAAGGCAACATGTTGGTCCACCATCACCCAACATTGTTGGATGCAACATGTTGGCCTCGTTTGAACACCATGTTGGAAGATGTTGGCTTAATTTTAAACATGCTTAAAATTTCGTCCAACATCCTGCAACATTGTTGGGCCAACAATGTTGCACGATGTTGGCTTCGTTTGAGCAGGCCTTTAGTTATGTATGTTGCGACTTATTTTGTCCCGGTATACAGTAAATGACCCTATCATTATATTATAACAAGATTAACAGCACATATCAATTATTTATATGATTGTTATAATGACAATATTTAACAAAAACACAAAATTTCTTGATAGCCATTTAATTTTTAACCACCCACTTTATGTACTAACACTGTTTTTCTTTCAACGCTTTCTAGAAGAGTTACAAACCTTGTGGTATATCATCCATTTCATCCATACTACCATACGCACTGCTATCTAGTTGATTGTTATCATTCATATAGTCATCAGTTAACACATCTACAGGAAATATACCAAATGTTTTAAAGAGTGTATACGATGTACAACAAATAGAACAAGGAAATTAATAAGTAATTCCAGAACATATGCAGAAAGAATTCCACCTTTTCATGAAAACCTATAAATTCATGGTTTAAAGATAATTCACAAACTAGGCATATATGCAGTCAAGACATTACATTTATTACAGATTCATAGTTGATTTCATTGATAATAAATTATGTACCGGGTGGCGCAAAAATGTTTCCCCTCTTTGTGTTCTGTAATTAAAGAACTATATTAAATACGCTTTTTTGTCTAGATAAAGTTTATTGAACACATCAGCGTCAAACTTAAACTTTGAAGCATACCTTGAACATTTCTAATATATAAAATCAGCCGAGATATTCGACGTTTAAAGTCCAGGTAAAATTTTTGGAAAAAGCGAAAAATGGCAAAAATGGCGTTTCATTGATGCAAATTGCATGAAAGGCGTTGACAAAGCATTGAAAATAAGGTTGTTTTTCATTATTAATTAACGTCTTTCATTAAAAGTCAACAACAATGTTCACAGGGCGCTTTGTCTATTTTAACGTAACACAAAATAAATAAAACATTTTAGCTTTTACCAAAAATGCTAGCTCGAGTTTAAACAATTACATCTCGCCTAATATTTCACAGAAATGTTTATGGCTGTAACAAAATTTATTTAAGACATTACTGCGTGCAATAAACGTTGTTGAAATAAGATGGGTTCTTTCGCTTTATTAACAAAGCAAAACAAAGAGGTGGCCGGAACATTTTTTGCCACCCGGTATGAATGGTTGACACAACTCACTTTGATTGACAGGAGAATCTCCGTTCCTTTGAGGAGTTTTACTTCCCGGTTGGAAAAATAAGGAGTTTTTCGGTGCATTCTTTACTCTACTCTGTGGAGTCTGTGTAATCCTTACTTTGGATATTTCTGAAAAATATATAATAAATTAAAATACAAATTAAATGTAAGTTAGGTAAAAACCGCAGTCAAACATCCCCAGGAGCGCAAAAAAGCTGCGTGAAAAAACTGAAAGCAACGTGTTTTTCCAAACCACGAACAAGAAGTACAAAGAAAACTCGAAGAGTAAACTAGATATACCAGCATCTTGATACAACGAAATATTTTGAAAAAAGTAGGGGGGGGGGAGTTGCAAGGAAATACTAACACTCCTCGCGACCGCACGAACTCCATCCCTCCCCTTTCGAATCCGCCATTTTGGTGGCAATGTTTTTAATGAGATGAAAGGTAGGAGGACTCATTTCATATTTATAATAATTATAATTGTGTAATAACGTGTTTATAATATTGTGTAATTATAATTATACTGGGTGTTTCGATCAAAACAAACTAGATTTCGTCAAGTCGTTAATTCATCGATCATGTCTAAAAATATTTTGCTATAGTCTAATACTTAAAACTGATGTTTGACTAACTATATTATGAACAATACTGAATTGATGAAATGCCCTAGAGAAACTTCAGTCATATTGATAAGTTCATGCGCGACACAATTTTCCCTTTCGTAAACCCCCAGGGTCATCAATTACGGTCAGGGTCATCAGCTGCGATAGAGAACCGAAGGATTAAAGTGCCCATGACATCAAAATTTTTATTACATGATGTGAAAAAGTATTTAAAACTGTAATACAAGTTCTTTTAAACTTTTGCCCTGCAACGTTTTGTTGATGAGATAGTTCAGTTTGAATTTTTTGTTTTGGATGCTAATTTACGTCACACTTTGCATAATGAGTTGTTGTTGAATACCAGTTATCTATGTCTTCAATGAGCAAAATTCTCGTAATATTGAATGATATGTAGATTAAGGACAAACATAAGCATCTCATTAATGTTTCACGTCGTCTCTTTATAGGAAAACAACTTTATAATCTACTTTCTGGTGCCTCATTATGCAAAATATGACGTAATTAGCCGACAAAACAAAAAACTCAAACTGAAATATCTCATCAACAAAACGTTGCAGCAAAAAAGTACAAAAGAACTTGTACTACAGTTTTAAATACTCTTTTTCATTATGCAATAAAAATTTTCGTGTCATAGGTACTTTAAGAACGAAAATTGGAGATTATAGGAACTAACAACCATATAAAAAGAAAGATATATATTTAAATGCAACATAAAATCAAATCAAATTACTTTCTTCAGTCTAACAAAGCCAGTCATATTATAACAAAAAAAACATTGTTTTCTGGAGGATGATGACATTATTGTGTAGAATAACTAGCTAGAACATGTCCGCAAATGTACGAGGCTTAGGGAACCACGAAAAGATTAAAATTTGAGCAAATCACTAACACACGACGCGAAAACCCGTAAAACTGTTACATATAGAGCGCCAAATATTGAAAAGTGTGCTCAACGCCTCAAGAAAAAAGATGTAAATTATTCGACTAGTCTTGCTAAAAAAACGAGACGTGTAGGAAAAAGCATTTTGTCGTAATAAAAATAAGATCAAACCGTCTTTAAGTCTGATGGAGACAAAATATCAGGCCTTGAAATAAATATTTTCAGCTAAGGGACAAAACTTCCGTATATGTTCCCGTTAGCGATTTCCAATATCTTCCGAATATTACACAGATCAACATCAACTGTTTATTCGCTTGGTTTTCATGACAACGTGTATTGGAAAATAGCAAAAAATAATTAAATTAAACACGTAGATATGCCATGCAGGTCAATATAGAGAGATTGCCTCCAAATTTTCTTTTTGCGGCAACGAAAAATTTCCAGTGTACCGGACAAAATGTGTGGTTGATCAAAACTAAATTGTCATATGACAAATGTCCGATGTCCGGCGCTATTTCAAGGCTCTAATTATAGGACTGGTATTTCTGGGTAAATACTAATCCTGACATAGTCAGGATTGCAAAGCTTTTCTGACCAAAATCATGAATTTACTGGTTAACAGATCATGCCAAAAAAAACTTGGGTTTCCCATTTCTTGTTGCAAAAACGTAGGTCGGATTTCTTTTTTTAGAACTTTTTGTAATGCTCATGCATGTCAATCTGCATCCACAAAGCCTTTGACGCACCTTGAACTGGGTATGAAAAATTGCTCAAAGGTTTTTGCAAACTTCACATAAAAGGTCAGTGACTTAATTGGAAACCTGGAAGCCCTAAGCATTCATTTTAGCATTGCAATTGGATTATTTTGTTTCAAAGAGTGAATGACCAATACAGGGTGTTAAGATTTAAATCAGAACATTTTAGAACATGATTGTACAAATTGTGGTTGTGTATATATTTAGCAATCAAATGTCATGAATGCAAAAGCCATTTAATTTCAACCAAAAAACATTCATATTCTTTATCAGGGTTATACACAGAGGGGGTGGGGGGGGGGGGGCAGAAGCAGTTGTCCCCTACCCCCAGAAAAAATTAAACTTGAAATTTTTATGTTACCAGAAAAAAATTGAAAACTATACTTCAGCTACTGTAGTTTACATTCTGAAATTAATTTAATGCATATGGTTTTTCCTGCAAAACATTCAACAAGCATTCAGCAATCTAGCTTAGAATATCCACTGGATAAGTCTTCTAAAAGTAACCATTACTCACTATCACATAATTGTTTGGCCCAGATTACATTATTATTAATGAATGTTTAAATAAAAGATTTTAAGGCATTTATAGAAAGACTTGTTCTTAAACTATTACATGAACTAATTCTAGTTGCAATATCTGTATATTATTTCCATTGATTGATAATTTTTAGATGGCCTGTACCAATTTCGTGCAAACACAACCATGTAATGTGCACAATACATTTGTATAAACCTGCTTATCACCTTGATATGAATGTTTTGATATTATCTATTAAACTCATTATCAAAATAAGGTCAGTTTATTTTATAGTGCATGTCATAATGAATTAGATTTAACTTAACCTTTGCTCACAGATGGTGAGAATTTATTAGCCATGCAATGATATAGTAATTATAACAATTTTAGCAACTTACCTTGTTGTGTTTCAATATCATCAAGTTTATCAATTAAGTTTCCTCTGACATTATCCAACCCATCAACACTTAGAGTTTTTGCCCACTTGGCAGAGTTCACCGATTTCTGTGCAGGAGTTGCTGGTTTTACAGGAGATTCATACAACCTTTAAAACGATAATATCATGATATTATGTATCTTACTATCTTATCAAGTTAAAAGTAGGTTTTTGTGACAACCAGTGCAGTGGCAACAATGAACATGAAGATATTTAAAATTGGGGGGGGGGGGTTATATGGTTCATACAGTGCAAATATTAAATATTTGGTGTTTTAGACAACAGCTGTTTTGGAGACGAGCAAAGTTAAATATGTTTTGCAAGACAACAAGATTCAAGAAGCAACTGTGCTCGTTGAATTTGGGAAGGCGGTGAAATAAAATTTACATCCCTAAAATACTATCTGCAACATTCCTGCAGCACATATTAAAATGTTGCTTTATTAAATGTCATATTTTGTTATACTTAGTCCCATGTAAGGCATAAAATAAAATATTTTATATCATTTTATAACATGACTTGGCATAATCACAGAGTGCAATTATGCTACATCCCACCACACTGGATATCCTCAGTGGATAAGTCTTCTGAAAGTAACCATTAGTCACTATCACATAGTCAATTGGCCCAGATTACACATTATTTTATCATGAACAGCCTTGTTACCAATTTTCAGCTCCATATTTATAATTCCATAAGTTTGAGAAATTGCTATTTCACCTCTATACAACTGTCCCAAGATAGAAAATTATATTATAGAGTGGGCAGTAGGTATTACCACATCAAAACAGTATAAAATAGAGAATTATATATATACTACAAATAAGCTTTTCTGTCAGTGCCACATCTATGTGCCAATATTAACAGTTCTGAAATAAATATGTCCGACTCATAGTCACAGTGGTATACAAATAATATACCGTACTACAAATTCTAGCTAGCATTTGCAGGAAAAATTTCAACCTTGATTAATATGAAACCATTAAATACGGGGTACGTTCGAATTTTAATACTTTACCAGCTGTCTCCTAGTTCGTCAGAGGAATCATTCAGATTAATCAGAGTCACTTCCTCTAGTTCCACGCTATCTCTCTTCGATATGCCAGCTCCATTCTGACTCGAGCTATGACGAAGAATTTCATTCTGTTTTTCCAACCTTTTCACCATATCCTGAAGTTTTCGCACTTCCTGTTCGGCAGAAGCCTTTAAATCCATTGGAGGTATATCAAACGCTTCCTCCATGGTCTTTTGATTCCTCACTTCATGTTGGATATTGATAATAAAGTGACGGAAAGTCTTAAATTATAGAAAAGTTTAGAAATTTACATGATTTCAGACTTCTTCTCTGGATCTTTGAAAGTCAAGTGTTTCATGATGACACTCATGTATCTTGGGGGTTATTTAGGGGTAGCAACAAAAGTTCTATTCTACCACCATCTACCGCTGATATCAGCAATTATCCTCTGGATATGGAATGGCGAACCAGCTTTTTCTTTCGATACGATATTTACTCGATATTTTTACATGTTTTTGCGATATCGATACCGATATCGATATTGTCCCAGCTCGATCATTTCCTTGAGTATAAAATGTCAACCAACACGTTTATCATGTAAAACTTCGTGTTGTAATGTATGTACTACTATGCAGCTACTATGCAGCTACTATGCACTAGTTGTTTTTGACCGCTGACCATTTCAATGGCACTGACTGCAGACGTGAGACACAAATTAAACTCTCACCCTGTCCGTGGGCTATTGTTTTGGTAGAGACTTGAGAAGTGACCCCAATTATAGTGTATCACACTATGTTCATATAAAGCTCTATCCATAATCCTGCAAAAAATTCCCCTCCTTAGTTACCTTTAGACTTACTTTGACATCCTTAAACCTCCGTTGACACCCCTAGCTAGATCTACTTCGAACTCCTTTGACATCCTAAGATCTACTTTGCCGACCCACCTCTTAGAACTATTTAGACATCCTTTGACATCCTGATCTGCTAGACTACATTTATTATCACGCTCTTGCAACGTGGTTTAAATTGTCTAAGCTTTTTTCAACACTATAATATTAGTCCATAACCCTAACCAAAACGAATATAATTCATAACAACATTGACAAGGGTATCATTCCTGCCTTGTTGATTTGCAACGTTTTGCCTTGACTACTGGACTATGTTGGCTGTTACTCTCTTGCAATGTGGTTTAAATTATTTAACCGTTTTTCCTACCTTACAACTAATTCTTACCCCTGATTGAACCACGTTTCAAGTGTGTGATAGCCAACATAGTGTAGTGGATCGTTTTGGTTTTGATGATGATTAAGTCATTAAGAATGGAGTATAGCCTGGAAAAAAATTGATTAGACAATTTACACCACGTTGCAAAAGCGTGATTGCCAAATTAGACAAGTGGTCAAGGCAAAATATCTCAATCAAAGGGGCTAGGATCAATTCCTGCCCTTGCTATGTATCGTTTTTATTTTGGTCATGGTTAAGAATTAATTCATAGGCTGGGAAAAAACTCAATTTAAACCACGCTGCTACTTAACGATTAGTCACCGAAGGCGAGGTGATTACAAGCCTATATTCACTGAGCCGAAGGCGAAGTGAATATAGGCTTGTAATCACCGAGCCTGAGGCTACTGATTGTTTTAGTATAAATTATTAAATTTGCAGGTGTTTACAAATAATAATCAACTAAACTTTACAAAAATTCACTTCAAATTCATTACCCTATGGAAAAGTAAAAAGCAAAAAGCTATAGTCACTGGTCAGTGACTATCACTTCAGAGACAGCGAATCTTGATCAATCAGAATGCAGGAAAATGAATAGTCACCTGGTAATTTATACTAAATTGTGATAGCTGACATAATAGTCTAGAAGTCAAGGCAAAATTTCTCAATCAATCAACCTGTCCTCGACACTGATTAGAACAGCACAAATCCTTGATACTCTGATGATGGATGTAGGTTAATTTTTATGTTAAACCCCAGATCAAGGGCTAAGAATAGGAAATAAACAGAAGAGCCACTCGAGTCAGAGACGTTCAGGTTTCTGTCGCCACGCGTGTCGCATTATGCATGTTCATCATGCAGCTTTTGACCGGTGAAGGCTATTTCAGATACCTTGAAGCAGATCGGTCCCAGTACTTTCGTTAATTTCACACGGCCAAACAAAGGTCTTATAATAGTTTTTGCTATATTAAAACTATTCTCACTCACTGGGACTGTATCTACTTCACCAAATTTAGCTAAAGCGCGAGCCCGAAGGGCGAGTAATGATTGCCGCGCTACGCGCTCCCTCTTTAGCTAAATTTGGTGAAGTAGATACAGTCCCAGTGAGTGAGAATAGTTTTAATATAGCAAAAGTATTATAAAACCTTCGTTTGGCCGCGTGAAACTAACGAAAGTACTGGGACCGATCTGCTTCAAGGTATCTGAAATAGCCTTCACCCTTTTTTTGAACAGTCGATTGGATAAAAATATGGGGCAAAAGTTTCCGGATTCGTAAAGTATCCGGATTCCTTGTTTCTCAGGCCCACAGCGTTTACACTGCACAGTCTCACACAGCGATTGTCGATACATGAAGCACAACCGTGATTTGTGATTTTTTGACCGATTTTGATGTAGTGGAAATTGATGGCAATATATTCGAAAACCATACGAGGGAGCAAGTTCTTTCAAATTATTTATAGAAAGACTTTACACGAGAAGTTATGTCGGATTCAAACTTTCTCGGATACAAAGTTCTCACAAACTTTTCCGGATTCATAATCTATCTGTGGTAATCTTCTATTGGATTCCCGTTCCTTAGTGTAAACGGTAAAACGAATCCGATATCAAAACATCCCGGATTAGCGACGAATCCAAAATCTTTTGCCCTTGTGTAAATGGCGCTTCTGTTCATTCCCAATACTTTGACGATGTTGAGTAAATAGGGCAATATTTCCTTGGGAGTTAAGGTTTATAGTATTTTTGAGCCAAGGGATGGTCAAAAAGAGCATATGATTGTGAAAAGAACCAAGTGTGTTTATAAAAGATGGCACATGGATGGCGTAGCAGCTTATTTAGAAACCGTAGACGGTCGGTAGCATCTTTAGTGTCGGTAGCATCATCATTGATCTCGTTCTCTGATTGCTTTGGTCTCAATTAGATGAAGTTTTATTAAAAATAGGACTTCTTTTGATGCTTTTGTGCAAGCTCGTTGCTAGCTCCGTCGTCTAGGCGTGTCATTTCTAACAGAACAGGCAGGGGTTCGAATACCACTTGCGATTTTTTATTTTAAAGTTCATCAAACTTTTTTTCTTATATTGTTTCACTGTTAACTAAGGATGTTGGTAAGGGTTAGGGTTAGGGTTTGGGTCAGGGATTGGATTATTTAAAATTTTAAAACGCAAAATCTATTAGTTTTTATCAGACGCTTAGGCTTGGAAACGAGATCAATGAGAATCAATCATGCTACCGACAACCGACCATTAAAGATGCTACCAACCGTCTACGGAATCTAAATTTGCGCGGTGTCGCACAATGGCTTCGACAACGACATCCAAGCCACTGCCTGCTAAGCCGCTGTATCATAGTTCCGGCTTCTGTTTAAGGTTCGGGAGAACACGTTTGTTCACTAAGCGAGTGTCATCTTTTGTTCGCCGAATCTCTCGTCGGGGTTTGTATAATATAAATAATCCAAAGACAGCGAACAAATTTACAAACCGTTTGGTTGGTCGACCTCTCCGGGGCAACCAACCTGTAGGCCAGCCAATGAATCATGGTCAACCTGCCAACGAGCTATTAAAGTTCAACGGGCAAAAGTAGACCAACTGCTGGACAATAAACATTCATAGTCAACACAGTATTTACAGTAAAGGAACTGACGACAGAAATTTAGTCGACTCAGTTACCACTGTCTAGTACTATGCTCATGACAATAACTACAGTTACTCTAGCCTGTGCACCAGCAGTCGAATTTCTCAATTTCTCGTCCAGTTATTTGTGGAGGTGGACTAGAGCACAGGATACAGTCACTCAAACGAGTTTAATATCAGCTCATTCAATTCAAGAAATTCAAACCCAGAACCTGAACCTGCAGAGCCAGAGGCACATACTGGCGATGCTGATAAGGCATTGCCGCCACAAAGAAGAATGAGAATATAACGGCAGAGAAAGCCACCTATAGCTACCTGGAAGACTATGATACTACATAGCTAACTAAAATTTCAGTAGTTATAAATGCTTTTAAGCGAACATGCAGTTTTTCACATAGCATTGAATCAAACTGATTGCTTCTACTTGTGACAGTTTTAGTTTCTTCCTTTTAGAACATCTTGTTTTACATCATGCATATACACTATTAAAGGGGGAGGGGAGGGGGTGTTATAACATTTACTTGGGATCACTTGACTAATAAAGTTCTTGTTATCCAAAATAGCGTCGAGTTAATACATATATCATCTAAAATGTCAGAACAACCATGTTTGTAACTTGTTAGATAGTCTAAGTGTGGTACAGATTGTTAACAGCTTGTTCCCAACTTGCTTCAGGTCACACCTTTAAGCTTCGTACGAAAACGACACTGCAATACGATTGAGAGTCCTGACCTCAAAGGGCAAAGTATAGATCAACTCTGTCTCTCTATTATTATGGCCGAGGAGGCCTTCAATCCCAAGACAGTGCACCACCTTGTGCAAGAGTGCAGAAGTACACGACCTAATCAATACCTGCGATTGGCTAAGTCCAACGCTCGAGCAGTCCAGCTGACTTCGACAGTATTTTCAGAGTAGAAGAAGAAATAGAATACTTTACTCAAAAACGCAATAAGACAGACAAGACAAGATAGTAGACATGCAAGAAACTGTAGAATAGATTAAAAAAGATGTAACGAATCGATCCGGCCTATTTCGCGTAGAAATAAAACAATTTATATACAAGATATTGTGGAAGACCATATTGCCGCCACGTATTCTAGAACAGAGCCAGAAAAGTTTATATTTTGGTTTCATAGCAGGTAAGACCTACTTTTTCCAGTCGGTTGGCACGGTGAGCTTGTGAGCTCTCCTAGCTGCACTGTAGAAGACAATGAAAAATTCCGTTCCGCGTGCAAAATTTTGCCTTGTGGAAAGTAGGCTTAATTTGCTAAATAACTAATCAATGAGTTCCCATGACAAGACAGAAAAGGGATCATTATAGTCTGACTGCGGCCAAGAGAACGAGTACGACTACGAGTACCCTCATATAAACCCCTATTCGTCTTGGGTTGGAAAAACTTACCAAGTACGCGTACGTAATTCTTACTGAAGCGCTTGCCGCCTTCACGATGTGATCTGTCGAAATGTCTTGTTTTAAAACATATCAGGTGGAATGTTTTGCATGAAAATGGAAATATTTTTTTTCAGCATAACAGGCATACATAAAAGTGGGTTCTGTTGCTATACGTAAATGACATCAGGTCCAACGAAGTCAACTCATTGTTTTGTCTGGACAAGACATGATGCACGCTGTAACATTTATTGGTTTAATATTTCTAATTTTCTGTATTTTTTATATTTATTTAAAGTCATTATACTACCATCAATTTAATGAAACGATAAACGCTTTGCTTTCAAGAATAACGATCAACAGTCCCAATGAATCCAGTATTCTGTATTTTTTTATTTGCCTGGTGTATAGTGGCTTAGTGGCAAATGTTATTTTTGAATAGTTGTTAATGATTTCAGTTCAGAAATCAGAACTGACTAACCCGTGTTTTCATCTCCGCCTTTTTCATACTCTCAGGGTGCCAATAGGACCAATGAATTCCCGTGCCATTAGTCTGACCTGCTCCAAGGTAGAGTCCATTGAGATTAGAAACAAAACAGTACTTATACCACCAGGCTCCTTTGTAAGTCGCAGCACAATTGCGACGGCGATCGCTATCATTGTCGTTATCCTTGGTAGTAAACTGCAGTTGATTGTGATGACTAAGAGAATCACTGGCGTCACCTTGTAAAAATATTTAATAAGATTGCTTATACCTGGCCACCACTACCAGACAATTTCACTGTTAATCATATAGACAGTAAAATTACTAAAATATATTCGTTAATAAGAAAAGAACTTTTTCTCAGAGCAAAAATGACTTTATCAAGAATAGCTGACAGATACAGTCGCAAAATTTGATTTTGTCATGACAAAGAAACAAAATTACAAAAACGCAATACTATCTTTTGCATTATTTGATAACAGAAAATACTGCCTGAGGCGGCTGCATGGTATTCGAACCTCCGGCTTTGAAATGCTAACTCCACTACTATATTATTACTAACATGCTAGTAAAGTATGAATGAAAATTAATTTTACTGACTTTCTACAATAGGCTTTCTGCAATAGGTATGGGCTTTAACAATATATTTTATTGACATTTGGCAATAGCTTATATGGGCATTCATTCAGAGTATAAAACATTGTATTTTGTAAATGGTTTTAATTAGCCGCTGCTTGATTGTCCTGGAGATACTCGAGTCAAAAACACACTTTGTCCCAATGATGTTCCCCAAGTTTGAAAAAACGTCATTTGAGGATCAAACCCTGCTTTTTCACATTTCAATTTTTTCACACAAGCACTTTCTCAAGCCAGTATCTTAAAAGATGATATGTTCTCTGATTAAAATATTTATTTAATTAAATAGTGCACATGCAGCCTTTAGGGATTTGACATATTTGCGATATTTATGACATTTTAGGGTATTCTACATTTCTTCATGGTCTTAGCTCTTTAAGTTACCTGACCTGATGTCATTTAAGTTAATGTAAATGCATTTTCCATTGTTTCTTGTTTCAAAAATGACTTAAATGACGTCAGTTCTTCTAACTCAAACACCCAAAAAACATTAAGATGAAGGTTTTGTCAAAAATAATTTATCGTATAATGCGTCTTAAGTACAAAAGTTTACAAAAACCGCAAATCCCAAATGACAGCATGTGTAGTTCAAGATTTATTTGACCAGTCTGTATTCTTCATATAATATCTGGAGGTGAGAGCGCGCTAAAAAAATTCATAGGCGATATGCGGCGGAGGCGGAAGATATGTGTCTATTAAGGGGTGCTTGTCATGCATGTAGCCCACTATCACTTCCTGTGAACGAGGATAGGAGGGCCCCAATCCAGGGTTATTTGATTCAGAACAAAAAATTATTGTTAAATGACTGAAATTATGCGGGAAGCACCAAAACACTGTTAGAACGTATCACGGTAAGGGTTTTTGAATTTTTTAAAGTTTTTGAAGGGATAAGGGACTAACTGCCCCCCCCAGCTTTTCTCAACATTTCTCTCTTTGGATGATTCGCCATGTTTCTACAGTTAAAGAGGGTTTAGATAGGGAGAAGGTTGCAGGAAACAGTAAACATTAGATTTTTTGTAATCTAACAGAAAGAGTAAAAAGATTAAAAAAATTTCCTGTTTCCCCGACAATGAAAAAAAACCCATAAGGTGTGACCGCAGAATGTGTCGTTATACTTTACTGAGGATGCTATGTAATTAAATAAAACTGCAATTTGCGAGTCGACAAGCGGTTTAACCCAGTTAAGGCATCATATTTTTGGAATTTTTTTTATTGTTAGGTATGTTCAAATTTAAGTGTTTAAGGGGCTAGACTGACTTTAGCATTTCACACCAAACATTAAATGATTAAGTTTTCTAAGCCACTTCTTCGACTTTTATAATAAAGAAAACACAGTAATATCACCTTATTATATCTTAAAGTGCACATGTGTACGTTATATCTTTAATTGACAAGAATAATGTAAGTGTTACTTAAATTTGACTTTGTGTTTAAGTTAAACGGGTTTCAAAAAACCAGCCTGACATAAATTCGTGCAATGCAAAAGTTTGAAATAATTGTACTTATATGGAACTAGGACAAATATATAGTGCGTATTTTTGGTGAACTAAATTTACCTGAGTAGTTGCCAATGTTCAATCTGTATTTGTCAGACTCATCAGCTACATTGAATGCTCCATACTCGGCATAACGTTGAGCATCATTGAAATCCATCAAATCAACTCGCAAAACATTTTGACCAGATTTCGTCAAACGATGTATCTTGTCCAACCCCAACCAGAACTCACCATTGAGATCACCAAAACCTGCTTTATAGTCTGACCAACCACGATAAAAATTTTCACTTCCATCTTGTCGTCTCTGGAATACTGTCCATCCACCACCATGTGTCGTCATATCACATCTGACTTGGAACGATCCTAAACTATCAGGGTCGATGGTGTAAACACCATCTTGTCTCACTCCAGATTTATACAGTTCAGCACAACTGTTTGGAACTGTTTGGAATTCAAAAAATAAAAGAGCAAAGCGATCAGTGCTATTATTTCAAAATTTTATTGTGTATCATTTCCCTTTTCATTGTCCGTGAAATGAAGAAATAATTAATGACAATAATTGAAACATAGCAGGGCTAAATTGTTGGGCTGGCTGGAATTGCTATTCAAGAAATAAAAGAGCACAGCGATCAGTATCATTTCAAAATTTATTCATATCATTCAATTAATAAGTCCTATTTTACCATCGCAAACATTTATTAGCGGACCGTGGGTCAAATTAAACTTATATTTGATTTTTTAACTTACGTTCTATTTAGTTCTGCTAATGTCAAAATCAGTAGCATGGTCAACCCTAGGAATACTTTCATCGACTGTGAAAGCAATTTATCTCTGAAGAAATGAGTAAAGATAAAATTTGGAAAATTACATAACGTGAAATAGCGGGAGTAAATTATCAGGCTGGCTGTTCCATTGTGCAAATTAAATACTTAACAAATTTCCGATGTAATGTGTTCAAATTGGATTTCAAATTAAAGATGTGTTTTGGAAAGTTCGTTTTCACTGGTCGATCTCCGGAGATAAAACTTCAAGAAAATGCTACACAGGTTGTGGTTTTCATCATTACACTGTAAGTGGGAAGTTTTATTAAATACTTTGGAGCTATGCCCTCCAGGATTTTGTAAACGACAAAGTATGTAAGAAACTCACTTTGAAAGAAGGTTTGCGAGCTATGTTTTAATATTATGTTTTTGTTCTTTCATATGAATATGATGATGCTTATTTGAAAAAAAATTATCGAGGTTTCATGCTTAATAGACAAACCGAAGTTTTACACTTTGGACACCCATGTCTATTATCAGGCAACCTATATCTCTGAGTTATTTGTCAATCACAAATTATGAGAAAATCAGCTATTTCTACAGCCTATATTATCCTCACCTCTCCATTCCGTCTGATAGGACATGCTGACAGATGGTTTTATAGATCCGCTGAGATAATACACTATGTTTTCTCATATGTAGTATTAATTAATATTGGGTATATAGGGGGTCCTAAAGTGTAAAATTGAAGCTGGGAATGCCTATTTTTCCTGCATGGAAAATTGGATTCCATGCACTGGGAATGGGATTTGTTAGCTAAGAAAAAATACAAAATGGGAATGGCATTTGAATTTATACAAGACAGCCGCTCGGACTATGGGATTTGTACACTTAGACAATAGGAATTAGTCAAAATTTGGGCTGGGAAATGGGAATGAACTCCCTCCCTCTCAGGACCCTGTAAATATGGTCACAAGATAAAAAGCGAGGATGGAACTTATCATATATTCTTTCTACGTTTCAGCAAATTTTCATTTCTAGGACAATCACTGATGAATAACCTTAATCAAGACTTGCTAATCTTGTTATAAGCTGCCTCGATAACCGTTTGCACAAACTATAGCGATGATATGCCATCGACGATATAGCAACGATATCTTTTTTAGTCGGTCGCATTAGGTATACGAGGAAATAAGAACCATATGAAGGCTTGTTTTAAAAATCTACATATACCCGATCATAACCATAGTAGACAAACAATCAAAATAGCATAGGGAATACGCCTGAGCTAAAATAGAAGTTTAAAAACTTACCTGTACAATCAAATCCTGATCCTGTTAATCCATTTTTACAGGTACACGAAAAGGAATCAGAATTGCTGATACAAGTAGCATTATGGTGACATGGACTGGACAAACAATGATTGATCTCTACGAAATACAACGAATCATTGATTTATACTGTATTTAAATATAAAAGTGTTTTTGACCTTTACAAAAATGTTAAATCACCCCTTCTCCATGCTCGGGAAGGCAAGTTATTGTCAAAACATGAGCTGTTTAGAGACTGTACAATCAAATTGAACATTTGCACCTTCACCTACTCAGTTAAAGATTTATTTTAAAAGTAGCCGTTGGTCCGCCAGAATATACCTTAGAACAAACATATATTGATTAAGCAAAAAATCAAAGAATTGTAAAACTTAAATCTTAATTTTACCGTGGTCTGGACACAGTATTCTGTAAGAAAGTTTATGCTTTCGGAGATCTTGTTCTATGACACGACAACAATTTACCAAGTGTGCGTCATGTTTAGAACACAATACATTGTAAGCGAGGGTTCGATTATCAACATCAGATCTGATGTCATCACAACAAATTGCTTCTGCAGTACCAGTATACAGAGCAAGCTGCAAGAAAATTCCCACTAGAGCAAATCTCAGCATTTTGTCCAGGCAATCTTTTGCTTTTGAACTTTAGTCGACACCACTGAGCTCAAACTGAGCAGGTAGGTGTAAATGTTGGTTGTTTTATCTCATATCTCTCCTGTACACTTAAAACCGTCGCCTCAATTGCCAGAATTACAAGAGAACGAAAAGAGTGTTGTGGCAAGTTACATTGATGAAAATGTCTAAAATGACTTTCTTTTTTAGTCGGTCGCATTAGGTATACGAGGAAATAAGAACCATATGAATGCTTGTTTCAAAAATCTACATACAGTATACCCGATCATAACCATAGTAGACAAACAATCAAAATAGCATAGGGAATATGCCTGAGCTAAAATAAAAGTTTAAAAACTTACCTGTACAATCAAATCCTGATCCTGTAAATCCATTTTTACAGGTACACGAAAAGGAATCAGAATTGCCGATACAAGTAGCATTATGGTGACATGGACTGAACAGACAAGGATTGATCTCTAAGAAATACAACGAATCATTGATTTATACTGTATTTAAAATTAAAAGTGTTTTTGACCTTTACAAAAATGTTAAATCACCCCTTCTCCATGCTCGGGAAGGCAAGTTATTGTCAAAATATGAGCTGTTTATAGACTATAAAATCAAATTGAACATTTGCACCTTCACCTACTCAGTTAAAGATTTATTTTAAAAGTAGCCGTTGGTCCGCCAGAATATACCTTAAAACAAACATATATTGATTAAGCAAAAAATCAAAGAATTGTAAAACTTAAATCTTAATTTTACCGTGGTCTGGACGCAGTATTCTGTAAGAAAGTTTATGCTTTCGGAGATCTTGTTCTATGACACGACAACAATTTATCAAGTGTGCGTCATGTTTAGAACACAATACATTGTAAGCGAGGGTTCGATTATCAACATCAGATCTGATGTCATCACAACAAATTGCTTCTGCAGTACCAGTATACAGAGCAAGCTGCAAGAAAATTCCCACTAGAGCAAATCTCAGCATTTTGTCCAATCAATCTTTTGCTTTTGAACTTTAGTCGACGCCACTGAGCTCAAACTGAGCAGGTAGGTGTAAATGTTGGTTGTTTGAGACATCAATTAATATTTTTAAAAATAAACTTAAGACTTTCCTTTTTAATCAAGTTTATAGTTAGTTTTTAAGTTTTCTATATCAGGTTTTTATTACATAATTTTATTTGTACATATTATTAATAATTTAGTTATACTATTGTAATGAGCATTGAGAATTTTTATAAATGCGCATTTAAGAAATAAATTATTATTATTATTATTATTATTATTTTATCTCATATCTCTCCTGTACACTTAAAACCGTCGCCTCAATTGCCAGAATTACAAGAGAACAAAAAGAGTGGCGTGGCAAGCTACATTGATGAAAATGTTTAGAATGACTTTCTTTTTTAGTCGGTCGCATTAGGTATACGAGGAAATAAGAACCATATGAATGCTTCTTTCAAAAATCTACACATACCCGATCATAACCATAGTAGACAAACAATCAAAATAGCGTAGGGAATACGCCTGAGTTAACATAGAAGTTTAAAAACTTACCTGTACAATCAAATCCTGATCCTGTAAATCCATTTTTACAGGTACACGAAAAGGAATCAGAATTGCTGATACAAGTAGCATTATGGTGACATAGACTGGACAGACAATGATTGATCTCTAAGAAATACAACGAATCATTGATTTATACTGTATTTAAAATTAAAAGTGTTTTTGACCTTTACAAAAATGCTAAAATCGCCCGTTCTCCATACTCGGGAAGGCAAGTTATTGTCAAAACACGAGCGTTTTATTTTACTTCCGGGGGTATATGAATCTTAATTTGGCTATTTTAATGTTCTCCAACAAAAACAATTGAAGAGGTTGATAGAGAGTTGCACTCTGAATGATCGTTTCCCTAAATGTGCTACATGAACAGACACGATGGTCATGCACTAAAACTCTTAGAAGTCCATAGACTGTCAAATGTCAACTAAAACCAACAAGTGAAAGCAGGTGTTATTTATACAGCTAATGTAATATCAATATCCGAAATGTAAGATTAATTAATCTTTTCAATCTTTATGTTACGAAGCAGTACATTAATAGCATAAAAATAGCCAAATTATATTCCCTTGGCAAGGTAAACATTAGATACGTCAGTGGGAAAGATAATGGGCATATTTGGTTGCTGAAAGATAAATTATCGGTATCTTGCACAAATATGTCAGTTATTTCTTCTGTTAGCGTCACAGTATAAGTAATGATACTTGAACTGCGTCACAGTATAAGTAATGATACTTGAACAGGTCAATGTTTGAAAAATTAATTTGGTATCTTGCACAAACATGTCAGTTATCTCTTCCGTTTAGTGTTACAGCATAAGTAATGATACATGAACGTTTGGGGCTTTGCCGTCAATCATTTGTACCGGTATTTCGCGCGGTCAGGTAATAAAAAGTGTTACGTCATAAAATGTAGTAATGTAAAATTGTAGAAAAGTAAAAATTCAAACATTGAAGTTGAGTTCATATATATAGAGATATTAAGTTTTACTAAAGAAATCAACAAAATAAGTTAACTTTTGAACATTTTTTCAATAATATTGACGGAGCATATGACCGACTGAGACAGTGCGACAACGCCTTAAGTAAATAGAGGAAAAGAGCTGGTGCGAGAATTCAGAAATCAAAAACCTAGAACCTGATTGGCCTCATGGCATTCTCCAATAATGAGTTTTGATTTTCCATCCATTATGGTAGATAAACGACTTTAATTAAATGGGTCCTGATTGGGGGCGGGGGGAGGGGCTATTCCCATTGCAGCAATTTTTTATTCGATTTTTAGCTTAATGTTAATGCAGACTTTTAGAATAATTGTGTATATGTTAATTATGTAAGTTTACTAATTTTTTTTCAAAGTCGAGGGTCTCCATATATTTTTGTAATTTCGAAATAGTGCACAACATGTTGTCCAGTCGCATATTATTGTGCCTAGAATTGAAATGTTTGTGACACAATATTTTTTTTACTTGGCATGTTTCGTCTGAACCATATACCTGAAATCATATATTTACACACCCTAATTAATTGATAACTTGGTTTGTTTTGAAACACGAATCACATGTGTTTCTATAGGTTTATCTTAATTTCTCAAGCTTTGTCTAGAAGAACTTGTATCAAAATATGCACAGTCGTGAACAATTTTGAAGGGCAATTCTTGAAAGGCGACGTCTTCAAAGTCCATTAGAAATTTTTTACGATTCATGTAAATTATTCAGTTGTATACTCAATAGTGCAAATCATTGATACTCATTTCACAGAAATGTTTCTTTTGCAATATGAATAAGTGCTAGTCTAAATAAGAACGCTAAATTCCCGGCGAACGCTTCTGCTTGTTTAGGCATAATGAAAGATCCTTATCGCCCAACGCTTCTACTCTAAAGATCCTCAGGATCTTTCACTATACCTTAACAAGCAGAAGCGTTCGCCCTGATCCTGTGATTTTGTGAAACTAAACATGCACACTTTAGCACACCAAGAATATATATAGAATATAAATATGGAATAATCGTTCGACACAATACAATTTTCCTTTTCAAATATTAAATTAAATTTATATGAACAACTTTTTTGAGGAGGACTTCTGACTAACACAAGTTTAATGTATCCTGAATTTTACCGACCTATTTAATACGGCCATAGTATGTAAGAAACTCACTTTGGAAGAAGGTTTGCGAGCTATGTTTTATTCAGTTAGTATTATGTTTTTGTTCTTTCATATGAATATGATGATGCTAATTTGAAAAAAATTATTGAGGTTTCATGCCTTATAGACAAACCAAAGTTTTACACTTTGGACACCCATGTCTATTATCAGGCAACCTATATCTCTGAGCTATTTGTCAATCACAAATTATGAGAAAGTCAGCTATTTCTACAGCCTGTATTATCCTCACCACACCATTCCGTCTGATAGGACATGCTGAGAGACGGTTTTATAGATCCGCTGAGATAATACACTATGTTTTCTCATATGTAGTATTAATTAATATTGGGAATATAGGGGGTCCTAAAGTGTAAAATTGAAGCTGGGAATGCCTATTTTTCCTGGGAAAATTGGACTCCATGCACTGGGAATGGGATTTTTTAGCTAAGAAAAAATACAAAATGGGAATGGCATTTGAATTTATGCGAGACAGCCGCTCGGACTATGGGATTTGTACACTTAGACAATAGGAATTAGTCAAAATTTGGGCTGGGAAATGGGAATAAACTCCCTCCCTCTCAGGACCCTGTAAGTCACAAGATAAAAAGCGAGGATGGAACTTATCATATATTTTTTCTACGTTTCAGCAAATTTTCATTTCAGGAACAATCACTGATGAATAACCTTAATCCAGACTTGCTGATCTTGTTATAAGCTGTCTCGATAACCGTTTGCACAAACTATAGCGATGATATACCATCGACGATATAGCAACCATATCTCATATTTCTCCTGTACACTTAAAACCGTCGCCTCAATAGCCAGAATTACAAGAGAACGAAAAGAGTGTTGTGGCAAGTTACATTGATGAAAATGTCTAAAATGACTTTCTTTTTTAGTCGGTCGCATTAGGTATACGAGGAAATAAGAAGCATATGAATGCTTGTTTCAAAAATCTACATATACCCGATCATAACCATAGTAGACAAGCAATCAATATAGCGTAGGGAATACGCCTGAGTTAACATAGAAGTTTAAAAACTTACCTGTACAATCAAATCCTGATCCTGTAAATCCATTTTTACAGGTACACGAAAAGGAATCAGAATTGCTGATACAAGTAGCATTATGGTGACATGGACTGGACAGACAATGATTGATCTCTAAGAAATACAACGAATCATTGATTTATACTGTATTTAAAATTAAAAGAGTTTTTCACCTTTACAAAATGTTAAGATCGCTTCTTCTCCATACTCAGGAAGGCAAGTTATTGTCAAAACACGAGCGTTTTATTTTACTTCCGGGGGTATATGAATCTTAATTTGGCTATTTTAATGTTCTCCAACAAAAACAAATTGAAGAGGTTGATAGAGAGTTGCCCTCTGAATGATCGTTTCTCTAAATGTGCTACATGAACAGACACGATGGTCATGCACTAAAACTCTTAGAAGTCCATAGACTGGATTTTATATGGATCTTTGTAGTTCAACTTAGCCCTTAACTACCAATAGGTCTACCTTGCTTTAGGTTTTCAAAACTAATTTACAGTGATTCTATGTAGCATTGGACAAATTCAAAACGTTCCCCTATGTAGCCAAATAAGCGTATTACATGATCAAGCGTGAGGCTAAAGATGATGTCATCCACTATAACTTTTTTGCCTATTTGTTACATTTTTTAAGACTATAAAATCAAATTGAACATTTGCACCTTCACCTACTCAGTTAAAGATTTATTTTAAAAGTAGCGGTTGGTCTGCCAGAATATACCTTAGAACAAACATATATTGATTAAGCAAAAACTCAAAGCATTGTAAAACTTAAATTTTAATTTTACCGTGGTCTGGACACAGTGTTCTGTAAGAAAGTTTATGCTTTCGGAGATCTTGTTCTATGACACGACAACAATTTCTCAAGTGTGCGCCATGTTTAGAACACAATACATTGTATGCGAGGGTTCGATTATCAACATCAGATCTAATGTCATCACAACAAAGTGCTTCTGCAGTACCAGTATACAGAGCAAGCTGCAAGAAAATTCCCACTGGAGCAAATCTTAGCATTTTGTCCTGGCAATCTTTAGCTTTTGAACATTAGTCGACACCACTGAGCTCAAACTGAGCAGGTAGGTGTAAATGCTGGTCGTTTTATGCAAGAGGTTTGGCCAAGAGGATGTAAATATTGCTCTGTAAATCAGACGTTCGCAGAACCTTTTAAGGTATGTACAACAAGTCTTGTGAAATGTAGGTAAACATCGAAATAGAAATAGATTGGTGTGATTTTATGTAATTAACCGTGTGCAAATATTAGATCAAAAAATGTTTAACAGAAATTTCAATTTCTTGGAGTGCACAGGGTGTATATACAAGGCAAAAATTATACTGATTTCAATGAGGAAAAGACCGCCATAGTGTTATGAAGCATGTATTTTGTTCCTCTATATGTTGCCATAAGAGATCGTTTAATGTCTATTGTTCCATTCAAATTCATTTGAAAATGTCAACTAAAACTAACAAGTGAAAGCAGGTGTTATTTATACAGCTAATGTAATATCAATATCCGAAATGTAAGATTAATTAATCTTTTCAATCTTTATGTTACGAAGCAGTACATTAATAGCATAAAAATAGCCAAATTATATTCCCTTGGCAAGGTAAACATTAGATACGTCAGTGGGAAAGATAATGGGCATATTTGGTTGCTGAAAGATAAATTATCGGTATCTTGCACAAATATGTCAGTTATCTCTTCTGTTAGCGTCACAGTATAAATAATGATACTTGAACTGCGTCACAGTATAAGTAATGATACTTGAACAGGTCAATGTTTGAGAAATTAATTTGTTATCTTGCACAAACATGTCAGTTATCTCTTCCGTTTAGTGTCACAGCATAAGAACGTTTGGGGCTTTGCCGTCAATCATTTGTACCGGTATTTCGCGCGGTCAGGTAATAAAAAGTGTTCGTCATAAAATGTAGTAATGTAAAATTGTAGGAAAGTAAAAATTCAAACATTGAAGTTGAGTTCATATATATAGAGATATTAAGTTTTACTAAAGAAATCAACGAAATAAGTTAACTTTTGAACATTTTTTCAATAATATTGACGGAGCATACGACCGACTGAGACAGTGCGACAACGCCTTAAGTAAATAGAGGAAAAGAGCTGGTGCGAGAATTCAGAAATCAAAAACCTAGAACCTGATTGGCTGAGCCAACATTAGTTCACCGTTCTGTTCACAAGCACAAAAACTCCTACGACCGTTAGTATAAAAGACCGCCCCAGCTGAATCTCAACAGTAGCTGCAGAGTAGCTGCAGAGTAGCTGCAGAGTAGCTGCAGAGTAGCTGCAGAGTAGCTGCAGAGTAGCTGCAGAGTAGTTCAAAGTAGCCAAAAGAGAGCGAAAACTCTACTCGCAAACGATAGACAGACAGGACCAACAACAACAAGGCAACAAAGAAAAAGACCTAGTGAACTGTAGACCATAAATATATATATACTGTAACGATCCACTACCTCGCGCAGAAAGGAATAAAAGAAAATATATAACAGTGGTGGAGGATCGGAGCTTTATATTAGAGAATACACATAACATTTAAGTCATCCAAGGTGAAAAAATCTTTGTATCTTAGCATTTGAGTCAGTCTTGGCAAGAGATTGTTTGGCACACCAACTTCTCTGTTCCAACTCACTCAACTGCTTGTGCGTGCAATGTGCTGTTATGATTGAATAAAGTGTGATAAACTATAAAGAAACGTGTGTTTGTGTCGTAATAACGTTGCTTTGGCAATCAGTATAAAAAGATCGTGTTTGGTTGCGAGGCCCTCGCGCAGCATATAAATTAATCTTGAATAAAGACTTCGTAACAATAGCATCATATAGAATTATACATATAAGGAATGTGACACACTATATGTTGGCATAGATTGCATTCGTATGAAAGATGGGAGAGTATCGATGATCATAGTATATTTTTTTCTTGTTTTACAGAAAATGTAAACCTCAGAAAAATTCAATAGAAGAAATAACTCTTGTAGTAGTTAATATAATTCAATCAAGGCTGTTCTTGCATAGCATGGCATTCTCCAATAATGAGTTTTGATTTTCTATCCACAATGTTTATGGTAGATAAACGACTTTAATTAAATGGGTCCTGATTGGGAGGAAGGGGAGGTGCTATTCCCATTGCATCAATTTTTTTATTCGATTTTTAGCTTAATGTTAATGCAGACTTTTAGAATAATTATGTATATGTTAATTATGTAAGTTTACTAATTTTTTTTCAAAGTCGAGAGTCTCCATATATTTTTGTAATTTCGAAATAGTGCACAACATGATGTCCAGTCGCATATTATTGTGGCCAGAATTTAAATGTTTGTGACACAATATTTTTTTTACTTGGCATGTTTCGTCTGAACCATAGACCTGAAATCATATATTTGCACACCCTTGATTGATAACTTGGTTTGTTTTGAAACACGAATCACATATGTTTCTATAGGTTTATCTTAATTTCTCAAGCTTTGTCTAGCAGAATTTGTATCAAAATACGCACAGTCGTGAACAATTTTGAAGGGCAATCTTTGAAAGGCGACGTCTTCAAAGTCCATTAGAAATTTTCTACGATTCATGTAAATTGTTCAGTGGAATACTCAATAGTGCAAATCATTGATACTCATTTCACAGAAATGTTTCTTTTGCAATATGAATGAGTGTTAGTCTAAATAAGAACGCTAAATTCCCGGCGAACGCTTCTGCTTGTTAAGGTATAGTGAAAGATCCTCATCGCTCAACGCTTCTGCTCTAAAGATCCATGCAGGATCTTTCACTATACCTTAACAAGCAGAAGCGTTCGCCCTGATCCTGTGATTTTGTGAAACTAAACATGCACACTTTAGCACACCAAGAATATATTTAGAATATACATATGGATAATAGTTCGACACAATACAATTTTCCTTTTCTAATATTCAATTAAATTTATATGAACAATGTAGTGATGACGTCACCATGTATGTCCCCCCCCCCCCCCCGGGAGGACACGTGAAAGAATAGGAAGGGCGGACATATTGGACTGGGAAGGAATACATCATAGACATAGTAGGTCTAGATTGCTGACTCCATAGTCGGAGGCGTGACCTGTATGATAAATCCAAGATGGCGCGGGAACCGGGCAAAAAACTATAAGACTCTACAGGGAAATCAATGTTTTTCGCGATTTAAAACGTCTCGTTGCTTGGAATCGCTTCGAATCAACATTTTGGAAACAACTAATTATTGCGGAAGTTGTGAGCACTATTTGTGTAATTTCTGCTGAATTCCTCGTGAAAATCTCGCTCGTGAAATGTGTTGTGAATTGGTCACTTGGTCAGTTCGAGACATTTGTTGTTCAAAATATGTATTTTTGACCGGCTTTGGCCTCTTGGGTGTTATTGTGACCTACAGCTATCCTAAATTAAACATTTACAAAACGATGGAGCAAGATCTTCGCGTACAAATCGATTGTTCGCTTGATTTGTGTGGTGTGTAATACCTGATACGTTAGTAATATTTACTACATAGATACGACTTCAAGCCAACGTACTGTTTTCGAACTTCAAAGACGAATAGGTTATCAAGTAAATATTGTCTGAATTATGTAATATGCATTACCAAAATATAATCGAAAACTGGTGCTACAGTTGCTAGTTTCGTTCGTGTGAATCGTGTGTGAAATGTGGGTAGAATTAACTGAACAGTCCACAGTTTAATGACTGAAATTTTTTTATTTGAATTTAAACTATATGTTTACTTTGAAATTAACATAATGGTAAACTTTGGCATACTTTTGCATACACTGTACATAGAATGCAACATGCACCTGCTTGCTGGCTTGTGCAACATTGGAGCAAAGCAAACATGCGAGTATGGTAAAGCAATATTCTAATGCCCATTTGCTATTTTCCAATGAACAATTAGTCGTGATTATAAAATCAATAATTCATGAAGAAAACTGCACAAATAATCAGAAAATCTAGGCTAACCTGCCAACTGTGCTCAATATTGATAATGATAAATTGATGATGATAAATTTATTTACTGAGTCTGAGGGTCATCAACTAAACTGAACCCAGACTACCTGATTAGACTCTAGAAGTTTTCTACATTCCTGCGCAAAATTCTCTGGTGAAAAGGATCTTTTATGCGCAAAATAAAACTTTTCAGTCTGGGTAGTTTGCACACACTCAACACAAATTTAACCTAATTAAGCGTGAAAGACATTGTATGAAGTGAACACAAATACCGTTAGAATAATTTTCAAATTGGCAACGTCAAAAAATGTATCATCTTTCTCCATAGATTCATCGACACACTGTGACACTGCATCACAGAATACATGATTGAAAATGAAAATCACACACCACACAAATCAAGCGAATAATCGATTTGTACGCGAACATCTTGCTCCATCGTTTTGTAAATGTTTGATTTAGGATAGCTGTAGGTCACAATAACACCCAAGAGGCCAAAAATACATATTTTGGACAACAAATGTCTCGAACTGACCAAGTGACCAATTCACAACACATTTCACGAGCGAGATTTTCGCGAGGAATTCAGCAGAAATTACACAAATAGCGCTAAAAACTTCCGCAATAATTAGTTGTTTCCAAAAAATGTTGATTCGAAGCGATTCCAAGCAACGAGACGTTTTAAATCGCGAAAAACATTGATTTCCCTGTAGAGTCTTATAGTTTTTTGCCCGGTTCCCGCGCCATCTTGGATTTAGACTCCCGGTTTTCAACAAAATCTCCCGGTCTCCCGGTCAGCTATTAAATTCTCCCTGCAAATGAGTTGACATCCCAATTTGGCCAATTTGTTGTGTTATATTGTAATTTAGTATTTGAAATTTTCATCTTTAACACTTCACATGGAGGAAATTGTCATTGGTCTGTCTCATCTGATCTCTGATCTGTGTCGTGACTGTCAAATTCAGAAAGATCGTCAAATTAATTTATATGTTCCATATTTAAATTTTGTAACCAAATTTAATTAATCAACGGATGTGGGTGGGAGTCTGGGAATGAAATTAAATTAATTATTCAAATTTCAAAATGGCGGAGAAAAGAACAGCGGAAGAACCATTGAGTTCTATTACATCTGGAGAGAGCACGCCAATCTCTGTTCAGTCAACCAGTTGAAGCCAAAAACATGGCCGATTTCTGACGAATCATCACGCCATTTGACGCCATCTCACGCCATTTGACGCCATATCTATGGCAACGGCTAAAGGTAGTAACCGCTAGCCAGGCTCAATTTTGAGCCCGCGGCGGTTTTCACAACCCCCTGGATGTGATGTTGAACTTTTTCGCAGTGAATTTTTTTGTCCATGAGAATAGTTTTGATCAATTCTTTGGGACTTTTACGATTTATTCAAAGATGTACAAGTTATTCATTGTATACTTGGCCTTGGACAGGAACGGAAAATTAATAAAGTCTTGAAAATATCGACAATTGAAAGATTTTTGAGGTGATGAAGTTTTTCAATGTTTTCTATATAAAATTTGTAAGCTTGAGTATACTCTACAGTCTTACAATGAATGTACAGATTTATGTTATGTATAACTTGGATCAGTTGGATGTAGAAAGTTGAAATTGCCTTCTGCCTGGTATATTTTATATCTTTGAATTATAAAATCAGGGTCCTGAAGGGCTACTAATCCCGTTGTCCAAGTGCACAAAATTTTCTATTGTTTTGTGGAAAGTCCCAGTGCATGGAATCCTATTTTCCCAGCAAAAATATGCAATTCCCAGCTCCCAGTTTACCTTTTTCAGGACCCTCTAAAAATCTCATATTTCTGCCAAATTAGCTCTTTTATTCAGGTACATTGACACACATTTTGTAAAGCTAACCACCCTGTATGCAATGAGACAGTAAAATACATAGAAGTTTAGATATAGAAGTGCATATCTTTTCTACTCCGACACAAATTGACACATATGTCTGCAAAAAAACACATCTCACCTTGATTTGTGGGTCCTATGCCTTTTTAAGGAAGGGGAGTCAGAGTCATCATTTTTCTAATGCAATTTTCTACTGATTTCAATGAATCCTATGTCCAACCACCATCCCCTGGGTGATGCCAATGTGTATCATCTCACATCCTTTCTTGTCAATGTTATGTTTTTGTTTCTAGTGAACACTGTAAATTTGACACCTGGTTTGTACAGACTCTTGCCTGTTGTTTTTGTATTCTAGGGAATGTCAAAAATACATGCAAAATGTGTCTTGAAGATAGCATTTATGAAGGAAGTTGGAAACAGCATTAATGCAGGACTAATTTTGAACTTTTTTAATTTGGCTTTTTACATGTATCATTACGAGCTTAACATTAACAATGTAACTTTAAGAATAGTAGTGACTACTGTACAATATAGAATTTGACATTTTATTAAATTATTCATCATATCATAGATATGACATGATAAAATTTCTGCCTCTGTTGTTTTACATATGTATGCTTTATGCCATGTTGAGGTGAGGTTCTTACAGTAGATAGGTCCTACAAAACATTTTAAAACAAGTATATTAGTATATTGTAGTACATTTTTGCCTTTACAACACAAGGATACACGAAGAAAAGCAAATGCCTTTATTCTATAAGTGTGGAACTATCAAGGACTCTCTTAAATATTGATAAGTCAATGATATTTACAATTATAATTACACAATTTTATTTTTACAGAGTGACCCCATTCAATACTGGCCCCCTGTATTTGGTCTTGAAATGTCTAATTTTCTGTGCACATGCAATCGACTATAGTATCTTTAAAAGGCATCAATGGCTAATACAAAACTTACCAATGAAAACATGCAGTTTTCTGGACCCTGTCACTTCTAAATTTCTTCTGTTGTTAATACAAAATGAGAGTTACCTTGATGCATTTGGAAAAAAAACCTTTTATGCCATGTCCTGGATATTTTCCCTTTTCTATAGCTGACTTTTTTCTCAGGTATTGGATTTGCACATATACTGGTAACTGGTGTGACAAACCTAAAACAAAGCGAGTGTGTACTTTCTTTAAATCTTCTGGTAGTATCTACTTTCAACACAAGCAGCTTAGCCGGAACGAGTTGCATAGAGATGCTGCTGAGTCCTGGAAAGTTAGGCTAACATATGCAAGTAATGCAACAGCCTTCACTCTTCAGCAAAACAAAACGAAGCTAGCAATACAAATACAATGCTCAGAAGAAGAAAAACTATGTCAATAATCTTTAACCGTTTGTACATAAGACCTAACGGTTTGTGTGATCTGAAAACACTTTATTACCAAACAAGACAAACATCAAAGCGTGTTGCCGTGTCTGTATTAATATCGTACGCAAAATACAAAGTATATGTTGTGTGAAACATACCTGAAAGAGGAATTCCCCTGCATTTATAGTAGATTCTTGCTCCGACAAGTAAGGCAAGCACCTTTTTTCACCGTTAAGCAAATGTAGTATAAAAATATATTCAAAGAAATCAAAATATTTTAAGATTATTTCCTTTTTCTCGCTATCTCGTAAACAATTTTTTGTTAAAAACCAGGGGGGCGAAGAGCTTTATCGGACGTATAGCATCGCATTTTGGGGCAGTGGTAGCAACCTGTAGCCGGGAACCAATCGGGAACCAATTTTGCAAATCGCCGCCATTAAAATGGCTTCAAAGATGGCGGCGCGTGCTTTCTCCAGATGTAATAAAGCTCAGTGGGAAGAACTCGACACTTCAGATGAATATGATTCTGATTCAGGTGAAGAGAAGCAAAATAAAGCTGGAGCACGGGCAAAATCTGATTCAGCAAGGTACAAAGTAAAGTTCAAATTAGAATGGGAAAAGCTGTATCCTGTAAGACATGTGAAAAACGATCCTTATTACTTTTTGTGTATCCCTTGCAATAAACAAATTAGTTGCAACCATCAGGGTTTGAAAGATATTAAGGATCACTGTTTGCGGGAAACGCACAAGAGACGGGTACATGAAACGAACAAAAGTCGGCCTATTTCACAGTTTTTTTCGTCGTCAAACTCATCTACTAACAGAGATTCCATCAAGGCGGAAGTAATGGTAACTAATTTCTTGATACAGCATAACCTACCAATAGCTACCTCGGCACATCTTGGACCGCTATTTAAAACTATATTCCCTGATAGGATAATTGCAAAGTCATATGCATGCAGTGCAACAAAAACCACCGCTATTATTAATGAGGCAATGGGCCCTCACTGCCATCAATATATTATTGAACATTGCAAAGGGCATCCATTCAGCCTTGGGATAGACGGATCCAGTGACACGGATGTGGAAAAAATGAATCCAGTTACAATGAGAATCTTTGACATCAACAGATCCAAGTTTGTTACATCTCATTTTTTTAATATGTGCGTTACTACTGGACCTGATGCTGGTAAAGCTGAAGAAATCTTTAATGTTGTTGATGCCAAGTTTACAATGGATGGTATCCCCTGGGATCATGCAGTCAGCTTGAGTGTTGATAATACCAATTCAATGATCGGCAAACATAACTCATTTGCATCACGATGCAGGGAAAAAAACCTTGAGATCTTTGTAAGTGGTTGTCCTTGTCATTTGGTACACATTGCTGCTGGAAATGCACATGATGCCTTTGCTGAAATCACAGGCATAAATATAGAAGACCTGCAGATAGATATCTACTACTGGTTTGAGAAAAGTACAAAAAGGAAAGGTACCCTCACTGAGTACATGGATTTTTGTAGTCAAGATTATGCAAAAGTGTTAAAGCATGTGTCAACAAGATGGTTGTCTCTGGAAAGATGCATTCAACGTACACTTGAAAAGTTTGAAGGACTCAAATCATACTTTCTTAGTTAGGATTTTTTGGATCAGAGGTTTCAAAGATTGCACAAAGCATTCAATAATCCTTTGACAGAGGTGGCTCTCTTATTTCATCATGCGTCAATCCAATTATTCAATAATTTCAATAAGCTACTTCAATCCGATGAGCCTATTATCCACATGCTCCATGCCTCAATCGAAAAGCTGGCAAGAAATCTGGCCAACAGAATCATAAAACCACAAGTTGTTAGAGATACACCAATTACTGAACTAAACCTGAGTGATCCCACCATCTACAAACCAAAGGCTTCAATCTATTTGGGAGGTTTAACAAAGTTCAAGCTTCAGAAACTCCTCAATGATGGTGATGTAAGTGAAAGGGACTATTCAGCTGTGTTTGATGCTGCCCAAGCATATTTCAAGACAGCCCTCAATTACATTTTAACAAAATTTCCAGTTTCTAATGAAGTTATCATGCATTCAAGATGGATTGACGTCCAAAACCGAATTACTTCAACATGGGAGAGTGTAGAGTTCTTTCTCAACAGATTTAAATCAGTGTTAAAAGATTTGCCAAGGGATGATGTGTTTGATGAGTTCAGTGATTATCAGACAATGACTGATGAATGTATTGGTGAAGATGTCTTTGAGGAAGCTAAAGTTATCGATGGAGAACAAGATGGTGAAAGCATGTTCCATTACAGAATGGACGTTTTATGGTGGCATATAACTAACCAAAATATACCTGGTACAGCTAGTAAAAGATTTCCACATCTAGCAAAAGTTGCAGAGCTGGTCTTGGTCTTGCCTCACAGTAATGCCGGTGAAGAAAGATTGTTTAGTATTGTAAGAAAAAACAAGACAGAGCAGAGCATCACTGAAACTGGACGGCACATTATCAAATTTGCTAGCCATGAAGTTGCAGTACCCAGAACAAGTTGTCCCTTGTTTTAAGTGGGTTCCTGAAGATAGACTATTAGACAGCTCCAAGAAGGCAGCTGCTTTATATAATGCTAAGCACACATGAGAATTTGAAATGTTTTGTTGTAGCCATAGTATAGTTACTAAAGAGATGACAGAGTTGATTTCCATTACCACTCTCACTGTGACTGGTTTAGTACACATCTAACTGGTTAATCGGATATTGCATCTGAATGATTAATGGTTCCTTAATGGTAGCGATAATGGTAGTGGAAATCAAATCTGAACCTCTCTACTGTAGGATAATGCGAAGGTCTAGACTCTAGTGTTTTGTTGATAGATCGATGCTAGAAAACACTATGGATGTCAAGTTATTTATATAATAGCCATGAGCTAACTATTATTGATTCATGATCATTTATGCATGATTACATGTATCTCCAGGTTTTTTCTCAAATCTCCAGTTTTATTGGTTGCCCTTGTCTGAAATCCCCAGGTTTCAAACCTCTTCAGGTTGAGAGGTCTGCGCCATTTGCAACTGTGTTAATTTCGTTTTCAACTTTGTATCGCTGTCGGCCATCGCTATTAAACAAACTGTAAAATGCTGCTTGTTTGAGTTAAATACTAACTGGTTCTTGATGTCCCATCGGTAGGTGCCACGTGTCGGAAAATTCTTGCTTCAGAATTGGTTTTCACGACAAATCACGCAGGTCTCAAAATCTGGTATGTTATTTATTCTTCAAAGACGACAAGACGAAAACTACAACACGCGTTCGCTACAAAAATCTCAACAGCCCAACCCCCCGCTAAGTTAGTAGGATAATTATTTACATTTGGAATAAATTAAGTGTCTTTCGCACAGCTGTATAACATATAATTTTTGTATTAAAAATTTATTTAAACACGATAAAATCGTCAGTAAAGGACTATACATAATTATATAAAGGACAGACATAGGGACAACAATAAATATTACTGATTTACAAGATTGCCGTGTGGTACCTCGCTTAATCTATCATAATAATTGTTTACTGTCTTCTTAAATTGCAAAAATTTTCGAAGCCTTCGTATTTCTTGGGGAAGACTGTTCCACAATTGTGCCCCACTGTAACAAAAGCTTTTCTTTAGGTAGTTCGTCCATGGCTTGGGCAAATTTAATTTCATTTCCGAATTTCGTAAATTATATCCGGTGCCACGGATTGAAAATAAGTCTGAAAGATAGAAAGGCGTATTTCCTTTGAGCGCTTTAAACATCAGACTAGCTTTCAGCTTTTTGAGCCTTATAGTGAAGTTGTCCCAGTGCGAAGAGTGCAACAAGGTGCTTGCACTGGTATCATAGCTTGATCTCATAATGACCCTTGCTGCTCGGTTTTGCAATTTTTGTAATTTGAGTGTATCACCAAGCCCATCCCAAACAGAATAGCAATAGTAAAAATGAGGTTGGATAGGGCTTTATATACCTCGTAGTTGTTGCGATGCAGTACTAAATACTTTAGACGTTTCAGTGACAGAATTAAAACACTCGATGTACAGTATGGCTATATATATATTTTGCTGGTGTAATTTATAATTTAAGAGTACGTTTCCTTATCGTGCGCTTTCAAATAGATTTAATGCATAATACATGCATGAGAGCTTTGTTGTAAGAGCCTTGTTATGTTTTAAAGGACATGTTGACTTTACTGTTGAAGTTGAAAGGGCTCTTCGTGTTCTTGATGGAGCTGTTTTAGTTTTGTGTGGAGTTGGAGGAGTTCAGGTAAACGATATGTAGTAGCTACAGAAACAGTATGCTGACGTGGCGTGAATTTTAATTTCTTCGAGTCTTCAGAAGGTGTAAGCCACTTGCACATTCTCTCCCAA
This sequence comes from Muricea muricata, assembly GCA_963855995.1. Taxonomy (NCBI): domain Eukaryota; kingdom Metazoa; phylum Cnidaria; class Anthozoa; order Malacalcyonacea; family Plexauridae; genus Muricea; species Muricea muricata. Next base: position 14,234,941 of record OY979718.1, on the reverse strand, counting down.
ACTGATTTCATACCAAATTAATCTCTTCTTTTACTGACACGAGTGTACAGCAGTTGTTAGTCTAGTGTTACAGACCAGTGTTAATGGTAGGATAACGGTTAAAGGGTTATGGCAACAAAAATTTTTATTGTCTCATATGAAAGAGACTCTTAAATAATATATAGAGGTCCATTACAAAATTTTATATCTGTTTTACTTACGGAGATATTGTCATCTAAATCATAACTGTCTGCCATCTTGGATTCATTTTTAACCTCTAGCAATGTTTTGGTGACGTCACAACAGAGATAAGCCATTTGGGATAAGCCATAAGCCTACCACCAATAAAATATTTTTGAAACCCTTTCAGTCCGTGCTGAAATCCGAATCACTTACCATGTGTGTGGTTATTAGAAAAGATTAATTATTGTGTCGTAAGAGAAAAATTGCGTGACCCCAGTTGTGACGTATCATGCATATCTATATAACAAGTATCATATAAAGATTTCAAGTGAAAATATCTCACAAAATAAGGCAGATATAAAAATTCTGCAATAGACTTCTATATGTTGTTTTGGAGTCTCTTTCAAATAAGACGATAAAGATTTTTGTTGCCATTTCCCTTGAAGTATCTTGTTTCTGTCTCGAAATTCCAGAGTCAAACATTGACAGTTAACAGACAAATGAAAAGATACAGTGTGCCTTGCATTGCTTTCATTAACAAACTTAACAGGTGAATTATTGAATATAAAATTTGACTTTCTTCTCAATATTTTTACTAAATCCCATAGTTCTGCACGCGCATTGTTTTTGGCTTCAAATTCTAGTATTGGTACTAAAAGGCTTTAAAAGAGATAAGTGGAAAGAGCTTTTATTGCTCCAGAGCGACGGTATTTTGTTTTGATATTATCGGAGTTTGCTACCTCAAGCAACGCTTTAGGCTATGAGATTTAGTGAAAATATTGAATTATAGTTTACATCAGTCTGCATCAAGTAAAGTTCTATTTCCTGAGTTATTCTAGTTCCACTATATATTTAAAGTCTAGTTTATTGCAGGCTAGTAATATTCCGATTTATTTGGAACTAAGATTCATATTTGTTGAAATTTCAAGGATGGGCGCGAATCATAATAAAGTTCTTAGTCATATGAGGTACGTTTTTTTGGAGGGAAGAACTAAAACTATAATTAAAAGTAAAGTCAATGTGAAGTCAAAATGTGAGTACATTACCCAATCTGCATGTTCAGGGAAATATTTAACCGTTTGCGCAATTGCCAATTGCATTGACCCTAAAATACAAAGTGTTATTCTATACAGTATATAGTGGAAATTTATAGTATCTTATTAAAAATAAAAATTACCCAGAACTAGCTCAAAACGTTGTTGTATAATTATCTAACCGCACAAGCTAGCGTGAACAATAATCAATTATTGGACAAGGTTGAGCAGAATATCGTGATTTGTCTGTTGCGAGCAGATCAGTTATTTGCCGATGCCACCGAAAAATCACGATATTTTGCGAGAACCGAGTTCAAAAATTGTTTTATCATTCTCTTACATAAGTACTTTTAAGACTTTAAAACTAGGAACAGCAAGCTTTTCACGCAAACTTTTTAAATGTTCACCAAGGGGGCTTCGGTTGTGTAGTGGTCAGACAACTCACCTTTTTTTTCTAAAGTTCCGAGTTCGATCCCCAGTAAGGTGAGCTCGAACCCGGTCCTCACGTAAAATAAGTATAGTCAACGCTCTGCGGAAAGTCGTGGGTTTTCTCCGGGTATTCTGGTTTCCTCCGGGTATTCCGGTTTCCTCCGGGTATTCCGGTTTCCTCCGACGGGGAAAGTTGACAGGGTGGGATAGGTAATAGGGGCCCACAGCTTAAAATACGGGCTCACGCTGTTGTGGTGACCCTGACCCTGTGCTAGAAGCTAAAACAAAAAATAAGGCGAGCAGCCATTGTTCATCGAATTGGAAGCAATGCGCATGCTCAGAGTGTTATTTGTAGCTCAGCCCAACATGGTCTCTCGTTATCTATGATGATATATGACATAGAGACAATCGTGCGTGTATGATGCATGGCATCATATATGCGTTCATTTGTATGTTGCATGGGGGGGGGGGGAAGGATTGCGGGATCTAAGGAGCCGGCCACTGGTCAGTTTTTATCTGAAAAAATGGCCGAAAACTCGTTGGTTCACTCGATTGCGACCCGTGAAAACGAAGAAGCATCCTTGGCCAGTTCAAGCGAAATGGACGTCGAATTAGTCGATAAAGGTTAGTATTAATTTTGTGGTGTAGAACTCTTCTAGTACGCTTTTAGCGCGCGTTAATGACATACGTACAGTGTTTATGCAAATTAAGTTCAATCATGAAATATTCAGTAAACGAAATTAATTTTGGCTGTCGACTGACTCGTTACCTAGAATTTGGAGTGTGTATCGAGAAGTGGACTGTCTTGGTATCAAGAGTACGAGAAAGAAAGTTAACTTGTAAAACTGACTCAAACGATTCCTTATCTGTATTAAGCCTATAGCCGTAATCTTCATTCGTGCTAAACCTAGTTTTCATTTGTTGATACTAAAGCCATCCTCGGCAAATTATTCAAAAGAGTCTACAGTTCAGTATCTGTTTTCTTTTACTACAAGCAACTGCTGTTTTTACAACCGTCGCGTCTCAATAGAAATTGGAAAGCAGACATTATAAATTACAGTTTTATTAACTAACTAGTATATGTGTATTTAGTGCTGTTAAAAACTGCAGAAGTGTCAAGTGAATTGGATATCTTACATTTGCAATCTACACTGCACTTTAGCATTTGAACTGTCAAAACTAAATATACTGATGGCATATTTTTTCGAACTTCTTAAAATAAACGGCTGCATGATCAGCCTGATTTAAGACACATCAATATTTACATTAATTTTATACACTGAGCATTCCTACATCTATTGGTAGTATATATAATTTTATGTGGTGTATATTAAGCCCTTTTACAATAACTGAAAATCAATATCCACTGGATAACATTGTGTAGCTTTCTTGTTACTGGCCTGGTATGTATAGTGTAACCACTAACTGAGAAAAAGTAATGATGGCTGCAATGCAAACAATTTAGCAGTGATTATGTGAGATAATTCAAACCATTGATTAAATATTATAGTTACATTTCACCATTCAATTTTAACAGTTATGGTACCTTGGCTAACATCATGAGTTAAAAACTACTGGTAAAATGGTTTCTTTAAGTCCTGAGACAGTTTGATACATTTTAAGCTAACTGTTGTGCAGGTCAGGAATCATTCTCAGATATTTGAGGGGTTTTTCTCCTGCTTACATACTTATATTTTCATGTTAACCTAAGAAATACAAGACAGATCAACTTTGACATTTCGGGCAAGCCTCTTTTTTGGGAAGTTAGTGAAGAATACGTTTTCTCTTGAGAGAGTGAATATCTGTGTACATGTTGTGAAAGATTACTAGTATGTAGTCATATAGCTTTTGAATCATAATTAAGTCAGCAATAAAGTCTAACATGTTTCAATGTTGTCCTCCTTGGTCTAAGCCATATTAATTTTTCAAGTTATTGAATTAATAACATTAAAAATCTGTGCTATCAGTTATCAATTAAGACCATAAATTATAGCACTTTGCTGCCACATACAGAAACTTTAAACAAACAGGATAACTGTTGGCAAAATATTTTGTACATCAGATGAACAATGTAAATCCTATTTAAGTATTAGATACCATCTCACAAATTCACAAATTATTGCACATAGTCAATTAGATTAAAAAATACTTTGCACCATCAATAATCAATATAATCATGAGTTTAGTTTTCATTTGGTCATCACAGTTATATAGCTGAGTCATCTTTGGTTATGCAATGTATTGCCTCTTTTGTGAGCCAGATTCAAATCAGTCATTACATCTATTATGATAAAGATTGAAATGGAAACGTCTAAGGCAAAAACGATGTTCAACTTCACCAGCCAATCACTAAAAAAAACAACAAACATACAATATTAAAAAAAATATGTGCTTTAACAATGGTGCATTTCTTTGGAACCAAATTTGAATAGACATAAGAGGAAGTTAGTCACTCAGTTCTATCCCAAAAATGAATTGAAAAAGGAAATAAACAAGTTGACAAGGTCAACAATGTTTGAATAAAGTTTTACAGCTATCTGTGTTGATACTAGTAGCATAGGCAGCCTGACAATTTAGTCATGCTATGCAAATTTTAAATAATTATCATTAGAAATTGATTGTTTTCACGGTCAATAAACAGCAAAATATTTGCATAGCATGACTAAACTGTTGGGCTAACTACGCTAGTGATTGATACTTGCTCTACACTACACAACATTTGCAACCTGGCTTTAAACTAAGAAACTTTAAACTTTGGCTTTTGTGATATTTAGGAGGCAATTATTACAATGTAATCATTAATAGTACTTTTATATATAGTAGCCCAATTTACCAATCTTCTGCAGCCGCTGTTGGCAGGGACCAGGTGCTCAAAGCAATGTAGTGTAAACAATTTATAAATCAAATTTTAACTACTCCAATCTATCTTGTGAGCAACTGAACATATGCTTTGAACACGAAATATGTGTTTACTAATAAACACTAATAAGTGTTTTCTCATTTTCTGAACAGGCTTCTTTCAACTGGCCAGAATTCACTTACAGTATTTTCACTTACAGTAATTTGTACAGTAATGTGTCATCTAATTGTCAGTAATGTAAACATCTTCAGCATTCTTCAAGTCATGAAGTGTCGAACGCCTGATTCCGGGCTTGCACGATAATTCTATTACCTTAAAATTACAGAAAAACACAGTCCGAAATGATGGTTCAGTTTTTATATATTAAGACTAACGTTGTCAATTTTTGAAATAAAATCCTTCAAACATTTATCAAAAATTAATTGTTCTGCCCCCAAGGCAATTTTAAAGGTAAAAGCAGTAAAAGACCGTCACAATGACCGTAACATACCGGGTGTCTCAAAAAAAAAGTATCGATGTTTGATTTGTTATACCGTTAAAACTGGTCGAGCTGTTTCGCTGAAATAGACTTCACTGAATTCCGAAAGGCCTAATTTAAATTTTGATATATAACTTAAATTTTGATATATTTAAGCAATATTGAATGAGATATTGCAGTTTCATTTCGAAGAAACAATTTTGAAAATACTTAAAATTACCATAAATCGGGCTATCAAATTAACATCTAATTTAATTTTGTTCTTGTCAACACAACGCATGATAAAAAAATATTTACACATTAGATGATTTATTCATCTCAAAAAGCTGCCCTTGGACATATATACAACGTGGTGTTCTGTTAACCATGACATCAAGAGAGTGCTGGATTATTTGTGCATGCAGTCTTTGGCACGCTAAAATGATTGCCTGGCGGAGCTGTCTCAAATTCATTGGCTGGTGCTAATGCGGGACGTTGCAGATTTTTTGCTTCAAATAACCCTAAAGAAACAAGTTGCAAATCGCCAGATCAGGAAATCGAAGCGGCCACGGCGAATCGCCCTGAGATTAAAGGTTGCTTTTTCAAAATTTTCAATACTCGCGGAAAAATAGCAAATGTCTTCGAATAAATTTAATATGCCGATTTAGTCAATTTTTTCGCTAATTTTCAACCAAACCTCAGCTTAAAACATTTATATCTCGTTCAATATTGAATGACGTTCAAGCGCCCTACACCAAAATTTAAGTCAGGGTTTTCTTAATACCATAAAAGTTATTTGAAAGCCATAGCTGGTGTAGTTTTTACATTATATTAAATTAAACACCGATACTTTTTTTGAGACATCCGTTAGTTTGCGATTTATTACGTACGTCACGTAATAATGTAGAATTTAGTATTCGCAGATTAAGCTTAATTTAACATGGTGCTCAAATTATAACGAAGTCGGATACTGATTTCGTCCCTCATTTCTGCCCCTTACGTCAAATATGCAAGTTCCTTGAACATTGATATCCCTTGTACAGAACACAGTCGCAGATCATGAAGCACAGTGTAGGGAATAAATTTTCACGGTGGTCATATCGGTGGAGCAACTGCATTAATGAAAAAACTCTGTTTATTTTTCGCTCTGCTGAACTTCAGCACTTCGAAGTTACTCTTCTGACATGGTCGCCTGACGTCACAGGCAAAGACACCATACTGTGTACAGAAGTGAGTCAAACAAATTAGCAGCTCGCATGTTGAAATTCAAAATACCCGAATAACAATGCTATTGGTTATCTGAACTATTCTTTAGAAATGACTAACAAATAGAGTTGTATCAAAGGTACTTTGAGTTTTAAATTTATGTCTGATTTATGTAACCACAGTATATACGGATAAACAGTAGGGCATTTGGCGGTGCAACACGGCGCCGCATCATTATGCAGTTTACCGGCTGCGAACAGCCAGATCAGTGTTCTTATTGGCCAGAAAATGCAATTGACTGGCTGCGATCATGGTAATGACATGCGTAATGCGATATGCGTGACACGAAATTTTTTGACTTGAGTGGCCCTACTGTTCATTCTCTATACTGTGGTTCTGACACGGCTGGCCCTATTGTTCGTTCCCTACACTGTGATGTAACTCCACCACTGCTTATACATGTATACGCTGCAAATTTTGCTGTATACTGTATGTACTACAGTATAATACATTTCTTGTTACCATCATTTTAAACGCTACTGTATTCACCAACCAATGGCAATTTGTTTATTTTTTTCCAAATTTCACAGCAAGTAGTTGTCAGAAAAAATGCGAAGTGTGTGGTGTGTTAAATCACATACGGCGAAATGAATGCTCGAGGTGTGATACTGCCTTTCCCAGAAGAAAATTAAAGACGCCGGTTGTAAATAAACAGCCTGTATCTAAAACGAAAGAAAGAATGTTATCATATGTAAGTGACTGCATGAATTCAAGCTATAGCCTATGTATAGCAAAAAGAAACAAATTTTCAATTACCCTACAGTACACTAAATAACTTTTCATACGCAACTCGTCTTTCTGGCTTTTTTAGCTTATCAGTAAGAACCTTTGAAGTGATTGTAGTATCGCTTGTTAAGTAGGGGATCATATTCATATATTCATGTTCACAGACTGTAAAATAAATTGATTTCAAAAGAAATTAATTGTGCAAGACACGAATATATGAGTATGGTCCCACTCACTTATCAAGCAATTGATGCCCTTGGTTGTTAAATTTTCGTAGCGTGCTTAGTTTCTCAAATATTTAAGGACAAATGGCATTAGCCGTCCGCCATCTTGATTCATAACTAGATCTATTTTAATGCGTCACAACAGGGTTGACTCAGTGTGTAAAACGTGCTGTCAACGATAGTTAATCTCAATGAAATATTCTTGAACACATCGCATTATGCGTAAGACGTGTAAACACACAAATCCAGACGAACTTTAACGTTAAACATGTTCACTAATTTCTTCTTTAAAAAAACGTTACCCAGTTGTGACATCAATAATTTTTTTCACTATTCAAGATGGTGGATCACTAGTGTGTTTGCCTTTTTTTGTTCTTTGATATTCCAGAAACTAAGCATGTTGTCGAAATAATATATTAACTACTTCAAAGAATACTATCGATAGAACAAAATAAAAATATACTGCCATATCCTTTTAATTACTACAGTTTCTTACACTCGTCAGTTTTGGTTAACCTATACAAGAACCAGTGAACTAGAAGGTGCAAAATTCTTTATGGCCTTTTGTTACCTTTCTTACAATAACAAAATTATATTTTCGTTATATTAATTTTCTAGGCAAATCAGCTGCACCTGAAAGGATATGACGTGGTCATAATGACCAGAAAAAGCAACAACAGGAGGCAAACACATAGCTCTACATGGCTGTGGGGTACAGAAGGGACTGGGGCAGCGTTTGTTGGCACAAAAATATGTTCTTTGGCAGCAAAAGGATTTGGTAGTTTTGTGAAACCATCAATTCACACGTCAGACAGCTCTTTAAATGAGGAAGGTTTGGCAACAGAGGTAGCACAACCCATTTCAACCTTAGACTCCCAAATTGACCCCCTATCCACAACGCATTGTTCTATTTCGGCAAATGACTGTCCCAGTGCTCATTTAAATACAAATTCTTTGTCGACTATATCAAGCCCATCTACTAAAACATCATTAGCAGATTCGTCTTCCTCTTCAGAAAATAACAGTGCGTCTTCGCCTTCAGTTAGTGGATCCATTTTGTCAAAGTCAACTCCAACTACGACAAAACAGAATCCTGTGTCTCACGTTTCTACTTATCAAGGTTTGTACATTATATAGCAAACCTTGATGCTGTGGCCAATTGTATATTACGTAACTTAATGTTTCGAGATTATTCCAAGATTCGTTTGCTGCCACCTTTTGAAAACTTGAAAATATTTCCAGTGTTAGGAGTTTTAACTAAATGTCAAGTTAACATAAGGGCCGTGTTATATTAAAAATACAATCGCTCGTCTAAATTTCTGACTGCAGGAATATTATTCACATTTCAAAAAGTGACAGCAACTCCAGCTTTGATTATCCTTATTATTTTGTAGGTCGTTCTGTCGCCTTGTTGGATGAGAAGAAAAAGGTGCATGCCTACGGAGTGGTTACGGGCCATTCAACTGTAGATGGTTGTGCAGTACCACCAGGATGTCTTGCTGTAAACGTAACAGCGGTTTTAATGGGATGTACTCTTTTACCCACTATGGAAAATCATGTGGGAAAAGAATTAGAGGTTATTAAGGAAGCTGGGAATTACATTTGGCCCATGACAAGGCTGGCCCTGCCTAGTCATTTGCGACCTGTTTCTGGTACACAATAGACACCAAGTTTGTAGTCTGTGATTTTTTTAAAAAGCATTACTTATTTTAGAGAATTCAACCTGCTTCTATTGTATGTATAAATTTTTTAGACTGTTAATTGTTTTTCCTTTTCCATCTTCTTTTATATTTAATTTCTTTTGTTTTATGTGCTTTTTATTAGATTTGTTACAATCGTGCCTCTTAAAAATGATCGTCCACAGCTAGTATATACTCAAGATTTAATAGACGGGGCTAACTTACTATACTTTCGAGTGTTTTTAATCGTAGCGATATAAACGCCTTATCTTGGATATGACTTTCGACTGAACAAACCAGTATTTAAGAATAAATTCGACGCGAATTCGTTTCTCCCCCTTTCCTTTCCCTTCAACGTTAATTATGACGTTTGCACTGGTCCTGTTTTGCTGTTGTAATAGCCTGCGTGCAGACCCTAAGCACAAAACGTGTAAGCGATTTTTGATTAGGGTGTGCACGCATGCCACTGTTTTCACAATTGACTAGAATTGAAGAAAATGAAACACTCCAGTCCTAACGTCAAAATATAAATACATTTAAAGTATATTCATGAAAGAAAATACAACTACTTCACTCGTTAATTCACGCATTTATTAATGTGTAAGAGTGTTATAAATCTTGGTCTATCCCTCGTTTAATCTAATAGGCTTCGTACAACTGAGTTATTATTCAGAATTGAAAAAATACTCATACTTTCGAGCCTTATTTTTTATTATTCATCTAAACATAGGTTACCAGGTCATGAGAGTATTTTCTAGTAATCACTAATAGCACATTTGTGCATGGACAATTGCTGCTGTGTCTGGTGATTTTATGTTGGTTCAATTCCAACCCACGGCTTTGAGTCCATGTATTTACACAGTGTCCTAATACATTGCCTGAAAATTTGTTTGTGTTCAAAACTGAAATAATATTAATTTTTTAACTATGCATGTGCTGATTTCTAATTGTCTGAAATTTTGGAATTCTTCATTCTTTACATATAGGTTAAAGCACGAGGGAGTAGATATATGGATATCTGATACCGTACCCCAACTCTGAAACATTTAGATAATAACAATGAAATTGTCTGAAATTTAGGAATTATTCCTTCTTTACTGAGGTATAATCATGCACAAAATTTCAAAACGTCACTATGCTTTAAAGTTGGTGACAGAAATTTCACAAACTCTTATAAATTCTACGTTAATATTAGATATATGGATATTTGATACCGTACCCCAACTCTGAAACATTTAGATAATAACGATGAAATTGTCTGAAATTTTGGAATTATTCCTTCTTTACTGAGGTATAATCATGCACAAAATTTCAAAACGTCACGATGCATTAAAGTTGGTGACAGAAGTTTCACCAACTCTTATAAATTCTACGTTAGCATTAGATATATGGATATCTGATACCGTACCCCAACTCTGAAACATTTAGATAATAACAATGAAATTGTCTGAAATTTTGGAATTATTCCTTCCTTACTGAGGTATAATCATGCACAACATTTCAAAACGTCACCATGCATTAAAGTTGGTGACAGAAGTTTCACCAACTCTTATAAATTCTACGTTAGCATTAGATATATGGATATCTGATACCGTACCCCAACTCTGAAACATTTAGATAATAACAATGAAATTGTCTGAAATTTAGGAATTATTCCTTCTTTACTGAGGTATAATCATGCACAAAATTTCAAAACGTCACTATGCTTTAAAGTTGGTGACAGAAATTTCACAAACTCTTATAAATTCTACGTTAATATTAGATATATGGATATTTGATACCGTACCCAACTCTGAAACATTTAGATAATAACAATGAAATTGTCTGAAATTTAGGAATTATTCCTTCTTTACTGAGGTATAATCATGCACAAAATTTCAAAACGTCACTATGCTTTAAAGTTGGTGACAGAAATTTCACAAACTCTTATAAATTCTACTTTAATATTAGATATATGGATATTTGATACCGTACCCCAACTCTGAAACATTTAGATAATAACAATGAAATTGTCTGAAATTTAGGAATTATTCCTTCTTTACTGAGGTATAATCATGCACAAAATTTCAAAACGTCACTATGCTTTAAAGTTGGTGACAGAAATTTCACCAACTCTTATAAATTCTACGTTAATATTAGATATATGGATATTTGATACCGTACCCCAACTCTGAAACATTTAGATAATAACGATGAAATTGTCTGAAATTTTGGAATTATTCCTTCTTTACTGAGGTATAATCATGCACAAAATTTCAAAACGTCACGATGCATTAAAGTTGGTGACAGAAGTTTCACCAACTCTTATAAATTCTACGTTAGTATTAGATATATGGATATCTGATACCGTACCCCAACTCTGAAACATTTAGATAATAACGATGAAATTGTCTGAAATTTTGGAATTATTCCTTCTTTACTGAGGTATAATCATGCACAAAATTTCAAAACGTCACGATGCATTAAAGTTGGTGACAGAAGTTTCACCAACTCTTATAAATTCTACGTTAGCATTAGATATATGGATATCTGATACCGTACCCCAACTCTGAAACATTTAGATAATAACAATGAAATTGTCTGAAATTTTGGAAGTATTTCTTCTTTACTGAGGTATAATCATGCACAAAATTTCAAAATGTCACCATGCATTAATGTTGGTGACAGAAATTTCACCAAAACCTTTAGTCATATGATATTATAATTTAGTACTTACAATAGAAAGGAGAATGTTAGCTTGTCAGCAGGGGTGGGTTGACTACAAAATTTTTGTAGTTCGCTATAAGTACTGCTATTTCAAAAAAATGTAGTCAGCTATAACCACTACTTCTTTCGAACAAACGTAGTTCGCTACTGACTACAGCAACTGCTTTAAAAATGTAGCTAACTATTATGCTATTTCGCTACGCTGTATTTATAAACGCCTGTATCTCACCTTTAACAAATGGACTTAAGAGTCGTCGTCGTAAACATCGTAAACGTTAGACTACTTCGGGACTTGAATATAGAATAAGATGCACACTTGCATGACATGATTGATTACGCACAATTTCATCTCAATTGACGTTGTTAGTGTCCGTAATGTAGTTTAATGCCAACAAATAAGGCATAGAATATTTCACTACCAGCCTTTAATATAGAAACAGAACTGGTTACGACATTATTAAAATGCTACCACACCTTAGTTGCAATTTTTGTTAAATATTCTTCTTTTATGAGCCTATAGAAACTTCGTCATTGGCTATAACACATTTAAAAGCACTAGTTACCAGAAATTATAATAATGATTGTTTTTATGCTGGAAATTAAAGTTGTGTTTCTAGCAGAAGGAATAAGTTAACTTTAATGAAATCTCTAGAACAAAGTCTACCCACATTAAAAATGAATTTTCCGCTGGTATGAATATGATTAGTCGCATCATTGTGTCTAGCACAATGCCTCGCTGGGCTTCAGTAGTCCTATTGTTACATATTCTATAAATATACTGTTCTGCCTACTTTCGACACTCTCACTCGCTGACCTTCAACTACACAGTATTTTATGATGTCTGACTGTGAAACAGCACCTAAAGAAGCCGGTGAATCGTCTAAGCTTCTTGACGAAAGTGCAGGGATTGACACCGTCCAGCAAGTTTTTTCTATGTTAAAGTCTTATTTGGAGCAGAAGTTCGATAAGAAGGTATCCAAACCAAAGCCCTGGACACGGTGCTCGAGTACAAAAACTCGTAGAACAAGACAAGAAGCTAATTCGAAAAAGACAAGCGGATCAAAATAGCCGACAGGAATAAAGATGGCTGGCAGGTCGTGGAAGAATACGAGTCCGTTGACTTTGCTTCTGGATCCGAGGACGAGAAACGCCTTAAGAAAGCAAAGGATTCCGCCAGTCGCAAAAGAAGACAGAAAGAACTACAGGGGGAAGACAAGCGGGCTAGAATTGACGCTGCTGATTCAAACGCTCAGCTTTTACGCGGTACGTAGGATTTTTGCTGAGTACTTGTATTCCTGTTTACTTTGTGCATTCCCACAAGAGCTGACCGTCTGACATTGCTGTGGAACGGAATCGAACCGAACTTTAATCAACCAGACACAGCTTAAAAATGTCATAGGATACAGTTAAGTTTTATAGAGCGTTGCCAGAAGTCAACGTGTCCCAAAGGTAAATTTTGAATTGGCCTAGGTATCTAGCTCACAAGAAAAGGAAAACTTAAAACTGTTGCTCTTTAAATTTTTGCAAAAAGGATAAAAACATCAAACTTAATGAAAATCATGACACAAAAACTGGGAACATGGTACATTTGTTGTAATGTGCAGGTGAGCACATAGCTAAAATCAATAGAAACTCCAAACCATTCGTGCTTATGGTATAATATTATTTTACGGCATACAGTTACACAATTAATCTTTATCTCACACAAATTATTGTTTTGCAATGCTTTGTTGATTACATTTTTAAGATTTTATGCAATCGCAAAAGTCTTAACACTATATATCCGGATAGGAGGTAATTACGAGGTTGCCAAATTCAGATTCGCTGAACGCTTCAATGCCCCATATGTAGCTGCAGAAACTGTGTAGGGAATCCTGTGACGCGGAAATAAGAACAGCGCCGAATGGTAGATGTAAATGAGAGTCAGCATAGACAATTTTACCATCTTGGATTAAAAATGCAGATGTACGTTCGTGCATTATTAAGTGAGCGACACATTTGTCGACGCTCATCAGTTGCCTTAGTTGTTCCTCGACTGTTGATGGTTTGTGGGGATCCAGATACCTAACGGGCAACAGCATACTAACTTGCGCGGACAACACTCCTGACAACATTTCGATGGCTTCCTCAATGGACAGATATCTGTTCGGTAATGCGTCACGGTATGTGTCATAAACCATGTTTCCAATGGAAATGCACTCGCATATTGTGTTGATCCATGTTAAATCAAGAGGCATGGTAACATCATCGGGGATTTCCAAATCTCTTTCCATAAATCGGTTTCCCAACAACGTTGCAATAATGCTGCAAGCATTACTTCCATTAGCTACAGCTAATGTGCTCTGACTGACAGATGCTGGTAATCTCCAACAAATAACGCCATCATACACCTGCTCTCCAGTCACAGATTCCAAATCTTTATCGTCCTGGGGAAGGACACAAAGCAGATGTTCACACTCGAGATCATCTGCATCGAAATCACTACCGCTATCATCATCTGTTGCATAATCATCCAAATCACTTTCGCTATCCTCAAGCTGAAAAAGTTCTTGGAATTCATCCACGCTGCAGCCGATCGTACCGGAAAAAAGGCGAATACCATGTGCTAACTGGGATAATGCAAAATCTTCGCCCTGCCTAGTAAGTGCAATGTTTCCACGTACGACAGCGGGTAAAACAGACGAGGTGCTGTATCTCTTTGTCACACTCCTTTCCATAAAAACGTTTTCATCTAAAATAAAAAATCCAGAAAAACAGATATGACAATTACATCGTAATAGCCACAACTCTAAGTATATATTGTACATATTGTACATTGACAACGCTCTTGCGGACAGATTCCCTTGAATACATATTGGGTATTGTAAATATTCTGTATGATAGGAGACCTAGCAGTCACAGTATACAACACCTGCAAGCAAGTTCTCTAACTCCTTTCTACGAAGACGAAGTGAAAATATCAGCTCTTTATAGTGGGACAGGAAGTTTGACATTTCTGTCTTTAACAGAACATGTTCTTCTTCAAAACGCTTAGTTTCCATCCATTTCTCAGCTACTATTCGTTTCGTTCGGATTGGTAAATCTAAGTGAAGACAAAATTACAAACATGTTACAGACACGTTTAAAAAAATATGCACCACTATGTGCATGTATGTAAAACGCTCGTTGGGGTCATGGCATCTTATTTCCAAGTCGCAAACAATAAACCGTGCCCAGGATCGACTCATCCCCTGGGCGATGTGTTCTGAACTCGGGCGCACACGACACGATTTTTGTTGACCAACTAAATCGTTACGTGAGCGGCATATATATTTTTAAGCGATTTTAGTTGGTCGATTGAATTGGGCAATATTAAATTGTTTTGAAATTGCATTGCCATGTAAACACATTAAAATCGACCGACTTAAATCACGTCTTGTCCGCTCTGCCTAACAGAATAATAGTGTACATGCAGGCATTTGCGTGAATAACGTTATGCACGAACCTTTACTACCAATGGGCATTTCAGATTCGTCGATCCATTTAAAAATCCCGTTTACAATATCGTCTACCATCAGGTTATCTTTTCCTAAAATACTATTGTACAACGATACCGATGTTGTCAGGTCAGCCTTTTCGTTGGATATCTTTCCCCTTAAGCGTTGACGTTGCTTAGATGAATCTTAAAAATGAACACAACATAGATTTAGTATGATGAATAAAATTATTCTTCTAATACCATCTAGTAAACTGTATCAAGCTATTTTTTTAAGAATTAATGAACATATATTTAATTTGCCTATACGTAAAGCAATAAACCAAGATGAACTATGGATAAAATTACTTACCAGCACACTTTCCCATATTATATGTCAATTGAGCAATGCAGAAATGCTTTAGCATCATTCGCCTTTGTAAACCAGACAAACATGTTGTTTTTAATGCGTTCTTTCCAATGGTTTGAGCTGTCATAGCGGTATCAGGAGCGCACAATCGAAGCAGGTCATCTAAGCCACCATTACCGATCTTTTTAGTGATACTTTTAAGGGTTCTCGGAAACAATAGACCCACGGCATCACAAGTAGCCTGGACATCTACAGCAGTACAATTCTGTTCCAAAGACGAACCAAGAAAGTATTTCTCCTGTGGTGTCATTGGCACGGGTTTGTTGTATAACTCTTGCTCTTAAAGAAAATTGTATCACAATAGACAAATAATGTTTAGAAATAAGATGCATAAACTGAATTATTAAACAACCAAGAAAACAAATAAAAACAAAATCGGATATACATAAATGGTGATCAATAATGCAGCGAATAAAAAAAATTCCAACTGCATGACTGTTACGTGGTACTACCTTTCGCTACATCAATTACTTCCCCCACCCAAACAGACATCTTGTTCCTAATTTCATTTAGGGCCATCCCTCCGGAGCATGCTACCATTTCCTCTTTTGCTTTCGTCCATTTGCCTTTACACTGAAATGTACATATGTATATCTATGTAAATATTATATAATGTATATACTAAAGTATTTAAATGCACTTAAATTACTTAAATATTATAAGTACACCAAATAAGTGACTCCAACCTTAGCGTAACGTTTTGATAAAAAAACCGGTAAGCCAACAATTTTCCTTTTGTTCCAAGACATGGCATGTTCAGTCAGCAATTCTTCTCTCCCTAAGAAACAGACAGAACAAATGTAAAAACTTATAGATAACATCAGTAGCTCATTGTTTAAACACAAAAATAAGGTACAGTAAACAAAAAATTTATCTTACTTTCAGGAAGCATGTGTTTTGTAGTTGTACCAAGACGGGAGAAATGACTGTTAACAAGCTCAACCTCTTCACCAGTTGTTCCTGAAGCTCCTTCCTGCCAACGACCACCCCACAATACCTACGAAGAAATAATGCAAACTACAATTCACACTTTATTCATCTAATTAATGACTGATTACCTGACAGACATGTTGTGGAACATTATGAGTCAACCTACTAATGACTTCTGAACATACAGTAAGAGATTTAAGTGCTATCAATGTTAATAAAAATCAAGAATATTTTGTACAGGTCACAGTATAAATTACCTGACATGACCACGAGTGTGCCTTGGCATGCATCACAGACAAAGCTGGCTTCATTGATTGAGAAGCTGCAGGATCATGGATGGTCAGCCATGGCCAATATTTACAGATAACATCATACCAAAAAAATTGTACATTCTCAGGCAAAAGAGATATTGTCTGCAAGTAATGGGCATAGCCGTACATTTCTCCATAATACATATTAACAGCATGCTGGGCAATAGCATGACGACAAGCAACCATTTCCAGTCCAGTTTCATCTAAACCCTTCTTTCGCTTTAAGTTGTTTGCTGCAGCACGCCATGTTGATGCACCACAAAGATTATTATTGCTGTTAGTTTCCTAAATTGAAAAAAGGCTTCTAATCAAAATTAAAATTACAATGTTAACATTGAAAACATGGCTATTCCAGACCTATAGACATGTCAACAAGGGTAACTGATTTATGAATAAACAAATTTCTGAAAAAAAATCAAATGAAATTACTGACTTCAGAAAATAGCAAGAGGCTTGAAAAAAGAGCTTGTTCATAATAAGTAAAGCCTGATAAAAAATCTGATGGTTTCTGAGTTATATCTTTCTTTAAAATGGCAGGATATTTCAAAGATACTGTGCAAATTATTTTAGATTAGCACAGATACAAGACAAGTACAGTACCTCCTGTGCTGATTTTTTGTACACTTCTTGGATATGACTGTCAACTTTTGTTTTTGATGCAATAAAGTGTTCTTGGTAGTATGACTCATTATGCTGTCTAATAAATTGAAATTGGATAAAATTAACCATAAAATGAAAATAAAAATATATAATCAAACATTTTAATTGGATATTTCAATAGGCCCATACTTTCCAGCTGACTTGAAACGATACAGTTTCATGTTAGCGTCAACATGAGCTGAATGCTGGTCCTGGTTGCAGCAAGGGCATTTCATGAAGTCCTTTTTCATTAGCTGATCAAGTTCATACTTGCAGTATTTCCATTCCCGAAATGCGCTACCAAATGTTGTTGCATTAATTGCTGCTTCCTTCATTTAAAAGACAAAAACAAAAGATATATCACATGCATTCCTATGCATGTTTGACCAAGACTTTTTTCTTTCTCGAGACATGAATAGAAATTGTCAAACAAAATTACTGTATGCTCCTTTGTTTTGCTTTAACTAGTATCCTAGCTTTGCTTAATAACTAGTATCCTAGCTAGATCATATTTTGTTCAACTAATATCTTAACCTCCCTAGTAAGTAACATACCCTTCCTTTCTCTGAGGAGTAATCTTCTAAGGATTTCAAAAAAGCTCTTTCAGACACCCCTGGCATGCGCTTTTGCATCAGATCCCACTGCATGAATAAATCCACATCAAATATGTGGATAATGTTACAGGGACTTCCAGGCCAAAATCCAAGCCTAATGACACTTTCTAACGACCAAGGAGACCAGAAATAATTGCAAGCTGAGCATCTAAAATCAACTTTGTCCAAATCAAACCTACCTATAACAACACAGCAATACAATAACCTGCAACAACACATGTTAACGACTGTAATATATATATATATATATATATATATATATATATATATATATATATATATATATATATATATATATATATATATATATATATATATAATATATATATATATATATATATATATATACACAAAAACTTGTCTGTTTCTTGTGATTTATGCTCAACTTTCTCCGGTATTGAGTGCTCTTTTAGTTCGAGTCCTATATATGCTATGTACTTTTCGTATCTTTCTTTTATATATATATATGAGTATATATATATATATATATATATATATGATTATATATATATATATATATATATATATATATATATATATATATATATATATATATATATATATATATATATATATATATATATATATATATATATATATATGCAGAAGGATACTTTTGCATGATTGGATTATTAGTATAATGTGTCTGTAGACTGACTGTAGTAGTAGTAGTACCTTTTATTGTTATAATGATGCACTGACTTTCTGTTTGAACAGGAACCATTGTTTCACTACATTTACACAAGGGGCATTGCTCCACTTGCGGAGGGAACTGGCAGTCTAAAAAGTGAAAAATACAGAAAAAACAATGAATCAATTGCAGTTGTTTTAAATTTTTATGCTACATAAATAACACAATATTTTATAAATTTTACAATAAACGTTGCAATGTTACAGAATAATAAGCACAAAACATCATGATATGCCAGACCTGTTTTCTCAGTCTGTAATTACAGTACAATGTACATACATTTTGTTTTTAGTTGACCATCACATGTGACTGATAATTTTGGTGCCATAGCTTTATAATAACCATTATAGACCCCATCTCGGTCATGTAAAGGATATTTTTGGTGAACTTTTTCATCACACATTGAGCATAAATTTTTTTGCTCAACACAATCCCTACAGTTAATGACACTTTCATTTTTCAGGCAACTGGAACAGATTTTGGTTTTGGCTTCAGCACAAGATAAAACAGTTTCAAAAATGTTTTGACGGCATGATTCCCAATTACTTGATAAATTATCCACCCTGGTTTTCCATGTATCTTTAGTTTGCTGCTTCTTGATTTTTTCCATGCCTTCAACTAACTTTTCACATTCTTCAATTACTAGTGATAGACCATCATCTAAAAACATTTACCACAGTAAAATTAACATAATTTTGTACAGTACTGAAATTTAATGCTTTTATGTATACTGTATACAGTGTATACTATACTACATACACTAGGATAAGAATGCCTTAGTTTACTTTAACAATATAAGGATTATTAATCTAACTGTATATCAATCAGTCATCAGATTGAATGAACATTATGCTGTTTACACCTGGGTGCATTCCGTGTAAAGTTCACGCCGAAGATTCGTGATTGTACGCCGACTTTTATTATAAATTATATTATGATTTTTGAAACTCCACGCCGGAGATCTCTGAACTTTTGTGTATGGAATGCACCATGGTGTTCATGGACTCATTATTGATCTTGTTACCTGCCAGTGACTGCACGTTTTCATTACTTGTGTCATCTAGATTGTTAAAGATATTTTCATCTGTATTTGAAGGTATATCTACAGAAAAATGCAAATTGTTGAACAAGAAGTGTTTTATTCAAAATATGATTAATTTAATTAAGGGGTCGGGACAAACGTACAATATGTTTAATTATAATTAAACATTAACCGAAACATGGTCTCTAATAGTGTTCAATGATTTTTGTACTCATATTCTTGGCGTTTGACTGGTGCCATTTGCATTTTACAAGTACGAAGTTCTTACATCATACGGTTTTTTACCTATTACAAACTGAGATTTGCTTTGTCCTACAGACTACAATACATGTTCTAGTCTAGTACTCCATATTAAACGTATAGCTAGTCGCACAGGCACTGTCAAATGGCCATATAATTGGTTGTTTATAAGGTATTTGATATGTGTTGTGTGTGCTGAAGTAGCCTTACCATAACAAGTTTCTAAGAGATTCCTGTTTCCAGTTTCATTACGTTGTCTTTTCCCAATTTGATGGCGTCGCCGAGTACGTGTTTTAGAAATTGGTCTGCCACAATCATCGAGAAATTTTATGACGCTCTCTTTCTTTTTCCTAGTTCTTGGCTTGCGAAAGTCTTTCCCCTTTTGAATTAAGTCTTCAATCTTAGCCGCAAGACGCTCCTCCGATATTTCTTGTGTTCTGAATCGAACAGTCCTTCCACTAGTGGATTTCTTTGAATTCTTTCGCGGTTGATCCACCATATTGGTTTGCAGATTTGTCGCGCGGTATAGGGATCTAAGTTTACCTAGGTACTAGTCATAATAATGAACGCATATATGATGCCATGCATCATACACGCACGATTGTCTCTATGTTATATATCATCATAGATAACGAGAGACCATGTTGCTCAGCCATATCTTTAACGAATGCGCATGCTCAGAGTGTTATTTGTACGCAGTTATTTGCAGGTAAATTGACCAATCAGAATTAAGAATGCATATAAAGAAAATGATAATTTGAATTACGGTGAAATAAAAATTCATTTATTTTAGAACATATGGAACATATTTTATATGTTCTAGTTCGTTAAATCGCTTATTTAAGCATGCAAAATCGACCATCACAGGACGAAATCCACACTTTTTCTCACATTTACGCATTGTGTAAATGTATGAAAGTTACCTATAAATGTGATATGCGCGGTTTAAAGCTATTAAAGGGGGATCCGTACTTTATCTACATTTACCCACGTTTGAAAGGTGTCTTTAATCATGAAATATCTTTATTCATCTTTCCAGGGAAATTTAAATATTTGTAAAGCCGTACGAAACTTTATCTCTCATTTTACATACATGTTTTAAAGGTGATTAAAGAGAACATATCTTTACTTCGTCTATTTTCTTGAGTTTATATGTTGTTAAAAGAATAGGAAACTTTAAATCACTTTTTATGAAAGATTAAAGGCGATTAAAGTTCCGATTGACTTTACTTAAATCTTGTTAGGAATTAAAGATAAGTAAAGGTATGGCAAACTTTCTTATTCTTTAATTAAATTTGTAGTATGCGCATTAAAGATTATTATATGCCATTTCAATATTTGGGGAATCGTTTAGATGGATATGGAGGGGTAATCGTGGATAGATTAAGTAAATATAATTTCGGTCGTCGCTTCCTGTTTTGCCTATATTATTTTAAAGGCTGGGTGTGAAATACGAAGATTTGTTTTCGTGGTTTTATCTTTTTTCGTGAATGAAAGAACTTAGGAAATGGATTGTTCAGAGAATAGCGGTTACGTTTTTTGCTCTCACTGCAACGAACTGGTATCAGAAACGACATACAGGCGACATTTGGCTTTACCATCCCGAACAACAAGACAACTTGTCCGGCGACCTGTCGTGTTATCAGATAGTGATTCTAGTAGCGACGAATCTAGACAATCTACATTGATCAACGTTAACGAAGGTGACTGAATGTTATGACTTTTACTATTGTAACATTACTATGGTGATATTCTTTAACAAAATAGTTTTAAAATGCTGTATTCATGGGCTAATTATTTAATATTATATATTATATTCAGCTCGTGAAAACCCAGTGGAGGAAGTTTTCCCTGTCAGTGACGAATGCTGTGCTTCAGAGAACACATATCAGGTAAATTCCACAACTGTAAAAATCCACGACTATTCAAGTCAATTTGTTTTATATAGCCTGCAGTAGTTGCCTTTAATAATACACATAAATTACTGTTTTTATCAAGTTCTACTGAGATGTGATGGTTAGCAGAAGGATTATATGGACAAGTCATTCGAACCCCTTGACCACCACCCTACCTCGGGGGGGGGGGGAGGGCAGGGAATTCACTTTGTTTGTGTGAGAAATTTAAATTTCAGGCATATACAAACTGAATGCCCCATGTATACCGTGAGGTTGGGGGTTGGTGGGTTCAAATGACTTGTGCATTATACAACACAAAACAAATCTTCTAGGACATGGGGTCATATGCACAGACCTGTACTATGTACCTGAGAAAATTGCTGCAAAAAATGCTGTTACAGCGTATTTACAGTGTAAATATGATTAGCCAAGTGAATGTCAGTACTTTTTTACGATATGATATATAACTAATCACATGAGAATGTCATGTCATTAATGTTAAATTAATTGTAATTCTTGAGAAATTTGTCAAAATACACCCATTCTGGCAGCTCATTAAATTTTGACACATTTTCAAAAAGAATCACTTGTAGTTTTTCAGATTAAGTGCTCTGCATCCAGTGTGACACTGACTGTGTGACTTCTGTACCTAGTTTGAAACTAATCAGGCAAAAGGAGAATTTCATCCGAATTGCATAATTTTGAGTGAGAGATATGCCAAAATTGCACTCTAGTGAGCAAATTAGATTTATGTATTAATACTCGAGTTGTCCAGCAAAAGAATTAATTGCGAATGTTGAAAGTAAGCAACTAATAAATTTTAGGAAAATATAATAGCAAATGTGATCTTGTGAATTTCATCTTAAAAGCTAACCAAAATTGCATTCAATTGCACTTTGTAGATAGACTACCTGACTGTTTTTAAAAATAGAAATATAAACTAGGAAAGTTGTGAAATGCCAGAAGGTAATGATGACAACATAGGATTAATATGGGCTGATCATTCCAGAAAAGATCCATACTTCCCCCATATAATGTGGTTAGATGTACAGAGAGATTTACTTACAAATCAAAATTTTTTAAATTAAAACAAAAAATGAATTGAATTATGGCTGTTTGACAGGTAGGGGGTAATTTAGAACTCAGGAATTTGAAGGGGGGGGGGGGGTCAAAACTTTTTAGGTTGTCTGGTTTTTATTTGTAAAACAATTCACAGTTTCGTACTGGTCATTTTTGCTGAAGGTTCTCCCACTTGTGCAGGTTCAAATTGCCAGTGGACACCACACAAAAATATTAAGCAAAAATACCTAGCATGATTAGCTAAGATGGCAGTTAAGTTTGAAACAGGCAAATTGATCTATCTTAATCATGTGATTCAATGTTTAAGTAGCCTTGCTTAATGCTGTAGGTTATATGATCTTTAAGAAAACAAAGAATAATTTCATACTGTTTCTGGTGTTTTTTAAAATTATTTTAAGAATATTGCACAATTAATTATCGCATACCTGATAGCCATGGAGTCAAGTATTCTATGTTTTCACCACATGTCAACTGACATTCAGGTGCAGATGAAATTTACAGTAGTATCAGTAGTTACATGCCATGTATTTCAAAAATTGTTTGGTTAACATTTTTATGCTAATACACCTTGTTCACAATGATGCCTGAGATGATGCAGTGTTTCACATGAAATTTTTTAATTGCAGGTGCCACATTTTCTAAACAGATCAAACATCTTACATAATTATGCATTTGACACTGATATTGAAACTAGTCTCACTGGTATTTTTCTAGACTGTGAACTATACAATTTACAAAATCATGGGTTCTACAACCAAAAAAATTCCCCAACAAATCCTTAACATTAGAAATTCATATTGACTACACATGTGTCAGTCTATAAAGCTTTACATGAATTAGGCTAATCACTTTGCAGGGTGTTTAATTAGCTATATTTTCTGAACTGTGGTGAAAATATACAAGCAGTATACCTTTGCCATATTTTTGCTTCAGAGCAGTACTATTTACCCAGTCATTCACTCATATGTATAACCCTAACTATGCCATTGTATAATTGTGATTGTATTTTCTTAAAGCGTAAACTGTTATATTTTCAGAATTTATTACTGTAACAACATGACTTTTGTATGCATTATAAAAACTCCAAAACAAGATAATTTCGCTATTACCGCATACTGTTTCCCCATTTGAGCACAACACCTTCTACTCTGATGTATGCTTAGTCTATTGGTAATTTGTAGCTGTGAATTATCAATATGATATAGCGCATGTGCTATATCACATATATATTTGCAATGCCCATGCATGTATTACAATGAATTTCAAACCTTTTGGTCCTCCCCTTCCCAGAGCAAGTACCCTATCTGTGGATTACTAACATGGTATATGAAGCATGAAGGCCATTTTTTGACTTTGCACTGTGTACACAATACATGTATTGCTCATGTTCGTAATTCACAGATAGACACAAGATAGTTTTTACAACAAAAGATTTGTGTTTTATTGTAAAAATTAACCAAATTATTAGTGCTGGCAGGGTTGTCAATACAGATGATTGTATACCATTGTAATGGGCAAATTTGGTTTCCAAAACAGAAGTAGCATATTGAAAAATTTCTAAGAGATGAATAGTTTCACAAATTTTGTAACTAAAATTGACATACAGTACAATATATTGTTTCTATAATCATAGGAGGAATGTGAGCAAACTCAAGACAATATTGATGTAAGCAGCAGAGAATCTGATACCACTACCAGTGATGACCCCCCTGACTCAGAGGATGAAGTCTGGAATGATATTCCAGAAGATCTGTTTGAGCAAGATGTTTTTTCGACCCCTCCACTTCCAGAACCTGTAGCAAAGCAGAGAAAACTCCACATTGTCAATTCTATTATCCAGTGGCTCCTGTACTTCTTACTGATTTGGCAAAGCGTGTGTCACTTAAGTGACAATGGATTGTCCTGGTTATTACAATTTCTAGTTCAATTCCTGAAAGCAATCAACGCCCATGCTCCAACTGAGTTGTTGGCAGAGTTAATTGTAACAATTCCCACATCCTTATATATGATACGACAATTCCTTGCAGTGAATCGGGACAGTTTTGCAAAGTATGTAGTTTGTCCAACGTGCACTAAATGCTACGAATACAACGAATGTGTTAAAGAGGTAAACGGCCGTCACATTGTTAAAAGATGCACCAACAAATTTTATAAGCGAGGGAAAGTCCATGTGTGTGATGCACAGTTGGTGAAAAAGGTGACATTAAAAAACAACACTGTCAAGTACTATCCTATTTTTTACTATTGCTACAATAGCATCATAAACTCAATAGAAAAACTTGTTCAAAGGAAAGGGGTACCTGAAAAATGTGAGAAATGGCGCTCTCAAACGGTGGAAAGTGATTTGCTCACAGACATATACAGTGGCCAGCTATGGAAAGATTTCCTTAAGTACAACGATGAAGACTTTCTAAATGCTCCACGGAATTATGGGATGATGCTCAACTTTGATTTTTTCCAACCAATGAAGCATCGAAAAGATTATTCTGTTGGTGTGTTGTACCTTGTTTTGTTGAATTTGCCCCGTTCAGAAAGATTCAAGTGGGAAAATGTTATTGTTGTTGGAATAATTCCTGCAATGGGTCATGAACCTAAACACTTGAACGAGTTCCTTAAACCAGCCGTTGATGAACTAAAAGCATTATGGAAAGGGGTTAGACTTCAATCAAGTCTAAGCACAATACCATTGGTCTTCAGAGCAGCATTGTTGTGCACATCATCAGACATCCCCGCATCTCGAAAGCTTTGTGGTTTTAAAGGACATAGTGCTCAGTTGGGATGCTCTCGTTGTCTTAAACGATTTCCAGGTTCATTTGGAGAAAAGCAAGACTACTCGGGGTTTGATCGTGATTCGTGGTTAAAACGAACAAATGCAGGCCACAGACAGAAGGCCAAAAGAATTTTAAAATGCAAGACTCGGTCGGAGCAGGAAAAGCTATCTAAGCAGTATGGGATCAATTACTACAGCGCATTGTTGGATCTTGAATATTTTGACATAATACGCTTCTGCTCCATTGACCCAATGCACAACTTATTCCTTGGTACGGCTAAGTATCAATTTAAAATTTGGGTTTCCGAAGGTCATCTTAATGCAACACAGTTGAAAACAATTGAAACTCGGATTGAAAACATGGAAGTACCTGCTGACATTGGACGACTTCCCAAACAAGTATCTTCTAACTACGGATCATACACTGCAGAACAATGGAAGAACTGGACGCTGATTTACTCCTTGTTTGCCCTTAAAGGAGTATTGAATGACCAACAACTTCAGTGCTGGCAAACATTTGTATTAGCTTGCAAGTACCTGTGCAAACCTGTGCAAACCTGTGCTTTCAAGTACGGATATATTAAAGGCAGACAACTGCCTTCTCAAATTTTGTACGAAATTTGAACAACTGTATGGAAAAGCAGCATGCACTCCCAACATGCATCTTCATTGTCATCTTAAAGAAATAATTCTTGACTATGGACCAATACATACATTTTGGTGTTTTAGTTTTGAACGTTATAACGGCATCTTAGGCAGTATACAGACGAACAACAGATCTATTGAACTGCAGATCATGCGAAAGGTTACGACATTGCGGTGTATGGATAACATGCCTCTGAATCAAGAGTTGCAACCGTATTTTGGTGATACTCTATCATCGCTAACTAGCTGTGTCATGAGTAACATGTCTGAAGATGGTAGCATGCTCATGGATGTCAACAACTTATCTGAACTAATAGAATTTTATCAAATGCCTGCAAGCTTCCCTTTAAACACTTTAAATTGGGAAAACTTGTCTGCTGTCTTACTCCCATCACACTACAAAGAAAGTTGCCTTGATCGTGATGATCTGCAAATCCTAAAGAATGTGTACAATGTCATGTTTAGTGACAGAGATATTCGACTGGAAAATCTTAGCACAACAGTACACAAATTTGGTAGTATAAAAATTTTTAACCAACAGTTTGGCTCCACGTTGGAATACAGAAGCAAGAGGTCTACAGGCATACTAGCAGCGTGGGCTAGATCGGATGGGGGAATTTCAGAAGATCTCATGCAGGAAGTCTTTGGGTTAGTCGACTTCTACTTTTCCCACTCGATTAAGTCAGATCAACAGTTCAGTCAGCATGTGTTCGCCTGTGTAACTTGGTTCAAAGCCACAACAGACACCGCGTTCTATGGTCTAAGTCCACTAGTTGTTGCAAGCAAGGTGGCTGTGTATCCTGGAGGTCCATCTCGATACCTGCCAATTCAAAGAATTTCTGCAAAATGTGGGTTTGCAGTAACATCACACAATAATGAAACCAGGTACATAATTAGTCCACTGACAAGACGCTTTGTGTCGTAGTACGTGTAGTATTTTATAGACTAATTTACAGTAAATCACTTTATAATATTTACAAACTATTTTACTAATCTTTATCAACAAACTTTTTGAAATAGATTTCGAAACAAACGTAAGCGATAAAAGTTTTATTGTAAAAATTATCTATATTTGTTATTTGAACTTGATAATGAGGCCATGATGGCTTCGAAACGTTCTTCAATAAAACTTTTATCGCTTACGTTTGTTTCGAAATCTATTTTACTATTAAAAAAATTGAAAATTACGAGAGGTTTTGGAATGTATCAAGAATCGTCGTTTCAAAACTGTATAGAAATTTGATGATGCAGTGATACGGAAATGAGCTAATATTTTGAATATCGGTTATTGAAATAGATATTTCTGCATCGCTGCGTTGCTATACTTCTGCACGTTGTTTTTATAAAGATGCTTTTAAAACATCTCGAAATCTCTTTTGACAGTTGGGGAAAGAGCTGAAAAATGCTAGCACAAATATGATCAGAAATACAGCTAATTGAATTAAGGTTGACATTGACAATAGTCAAATGTACAATATGAGCAAAAAAAGAATGATGGAAATAATCACAGTTTTACATTCAATTTATATTTACATAATGCTAAAATATTATAGTTGTAATCCTGCAAAGTTGCTGATGTGTTGATCTTCTTTAAAACTACATTTTCCCCACCATTCTTTGAATGCTCATATTGCACATTTGACTATTGCCGAAGTCAACCTTAGCTGTATGCACTCACATTGTACACCAGTCCTGTAATACGGTTACTGATTTTGTATTTTGTATTCTGTACCGTATATTGTCCCCATTGCCTATTACCAACCCCACCGGACCCAAAATGCAAAACAGAAATCAAAACCACATGTACTACGTTTACATATTCCTTGCACATATTTTCCATTAATTATTATGACCTTTAGAAATGCACTGTAAAATATGCACAGCTAAAACCTACAAAATAGGTTGCCTTAAAAATAGCATCAAATGCATGTGCACGCAAGTTTTGTTCAAGTCGTAAAATCTCAAGGACAGTTTCAGGAAATAAATATTGATGATAAAAAAGAATTATAGCATTGAATTGTACAACAACCTTAGATATACAATAAAACTACATACAACTTTTGATGTGTTTTCAGGGATAGTATTCTAGTTACATTCAGTAACTGTACAGTGCAAGTTTGCTTTATTGGCATCGGTAATGACTATGATGTAATTTTGAGCAGTTGTGAAATTATTTCAACTATACTTGGGCGCTTTTCCGGTGTGCCATCTATGCATTGTTTCGCTATGCTCTGCAGTTCAAGTGATTTGTGATAAAAACATACAAGTGAAATAACCTGGCCGAAGGAATATATATCACTGGCTGCAGATTTGGGATGCCTTCCCCACACAACTTCTGGTGCAATGTGTTTGTATTTTCTACTGTATTTCTCTTTTTCTTTCTCAGTCAGTTTATACTTTTTTGCCTCACCAGACTTTTTTGCTTTGCCAAAATCTATTATTATGGGCATGTATGAACCACATGCACTTCTGATCACAATATTGTCACTTTTTATATCACCATGGATATACCCTTTACTGTGGATATGAGAAAGAGCTTCAGATATTTTTCCCAATATGCTTGCCCATTGTAATACATTCAGTGTCAACCTACCCTTGAGAGCATTTGCTAACGTCACACATTGGCCATCAATTCCATAAAATTCAGTAACAAGGATGTAGGGCTTATTTTGCACATTCATACCAAAAACAAATGGTAAACCTAAAACACAAAATCTTTTGGTAAAACAGATTTTAACCCACTGTACATGTACAGAATGTACAGTACCCTGAGATACTCAACTTTACTATATGACCCTTTCAAACACCAGATTATTTTACTTAATGCCACATGATTTTGATTTTACTTCTCAGTGTTTAATTTCTTGACCTAATGCTATATCTGGCCCTGTGTGTACTTAACTGATTGTTCATTGTTTAGCATGCTTCAAATCAAAAGGAAAAAATAGGATGGAGTGTAGTCACTGGCTCCATCAAGAAGCATTAAAATTTAGCATTTCAATAATGTACTGTACAGTACTTATACTGTTACAGAGGTGGATCTTGAGCATTATTTGAGAGGGTGCATATTCATATATTCAGGTTCTGCCCGACCAATTTCTTTTGAAATCAACCTTATTTCAAAAGAAATTAATCGGTCAGAACCTGAATAATATGAATATGCACCCCCCCCCCCCCAATTAACGCTCTAGATCCATCACTGTACTGTTATTAACTTTACTTTACAGTACTTATGTTTATAAGTATTAATTTCTCTTGCTAAGCAAAGTTGCCTGGCCTAACATTCCCAATAGTCCATCAAAAGTGGGGGGCTTGGGGGAGGGGGGGGGGGGCTCGAGCTTGAGCCCCCCTCCCAATAATTTCAATCTTTCTAAGGCAGAGCAAAACACCCAGACTAGAAAAGTGTGAACCTAATTCAGATTTATAATAATTCTGGTTTCTACTGTTGCCAGCCCCCCAATATCAATATGCTTCCGATGGCCTTGAACTATTGTTTGCACGAGCAAGCTAGAAACTAGTGCAACAAATTACACAAGGCAGCACCAGGGCATTAGCATGTATAAAAAGAAAGATGATTGGTTGTTAATATGAACATAGTATACATCTTCTTTTTGGAATTGAGACTGAGACAATGTTAAGTATTCACCTGGATGATCAAATGTATTTATCATCATTGCTTCTTTCTCCACATCTGATGCTAAGGAATTCTCTTTATAGTACTTCACAGCAACAACATGGCCTCTATACACTTTTTTCATACATGTTCCAAATTTACCTTCACCAATCAAATCATCAATGTCTTCATTAATATCTTCAATATTTTCCTTTTCAATCTGATGTACGTTTCTAAAATTATTCAAACAAAGCATTTTTACCTCTGATTCACCTGGTGGCCACTTAGCTAACCACTTGACTGGTATGATGTAAACACTATTACTATATAAAATGATCTAAACAACATCTTTGAAGACATTTTTCATGCTTATGACCAAGCAGCTGGAACATACATTTTATTGAATTTTTAAGTGCCAAAGGGACAACTCAAGTAGGACCAGGTCTTTAATATGGGCATTCACAAGGAAATGATTAAAATTTAGGTCTCTGAAATAGGATTTGCAGTCTTCTGACAGCACATGGGCACACAGGTTTGTATTGATGAGACATTTTGTCACAATTTGTTACATGCTAAACATAAATTATATAAGACATTCTAAAGATTTATCAATTATTACTAATTAACAATTTTTTGTTTTTAAAATTGTGCTGAGCTGATTACTAGAATCAGACACTGATGAGCTTTATGACACCAGTTCGTATTAATCCAATGGTTAGCACTGATACCTTTGAATAGCTATCTCTTGTAATAAATCATTAGGACAAGCAATCATGCCATGGTCTGAAACATATTTTTGCTGACATGAAGAAATGTTACGACAGGAATTTCTCTAGGGATTTGGCAAATTTCTTCATGCTCTAAACAGGACTAAATGCACATTGGGCTATTGCAATTTTAATCCCATGTCCCTTGTGGAGTAATTCTTTGTGTGTACACCCCCAAAGGCAAGTTGCACAATAAACTAATCCTCAGTATAATCTTCTTCCCCTAGGAAATTTCCTACAGGGCTTTTTTAAAAATGAGTGTACATGGACAAAATTCTATGATGTAATCTCCACCCCCTTTTGAATTTTTAGTAATTGCAATGCAGGATACTTGGTAATCAATACCAGTGATAGCAGCAATATCAATTACTGACCTGGCAGTAGCGTAACCAGCCTGACGATTTAGTCCTGCTGTGCAAATATTTTTACATTCAATGATTATGAAAACAATCAATATCTAAAGAAATGAATAATGATAATACTTTGAAATTTGCATGGCAAGACTAAATTGTCAGGCTGGCTACACCACTGTGACCTGGTATTGTTCAACAGCGCCCTTTTTCACTTTTAAAAGCTGTTGAACCACCAAATATTCAAATGCTTCAGTTTCTGAATAATTCCTTGTCTGTTACTTATAAAAAATTGGGTTGGGTACAATGGTAGCCGCTACCAGCAAAATGAGAAATGATTTCATGTATTGAAGACATAATTTGTGGGTTTATTTGGTATTAAAAAGGGATTGGTGTTGACAAATAGGAATTTCCCCATTCTTTCTACCCCCTATGAAATGTTCCTATTCTTTCCAGCCTCTCAAAGGGTTTTGATTGTACCCCTTCCCCTGATAATTACATTTTTCATAACAACCCTTCCTAAAATGTCAACTGAAGTTTTCTGGGTGAGAGGAAGATTTAAACTGCAATAGGTCATTGCATATAATTGTGAAGTAAATGGTATAATAATTTTCAGTTAGACATTTTAACGTATTTGTAACATTACTCACATGGTACTTGCACTACGCAGCATCTTTTCCTTGTCCCACAGACGCCAAAAATCAACAGCACGTTTTCTTTCTTTGTTTACTCGTACGACAAGCTTTTTTATCTTATCTTCTTGTTGGGTAAATGCTTCATGTATTTTTCGTTCTTGTTTACATTTTTTTTCTTTTCTTGACATTGTTTTGTATTTCTCCCGTTCCTTCATATTCCTTTTGCGTCTTTTGCGTCGAATTTCCTCGATTGTGTTGGGCCGAGAAAGGCGACGTAGCTTCGCAGATGTCTGCTCTTTCTGAGTCACTGGTGGTACTGAGATTTCTCCCAGATCGTGACGTATCCCAACTGTAGCAAGTGCGCCACTCGCTGTGTGGAATGTCGAGTTAAAATGCGCCATTTCAACCGACTGTACGTAAGCTCATACCACCAGATAGTCAGAAAAGATGCTTTAAATCGTGCTCGCTCCGTCCCTCGCTGAACCAGAATGATGTCGATTGTCAGAGTGTAAACAATAAGTTGAACCAAAATTCGCGCGCCCGCGCTTTTCCGGATATTGCTTCACTGATTGCTATATTATCAACCCCCTCCAATCACCAAATAATTATTCAATAATTATTAATAATGTGCAAACAATCGTCTGTTTCATTGATCTTGATACATGGTAATTGAATGTAACATTTGACGCGAATATGGTGTATTTTGTTATGAATAACTTCACAAGAAATTTTAGTTTGGTCAATGATAACGTAGATTGTTGCTTCACCGAGAAATTGTTATGGCCATATGTGTTGGACTGTTTCTTGCTTTTAGCATGTGAATCAGCATCCCTGTGGTGCTGTCTTGTTCGCGTCCAATGAGAGGCATTTTGCTCATTCCCGCCTAATTTTGTATATCTGCATGACAGCTCAACCGTCCAATTCGTTCAAGGTTCACGTTTGAGTTAGTTTAGTTTCAAAAGACACAGTAAAATCAGATCGTCATGGCCGTTTCTTTGTCAGATCAATATGTGCTTTTGTTGCAAAACGTGGTAAACGAAAATAGACTTTTACGAGAACAAATGAAAAACACTGTCGACCAGACAAAGTCGTCCTTAGAGAAAATCAAGAAGAAGGTTGACAACATCGAGAATCTGCCTCCTGGAAGGAACCGAGTCCGTCAAACAGGACCAGCCAGGTCTATTCGTGTTCCGAAGTTATGTAGGGTAAGTTTTCATTAATTTCTAAAATCTTATACTGTAACATTTTCGCAATACTGCAGCTGTGTTCATATTGAAATGTCGCATGAATGGCGGTGGAACTACAGACATGATTCAGAACCAACATGGGTACATGTCGTCATGGATCATGAGTCAGACTGATGTAATTTCAGTTGAAACTACCCCAGGAAACGGTTAACGAGATCTTACTATTAACATCAATTATTTTATCATAAAAAGAAGTGTCTTCTTATTTTAGGCTGATTATATGAACGAGGTGACTTGCCTAGTTAATTGTTTGAAGTGAACGACATCCAAAACGAGCCTAAGGCTAAGTCTGGAACTGATTTTAAAATATGTGTATCAGAGTATACTTATTTATTTTACTTATTTCAGTCTTTAACCCACTTTGGTCTATAACATAGACACAAGATGCTATTTGCAATGTTTGGTATTTTTACAGAACGATGTTCGTCGTAAATTGAAAACGTTGAAAGCACATGATAGTAATTTGTCATTCAAGTTTGAGGAAAGGTAATATTTAAGGATATACATAAGAATATTTCTACTCTCTGAACAGGAAGGAAAATAAGCTTTGTTTACAGGGTAGGGTATTTGAAATATAGCAAGACAATTCTGAAGTGTTGTATAGATCTACAGAAGCACACGTTTGTAGTTTGCGTACATATATCTAATATATCGGTGCTCTATTTGTTTTAGTATCGACTCGCAGCATAACAACATGTTGTGCCGCAAAGTTTCTGAAGAACTGGCTCATGAATATGGGGGAACGGAGAAATGCCCATAGTCGTCCGTTCTAATCAAAGGTATTTTAGAAAGATGCTAAAATTTATTTCAGCTTATGTCAAAATCCCCCATTGTGCGGGGATGTTAAGGGAGTTTTTTAACCTCGTGGCATGATGCAGAAAATAGCGCCAAACATTTAGCATCAGTTGAATAATTTCTACAAATATGAATATAATTGTAGCTGAAAGAACATAAGACACAGAACTGCGCGAATACATATATTTATTAGCTAATCTCTGTAAGTTGTTTTCTTTTGCTACCCACACAAATGAACTGCCAAAAATTCAACACATTGGATCCGGATACCCCATGGCGATGGCGATGACAGGCATGAACAAGAACTGTGCAAACATCCCATAGTGGGCTGCGCACATGGTTAAGAATTTAAAATTTTGTTACGAAATTTTGTCTATTAAAATAAAATAACATTAAAAAACATTCATTTAAAATAACATTATAATATACATGTTATAAACCAAGCTTTTTCGTTGGTTGAAACGCGTGCTCAAAAACACGATTGAGCACGGCCAATGAGCGGGAGAATATTTTTCACTTTTTTTGTGTAAATTGTATATTACGGAAGCGTTTTTCATGAGTTGGCGAGCTCAATCGAGTTATTGAGCACGCCAATTCATGAAAAAATCCTTAAATTTAACTTGGTAGAATTTATGTAGCTCCCTTCCTTGTGAGATATATTGTGTGGCGGTGTTTGAGTGTCAATGAGATTGCTTATTTCATGACATATAAGAATGTAAAATAAGTAAAACTACACTTGCATGTGTGTATGTTGTGATTTAAATTCACGTCTGGTAATTTATGTGTAATATTTTAACTACTTTTGATTTTCGAAAAGTCGTTATGCTATGTATGCAGAATGATGTCGGGGTTGTGTTATTTTAGTATCAAATAAGATTGAATATATAGACAAGTAAGACAGTTACGAAAACTCTTACAAAAAAGTTATAGTTTGATTGTAACTGATCTGGACAATGCAATGACCAATGTGTGCGCTATTTGAAATGCTGATCCCGCAATATTTTTGCCAATCCACAATTGAATATTTTAACTATTCCGGTTCTTAAAAGGATCAATGCTAAGCCTTTATGCTTTATACTGTAGATCTTAACTTACAAAGCATTTTCTTGTTAATTTTTAGAAGCGTTCAAGACGTACTTTAGATCTTCAAGGGCTTCCCATGCCAGGAGTACGAAAGGCACGCAAGGGGAGCATGTAAAAAACTGCAGACGACGGAACAGAAAAGACGAGGTTTGTGTTTCATTATTTTTACTGAATGAAAAACAACTAAATTGCTAATACTTTCATCGTGTTCGGTTTTAAGGCATGCACAACACAAATATCAGCATTTGCCTGTAATCAAGCATGCACTCAGATTCAACTTCCTGTACATAGCGCTGGGTTTCCATAACATTAATTCTGATGTATGGCCGGGGAAGAATTAAGTATAAATATACATTTACATACTGTACATAATCCAAAAACCATTTCACTGCTAGCGAGTGGCTATCGTTATATAGCTAGCGGCGTATTAATTTCAGCTTTTTTCCCGGCGACAAAAGCATTGCAGAAATATGCAGGTCAATAACAGGACGCATGACATGCCTTTATGTTCATATTCCATTCTCAGCTCATGATGCATGTTCAGCAATAAAA
The DNA here is from genome assembly GCA_963855995.1 of Muricea muricata. Classification (NCBI taxonomy): domain Eukaryota; kingdom Metazoa; phylum Cnidaria; class Anthozoa; order Malacalcyonacea; family Plexauridae; genus Muricea; species Muricea muricata. The sequence goes on along the minus strand of OY979718.1, from coordinate 14,199,615 downwards.
AATATCATTTATAGGCAACTGTATGTCATAACATACATGCAGACCGGCATTTTGTAGATATTATAAATTATACGTATAGGCATACCGTTAAGCTGAAACCCCGAGCTTTGTGCCATAATTATTTTTTGCATGTCTATTGCTATTGCGTTTCTTACGACAACCTTACAAATATTGTGTTATAGAAGCTGGCACGTAGGCTCAAGCAGCTGGAAAAAACCTCGTGGGATGCTGGCAAAATGGCAAAGGTTTTGGAGATTCTGAAACCTGAGTATATGTCTTCGGAAGAAAGCGAAGCCGACGATGAGCCACCTCATAGAATTATTAAATACAGTGTGCGAAAACTGCCCTGGGAGAGTCGATCGCTTCGAAAAGCAAAAAGGAAGCTTGACAGGCTGCATCATGACTCACTGTCTGAGTTAATTAAAAGAAGAGTTGTTCCTCGCGAAACAGGAGAACCTTCCACACGACGAAAACCGATAAATTGCCCTGACTGGGCAGCAGCTGTCGCTGAGCCTGAGGAAGATAATGCAGTTCAAGCTGTCGACGGATCCGGAGTTTCTTCCAGTGACAATGCTGACTCTTCATTCAATGACTCTTTTTAGATAATTATATATATTTACATAAACGCATCACGGGCATAAATGTTTTAGCCAGAACAAAGATTAAGCAAGTGAACGTAACAATCTAAAACATATTTAGACATCCAAAAGAAATTTAGGCCCAATAGAGTCGAGTCTGTTACACTTATAGTCCCTTTAATATGGTTTTCGTGTAAAATAGCGATAAAGTCCCAGCCAGGCGACATGAAGTGTTTACGTGGTCAATTTCTATCCCTCTTAACCGAGATGTCAGAAACTCGTGCTGCACGGGTTCTTGCTTAGGGTAATGGAAGCGGGATCATATAAACACTCAACGTCACAGACTATTAATTTTATACCACAAGCGGGCCGGGATCTTGGCAATTGTCTAGTTTCGCCCCTATATAATTCGTTTTAAAAACTAATTTGGCGAAAAGGGAATGAATTTATGTTGTGTTGCATGGCATGAAATTTTATAGCCCGTGAATTTTACTTAATTCTGCCAGCAAAATACGAAGCGTTGTTTTACTAGATTATCCGGCTATAAAATTTATGGTCGCACTTGTAATTTAGAGTAATTTAGTTATTAATTATATGTATGGTGCATTCAATATAATTATATAGTAAAATATATTGATTAATGAAGCGTGAGAAATAACTTTGTTTTTATGGTTTGTGTGTTGCAATGAGTTGTACTGCTATTTTAATTGTACTTTACCTAATTTATTGGATTCTCTAGATGAAATATTTGAAGCAATTTTATGAGCATAGAATTCATGATAAGATTATATATATAGCTTTCATTATTGGTAATTATTAACAGAATCAATGGGATTTACAACAGACGTAAAGGCACTTCTTTCTTTAATATTAAATATGATTAAAGATTGAAAGGCATAATCATAAAGATGAGGTAAAGAGAGGATTAAAGACAACTTTTTGACCCTTTTCAGATCATATTAACATGTGAGTAAGATAACTAATTAGCAAAATCAAGGTAATTTAAACACCCGCTAAAGTATATTTCACTTCTTTTCCTATTACATTAAATGTGATTAAAGATAGAAAACGACAAACATAAAGATGAGGTAAAGGCCTGATTAAAGATACCTTTTTCATACTTTTAAAAACATTAAATGTGATTAAATTGGACAAATAAATAATGAAATCAGTCACTGTAAATGTGAGTCAAGAGCGTAAAGATGCATTTAGAATCCTTTTCTCGTAGCATATAAAGACTAACTAAGAAACCTTTGCTTTTTTAGCCAAACTTTATTTCGCCTTTAATTCTTCGTCTTTAATCGCCTATGATCAAGCTTTAATTTGTTTATTTAAAGCCTCCAGAAAACGGTTTAATTCGAATGATTAAAGGAGACATTAGATACATTTACAAAATTTAATCAGAGTGATTAAATGTGATTAAAGCCACCAATAACATCACTTTACGCCACATTTAACGGTGTTGATAGATACTGATTTCACTCGCTAAGGTTTTTAAAAGCCTTCAATTAGGTAATAAACATTAAGCTCACCTAAAGATACTAGTATCAAGTGTCTGCATGAAACAGTACTACATTAAAATTTTGTTTATTATGTTAAAGAGCAAAGTTAAATCACAATGCTGCGTTTGTGCAGTTGCCAGTTGGTTTAGAGCGAGAGCACACAGGAGTTGTAGATATCATCAGAAGAAAAGCTTTATACTTCGATGGAGAATTTGGGTAAGAACCGAAAAAAGTCACTTATTGAGTCAAATTATATTTCATGTACACTAGAATAAATATGCATTCTCCAGTATGTTAGCCTTCAATTACTTTTAATCAATTTGTATAGGTAATCATGCAATGGCAGGTACAATTTGAGATTAATAGTACGAGTGATGTTTAGAAATTTTGGTAAAACCGGGAAAATTTCCAAATGTCACGAGTAGCTTGAATAGATATGGCGTGCAATTCATCTGGAGCAGTTTCGTTTGTTGAAATACCTTTCCGCTATTTTGTTCTTTTTAGATCATTAATTGTACTACCATACAGTGAATAAAATAATTGTACGCTTCTTAATAAATCAGCGTCCGGTAATTTTGCCATCATGGTGACAATAACTTAAGTAAATTCCCAGTGACTAATCAGAGTGTGAGGATGTCATCCAGCCTGCATGAACTATTGCTATTGGTTATATTTTAGAGTTTGTCGATTTTAATGCGTTTCGACCCGTTGTTAAGCTCTTGTATTCTTACAGCAACAACATAAGGGAAGAGGTTATTCCTGAAGATATGGTTAATGAGGTTAACGTGAAGAGAGAAGAATTAATTGGTAAGCACAGTATATTCTTTGAACCCCTCCCTCCATACCCCTTGCATAGAATCAAGGTACATGATTGCTAATAAATGCATCGTAACTGTGTTTGAGCTTCGTTTGAGTAGACTGAGTATACGAATTAAATGACGTCTGCACATGTTATCTTACAGCTTTGTTACTAAAATTGCAAATTGGATTACGTTCTTTCAGTTTAAAGATAGATCGCAATCGTTCAAGTTTTGTTATAACATCTACTGTAAAGATTTTTAAAAATTCTTTTCTGGCTATCTATGAACTATCATGATTGTTTGTATTTAACAATTGACCATTCCCCAATTAGACAAACTTTTAAATTCGAAAACGATTTTAGCACTGTTGAAAAGAGCTTCCTAAATTAAGTGAAATTGTGAAGTTTAGTTGTAAAATATTGTAAAATTTCGAAAATATAGTAATGTAAAGTTTGCAAATTTTGTATATTTTTGTATTACGCGGGAAAAAGCGTCACCACATTTCCACATTGTGGTAACGCTTTTCTGTACGTAATACAAAAGTATGGAAAATTCACAAATTTTACAGGACTGTATTTTCCACATTTTACAACATTTTGCAACCAAATTTGACAATTGTATGAAATTTAGGATGCTCTTTTCAGTTGTGCTAATTGATTTTCCGAATTCAAAAGTTTGTCTGATAGGGGAATGGTCCATTAGTTGAAATTCACAATTGTTCGTAATCATTTAACTTTCTTTCCAATCTCCTCTGCCTTATCAATCCATATACGCTTATATAGCATGTTATAGTCCTTATTTTATTTTTCTCATTACGATCTTCACGTCAGTAAAAAGACAACTACAGTTGGCTGGTTTTTCAAGATTAATTGTACATTGATAGGATTACTTGTAGGATCATGGATTGTAAAATAACATAATTTTCCCATCCATAGTAAGACTAGAAAGCAAGTAGCTATTTCGCTACCGCTTTGGCAAGAATAAATATATGATAGCTATGTTGAATCCAAGCTAATTTCTTTATTGGAAATAAAAACCAATAATCAATCAATCAATCACAATTATTTATTCACACTTAAACAAAACAAGAAAATACATGTGAATAGGAGACAAAGAGGTTTTCCCTATATTAATTATCTCCAAAAATAAAAGTTAAGAATAACAATCAGTAGTATATAAAAAATTTTTTTGTAAATCATCAATAAGATTAGCCTTCATGTAACATCCCCAGACAACTTCGCAGTCTCCGTTTGAAAATCTCTAAGTTTTCAGCTTCGGCAACTACTTTTGGAAGATCGTTCCAAGGTTGAATCACTCGCACAAAGAACGAATATTTAAAGCTATTTAATTTTGCCGACACTGTCTTTAATTTAAAACCATGATTGGCTCTTAGAGGTCTGTAATTACTAGCAAATTCAAAATAATTTGCTGGATCCAATCCGTTTATTCCATGTATTGTCTTGTAGCACTCTATTAATGACAGCATGAGTCTCCTTTTTTCTAGAGTGGGCCATTTCAGCAGCTCCAATCTATCTTCATAATCTATCTTCTGATCATAATTTAAACGTAGTGCGCATTTAGATGCCCTTCTTTGTACCTTTTCCAAAGAAGAAATATCTTTTTTTAAGTATGGAGACCAAACTGGAACACAATATTCTAAGATGGGACGCACTAAACTCATATAGAGTTTAGAAAACAATTTATCGTTCCTTGGACCCACTGCACGTTTCAAAAAGCCTACAACTCTATTTGCTTTATTAACACACTCATTAACCTGGAAACTCCAAGAAAGCTTTGAAGTAATATTAACACCTAGGTCCTTGGACACATCCACCAACTTTAATGTTTCGTTCATTAGTGGATAATGAGGCTTAGTGAGGTCTGTTTTTTTCGTCATGCGGATAACCTCGCACTTTCCTGGGTTGAAATTTAACTGCCAATCAACGCTCCACGATTGAAGTTTAAAAAGATCTCGTTGCAATTGACCTGTATCTTTCTCTGTATTTAGCACTCTGTATACTTTCATATCATCCGCGAATAACTTAACTGGTGATGTGAGTCCCTGAGATACATCGTTTATGTATATTAGGAACATAATAGGCCCTAAAACAGTTCCCTGCGGTACACCAGATTTAACGCTCACCCAGCTGGAACAAGTTCCTCTGACAACTACACGTTGAAACCTGCCTGTCAGGAAGCTTTTCAACCGTGAAAGCAATGGACCATTTATTCCATAAGCTCTAATTTTCATTAAAAGTCGATTATGGGGAACGCTACCAAACGATTTTGATAGGTCCATGAATATAACATCGATTGTTTTACCTTTATTTCTTTCGTTTGCCCAGTCATGAAATAAATGAAGTAATTGAGAGAGACAGGATTTCCCTTTGGTAAAGCCAACCTGGTTGGCATTAAAAATTTTTTTAGTGGTCCAAAACTGAACAATATTCTTGCGAACAATTTTCTCACATACCTTACAAACAACAGATGTTAATGAAACGGGTCGATAATTTCTCGCTGGTTTTTTGGACCTTTTTTATGTAGTGGTATAGTATCCGCTAACTTCCATTGGTCTGGCACCGTCCCATAATGATATGAAAATGACAAATTGAATAATTTACACAATGACGGAGCTAGTGAATGACAACAATTTCTTAATATTTTTGGATGAATTTGATCAGTACCTGGAGACTTGTTCGGCTTTAATTCAGACAATAATTTGCACACATCAGCTGGTGAACACTGCAATGAAGTGAATTCAACATCATTAACAACTCCTTCGAATAATGGCAAATTTTCACAATCCTCGTCTGTAAATACCGAGGCGAAGAAGGCGTTCATTGTTTGAGCTATATCAAGATCATCTAAAATATCTTCATCTCCATTTCCTTTTAAAGAAATTAATTCATTTGTTCCTTTACGTTTTGCGGAAACATAATTCCAAAATGGCATGGTGGAAAAGACGGAGTACGGAGTACGGAGTGCGGAGTACGGAGTGCGGAGTACGGAGTACGGAGTCTCTCTGTAAAGTGTGTTTCTAGACTTGGCGGTGATTTTTAAACAGACTCCGTCTTTTCCACTTTATGGGGGCATAAAGTGGAAAACACGGAGTCTGCCTGTAAAGTGTTTCCCTAGACTTGGTGGTGACTTTTAAACAGACTCCGTCTTTTCCACTTTATGGGGGCATAAAGTGGAAAACACGGAGTCTGCCTGTAAAGTGTTTCCCTAGACTTGGCGGGGACTTTTAAACAGACTCCGTCTTTTCCACTTTATGGGGGCATAAAGTGGAAAACATGGAGTCTGTCTGTAAAGTGTCTCCCCAGACCTTGGCGGTGATTTTTACATGGAAGCCAAAATTTTTTTTTAAAGATCACACTTTTCTTTCGACGAACTATTGTTTATTTAGATGAATGAATCAAACGATAAGTCTTAAGTTGAATTATTCCTTATTGTTGAGACTACATGGCGCATATAATTGTAACATAATTGATACATTTTTCTAAAAACTGCTGACTAGTACTGTTTAATAGACTACATGGCGCACGTTTAAGTTACTCGCTTGTGACACTGACGGCTTCTTTATACGTGCTTGTGAATCTCATAGACAATGTGATGTGAAATTGCCTGTTTTTAACAAGTTAGTGTGGCTTTTAAAATGCCTACTTTGCGCGATTTACCGCGACAGATTACCAGCGATCTGCCATCTTTCGATTCTGAAAATGTCGCAATTAAAACACCAATCGCAAAAGGAGGTTTCGGTTTTGTTTAGAAAGCTAACTCTAAAAATTAAACGGTCGTTATCAAGAAAATTACAAGCGAGTCGTATGATACTATAACTGTTCTGATACGCGTCTCCGTGAGCTACAATCATCAATGTTACCCTTGAAACCCGAGAAATACACATGAATGAGCTTTAAACCGTAAAAAAGATGCTTGACCCCCAACTCTTTATAGCCACCCAAAGTTGAATGCTCAAACGAGTGACACGTTCATCCCAATAAATGAATGAGCCTTCTAGAATCTAGAAAACTGCAAACAAAGCTTAAATTGGCAGCAACGTTGAACATGGAAGGAAATAGTTGGCAGAATTTGATCGCTGTTCCAACAATAATGATCATGATATGATTGTAGCTTGTGAGAACCATAGCTAAAAGTTACCAATGATAGAGCTTAATTTCATGTTATTTTTTGCTACGTTAAGAGCATAATTGTGTTAGCGGTTGGACGCTGCTGAAATTTTTTATATGGTTAGATATAAAGATATCGATATCAGTTATGATTATACGACATGTGATTAAATAAAATAGGACGCTGTAATATAAACGGAGATGTATTTATGCCCCCATAAAGTGGAAAAGACGGATTCTGTTTAAAAGTCACCGCCAGGTCTGGGGAAACACTTTACAGACAGACTCCGTGTTTTCCACTTTATGCCCCATAAAGTGGAAAAGACGGAGTCTGTTTAAAAATCACCGCCAAGTCTAGAAACACACTTTACAGAAAGACTCCGTACTCCGTACTACATCTTGACTCCGTACTCCGTACTCCGTCTTGACTCCGTACTCCGTGACTCCGTACTCCGTCTTGACTCCGTACTCCGTACTCCGTCTTGACTCCGTACTCCGTGACTCCGTACTCCGTCTTGACTCCGTACTCCGTGACTCCGTACTCCGTCTTGACTCCGTACTCCGTGACTCCGTACTCCGTCTTGACTCCGTACTCCGTGACTCCGTACTCCGTCTTGACTCCGTACTCCGTGACTCCGTACTCCGTGACTCCGTGCTCCGTCTTGACTCCGTACTCCGCACTCCGTCTTTTCCACCATGCCTTCAGCATTCGCTACGGGTTAGCATACCTTAGTGATTGTATTCATTAAATGCAAACTACTTAGAAGAGTTTGATGTTTTACGTGCGTTGCACGCACGTGTGGAAAACGGATCAATGGAAAGCAACCTTTATCACGTTTTCTCAATTAATCGCCTTTTTTCAGGTTCCGCTTAATGATATATTTGGTTATGCATCAGAATTAAGGTCCTGACGCAGGTAACATAGTTAACACGCAGTAGTTACTGTATGAAACGTATAGTTAGCTGAAACGTATAAACAACTGGAGGACCAGAATCTCACTAAAAAATACGACTCAAGCAAATATTACGACACGCACGGGTCCACAGATGAAGTGTGAAAACTTTGCATCTTACACAATAAATGTGAACTTATGTACACAAACGTACTGTTATCAACGTTTTGTTTTTTATTTGCATACGTTTTGGTTCACATTGAAACTTCATGTTACATTGAATTATTGTATCGTAGTCATGCTTGGTTTGAACACGTTCTGTATATTTTTGTATATTTTTTGCAGTTGTTCTTAATTTTGGTATTGTGCTCAAAATATAGGAGAAAATGCGTTCAATTCGAGTTGTTTTACTTCGTTATGCGAGAGTTTTATTACACGTACTTTGTTGTAATCCGCAACGCATAGTTCGCCCCTCTTTTTAAGGGGGAAGGGACAGCTTTTCGAAAAAATAGAAGAAGGGGGGAATCATTTTCTTGGTTGATTAAAAAAGGGGAGTGAGTGACAATGCTCTCACACATATTGGCAGCAAGCGAGGCCATTTTATTTTAAAATTGCTAGAGAATGAAGATAAAATTATTAATTAATTTCAGTTGGATGTAATTGTTTGGTGCGTCATTTTGACTGATTAATTTAACGAAAAAAATGTACACCATATATTTTTACGCGCTTTTTACCATTTTAACATAAAACATTGTAAGCATCGATCAACCTAGAAAAAAATTCCCAAAGGCTGGGGGTTAATAATTTTTAAAAAAGGGGTGGTATTGATAAAAAGGGGGGGGGGGAAGATTTAAAAAGGGTGTGTTCTTGGTGCAAGTGACATCAGAACTGTGTAAGCTATTTGTATAATTCTCTTGTACTTTTTACCGTCTAGGGAAAGAGAGAGTTTACAATGGAATATTGTAAATACTTGCCAGCATCCCGTCAAGTACAGGCTGAATTGATTGAAAAGTACAACCAGGACAGACAGCAGAAAGCCAAAGCAAGATGAACCGTGGCAGTAAATCGGTACGTTCTCCATATTCCTTCGCCACCACAAAGAGTCCAGTCAAAAGCTTTGGAAATACAACTGATTTTAGTATCTGCTCTTTTGCATTCAGCCCTTGCGAAAGTTCAGCTAAGATATCGTGATGGTTAAGAAATTCTTGCTTTAAAATGAATTCTGAGAAGTATCTTATATATCTGTCTAGTTTTTCCCCAAAAAACTAAGAACAGAGTTTGCCTAATATTTCCCTCTAACTTTTGATCCTAATTAATAGTTGATATCTGCCTAACAAAAACGAGGTTTTTACATTTGTCTTCCACTTTCATTACCAGTACTACTATCACTACTGATTGTTTAATGTTTCTCCGACAGTACCGGTAGTGGCAGTGAAAGTCGTTCAAAGACAGAACTCACTTTGAAATATAAAAAAAAACTCCGATCAGCAACAACTTGTAAACACATTCGAGATTTTTAAATGACCTTGAAATAGTCGAAAAATTGTTGTTTTGTTCTGGTTTGCTCGAGGTATGTTTTTTCTTATTTTTGAACTCTAAATGTTTTTCAACTCTCTTCATTTTATGCACTAGGAAACAGAGCATTGCAATATCTAGACATTTATGAGATCAGTTTTTGTGCCCAGTGAGAAGAGCGAGAACACTACTTCCGGTAATATCCAGACTGTTGCAGCCCTGTATCACATCACAGCAAACCCAGCAGCGCAAGCTAATGAAGAGACGACAAAACCAGGAAAAGTATTACAACTGAAGAAAGATGATGTGGTGCGCATAAAACCTACTCGTTTAGGCCAGCGCGAGTGGAAGAAAGGAATAATAACATCGATCATGTCATGGTGACAGATCATACCGTGTTGAGACCGAAGATTGCGGTGGGAGGGGAATACAGGCGGAATAGAGTTCACTTGCGAAAGTCCCAAGAACCACCATTCAACACAGATGATGAGCTATCATATGATATAGCATCGCCCCATGAACACAACAATGAAGCTGATCAAGTACATACTGGCGAGGCACATACTGGCGATGCTGATAAGGCATTGCCGCCACAAAGGAGAATACCACGGCAGAGAAAGCCACCTAAAATTGTCCACAAAATATATTGAGACATTTGGAATCTCTCCCCTGCGCCCCTATTTCAATGTTGAAACGCTGTTGTCAATGTATATGAACTATACATAAACGCTAAAGTCATAATCGACTCGTTGACACACAAAATTGAACGTGTTACTTTAAAATGTAACATTTTATGGCAGAAAACAACATTGAAATTGGGGGAGGGGGTTTGTCTCAAATATTTTGTGGACGATTGTAGCTACCTGGAGGACTATGATACTACATAGGCGACTAAAATTCCAGTATTTATAAATGCTTTTAAGCGAACAGTCACTCACATAGCATTAGATCAAACTGATTGCCTCTATTTGTGACAGTTTTAGTTTGTTTCGTTTAGAACATTTTGTTTTACACCATGTACACTATTAAAGGGGGAGATGTTATAACATGTACTTGGGATCCTGTACTCAGGGATCACGTGACTAATTAAGCGTTGTTGTTATCCAGAATGGCGTCAATTTAATACATATATCATCTAAAATGTAAGAACAACCTTGTTTGTAACTTGTCAGATAGTCTGAGTGTGGTACAAATTGTTAAGAGCTTGTTCCCAAACTGCTTCAAGTCGCACCTTGAAGCTCCGTACAAAAAACGACGCTGCAATACGATTGAGAGTCGTGACCTCAAAGGGGAAAGTATAGATCAACTCTATCTCTCTATATATGATTGAGGAGACCTTCGATCCCCCGACCTAAGACAGTGCGGCAGCTTGTGCAAGAGTGCAGAAGTACTCGGCCTAAAGGCGGATTTCCATTCAGTGCAAAATGTCGCGCGATCGACTTTTAGCGAGCGCTTTCTTTTGAATTACAAACAGTCAAGCGGAACAAATCTTATTAGATGTGGTTGACTTCACACATTTCAAAAGAAAGCGCTCGCTAAAAATCGATCGCGCGACATTTTGCACTGAATGGAAATCCGCCTTAATCGAGACCTGATTGGCTAAGTCCAACGGTCGAGCAGTCCAGCTGACTTCGACAGTAATTGAAGAGTAGAAGAAGAAATAGAAGACTTTACTCAAAAACATGATGAGACAGGCAAGACAAGACAGCACATGCAAGAGACTGTAAAATAGATTTAAAAAGGTGTAACGAATCGATCCGGCCGAGCTCTCCTAGCTGCACTGTAGAAGACAATGAAAAATTCCGTTCCGCATGCAAAATATTGCCTTGTGGAAAGTAGGCTTAACTTGCTAATTGATTAATTTGTGAGTTCCCATAACAAGACACAATAGGGATCTTTATAGATCTGACTGCAGCTACGAGAACGAGTACCTCTACGAGATTTCTTAAATTCTCTCCTACTACAAACCCCTGTTCGTCTTGGGTTGGAAAAAATTACCAAGTACGCGTAGTTCCAATTATTTTTACAGATGATTTTAGCAAACTTCTGACAGTTTAGCTGCGAACTATACTTGGAAGTTGTCTAGCAGGCAGCGAAATTCTGACTTCCGCTTTGTAACTGGCAACGTAGTTCGGAAGTTCAAAACCAACTTCAGACGTTCAAGTCGAACTTCGGCCACTTGCAGTATATATACATAAACAAATTATGGCAAAATAAAAAAAAACGCAATGAATGAAACGAATTTCTTGATACCTTCAGGCAAAAGTTAGACATAAACGAGGCTACAACAATCTACGATGTGTTAAAGGAAAATAAATTTAACTCCAGGATGCAAATAAAGTAATAACACAACGTGATCGAAATAGATATATATGTTCAAAGGAGAAACGGCCCTTTCTTTGGGTGCGCTTGCGTTAATTGCTGCGGCACCAAATTAATTTTTTAAACGACCAGTCCCCTCTTCCCAAAAAGTCGCAGAGTAAAATTAAAGAAGAAAACATTGTACAGATGTGTACAACCACAAATGCAACAAAAAGTTTATCGGATGACAAGGCACGTGGTGAAAAAAATTTGCTGAGTAATTTTCAAATTATGTTATCCATGCAGAATTAATATCCTTAAAAGTACATTGTATCATTGTATGACTGTCTCCCTTTGCATCGAAATTGTTTTCCCTTGTCGCGAGATTGGATTTGAATATTTGAAGTTGACTTTAAACTTCGGAACTGCGTATCCAATCACAAAGCGGAAGTCAGAATTTTATCTCCCGCTTGACAACTTCCGAGTATAGTTCGCAACTGAACCGTCAAACGTTTGCTGAAATCATCTGTAAAGCGCTTGCTGCCTTCTCGATGTGATCTGTCGAAATGTCTTGTTTTAAAACATATCGGGTGGGATATTTTGCACAAAAATGGAAATATTCTGTTTCAGGCTAACGGGCATACATAAAAATGGGTTATGTTGCCATACCGGCATACGTAAATGACATCAGGTCCGGCGAAGTCAACTCATTGTGTTATGACTGGACAAGATATGATGCTTTAACATTTATTAGTTTAATATTTGTAATTTTCTGTATTTTCTATATTTATCTAAAGTGATTATACTACCATCAATTTATTGAAACGATAAACGCTTTGCTTTCAAGAATAACGATCAACAGTCCCACAATGAACCCTATATTCTGTATTCTTTTATTTGCGCGGTGTATAGTTTTAATGGCAAAAGTTATTTTTGAATAGTTGTTCATGATTTTTTCAGAACTGACTAACCCGTGTTTTCATCTCCGTCTTTTTCAAGCTATCATTCTTCCAAAGTAACCAACAAATTCCCGTGCCACTAGTCTGACCTGCTCCAAGGTACGGGCCATTGAGATTGGATTTGTGACAGCTCTTATACCACCAAGCTCCATTGTACATCCCAGCACAATTGTTAACATTGTCGTTATCTTTGGTAGAAAACTGGATTTGATTGTGATAAGTAAGAGAATCACTGGCGTCACCTTGTAAAAAATATTTAATTAAAGTGTTTATACCTGACCACCAGACAATTTCACTATTAATCATATATGTATAGGAAATTACACGGTCCGAGACGTTTTAATAAAAAATCACACGCGTGTTTGGCGAAATGTTTATAATACCGCAAATGCGAAGCACGAGTGGTATTATAAATATTTCGCCAAACACAAGTGTGATTTTTCATTAATACTTCGAGGACAAGTGTAATTTCCTGTACAAATCATACGAGCGATTACAAAATCAACCGATCTATCATTTTGTTTATTCGAAAAAATTAGCGTAAGCTATTTTTTTAAAAAAATGTGTACCGATTTGTTCATGTTTTTAGTTTTTAAAAATTCCGCGCCCCGCGGGGCTCGCGATCCGTGCCGATTAATTTTTAATCGGCGCACTATGCCGATTAATGATTAATCGGCACAGTTCTTAGCCAATCAGAATCGAGTAAACAAAGAGAAATGATATTATGGCATTAATTGCACTCCTTTCGTTCTATTACCATTATTTTCATATAGAGTAAAATTACTAAAATATATTCGTTAATAAGGAAAGAACTTTTTTCTTAAAATCTGAGTAAAAATTACTTTATCGCGAATAGCTGACACATAAAGTCGCAAAATTTGATTTCGTCATGACAAAGAAACAAAAATATAAAAACGCAATGATATCTTTGGTATTATTTGATAACAGAAAATACTGCCTGACGCGGCTGCATGGTATTCGAACCCCCGGCTTTGAAATGCTGACTCGACTACTATATTATTACCAAAACGCTAGTAACGTATGAATGAAAATTAATTTTACTGACCTTCTACAATAGGCTTCCTACAATAGGCTTCCTACAATAGGTATGGGCTTTAACAACGACATTTGACAATAGTTTATGAGCATTCATTCAGAGTATAAAACAATGTATTTTGTATAACTGGTTTTAATTAGCCGCTGCTCGATGATTATCCTATAGCGATACTCGCGTAAAACCCCCACTTTTTTCCATGTTCCCCAAGTTTGAAAAGACATTATTTGAGGATCAAACCCTGCTTTTTGTCAGATGAAGGTTTTGTCAAAAATATTTGCAATTCGTCTTAAACAAAAGTTTACAAATACATCAAATCCCAAATGACAGCATGTGATGTTTAAGAGTTATTTAACTACCAGTCTGTAACCTTCATATATCTGGAGGTGAAAGGGCGCTAAAAAATTCATAGGTGATATGCGGCGGAGGCAGAAGATGTGTGTCTATTAAGGGGTGTTAATTATGCGTGTAGTCTACTTCTTACGAACGAGGATAGGAGGGCCCAAACCCAGGTAATTTGATTCAGAACAAAAATTATTGTTAAATGGCTGAAATTATGGGAAGCGCCAAAGCACTACTAGAACATATCACGGTAAGGGTTTTTGAATTTTTTAAAGTTTTTTTGAAAGGATAAGGGACTGACTGCCACCCAGACCCCCCCTCCCCCCTTTCCCCTCCCCCAGCTGTTCTCAGCATTTCTTTCTTTGGATGATACGCCATATGTTTAATTTCTAAAGTTAAGGAGGGCCTAGATAGGAAGAACGTTGCAGAAAAAAGTAAACATTAGATTTTTTGTAATCTAACAGAAACAGTAAAAAGATTAAAAAAATTTCCTGATTCCCCAAAAATGAGAAAAAACCCATAAAGTGAGACCGCAGAATGTCGTTATTCTTTACTGAGGATGTAATTAATAAAATTGCAATTTGCGAGCCGACAAGCGGTGCAAACCAGTTTAGGCATCATATGTTGGGAATTTTTTTTATTGTTAGGTATTTTCAAATTTAAGTGTTTAACTGGCAAGACTGACTTTAGCATTTCGCACAAAACATTAAAGGATTTAAGTTCTCCAAGCAACGTCTTCGACAATGTACTTCTTTTTTGTAATAAAGAAAACACAGTAATATCACCTTATCATATTTTCAAGTGCACATGTGCACGTTATATCTTTAATTAACAAGAATAATATTAGTGTTATTTAAATTTGATTTTAAGTTTAAGTTAAACGGGCTTCGAAAAACCAGCCTTAGATAAATTCGAGCAATGCAAGAGTTTGAAATAATTGTACTTATATGGAACTAGGACAAATGTATAGGGAGTGTTCTTGGTGAACTGAATTTACCTGAGTAGGTGCCAATGTTCAATCTGTATTTGTCAGACTCATCAGCTACACTGAATGTTCCATACTCGGCATAACGTTGAGCATCATTGAAATCCATCAAATCAACTCGCAAAACATCTTGACCAGATTTCGTCAAACGATGTAACTTGTCCAACCCCAACCAGAACTCATTATTCAGATCACCAAAACCTGCTTTATAGTCTGACCAACCACGATAAAAATCTTCACTTCCATCTTGTCGTCTCTGGAATACTGTCCATCCACCACCATGTGTCGTCATATCACATCTGACTTGGAACGATCCTAAACTATCAGGGTCGATGGTGTAAACACCATCTTGTCTTACTCCGGATTTATATAGATCAGCACAACTCTTTGGAATTGCTATTCAAGAAATAAAAGAGCACAGCGATTAGTGCTATTATTTTAAAATCTATTCATATCATTTCCCATTTCATTGACTGTGAAATAAAGCAATAATTAATGATAATAATTGAAACATAGCTGGACTAAATTGTTGGGCTGGCTGGAATTGCTATTCAAGAAATAAGAGAGCACAGCAATCAGTGTTATTTCAAAATTTATTCAAATCATTCAATTAATAAGTCCTATTTTACCATCGCAAACATTTATTAGCGGACCGTGGGTCAAATTAAACTAATATTTGATTTTTTAACTTACGTTCTATTTAGTTCTACTAATGTCAAAATCAGTAGCATGGTCAACCCTAGGAATACGTTCCTATACAAATAATTATTTTCATGTTCATCAACTGTGAAATCAATTTGTCTCTGAAGAGATGAGTAAAGATAAAATTACATAACGTGAAATAGCGGGAGTAAATTATCAGGCTGGCTGTTCCGTTGTGCAAATTAAATATTTAATAAATTTCCGATGCAATGTGTTTAAACTTGATTTCAAATTAAAGATGTGTTTTGGAAAGTACTTTTTCACTGGTCGATCTCCGGAGATGAAACTCAAGAAAATTGCTACAAAGGTTGTGATTTTCATTATTACACTGTAAGTGACAAGTTTTATTAAATACTTTGGAGCTATGCCCTCCAGGATTTTGTAAACGACATAGTATGTAAGAAACTCACTTTGGAAGAAGGTTGGCGAGCTATTCTTTATTCAGTTTATATTATGTTTTTGTTCTTTCGTATGAATATGATGATGCTTACTTGAAATAAATTTTAAAGGTTTTATGCCTTATAGCCAAACGGAACTTTTACACTTTGGACACCCATGTCTATTATCAGGCGACTTATATCTCTGAGTTATTTGTCAATCAGAAATTATGAGAAAATCAGCTATTTCTACAGCCGACATTATCCTCACTTCACCATTCCGTCTAACAGGACATGCTGAAAGATGGTTTTATAGATTCGCTGACATAATACACTATGTTTTCTCATATGTAGTATTAATTAATATTGGGTATATCGGGGTCCCCTAAAGTGTAAAATTGAAGCTCGGAATTGCCTATTTTTCCCGGGAAAATTGGATTCCATGCACTGGAATTGAATTTGTTAGCTAAGAAACAATACAACATGGGAATGGTATTTGAATTTGTGTAAGACAGCCACTCGGACTATGGGATTTTTGAACTTAGAGAATAGGAATTAGCCAAAATTTGGGCTGGGAAATGGGAATAAACTCCCTCCCTTTCAAGATCCTGTTAATGTAGTCACAAGATAAAAAGCGAGGATGGGACTTATCATATATTCTTTCTACGTTTCAGCAAATTTTCATTTCTAGGACAATCTCTGATGAATAACCTTAATCAAGACTTGTTGTCCTTGTTATAAGCTGCGTCGATAACCGTTTACACAAACTATAGTGATGATATACCATCGATGATATAGCAACGATATCTCTCCTGTACACTTAAAACCATCGCCTCAATTGCCTGAATTACAAGAGAACGAAAAGAGTGTTGTAGCAAGTTACGTTGATGAAAATGTCTAAAATGACTTTCTTTTTAGTTGGTCGGATTAGGTATACGAGGAAATAAGAACCATATCAATGCTTGTTTCAAAAATCTATAGATGGCGATCATAACTATAGTAGACAAACAATCAAAATAGCATAAGGAATACGCCTGAGCTAAAACAGGAGTTTAAAAACTTACCTGTACAATCAAATCCTGATCCTGTAAATCCATTTTTACAGGTACACGAAAAGGAATCAGAATTGCTGATACAAGTAGCATTATGGTGACATGGACTGGACAAACAATGATTGATCTCTAAGAAATACAACGAATCATTTGATTTATACTGTATCTAAAATTTAAAGTGTTTTTCACCTTTATAAAAATGCTAAGATCGCCCCTTCTCCATACTCGGGAAGGCAAGTTATTGTCAAAACATGAGCTTTTTATTTTACTTCCGGGGGCATATGAATCTTAATTTGGCTATTTTAATGTTCTCCAACAAAAACAAATTGAAGAAGTTGATAGAGAGTTGCCCCTCTGAATGATCGTTTCCCTAAATGTGCTACATGAACAGGCACGATGGCCATGCACCAAAACTCTTACAAGTCCATAGACTGGTTTTTTATATGGATCTTCGTAGTTCAACTTAGCCCTTAACTACCATGCCAATAGGTCTACCTTGCTTTAGGTTTTCAAAACTAATTTAAAGTGATTCTATGTAGCATTGGGACACATTCAAAAAGTTCCCCTATATAGCTGAATACGTGTATTACATGATCAAGCGTGAGGCTAAAGATGATGTCATCGACTATGACTTTTTTGCCTATTTGTTACATTTTTCAAGGCTATAAAATTAAATTGAACATTTGCACCTTCACCTACTCAGTTAAAGATTTATTTTAAAAGTAGCCGTTGGTCTGCCAGAATATACCTTAGAACAAACATATATTGATTAAGCAAAAAAAATCAAAGCATTGTAAAACTGAAATCTTAATTTTACCGTGGTCTTCACACAGTGTTCTGTAAGAAAGTTTATGCTTTCGGAGATCTTGTTCTATGACACGACAACAATTTCCCAAGTGTGCGTCATGTTCAGAACACAATACATTGTAAGCGAGGGTTCGATTATCAACATCAGATCTAATGTCATCACAACAAATTGCTTCTGCAGTACCAGTATACAGAGCAAGCTGCAAGAAAATTCCCACTAGAGCAAATCTCAGCATTTTATCCTGGCAATCTTTAGCTCTTCAACTTTAGTCGACACCACTGAGCTCAAACTGAGCAGGTAGGTGTAAATGCTGGTCGTTTTATGCAAGAAGTTTGGCCAAGAGGATGTAAATATTGCTCTGTAAATCAGACGTTCGCAGAACCTTACCATTTCACAACAAGTCTTGTGAAATTTTAAGTAAACATCGAAATAGAAATAGATTGGCGTGATTTTATGTAATTAACCGTGTGCAAATATTAGATCAAAAAATGTTTAACAGAAAGTTCAATTTCTTGGAGTGCACAGGGTGTGTATACAAGGCAAAAATTATGCTGATTTCAATGAGGAAAAGACCGCCATAGCATCATATTGAATTATACATATAAGGAATGCGACACACTATGTTGGCATAGATTGCATTCGTATGAAAGATGGGAGAGTACCGATGATTATATAGTATATTATTTTCTTGTTTTACAGAAAATGTAAACCTCAGAAAAAAACAGTAGAGGAAATAACTCTTGTAGTCGTAAATATAATTCAATCAGTCAAGGCTGTTCTTGCATTGCATGGCATTCTCCAATAATGAGTTTTGATTTTCTACCCACAATGTTTATGGTAGATAAATGACTTTAATTAAATGGGTCCTGATGGGGGGGGGGGGGGGGGGAGGGGCTAATCCGATTGCAGCAATTTTTTATTCGATTTTTAACTTAATGTAAATGCAGACTTTTAGAATAATTATGTGTATGTTAATTATGTAAGTTTACTAATATTTTTTCAAAGTCGAGAGTCTCCATATATTTTTATCAATTTCGAAATAGTGCACAACATGTTGTCCAGTCGCATATTATTGTAGCCAGAATTTAAATGTTTGTGACACAATATTTTTTTTACTTGGCATGTTCATCTGAACCATATACCTGAAATCATATATTTACACACCCTTGATTGATAACTTGGTTTGTTTTGAAACACGAATCACATATGTTTCTATAGGTTTATTTTAATTTCGCAAGCCTTGTCTAGCAGAACTTGTATCAAAATATGCACAGTCGTAAACAATTTTGAAGAGCAATCCTTGAAAGGCGACGTCTTCAAAGTCCATTAGAAATTTTCTACGATTCATGTAAATTATTCAGTGGAATACTCAATAATGCAAATCATTGATACTCATCTCACAGAAATGTTTCTTTTGCAACATGAATGAGTGCTAGTCTAAACTTAAGCATAAGAACGCTAAATTCCCGGCGAACGCTTCTTCTTGTTAAGGTATAGTGAAAGATCCTCATCGCCCAACGCTTCTGCTCCAAAGATCCTCAGGATCTTTCACTATACCTTAACAAGCAGAAGCGTTCGCCCTGATCCTGTGATTTTGTGAAACTAAACATGCACACTTTAGCACACAAAGAATATATGTAGAATATACATATGGAATAATCGTTCGACACGATACAATTTTCCTTTTCAAATATTCAATTAAATTTATATGGTCAACTTTTTTGAGGACTTCTGACTAACACAAGTTTAATGTATTCTGAATTTTACTGACCTATTTATTAATATGGAATATTTTGTCTAAATGCAGCTAATTCAATTGACGTTGATATCGTCAAAAGTCAAATATATGCAATGTGAACGCCTAACAACGAATGATGAGGAAAATCTAGTTTTTAAAAGGATCATCACATCAGTAGCCTTGCAAGATTTTGTACAACTGTTTTTTTTTATTATATATTTTACATGTGCATGTAAAATTATGATTATTCCCATATTCTTTGTCGCTCATATTGCACGTTTGACTATTCCAGCCTTATTGATTAGCTGTATCCGAGTGAATAACCAAATAATCATTAGTGCAATCAAGAACAACAGGGAAAAGAAAAGGTCTTTACAAAGCAAAAAAGTTGATCATCGTTGACAATTTTGCTTACTTATTCGGGTAATCTCTCAACGCCGACGTAACAAATCACGCATCCACTTTGCATTGCATTGTTTTTGTTCATATATATTATCATGTATACTATCATATAGTTTAATAACATTATCGACGATATTTCATTAATTAGTAGTGTTCTGTACTCAGGTTTTATACATATTGTATAATTACATTATTCTCGAGAGTTTGCAATTTTCAATGGAAATTTTCGATCCTTTAGAAATAACTACACTGTACCATAGACTCATTGCACCCGCTCATCCGTAGCAAAAATTTGCTTGTGATGACAGTATCTGGAAGATATAAATTCACATTCTGTTTAGCGGTTTAGTCATCCCGTTGCATGTGCTCATTTTAAGGTCAACAGCAATGGGTCTATTAGCGCAGTGTTCTCTCACCAGCTGAAGCGATAAAGTGAGCATCTTTTTTTCCGAGCGGAGCCTCGTTCTCGAGAAGACAGTATTAGCGAGAGGTCTGAATACTTCAGATTATTGGTTCGCAAAAATACCATGTCAGTTCTCAAATTGCTAAATTGTTCATGTAGCCTGCTGATTACTAACTTTCCTAATAAAACGTGGATATTGGTTTGTTAAGCGAGACTGAAAGCGAGAAAGCAATATGCACGCGCAAGTGGCGATAAAGACCCTTACTTCCAGCCAATGGAAGGGGTAGCATGCGAGCAGGCGCGAATGAACGCGCCAATTAAGTGCACGGGCATCCGTCAAAGATATGTATTAGGACACTGGTTAGTGCATCGTAATACAAAACCCAAATAAAATCGAAGCCGGAGCACGTCATATTTCGAGATCGGTGGTCAGGTTGAATGATCCCACTCTGGAAGTGAATCAATGTAGTTTCTGTCAGAAAAGTGATTTTTGGATTGATTACTTCGAGAATAATATGTATAGTGAGTGCTATGCATTAAGCAAAAAAGCTAAGGCAAAGTCCACTGTGAACGTTGAAAGCCTCCTCACCTTGTAAATGATGCGCAACATGTTGTCCAGTCGCATGTTATTGTAGCCGGAGGTTAAATGTTTGTGATACAATATTTTTGTTCACTGAATAGCTTGTCTCGTCTTGACCATCTACCTGAAGGCATATATTTACACACTCTTAATTGATAACTTGATTTGTTTTGAAACACGAATCACTTAAATATGTTTCTATGTGTTTATCTAAATTTTACAAGCTTTGCCTAGCAGAACAGTTTATATGAGAATATCTCAAACTCATTAATAATTCATGAGCAAATTAGCGAATGAACTCGCCCTAATTCGTCACATGATTGACGTTGGATACCGCAAGGAAACACGCTAAAAATCATATACCATCACTGTTGTTAGATCAAAAACGGTTTTCGTCTAGTAACTGAGATCCTAATTACAAATTCATCCTAATTACTCCCTCTTCGCTCATGTTCAAATGATCAAGGTCTGTAATAAATTCTACACGCCCTACAATTTCTGTCTTACAATGGACTATAGAAATTAACTTACAAAAGCAGGAAGTAGAATACTTATCTCCATTGTTCACAAAGACAAAAACAAATTACTTTCATAGGTCCCCCGTTAGCACTTAATAAATTGAACAGCCAATGAAATGTTTTTCGTTTGAGATGTTATGTAAACAACTTGCTTCTCGTGTGTCATCGGGGGAACCAAACACTCGAAAACAATGAAACACTCGCGCTTCGTGCTCGTGAAGCAATCAACTGCTGACTAGGTCGAATGTAGATCGGCTTATTTTGATAAAAGCCATTGTAAAATAGCACCATCAATGCCATTATACCCAGAAGCCAAAGATGGTACAACCAGTGGTGTGTGCATTGGAACCAGCAGTTCAATGTCAACACCAGCAGGTATTTTTTCACTAAGTGCCTCTATGATGGCTAGTTCGACTTGGGCAGAATTCATTGCTTTGGTGAACCGGCATCCTGATACCACGTGACCATGTTCCATCAGCATGAGACGACCGCCTTGACGTGGTACGATAACGTCATTTGGACCAGACAGTAACACCAAATCGCGGACGAATGGTCTATTGTCCAACACCTTTGCTTTCGAGGAATCTTTCCTCTGCCTTCTAGCTTTAAAGGCAGAATGCTACCCTTGAAATTGCCGTCTTGCGACGAAATTTCTTTGAGGAGCTGTACATATCCGTTGCGTATAAACTCCGACCGACGTTTGCGCACCAGTTGGACGAACATTTGCCTCCGATGTTTGTCGTGTACTCGGCAATACATTATTATTTGTTCGTTGCACATTTTCCCGATTAAATATGCGTCTGACTTCTGACTCTGTGTCTACTGGTGGTGAAATCGCGTTAGACAAATCGTTTATTCGTGAGAGAAGATGATCAACAATCGAAGCGTTTAAGTGCCCAGCATTCCCAGCACCAGGTTGGCTTTCCGCTATTGTTAGGGAAATGAAGTCCAAAAATATGCCTTATGCCTCGCAAAACGAAATACTGAGCGCAAAAATTGTAAACAGCTGACCAAAAAGACAGTCGGAAATCTCGACCATTGTACATAAAAATCTCGACTATCCAGTGTTGCCAGATCGTGAACAAAGTTCACAGATTTGAGAACTTTTTACCCTCTACATGAACTTTTTTTGAACATTGAAAATTTGTGAACTTTTTGTGAACTTTTTAAAATATCATGAACAATTCCATGTACTTTGATATTTTCATGTTTTCAAGATGAAAATGTTCAATGATTCAACTAAAAAACTCGTAATATGTTTAGAAATATCTCTTGCAGACTTGCAGTGGCTGTAAGAAACAATAGGTGCAATGATAGAAGTAAATAACACAATTTTTATAATTTATGTTAAATTAAATTTCCCGCCTTTTTTGTGCTGTTCACTGTGTTTTTAAAAAATCAAAATGTCGGATTGGTCGGAAAGCAATAGTAGCGATGATAATGGTTTGCTCGCATAAAAATATAGTCTAATGACACTCCTGTTTTTTAAATACAATTTTAAAAAAGAATTCTTTTAGCAATCTATTTCATTTCAAGTCTGCAAAGGATTTTCGGACACATTTGATAAGTTCCGACATTTTCAAACGATCTCCGATAAATTCCGACGAGTTCCGATCTTAAAATTTAGGGACATGAACTTTTTGTGAACTTTTGGCGTAAGCATAGTTAAGAGTACGTTTCGGTAAACGATATGTAATAGCTACAGAAACAGTATGCTGACGTGGCGTGAATTTTAATATCTTCGAGTCTTCAGAAGGTGTAAGCCACTTGCACATTCTCTCCCAAACTGATTTCATACCAAATTAATCTCTTCTTTTACTGACACGAGTGTACAGCAGTTGTTAGTCTAGTGTTACAGACCAGTGTTAATTGTAGGATAACGGTTAAAGGGTTATGGCAACACAAATTTTTATTGTCTCATATG
Source organism: Muricea muricata (assembly GCA_963855995.1). Lineage (NCBI taxonomy): Eukaryota > Metazoa > Cnidaria > Anthozoa > Malacalcyonacea > Plexauridae > Muricea > Muricea muricata. The sequence continues at coordinate 14,176,055 of OY979718.1, read as the reverse complement.
AAAGAGACTCTAAAATAATATATAGAGGTCCATTTTATATCTGTTTTACTTACGGAGATATTGTCATCTAAATCATCGAACTGTCTGCCATCTTGGATTCATTTTTAACCTCATTAGCAATGTTTTGGTGACGTCACAACAGAGATAAGCCATTTGGGATAAGCCATAAGCCTACCACCAATAAAATATTTTTGAAACCCTTTCAGTCCGTGCTGAAATCCGAATCACTTACCATGTGTGTGGTTATTAGAAAAGATTAATTCTTGTGTCGTAAGAGTAAAATTGCGTGACCCCAGTTGTGACGTATCATGCATATCTATATGACAAGTACATATAAAGATTTCAAGTGAAAATATCTCACCAAATAAGGCAGATATAAAAATTCTGTAATAGACTTCTATATGTTGTTTTGGAGTCTCTTTCGAATAAGACAATAAAGATTTTTGTTGCCATTTCCCTTGAAGTATCTTGTTTCTGTCTCGAAATTCCAGAGTCAAACATTGACAGTTAACAGACAAATGAAAAGATACAGTGTGCCTTGCATTGCTTTCATTAACAAACTTAACAGGTGAATTATTGAATATAAAATTTGACTTTCTACTCAATATTTTTACTAAATCCCATAGTTCTGCACGCGCATTGTTTTTGGCTTCAAATTCTAGTATTGGTACCAAAAGGTGGAGAGAGCTTTTATTGCTCCAGAGCGACGGTATTTTGTTTTGATTTTATCGGAGTTTGCTACCTCAAACAATGCGCGTGCACAGCGTTATGAGATTTAGTGAAAATATTGAATTATAGTTTACATCAGTCTGCATCAAGTAAAGTTCTATTTCCTGAGTTATTCTAGTTCCACTGTTTAAAGTCTAGTTTATTGCAGGCTAGTAATATTCCGATTTATTTGGAACTAAGATTCATATTTGTTGAAATTTCAAGGATGGGCGCGAATCATAATAAAGTTCTTAGTCAAATTAGGTACGTTTTTTTGGAGGGAAGAACTAAAACTATAATTAAAAGTAAAGTCAATGTGAAGTCAAAATGTGAGTACATTACCCAATCTGCATGTTCAGGGAAATATTTAACCGTTTGCGCAGTTGCCAATTGCATTGACCCTAAAATACAAGTGTTACTCTATACAGTATATAGTGGAAATTTATAGTATCTTATTAAAAATAAAAATTACCTAGAACTAGCTCAAAACGTTGTTGTATAGTTATCTAACCGCACAAGCGTGAACAATAATCAATTATTGGATAAGGTTGAGCAGAATATCGTGATTTGTCTGTGGCGAGCAGATCAGTTATTTGCCGATGCCACCGAAAAATCACGATATTTTGCGAGAACCGAGTTCAATAATTGTTTTATCATTCTCGTGCATAAGTACTTTTAAGACTTTAAAACTAGGAACAACAAGCTTTTCACACAAACCTTTTAAATGTTCACCAAGGGGGCTTCGGTTGTGTAGTGGCCAGACAACTCACCTTTCCCCTCTAAGGTTCCGAGTTCGATCCCCAGTAAGGTAGACTCGAACCCAGTCCTCACGTAAAATGAGTATAGTCAACGCTCTGCGGAAAGTCGTGGGTTTTCTCCGGGCATTCCGGTCCCCTCCGACGGGGAAAGTTGACATGGTGGGATAGGTAATACGGGCCCACAGCTTAAAATACGGGCTCACGCTGTTGTGGTGACCCTGCCCCTGTGCTAGAAGCTAAAACAAAAAATAAGGCGAGCAGCCATTGTTCGCCGAATTGGAAGCAATGCGCATGCTCAGAGTGTTATTTGTAGCTCAGCCATATCTTTAACGAATGCGCATGCTCAGAGTGTTATTTGTACGCAGTTATTTGCAGGTAAGTTGACCAATCAGAATTAAGAATGCATATAAAGAGAATGATAATTTGAATTACGGTGAAATAAAAATTCATTTATTTTAGAACATATGGAACATATTTTATATGTTCTAGTTCGATAAATCGCTTATTTAAGCCTGCAAAATCGACCATAGCACTCGCCAAGGTTTTTAAAAGCCTTCAATTAGGTAATAAACATTAAGCTCACATAAAGATACTAGTATCAAGTGTCTGCATGAAACAGTACTACATTAAAATTTTGTTTATTCTATTAAAGAGAAAAGTTAAATCACGATGCTGCGTTTGTGCAGTTGCCAGTTGGTTTAGAGCGAGAGCACACAGGAGTTGTAGATATTATCAGAAGAAAAGCTTTATACTTCGATGGAGAATTTGGGTAAGAACCGAAAAAAGTCACTTTTTAAGTCAAATTATATTTCATGTACGCTAGAATAAATATGCATTCTCCAGTATGTTGGCCTTCAATTACTTTTAATCAATTTGTATAGGTAATCATGTAATGGCAGGTACAATTTGAGATTAATAGTACGAGTGATGTTTAGAAATTTTGGTATATAAAACTGGGAAAATTTCCAAATGTCACGAGTAGCTTGAATAGATATGGAAGCGCAATTCATCTGAAGCAGTTTCGTTTGTTGAAATACCTTTCCGCCATTTTGTTCTTTTTAGATCATTAATTGTACTACCATACAGTGAATAAAGTAATTGTGCGCTTCTTAATAAATCAGCGTCCGGTAATTTTGTCAATATGGTGATAATAACTTAAGTAAATTCCCAGTGACTAATCAGAGTGTAAGGATGTCATCCAGCCTGCATGAATTATTGCTATTGGTTATATTGTAGAGTTTGTCGATTTTAATGCGTTTCGACCCGTTGTTAAGCTCTTGTATTCTTACAGCAACAAGATAAGGGAAGAGGTTATTCCTGAAGATATGGTTAATGAGGTTAACGTGAAGAGAGAAGAATTAATTGGTAAGCACAGTATATTCTTTCAACCTCTCCCTCCATACACCTTGCATAGAATCAAGGTACATGATTGCTAATAAATGCATCGTAACTGTGTCTGAGCTTCGTTTGAGTAGACTGAGTATACGAATTAAATGACGTCTGCACATGTAATCTTACAGCTTTGTTACTAAAATTGCAAATTGGATTACGTTCTTCTTCAGTTTAAAGATAGATCACAGTCGTTCGAGTTTTGTTATGACATCTACTGTAAAGATTTTTAAAAATTCTTTTCTGGCTATCTATGAACTATCATGATTGTTTGTATTTCACAATTGACCATTCCCCAATTAGACAAACTTTTAAATTCGAAAACGATTTTAGCACTGTTGAAAAGAGCTTCCTAAATTAAGTGAAATTGTGAAGTTTAGTTGTAAAATATTGTAAAATTTCGAAAATATAGTAATGTAAAGTTTGCGAATTTTGTATATTTTTGTATTGCGCGGGAAAAAGCGTTACCTCATTTCCACATCGTGGTGACGCTTTTCTGTACGTAATACAAAAGTATAGAAAATTCACAAATTTTACAGGACTGTATTTTCCACATTTTACAACATTTTGCAACCAAATTTGACAATTGTATGAAATTTAGGATGCTCTTTTCAGTTGTGCTAATTGATTTTCCGAATTCAAAAGTTTGTCTAATAGGGGAATGGTCCATTAGTTGCAATTCACAATTGTTCGTTGTCATTTAACTTTCTTTCCAATCTCCTCTGCCTTATCAATCCATATACGCTTATATAACATGTTATAGTCCTTATTTTATTTTTCTCATTACGATCTTCACGTCTTCATTGTGTTCAATATTACAATGTACTGTACAGTAACGGAGCACCGAAATTGCATTGCTGTTTATCATAGATATACAGAACTCTGATAGTACAGCATAATGTAGGTTGGGGATTTTGTCCGTGCGTGGTTGCTTTTATTTTACACACACAACAAATAGATGCAGATTTTTAGTGTACACTGTATGTATAAACATTTTAATCAAAGTGGGAGTTCTGTTCTTTTTAGAGGCTGTTGCAAATGTAGATGAGGGTTTAGGTGAATTATTTCTCGAAGAAGTCCAACCAACTGATGATCAACTGATGGTGAGTTGTTGCCTGCTGTATAAAGGCTTCTTGTCATATCCCATTCAATCTTTGAAATAATTTAAAAATTTATGTTTCAAAATCAATTTCTCGCCCAGTTCTGGAAATACCGTGTGTTTAAAAGCAAGTTGAATTTTATTTTCTGGGGAAGGTTTTTCTAATTTCTAATTACATGTATAAGAGACAGCAAACCCTACTTGCTTATTAAACAATTTTAATTCGATTTTTAGGCTGCTATTCGATGAGCGACGATAAAAAGACTGTTCACATCTGTTTTTATTGGTTCCGCACTGAAGAATAAAGGTGTACAAGTAAGCTAATTTTTATACTTATCTCGCGCTTGTAAAGAGTCAAACTGTCACTATATGCAAACAATACTTTGAAGCTATCTCCACGATTACATCCACATGCGCACGTTTGTGGTTAGTTTGCTGTATAAAAATGCATGTAGCACCACTAGCATGTGAAGTCCAAAAAATTGCATGTCTACGAAGACATGTTAGACATGGTCCTGAGGTCTTAATTGAAACGTAAATCGGATTTTTTATGTAGAAATTAATTCAGCTTCTATGTTTGACACTGTTCCTGAATTAATGTATATACAACTGTGGCCAACTGGTATAGTCCTAAAATGTAGTTGTTATATGAGAGTCGAGGCGATATCGTATGATATATAATATCATAAATGTCAAATGCAAGTGTACTATGCGAGCGCAGCTAACGAGGGATATTGTGATATCGTCCCGAAAGCGATATCGCCTCGTACCGATTATTATCTGTTTATTCAGACATCAATACGTGTGCCTTTATGTATTTTGAATGTATAATATATATGGTTCACAATTTGTTAGTATGTTAGTCATAGACAACTTTATCAGTAAATCAATGAAGTAAAACAAACTTTCCTTGTAGCCTTTACTGGATGCAGTTATAGACTATTTACCAAGTCCTCTTGATGTGGAAAATTTTGCCCTCAACGCGGAAGAGTAAGTAACGGTGGAGACTTCAAGCATCTTGTTGAAATAACCAGTTTATGCCTGTGATGCATGTGACGTCAGAACGGTAAGTGTTGGTGGTAGGAAAATAGCAGTAAACCACGAGAGTAGCAAATTACATGCAATTTTCAGGTTACTATAGATGCCTTAAGTGCTTAAAACTGCAGTTGCAATTGTATAGCGCTAGCCAATTTTTTTATATGCGTTGCTTCACTGGTCTACAGTATCGTATACCAAATCTGTTCTAAGAGAACTCTTGAATTTGAAGCCTTGGTTATTTATTTAGCAAATAATTAGCTACCCACATTTCTAGGTTATGTAGCGCTGCAGTTGGTAAAAAAGTACATTTTTGCGAGTAGTACGTGTAACGTATTGTACATATACACATGCAATCACTACAGTAAATGCAATGTTTTTGTTGTGATGCTGCGTACATACATATGATATAAACGTGCTTATAATTGTTTAGTGTAGAGAACAAAATCTTGATGGATTCTTCTGCTGACAATTCAAATTCTTTCGTTGGCTTAGCGTTTAAACTAGAGGTAGGGTACTGTTCACTACTTTTCACATGCGGAACTTAAAAGGTCTATGACAGCAATTTGATGAGGACTCTGGCTGTATGCACAACCAAAGCGACATAATCAGTACATGCTGTTGGAAACTTCATGTTAGTGTGGTAATTAGGGTTTGAGAACACATGGGAGACCCGAACGTGCGAGTGAGATGTATACGTGTTACAGAAAATAAATTGTTGATTTTTAGTGAGTTGTGAGTTAGTTTAGGAAACGTTACCAACAGGATAACGTTTTCGACACAGTGGCGACCCTGCCAGGACGGTTAATATACGAATTTGCACAAAGGCACAAAGCAAAATAACGGATTTTGTTCGATCGTGATTCGTGAAAAAGAGTAAACAGACCGCGCCGTATTACTGCAAGAAAATTGGATTTTTACGACGATTTGCGTGAGTTTATGACTGTAAATGCACAGCAAATTTTGGAAATCGTGTGTATTGTCATTTGCTAACTATTCGTGGCTTGTTTTTGTGGGATTTTAACATCGATATTTGTGTAAACTAGTACATTTTGGGACTGTATTCGGAAAACATTCGATCGAAGTCGTGCAACGTTCTTTAATCGGGGATCTGGGCACGAAACGTATAATACACTTCATGTAAGAGAGTTATAGAGTGTTACTACGTCATTTGAATATTTTTGAGCATTTACTGGACAATCTGTACATTGAACAAGTATGGAAGAGTCTTTGGAAGATTTAAATAGCAAAATAAAAGCGCTAAAATTTCGAATCGGAAAATCAGATGATATTATAGCGAAAGGTGACAGAGAAGCCTTAGAGAGACAACGCCTGTCAGTGGGGGCGATTTCTAGCATGGTCAACACATTAAAGGAAGCAATTGAAGAAAACATGTTCTCGCAGAGTAAATCTGAAGAAGAAGTGAACAATTGGGCCCAAACGCCAGAAAGAATGTTGGCTGAAGCAGATCAGTGTGTGCGGAAGCTTACCAATGAAATTAACAACCTTGATGCGGTTGCCCAGGAAGCTTTGACACGAAAGGAAGAACAACGGAAATTGGAATTTGAGAAGCGCCTGACTGAGCAAAAGTTAGAGCAAGAAAAGGAGGCAGCCGAAGCGAAATGGATGTCAGAATTTGAACACCAGCAGAAACTAAAGGAAGTACAACAAACTGAATCAAATCTACAAGTATCTACAGTAGCCAAAATGCCCAAATTGATAATTTCGAAGTTCACTGGTACACCCCAAGACTGGGTGAGATTTTGGGGTCAGTTTGAATCCCAAATTGACAAATCGAATGTGGATGACGTAACTAAGTTTTCGTATCTCAAGGAATTAGTGGATATAAAGGTTCGAAGGCTCATAGATGGACTGCCATTTACGAGCGAAGGGTATGCTAAAGCTCGAGATCTACTACAGAAACGTTACGGACAAACCAGCGAAGTTGTTAGCGCGTATGTTAGAGCTATTCTGGAGTTACCTACTGTTAAAGAAAGAGATGTTAAAATCCATTCATTTTACGAAACGCTGCTGTTTAACGTCGAGTCATTGCAAACGCTGGAAAGTCTGGAGAAACTGGATGCTGCGGTGCGATTTACCTTCGATAAGCTGGAAGTGATCAAAAGCGAGCTAGCGATGACTAACGAGAAGTGGAGTGAGTGGACATTCATAGAATTCGTCAATGCGTTGGAACGTTGGACAAAGAACAACCCTATTAAACAGTCGCATGGATCAAGATACCACGGAAAGGAAAGAGACAGATCCTACTTTGTCAAGACCAGTGGTAAAGGTTGTTTGTACTGTTCAGACGAAAGCCACAAAGCCGTCAGTTGTGACAAGATTCTAAATTCTGGCGAAAGAAAGAAGATTTTGGCTGAAAAACAATTATGTTTTAATTGCGCCGGGGCCAAGCATCGCGCTGCAGATTGTAAAAGCAAGAATCGATGTCAGACATGCAATGGTAAACATCACACGTCTATCTGTGATAAGAGTCCTCCGCCTCGAGAGCCTGGTATGACTGCCAATTTCGTTGGAGCCTCTACGGTTGTACACCCTGTTGTAGTTGTCCGGATAAATGGCTACAAATTTCGAGCATTGTTGGACAGCGGTGCTAGTCATTCCTATGCGTCGTCAACAGCCATTAAGCTGATTGGTGCCAAATGCAAGTCGGTTGGCGTGCGTCAGATCGTGATGTTGACAGGAGTAACCACCCGAAAAATGCAAGTTTACGACGCGTCCGTCGAGTCTCTCAACAAAGATTTCGTCCTCGACGTAAGCCTAACCAAGATAGAGAAAAACGAGTTGCTTGAGCTAGAAAATCCTCGGTACAAGGAAATCCTGACAAAGTTCCATCATCTAGACGGAGTCTACATGGACGATTATGATGAGAAAGATACGCTACCTGTACATCTTATACTAGGAGCGAATGAATATGCCAAGATTCGAACTAACGAAAATCTGCGTGTCGGTAAGACCGGAGAACCAGTGGTTGAGCACACCCGGTTTGGATGGACGCTTATGTCTCCCGGGGAGGATGGAGTAGGTACGCTTGGTTGTCTTGCTGTCAACTCTACTACGGACTATGACAATCTTAGTGCTTTGGACGTTCTTGGATTAGCTGACAACGCAGGAAAGGAAACCAACGTTCTGGGTGAATTTAAAGAACAGCTTGTTAGATCTGACGAAGGATGGTACGAAACAGCACTCCCGTGGAAACCAAATCATCCACCCCTGTTAAGCAATCGTGATGGCAGTTTGCAACGGTTACATTCTCTTTTACGGAAACTTAGACGAACGAACATGCTAGCCGAGTATGACGCAGTGATTCGGGACCAAGTTGAGGCAGGAGTTGTGGAGAAAGCACCGAGTGAAGTAGTTGGAAAGGAATTTTACCTCCCGCATCGGGCGGTCGTGAGAGAAAATGCTGAAACGACCAAGACGAGGATCGTCTACGACGCGTCCGCTCGCGAACGTGAAAACACGCCATCCCTCAATGATTGTTTGCTTACGGGCCCGCCTCTGCAGAACCAGCTGTGGAGTGTACTTATACGAAATCGTTTTCATCCAGTTGCGGTGGCAGGCGATTTACAGAAGGCATTCCTTCAAGTTCGAGTGCGTGAAGCTGAACGAGACGTGTTGCGTTTTCATTGGATCAAAGATCTCCATTCCACCGAGATCGAAGTGCTTCGGTTTACCAGAGTTGTATTCGGTCTGGCACCATCCCCGTTTCTGCTGAACGGAGTTATTCAACAACACTTAGAAACGCTCGAGTCTCGTTATCCAGAAAGTGTCGCTGAAGTACGAAAAAGTCTATACGTCGATGATCTTATTTCCGGTGCACCGACTACATTAGAAGCCAAGGAGTTAAAGCGTGATGCAATCGAAATCTTTGACGACGCTAAGTTCAGGTTACATAAGTGGCATTCGAACGTTTTCGAACTTGAATCGGACAGTGTCGAAAGTGAACCCACCTTTGCCAAACAACAACTAGAGGGAAATTCAACTTGTTCGGACAGCAAGTTATTAGGTTTGCCGTGGGATAAAGTTAATGATCGTTTACGCGTAGAATTTCCAACCATACCAGCGGTGTTGACGAAACGAGGTGTTCTTGCGTACTTAGCGAAGGTGTACGACCCGTTGGGCCTGGTCTCACCGGTATTGTTGGAAGGGAAATTGATATATCGTGACATATGTGACGCAAGGATGCGATGGGATGCGCCTATCTCAGACACCTTACTTGAACGGTGGAAAAAGTGGGAGCAAGCATTACCGCATATCATATCTTTCGCTCGAAGTATTCCTGTGTACCGGGAGCCACTTCGAGAAGTGAAATTGCATTCGTTCGGGGATGCAAGCAAACAAGGGGTGTGTGCTGCCGTGTATGCTGTAGTGAAACAAGACTCCGGTGTCGTTCAAGGGCTAGTGGCTGCCAGATCGCGTCTAGCCAAAACAAGTCTTACGATACCGAGATTGGAGCTTGTAGCAGGCCATATGGCTGTAAATCTAGCTGTGAATGTGAGAAGTGCGTTACAAGCGTTGAAGATCACGAAAGATATCCACTGTTGGCTAGACAGCACAGTGGCACTCCATTGGTTAAACGACAACGGCGAGTATCGGCAATTCGTTGCGAATCGTGTCAACAAAATGAAAAGTCAGGAGAATGTGTTATGGCGCCATGTACCAACTACTGAAAACCCTGCGGACCTGGGGAGCCGTGGTGGTAGCGTAACTGCAGCAGAGCTATGGTGGAAGGGTCCAACATGGTTGGCACATCCAAGCAAATGGCCGCCTCAAATCGTGACAAAGGCAAGTGAGATGAGTGACGGGGAGAGGAAGGTTCAACGAGAACTCTCTGTGGTTGGGGTTGAGGTCAGCAATTACTTCGACACTATCCTCAGTAAGTTCGGCTTGCGTAAAGCCATGAGGATTTTTGGATGGGTCTCGCGGTTCATCCATAATTCTCGAAACCCTTCCAAGAAGATAGACGGAGCGATGACAACCGACGAAGTTTTAACTGCAGAGATGTTCTGGGTGAAGCGAACGCAGCAACAAGCAGTAAATTCTGAAACGTTCGTTGAAGACGAACTACAATTGAATCTACAATTGAACGCAGACGGAATCTGGGTGTGTTGTGGCAGAATCCAGGGCGAATATCCCTTATATTTACCAGATTCATCATTGTTTACGACCAAGCTAGTGCAAAGGGCACACGTGTGTACCCTACACGGCGGTGTAGGATTGGTTATGGCAAAGATTCGTGAGATGTATTGGGTACCCCGTCTTCGCAGGCTTACCAAGAAAGTGATTTCTGATTGTTGGGGATGTAAGAAATTCAGAGCAGTTCCTGCGCCGACTCCGCCTCCTGGTCCATTGCCGAAAGCGAGAACCGAACAGTCCACACCATTTAACGTCATTGGCGTCGATTTTGCTGGACCAGTGAAGTATCGAGATAAGGGAAAAGAACGAAAGTCGTACATTGCACTATACTTGTGTAGTTTAACTCGGGCGGTGTTCTTAGATTTGCTACCTAGTCTCGAAACGAAAGAGTTCATTAAGAGTTTCAAACGGTTGATTGCAAGGAGAGGCAGACCGTCATTAATATACTCAGATAACGGTTCCACCTTTGTCGCAGCTGCAAAGTGGTTACAGTCCGTCCGGAAAGACGAAGAGCTAAATGATCTTCTGCGTGATTATAAGATATCGTGGCGATTTAATCTCAGCCGAGCCCCCTGGTGGGGAGGGCAGTTTGAGAGATTAATCGGGTTGATGAAGGCAGCTTTTTACAAGACCGTGGGCGGTAGCATGCTCACTTGGGAGGAATTAAGTGAAGTTCTCCTCGATGTTGAAATCACAATGAACAATAGACCGCTCAGTTACATGGAAGAAGACGTGCAATTACCTACGCTTACGCCTAACTCGATGCTGTTCTTGAATCAAAATTATCTACCAGAGTTAAAGCCTCATCAAGAAGACACCAACATGAGGAAACGAGCGAAGTTTTTAAGACGTACGAAGGACGAAATGTGGAGACGTTGGACAAATGAATATATGCGAGCCTTGCGAGAGCGTCATCGATTGAAACACGAGTCTAAAGACCATCATCACATTACGATTGGCGATGTAGTGCTAATAAAGTCGACAGAGCGAAACAGGAACCATTGGCCTCTCGGAATCGTAGAAAATTTGATCACGGGCAAAGACGGAGTGATTCGGGCAGTTCGATTAAGAAGTGGTCGTGATCGGTTAGAACGTGCAGTGCAGCAGGTATATCCGTTAGAACTTAGTTGTGACATTTTCAAGAACGTAGACGGGGAGAACACAAGTTCAAATGAGTCGGAAGCTATGTCAAATCCTTTAAATCCAAGTGCACCGAAATTCATTCCGAAACGTCAAGCCGCAGTCGAAGCAAAGAAACGGATACGTGAACTATTAAATGATGAACAGCGTGAATGACTGTTAAACATCACCAAACATTGGCTATGACTATTTACATTAAGTATAACAAATACTAGCTAGTGATCGAACAGTTAAAGTTAGTTTTTGGTTTAGTTTCCAAGTTAGCATGTAAATCATCCTGATTCACATGGGGGAGTGTGTTGGAAACTTCATGTTAGTGTGGTAATTAGGGTTTGAGAACACATGGGAGACCCGAACGTGCGAGTGAGATGTATACGTGTTACAGAAAATAAATTGTTGATTTTTAGTGAGTTGTGAGTTAGTTTAGGAAACGTTACCAACAGGATAACGTTTTCGACAATGCATAGAGTAAACAGTAATGTTATCAAAATTGATTGACATTTTTCCAGAGTTGATCAATATTTTAGAACATATATTGCGTCCGTATTTCACGTTATTGAGTAAAGCATATTGTGTGTTATGGTTGTAATTATCTTTTATTCAGTACGTGAGCCAAAATTAAGAACCCACTCATCTATACATATTTGAATGACTATAAACTGTCTTACTTATGGGATTGTTTTCACGATTTAACTTTAGTATTTTTGTCGTGTTAGGGTCGAGCCGGATCTGCTAACGAAATAAAGGATATTTGGGCATAGCTTTGACGGAATTTCTATCGTACGTGTTAACGAAGTGAGGGATATTTGGGCATATCTTTGACGGAATTTATATCGGACTCGTAAACGAAATAAAGGATAGTTGGGGCATATTGTTGACGGAATTGTATCGGATTGTTTAACGACATAGAGGATATTTGGGTATATCTTAGACGGAATTATATTGGATTTGTAAACAAGAATATAGACAGAGTTATATTTTATGACTTTATCGAAAACAATTTGATATTCGAACTCGTCGCTAAAGGCGCATTTTTCGACAAGCAAGGATATTGGCTCTACATTACATTGGGAAAATTCGTATGTACATTTAGTATTTTTTCGCCATACAAGGAAGTTTATTGCGATACAAATATGGGCGACAAAGAGGATGAAATTACAACGGAAGTACAAAACACGAAAGACAACCAAGTGGACTTGAAACTTGTTATTTCGGATATAAAAAAGGAAAAAGAAAAGCGAAATCGTTACTCACACGTTTGCTTACGCAGCTGGTTGGGTTACTTGCAATACCAGAAGGAATTGAACACAATCGAAGTCAACTTTATGAGTTACTACAGCGAATCGACGAACAGCAACAAGTTGTATTGGATATTATGGATGAACTTGAGACAGCATTTCGAAAAATGGATGATAATGTCAATGCAACGAAGACAACAGACGAAGCAGAAAAAATAGAGCAACAGGTAGAAGGTGAAATTGTTGTAGCTAGGCAGCTTTTAGCATCACTTGCGAAGAAACAGGCATTTGGGAACAGTATCCATATAGTGGATTAGTATCAGTCGAAGCAGGAAGTACAAAAGAAAAACAAGCAGCTCATAAGGTTCTGGAAAAGGACGGGGAGAATAGCGAACAGGTTAGTCCATCCAATAACGAATTACACGAAATCATCTCTGGAAATGCTCCTGAGGATGACAGCAGCAGTCCATTGAACAGTGAAACCGGAAATATAGTAGAAAGTAGAGTAGTACTGGGAAATCTAGGTGGTGATTCTATCCAACCAGATTTAGGCACCCCGCTGGATTCAGGAAACCCTTCATCAGATTCATCTAATACCCCACCAGATTTGCATGTAAACTTGCCGAGCGTAAATTCTTTGGACTTACATCCCACATCCATTTCCCCTTTGGCAGCTGGGAACCCTCCATCAAATTCGCATGTAAATTCACTGAATTATCCCACCATCCCTACCGTATCGAATTCATATACCACCACAACAGGATTTCATGCCACCCCATCGGATAGAACCATTTCCCGGGATGGAACACATCACTTAGAAAGAATCCGAATCCCTGTGTTTGCTGGTGACAAAATGAAATACCAGCAGTGGGATGCAGCCTTTACAAGTTGCGTAGACCAAGCCCCATTAACGCCACAATTCAAGATGCTCCGGTTGGAATCATGTTTGAGGGGAGAAGCGGCTGAAACCATCAAAGGTTTGGGTTATTCCAAGGAAGCTTATGATGCTGCAAGGGCTCGGTTAGCGCGAAAATACGGCGGAAGTCGGCGACAGATTCAAAGCCATTTAGAGGAACTAAAAAAGCTTAAACCATTACAAGAAGGAAGTCCCAAAGATCTTGAGGCATTCGCAGACGTTTTGGAACGCGCCGTTATATGTTTGAAAGAGAACGGTCGTCAAACGGACCTAGAAGCTGGGACATTGTATACGATCATTCTAGAAAAAAATACCAGAGCGACTGCTGTCACAATATTATCGCTGGCTACGAGATCACCAACGACCCGAATCCATGGAAACTCTCCACGACTGGATTGCTCAGGAAGCAGAATATCAAGTCCAAGCGGCAGAAATCAAACACGGATTTCCGAGAGTTCGTCAAGATAAGTTCAACGGACATGACGCAAGAGGAGGACGGTCATACCACGGCAGTAAGGTTGAGTGGGCGATAAGAGAAATAAGAAGTGTGCAGTTTGCGGTGACATTCATCCAATTTGGAGGTGTTCAACCTTTAAAGTGAAGTCGGCAGATGAGAAATGGCGTCTGGCCAAGAAATTTGGATTGTGCTATCGATGTTTGGGTGACGACCATTTAGGAAATGAATGTAGAAGAAGTAAAAGCTGCAACATCGGGGGTTGCAAGGAGAATCACCATTATCTATTGCATCGTGAAAAATCTGCAGTGCCCAGGACGGAGACAAAAGAAGAAGGTAGCAAGGACGAGGATAAGAAGAAGGACAACGGGAGTGGTGTCAATACGGAGGGGGATCGACAATCAATGTCCTACGGAGCAACACAAGGGCAGGAGACGAAGTTCATTGCACTGAGGGCAGTTCCAGTAATCTTAAAGAATGGTGAGAAGAAGATTCACGTGAATTGCCTGTTAGATGAGGGCAGTGACACTACCTATGTTAACGAAGATGTGGTAGAAGCCCTTGGATTGCAAGGTTCGAAGACAAAGATCGAAGTTAAAGTTGCAAATGACGAGACAGTTAGTTTTATGTCGTCAACCTTCCAGATTGGCCTTGAGAGTATGGATGGCCGAGTGGACACAGAGATAACGGCTCAGACTTCAAAAAAGATTTGTGGAAGGATGAAGCCTGTAAACTGGATAAAACTGAAACACAACTGGGAACATTTGTCAAAGATCCACTTCCCCAAATTAGCCCCAGGACGATCGATAGACATTCTACTAGGGGCGGATCACCACGAGCTGATGTACTCCATGAAAGAGCTACCAGGGCAATCTGATCAGCCTTCAGCTAGACTTTGTCCACTTGGGTGGACGGCAGTTGGCAAAGTGGAAGCGACAACACGAATGGCGCAACATCATACCGCATTCCATCACACCTATAGAGCTAATCAAGCGTGGGTAACAGTCGGAAATCAAGGGGATGAAGACCACAGTTTGACTGATATGCTGAAGCGGTTTTGGGACTTAGAAAGTATCGGTATCACCCCTATTAACTCAAGAGCGGCCGAGATGTCACCCAACGAAAAACTAGCATGGAAAAAAGTCAGCGAGTCTGTGAAGTTGAATGATGGATATTACGAAGTGGCAGTTCCTTGGAAGAAACAAAGACCTAGTCTACCAAACAATGCGGAGTTGGCAAAGAGACGGCTGATATCGACCAAAAGAAAGTTAGCCAAAGATCCTGAAGTAGCAGCTGCCTATCAACGCGTAATCAACGAGTATTTGGAGAAGAAATACATCCGTAAAATACCTCCTGATGCATCAAAACCTGAATGTGAGTGGTTGCTTCCGCATTTTCCAGTGGTACGTCCAGAAAAGGAAACAACCAAAGTCAGAATCGTGTTCGACGGATCAGCAACGTGTGAGGGAAAAAGCCTTAATACCGAAGCGCTGCCTGGACCGAAACTACAGAGCGATATTACCGACATCTTAATTAAATTTCGAAAGGAACCGGTCGCCTTAGCAGGGGACATTAGTCAAATGTACCATCAGCTAGTGCTACGTCCTGAGGACCGACCGTTGCATCGATTTCTATGGTGAAACCTGGATTCAAGTAAAGAACCTGAAGTCTATGAATTCCTCCGTTTTATATTTGGTGGATGTTACTGCCCGTTCTGCGCCCAGTACACCTGGCAACAACATGCAGAAGATCACAGAGAAGAATACCCATTGGCTGCGGCAGCCGTGAAAAAGAATTGTTATATGGATGACCTGATGCCATCGGTTGAGAACATATCGACAGCGAAAGATATGCGTCAGCAACTGACAGACCTTGGTGACAAAGCAAACTTTCACGTTCGAAAGTGGATTTCCAATTGCCGGGAAGTATTGGAGGACATTCCTGACTGCGACCGAGCATCCGAGATTAATTTAGAGAAGAATGAGCTACCTATGACCAAGACATTGGGGGTATCATGGACGGCTAACGAGGATCAATTTCTCTTCCATTACACTCCACCTTCCGACCAGTTCCAGTACACCAAGAGAAATGTGCTTCGGAGCACAGCGACCATTTTTGACCCAATGGGGTTCTTGGCACCATTTGTTGTTCGAGCTAAGCTGTTGCTGCAACAAGCCTGGGTTCTAGCATTGGATTGGGATGAACCGCTTACTAACGAACTTCAGGAGGCTTGGAGACAGTGGTTTGGAGAATTAGTTATGTTGCCCGAGACCAAGATCCCTCGTTGTTTGAAAACTGCTTCTATGGTGACGAACATGGAAATTCACTCCTTCTCCGACGCTTCAGAGAAGGCTTACTCAGCCGCTGTTTACGCCCGATATGAGTATCTGGATGGCTCATTCAGTTCCCGATTGGTAACAGCGAAGACAAGGTTGGCACCGTTGAAAGCTATCAGCATACCACGCCTTGAATTGATGAGTGCGGTCATCAGCCTGCGTTTGAGCCATCAAGTGTGCAAAGCGTTAGAGATCGAGCTTCGAAAAGTGACCTTCTGGATCGATAGCATGACTGTGGGACATTGGATTCGAGGGCAAAGCCGGAACTACAAACCATTTGTCGCACATCGCGTCGGCGAGATCCATCAAAACTCTAACCCTGAACAGTGGCGGCATGTACCTATGGCGTCTAATCCTGCTGACTACGGAACTCGAGGTTTGACGGTCGCCGAGCTGAAGAACAACGATTGTTGGTGGAACGGACCGAAATTCTTGCAAGGACCTGGCGAACAGTGGCCGGAAACGAAATTTGAAACTCCAGCACCAGAAGCGTTTGATGAAGTAAAACCCGAGAGCAGAAACAACGCGACGTCTTTTATGGAAACCAAGGAAGACGATGAAGAGAAAAGGGAAGAATGGCGACTCAACCCGACCCGGTTCTCGAAGTGGTATCGGAATCATTCAACCACAAGATTAGAATTTGGAAAGTCACTTGTCCGCGTCAGAGGGTGGGTTCACCGGTTCATCAAAAACTGTCAAAAGTCAAAGGATCGAGTATTCGGACAGTTGACCTCAAAAGAGTTAAAACAAGTCGAAGAGGATATAATTAAAGAGGCGCAGATCGACGCTTATCGAAATGAATTCGAAGCCTTGACGAATGGAAAACCATTACCCAAGCAGAGTTCTATATTGAATCTTACCCCAATCCTGAAAGACGGACTGATGCGTTGTAACACACGACTTCGGTACTCTGTAGAGTTGACCGACAATGTAAAATATCCTATCATCTTACCGAAACGACATCCCGTAACCCAACTAATTGTGAGGTATCACCATGAACGCGAAGGACACGAAATGGGCGTTAACTTCACCTTGAATCATCTTCGTGAGCGCTATATGGTTGTTAACGGCAGGGAATTGGTGAAACGCACTATAAAGACGTGCGCGGAATGCAAAAGGCGGTTCAGAGGGAAACCTTCCAGTCAGCAGATGGCACCGTTGCCGAAGATACGTTTAGAACTGACCATGAAACCATTTACTAACTGTTCTGGACAAGGACGTGGGAGAACACGCATCAAAAGGTACCTGTGCCTTTTCCTCTGTTTACAGACTCACTGTTGCCATCTTGAGATGGTTTGGTCGTTAGAAACTGATGGTTTCTTGCAAGCTCTTACACGAATGGCGGCACGAAGGGGTTGGCCACGAGACATGGTTAGCGACAACGGAACTAATTTCGTTGGCGGGAATAATGAACTCCGGGAACTTGTGAATCAAATCGATAAAGCAAAAGTAGAATCTCGTACGTCCAATAAAGGCATCAATTGGCACTGGAACCCACCAGCATCTCCGCATTTTGGGGGAGTCTTCGAGCGAATGATTAAAGCAGCCAAACGTGCAATCAAAGCCATCCTAGGGAATGCAGAAGTCAATGACGAAGAGTTGGAAACTACGATTATTGGTGTCGAAAGCTTGATCAACTCCAGACCGTTGTTGACTCGTGTGAGTGGAGACCCGAATGACGAGCCGGTTTTAACCCCAAATCACTTTCTCATCGGAAAAATGGGAGGAGATGTGGCTCCGGAAAGTGTGGATTATACTCAGTTCAACCCAAAGAAACGATGGAGACGTGTGCAAGAATTAATCCGGCAGACATGGCAACGCTGGATGCGAGAATACCTAACGACCCTTGGTTCTCGCTCCAAATGGCATGAACAACAGGAGAACGTTAAGAAAGGTGATGTTGTCTTAATAATTTATCCTGACGTGGCGAGACGCAATTGGAAATTGGGGACAATTGAAAACGTATATCCTGGCAAGGATGATTTGGTTCGTGTGGTTGACGTGAAGGAAAGTGATAAAGTTTATCGTCGGTCAATTGGAAGAATAGCTCCTTTGGAATTTGGGACAACAAACTAGACGAACATATATAGACGGATCCTTAAGGATTCCGGGAGGGGGAAATGTGAGAGCGATTTTAGTTAAGACAGGGAATTTGTTGACATTTTTTGCGTAGTTGCGTGGTCGCCAAGGGTACATATCCCTGGATTTCCGGGGAGACTGGGGCGGGCAAGATGGCGACGAAAAAACGTACAAAGAACGTTTTGCATGTTTTTAGAAAAGTTATAGTTTTATATGGTTTTGTTTGAATAAATATTTGGAACCAGCGCACATGTAGTTCGAATCTACAGGTAGTGCTAGGGTTTCCAGTAAATATTTCTAGGTTTGTGAGTAAATATTGGTCGAAATGAAGAGTAGATTTAAATTATATTAATTATCGCCTGATTATCAATTTTTAAGATCATTTTATACAAAAAAACTATCTGCTCTTAAAATCACGTCACAAAGTATGATCATGTGGGACAGATAAATTATAACATATTGCATAATAAAAAGAAACTTCTTCGATCGAACTTCAAATGATAACTTTCGTTTAACTTGGTATACATTCAAAAAGGTCATTTTCTGATGAATTCATAGACTGTTGACATGTTTCCCGTCTTGTACTTCATATTTTTGCCACTCACTTTTCACAGTTTTCCTCTAGTCTCGGCGATTTTCACAATTAGGCATTGTATGCAAGCCCTTCTATAATATATTTTAGTATATGGTGATTTGTGTACGTGTGAGTTTTAGTCGTCCATCTCGTAAATATCAACTCTTCCAGAAGTGTCCCATGTCATATGCTTCATAAAGAAAAGACAGGAAGAAGTTTGGTCGTGCGAAAAATGAATAATGATTCTAAAATTTTGCATGGAATTACCAAATTGTCGTGCTGTCTTCGCCACTGCATGGGCCTAGAAGCATACGCTTACAACAACAAGGGTCGTGATACGTAAAAACTACACATGCATGGCGCAAAGCGGAGTTCAATGCTTTTCACCTGCAGGGGAGAGCTTTTGCATTGCCATGTGCTTGCTTTACTACGATTGTGCCAAATGGCAACATACATGCATATATTATACCTCAAATTCAAATTGTCCAATCAAAATATCGTATTTCTACCACGTGATAAGGTGGTTTCGCCAGGTATCTCACTTTGAAAGTGAGATATGCCTATATCTCACTTTTAAAGTGAGATATGCTATATATCTCACGCTGTCAAGGCAACGCTTGTACACGCAAGCACAGATTGCCAGATTGGCAAGTTTTCGTAAACAAAAATGGCGGAATGTGCGAAAAGTTTGATGGACTTCACGAAGAATTATAAAGTATTTTGGAGGGCAAGGGCGTTGAAAACACCAATATTTAAAAAATTAAAAGGAATTTTCTGTACTTCTCATTATAAAAATAAACAAAGATCTGGCTATTTTGTATTTTAGAGCATCATATTTACGAAGGTATGTTCAACTTGAAGAACTTAAAAGTTTATTCTTACGGAAGTTTTGATTTTCGGTATAATATATCATTTATAGACCCCCCGCTCGGGGGATTCGGTGAAATATTTCCTTCTGTGATGATATTTCCCTCGGGCTAAAGCCCTCGGGAAATATCATCATTTCAGGAAATATTTCACCGAATCCCCCTCGCTCCGGGTCTATAAATCAAAAATGTCCTGTAATATTCAGCTCAATGTTGTAGCAAACATGGCGACTTTGCAACAACACAATTTGTATGAATTTTGCTTTGTTTTTTTTTCCAGGTTTGATTATATTCACAAGAAACAAAGTGGTGGCTCTGGCCAATATGGACGTGTCATTGGAAAAGTCGAAGTAAGATTCTTTTGTACTTAGCACATAGAATAAACTCGATGTGTCACGATTAGACGGAAAACAATTTAGCCGTAGTCTTATACAGTTTTGTTAGGTTTCGTTGTATGATCGTCGAGGATACAACATAAAGGCATGGGAACCTATTGGGAATCTATTTTACATTTGTATGTTATTCTTGTTTAGCCTTTACCGGTAGAAGAATATACCAAAATAGAATTTGATGATGCAACAATCGGAATGAACATTCCAAAGAATTTTATTCCTTCTATTGAAAAGGTAGCAGTTGTCAGCAACACAGTAATACAGTAGAAGAAATGCTATAAACTCCCTATCTGCACCCACTTAGGACTTTTTGCACACGTTTTTACTGATTTTAGACAAGTAATGTTATCATTAAATGCATAATTTTGCATTTTTCTGTGTATCACTATGTACATGTGTATGGCTTTGTAATAGCGTTTGGTCACAATTCATTAGGAAAGTTGTACGTACTATGGAATAGATGATTTGGGGTGGAATTTTTCTTGATTTTGTCTAGCAGAATGTCATCCTTCAAGGAATGTTAGTAAAATCTTTGTAATCTTGCTACACCGGCCACCTGTTGATTCATGCAAGTTGATTTCTTCCCATCTGTGTTTTTATTGCAGGGTTTTTATGAAGCATGTGATAGAGGTCATTATTCAGGCCACAAGATTTCTGGTGTAAAGTTTGTTCTCATTGATGGTGAGTTATCTTACGGATATTTTTACATTTTCTGGTTCGTTTAACTGCCTTTAACGCTAGCTTAACAGCCTTTCATATCTCTGAGGAGGGTTCTGAAATCGAATTTGACAGTCTGTCTTTCACAACTATAGATTACCGTGATGAGCGCAAATAGCTTTGCACTTTTCTGTCATTACTGTACTTAGTCTCATTTCTTTTACTGTCATGCACATGTATGAACAGCTTGTCCTATCTTTAAAGCAGTGGTGTAACCAGCTCGATAATTGCTGAGGGGGTATTCATTAGTGTGCTGAATAATTATTTTCTGTGGAAATCAATTGATTTTAATGTCTGTAGACTTTATGGTGAACACGGATGTATGAATGTACCTCCTCCCCCAATTATTCTGTCCATGCGCTAATTGCTAAAGCTGCGCTTCGTGACTTTACCTTTATCTATTGTCCAAAGGAAAAATCATTGCCCCTAAATACTGGAAGGCGAAAATTGTCGAGCAAAAGACTTTATAATTGTAAAAATGTATTGCATTGTAATGCATGGAAAGATTGCATAGATTTAATTTATTTCATTCAAGATTAAATTGTACGTTTGTGTGTACGTTAGAATTTCCCGAATAATACTAATAATTTCACACAGGTGGGGCTCACGCCGTCGACTCTAGTGATATCGCATTTCGAATGGCTGCTATTGGTGCAATGAGACAAGGTAAATTTGAGGCATTCACGCAGGATTATCCTGTATGGAACTTGAAAATGACGATACCTGATAATACACCATATCAGGGGGTTAGGTACTTTTCTTAACTTGCACGTCGATCATTTCGTTTGTGAGGCACAAAGAAATATTTTATCAATTCTTTTGTATGCACGAGCCCACGTAGGCCAGCAACATTGTCTTGTATGTTCTGAGAAATTGGTTGCAAGTGAAAATAGACAGTCCACGAATTTGCTTGAGTGCACTCACGAAACAATTGCTTGAATTTGAGCCGTGATTTGAGTTGGACATTTTTCGTGTCCAGAGACTAAATTTGAGTGTATTAAGACAAATTTTGTCGATATATTAAATTCGTTTGATATAACTTTTTGTGTCTGTTCCAGCTTTATCATCAAGTTCTCCCGTTATTCTTGAGCCAGTAATGAGTGTCGAAGTCAATGCTCCTTTGGAATGTCAGGTGTACTGCATATGCAAGGATAACACCTCAACCTTTTAACTCCTTCGCTACCAAAAGGGTCGTTAACGACCCTGCTGGGATTTATAGGGATTTTCTTTTTGATAAGAGGGATAAAACGGGTTTTTGGATTCTTACTTCTTTTAAATTGTGTCCTACATGAAGTACATGCTATGTGTTGTAAATATGGCTACTAAAATGATATCAGAAAACAGCTTGAAAAGTTTGTTGTGTGCTCTTTTATCAACAAAATGGCGACATCTTCGCGAAGGCAATTAGGTGAAATTCTACCCGAGCTTTTAGCCGTCTGATTGCGAGATTTCTACTGAAGATGAATCATCCAGCTGTGTGGAATATTTAGAAACGACAACAAATTCAAATGAGGCGAGAATTTAGCTTACAGACAACTCAAATGTCTTATGAGAGAAGACCCATGTGACCGAGGCAAATCGTTTGCTTGATGATGATGATGAACTAATCCATGATGATGAAGTAAGTACTATTTTTACATGGTTTTGTATTTTTTTAGTTTTTTTTTGTTTGGAATTGTGTATAGATGTCTAGAATACCAGTGATCTATTTCATGAACAATACTTGTATGTATGGGATTTACAGTTGCTACCAGGCTCAAAGCCAGGATATGATGTACATATCTCTGGATAGTTATTGTAACTAGTATTTTTGTGTTTTTGCAGGATCCTTCAGTGGAAAATGAAGTTCACTCACCAATTCCTGGTAGGAGATCAAGGAGCAATGATACAAGGCTACATTGAAAACATTTTGCTGAGAGTCGCCCTCCTAAGCGTGGAAGGTGTGGATATTGTGGGTACAAGAAAGGCATAAACGGGAAGAATAAGGACACTAAAACTTCAAATTATATGAGAAAATGTGACAAATTTCTCTATGAAACCTGTTTTGAGCCATATAATACTAGAAGTAATGTGTAAATGACCAAAAACGGGGTAGACTGTTACCATATCAAAAAATGTTGTATTCCAGTCCAAAAAATGGTGTCATATTACTCGGTCAAATTTGAGAGCATATAACCTCGAGTATGCAGTTTGGCAATTTTAATTGCAACAGTGGGGTTGATTTGTGGAAATTGTATTGCATTCACTCTGATTTTGTCATTTATTCAAATTTTATTGGGTGGAAATAATTAGAAATTAGTATTTTTAGTATAGTTTTCATAATTGTCATTATTGTTCACATGACTTGTGACATCACACTTTCATAAGTAGTATCAAACTAAATATATATTATTAAAGCTTATGTTCTGCTGATTCTAAAAATGTATAATATGCATGCCTACATGCTAGAAAAATCCCATTACAGGCAACTGAATGCGGCATGTTGCAAATTTTAAAAATCACAAAAAATTATCTTGGTAGCTAAAGAGTTAAATGACTAATGGTGATTACGTGGTATGACTGGATTCACCTTTTACCGTATTGTACACCCATACAACCGTGCAATGCTCGTACTATCGCGCTATGGGGCAAACAATATTGCACACCGCTCTGGAAGCGAGTGAACCCCTCCCCCTCCCCCTCCCTCAATTTTTAACTTTGTTTTCATATTTTTAGGGATCAGTAAACGCTGGACTAAATCGACGGAATTGTGTAATAACAGGAACAGACGGTAGTGAAGGATACTTCACGTTATACACTGAGGTGGGCACAAAATCATATTTTATTTGACGTGCATGTCTGGGGCATAATGTTTGTATCATAAATTTGTATCCATATGCACGTTTCATGCCAGCACTGAAATCAAATAATGCACATGCGGTTTGTATTTGCCTCTTGCTGGCTAATAAATTGAATCAACTGCTGGTTGGGATAGCAAGTAGCATTGGTCAACTGAGGAAAAAATCTCGAAAATTCTCTTAACCCAAAGGCACCACTTTTGCTCTTTCATTCGCAGCTGCGACAGATCAGATGTCTGACACGGGAGAGTAATAACAACATAACCTTTTTCTCGGCTTTGTCATGAAATGATAAAAAGACAACGACAGTTGACTGGTTTTTCAAGATTAATTGTACATTAGTAGGATTACTTGATAGGATCATGAATTGTAAAATAACATTATTTCCCCATTCATAATAAGACTAGAAAGCAACTATTTCGCTACCACTTTGGCAAGTATAGATATATGAAAGCTATGTCGAATCCAAGTTAATTTTTTTTATTGGAAATATAAACCAAGACAGACACTTTGTAACTGCTCTTAACACCATGCATATTCAAGTTTACAATAATTAAGGCTGTTTTCCAGTCACGCGTTTTTCACACGTACGTACACGCACGTAAAAGTCTAAATCAATTTCAATATTACATTTTAAATGAACAAATGTTTCGATGGAAGGAATCCAGCATTCGCTACGAGTTAGCATACCTTAGTGATTGTATTTATTAAATACAAACTACTTAGAAGAGTTTAATTTTTTACGTGCGTGCACGCACGTGAAGAAAACAGATAACTGGAACGCAGTTTTCTCAATTAATCGCTTTTTTCACGTTCCGCTTAATGATATGTTTGGTTATGCATCAGAATTAAGGTCACTGACGCAGGTAACATAGCTAACACGTAGTAGTTACTGTATGAAACGTAAAGTTAGCTTCAACGTATAAAGAACTGGAGGACCAGAATCTCACTCAAATATTACGACACCCGTGGGGTGACGTGTGAAAACTTTGCATCTTACATGTGTGAACTTATGTATACAAACGTACTGTTATGAACATTTTGTTTTTTATTTGTGTACGTTTTGGTTGACAGTAAAACTTCATGTTACATTGAATTATTGTATCGTAGTCACGCGTGATTTTGACACGTTATGTATATTTTTGCATATTTTTTGCAGTTGTTCTAAATTTTCTGTGTTGTGTTCAAAATATAAGAGAAAGTGCGTTCAATTTGAGTTGCATTCCTTCGTTATGCGAGAGATTTATTACACGTACTTTGTTGTAATCCGCAACGCATAGTTCGCTTTCCGAAAAAATAGAAGAAGGGGAGGGGGACAAATAATTTTCTTTAAAAATGGGTGGTTACTGCAAAGGGGAAGGTTGATTCAAAAAGAGGGATGAGTGACAATGCTCGTACTCATTTTCAAAATTGCTGGAGAATAAAGATAAAATTAATTTCAGTTGGATGTAATTGTTTGTTGCGTCATTTTGACTGATTAATTTAATTACCCACTTTTTACCATTTTTACCTAAAACATTGAAAGCATCGATCAACCTGAAAAAAATTTCCCAAAGGCTGGGTGGTTAATAGTTTTTAAAAAAGGGGTGGTATTGATAAAAGGGGTGGGAAAAGATTTAAAAAAGGATGTGTTCATGGTGCAAGTGACATCGGAACTGTGTAAGCTATTCGTGGAAATTTTTTTTACTTTTTACCGTCTAGGGAAAGGGAGAGTTTACAATGGAATATTGTAAATACTTACCAGCATCCCGTCAAGTACAGGCTGAATTGATTGAAAAGTACAACCAAGACAGACAGCAGAAAGCCAAAGCAAGATGAACCGTGGCAGTAAATCGGTACGTTCTCCATATTCCTTCGCCACTACAAAGAGTCCAGTCAAAAGCTTTGGAAATATAACTGATTTGAGTATCTGCTCTTTTGTATTCAGCCCTTGCGAAAGTTCAGCTAAGTTATCGTGATGGTTAGGAAATTTCTTGCTTTAAAATGAGATCTGATAAGTATCTTATATATTTGTCTAGTTTTTTCCCCAGAAACTAAGAACTGAGTTTGTCTGATATTTCCCTCTAACTTTTGATCCTAATTAATAGTTGATATCTGCCTAACAAAAACGAGGTTTTTACATTTGTCTTTCACTTTCATTACCAGTACTACTACCACTAATGATTGTTTAATGTTTCTTCGACAGTAGCGGTAGTGACAGTGAAACTCGTTCAAAGACAAAACTCACTTTTAAATATAAAGAAACTCCGATCAGCAACAACTTGTAAACTCATTTGAGATTTTTAAATGACCTTGAAGTACCCGAAATATTACCATAAAATTGTTGTTTTGTTCTGTTTTGCTGGAATCTTAAGTACAAGATATTGTCTTTCGGGGTATGTTTTTTCTTATTTTTGAACTATAAATATGTTCTTTAACTCTCTTAATTTTATGCACTAGGAAACAGAGCATTGCAATATCCAGACATTTATGAGATCAGTTTTTGTGCCCAGTGAGAACAGTAACAGTGAGAATACAGAGAAGACAGTGAGAGGCCACAGAAATACTCCATCGTAGGGTATAGAGCTCAGCCCAATGGAACGGTTCATGAACAAACGCGCGAGAACATTACTTCCGGTAATATCCGGACTTGCAGCCCTGTATCACATCACAGCAAACCCAGCAGCGCAAGCTAATGAAGAGACGACAAAACTATGAAAAGTATTACAACTGAAGAAAGATGATGTGGTGCGCATAAAAGCTACTCGTTTAGGCCAGCGTGACTGGAAGAAAGGAATAGTAACATCATGTCATGGTGACAGATCATACCGTGTTGAGACCGAAGATGGGGGAATGGGAATACAGGTGGAATAAAGTTCACTTGCGAAAGTCCCAAGAACCACCATTCAACACAGATGATGAGCTACCATATGATATAGCATCGCCCCATGAATACAACGATGAAGCTGATCAAGTACATACTGGCGAGGCACATACTGGCGATGCTGATAAGGCATTGCCGCCACAAAGGAGAATACAACGGCAGAGAAAGCCACCTAGCTACTTGGAGGACTATGATACTACATAGCCAACTAAACTTGCAGTAGTATAAATGCTTTTAAGCGAATAGCTACTCACGTAGCATTAGAGGAAACTGATTGCCTCTATTTGTGACAGTTTTAGTTTGTTTCGTTTAGAACATTTTGTTTTAGACCATATACACTTTTAACATTAACATTAACCATGACCAATTTAACATTAACATCAACATTAATATTAACATTAACCGGTCTGTATGCTGACGATACAAAGCTGTATAAAGCAATAACATCACACGAGGATTGTAACCACCTACAAAAAGCATTGTCATACGCTGACGGTTAGAGTAAGCAATCTAGCATTGATTTCAACGCATCTAAGTGTAAAATTCTGACAATATCCCGCTGAAAAAGCCCGATAAAAGCAAAGTACCACCTTGGTTCAACTGAATTAATGCGAGTGGACAGTGAGGTTGACCTTGGAGTTACCGTGACAAGGAATCTATCTTGGAATCAACATATTATCAAAATTGGGTCCAAGGCAAATAAAATGTTGGGACTTTTACGAAGAACGTGCCCCTTGTTAACCAACCGGGATGCTCGAAAAACGTTATACATATCATTAGTGAAATCCCAACTGTGTTATGCTACAGAAATCTGGTCACCATCTAAATCCACCTAGAAAACCAATTTAGAGAGAATTCAAAGGCGGGCCACACGATGGATCCTCCGTGTAAAGATGGGTAACATTTCCAACAAAGATCGTTTGTTGGCTCTTAATCTTCTGCCGCTGGCTTACGACAGAGAAATAAAGGATTTGACATTCTTTTTTAAAGCTTTGCATAGTCATAATGATTTGAATGTTTTTGATTATGTGTCGTCCGTAAGCTATGCTCGTACTCGTAATTGTGTAAACCCTAGTCTAATACTTAAAGTACCTTCTTGTAAAACAAGTACATTCCAGTCATCTTTTTTTTAATCGTATTGTTCCACTTTGGAACTTAGTATGTAGAACTGCTCAACCTTCACACTTACGTAGCCTAACTATGTTCACATCATTCTTATCAAGGACATATATAGATTTACTAATCTCCTGTTACGACTTAGACTTGACCTGTGCATGGTCATTATATCGACCTTGTTCATGTCATAGAGTTTAACATGAGAGGTAATCATATGCTAATGCTCGATCATATAAATGACCAAAACACATCATTTTAGGTTACTAGATTTCTCACTCATATCATGGATAATAACATAATTAATTATTTAATTATCGATATCCATGGTATATTAGACATCATACCTTTATTCTCGATTTGATTTTCACGAGATTTTTCAAATCAAACTGATTCTCGAGCTGGTAGCATATGCTTTATTTTATGCTTATTTGTGGAAGACCATATTGCCGCTACGTATTCTAGGACAAAGCTAGAACAGTTTATATTTTGGTTTCACAGCAGGTAAGACCTACTTTTTCCAGTCGGTAGGCACGGTGAGTTTTTGACCTCTCCTAGCTGCACTGAAGAAGACAATGAAAAATTCCGTTCCGCGTGCAAAATTTTGTTTTGTGGAAAGTAAGCTTAATTTGCTAAATAACTAATCAATGAGTTCCCACGACGTGACACAATAGGGATCTTTATAAATCTGACTGCGGCTACGAGAACGACTACGACTACGAGATTTTTATTTCTTAAATTCTTTCCTATAAACCCCTATTTGTCTTGTGTTGGAAAAAATCACCAAGTACCCGTAGTTCAAATCATTAATGAAGCGCTTGCCGCCTTCGCGATGTGATATGTCGAAATGGCTTGTTTTAAAACATATCAGGTGGGATGTTTTGCACAAAAATGGAATATTATGTTTCAGGCTAACAGGCATACATAAAAATAGGTTATGTTGCTATACGTAAATGACATCAGGTCCACGAATTCAACTCATTGTTATGACTGAGCAAGGTATGATGCTTTAACATTTATTGGTTTAATATTTGTAATTTTTTGTATTTTTTATATTTATTTAAAGTCATTATACTACCATCAATTTAATGAAACGATAAACGCTTTGCTTTCAAGAATAACGATCAACAGTCCCAATGAATCCAGTATTCTGTATTTTTTTATTTGCCTGGTGTATAGTGGCTTAGTGGCAAATGTTATTTTTGAATAGTTGTTAATGATTTCAGTTCAGAAATCAGAACTGACTAACCCGTGTTTTCATCTCCGCCTTTTTCATACTCTCAGAGTGCCAATAGGACCAATGAATTCCCGTGCCATTAGTCTGACCTGCTCCAAGGTAGAGTCCATTGAGATTAGAAACAAAACAGTACTTATACCACCAGGCTCCTTTGTAAGTCGCAGCACAATTGCGACGGCGATCGCTATCATTGTCGTTATCCTTGGTAGTAAACTGCAGTTGATTGTGATGACTAAGAGAATCACTGGCGTCACCTTGTAAAAATATTTAATAAGATTGCTTATACCTGGCCACCACTACTAGACAATTTCACTGTTAATCATATAGACAGTAAAATTACTAAAATATATTCGTTAATAAGAACTTTTTCTCAGAGCAAAAATTACTTTATCAAGAATAGCTGACAGATACAGTCGCAAAATTTGATTTCGTCATGACAAAGAAACAAAATTACAAAAACGCAATACTATCTTTTGCATTATTTGATAACAGAAAATACTGCCTGAGGCGGCTGCATGGTATTCGAACCTCCGGCTTTGAAATGCTAACTCCACTACTATATTATTACTAAAATGCTAGTAAAGTATGAATGAAAATTAATTTTACTGACTTTCTACAATAGGCTTTCTGCAATAGGTATGGGCTTTAACAATATATTTTATTGACATTTGGCAATAGCTTATATGGGCATTCATTCAGAGTATAAAACATTGTATTTTGTAAATGGTTTTAATTAGCCGCTGCTTGATTGTCCTGGAGATACTCGAGTCAAAAACACACTTTGTCCCAATGATGTTCTCCAAGTTTGAAAAAACGTCATTTGAGGATCAAACCCTGCTTTTTCACATTTCAATTTTTTCACACATGCACTTTCTCAAGCCAGTATCTTAAAAGATGATATGTTCTCTGATTAAAATATTTATTTAATTAAATAGTGCACATGCAGCCTTTAGGGATTTGACATATTTGCGATATTTATGACATTTTAGGGTCTTCTACATTTCTTCATGGTCTTAGCTCTTTACGTTACCTGACCTGATGTCATTTAAGTTAATGTAAATGCATTTTCCATTGTTTCTTGTTTCAAAAATGACTTAAATGACGTCAGCTCTTCTAACTCAAACACCCAAAAAACATTAAGATGAAGGTTTTGTCAAAAATAATTTATCGTATAATTCGTCTTAAGTACAAAAGTTTACAAAAACCGCAAATCCCAAATGACAGCATGTGTAGTTCAAGATTTATTTGACCAGTCTGTATCCTTCATATAATATCTGGAGGTGAGAGGGCGCTAAAAAAATTCATAGGCGATATGCGGCGGAGGCGGAAGATATGTGTCTATTAAGGGGTGCTTGTCATGCATGTAGCCCACTATCACTTCCTGTGAACGAGGATAGGAGGGCCCCAATCCAGGGTTATTTGATTCAGAACAAAAAATTATTGTTAAATGACTGAAATTATGCGGGAAGCACCAAAACACTGTTAGAACGTATCACGGTAAGGGTTTTTGAATTTTTTAAAGTTTTTGAAGGGATAAGGGACTAACTGCC
The DNA here is from genome assembly GCA_963855995.1 of Muricea muricata. Lineage (NCBI taxonomy): Eukaryota > Metazoa > Cnidaria > Anthozoa > Malacalcyonacea > Plexauridae > Muricea > Muricea muricata. The sequence continues at coordinate 14,145,597 of OY979718.1, read as the reverse complement.
CCCCCCAGCTTTTCTCAGCATTTCTCTCTTTGGATGATACGCCATGTTTCTAAAGTTAAGGAGGGTTTAGATAGGGAGAAGGTTGCAGTAAACATTAGATTTTTTGTAATCTAACAGAAACAGTAAAAAGATTAAAAAATATCCTGTTTCCCCGAAAATGAAAAAAGCCATAAGGTGAGACCGCAGAATATGTCGTTATACTTTACTGAGGATGTAATTAATAAAACTAGCAATTTCAGAGTCAACAAGCGGTGTAACCAAGTTAAGGCATCATATTTTTGGAATTTTTTTTATTGTTAGGTATTTTCAAATTTAAGTGTTTAAGGGGCAAGCCACTTCTTCGACTTTTATAACAAAGAAAACACAGTAATATCACCTTATCATATATTTTAAAGAGCACATGAGTACGTTATTTCTTTAATTAACAAGAATAATGTAAGCGTCATTTAAATTTGACTTTATTTATAAGTTAAACGGGCTTCAAAAAACCAGCCTTAGATAAATTCGTACAATGCAAAAGTTTGAAGTAATTGTACTTATATGGAACTAGGACAAATGTATAGGGAGTGTTCTTGGTGAACTGAATTTACCTGAGTAGGTGCCAATGTTCAATCTGTATTTGTCAGACTCATCAGCTACACTGAATGCTCCATACTCGGCATAACGTTGAGCATCATTGAAATCCATCAAATCAACTCGCAAAACATCTTGACCAGATTTCGTCAAACGATGTATCTTGTCTAACCCCAACCAGAACTCACCATTGAGATCACCAAAACCTGCTTTATAGTCTGACCAACCACGATAAAAATCTTCACTTCCATCTTCTCGTCTCTGGAATACTGTCCATCCACCACCATGTGTCGTCATATCACATCTGACTTGGAACGATCCTAAACTATCAGGGTCAATGGTGTAAACACCATCTTGTCTCACTCCAGATTTATACAGATCAGCGCAACTGTTTGGAACTGTTTGGAGTTCAAGAAATAAAAGAGCACAGCGATCAGTGCTATTATTCTAAAATTTTATTATGTATCATTTTCCTTTTCATTGTCCGTGAAATGAAAAAATAATTAATGATAATAATTGAACATAGCAGGGCTAAATTGTTGGGCTGGCTGGAATTGCTATTCAAGAAATCAAAGAGCCCAGCGATCAGTATCATTTCAAAATTTATTCATATCATTCAATTATTAAGTCCTATTTTACCATCGCAAACATTTATTAGCGGACCCTGGGTCAAATTAAACTAATATTTGATTTTTTAACTTACGTTCTATTTAGTTCTACTAATGTCAATATCAGTATAGTAGCATGGTCAACCCTAGGAATACGTTCCGCTATACAAATAATTATTTTCATTTTCATCGACTGTGAAAGCAATTGTCTCTGAAGAAATGAGTAAAGATAAAATTTGGAAAATTACATATCGTGAAATAGCGGGTGTAAATTGTCAGGCTGGCTGTTCCATTGTGCAAAATTAAATATTTGTTAAATTTCCGATGTAATGTGTTTAAACTTGATTTCAAGTTAAAAATGTGTTTTGGAAAGTTCGTTTTCACTGGTCGGTCTCCGGAGATGAAACTCAAGAAAATTGCTACAAAGGTTGTGGTTTTCATTATTACACTGTAAGTGACAAGTTTTATTAAATACTTTGGAGCTATGCCCTCCAGGATTTTGTAAACGACATAGTATGTAAGAAACTCACTTTGGAAGAAGGTTGGCGAGCTATTTTTTATTCAGTTTATATTATGTTTTTGTTCTTTCGTATGAATAAAATGATGCTTACTTAAAGCAAAATAGAAAAATTTTAAAGATAAATTTTAAAGGTTTTATGCCTTATAGCCAAACGGAACTTTTACACTTTGGACACCCATGTCTATTATCAGGCAACTTATATCTCTGAGTTATTTGTCAACCAGAAATTATGAGAAAATCATCTATTTCTACAGCCGACATTATCCTCACTTCACCATTCCGTCTAATAGGACATGCTGAAAGATGGTTTTACAGATCCGCTGAGATAATACACTATGTTTTCTCATATATAGTATTAATTAATATTGGGTATATAGGGGGTCCTAAAGTGTAAAATTGAAGCTTGGAATTGCCTGTTTTTCCCGGGAAAATTGGATTCCATGCACTGGAATGGAATTTGTTAGCTAAGAAACAATACAACATGGTAATGGCATTTGAATTTGTGTAAGACAGCCGCTCGGACTATGGGATTTTTGCACTTAGAGAATAGGAATTAGTCAAAATTTGGGCTGGGAAATGGGAATAAACTCCCTCCCTTTCAAGATCCTGTTAATGTAGTCACAAGATAAAAAGCGAGGATGGAACTTATCATATATTCTTTCTACGTTTCAGCAAATTTTCATTTCTAGGACAATCTCTGATGAATAACCTTAATCAAGACTTGTTGTTCTTGTTATAAGCTGCCTCGATAACCGTTTGCACAAACTACTGTATAGTGATGATATACCATCGACGATATAGCAACGATATCTCTCCTGTACACTTAAAACCATCGCCTCAATTGCCAGAATTACAAGAGATCGAAAAGAGTATTGTGGCAAGTTACATTGATGAAAATGTCTAAAATGACTTTCTTTTTAGTTGGTCGCATTACGAGGAAATAAGAGCCATATCAATGCTTGTTTCAAAAATCTATAGATGCCGATCATAACTATAGTAGACAAACAGTCAAAATAGCATAGGGAATACGCCTGAGCTAAAACAGAAGTTTAAAAACTTACCTGTACAATCAAATCCTGATCCAGTAAATCCATTTTTACAGGTACACGAAAAGGAATCAGAATTGCTGATACAAGTAGCATTATGGTGACATGGACTGGACAGACAATGATTGATCTCTAAGAAATACAACGAATCATTGATTTATACTGCATTTAAAATTGAAAGTGTTTTTCACCTTTACAAAAATGCTAAGATCGCCCCTTCTCCATACTCGGGAAGGCAAGTTATTGTCAAAACATGAGCTTTTTATTTTACTTCCGGGGGCATATGAATCTTAATTTGGCTATTTTCATGTTCTCCAACAAAAACAAATTCAGAAGAGGTTGATTGAGAGTTGCCCCTCTGAATGATCGTTTCCCTAAATGTGCTACATGAACAGACACGATGGGCATGCACTAAAACTCTTAGAAGTCCATAGACTGGTATTTTATATGGATCTTCGTAGTTCAACTTAGCCCTTAACTACCAATAGGTCTACCTTGCTTTAGGTTTTCAAAACTAATTTAAAGTGATTCTATGTAGCATTGGGGCACATTCAAAAAGTTCCCCTATATAGCTGAATACGTGTATTACATGATCAAGCGTGAGGCTAAAGGTGATGTCATCGACTATGACTTTTTTGCCTATTCGTTACATTTTTTATTAAGGCTATAAAATTAAATTGAACATTTGCACCTTCACCTACTCAGTTAAAGATTTATTTTAAAAGTAGCCGTTGGTCTGCCAGAACATACCTTAGAACAAACATATATTGATTAAGCAAAAAATCAAAGCATTGTAAAACTTAAATCTTTATTTTACCGTGGTCTGGACACAGTGTTCTGTAAGAAAGTTTATGCTTTCGGAGATCTTGTTCTATGACACGACAACAATTTCCCAAGTGTGCGTCATGTTCAGAACACAATACATTGTAAGCGAGGGTTCGATTATCAACATCAGATTTGATGTCATCACAACAAATTGCTTCTGCAGTACCAGTATACAGAGCAAGGTGCCACAAAATTCCCACTAGAGCAAATCTTAGCATTTTGTCCTGGCAATCTTTAGCTCTTCAACTTTAGTCGACGCCACTGAGCTCAAACTGAGCAGGTAGGTGTAAATGCTGGTCGTTTTATGCAAGAAGTTTGGCCAAGAGGATGTAAATATTGCTCTGTAAATCAGACGTTCGCAGAACCTTTTAAGGTATGTACAACAAGTCTCGTGAAATTTAGGTAAACATCGAAATAGAAATAGATTGGCGTGATTTTATGTAATTAACCGTGCGCAAATATTAGATCAAAAAATGTTTAACAGATAAGTTCAATTTTTTGGAGGGCACAGGGTGTGTATACAAGGCAAAAATTATACTGATTTCAATAAGGAAAAGACCGCCATAGCATCATATAGAATTATACATATAAGGAATGTGACACACTATGTTGGCATAGATTGCATTTATATGCAAGATGGGAGAGTACCGATGATTATACAGTATATTATTTTCTTGTTTTACAGAAAATGTAAACCTCAGAAAAAAACAGTAGAGGAAATAACTCTTGTAGTCGTAAATATAATTCAATCAGTCAAGGCTGTTCTTGCATAGCATGGCATTCTCCAATAATGAGTTTTGATTTTCTACCCACAATGTTTATGGTAGATAAATGACTTTAATTAAATGGGTCCTGATGGGGGGGGGGGGGGGGGCTAATCCGATTGCAGCAATTTTTTATTCGATTTTTAACTTAATGTAAATGCAGACTTTTAGAATAATTATGTATATGTTAATTATGTAAGTTTACTAATATTTTTTCAAAGTCGAGAGTCTCCATATATTTTTATAATTTCGAAATAGTGCACAACATGTTGTCCAGTCGCATATTATTGTAGCCAGAATTTAAATGTTTGTGACACAATATTTTTTTTACTTGGCATGTTCATCTGAACCATATACCTGAAATCATATATTTACACACCCTTGATTGATAACTTGGTTTGTTTTGAAACACGAATCACATATGTTTCTATAGGTTTATTTTAATTTCGCAAGCCTTGTCTAGCAGAACTTGTATCAAAATATGCACAGTCGTAAACAATTTTGAAGAGCAATCCTTGAAATGCGACGTCTTCAAAGTCCATTAGAAATTTTCTACGATTCATGTAAATTATTCAGTGGAATACTCAATAATGCAAATCATTGATACTCATCTCACAGAAATGTTTCTTTTGCAACATGAATGAGTGCTAGTCTAAACTTAAGCATAAGAACGCTAAATTCCCGGCGAACGCTTCTTCTTGTTAAGGTATAGTGAAAGATCCTCATCGCCCAACGCTTCTGCTCCAAAGATCCTCAGGATCTTTCACTATACCTTAACAAGCAGAAGCGTTCGCCCTGATTCTGTGATTTTGTGAAACTAAACATGCACACTTTAGCACACAAAGAATATATGTAGAATATACATATGGAATAATCGTTCGACACGATACAATTTTCCTTTTCAAATATTCAATTAAATTTATATGGTCAACTTTTTTGAGGACTTCTGACTAACACAAGTTTAATGTATTCTGAATTTTACTGACCTATTTATTAATATGGAATATTTTGTCTAAATGCAGCTAATTCAATTGACGTTGATATCGTCAAAAGTCAAATATATGTAATGTGAACGCCTAACAACGAATGATGAGGAAAATCTAGTTTTTAAAAGGATCATCACATCAGTAGCCTTGCAAGATTTTGTACAACTGTTTTTTTTTATTATATATTTTACATGTGCATGTAAAATTATGATTATTCCCATATTCTTTGTCGCTCATATTGCACGTTTGACTATTCCAGCCTTATTGATTAGCTGTATCCGAGTGAATAACCAAATAATCATTAGTGCAATCAAGAACAACAGGGAAAAGAAAAGGTCTTTACAAAGCAAAAAAGTTGATCATCGTTGACAATTTTGCTTACTTATTCGGGTAATCTCTCAACGCCGACGTAACAAATCACGCATCCACTTTGCATTGCATTGTTTTTGTTCATATATATTATCATGTATACTATCATATAGTTTAATAACATTATCGACGATATTTCATTAATTAGTAGTGTTCTGTACTCAGGTTTTATACATATTGTATAATTACATTATTCTCGAGAGTTTGCAATTTGCGGAAATTTTCGATCCTTTAGAAATAACTACTCTGTACCATAGACTCATTGCACCCGCTCATCCGTAGCAAAAATTTGCTTGTGATGACAGTATCTGGAAGATATAAATTCACATTCTGTTTAGCGGTTTAGTCATCCCGTTGCATGTGCTCATTTTAAGGTCAACTGCAATGGGTCTATTAGCGCAGTGTTCTCTCACCAGCTGAAGCGATAAAGTGAGCATCTTTTTTTCCGAGCGGAGCCTCGTTCTCGAGAAGACAGTATTAGCGAGAGGTCTGAATACTTCAGATTATTGGTTCGCAAAAATACCATGTCAGTTCTCAAATTGCTAAACTGTTCATGTAGCCTGCTGATGGCTAACTTTCCTAATAAAACGTGGGTATTGGTTTGTTAAGCGAGACTGAAAGCGAGAAAGCAATATGCACGCGCAAGTGGCGATAAAGACCCTTACTTCTAGCCAATGGAAGGGGTAGCATGCGAGCAGGCGCGAATGAACGCGCTAATTAAGTGCACGGGCATCCGTCAAAGATGTGTATTAGGACACTGGTCAGAGCATCGTAATACAAAACCCAAATAAAATTGAAGCCGGAGCACGTCATATTTCGAGATCGGTGGTCAGGTTGAGTGATCCCACTCTGGAAGTGAATCAATGTAGTTTTTGTCAGAAAAGTGATTTTTGGATTGATTACTTCGAGAATAATATGTACATATAGTGAGTGTTATGCGTTAAGCAAAAAAGTTTACTAATATTTTTTCAAAGGTGAAGTCCACTGTGAACCTTGAAAGCCTCCTCACCTTGTACATGATGCGCAACATGTTGTCCAGTCGCATGTTATTGTAGCCAGAGGTTAAATGTTTGTGATACAATATTTTTGTTCACTTAGCTTGTCTCGTCTGGACCACATACCTGAAGGCATATATTTACACACTCTTAATTGATAACTTGGTTTGTTTTGAAACACGAATCACTTAAATATGTTTCTATGTGTTTATCTAAATTTCACAAGCTTTGCCTAGCAGAATTTATATCAAAATATGCACAACCGTGAACAATATTTATCCTTGATGAAGGGCGACGTCTTCAAAGTCCATTAGAAATTTTCTACGATTCATGTAAATTATTCAGTTCAATACTCAATCAATCTGATTTCTAGGAAGCTTTTCCTTAAAACGTAAAACTTTTGTTTTAAACGAAAGCTATGAATCCTGTACTGGAAATGTATAGCATTCGACGCTCAATTGGAGCTATCCAACATGGCTAGAATTGTGTCGATGTGTTATGCATCTTTACATATCAATGGTATCCATGCCGTCTATTCAGGCATGAAAAAGTTAGCCTAAGTGAAGTCCCGAACCGAAAACGGAGTAACGGATACGAAAAGATTTGGGGGCGATTAAACTTCATCTTTCTTCAGTTCTCCCTGCATTTCCCATCTGCCCAAACATGAGCCCACAGCTAGTACGCGATTGCAACAGAAACCTCGGTCAGCGGTTTTTCAACACGTGTGGAAAACATTTTGAAATTTGTGTTCTTTGAAAATTATAGTTGCATCATATTATTCAATAGAGTTTTATACATATTATATTGTTTGAGATATTGAAAAATCATCTTTTATTGTATAAGTGGATATTTCAACTCTATAGAAGTAATAAAGCAATAATTAAGGGGTTACGCGGATTTGTACATTATGTTTATACTTCTTGCCTGTCAACGGAGTAGACAGGTAATCAAGCTGAAATATGCCTTGGTAAGTACAGAAAAAATATTGAACATGATTTTTTTGCATATATCGAACAACATGCTTCATTCATGCTAAACAGTGTTTTTACACAAGAATTGATTTTGTTCCTGATTCAACTCAGAACCCTCACCCCAGGAAGGTACATAATCCAAGGGTTTTATTTTCCATTTAAGTAAATGGTCATTTTTGCTCCAGGACTTTGCATAATGGAGTGTGGCAGGTACAAAACGAATTTGACACACTACCTAGAGGGGATGAATCCTAGCATTTGTACCCTTCCAATGTGCAACCTACAGTGAAATTAAAAGTGCAGACTTTTCGTGCTCAATATTTTGTGAACAAAGCCTTGTGATTTTTGTGATACACCCACACACCAGCTGCCTATGTTTATCTTCAAGTCTTCACTATAAAATCCATAACTTTGTTTTGAAGTTTGGTAATTTGTTGGGAAGTTCTAAAGTTTATTTCAGAGTTTGCAAGCTGGTTTCTACATACTAGCCATGCTGGCTTTATTGAGTTCGGGGCTAATCTCATCCTATATTTACAAATCAACTTGCAGATTCTGAAAGAAACTTTTGAAGTTTGTTACAAGTTTCCAAACCTTGCAATGAAGTTTGGAATTTTAGAGAGCTGAGAATGACTGTAATGATCAGCAAAAATTCTCAGTATCACACAAGAGAAATCACCTTAAATTTGCCCTTTGGTGGTCAACTGCCATGCTATAGCCAGACTGCAGAATATGTCAACAGTGCTTTCAAAATTTTTTATAGAAAAGAAATTAGCACACCTACCTTCCTTTTCTCAGATTCAATCTGCCCTCAAAGCTCTAATTTTTATTGTTTTTAGCAAATATTTTGTTACTTTTGTCCCTAAGTAAGTCACTCACGATCCACACTTGGCAACTGTTTTGCACACTTGCACTATGATTTGTGCCTTCTTCGCTCTCGAGATCTCGTTGAAAACTGCCATACTGTGCAGTCTGGGTCATATGTTTAAATGATGGGACACCATCTCCTGTAGATTCAGCTTGTGCTATTATGGTTCTAGTCTGATCATTAATGTTAAGCAAATTTGACAGAGTTTAATGTCTTGATGAGCAAATATATACGAATGGTACAAAACCAGGTATACATGCACAGCACTTCTAGCACTGTTGTATGTCAGCACATCTTGCTACATAGATGTTGCTATTATTATAAGGATGGGAGTTTTTACTTACTTATGACAATTTTTTTTTATACGTAGCCCTCCAAAGTTTGGATGTGTGCATTTTCAACTGGATCTACAAAGGTAATTTTGATCAATGTGAAAATTTTATATAAATAAAAATATGTATTGTATTAATCTATGTATTTTGTTTTTTTGGTCAAAATGTTGTTTATAGTATGTCTAAATGAGCTGTCAAGATATAAGCTGTCAAAATATGAAGACGTCAGTATATATTAAATAATATAATAGCCAGTAAGGCTCTGGTGTATTAGTTACTTTGTGAGAGCTTTGTTGTCTTGATTTTTAGGGAATCACATTATTTAGTTGTCATGTTGCAATGAGGCTCTCAGGCCAGGAATATATTAATGATATGTAATCATCAAAAACTTCTATATTGCATGTTTTTTCTACCAGAAACATAGGCAAAAAAATATTATGCTAGCATAAATATTTAATTCACTTTAATGGCTGTGACATGATTCAGAGTTGTCCCAGTCCCCTATTTAAGTCTATGACATATATCCAAAGAACTGCATTTCTCAAGGAGACCATAATACACACTTTTAGTAACTAAAAAATTGTCTTGCTATATTCAACTTATTATCAATTATGCTAATTTTGATGCTAGTTTTAGTCTATGTGTGCTACTGTAGTGCTAAAAAATTAATACCGGTAATATTATACATGTGGCATGTTTGTATACTTATTAGCTGCTTTCTGCTTCATTATGTACAATTGATCAATTATTGATGACTGTAATTGTAATGTGGATTGTGTTGGGTCTTGCTGGTGCTCACACAAAGTAATGTTTGCATCAATCTCAGCCTTGGGAGAATTATAAGTTGCTGTGATTTCTTCTAGTTTTAAAAGCTTGTTGTTGTGTAAACTGTTGCGTAGATTGTTACTAAATAGAGTCACTCTTAATGCCATCTGAATATGCTCAGGCCAGGTTTGACTAGATATTGTGTCAACAATAAGTATTAAATTTATATATATAGTTTACTGATTTGATAAGAAGTGAGGGAAAATGAATTTTATTCATCTGATCATGTTAATCAATATTTTGATAACGGTGTTTATTACTGATATACTTTCGTCAATTTAGTTGTAACTAAAGATTATGGAGAAAAGTTAATACATGAACTCCAATTCATATGAATGAAAATATTGTTAGGCTAATGTTGACAAAATTTGCAATATTGGAATTTCTGCCCACATTGATTCTGGAAAAACTACCTTGACTGAAAGAGTGCTGTTCTATACTGGCAGAATAAAGACAATGCACGAGGTAAGGTGCCTGGTCATTGATTAGATCTTGTCTTAGCTTTCTGTAAAATGTACGCATAAAAGATTTTCAAGGCTAAGATAAGATATTGTTCAGATAAGAAAATGAAAAATTAAAACGATTTAAATGGAGGTTGGTGTAAGATTGCATTTAGTTCTCAGAAATTTGCTGGTCACAATTTCTAAGTTTCCCTATACTGTACATAATAACTTTATACTGTTTGTAAATAACTATGCTAACTAAATTTTGTAAATAGCTATTCGACTGCATCTAAAATTACCATTACTTGTAAATAACTAAATATGTAACTTTTACTATTTTTGTAATTCTTTTTTACACGCCCCCTGTGGAAATCAGCTTCGGTTGACAGGGTTAGCGTGGGTAAATAAAGTTTTTCTATCTATCTATCTTCTATCTATCTTTGAAATAATTTAAAAATTTATGTTTCAAAATCAATTTCTCGCCCAGTTCTGGAAATACCGTGTGTTTAAAAGCAAGTTGAATTTTATTTTCTGGGGAAGGTTTTCTAATTTCTTATTACATGTATAAGTAACAGCAAACCCTACTTGCTTATTAAATAATTTTAATTCGATTTTTAGGCTGCTATTCGACGAGCGACGATAAAAAGACTGTTAACACCTGTTTTTGTTGGTTCCGCACTGAAGAATAAAGGTGTACTTTGCTGTATAAAAATGCATGTAGCACCACTAGCATGTGAAGTCCAAAAAATTGCATGTTTACGAAGACATGTTAGACATGGTCCTGAGGTCTTAATTGAAACGTAAATCAGATTTTTTATGTAGAAATTAATTTAGCTTCTATGTTTGACACTGTTCCTGAATTAATGTATATACAACTGTGGCCAACTGGTATAGTCCTAAAATGTAGTTGTTATATGAGAGTCGAGGCGATATCATATGATGTAATATATAATAAACGAGAGAGCGTTTATTACCGGCGTATAAAACACCGAAAAGTGTGTTGAAAAACGAGACGCTAGTCGAGTTTTTTTACACACACTTTGAGGTGTTTTGGATGCCGGTAACAAACAATTTCGAGTTTATTATATTGCTTCTCAACCGAACTTGTATTTAGAGAGAAATTCAACGCGAAAGTTGAGTTAATTTATGAACGTTTATTACCGTGGTATCAAGACAACGATATGGTGGTGATTTCCTTTGTGTTTTGATCATGAATTATTAATGAGTTTGAGAAATATAATATCATAAATGTCAAATGCAAGTGTATGCGAGCGCAGCTAACGAGGGATATTGTGATATCGTCCCAAAAGCGATATCGCCTCGTACCGATTATTATCTGTTTATTCAGACATCAATACGTGTGCCTTTATGTATTTTGAATGTATAATATATATGGTTCACAATTTGTTAGTATGTTAGTCATAGACAACTTTATCAGTAAATCAATGAAGTAAAACAAACTTTCCTTGTAGCCTTTACTGGATGCAGTTATAGACTATTTACGAAGTCCTCTTGATGTGCAAAATTTTGCCCTCAACGGGGAAGAGTAAGTAACGGTGGAGACTTCAAGCATCTTGTTGAAATAACCAGTTTATGCCTGTGATGCATGTGACGTCAGAACGCTGAGTGTTGGTGGTAGGAAAATAACAGTAAACCACAAGAGTAGCAAATTACATGCAATTTTCAGGTTACTATAGATGCCTTAAGTGCTTAAAACTGCCGTTGCAATTGTATAGCGCTAGCCAATTTTTTTATATGCGTTGCTTCACTGGTCCACAGTATCGTATACCAAATCTGTTCTAAGAGAACTCTTGAATTTGAAGCCTTGGTTATTTAGTTAGCAAATAATTAGCTATCCACATTTCTAGGTTATGTATAGCGCTGCAGTTGGTAAAAAAGTACATTTTTGCGAGTAGTACGTGTAACGTATTATACATATACACATGCAACCACTACAGTAAATGCAATGTTTTTGTTGTGATGCTGCAGGCATACTTATGATATAAACGTGCTTATAATTGTTTAGTGCAGAGAACAAAATCTTGATGGATTCTTCTGCTGACATTTCAAATTCTTTCGTTGGCTTAGCGTTTAAACTAGAGGTAGGGTAACTACTGTTCACATGCGGAACTTAAAAGGCTTATGACAGCAATTTGATGAGGACACTGCCTGTATGCACAACCGAAGCGACATAATCAGTACATGCATAGAGTAAACAGAGTGATGTTATCAAAATTGATTGACATTTTTCCAGAGTCGATCAATATTTTAGAACATATATTGCGTCCGTATTTCACGTTATTGAGAAAGATCTATTGTGTGTTATGGTTGTAATTATCTTTTATTCAATAAGTAAGTCAAAATTAAGAAACCAATTGTCTATACATATTTGACTGACTATAATTCTATAAACTGTCTTACTTATGGGATTGTTCTTACGTTGATACATGTCGTGATGTAGTTGTGTTTTGATTTTTAACTTTAGTATTTTTGTCGTGTTAGGCTGGTAAATACGGTCAATTGACGTATGTAAGGGTGCACCAAGGTGTTCTGAGAAAAAGAACGTTCATTTTAAATACAAGAACAGGAAAAAGGGTTCGAGTCCCAAGGATTGTGAGAATGCATAGTGATGTCATGGAGGTATTTGAGATATGGTGTTCTAAGTTCCTTTCATGTGTAATCTTTCCTGGCCAAAGATGAAAAACACATCTAGCTAATACGATACAGTAGGTTGCACTGCCGTCTTGCTGTGCCGGACACGAAAACCAGAAAAAAACCCTTTGGAAAAAATTCTGGACCGCGCTCTCCACCCCATGCTTCAGCAACGCTTCTGAAGGTGAAAGCGAAAAATGGTCCACTTCAAATTTATTCCCAAACCGAATCTGTTTTCTACCAAAGCTGTTACCGCATCTGAAAAACCCCCAAAATGCACACACACAAAACGAACGTGTGTACTGGAGAGGAACTAGCGTAGATAATCTGTGTAATTATACCTCTGATGTTATATACTCTTTACTAATCACTCGGATATACACGTGAAATTCACGTGCCGCCAGAATATTGATTTCTGTCTGCCTCGTTAGCATTCGTCTGACAGAAATTAAATATTTTCGCCATAGGTGCATAACACTAAGACTATGTGCGCACGAAGTTGTTTCCGAGCATTTTCACAAGAGACAAAATCAAAACGATATCAACTATGAAAATTCTCATCGCCTGAAGTGTTTAGTCTTTGCCCTTGGCAAGATTCATGCTGGTTTTCATTAAATTTTGTCAACAAGACGGGAGTTTTTTGAAATAATTTGGAATGAAAACGCTCGAAAACGACACCTTGTGCACGCAGCCTGAGACACACAATAAACATCATAATAAACACTGTATTTTTTCCACATTGAATTTATTTGCAAATAATTAAGTAAGTGCATAGAGACTGGAGTAACTTGGTGTATTGTTGCAGGATATGAGTGAAGTGAAGGCAGGTGATATATGTGCTTTATTTGGAGTAGATTGTGCATCTGGAGATACGTTTACTGTTGAAGGAGCAGCAAAAGTTTCAATGGTAGGAATAAAGAGCGATGTTTTGCTTTCAAAAGTCATAAAAGGAAAATTAAGACCCCGTTTACGCGGTACCGGATCCGCATAGTCACGATAACCAATTTGATAGTTTAAAGATGACGTTTGTAATATTACAGAATTTAATAACAACTAATCATAGAAAAAGGTGTGAGAGTAAATATGACCGCAAACTGCCCGAACTCGATGTTGTGATCATGCTTGATTTCGAATGCTTTATGGAAACCAGTTTCATGCAGAACAATATCCATACTTTAATTGCTTTTTCAAATGAGTGGTAATATTTTTATTAGATCTGGTTGGGGTTAGTTTTGCCCAAGCATCTTTGAAGAGTCCCTGAAAAGAGTGCTTAGTCTTTAGAGGGGATACTCAAAACAATGCTGTATACGCCTTTTATCAACCGAAATTACCGATCTGTTCTAGGAGCCAATATTTGTACCTGATCCTGTGATATCTCTTGCTGTAGAAGCTAGAAATAAGGTATGTTTAGCACGTATCATGAATTTTGTAGTTACAGTACAAAGTAAAAAAATTTGTACTCAAGAATGTCGCACTATTCACAGGCCCCCGTGGAAATCAGCTGCGGTTGACGGGGTCAGCGTGTATAAATAAAGTTATACTACTACTACTACTATGCCAAAACTAGGGGACAAAAAATGTCGGATCAGTATCAGACTGATCGTCTCAGAATGTTTTTGCAATCAGCTTCTGTTGAAAATGAAAAGAGAAAAAGAAAACGCTGGTGTCTGAAATCTGGTATTTAAAAAAAATAAACATGCTCGTAAAATTTTTGGATTGATCAAACACCACAGAGGTCCTCCTCACATTAGACCAGACCACTAAAACACAGAAGTAGTCAATGTCCAGCCAATTTTCTGTCGCTACTATAGTCTCCCCTCCCCAGGTAATGGTGATAAGGTGGTTGAGATTGCAAAAATGTCACCTAACCTTGGGCATATTTTGTAGTTGGACATATTCTTTTAAGACCCAGACTAGAAACTTTTTTAAAACTAAAATATTTCTTAGAACGACCTGGATGCATTCTCTAAAGCGATCAACAGATTTACAAAGGAAGGTCCAACTTTCAGAGTACATTTTGATGACGAGAGTAAGGAGGTAGTGTGTCTCGTGTCATGTTTTGTTTAGTGCTTGAATAATAACGATTCTGGTCAGTCTTCGAATTACTAGTTAATAGGTATGTATAGTCAGGCAGCTATAGATACATGTATTTCTGCATGGCAGCATTTAGATTACTTATGAGCTCCATGCAAGCAACACGTTTTTCTTCATTTTTTTATAAAACGTTTAATATGAAAATGCGTAAAATTTCATGTTCGTTGTTGAAAGAATAACTTGTATTTATTTGGGTTTTTCCGCTGTTGAAGGATCATTGTTTATCGTTCTTCCACAAAGATAAATGTTTTCATAGAAAGTATTGCATTTTTGTCTAGGAATTTACATTGTATTGGTATATTTATGATATACCTAAGACTAAGAGCTTTATGTGCTCTTGCAACTTTCGTGTACTGAATATTGTGCTCATACCTAGACCATTATATCTGGCATGGGCGAATTACACTTGGAAATTTATACTGAGGTAAAGTTTTTTTTCTAAGTTGTAGGCATGGGTAGTACTAGGGTTTCTAGTAAATATTTCTAGGTTTGTGAGTAAATATTGGTCGAAATGTAGAGTTCATTGCCTGCATTTATCTATGAAGTAGATTTAGCTTATATTAATTATCGCCTGATTATCAATTTTTGAAGATCATTTTATACAAAAAAATATCTGCTCTTAAAATGACGCCACAAAGTATGATCGTGTGGAACAGATAAATTATAACATACTGCATAATAAAAAGAAAATGAAGAAAACATGACACTAGTTATGTCTTAAATGTTCTCAAGTTTTAGAACTTCGATCGAACTCCAAATGATAGCTTTCGTTTAACTTGGTATAAATTCAGAGAGATCATTTTCTGATGAATTCATAGACTGTTGACATGTTTCCCCTCTTGTACTTTATATTTTTGCTACCCACTTTTCACAGTTTTTTTCTGGTCTCGGCGATTTTCTCAATTAGGCGTTGTATGCAAGCCCTTCTATAATATATAATAGTATATGGTGATTTGTGTAATTTCTATCAATTTTATCGTAGAGAATGAAAACAGAATATAATTGTCCTGTTATTTCTGGAAAACCTAAAGTTGCTTTCAGAGAGACCATCGCAGGCTCTGTTGAGTGATAGTTTTATAATCGTGTGATAGTTTTAGTCGTCCATCTCGTAAAGGTCAACTCTTTCAAGAAGTGTCCCATGTTAGATACTTCATAGAGAAAAGACAGGAAGAAGTTTGGTCGTGCTAAAGAAATGAATAATGATTCTAAAATTTGCATGGAATGACCAAATTGTCGTGCTGTCTTTGCCACTGCATGGGCCTAGAAGCGTACGCTTATACAACAACAATGGTCTTGATAGGTAAAAACTACACATGCATGGCGCAAAGCCGAGTTCAACCGCTTTCACTTGGAGGGGAGAGCTTTTGCACTGCCATGTACTTGCTTTACTACGATTATGCGAAGTGGTAACATAGCTACATGCATATGTCCTCTAATATTCAGCACAATGTTGTAGCAAACATGGCGGCTTGGCAACAACACAATTTGTATGAATTTTTCTTTGTTTTTTTCGTCCAGGTTTGATTATATTCACATGAAACAAAGCGGTGGTTCAGGGCAATATGGACGTGTCATTGGAAAAGTTGAAGTAAGATTCTTTAGTACTTAGCACATAAA
Organism: Muricea muricata; assembly: GCA_963855995.1. NCBI lineage: Eukaryota > Metazoa > Cnidaria > Anthozoa > Malacalcyonacea > Plexauridae > Muricea > Muricea muricata. The sequence continues at coordinate 14,129,112 of OY979718.1, read as the reverse complement.
ATAAACTCGATAGGTCACGATTAGACGCAAAACAATTTAGCCGTAGTCTTATACAGTTTTGTTAGGTTTCGTTGTATGATTGTCGAGGATACAACATAAAGGCATGGGAACCTATTGGGAATCTATTTGATACTTGATATTTGTTGTTTAGTCTTTACCGGTAGAAGAATATACCAAAATAGAATTTGATGATGCAACGTACAATCGGAATGAACATTCTAAAGAATTTTATTCCTTCTGTTGAAAAGGTAGCAGTTGTCTGCAACACAGTAATACACACTTTTTGCACACGTTTTTATTGGTTTTAAACAACTGAAGTAATTTTATCATTAAATGCATAATTTGGCATTTTTCTGTGTATCACTATGTATATGTGTATGACTTTGTAATAGCGTTTGGTCACAATTCATTAGGAAAGTTGTACGTACTATGTGAAATAGATGATTTGGAGTGGAATTTTTCTTGATTTTATCTAGCAGAATTTCAACGTTAAGGAATGTTAGTAGTTTAGTAAAAAATTTGTAATCTAGCTACACCGGCCGCCTGTTGATTCATGCAAGTTGATTTCTTCCCATCTGTGTTTTTATTGCAGGGTTTTTATGAAGCATGTGATAGAGGTTATTATTCAGGCCACAAGATTTCTGGTGTAAAGTTTGTTCTCATTGTTGGTGAGTTATCTTACGGATATTTTTACATTTTCTGATTCGTTTAACTGCCTTTAAGGCTAGCTTAAGGAGGGTTCTGAAATCGAATTTGACAGTCTGTCTTTCACAACTATAGATTACCGTAATGAGCGCAAATAGCTTTGTACTTTTCTGTCATTGCTGTACTTAGTCTCATTTCTTTAACTGTCATGCACATGTATATGGACGGCTTATCCTATCTTTAAAGCAATGGTGTAACCAGCTCGATAATTGCCGAGGGGGGTATTCATACATTAGTGTCCTGAATAATTATTTTCTGTGGAAATCAATTGATTTTAATGTCTGTAGACTTTATGGTGAACACGGATATATGAGTGTACCTCCTCCCCCAATTATCCTGCCCATGCACTAATTGCTAAAGCTGCGCTTCGTGACTTTACCTTTATCTATTGCCGAAAGGAAAATCATTGCCCATAAATACTGGAAGGCGAAAATTTGTCTAGCAAAGGACTTTATAATTGTAAACATGTATTGCATTGTAATGCATGGAAAGATTGCATGGATTTAATTTATTTCATTGAAGATTAAATTGTACGTTTGTGTGTACGTTAGAATTTCCCGAATAATACTAATAAATTCTGACACAGGCGGGGCTCACGCCGTCGACTCTAGTGATATCGAATGGTTGCTATTGGTGCAATGAGACAAGGTAAAGGGAGGTTTTCCCTCTCCAGAGACTAAATTTGAGTGTATTGAGACAAATTTAGTCTATATATTAAATTCATTTGATGTAACTTTTTGTACACTAATGTAAACCTTTTGTAACAGTATTGCACACCGCTCCGAGAGCGAGTAACCCCCCCCCCCCCCCTTGTAAGTTCGACCTGTTAAATTTTTAACTTTGTTGTCGTATTCTTAGGGAGCAGTAATCGCTGGACTAAATCGACGGAATTGTGTAATAACAGGAACAAACGGTAGTGAAGGATACTTCACGTTATACACTGAGGTGGGCACAAAATCTTAATATGTTATTTGACGTGCATCTCTGGGGCATAATGTTTGTATCATCAGTTTGTATCCTTACACGTTTTATGCCAGCATTGAAATCAAATAATGCACATGCAGTTTATAATTGCCTCTTCCTGGTTAATAAATTGAAACAACTGCTGGTTGGGATAGCAAGTAGCATCGGTCAACTGAGGAAAAAATCTCGAAAATTATCTTAACCCAAAGGCACCACTTGTCCTCTTTCATTCGCAACTGCGACAGGTCAGTTGTCTGACACGGGAGAGTAATAACAACATTACCCTTTTCTCGGCTTCGCCATGAAATGATAAAAAGACAACTACAGTTGGCTGGTTTTTCAAGATTACTTGTACATGAAAGGAATACTTGATAGGATCATGAATTGTAAAATAACATAATTTTCCCATCCATAATAAGACTACAAAGCCAGTATTTCGCTACCACTTTGGCAAGAGTAAATATATGATAGCTATGTTGAATCCAAGCTAATTTTTTTTATTAGAAATAAAAACCAAGAGAGACACTTTGTAACTGCTCTTAACAGCATGCATATTCAAGTTTACTATGATTAAGGCTGTTTTCCAGTCACGCGGTTTTCACATGTACGTACACGCACGTAAAAGTCTAAATCAATTTCAATATTACATTTTAAATGAACAAATGTTTTGTTGGAGAGAATTCTGCATTCGCTACGAGTTAGCATACCTTAGTGATTGTATTTATTAAATACAATCACTAAGATTGAGCATTGTATTTAAGCATGTTTTTTTATAGTTATATTTATAGATGCTCAGCCTAGTAATACTTTATATGGAGTGTTTGATGTAATTTTATGTAGATATAATTATATATTGTAAATATATTCTTGTTTATCTTTTAAAAAATATTGTAACTATACTCATGTAATTCAGTCTTTAGACTGCAAGGTGATGTTAATAAACTATTTATCTATCTATCTATCAAACTACTTAGAAGAGTTTGATGTTTTACGTGCGTACACGCATGTGTAGAAAACGGATAAATGGAAAGCAACCTTTATAACGTTTTCTCAATTAATCGCCTTTTTTCAGGTTCCGCTTAATGATATGTTTGGTTATGCATCAGAATTAAGGTCACTGACGCAGGTAACATAGTGAACACGCAGTAGTTACTGTATGAAACGTACAAAGAACTGAAACGTATAAAGAACTGGAGGACCAGAATCTCACTCAAAAATACGACTCAAGCAAATATAGCGACACGCACGGGTCCACAGATGAAGTGTGAAAACTTTGCATCTTACACAATAAACGTGAACTTATGTACACAAACGTACTGTTATGAACGTTTATTTTTTATTTGCATACGTTTTGTTCATATAAAAACTTCATGTTACATTGAATTATTGTATCGTAGTCAAGCGTGGTTTTGACACGTTATGTATATTTTTGCATATTTTTTGCAGTGGTTCTAAATTTTCTGTGTTGTGTTCAAAATATAAGAGAAAATGCGTTCAATTCGAGTTGCTTTCCTTCGTCATGCGAGAGTTTTATTGCACGTACTTTGTTGCAAACCGCAACGCATAGTTACCCCCCCCCCCTCTTTAAGGGGAGGGAACAGCTTTCCGAAAAAAGTAGAAGAAGGGGTAGGGGAGGGACAAATAATTTTCTTTAATAATGGGTGGTTACTACAAAAGGGAAGGTTGATTCAAAAAGGGGGGTGAGTGACAATGCTCTCACTCAATTTCAAAATTGCTGGAGAATAAAGATAAAATTAATTTCAGTTGGATGTAATTGTTTGGTGCCTCATTTTGACTGATTAATTTAAATTTTTACCCACTTTTTACCATTTTTACCTAAAACATTGTAAGCATCGATCAACCTGAAAAAAATTTTCCAAAGGCTGGGTGGTTAATAGTTTTTAAAAAAGGGGTGGTATTGATAAAAGGGGTGGGTGGAGATTTAAAAAAGGATGTGTTCATGGTGCAAGTGACATCGGAACTGTGTAAGCTATTTGTAGAAATTTCTTTTACTTTTTACGGTCTAGGGAAAGGGAGAGTTTACAATGGAATATTGTAAATACTTACCAGCATCCGTCAAGTACAGGCTGAATTGATTGAAAAGTACAACCAGGAAAGACAGCAGAAAGCCAAAGCAAGATGAACCGTGGCAGTAAATCGGTACGTTCTCCATATTCCTTCGCCACTACAAAGAGTCTATTCAAAAGCTTTGGAAATACAACTGATTTGAGTATCTGCTCTTTTGTATTCAGCCCTTGCGAAAGTTCAGCTAAGATATCGTGATGGCTAGGAAATTTCTTGCTTTAAAATGATTTCTGGGAAGTATCTTATATATTTGTCTAGTTTTTCCCCCAAAAACTAAGAACAGTGTTTGTCTGATATTTCCCTCTAACTTTTGATGCAAATTAATAGTTGATATCTGCCTAACAAAAAGGAGGTTTTTACATTTGTCTTCCACTTTCATTACCAGTAATACTACCACTACTGATTGTTTAATGTTTCTCCGACAATAGCGGTAGTGGCAGTGAACGTCGTTCAAAGACAGAACTCACTTTAAAATTTAAAAAAAACTCCGATCAGCAACAATTTGTAAACTCATTCGAGATTTTTAAATGACCTTGAAATAGTCGAGAAATTGTTGTTTTTTTTTCTGGTTTGCTCTGGTTTGCTTAAGTTTACAAGAGATTGTTTTTCGGAGTATGTTTTTTTCTTATTTTTGAACTATAAATATTCATTTTATGCACTAGGAAACAGAGCATTGCAATATCCAGACATTAATGAGATCAGTTTTCCTGCCCAGTGAGAACAGCGAGAACACTACTTCCGGTAATATCCAGACTGTTGCAGCCCTGTATCACATCGCAGCAAACCCAGCAGCGCAAGCTAATGAAGAGACGACAAAAGTGAAGAAAGATGATGTGGTGCGTATAAAACCTACTCGTTTAGGCCAGCGCGACTGGAAGAAAGGAATAATAACATCATGTCATGGTGACAGATCATACCGTGTTGAGACCAAAGATTGCGGTGGGAGGGGAATACAGGCGGAATAGAGTTCACTTGCGAATGTCCCAAGAACCAGCATTCAACACAGATGATGAGCTACCATATGGTATAGCATCGCCCCATGAATACAACAATGAAGCTGATCACCCAGAACCTTAACCTGCAGAGGCACATACTGGCGATGCTGATAAGGCATTGCCGCCATAAAGGAGAATACCACGGCAGAGAAAGCCACTTACAATTGTCCACAAAATATATTGAGACATTTGGAATCTCTCCCCTGCGCCCCTATTTCAATGTTGAAACGCTGTTGTCAATGTATATAAACTATACATAAACGCTAAAGTCATAATCGACTCGTTGACACACAAAATTGAACGTGTTACTTTAAAATGTAACATTTTATGGCAAAAAACAACATTGAAATTGGAAGAGAGGGTTTGTCTCAAATATTTTGTGGACGATTGTAGCTACCTGGAGGACTATGATACTACATAGGCAACTAAAATTCCAGTATTTATAAATGCTTTTAAGCGAACAGTCACTCACATAGCATTAGATCAAACTGATTGCCTCTATTTGTGACAGTTTTAGTTTGTTTCGTTTAGAACATTTTGTTTTACACCATATACACTATTAAAGGGGGAGATGTTATAACATGTACTTGGGATCCTGTACTCAGGGATCACGTGACTAATTAAGCGTTGTTGTTATCCAAAATGGCGTCAATTTAATACATATATCATCTAAAATGTAAGAACAACCTTGTTTGTAACTTGTCAGATAGTCTAAGTGTGGTACAGATTGTTGACAGCTTGTTCCCAACTTTCTTCAAGTCACACCTTGAAGCTCCGCACAAAAAACGACGCTGCAATACGATTGAGAGTCCTGACCTCAAAGGGGAAAGTATAGATCAACTCTATCTCTCTATATATGTTCGAGGAGACCTCCGATCCCCCGACCTAAGACAGTGCGGCAGCTTGTGCAAGAGTGCAGAAGTACTCGGCCTAATCGATGCCTGATTGGCTAAGTCCAACGCTCGAGCAGTCCAGTTGACTTCGACAGTAATTGAAGAGTAGAAGAAGAAATAGAAGACTTTACTCAAAAACGTGATGAGACAGACAAGACAAGACAGTAGACATGCAAGAAACTGTAGAATAGATTAAAAAAGGTGTAACAAATCGATCCGGCCTATTTCGCGTGTAATTAAAACAATTTATATAACGAGATATTGTGGAAGACCATATTACCGCCACGTATTCTGGAACAGAGCTAGAACAGTTTGTATTTTGGTTTCATAGCAGGTAAGACCTACTTTTTCTAGTCGGTTGGCACGGTGAACTTATGAGCTCTCCTAGCTGCACTGTAGAAGACAATTAAAAATTCCGTTCCGCATGCAAAATTTTGCCTTGTGGAAAGTAAGCTTAATTTGCTAAATGATTCATGAATGAGTTCCCGTAACAAGGCACAATAGGGATCTTTATAAATCTGACTAGTGCGGCTACGAGAACGAGTACGACTAACGAGATTTTTATTTCTTAAATTCTCTCCTATAAACCACTATTCGTCTTGGGTTGGAAAAAATTGCCAAGTACGCGTAGTTTAAATTATTTTTGAAGCGCTTGCCGCCTTCTCGGTGTGATGTGTCGAAATGTCTTGTTTTAAAACATATCAGGTGGGATGTTTTGCATAAAAATGGAAATATTCTGTTTTAGGCTAACAAACATGCATAAAGATGGGTTATGTTGCTATACGTAAATGACATCAGGTCCAACGAAGTAAACTCATTGTTATGGCTGGACAAGATATGATGCTTTAACATTCATTGGTTTAATATTTGTAATTTTCTGTATTTTTATGTTTATATAAAGTCATTATACTACCATCAATTTAATGAAACGATTAACGCTTTGCTTTCAAGAATAACGATCAACAGTCCCACAATGAACCCAGTATTCTGTATTCTTTCATTTGCACGGTGAATAGTTTTAATGGCAAAAGTTATTTTTGAATAGCGCATGATTTTTTCAGAACTGACTAACCCGTGTTTTCATCTCCGTCTTTTTCATACTATCACTTTGCCAACGCCGCCACCGAATTCCTGTGCCACTAGTCTGACCTGTTCCAAGGTACAGACCATTGAGATTGGAATAATGACAGTCGTCATACCACCAAGCTCCTTTCCAATCCACAGCACAACTGCCACCACTATAGCTATCATTGTCGCTATCCTTGGTAGAAAACTGCTCTTGATTGTGATAACTAAGAGAATCACCGGCGTCACCTTGCAAAAAATGTTTAATAAAATTGTTTATACCTGACCACCAGACAATCACGATTAATCATATAGGAAGTAAAGTTACTAAAATATATTCGCTAATAAGAAAAGAACTTTTTCTTAACATCAGAGCAAAAATTACTTCACCGTGAATAGCTGACACATAAAGTCGCGAAATTTGATTTCGTCATGACAAAGAAACAAATATATAAAGAAGCAATAATATCTTTGGTATTAATTATTTGATAACAGAAAATACTGCCTGACGCGGCTGCATGCTATCGAACCTGCGACCTTTGAAATACTAACTGGACTACTATATTATTATTACCAGAACGCTAGTAAAGTATGAATGAAAATTAATTTTATTGACTTTCTACAATAGGCTTTTTGCAATACGTATGGGCTTTAACAATATATTTTATTGACATCAGAGTATAAAACATTGTATTTTGTAAATTGTTTTAATTAGCCGCTGCTTGATTGTCCTGGCGATACTCGAGTCAAAAACACACTTTGTTCCAATGATGTTCCCCAAGTTTGAAAAAACATTTGAGGATCAAACCCTGCTTTTTCACATTTCAATTTTTTCACACATGCACTTTCTCAAGCCAGTATCTTAAACTGAGATGTTCTCTGATTAAAATATTTAATTAAATAGTGCACATGCAGCCTTTAGGGATTTAACATATTTGTGATATTTATGACATTTTAGGGTATTCTACATTTCTTCATGGTCTTAGCTCTTTAAGTTACCTGACCTGATGTCATTTAAGTTAATGTAAATGCATTTTCCATTGTTTCTTGCTTCAAAAATGACTTAAATGACGTCAGTTTTTCTAACTCAAACACCCAAAAAACATTAAGATGAAGGTTTTGTCAAAAATAGTTTATTGTAATTCGTGTTAAAGTGTACAAAAGTTTACAAATACATTAAATACCAAATGATAGCATGTGTAGCCTTCATATATCAGGAGGTGAAAGGGCGTTAAAAAAATTCATTGGCAATAGGCGGCGGAGGCGGAAGATGTGTGTCTATTAAGGGGTGCTTGTCATGCATGTAGCCCACTCTCACTTCCTGTGAACGAGGATAGGAGGCCTAAACTCAGGTTATTTGATTCAGAACAAAAAAATTATTCTTAAATGACTGAAATTATAGGAAGCGCCAAAACACTAGAACGTATCACGGTAAGGGTCTTTGAATTTTTTAAAATTTTTGAAGGGATAAGAGACTAACTGCCCCCCCTGCTGTTCTCTGCATTTCTCTCTTTGGATGATACGCCATGTTTCTAAAGTTAAGCAGGGTCTAGGTAGGGAGAAGGTTACAGGAAACAGTAAACATTAGAATTTTTGTAATCTAACAGAAACAGTAAAAAGGTTAAAAAAATTTCCTGTTTCCCCGAAAATGAAAAAAACCCATAAGGTGTGACCGCAGAATATGTCGTTATACTTTACTGAGGATGTAATTAATAAAACTGCAATTTGCGAGTCAACAAGCGGTGTAACCCAGTTAAGGCATCTTATTTTTGGAATTTTTTTTATTGTTAGGTATGTTCAAATTTAAGTCTTTAAGGGGCAAGACTGACTTTAGCATTTCGCACCAATCATTAAAGGATTAAGTTCTCCAAGCTACTTCTTCGACTTTTATAATCACCTTATCGTATTTTAAAGTGCACATGTGTACGTTATATCTTTAATTAACAAGAATAATGTAATTGTTATTTAAATTTAACTTTATGTTTAAGTTAAACGGGCTTCAAAAAACCAGTCTTAGATAAATTCGTGCAATGAAAAAGTTTGAAATAATTGCACTTATATGGAACTAGGACAAACATGTAGTGCGTATTTTTGATGAACTAAATTTACCTGAGTAGGTGCCAATGTTCAATCTGTATTTGTCAGACTCATCAGCGACACTGAATGTTCCATACTCGGCATAACGTTGAGCATCATTGAAATCCATCAAATCAACTCGCAAAACATCTTGACCAGATTTCGTCAGGCGATGTATCTTGTCCAACCCCAACCAGAACTCACCACTCAGATCACCAAAACCTGCTTTATAGTCTGACCAACCACGATAAAAATCTTCACTTCCATCTTGTCGTCTCTGGAATACTGTCCATCCACCACCATGTGTCGTCATATCACATCTGACTTGGAACGATCCTAAACTATCAGGGTCGATGGTGTAAACACCATCTTGTCTCACTCCAGATTTATACAGCTCAGCACAACTGCTTAGAATTGCTATTCAAGAAATAAAAGAGCAGAACGATCAGTGCTACAATTTTAAAATTTATTTATCATTTCCCTTTTCATTGTCTGTGAAATGAAGAAATAATTAATGATAATAATTGAAACATGGCTTGCTGGAATTGCTATTCAAGAAATAAGAGAGCACAGCGATCAGTGTTATTTGAAAATTTATTCATATTATTTAATTAATAAGTCCTATTTTACCACCGCTAAACTTTATTAGTTCTACTAATGTCAAAATCAGTAGCATGGTCAACTCTAAGAATACGCTCCGCTATACAAATAATTATTTTCATTCTCATCAACTGTGAAAGCAATTTGTCTCTGAAGAAATGAGTAAAGATAAAATTTGGAAAATTACATAACGTGAAATAGCGGGAGTAAATTGTCAGGCTGGCTGTTGCGTTGTGCAAATTAAATATTTAATAAATTTCCAATGCAATGTGTTTAAACTTGATTTCAAGTTAAAGATGTGTTTTGGAAAGTTCGTTTCACTGGTCGATCTCCGGAGATGAAACTTCAAGAAAATGCTACACAAGTTGTGGTTTTCATCATTACACTGTAAGTGACAAGTTTTATTAAATACTTTAGAGCTATGCCCTCCAGGATTTTGTAAACGACATAGTATGTAAAAAACTCACTTTGGAAGAAGGTTTGCGAGCTATCTTTTATTCAGTTTATATTATGTTTTTGTTCTTTCATATGAATATGATGATGCTTACTTGAAATAAATTTTAAAGGTTTTATGCCTTATAGCCAAACCGAAGTTTTATTCTTTGGACACCCATGTCTATTGCCAGGCAACTTGTATCTTTGAGTTATTTGTCAATCAGAAATTATGAGAAAATCAGCTATTTCTACAGCCTACATTATCCTCACCTCACCATTCCGTCTAATAGGACATGCTGAAAGATGGTTTTATAGATCCGCTGAGATAATACACTATGTTTTCTCATATGTAGTATTAATTAATATTGGGTATGTAGGGTGTCCTAAAGTGTAAAATTGAAGCTAGGAAATGCCTATATTTCCTGGGAAAATTGGATTCCATGCACTGGGAATGGGATTTGTTAGCTAAGAAACAATACAAATGGGAATGGCATTTGAATTTGTGTAAGACAGCCGCTCGGACTATGGGATTTGTGCACTTAGACAGTAGGAATTAGTCAAAATTTGGGCTGGGAAATGAGAATAAACTCCCTCCCTTTCAGGACCCTGTAAATATGGTCACAAGATAAAAAGCGAGGATGGATCTTATCATATATTCTTTCTAAGTTTCAGCAAATTTTCATTTCTAGAACAATCTCTGATGAATAACCTTAATCAAGACTTGTTGTCCTTGTTATAAGCTGCCTCGATAACTGTTTGCACAAACTATAACGATGATATACCATTGACGATATAGCAACGATATCTCTCCTGTACACTTAAAACCGTCGCCTCAATTGCCTGAATTACAAGAGAAAAGAATGTTGTAGCAAGTTACATTGATGAAAATGTCTAAAATGACTTTTTTTTTAGTTGGTCGGAATAGGTATACGAGGAAATAAGAACCATATCAATGCTTGTTTCAAAAATCTTTAGATGCCGATCATAACTATAGTAGACAAACAATCAAAATAGCATGGGGAATACACCTGAGCTAAAACAGAAGTTTAAAAACTTACCTGTACAATCAAATCCTGATCCTGTAAATCCATTTTTACAGGTACACGAAAAGGAATCAGAATTGCTGATACAAGTAGCATTATGGTGACATGGACTTGACAGACAATGATTGATCTCTAAGAAATACAACGAATCATTGATTTATACTGTATTTAAAATTAAAAGTGTTTTTCACCTTTACAAAAATGTTAAGATCGCCCATTCTTCATACTGGGGAAGGAAAGTTATCGTCAAAACATGAGCTTTATATTTTACTTCCGGGGGCATATGAATCTTAATTTGGCTATTTTAATGTTCTCCAACAAAAACAAATTGTAGAGGTTGATAGAGAGTTGCCCCTCTTAATGATCGTTTCCCTAAATGTGCTACATGAACAGACACGATGGCCATGCACTAAAACTCTTAGAAGTCCATAGACTGGATTTTTATATGGATCTTCGTAGTTCAACTTAGCCCTTAACGACCAATGGGTCTACCTTGCTTTAGTTTTCAAAACTAATTTAAATTGATTCTATGTAGCGTTGGCGCATATTCAAAAAGTTCCCCTATATAGCTGAATACGTGTATTACACAATCAAGCGAGAGGCTAAAGATGATGTCATCTACTATAACTTTTTTGCCTATTTGTTACATTTTTTAAGACTATAAAATCAAATTGAACATTTGCACCTTCACCTACTGAGTTAAAGATTTATTTTAAAAGTAGCCGTTGGTCTGCCAGAATATACCTTAGAACAAACATATATTGATTATGCAAAAAATCAAAGCATTGTGAAACTTAAATCTTAATTTTACCGTGGTCTTCACACAGTGTTCTGTAAGAAAGTTTATGCTTTCGGAGATCTTGTTCTATGACACGACAACAATTTCCCAAGTGTGCGTCATGTTCAGAACACAATACATTGTAAGCGAGGGTTCGATTATCAACATCAGATCTGATGTCATCACAACAAATTGCTTCTGCAGTACCAGTATACAGAGCAAGCTGCAAGAAAATTCCCACTAGAGCAAGTCTCAGCATTTTGTCCTGGCAATCTTTAGCTTTTCAACTTTAGTCGACACCAGTGAGCTCAAACTGAGCAGGTATGTGTAAATGCTGGTCGTTTTATGCAAGAAGTTTGGCCAAGAGGATGTAAATATTGCTCTGTAAATCAGACGTTCGCAGAACCTTTTAAGGTATGTACAACAAGTCTTGTGAAATTTTAAGTAAACATCGGAATAGAAATAGACTGGCGTGATTTTATATAATTAACCGCGTGCAAATATTAGATCAAAAAATGTTTAACAGAAAGTTCAATTTCTTGGAGTGCACAGGGTGTGTATACAAGGCAAAAATTATGCTGATTTCAATCAGGAAAAGACCGCCATAGCATCATATAGAATCATACATATAAGGAATGTGACACACTATGTTGGCATAAATTGCATTCGTATGAAAGATGGGAGAGTACCGATGATTATACAGTATATTATTTTCTTGTTTTACAGAAAATGTAAACCTCAGAAAAATACAATAGAGGAAATAACTCTTGTAGTAGTAAATATAACTCAAACAGTCAAGGCTGTTCTTGCATAGCATGGCATTCTCCAATAATGAGTTTCGATTTTGTATCCACAATGTTTATGGTAGATAAACGACTTTAATTAAATGGGTCCTGATTGGGGGAGGGGGGGAGGGGCTATTCACACTACAGCAATTCACACAACATAATGTAAATGCAGACTTTTAGAATAATTATGTATATGTTAATTATGTAAGTTTACTAATTTCCGAGAGTCTCCATATATTTTTGCAATTTCGAAATAGTGCACAACATGTTGTCCTGTCGCATATTATTGTAGCCAGAATTTAAATGTTTGTGACACAATATTTTTTTTACTTGGCATGTTTCGTCTGAACCATATACCTGAAATCATATATTTACACACTCTTAATTGATAACTTGGTTTGTTTTGAAACACGAATCGCATATGTTTCTGTGGGTTTATCCTAATTTCTCAAGCTTTGTCTAGCAGAATTTGTATTAAAATATGCACAGTCGTGAACAATTTTGAAGGGCAATCCTTGAAAGGCGATGTCTTCAAAGTCCATTAGAAATTTTCTACGATTCATGTAAATTATTCAGTGGAATACTCAATAATGCAAATCATTGATACTCATTTCACAGAAATGTTTCTTTTGCAACATGAATGAGTGCTAGACTTAAGCATCAATCTCGTTCCCCGAGCCTGCGATCCCTTGGGAAGGAAACGGAGGCTCTGGGATAATCCGTGATCGACATACAAAAAACTGTATGTCGCCCATACTGGGCATGCGTTGCAAATAAAAAGATTCAATAAGCCGCAATAGGGAAGAAGCTGGTATATAAGTGACTTTCCATAACCAGTAGGCAAGATACAAATCGTGTCTTTCCGGTCGACAACAACAGCCTTTACCGCTTCCTATTGACACTCCTTCAGGCTTCAGCTTGAGATTCTTCTTACCCAGTCGCTCTAACGCTTCGTCCAACACAGAATGAAACAAACTGATATTTTCCACTGACATTACAAACAAAATAGTACAAATACTGTTCCAAAAAACTTTAGAAAAATGCTTTTGCGGCTTATTTCCAACGCATGCGCAGTACGGGCTACATACAGTTTTTTGTATGTCGATCACGGATTATCCCAGACCCAGAGCCTCCGTTTCCTTCCCAAGGGATCGCAGGCTCGGGGAACGAGATTGCTTAAGCATAAGAACGCTAAATTCCAGGCGAACGCTTCTGCTTGTTTTAAGGTATAGTGAAAGATCCTCAGGATCTTTCACTATACCTTAACAAGCAGAAGCGTTCGCCCTGATCATGTGATTTTGTGACACAAAACATGCACACTTTAGCACAACAAAAATATATATATAGAATATACATATGGAATAATCGTTCGACACAATACAATTTTCCTTTTCAAATATTCAATTAAATTTATATGGACAACTTTTTTGAGGACTTCTGACTAATACAAGTTTAATGTATCCTGAATTTTACCGACCTATTTATTAATATGGAATATTTTGTCTAAATGCAGCTAATTCAATTGACGTTGATATTGTCAAAAGTCAAATATGTGCAATGTGAACGCCTAACAACGAATGATGAGGAAAATCTAGTTTTTAGAAGGGTCATCACATCAGTAGCCTTGCAAGATTTTGTACAACTGTTTTTTTTTATTATATATTTTACATGTGCATGTAAAATTTTGATTACTCCCATATTCTTTGTCGCTCATTATGCACGTTTGACTATTCAAACCTTATTGAATTAACTGTATCCGAGTGAATAACCAAATAATCATTACTGCAATCAAGAACAACTGTACTCAAGTTTTATATACATATTGTATAATTACATTATTCTCGAGAGTTTGCAATTTGCGGAAATTTTCGATCCTTTAGAAATAACTACTCTGTACTATAGACCCATTGCACCCGCTCATCCGTAGCAAAAATTTGCTTGTAATGGCAGTATCTGGAAGATATAAATTCACATTCTGTTTGGCGGTTTAGTCATCCCGTTGCATGTGCTCATTTTAAGGTCAACTGCAATGGGTCTATTAGCGCAGTGTTCTCTCACCAGCTGAAGCGATAAAGTGAGAATCTTTTTTTCCGAGCGGAGCCTCGTTCTCGAGAAGACAGTATTAGCGAGAGGTCTGAATACTTCGGATTATTGGTTCGAAAAAACACCATGTCAGTTTTTAAATTGCTGAATTATTCATGTAGCGGATGGCTAACTTTCCTAATAAAACGTGGGTATTGGTTTGTTAAGCGAGACTGAAAACGAGAAAGCAATATGCACGCGCAAGTGGCAATAAAGACACTTACTTCCAGCCAATGGAAGGGGTAGCATGCGAGCAGGCGCGAATGAACGCGCCAATTAAGTGCGCGGGCCGTCAAAGATATGTATTAGGACACTGGTTAGTGCATCGTAATACAAAGCCTAAATAAATAGAAGCTGGAGCACGTCATATTTCGAGATCGGCGGTCAGGTTGAATGATCCCACTCTGGAAGTGAATCAATGTAGTTTCTGTCAGAAAAGTGATTTTTGGATTGATTACTTCGAGAATAATATGTATAGTGAGTGTTATGTGTTAAGCAAAAAAGTTTACTAATATTTTTTCAAAGGCAAAGTCCACTGTGAACGTTGAAAGCCTCCTCACTGTGTAAATGATGTACAACATGTTGTCCAGTCGCATGTTATTGTAGCCAGAGGTTAAATGTTTGTGGTACAATATTTTTGTTCACTTAGCTTGTCTCGTCTGGACCATCTACCCGAAGGCATATATTTACACACTCTTAATTGATAACTTGGTTTGTTTTGAAACACGAATCACTTAAATATGTTTCTATGTGTTTATCTAAATTTCACAAGCTTTGCCTAGCAGAATTTATATCAAAATATGCACAACCGTGAACAATATTTATCCTTGATGAAGGGCGACGTCTTCAAAGTCCATTAGAAATTTTCTACGATTCATGTAAATTATTCAGTTGAATACTCAATCAATCTGATTTCTAGGAAGCTTTTCCTTAAAACGTAAAACTTTTGTTTTAAACGAAAGCTATGAATCCTGTACTGGAAATCTATAGCATTCGATGCTCAATTGGAGCTATCCAACATGGCTAGAATTGTGTCGATGTGCTATGCAACTTTACATATCAATGGTATCCATGCCGTCTATTCAGGCATGAAAAAGTTAGCCTAAGTGAAGTCCCGAACCGAAAACGGAGTAACGGATACGAAAAGATTTGGGGGCGATTAAACTTGATCTTTCTTCAGTTCTCCCTGCATTTCCCATCTGCCCAAACATGAGCCCACAGTACGCGATTGCAACAGAAACCTCGGTCAGCGGTTTTTCAACACGTGTGGAAAACATTTTGAAATTTGTGTTCTTTGAAAATTATAGTTGCATCATATTATTCAATGGAGTTTTATATCTATCATATTGTTTGACATATTGAAAAGTCATCTTTTATTGTATAAATGGATATTTCAACTCTATAAAAGTAATAAAGCCATAATTAAGAGCTTACGCGGATTTGTACATTATGTTTATACTTCTTGCCTGTCAACGGAGTAGACAGGTGATCAAGCTGAAATATGCTTTGGTAAGTACAGAAAAAATATTGAACATGATTTTTTTGCATATATCGAACAACATGCTTCATTCATGCTAAACAGTGTTTTTACACAACAAGTAATTTTGTTCCTGATTCAACTCAGAACCCCCACCCCAGGAAGCTACATAATCCCAGGGTTTTATTTTCCATTTAAGTAAATGGTCATTTTTGCTCCAGGACTTTGCATGATGGAGTGTGGCAGGTACAAAACGAATTTGACACACTACCTAGAGGGGATGAATCCTAGCATTTGTACCCTTCCATTGTTCAACCTAAAGCAAAATTAAAAGCACAGACTTTTTGTGCTCAATATTTTGTGAACAAAGCCTTGTGATATTTGTGATACACCCACACACCAGCTGCCTATGTTTATCTTCAAGTCTTCACTATAAGATCCCAAACTTTGTTTTGAAGTTTAGTAATTCATTGCAAAGTTCTAAAGTTCATTTCAGAATTTGGAAGCTGGTTTCTAAATAGCTATGCTGGCTTTATTGAGTTTGGGGCTAATCACATCCTATATTTACAAATCAACTTGCAGATTCTGAAAGAAACTTTTGAAGTTTGTAACAAGTTTCCAAACCTTGCAATGAAGTTTGGAATTTTAGAGATCTGAGAATGACTGTAATGATCAGCAAAAATTCTCAGTATCACACAAGAGAAATCACCCTTAGTTTGCCCTTTGGTGGTCAACTGCCATGCCATATGCCAGACTGCAGAGTATGTCAACAGTGCTGCAGAGATTTTTTATAGAAAAGAAATTAGCGCACCTACCTTCCTTTTCCCAGATTCAATCTGCCCCCAAAGCTCTAATTTTCATTCTTTTTAACAAATATTTTGTAACTTTTGTTCCTTAAGTCACTCACAATCCACACTTGGCAACTGTTTTGCGCACCTGCCTAAGATTTGTGCCTTCTCGGCACCCAAGATCTCGTCGAAAGCTGCCATACTGTGCAGTCTGGGTCATATGTTTAAATGATGAGACACTATCTCCTGTAGATTCAGCTTGTGCTATTATAGTTCTAGTCTGATCATTAATGTTAAGCAAATTTGACAGAATTTGATGTCTTGATGAGCAAATATATAGGAATGGTACAAAACCAGGCATACATGCATAGCACTTCTAGCACTGTAGTATGTCAGCACATCTTGCTACATACATGTTGCTATTATTAAAAAGATGGGAGTTTTTACTTACTTATGACAATTTTTTTTATGCATAGCCCTCCAGACTATGGATGTGTGCATTTTCAACTGGATCTACAAAGGTAATCTTCATCAATGTGATAATTTTATATAAATAAAAATATGTATTATATTAATATGTATTTTGTTTTTGTGGTCAAAATGTTGTTTATAGTATGTCTAAATGAGCTGTCAAAATATAAGCTGTAAAAATATGAAGACGTCAGTATACAGTATTAAATAATATAAAAGCCAGTAAGGCCCTGGTCTATTAGTTACTTTGTGAGAGCTTTGTTGTCTTGATTTTTAGCCAGTCCCATTATTTAGTTGTCATGTTGCATTGAGGCTCTCAGGCCAAGAATACATTCATGATTATGTAATGATAAAAAACTTCTATATTGCATGTTTTTGCTACCATAAACATTATAGGCAAAAACATATTATGCTAGCATAAATATTTAATTCACTCTAATGGCTGTGACATGATTCAGAGTTGTCCCAGTCCCAGCTTTCTAAGTCGATGACATCATATAACCCAAGAACTGCATTTCTCAAGAAGACCATAATATGACATTTTTAGTAACTAAAAAATTGTCTTGCTATATTCAACTTATTATAAATTGTGCTAAATAAATTTTGATGCTAGTTTTAGTCTATGTGTGCTACTGTAGTGCTAAAAAATTAATACCGGTAATATTATACATGTGGCATGTTTGTATACTTATTAGCTGCTTTCTGCTGCATCATAGAATTTGACTGGTCAGGAATTGTGTTTGTGATTAATGAGAAGTCATTATGTACAATTGATCAATTATTAATGGCTGTAATTATAATGTGGACTCTTTTGGGTCTTTCTGTTGCTCACACAAAGTAATGTTTGTATCATTCTTGGCCTTGGGAGAGTTATAAGTAGCTGTGATTTCTTCTTGTTTTAAAAGCATGTTGTTGTGCAAACTGTAGATTGTTACTAAATAGAGTCACAGACTCTTAATGCCATCTGAATATGCTCAGGCCAGGTTTGACTAGATGTTGTGTCAACAATAAGTATTAAATTTATATAGTTTACTGATTTGATTAGAATTGAGGGAAAATGAATTTTATTTATCTGATCACGTTAATCAATATTTTGATAATGATGTTTCGTCAATTTAGTTGTAACTAAATATTATGGAGTAGAGTTAATACATGAACTCCAATTTACATAAATGAAAACATTGTTAGGCTAATGTTGACAAAATTCGCAATATTGGAATTTCTGCTCACATTGATTCTGGAAAAACTACCTTGACTGAAAGAGTGCTGTTCTATACTGGCAGAATAAAGACAATGCACGAGGTAAGGTGCCTGGTCATTGATTAGATCTTGTCTTAGCTTTCTGTGAAATATAAGCATGAAACATTTTTTAAGGCTAAGATAAGATATTGTTCGGATAAGAAAATGAAAAATTAAAAACGATTTGAATGGAACTTGGTGTAAGACTGCATTTAGTTCTCAGAAATAAAAAAGAAGTTGTCCGATCCTGTTTTGCGGAGAGTGCATCGACATGACGTATCACGTGATTTAGCACCACTAGTGAAATGATAAGCGCAGACACCAAGTTGTACATCTATGTATCCTTAATCTTAATTATAATCTATCACCTAGTCCTGTCATGTTTCTTGTGAACATAAAAACCGCCCTTGGTCTATTTAAGTGCAACACAGAAGATGAAAACAAGCTTAAAATAGAAAAAATGATTTATTGGTGTATACTACTGAACAGAACGTTTTCAACGTAATACTATTTGATGGATAATTTTTTAAAAATCATCTACACATTAAGAAGTAAAGTTATTTTTGACCGCCTTTTAAGCTGAACGGTCTTCGTGCAACCGGCGAGATAAAGAGCTGTATGGTAGAAACAGTTTCGTTGACTTGCAGAGGTACAAAGTGCAAAAAAAGATGCCTTTACAAAATTATTTGATCTCTCATGTTGTAGGTTAAAGGGAAGGATAATGTGGGGGCAACAATGGATTTCATGGACCTTGAACGACAGAGGGGAATTACCATTCAGGTAAAAGGTGCAATTGTTTGCTAGAACAACAGAAAGCATGGTAGTATCCCGGTGCTATCACAGATAGGTCACGACCGTCAAATAATAGTTATGATAGCCGGCTTCGCTTTCCTGGCTTCACCAAAACGTCAAGAGCTCTTTATTAGGAGTTTCTAGCGTGTTTACAGAATACGTTCAGATGTTTGAAAATATTTTACCAGCTTGTGACGTACAATATATCGTGACCGTTTGTATAGACTAGTAAAAACTATGCTAGATAGACGTTGTTACGCCAAAATAATATCATGCTATATTATTTATTAATTATATTATTTTATACAAGTGCGTACTGGAACATGGCAGCCGAGTACTTATGTTACTTATGTTACTTCTTAATTTTCATTTTCAGTCAGCTGCTACGTTTGCAGAGTGGAAGAACCACAATGTTAATATCATTGATACACCAGGTATGTTTTTAAGATATATACAGTCTACTATTTGAATCTGCTTAACATCTGTCGTACTCGTAACTAAAGCCACGTAAGCGGTGTATAGTGTAGGGATTATCGTGCTGTGTAATCTTAGTAGGGGAGGGTGTTACTCTGTCGGAGGTGTAGGCGGCTGCGTTTACAGTGACCTCCACTGGGCTGCTGTCTTCCGGGCAAAAGAGACATCCGGGCCACCCGACTTGGCAAATATGATTGATGCCGAGGATTAACCTGCTTGCGGACAGAGCCACAAGGGAGGGTGAGGCAACACACAAAAAAACTCCAACGCTAACGGATGGAGAGGTGGGAAGGTGAAGCGAACGGCGTGGAACCCACCTAGCAAGTTAGCATACGAAACTACCAACCGTACCAAAAGCCCAAATTGAAAAGCTGTATAACATATCATTTTTTTATTAAAAATTTATTTAAACTCGCAAATCTTCAGTAAAGGACTATACATATATAAAGGACAACAATAAATATTACTGATTTACAAGATTGCCGTGTGGTACCTCGCTTAATCTATCATAATAATTGTTTACTGTCTTCTTAAATTGCGATAATGTTTGAAGCTTTCGTATTTCTAGGGGAAGACTGTTCCACAGTTGTGCCCCATTGTAACAAAAGCTTTTCTTTAGCTACTTCGTCCATGGCTTGGCAAATTTAATTTCATTTCCGAATTTCGTAAATTATATCCGGTGCCACGGATTGAAAATAAATCTGAAAAATAGAAAGGCGTATTTCCTTTGAGCGCTTTAAACATCAGAGTAGCTTTCAGCTTTTTGCGCCTTATAGTCAAGTTGTCCCAGTGCGAAGAGTACTTGCTCTGGTATCATAGCTTGATCTCATGATGACCCTTGCTGCTCGGTTTTGCAATTTTTGTAATTTGAGTGTATCACCAAGCCCATCCCAAACAGAACAGCAATAGTAAAAATGAGGTTTGATTTGGGCTTTATATACCTCGTAGTTGTTGTGATGTAGTACTAAATACTTTTAGACGTTTCAGTGACAGAATTAAAACACTCAATGTACAGTATGGCTATATATATTTTGCTGGTGTAATTTATAATTTAAGAGTACGTTTCCTTATCGTGCACTTTCAAATATATTTAATACATAATACATGCATGAGAGCTTTGTTGTAAGAGCCTTGTTATGTTTTAAAGGACATGTTGACTTTACTGTTGAAGTTGAAAGGGCTCTTCGTGTTCTTGATGGAGCTGTTTTAGTTTTGTGTGGAGTTGGAGGAGTTCAGGTAAACGATATGTAGTAGCTACAGAAACAGTATGCTGACGTGGCGTGAATTTTAATATCTTCGAGTCTTCAGAAGATGTAAGCCACTTGCACGTTCTCTCCCAAACTGATTTCATACCAAATTAATCTCTTCTTTTACTGACACGTATGTACAGCAGTTGTTAGTCTAGTGTTACAGACTAGTGTTAATTGTAAGATAACGGCTAAAGGGTTAGGGCAACAAAAATTTTTATTGTCTCATATGAAAGAGACTCTAAAATAATATATAGAATTGTCATCTAAATAATCGAACTGTCTGCCATCTTGGATTCATTTTTAACGTCATTAACAATGTTTTGGGGACGTCACAACAGGGATAAGCTATTCAAAGCTTCTCCTAAACACCCATCACCAATAAAATATTTTTGAAACCTTTTCAATCCTTGCTGAAATTCGAAACACTTACCATGTGTGTGGTTATTAGAAAAGAATAATCATTGTGTCGTAAGAAAAAAATTGCGTGACCCAAGTTGTGACGTATCATGTATATCTACATATATCCAAGATGGCGGACAACTAAAGATTTCAAGTGAAAATATCTCACCAAGTAAGGCAGACGTAAAAATTCTGTAACAGACTTCTATATACTGTTTTGGAGTCTCTTTCAAATAAGACGGTAAAAATTTTCTTTAAATATCTCGTTCTTAAATTCTAGAGTCAAACTTTGACAGTTAACAGACAAATGAAGAGATACAGTGTGCCTTGCATTGCTTTTATTAACAAACTTGACAGGTGAATTACCAAATATAAAATTTGCCTTTCTACTCAATATTTTTACTAAATCCCATAGTTCTGCGCGCGCATTGTTTTTTTTACCAAATTCCACTGAAAGGCTTTAAAAGAGATGAGTGGAAAGAGCTTTTTATTGCTCCAGAGCGATAGTATTTTGTTTTGATTTTATCGGAGTTTGCTACCTCAAGCAAAGCTTTAGGCTATGAGATTTAGTGAAAATATTGAATTATAGTTTATATCAGTCTGCATCAAGTAAAAGTCTATTTCCTGAGTTATTTTAGTTCCACAATTTAAACTCTAGTTTATTTCAGGTCAGTAGTATGCCGATTATGTAGAACTAAGATTCAATATTTTTTGAAATTTCAAGGATGGGTGCGAATCATAATAAAGTTCTAAGTCAAATGAGGTACGTGTTGGCATTGGGAAGAACTAAAACTGTACGTAATTAAAAGTAAAGTCAATGTGAAGTCAAAATGTGAATAAATTACCCAATCTGCATGTTCAGGGAAATATTTGACCATTTGCGCAGTTGCCAATTGCATTGACCATAAAACACAAAATGTTCTTCCTAGTTGTAGTGGAAATTTATAATATCTTATTAAAAATAAAAATTTCCCAGAGCTATAATCCTGGCAAAAATTATTGTTGTCAGCACGCGCGGATCTCAATTTTCATGCATCTTGTTGTAACTTCGTGAAAAAAAATCCTTCTTACCCCCTCTTCCCCCTAATCAATGTTGAATATCACGAAAACTGGTTGTTGGCAATGTCAACAACCAATTACGTTGAACAACATTGAGAAGGGGGAAGTTAGGGTGAGGGGGGAGTTATCGAAGTGGAGATCAGCGCCAGGCAGATGTGACGCTGTCTTTAGAAAACTTACTGTCCACATAATTTTTGCCAGGATTGTAGCTCAAAACGTTGTTGTATAATTGTCTGACCGGCGTGAACAAGCGTGAACAATAATCAATTATTGGACGAGTTTGAGCAGAATATCGTGATTTGTCTGTGGCGAGCAGATCAATTATTTGCCGATGCCACCGAAAAATCACGATATTTTGCGGGAACCGGGTTCAGTAATTGTTTTATAATTCTCTTGAATAATTTCTTATAAGACTTTATGACTAGGAACAACAAGCTTTTCACACAAACCTTTTGAAAGTTTACCAAGGGGGCTGTGGTGGTGTAGTGGTCAGACAACTCACCTTACTGGGGTAAGGTGGGCTCGAACCAAGTCCTCATGTGAAATGAGTATAGTCAACGCTCTGCCAAAAGTCGTGGGTTTTCTCCGGGTACTTCGGTTTCCTCCCACAGGGAATGTTGACAGGGTGGGATAGGTAATACGGGCCCACAGTAGTTAGCTCACGCTGTTGTGGTGACCCTGTTCTTGTGGCAAAAGCTAGAATAAAAAATAAAATAAGACGAGCAGCCATTGTTTACAAAATTGGAAGCAATGCACATGCTCAGAGTGTTCTTTGTAGCTCAGATTGTAGCTTATTTGTATGCATACAAAGAGAATGATAATATAAAATACAGTGAAAAAAAATTCATTTATTTTAGAACATACAGAACATATTTTATATGTTCTAGTTTACCATAGCGCTCGCTAAGGTTTTTAAAAGCCTTCAATTAGGTAATAAACATTAGACTACATTAAAATTTTGTTTATTCTATTAAAGAGCAAAGTTAAATCACAATGCTGCGTTTGTGCAGTTGCCAGTTGGTTTAGAGCGAGAGCACACAGGAGTTGTAGATATCATCAGAAGAAAAGCTTTATACTTCGATGGAGAATTTGGGTAAGAAACGAACTGTGTCAGATTCTATTCCATGCACACTATAATAAATATGCATTCTCCGGTATGTTGTCCTTCAATAAATTTTAATTAATTTGCATAGGTAATCATACGATGGAGGGTGCAATTTGAGACTAATAGTACGAGTGATGTTTGGAAATTTTGGTAAAACTGGCAAAAATTCTAAATATCACGAGTAGCTTAAATAGATATGGAAGCGTAGTTCATCTGAAGCAGTTTTGTGTTGAAATACCTTTCCGCCATTTTGTTTGTTTTGAAATCATAAATTGTACTGCTGTACAATGAGTGAAATAATTGTACGCTTGTAAATCAGTCATCGTCCAGTAATTTTGCCATCGTGGTGACAATAACTTAAGTAAATTCCCAGTGACTAATCAGAGTGTGAGGATGTCATCCAGCCTGCATGAATTATTGCTATTGGTTATATTGTAGAGTTTGTCGATTTTAATGCGTTTCGACCCGTTGTTAAGCTCTTGTATTCTTACAGCAACAAGATAAGGGAAGAGGTTATTCCTGAAGATATGGTTAACGAGGTTAACGTGAAGAGAGAAGAATTAATTGGTAAGCACAGTATATTCTTTGAACCCCTCTCTCCATACACCTAAACTTAGGTTTTGAGATAAATCCATTGTGGACACTGTAACTATATTGGATCACATTTATGGTAGGTTTGGAAACAATGGTAATGGTCGATGGATATCCGCATTTTCTTGCACATTGGAACAATTATATTAGCTAGCTTCCAACCGTCCTGTGTCGTTTCTAGTTGTTTTTTTGTCAGGACTGTTACAAGCAGCGCTTTTTATTTCGTAGTGTGCTTTTACTGAAACATGTCACGCCATCGGATGACGTCATCTATGCGTGTGTACTATAGTGGTAGTACAGCTCTTTAAATTTTTCATGCTTCTCGCATAGAATCAAGGTACATGATTGCTAATAAATGCATCGTAACTGTGTTTGAGCTTCGATTGAGTAGACAAGTATACGAATTAAATGACGTCTGCACATGCAATCTTACAGCTTTATTGGTAAAATTGCAAATTGGATTACGATCTTCTTCAGTTTAAAGATAGATCGCAACCGTTCGAGTCTTGTTATAACATGTACTGTGAAGATTTTTAAAAATTCTTTTCTGGCCATAGTTTATCTATGAACTATCATGATTGTTTGTATTTAACAATTAGTTGCAATTTACAATTGTTCGTAATCATTTAACTTTCTTTCCAATCTCTTGATCCATATATGCTTATATAACATGTTATAGTTTTTATTTTATTTTTCTCAAACGACCTTCACGTTTTCATTGTGTTCAACCATTATATTACAATGTACTGTACAGTAACGGAGCACCGAAATTACAATGCTGCATGTTTATCATAGATATACAGAACCCAGATAGTACAGCATAATGTAGGTTGGAGATTTTGCCCTTGCGTGTTTGCTTTTATTTTACACACACAACAAGTAAATGCAGATTTTTAAGTGTACAGTGTATGTATAAACGTTTTTATCAAAGTGGAAGTTCTGTTCTTTTTAGAGGCAGTTGCAAATGTAGATGAGGGTTTAGGTGAATTATTTCTCGAAGAAGTCCAACCAACTGATGATCAACTGATGGTGAGTTGTTGCCTGCTGTATAAAGACTTCCTGTCATATCCCATTTATTCAATCTTCAAAATAATTTTAAAATTTATTTTTACGATCAATCAATTTCTCGCGCAGTTCTTAACACGGTGGAAATACCGTGTGTCTAAGCAAGTTGAATTTCATTTTCTGGAGAAGGTTTTTCTAATTCTTAATTGTATATATAACAGACAACAAACCCTACTTGCTTATTAAACGATTTTAATTCGATTTTTAGGCTGCTATTCGACGAGCGACGATAAAAAGACTGTTCACACCTGTTTTTGTTGGTTCCGCACTGAAGAATAAAGGTGTACAAGTAAGCTAGTTTCTTATACTTTTCTCGCGTTTATTGATGTTGAAAAGCGTGTACAAACTGTCACTGTACAAGCAATACTTTGAAGCTATCTCCACGATTATATCCACATGCGTACGTTTGTGGTTAGTTTGCTGTATAAAAATGCATGTAGCACCACTAGCATGTGAAGTCCAAAAAATTGCATGTCTACAAAGACATGTTAGACATGGTCATGAGGTCTTAATTGAAATTTTATGTAGAAATTAAAGTAGCTTCTATGTTTGACACTGTTCCTGAATTAATGTATATACAACTGTGGTCAACTGGTATAGTTCTAAAATAAAGTTGTTATATGAGAGTCGAGGCGATATCATATGATATATAATATCATAAATGTCAAATGCAGGTGTATGTGAGCGCAGCTAACGAGAGATATTGTGATATCGTCCTGAAAGCGATATCGCCTCGTACCGATCATTGTCTGTTTATTTAGACATCAATACGTGTGCCTTTATGTATTTTGAATGCATAATATATATGGTTCACAATTTGTTAGTATATTAGTCCTAGAAAACTTTATCAGTAAACCAATGAAGTGAAACAAACTTTCCTTATAGCCATTGCTGGATGCAGTTATAGACTATTTACCAAGCCCTCTTGATGTGGAAAATTTTGCCCTCAACGCGGAAGAGTAAGTAACGGTGGAGGCTTCAAGAATGTTGTTTAATTAACCAGTTTATGCCTGTGACGCATGTGACGTCAGAACGCTAAGTGTTGGTGGTAGGAAAATAGCAGAAAACCACGAGAGTAGCAAATTACATGCAATCTTCAGGTTACTATAGATGTCCTAAGTGCTTAAAACTGCAGTTGCAATTGTATAGCGATAGCCAATTGGTTTCATTCCAAAAATAACCGTTTTATATTCGTTGCTTAACTGGTCTACAGTATATCGTATACCAAATCTGCTCGAAGAAAACTATTCGATTTGAAGCCTTGGTTATCTATGCAGCAAATAATTAGCTATCCACATTTCTAGGTTATGTAGCGCTGTAGTTGGTCACAAAGTACATTTTTGCGAGTAGTACGTGTAACTTATTATACATATGCACATGCAGTCACGACAGTAAATGCAATGTTTTTGTTGTGGTATAGGGGTGCACCGGAACCGATATTGTTAGTTCCGGCTGGAACCGGAACTGACCGGAACTGGAGAAAAGTTCCGGCCGGAACTCGGAACCGGAACTAACTTTATACACTAAGAAACTTATCTTTATGTAATAAAGAAGTTCTTAAGAGGGTTAACATCTTGTAATTAACGCACAGGAGCAAATCTTTAATGCAGAGTTAAAGCTTAGTGGTGTGCTTTTGTATACAGCATATGTATGTGAAGAGTACTGATGGATGTAAGAAGTATTTAATTAAACTATGGACAGCGAACTGACCATTTTCTCAGGGACTGACGGCTCATTTGAAACGTCCAACGTACGTTTAACGTCTGAGTGAATAGATTTATTTGTGGAAAAAAAACAACTTAAACTTAACATATGTAAGTATAAAACAATAACACTAGGTAGAGCGTTGAGGCTAGTATTCCAAAGGTCGCTGGTTCGAATCCCGCTGTGGCCAGGCAAATTTTTCAGCCTACCCAGTGTGGCTTACACTCGGAGTAGCATCACAATATCATAATATCATATTTACCCGAGTACAACATCACCATCAGTATATAAATAACACTAGTTATTATATAGACTCCAATAGAAGATTAAGTATTTCGTAATCTGATTGGCTCGCTACTAGCTCATATCCCTACTAGTAGAGAAAACAAGATGGCGGCCGAAAGTTTTTTTTTTTGAGCATTTTGGCAGCCTTTCTTGGTCATACGTACAACACATAAACTTAGATAAAGTTTTTGAAGGTTATTACTTGATTTAAATGTCACCTAAACAAGTATGAAATACAATTTTTTTACGAAATAATACTGAATAAGTCTTCCGATCGAAAGCTGGAAAAGATAATTGTTTTGAATTGCTATACTGACAAGAACTGTGCTCAATTTTGAGGTCAACAAGCGTTTGTTTCGCCCAAAACATTTATATTTTTAAGAATTTGAAACTTTTGGCAAAATTTGTTTAAAACATAATTTTAAATAACGATTAGTGTTTTATGCGGTATTAGCTGAAGTTGTTTACATTGCTAAGCTGACTAATAAGTATATTTTATGAAAATATAACTGCACTGGAAAGTTTTTTCCTATCAGCTCATATACGACTCGAGTTCGTAGAATAACTGTTAATTAACGCTACCATAATTAATTGAAAGAAATTTAACAATAATATGATCCAAACCAAAATACGAAGCAAAACACCACAATTTTTCAGGTTGAAGGCAGGCAGATGAGATTGCAAAATGTTGTCTCTGTCTAAAAGGAATAAGAAGAGGAAAAGTTGGAAGCCTTCCCAAAAATTTCAGCACCACTCCGTTGGACAAGCATATGAAATCAGTGCATGCTACCGAGTATTCACAGGCACAGGAAAAAGCATCGCTGGATGACAAGTTAAGAAGAGAAAATACAGCGCAAACCGAACCACCCCCAAGCAAAGGAAGTTAGCTGCCATGAACCAAATTACACTGGAAGAAAGTTTCAGCCAAAAGAAGCATTGGGACATTAATGACCAACGTTCAATAGCTATTCACGAAAGAGTAATGAACATGATAGCTATTGACAACCAGCCATTTTCTATCGCTGAAAACCAAGGGTTTTATTGAATTGCTGGCACATATACAACCAAAATATATGCTCCCTAGTCGCAGATACTTCTCGGACGTGATGCTTCCAAAAACCTATCAGGAGCTTAAGGCCCGTATTTCAAGCCAACTTGATGAAGCTAATGCTACACATATTTCCTTCACATCCGACATCTGGACCAGTAACCTTTCCGTAGAATCATTCGTCTCCCTAACCGGTCACTGGATCGATAAGGATTTTTCAAGGTGTAACGCTGTTTTAAGCGCGAAGCATTTTCCAGGTTCACATACCGGGGAAAATATCTCTCATATGATTTGTCAAATGATGACGGACTGGGAGATTTTGGAAGATAGGCAACATATTCTCGTTGGTGACGGTGCATCGAATATGGCCTTGGGGCTTCAATTAGCAGATATATCGAGTGTCCATTGTTTTCTTCATATTCTTGACCTTGTCATAAAGGACTCTATTTTGAGTCAGCGAGCTATCATCGACCTTTGTGCAAAGGTTCGACGAATCGCTACCCACTTTAACCACTCCAGCTTGGCTCGTCAAAATATCAAGAATCTTCAAGCTAAGCAAGGCATACAACTACCGCTGTTTCCCGTTCAAGATGTTTCTACACGCTGGAACAGTACATACCTCATGCTTGAGCGAGCATTTCATCTCAAGCGTTCGCTTCAAATTTACACTGCGAACAATGACGATCTTCCGACACTAACCGTAAACCAGTGGAATCTTTGCGAGAAAATGTTGCGTATCTTGCAACCTTTTTTCGAAATTACCAAGCAGGTGAGCTCCGAGCAATCTTCACTTAGCGCTGTAATCCCTCATGTTGTAGCCCTTGATCGGTATTTATCCAAGTCTGGTGATGATAGTGGAGTGCAAACTACCAAGGAAGGGTTGCGCAATGCTCTCCGTCAACGGCTTCTTTCACCTTCTGGTGAGAAATTAAACGTCAAAGCAGAGAAGAAGTATGTCGTGACCACTGTGGTTGATCTCCGCTACAAGTTTCGGTTTTTGGACGACAAGGAAACTGCCAAGAAGTGGCTTTTGGACGAGATGCAGGTCACTGTTAGTGTTGCGATTACTGAGCAGACTGTTGTGGAAACAGACCAAACAGAAGAGAATGCGAGAAAGGCGGAAAGAGCAACTGAAACGTCTACCAAACGGCGTACAACTCCAAACACGACCAAAACACTAAAAGAAGAAATTCATAGCGATTTTATGAAGTGTTATGAAGACGACCACGATCTCTTTTATTGTTCTTCTGATGATGAAAGAAGCCATCCAAGACAGCAAGGACCTAGCCTGGCCGAACTGGTGAAAGAAGTAGATAAATATGCAGTTAGTCCGACTATTGAACGAAGCAAGGATCCACTCATCTTCTGGAAGGAAGAGAATTGCATTACCCAAACTTGGCCAGAGTAGCCCGTCGCTATCTTTCTTGTCCAGCATCGTCTGTTTATTCAGAGCGTCTCTTTTCAGAAGCTGGTAACATCTACGAAGAGCATCGTTCACGACTTCTTCCACGAAATGGCGAGCATCTTTTATTTCTCCACCACAGCATTCCAAGATTTCCAAAATCGTAATATGTTAGAGTTAAATAGTGACAATAGTTACTATATACCATGACTTCAGTCTTAATTGCTGGTTGTATAATTTAGTTTACATTTTAAATATTTTTGTTATGTTTTTTACCATGTTGTTTAAGCAAGCTGCTCAACAAAGTTCTCGGTTCCGGCCGTGTATTTTTCACCGGTTCCGGCCGGAACCGGAACCCTCAAAAATCCAAGTTCCGGTCGGAACTAACCGGTCGGAACTGAGTTCTGGTGCACCCCTATTGTGGTATTGATGCAGCTGTATACCAGTAGCTTCATGCATACATAAGATATAAACGTGCTTATGATTGTTTAGTGCAGAGAACAAAATCTTGATGGATTCTGCTGGTGACAATTCAAATTCTTTCGTTGGCTTAGCGTTTAAACTAGAGGTAGGTAGGGTAACTACTGTTCACTACTTTTCACATGCGGAACTTAAAGGGCCTATGGCCAGAAAAGAAAGGTTTTGTCCGTTGAACGTAAATTGGGAAAAAAATTTTGACCGTTTAAAGTCCGTGTAAACAGTGGCGGATCCAGCGTAAGTCAAAATAAATTATAGCAGCCCAATTTTAAATTCAAAATAGCTTTATAACGATGTCATTGGTTATGAATTTCCAAAGAATAAAATCTTACCAATGAAACTGCTTTGAAGGTGTTTTAAAATGTAAATATATCCAAGAATGAGCTGTAGTAATTTAGTTTGACCTACGCTTGATCCGCCACCGCCACTGCGTGTAAAAGACTTTTTGCAGCATCATGCATAACGCAACTAAAGTGGGCTAAAGCATTCGAAAAAGTGCCATGGCGCACATGCGGCCAGGCACTGAGCGTGACAATTTTAAAAGAGAGTGACATTTATTCATTAGTATGAAAACCGAAAATACAGTACATCAGTAGCACCCCATTATTATTTACATGATGCAAATAAATAATTTATATCAAACTACTGAAAGATTTCAATGGAAAATAGTTTAAAAGTGAACAAAATAGAGAATGCAAAAGTAATCATGCAGTTATAGCTCAGCCGCTGCCTATAGGTTATTGCACTGAGGCGTCCCAACGCTAATATCGCTGTTAAAATAGTTTTGGGGACACCCTGCATGTATTCCATTTCATAACCAACAGTTCATTGTTACAACGTTGTTTTCATTTTCGGATTTCTCTTCTTTAATTCGTCAACAAAATGTTCATACTCTTCGTCAGAAAAACCGTTTTGTGGTGACTCCGTTGCAATGCGTAGAAGAGACTCAAGTGATGCAGAGAGTAAACAGAGTAATGTCTAAAATTTGATTGACATTTTTCCAGAGTCGATCAATATTTTAGAACGTATATTACTTCCGTATTTCACGTTATTGAGTAAAGCGTATTATGTGTTATGGTTGTAATTATCTTTTATTCAGTAAGTGAGCCAAAATTAAGAACCCACTCATGTATACATATTTGAATGACTATAAACCGGGATTGTTTTCACGATTTAACTTTAGTATTTTTGTCATGTTAGGCTGGTAAATACGGTCAATTGACGTATGTAAGGGTGTACCAAGGTGTTCTGAGAAAAGGAACGTTCATTTTAAATACAAGAACTGGAAAAAGGGTTCGAGTCCCTAGGATTGTGAGAATGCATAGTGATGTCATGGAGGTATTTGAGATATGGTGCTCTAAGTTCCTTTTATGTTTGCATGGTGATTATTAATCAAAGTATCATTTTGTGGAGGCACCACGAAAATTTGCCATCGCAACGCTCTCGATCCGTAAGCTCGGAACTTCATCAGTGCCATGTGAAGCACTGATGAAGATTCGAGCTTAAGTTTTTTTTAACAAAAGCAAACTATCCACGCATCTCCTCTAAAATCTTAAATCTCCAGCAACTATATCAGACTGTTTTGTTTTTGTTCGTCTTTGGACTTTAGTGCCCGTGTTATTCCTTTATATTGCCTTGGTAGCTGTATATCAATGCTTTCATCATAATAAGTATATCATCTGTAATTTACTACACAACGCGTTTGATTTTAAATCTGCGAGAAAGCCATATCAGCATAAAAAAATACTGTATTATAATGTATGGTATTACTCTTCCGGGAAAAATGATAAGCCGAGAAACGATGACGACCTTTGGCACGTACATCATTTTGACCATAGCCTAGTTATTTTCGAGCGTTTTCACAAAAGACAAAATCAAAATAATATCAGCTATGAAAATTCTTATCGCCTGAAGTGCTTAGTTTTTGCTCTTGGCAATATTTATGTTGCTTGTCATTAAATTATGTCAACAAGCCGGGGTTTTTTTGAAATAATTTGGAATAAAAACGCTCGGAAACGACACCGTGTGCACGTAGCCTAAGACGCACAATAAACATCATAATAAACACTGTATTTCTTCCGCATTGAATTTATTTGCATATAATTAAGTAGTGTATATACTGGGGTAACTTGGTGTATTGTTGCAGGATGTAAGTGAAGTGAAGGCAGGTGATATATGTGCTTTATTTGGAGTAGATTGTGCATCTGGGGATACGTTTACTGTTGAAGGAGCAGCAAAAGTTTCAATGGTAGGAATAAAGAGCGATGTTTTGCTTTCAAAAGTCATAAAAGGAAAATTAAGACCCCGTTTACACGATACCAGATCCGCATGGTCACGATATCCAATTTGATAGTTTAAAGATGACGTTTGTAATATTACAGAATTTAATAAGGTCATGGCTTTGTAGGATACCCTAAAGGTTAAAATGTCGAGAGAGCACTGGGTTTCTCACTCGCTGGGACTGTATCTGCTTCACCAAATTTAGCTAAAGAGGGAGCGCGTAGCGCGACAATCATTACTCGCCCTTCGGGCTCGCGCTTTAGCTAAATTTGGTGAAGTAGATACTGTCCCAATGAGTGAGAAACCCGGTGCTCTCTCGACATTTCGACCTTTAGAGTATCCTATAAAGCCATGACCAATTTAATAACAACTAATCATAGAAAAAGTATTAAGAGTAAATCTGATGACTATCGTGATATCGATATAGATGACTATCGTGATATTGCTTAGAAATATGTATATAGCTTGCAGAATCCTAAACAAGTTGAAAGTATCTTTGCATTCCAGCAACAAATATACCTTCAAAAAGTGTATTAGCAAGGCATCGATTATTGTAAATGCTTTTCGTAGTAGTTGTACTGCATGTTCATAATTTAGTCTTCCTTAGCTTCCACAAAACATGGGATAAAATTGAACAGTACACGTTATATTACAACAGTTATGAACGGTAAATATTAGAGAAGGAAAAGCCTTCATATTACTTTAATCTGTTCTTGATTTGTCTTTAATAAGATTATATGCAAGTTTATACATGCTTTGACATTAATTGTACTTGAAATGTATGTAATATTGTCATTTTTTCTATTTCATTAATCGCGATATTATCGATAATCGCGATATTTCCTATGACAATAATCGTGAGTTGATTTTTTAAATATCGCCCAACCCTATCCGGTACCGTGTAAACGGGTTCCAAACACAGTTGTCACCATTTATGCGTACATGCATGGTACCTGTGCGCTATTTCCTACGAATTCAGTATGGGTTATAATATGATCACTTGGCGTTCCTTAATAAGTTTAAATTTCTCCTAAAATGATTTCAATAAACTGTTAAAGCAAGGTGGGAAATTAGGCGGGAGGTTTT
The DNA here is from genome assembly GCA_963855995.1 of Muricea muricata. Classification (NCBI taxonomy): domain Eukaryota; kingdom Metazoa; phylum Cnidaria; class Anthozoa; order Malacalcyonacea; family Plexauridae; genus Muricea; species Muricea muricata. Next base: position 14,095,612 of record OY979718.1, on the reverse strand, counting down.
ATCTTCGTTTGATACCATAATTCGGATAATGCTTAATGTAGTATGTTTTTTGGAAACCAGTTTCATACAGAACAATATCCATACTTTAATTACTTTTTCAATAGACCTTTGAAGTGCTTACGTCACGCGGTTTTCAATGCATATAAATACAATGTAAATTTTTCCCACATGTTTCCCACATTGCATTGCAATTAATTGTTTAACTCTGGCGTGACGTAAGGACTTCTAACGTCTATTGAGTGGTAATATTTTTATTAGATCTAGTTGGGGTTAGTTTTGCCCAAGTTTCTTTGAAGAGTCCCCGTGAAGAGTGCTTAGTTTTTAGAGGATCTAATAAAGAAAATATAGTTTTAGATCTTCACCCTATAGTAAACAACCAAACTCAAAACAATGCTGTACGCCTTTTATCAACCAGAGTTACCGATCTGTTTCAGGAGCCAATATTTGTACCTGATCCTGTGATATCTCTAGCTGTAGAAGCTAGAAATAAGGTATGTTTAGCACATATCATGAATTTTGTAATTAATACAGTACAATGTAGTAAATTTTGTACTCAAGAATGTCGCACTATGCCAAAACTAGGGGATGAAAAATGTCGGATTATTAGACTGATCGTCTCAGAATGTTTTTGCAAATTGAGAAGAGAAAAAAGAAAACGCTGGTGTCTGAAATCTGGTATATAAAAGGGAATAAACATGCTCTTAAATTTTTTGGATTGATCAAAGACCACAAAGGTCCTCCTCACATTAGACCAGACCACTAGAACACACAAGTAGTCAATGTCCAGCCCATTTTCTCTCGCTACTGTAGTCCCCCTCCCCTCCTGCTGGTTATGGTGATAAGGTGGTTGAGATTGCAAAAATGTCACCTAGCCTTGGCATATTTTTTAGTTGGACATATTCTTTTAAGACCAAGAGTAGAAACTTGTTTTAAAACTAAAATATTTTTTAGAACGACCTGGATGCATTCTCTAAGGCGATCAACAGATTTACAAAAGAAGATCCAACTTTCAGAGTACATTTTGATGACGAGAGTAAGGAGGTAGTATGTCTCAATGTTTTGTTTAACGCTTGAATAATAACGATTCATGGCAGTTTTCTTACTAATAGTTGATACGTATGTAATATACTCATGCAGCTATGGAAGGACCCCTCCCCCTATCGGAAAACAATTCCAATTTGGTTGTACATTGTGCTTATATACCTAATACGTATATTTCTGCACGGTAGCATTTAGCTAAATTACTTATGGACTCCATGCAGGCAATACATTTGTCTTTATTTTTCTATAAAACTTTTAATATGAAAATATTTACTTAAATTTTTTTTTCCGCTGTTGAAGTGGCCAAGAACGTTGATTCTAAAGTAATAAAATTAGGGCCCTTCATTATCAATCTTTCTTCCATATAGATGAATGTTTTCTTAGAAAATATTGCATTTTGTCTAGTAATTTACGTTGTATCGGTATATTGTATTGGTGTAAAGCTAAAAACTTTATGTGCTCTTGCAACTTTCGTTTACTGAATATTTGTGCTCATACCTAGACCATTATATCTGGCATGGGCGAATTACACTTGGAAATTTATACTGAGGTAAAGTTTTTACTCCGCCTGCCGTAGGCGAGACGGAGTTTTAAATTCGCCCCGTTTCTGGGTTTTTTTATTTTTTTTTCTGTGTCGCAAGTTGGCGCAGCGCTTATGGGTGATACCGCTGGGCACCAGCCGCGTGATCCGACCTAAACACGGCGTTCAAACTCAATTTCTAGTGGAATATGTCAACAAAACACGCATTTTAACGTGTATGCTAGAACATCTAAACCGCAAGAAGGTTTTACGTGCAAAGATTCTCATGCAAAATGTTTTAAAAAGACAAATTTCACCGCAAAACTTTACCGAGGAGCGATGTTGCACCCGATCCGAACGTTGTATCCCAGTAAAATTATTGTCTCCAATAAATTATTGGTCATGGATTTAAAGGATACCCTAAAGGTCGAAATGTCGAGAGGGCACTGGGTTTCTCACTCACTGGGACTGTATCTACTTCACCAAATTTAGCTAAAGAGGGAGCGCGTAGCGCGACAATCATTACTCGCCCTTCGGGCTCGCGCTTTAACTAAATTTGGTGAGGTAGATGCAGTCCCAGTGAGTGAGAAACCCAGTGCTCTCTCGACATTTCGACCTTTAGGGTATCGTATAAAGCCATGACCTTAAATTATTGGGATTGTTAGGGTTAGGGTCAGGGTTTGGATCAGGGTTCATTTTATATGCATGAAATGACAATTCCAGTAACTATTGGAATTATCAAACGTTGTAACCAGTAATTTTATTGGGATACAACGTTCGGATCGGTTGGATGTATCGCGGTGGAGTTTTGAGAGTGTTTCCGTCATTTTCTGTTGTGTTTCCACTTTTATTAAGAAATTTAGAAATTTTTACACCAGAATCAAACTCAAATTCTACTGAAATATGTACATACAAACACAATTTTTAACATGTAATAGTGAACAAAAAGGGAAAGGAAGCAAAACGTTATATCAAAACATTGCTCCAGAAATGTTGTAAAACGGAAAATATGCTCAAGGAGTGAGTCGTTGGAGTTAAATGAGTCCAAGGAGTGAGTTAGGAAATGTATTCCTAATTCTAGTCACGAAGTATTCGTTGTGATTTCTTTCCTCGGTTTTCTATACCTATGTTGAGATGCTGATATTTCGTGCAAAATGATTTATTTGAATGTGGGATCTCATACATTTATAAAAGGTAAGAGACATTTAACATTTCAGTTCCAGAAATACATATGTCAGTCTAAAGTTCCCAACAAATTATATCGTGGAGACTTCAGGCAGTGTGCTACAGAATTGATTTAAATGATGCTATCAGGTTAATATATTCATGTATTGTATACACTTTTAGTAAAATTTTCTTTACTTGCAACTTCCCAAAAATGAAACAGCCATATGTTAGTGGTATTATGACAAAAGAATCTTGTTTAATATATGTACTATGAAAGTCTTTAATTTAAATTAAATTCTTAAAAATGCAATCTTACTAGGACTCTGGGCAGAGTGCCTGGCAAGTCACTCAGACATTGATTTTAGGTTATCTTAGTGATTACATAAGATGTGCTGGCAATGTCTTAAAATGCCTTGGAAGGTACCCCTATAATTATAACTGATTTAAAAAGGAGTTCGTTGGGCAGAACAGAAATAAGTGAATATACCCCACCCCTAATGAACGCTCTAATTACAGCCTTGTGCCCATTTTCGTTTTGGCAGGCGGAGTGAACGCCTTAGCAGGCGTCTTGTTATTTCTAAGGTTTAGGTAGTACTAAGGTTAAATATTGTTCGAAATGTAGAGTTCATTGTCTGTATTTATCCATGAAGTAGATTTAGCCTATATTAATTATCTCCTGATTATCAATTTTTGAAGATCATTTTATACAAAAAAAATATCTGCTCTTACAAATAACGTCATAAAGTATGATCATGTTTGACAGATAAATTAGAACATACTGTATAATAAAAGGAAAAAGAAAAACATGACACTAGTTATCTCTCAAATGTTTCCAAGTTTCCTTCGATAGAACTCCACATGATAACTTTCGTTTAACTTGGTATAAATTCAGAGAGGCGATTTTCTGATGAATTTGCCGACTGTTTACGTGTTTCCCTTCTATACTTCATGTTTTTGCTACCCACTTTTCACACTTTTCATATTTGTAACGTTGGTGGTGATTTGTGTAATTTCTATCAATTTTATCGTAGAGAATGAAAACAGAATATAATTGCCCTGTTATTTCTGGAAAACCTAAAGTTGCTTTCAGAGAGACCATCTCCAGTTCTGTTGAGTGAGTGTTTGTTGTAAATATTGTACATGCATGGTGCTAAATTGTGTGATGGTTCTAGTCGTCCATCTCGTAAAGGTCAACTCTTTCAAGAAGTGTCCCATGCCATATACTTCATAGAGAAAAGGCAGGAAGAAGTTTGGTCGTGCTAAAGAAATGAATAATGATTCTCAAATCTGTATGGAATGACCAAATTGTCGTGCTGTCTTCGCCACTGCATGGGCCTAGAAGCATACGCTTACAACAACAAGGGTCGTGATAGGTAAAAACTACACATGCATGGCGCAAAGCCGAGTTCAACCCTTTTCACTTGGAGGGGAGAGCTTTTGCACTGCCATGTACTTGCTTTACTACGATTATGCCAAGTGGCAACAAACATGCATATGCATGTCCTCTAGTATTTAGCACAATATTGTAGCAAACATGGCGGCTTGGCAACAACACAATTTGCAGGAATTTTGCTTCGTTTTTTTCGTCCAGGTTTGATTATATTCACAAGAAACAAAGCGGTGGCTCTGGACAATATGGACGTGTCATTGGAAAAGTTGAAGTAAGATTCTTTATTGTGTGGCACATAAATTAAACTCGATGTGTCACGATTAGACGCAAAATAATTTAGCCGTAGTCTTATACAGTTTTGTTAGGTTTCGTTTTATGATTGTCGAGGATAGAACATAAAGGCATGGGAACCTATTGGGAATCTATTTGATATTTGTATGTTATTCTTGTTTAGCCTTTACCGGTAGAAGAATATACCAAAATAGAATTTGATGATGCAACAATCGGAATGAACATTCCAAAGAATTTTATTCCTTCTATTGAAAAGGTAGCAGTTGTCAGCAACACAGTAATACACACTTTTTGCACACGTTTTTATTGGTTTTAAACAACTGAAGTAATTTTATCATTAAATGCATAATTTGGCATTTTTCTGTGTATCACTATGTACATGTGTATGACTTTGTAATAGCGTTTGGTCACAATTCATTAGGAAAGTTGTACGTACTATGTGAAATAAATGATTTGGAGTGGAATTTTTCTTGATTTTATCTAGCAGAATTTCAACCTTAAGGAGTGTTAGTAGTATAGTAAAATATTTTTAATCTAGCTACACCGGCCGCCTGTTGATTCATGCTAGTTGATTTCTTCCCATTTGTGTTTTTATTGCAGGGTTTTTATGAAGCATGCGATAGAGGTCATTATTCAGGCCACAAGATTTCTGGTGTTAAGTTTGCTCTCATTGATGGTGAGTTATCTAAAGATTGTCTTTACATTTTCTGATCCGTTTAACTGCCTTAGATTACCGTTATGAGCGCAAATAGCTTTGTACTTTTCTGTCATGACTGTACTTAGTCTCAGTTTCTTTACTGTCATGCGCATGTATGAACAGCTTATCCTATCCTTAAAGCAGTGGTGTAACCAGCTCGATAATTGCTAAGGGGGGTATTTATACATTAGTGTCCTGAATAATTATTTTCTGTGGAAATCAATTGATTTTGATGTCTGTAGACTTTATGGTGAACACGGATGTATGAATGTACCTCCTCCCCTAATTATCCTGCCCATGCGCTAATTGCTAAAGCTGCGCTTCATGACTTTGCTTTTATCTATTGCCCAAAGGAAAAATCATTGCCCCTAAATACTGGAAGGAGAAATTTGTCTAGCAAAGGACTTGATCATTGTAAAAATGTATTGCATTGTAATGCATGCAAAGATTGCATGGATTCAATTTATTTCATTGAAGATTAAATTGTACGTTTGTGTGTACGTTAGAATTTCCCGAATGATACGAATAATTTCTGACACAGGTGGGGCTCACGCCGTCGACTCTAGTGATATCGCATTTCGAATGGCTGCTATTGGTGCAATGAGACAAGGTAAATTTAAGGCATCCACGCAGGATTATCCTGTATGGAACTTGAAAATGACGACACCTGATAATACACCATATCAGGGGGTTAGGTGCTTTTCTTGAATTGCACGTCGATCATTTCGCTTGTGAGGCACAAAGGAATATTTTATCAATTCTTTTGTATGCACGAGCCAACGTAGGCCAGCAACATTGTCTTGCATGTTCTGAGAAATTGGTTGCAAGTGGAAATAGACAGTCCACGAATTTGCTTGAGTGCATGCACTCACGAAACAATTGCTTGAAATCGAGCCGTGATATGAATGTCTCTTCCATGTCCAGAGACTAAATTTGAGTGTATTAAGACAAATTTTGTCGATATATTAAATTCGTTTGATATAACTTTTTGTGTCTGTTCCAGCTTTATCATCAAGTTCTCCCGTTATTCTTGAGCCAGTAATGAGTGTCGAAGTCAATGCTCCTATGGAATTTCAGGTATACTGCATATGCAAGGATAACACCTCAACCTTTTAAATGACTAATGGTGATTACGTGTTATTGATTGGATTCACCTTTTACTGTATTGTACACCCATCCAACCGTGCAATGCTCGTACTATCGCGCTATGGGGCAAACAATATTGCACACCGCTTTGGGAGCGAGTGAACCCCTCCCCCTCCCCCTCCCCCTCCCCCTCCCCCTCCCCCTCCCCCTCCCCCTCCCCCTCCCCCTCCCTCAATTTTTAACTTTGTTTTCATATTTTTAGGGATCAGTAATCGCTGGACTAAATCGACGGAATTGTGTAATAACAGGAACAGACGGTAGTGAAGGGTACTTCACGTTATACACTGAGGTGGGCAAAAAATCGTATGTTATTTGACGTGCATATCTGGGGCATAATGTTTGTATTATAAATTTGTATCCATATGCACGTTTTATGCCAGCACTGAAATCAAATAATGCACATGCGGTTTGTAATTGCCTCTTGCTGGTTAATAAATTGAATCAACTGCTGGTTGGGATAGCAAGTAGCATTGGTCAACTGAGGAAAAAATCTCGAAAATTCTCTTAACCTAAAGACACCACTTCTACTCTTTCATTCGCAACTGCGACAGATCAGATGTCTGACACGGGAGAGTAATAACAGCATAACCTTTTTCTCGGCTTTGCCATGAAATGATAAAAAGACAACTACAGTTGGCTGGTTTTTCAAGATTAATTGTACATTAGTAGGATTACTTGATAGGATCATGGATTATAAAATAACATTATTTTCCCATTCATAATGAGACTAGAAAGCAACTATTTCGCTACCACTTTGGCAAGAATAAATATATGATAGCTATGTCGAATCCAAGTTAATTTTTTTATTGGAAATAAAAACCAAGAGAAACACTTTGTAACTGCTCTTAACACCATGCATATTCAAGTTTACAATAATTAAGGCTGTTTTCCAGTCACGCGTTTTTCACACGTACGTACACGCACGTAAAAGTCTAAATCAATTTCAATATTACATTTTAAATGAACAAATGTTTCGATGGAAGGAATTCAGCATTCGCTACGAGTTAGCATACCTTAGTGATTGTATTTATTAAATACAAACTACTTAGAAGAGTTTAATTTTTTACGTGCGTGCACGCACGTGTAGAAAACAGATAACTGGAACGCAGTTTTCAGGTTCGAACGCTTTTTTCAGGTTCCGCTTAATGATATGTTTGGTTATGCATCAGAATTAAGGTCACTGACGCAGGTAACATAGCTAACACGTAGTAGTTACTGTATGAAACGTATAGTTAGCTGAAACGTATAAGGAAGTGGATGACCAGAATCTCACTAAAACATACGATTCAAGCAAGTATTACGACACCCGTGGGGTGACGTGTGAAAACTTAATTTGCATCTTACATAATAAATGTGAACTTATGTATACAAACGTGAACTTATGTTTACAAACGTGAACTTATGTGAACTTATGTATACAAACGTACTGTTATGAGCGTTTTGTTTTTTATTTGCATACGTTTTGGTTCACATTGAAACTTCATGTTACATTGAATTATTGTATCGTAGTCACGCGTGATTTTGACACGTTATGTATATTTTTGCATATTTTTTGCAGTTGTTCTAAATTTTGTGTATTGTGTTCAAAATATAAAAGAAAGTGCGTTCAATTCGAGTTGCTTTCCTTCGTTATGCGAGAGATTTATTACACGTACTTTGTTGTAAACTGCAACGCATAGTTCGCCCCCCCCCTTTTTTAAGGGGGAGGGAACAGCTTTCCGAAAAAATAGAAAAAGGGGGGGGGGACAAATAATTTTCTTTAAAAATGGGTGGTTACTAAAAAGGGGAAGGTTGTTTCAAAAAGAGGGATGAGTGACAATGCTCTCACTCATTTTCAAAATTGCTGGAGAATAAAGATAAAATTAACTTCAGTTGGATGTAATTGTTTGGTGCGTCATTTTGACTGATTAATTTAAATTTTTACCCACTTTTTACCATTTTTACCTAAAACAATGTAAGCATCGATCAACCTGAAAAAAATTTCCCAAAGGCTGGGTGGTTAATAGTTTTTAAAAAAGGGGTGGTATTGATAAAAGGGTTGGGGGGAGATTTAAAAAAGGATGTGTTCTTCGTGCAAGTGACATCGGAACTGTGTAAGCTATTTGTAGAAATTTCTTTTACTTTTCACGGTCTAGGGAAAGGGAGAGTTTACAATGGAATATTGTAAATACTTACCAGCATCCCGTCAAGTACAGGCTGAATTGATTGAAAAGTACAACCAAGACAGACAGCAGAAAGCCAAAGCAAGATAAACCGTGGCGGTAAATCGGTACGTTCTCCATATTCCTTCGCCACTACAAAGAGTCCAGTCAAAAGCTTTGGAAATACAACTGATTTGAGTATCTGCTCTTTTGTATTCAGCCCTTGCGAAAGTTCAGCTAAGATATCGTGATGGCTAGGAAATTTCTTGCTTTAAAATGATTTCTGATAAGTATCTTATATATCTGTCTAGTCCCCCCCCCCCAAAAAAACCCTCCAACTAAGAACAGAGTCTGTCTGATATTTCTCTCTAACTTTTGATCCAAATTAATAGTTGATATCTGCCTAACAAAAACGAGGTTTTTACATTTGTCTTCCACTTTCATTACCAGTACTACTACCACTACTGATTGTTTAATGTTTCTTCGACAGTAGCGGTAGTGGCAGTGAAAGTCGTTCAAAGACAGAACTCACTTTAAAATATAAAAAAAAACTCCGGTCAGCAACAACTTGTAAACTCATTCGAGATATTTAAATGACCTTGAAATAGTCAAAATATCACCGCAAAATTGTTGTTTTGTTCTGCTTTGCTCGAATCTTAAGTTTACAAGATATTATTTTTCGGTTAACACAAAGGACTTTAATGAAATGCAAAGTGGTCTACAAATGATTGGTTCCAGAACAATGTTTCGACATACTTTCGTGAGTAAAGGAAACAACGCAAAGGAAAAAGTCGGCTACTTTTTTGCATGTTTCCACCCGCGGTTTTCAGGAACCAACTCCAAAGCTGAGCCTTTGCGTCATGATAAATGTCACATGGTATGACGTATAGTTGTGCGACCGATGACAACTTGGACAAAGTTACCTTATTATAAGAAATTAACGATGCACTATATTAACGTCATATGTCATAAATGCACGAGTCATCTAATTAACGCAATTTGCATTCATTTACCTTCAAAGTAATTAAATTAACGCAAATTTGATCTTAAGGGTTCTTGAAAAATTACTTAACTTCTCTCGAGTCGATCCTGAGTGTTATTGTTTCTGATAGTCGGTGACCATAATGGAGAAAAAATATTTTAATAGTGCATGAACTTCTGTCACTAGTGAGGACCAGGCTTTAACGATAATTTAAATACGGGTACTTAAAATTAACCATAAGTATAACCTATTATCATTTGAGAGGCGAGGTGATATCAGTTTTATCGCTCGAGGGACGATATAATATTTTGTCACGAGTGAGCGCAACGAATTCTTTTCCAAATGAATGCAAAATCGTAGTAAATAACTTATCTTTTATAGCTGCAGATATCTTTCTGTTATTGGCCTTGTATCAACATATTTCCGTTTTGGTTTCATACGTTCGCATACAGTCGGACGCCATCTTTGTTTTCACGGCGGGACAAAAAACGATATCAGTGACAATATCGTTTTTGTGTCACCCTGTTATCGCCCTGATAAAGGCACAAGTATGTGCAAAAATAATTTAGCATTATTTAAATTGCAGCGAATTTTGAAATCCGCGTTAATAAAGCGCGTAAATTGCAAGCTTTTTGGTTGGACAATTTGAGCTTGAGTAAACAATAAGTTTCACATCAATCTTTTGAGCTTTTTTGAAGTGAAACTTTCGCTTATGTTGTCTTCACACCATAAGCACAATTTCAGAACGTATATATCTCTTATATCAAGACATCAAACATATAATCTTATTCTAGTGTCACAATTTTGTTGTAGATTGCATTAACATCGAGGAAGCTTGGTGGAATTAAGTATCGCATATTTAAGCAAATTGCACTATGTACACGCGAAAAAACGCGCCAGTTAATTGTTACAGACCTGCACACAAGTTGTGACAAGTATGTACAGTATGTAACGTTTGATGCCACTATCTGACTTAGTAAAAGTTTGACTTCTTATAAGAATATTGTAAATGTTACAGTCTTGTGTTGCCAACTTTGTGACAATGCATGGAGATATTTGTCCAAAAACCTTTACCAGCAAACAATTTAATAAAATATAAACATACTCCGAAAAACAACATCTTGTAAACTCAAGATATGAGCTGATAACAACAGTTTTATGGTGATATTTCGACTCTATTTCAAAGTCATTGTCAAACCAGAATGATTCTGGTCTCTGGATTCTGGTTTGACAATGACTTTCAAATAGAGTCGAAATATCACCATAAAACTGTTGTCTTGTTGTTAACAGCTCATATCTTGAGTTTAGAAGATGTTGTTTTTCGGAGTATGTTTTTTTTATATGGAGATATTTGTTGTGAACTTTAATATTCATAAAATAATTATTTTTTAAATTTTATTGAATAATTATTTCCTGTACAGTTTCTTTCTACTTAAATATCAAAATTACTTAATTCATATAATATGCGCATCCAAATGATGTTCATTTAATCTATAATACATAATGAAATGCCACAATTTGCACACGCTGACCAGACATGCCTGACTTGTCACTGACTGCATTCTCCTGGTTATTCCAATCATGTTGCTCATCGTAACTTCCAAGTAAGTTGTACATACTAGCTGAAGCATGGTTTGAATTTCTTGAATTAAATGAGCTGATATTAAGCTCGTCTGAGTGACTGTAGTTATTTTCCAGCTGCTCTTGAGCAGAGTAGTAGACTGTGGTAACAGAGTCGACTAAATCTCCAACGTCAATAGCTCGTTCACTGTATATATTATGTTGGCTGGGAATGTTCATGTGGACGTGGTTGCTTTTCTGTTCGTTGCATTTTAAAAACTGCCTGGCAGGCTGACCATGATTCAGTGGCCGACTCACTGGTCGGTTGGATCGGGCCAGTGGACGAGCTAAACGGTTTGTAAATTTGTTTGCCGTCTTTGGATGATTTATATTATACGAACCACGACGAAAGATTCGGCGAACAAAGGAAGACACTCGCTCAGTGAATGAACGTGTGCCCCCGAACCTTAAACACAAGACAATGTGATGATGTATAAATATTTAACTAGAACTCTACATCGCCACACAAACTGTGATAACTAACTCCTACCAACTAAGCAAGTTGTTCTTCCAGTCCTCAAAAGAGAAACTCAATCTGGAGACTTACCAAGAATGTTTTGCAACTTGTTTAATACTTGGTCGGTCCTTGGGATCCATGGTGAATAATAGAGCGAGGATGTTCTTCACTTCTATAAACCAAAATATATGTGATATGTCGATGTGGAATCACAACAAAGTACATTTGTCGTCGATATGTAATCAAACTTCGTTAATCAATTAGACTGTCATCATTATTGCATGAAGTTCATCTATGATGATACGAATTTTTAATTACCTTCAGATACGTTATCGAACTGTGGTAATCCGACTATGATCTCTGAACGTGATTGGTAAGGAATTCGACCGTACAACATCTCGTATATAATCACACCCAAAGATCGCACCGCCTCTTTTGATGGATCGTATAGTTTGTGTTTAACAAATTCTGGTGGCATATTCGCTATGGTGCCTGCAAAGGAATATAAGAAAATCGGAATGAACAGGGAAAGTTGACAGGGTGGGATACGGGCCCACGGTAATTAGCTCACGCTGTTGTGGTGACCCTGCCCTTGTGGCTAAGCTAAATAAGATAACACGTGTTAGAACTGCATTGGCAAAATAACAATTTTAGGTCTCCAATAAAAAGCATGGATAGTTATATAGATCCGTGTATCAACATTTTCCAGATATGGCCTGGATGTTCGATTCACGTATAACTGTCGCCTGCTTTGCAAATGAAATAATCTTTTTCTTGGTTGCAATATAGTTGGGTCGAACCTCATTATATTTCCCCAGGTGGGAACAGATACTGAATGTGCGAAGATATTCGCCTGGAACGTATTATTTTCAAGTTTGGTAACTACTTGCTAATTACTTACCAGAAAATCTATCAAATAGTTCACCAGGTTTGTGTTCAGTTGCCAGTCCAAAATCAATTAACTTGATATCATCTTTGTCAAAGTCATAGAGAATATTCTCCAGTTTAAGATCACGATGAACAATGTTTTTACTCTCCATTGTAACTACGAGTTCAACCAACGTCTTCAAAATCTTTTTCGTTTCATACTCCGTAAAAAATCCTCCTCTATCACGTCGAAGATGAAACAGATCTTTACACTGGCTTGGTCTTTCACATATAATTACGAAAGTATCAGTAGAAACTCGTTGGTAATGAAGAAACTTGATCACATTTGGATGGTCTTTCATTTTTTTAAGGAAGTATACTTCGCTAGGTACTTCGCCTAGTTGCTTATCCTACAGGAGAAAGATTTCAAAAAGTTTGGCAATTGTATCTTCGGATAGATAATTTCTTCCCAATATTTTATAGCCGCTGGATAAACTAATGAAAATTACCTGTGCAAATTCATTAATATTCACGTTGAGTTTCAGATATTAATAGTCGCATTATTTACCTTTCTATACTGTTTAACTGTACTGTAGTTTACAAATTTAACAGCAACCTTAAGGAAGAGCAAATAGTAATTTTTAGCAATCCGAGTCTTGAATCGTAAAAAATTTTCCTCTGTCCCACAATATTATTAATACTGATCGTTTCTCTACATCGTGAGGGAGTGAGATTTGTTTTTGGCGCTGTTACCTTCAATCAGATGTTCCTGTATATTTGCCCGATCAACTAATCAGACGTGTACGTGTACTACTTTTCGCGGTACACAAGAGCTGGTAGTGGTACAAACCGAAGTCAACTGTGAAAATTCCGGCGTGATATGTCAGGAAATTATGTAGAGCTTACCGGTGTTTTCTCTGTTCCTTTTATGGCATAACCTTTATACACGCAACCGAAGCCACCCTCACCAAGTAAGCCGTTATCAACACAATAGTAGATTAGATCTGAAAGTTAAAGACAATTGCTATACTATTTTTGTTTTCTAACAGTTTGTTTTTGCCATAGCAATCCACCTGTGGGGAATGAAATTTGTCTCACAACACTTTCTCTTAAATCTTTTGCTCTCGTTTGATACCGGTTTCTTATCGTCATTTAAATAGGTCGTAGTTAATTTGTCTGAAAACTTAAGGTGGTTTTGTAGGTAGGCTATTCAGGTGATTCTATTACCTACTTATACATAATTTAAGTCCTACTTTAAAATTATCCGTGGTATTGTGAACAATTATATTTTGTAATTCTAGTGTAGATTTTATTCCTTTTTGTTTAGATTTTATAGCTTTATCAATCTCTTTTAATTATCGTACCTTTTGATTTGCCTACGGGAACAAGAGTTTCTCCATCAATCACTTGAGTGATTGGAGTCTGCAAGTATGATGGTTCCGCTTGGTTATCTCTGATTATATTCCATTTCACTAACTGTTCCCGAAAAATATTACGTCGCTTCACTTTGACATCATGAATACTTAAAATAATTAAGACAAAATCACTGAAAGGAATATGAATTTAATCCTGTATAAATTGCTTGTTCCTGGTTGTTGGAAACGGGATGTATGCAACGATGCTTGGAGACTGCATTACATGCCAACAATACTGAACACCTTTGTTGAAAAAGGAATCAGCCCAACTTCCGAGCAATATTGATAACAACTATGAACAATGTTGCCCCCTCCCACAACGTTATTGCTTCCTGTTTCCATCAACTCATTATTTTGTGATCATGTTTCTGATTAATCACCTTTTCTGATTCCTTGTTTGAAACATGATACTTTTTGCTTGTAATGTTTATTGCTATTTTCAACCAATCGCCATGCATGTTATTCGTACACAGACCAACTGAATTTGTCCGCTATTGTGCGATAACGTATTTTTAAGGTTTCTTGGTCCGGGTAAAAAACCTCCCTGGGCTTTTATCCAGGTCTCGCGCATGTTGTATGTAATAAAAGTTCTTATACCTTTCGTGACTTGTGTTGTCAGGTTGAACTGAACGCGAAAGAGAATGAAGCTGTGAAAACAAAATTGATTTTTTACGAATTATTTATCCAACGATCGCTATGATCGGGTGACTGGAGAAGGTCTGTTAACTAGAGTGAATATTAATTTTTTAATTTTTAAGCTAGTTTCGGTTCAGAAATTTATTTCTTCCTATATTTCGTTTCTTTCGTTACGCTAAATTACTGATGAAATTGGGAAGAGTGGTATATCTAAGACATTTTTATCACTAGATCGCTTTTTTACCGTTCACTCCCCCCATTTACTGTGTTCGTGACTTCTTACCGTGCAATGATGCGCCTGAGAGACTTGACCAGAGCTTTTTGGGGATTGACGACTGCTGTGGAATGAAAGAAATTCTTGATAAGTAAACAAACATAAGAGATCATGATGAAAAAACAGACTATACGTGGGACTATAACCTTTCTCATGCGAGGAAATTGATGTGTTTAAATTCAATTAAACAATTGCAATGCAATATTTCTCACCTCTCGTTCGAACTAAGCAATCGGGAAGAAACCAAAGATTCCACCTAGAAAATCATGTGTCATTGTCAAACGAAATTCCCAAGCGAGAGATTTATTTGGAAATGCGAGTCTATATAGATTAATTATTTACAAATGCAATCATAAAGACTTGTTATGAATGCGATTTCGTATAAGTTTTATGTGTTTTATTTCATAGTCTAACTATATTCCCCACGTATATAAAACGTATACTACCATTACACCCGCTTCGCAAACCCCCGATTTCTGTCCGTGCGGAGGCATGAGTTCTAGTGATCACTACATCACTCCTCTTTCTTTTTAACAAAACTGGAATATAACCTAACCTGATTTTAATGTACACTGAAACCAGAATAAATATAAATGTTACATTATTATGCTATGTAATGTTAAATTCAGTGTCACTGTCCCTGTTAGCACTTCTAATTAATCACGTGAGAGGTAATTGGGTGCCCGAAGAATTCGGTTTGCGTTCGATTTCTCGTTGATCGTCTCGTCGGCGCTGCCTCGTTTTGCTGTTCTAATGAACGTCTAGGCGGCATTACTTCATCTTGCTGTTCTGGCATTCCTGTCCGATCTTCCCGGTGACCTGTTCTGGTTTCTCTTCTGAGAGGTTGTGAAATGACCGAAGGTTTCTCGGTAACGACGGAAGTTTTCCCCTCATTTCACGATTGTAAAGCAATTGAGCAGGGGGAACTTTTGTGGTTGAGTGTGGTGTTGAACGGTAAGTGAGTAGAAAGCGCGATAGCTCCTGCTGCCATGGTCGACGTTCAAGATGTGCTGTTTTGATGGCTTTGCCCAATGGCTTCATAAACGCCTCTACTTCCGCGTTCCCTTGAGACCAGAGGGGTGTCGATGTCGTGTGTGTAATTCCCATCGCTGTCATGTACCGTCCGAATTCGTGACTCTGGAAAGGTGGACCGTTATCAGATGTTAAGTGTGAGGGAATACCATGACGGGCGAAAATACTATCTAATTTAGGGATGACTTTTTGAGCTGATATGGTGGTCAATATCTCGATATCGGGAAATCGTGAATAACAATCAATTACCACCAAGATATACTGTCCAGTTGGTAGTGGACCATAAAAGTCTATTTTAACTTTATTCCACGGGCTATTAGGCATTGGCGCTGTTTTGATCGGTTCCGGGTGATTAGGTTGTGCCGTGGCTTGACAAGCTAAACAATGTTCTAACTCAGTCCGAACCTGTTTATCCATGCCAGGGAACCACACCGTTTCTCTTAGGAGGGCTTTTGTTCTTGCTTGACCTTGATGGCCTTCGTGGGCGATCTGTATGGTGCGTTTTTGTAATGATGCTGGTATGATAATACGAGTACCACGCAGGAGTATCTTGTTGTTGTGGTCGATGGTAATCTCATCCTTTAACATTCTATAAGGCTTTAGTTTAGGGTTGTCCCACGAGCCTGACATGACAGCATTCTTTAGGGCAATCAGAGCTTCATCCTTCTCTGTGGCTTGAATAATTTCCTCAACGTTCATTTTGTGTGGTACTGCTGCAGTTGTTACGAAATTTATGTATTCTTCTGCGATGTTATGTTTTGATTTCCTACCCTCTGTGGGGTGCCGTGACAAGAAGTCAGCAGGGTTTTTGTTGCCAGCGGTGAACAGTACGTTAAAATCGTATTCTTGTAATCTGAGTAACCACCGTTCAATTCTAGCTGGTGGCTTAGACAAGGGGTTTGCAAATATCAGTTCGAGTGCTTTATGGTCAGTGTATAGGGTAAATGGAGCTCCGTACAGGTATAAGTGGAAGTGTTCAATCCCCCAAACAATTGCTAGGGCCTCTTTTTCTGTTTGGCAGTATCTTTGTTCAGTCTGTGTCAATGCACGACTTGCATAGGCGATGATTTTTGATGGAGCATTTTCTCCTGGGAGTTTTTGCGTCAAGATGGCTGACAATCCTACGGGGCTCGCGTCCACAATTAACTCTGAGTCGTTTTTTTGTGTCGAAATAGCCCATGACCGGGCTATTGACTAAGGCTGTTTTTAGCTTCTGGTAGGCATCTTCCTGCTCTTTGCCCCAAATAAATTTTGCTTCTTTGTGGGTCAGCCGCCGTAAAGGCTCCGTAATCGTGGCAAAGTTAGAGATAAAGTGTGAGCTATAATTTGCCATACCTAGAAGGCTTCTTACTTCACCAACTGTAGTTGGGGTGGTGGTGTTATTGAATGCAGAGATTTTCTTGGGGTCTGGACGTACGCCGTCGTGCGAGAATAACAGGCCAAAAATTTCCAAGTGGTTTTTGAGGAATCTGCACTTGTCTAAGTTTAAAGTCAATCCATGAAGCTCTAATCTTTGAAGACATTCTTTGAGGGCTTTGTTGTGCTCTTCATATGTTGCCCCATATATCAGAATGTCATCGGCAATATTACGGACGCCATTGATGCCGTGTATAAAACTTGCTGCAAGGTATTTTGAAAAATTTCGGCAGCCGAATTTGTGCCATAGTTGAGGCGCTTGAATCGGTATAAGCCTGCATGTGTGATGAAGGTTGTAATGTTTCGTGTTGATGGTGCGAGCTCAAGCTGATGGTAGGCCTGTGACATGTCTAACTTTGAGAAGAATTTAGCCCCATTGAGATCCATCGAAATGTCACGTACTGTGGGGATTGGGTGACAAACTCGTTTTATAGCTTTGTTTGCTGCCCTCATATCCACACATAAACGAATTTTGTCTTCCTTTTTTGGTACTATAACTACTGGTGATATCCAAGGTGTTTCCTCAGTGTCTGGTATTTTCTCGATTATATCTTCTGCTTCCAAGCGATTTAACTCACCATCGACTTTGGCTCGTAAATGGAAGGGGATTCTTCGTTGTCGCTGTACGACTGGTTTGACACTTCTGTCCACAATAAGTTCAACTTGCCTGTTTTGGAGTTTCCCAGTTCCTTCAAATACTCGCTTGTGCTTAGTTAGCAAGTTCTGTACAGTTTTATCTTTGACAGGGTGAGTGTTGGTTGTGTTGTTTTGTTTGCGGAAGTTTGTTGACGTGCCAATCTTGTTTAAATGCAAGCTTATGAGTCCTAATTCTTGTGCTGTGTTGTGACCAAGTAAGCAGCCACCATCCTGTTCTGTGACATATATCGTAGCAACTGTAATGCGCTTGCGAGATTCAACCAATGTTTGGAACTTCCCTTTCATTTTTACTGACTCGGTTGAGTTAAAGGGATATGCTTTAATATTTGTTTTTTTCAAATTTATGTCTCCCAGTGTTTTAAAGGTATTTTCATCAATGATATTAATGGTTGAACCAGTGTCTACGGTAAATGTCACTTTCTGATTGTTAACTTTTAATTTGGTGATAGGTGACTTACTTTGTTTTGCATTTACCGCATAACAATATTCAGAGTCGCTTGATTCACTACTGGTTTCTTTGAGATTTGAAGTGTTAACAGGTCGAATATTGTTGTCCCGACTTTGGCTTTGCTTGGCTGTACTTTGACCTGGGGATTCCACGATTCCCGACCGACAAACCCTGGCGAAATGGTTGAGTTTCTTGCATTTTCGACATTCTTTATTCTTTGCAGGGCACGGGTTGTTTGTGTGAGGCCATTCACCTTCGCAATTTCGACACATATTCGCTACAGTACTTCTTAACCGCGTGTAGTATTGATCGAGTGTTTCCATTTCACCTTGCTTTGCCTGTCTGAACTGGTACACATCATACAAACGATGCTTCTGTGGCTCGAAATAAGCATTTAATTTGTTTACTGCCGTATCGAAATCATCGTCGTCTCCGTGATCAGGAATCTGGCGAAAAATTTCTCGTACCCGCGGCCCAGCCTGGTAAAGTAATAGCGCTCTTTTCTTCTTGTTATCTGTGACCCCGCTTGCCACGAGATACATTTCAAAATCTTGCAGCCATATTTTCCATTTGGGAGCTAAATTCACTCCAATCCCCGCATCAGGGTCGAACGGCGGCATTGGATTAACTAGAGTAGTAGCCATCCTCGTCGCCAATGTTATGAATGCGATTTCGTATAAGTTTTATGTGTTTTATTTCATAGTCTAACTATATTCCCCACGTATATAAAACGTATAATACCATTACACCCGCTTCGCGAACCCCCGATTTCTGTCCGTGCGGGGGCATGAGTTCTAGTGATCTAGCGATCACTACAAGACTCACCTGATCTTCAGCCGTCTGCTGAGACTCTTGAAACGGAACGTAATAAGATCTCATGGATCGGTAACTACTGAAGATAACAATACACTTTTGTTTTTATATGATACGAGCTATAAGATGAGTATTAAGTAAGGAACGCCGTTGACGTATAGAACGTTACCTTTTCTCATGGAAAAACAAAAAGCAATAAAGAATAAAAGGTGCTTTAATACAGCGAGGAAAGCTTCGAGCATCGCTCACTACACTACAGCATAGCTTTTTCATAATCTTCACCATGATTTTAGAGAAAAGCATTCAGTAGCTATTAGTGCTGTAGGAATTCTTACCATTTTGAAAATGCTTATTTTGAAAATCTAGCTTTGAAGTTTTTTTCTTCCATTTGAAAAATTATACGCAAAAGACAATGGAAAACCGTAGTTGTACCCGGATGAGCATAAAATGTAGAATTTCTTATTATTTTCAATTTACTATTGCTAACCGGTTTTTATTTTCAATAGTTTCATTCATATTTGCAAAAAAATGAACTAGGAAATATTTGTAAGTACCACCTTAAGGTCATCAACAGGCAACAATAGCTTGAGGACTACTGAATCTTACCATTTTCCAGCGGAACAAATTTGAAAGGATGATGGAAACTGCAACTGAAAATTTTTACATTTTAGTTTTTTATATAAGTTCTTGCACCACTTCACAATGCACTATGGAATATTTTATAGTGGTGAGTAAATTTGGACATGCTCAATGTTGCTCGCCTTTCTGTGACAGGCCAGAAATTGCATTGAAAGGAATCTTCATTTGTTTGAAAATAGATATGTCTGGTTTAAAATGCATGTCTTTCGATTTCGTGATCGATTTCAATTTTTTAAAAAAATTCTTAGAATTTAATTATTTAGTAAATATACCTATTTAGTAAATATACTTATACAAAACGATTTTCATAAAATGAACATTTAACCCAAACAATTATTTTAAATATTTATATTGTGAATACAATACACTATTGGCCAACGTCAGGGACGTAGCCAGAACTTTCAAAGGGGGGGGGGGGGGAGCCCTGCAGATACTAATAATTATGATAGGTTTGACGCGCCTATCGCGTTAAATACTTGGGAGGTTTAGCAAAGAGACGTGACGTCAATGCGACGTAAAATGCCGTGATTGCCCATCTCCAGATTTGCTCACGGCATTTCCACATCGTTTTTACCTCGCTTTGGCGTTGTCAAAGGCGTTGTGTCGTCTTTGCTAAACCTCTCTATTAACGAAGGGGGAGGGGAGCCGTGGCTCCCTCGGCTCCCCCCCTGGCTACGTCCCTGGCCAACGTTCTATTGGGCTCAATTTACCGTGACAGGTTTTCTTTGCTGACCGTACAGACGGGTAAGTTTTTACTTTGGCAATTTTTTCCATGACTAGTACTCTTGTCATAGAAAAAATGGCAAAGTGGCGTGATCAGACGAGCTATAAATAAAACTTAATTGACGCATGAAAACTTTTTCGTCTGTAAGGGGCTGAAATTATATAATTAAATCAATGTCCTTTAAAATATCTTTTCTGGTCCTAAAATGTCAATGGTTTTCTTTTATACACGGAAATACGTCAATGATTTAATCTCAACTAGCCAATATTGCATAGTTTAGTCATGCAAGTATTCTTGTTGGCCAATTGAAAGTGAATCTTGTTTCTTACCTCAAATTCAGTTGCACATTGTGATGTAACTTGACATTCAAATGGATAGCGGACGGTTCCATTGCTATGAAAAGATTTTGAAATATGTTAATGTCCATTTAATTTTCTTAAAAAGTGTAAAGCTATGATTAGAATTTGCCGCATCAATCCTGTAATATCACCAGATCGGGAGCCGCAATGGTGCTTATTAGACTCTTGTAAAAATTGAATGTTTCACACCAATATCTTAGTTAATGAATCCCAAGTTTACCGAGGCGTTGGATTCATTAGGTGTCTGCTCTGAGCTGAAGGATAACAATTCAACTATAGCCATGCAAGTTAATTCTGTTATATTCATATCGAGAACACGCATTATTCCGCACTTATACTTATACCTGGTATAAAACATTCCAGGAAAGACTAAATAAAATCACATTTTGTGATTGGCTTTCTAAAACAATAGTGATCAGGCTGAGGATTCATTCTTTAGAAATGTAATTTCCATAGTTTTATTGTTTTATTGATTTTAAAAGCCGATCACAGCATCTGTTCGTATATAGCTAGGTAGGTAGCGACACAAGGTTTCGATTGGCCACCTTATCGTTTTCGAGCGTGTTCATTTTGAATTATTTCAAAATGCTATCGGTCGACTAACGCAAATCTCGTCTCAGCACAAAAGCTATAAACAGTATACATGCGATGAGAATTCTTAAATTTGACCTCGTCTTCATTTTTACTGTTTTGAAAACGCTCGGAAAAGACCTCGTGTTTACATAGTCTTAGTCTTAGAGGTTTACTTAATATTATAACTATACTTTATTTTGTCTTTGCATGCATGTACAAAATGCCACATTAAAATTTTACCTTTGCGATTTTCCAAATTCTTCATGTTCTAACAAAACCGCAAACTCTTTCTGTAGCTAATGGAGAAAATACGAGAAAATTATATACACGCTCTTTCTTTAAAGAACTGAACGCTGAAGCAAACTATACAAAGCAAACTATATTTGCGAAGCAAAATGTAAAAATACAAGCGTGTTCCCACCTCATTAGAGCTCAGAGGTTTCTCAGAACGTAGGCTCCTGTAAATTGCAAAAGAATAGTAAATCATGAATCACTTTAGGGTTGGTCAACATTAGAGAATCTACAAAAGGTAGGCACTCGGAGAACAATTAGCAGCAATTAACAGCTATTTAAAACGTCGTCCATTCGTCATCAAGCGTGTATTGATGATGCGAGTTAATTAGTAATTTGCGTGCGCTTATACTGTGCTTTTATTGTTTCATTTTCTTCGCTCTATTTTTATTTTTCAAATTTGTGATATATTGACTTATGAAGGCGGCAATAAAACCTCGGTTGTTCTTATAAAACTCTTATTCGAAGTGAAGCGAATATTTTCCTCGTGTCAAGGCATTTTCAAAAAAGAATTAAGTATGTCACTGACGCAAGCGTCACTGACACAAACAGAATAAAAAAAGGCCAAAAACGTACTACCTTGCGCACAACTATGTTAAAAATAAATAAAAAAGTTACTATGTACTTACATATTTACTCGATAATCTTTGATGTTCTAATATACAATATTTAGCAACAACTTTCACGGCTTTATACGCTAATTTTCGACGAACAAATTTTGCAATCTAAACCTCTCGAAAAATTTCGAAAAGTGAGCAGGCGCATTGTATACGTAGATAATTAGCATTTAACGCGCGCTAGGTTAGCATTTAACGCGCGCTAGGTTTTTGAAACCGCTTTCCATTGAGCCAGCGTATTCGTATTTGTTAATCATAGTGTCAAAACAAGTTTTAAATTAGTGGCAAATAGTGTTGAAATTTTTTTAAACCGCGTTGAGGAACATAAACTCAAATAGAAGTTCTGTGTGAACTCAGAATTTTACAAACGCAGAAGGAAAACCGGTCAATAGTTAATTTTGATATTTTATTACATATTTTTTGTCCGACTATAGGTACGTGAAACAAATTAATTTTAGGGGAGGACAATGGGAAAGGGAACAGTTGTACAAGGTAGTTTTTGTGTAAAAAAAACACCTTCTTTCACGATCTTTTTATTTTGAAGGTTGAACAAGCCGCGTGCTCGATTCATAAACAATTTTTAGTTAGATTTCCTGCTCTGTAATCCCGTATTCATTGTTATTAGTGCAGTCTGCTTTTGACATGTACACTGAAATGGTTTTCAGATTTTCCTGTTTTTCCCCGGATCAGATTGGATTTGCTTCACCGCATCTCTCAAGATTGACACCTCGTTTTCCTTTGTGGGTTCAGGTTCAGATACTGCCGCGTGGCATTCGTTGTTGGCTTTTTTTAAAAAATAGTCGTAGTTTGAGCTAATGTTTTTTTTTGTTTACTCATAAAAATAGTGAAAATATTGGTGAGGGGGGGGGGGTCAATTTTTAGAGATACCCGCATTCTCCTGCACAACCTCCTGGAAATTAGAGAAAACGGAGGAAATGCGGAAACTGTCAGTAAACTGTCCCCACTTAATTGTAAAAATTCGTAAGAAGCGATAGGTACAGGTTTTCAGAACACATAGATGTCGAGTAGGCAATTTATCCAGCTAACAGTCAGATCAATGCTAGGCGAAGAGAAGACAGCGGACATTTTCTCAAAAAGTGGTAAGATGTAATTGTTACCCGGAAGCCATGTAAAATTGACGCGATAGTTTACTAGATAACCAAATGTTACGGTCAAGAGCCCATATGCCAGATCTCTTTTGCAATCCTATCACACTCCTCCGGATGACACCCCCTACGGACATAACCTATGAAATAACAGTCAGGATATCAGACTGGATTATAATGTGTTTATCATGAGTATGAGTTGGAAGCCTTATTCTCTATTAAATATCTCAAGATATATACAATTAGCATTTCTTTATACCAGGAAACATACAACTGTTACATTAGACCATTAACTACATAGCATTGATTCCAGACGAAAATTTCCTCTCTTTGATATGTCTTTGACTGAATAGAATTTTCTCTCCCCATTCCTGCAATAATAATGTTTGAAGTGTTCTGTTAGAGGCAAAAAACCGTAGTTTCCAATATTTTTAAACATTTGCTCAGTCACACAGCTGCCACAGGGTATTGACTCGTCCACTTACAGTAACGGACCCAGGCAATCAACATGTTTAGACAATTATGTTGAAGACAATCTTGTAGTGGCAATCCTTACATTTGGCCACAAGTAAATAGATTGTCTTTTGTTTTCTTTATGCGGCATATTGCCGCTTGTAAGATTTTCCTGTTTAGTTTGAATTAGTATTACTATCTAAATAGTCGGACGATAAAGTATGCATCCAGTCCTTACTGTTTTCGTGTCTGCTGATTGATGTCTCGGAGGTTCGATCGGGCTTTTAGCGTCTTCGACTTAATATCATTGACACTCTCTATTGCGACTCAAAACGTCGGTTTCCGGTAATAAATCCATGTTCTCAGGGTAATAATTCCGTGTTCTCAGGATGCGAAATTAATCTTCAATCCATCAAAGTTAAAACATGACAAATAAAATGCTGGTTAGGATTAGGGCTTGGATTAAGATTTATATTAGAATACGGAATTATTACCGTTCTCAGTAAGTGAAATTAAACTTAATCCAAGCCCTAAATCTAATCAAATCTATAATCTATGAAAGTTAAAACATGACAAATAAAACATTGGTTAGGGGTTTGGGTTAGGGCTTGGATTAAGATTTATATTCAGCATACTGAGAACATGGAATTATTGCCGGTTTTCCCGTCGATTCGGGACTGAAAAGCTTGTAATTTACCTTTTAAAACATTCATGTTATATATTCTTATCGTAATACAAGATTTCTTTCGGTCCAGAAGAAGAAAAATTGTTTTAAAATGGAAAATATTAATATCTTCAATATAGGTGCGCTATCCTCATCTTGGCCAGGTATGTAAATTTCTCTTGAAATTTCTTTGATAAATAACAAACACCAGCGTGCGCAATTTTTTGATGCTAAGTCTTAATATATATGACATTTACTCTCATTGAAAAATTATTTAACATTCAAAAGACTGCAGCTTGTTCGTCGACTTTGAACTTGTATTGTGCTGATTGAGCAGATGAGTTTTTTTGGTGCTAATCTCATGACCTACTGTAATACACCTAGACATTTTCTACTCCTTGATAACCACCCATAAAGTGCCCATGGCAAGCATCCTGATCTTTTCAGAAAGTTCAATAAGCATTTGATTGTGGAGTTACGGATATTCGAAAACACTTGCATTAAGGTGTGGTTTTCTGCGCATTTCGTCCCGGATTCTGCTTTTGGCACACATCACCATGTTGTTCGTCATGGCATTTTAACCGAAAACATTTGAGATTATCTGTCCTAAATGAAATGAAAACAAACTCGTATACAGGTCGTAGACTAGGTGAAAATTTGTGATACATTTAGGACTCTAAACGAATGTGTTTTAGCTGGCCGTGATATTTTGATATGTTACTTCAGAAGGGTTTACCTCGAGCCTGAAACTATTTTTTTGTCCTGACACGTGTACCAGGTGTACCACGTCTCATTTAGGCATGTTGAAAATAATTTCACAATTTTTTAAAAAGGCCAACGTAGGGTAACTTTAAAATTCTGTAAATTATTTAAAACGACACTTACCGCGACTATTTCGCACCTGCAGCATGCTAAAGGTTGTCACGCTTTCAAAAACGACTTTTAGCGATTTCTCAAAACATTAAACATTTCCGAGCACTAAACGTTAGATATTTGGGCAAATTCAATTTTTCTTTGCTGCATGGCTTCCCGACCGTTACAGACATTGACTCGTTAAAACGAAGATCTTCGTCATCCCAACAACATATAGGATGTATACGATGTTCAAACTAGTGTCTAAATATTCCAATGCTTGTAAATTTGATACCAGGAACCGCTCAGGAACCAAAGAAAATGCTCTATTAGTATACTTTGGCAGATGGACCGCTCAGAAAAACACTTGCCATACAGTGTGTATCAAAATAATTTGAATCCAAATTTAGCGTGTAATAACGCAGAATTAAGAACATACTTGATAAATTCGGTTGGTTTTTACACCATTGCAAAGTTCATTTATTTACCTTGTATGCGTCATTTTGTTGGAAAATGAAGAAGTATTCCTTTGACCGCCGAAGGTAAACTGGACTTTTTTGCTTTGAAATTTAGTCCCACAAGGCTTTGAAATGTTAATTATCACTGAGAACTGAAATGCAAACTCATCCCAGAAGCTTAAATCTCATTGTAAACGAATTTATGTAAATTTTGTCACATAACAACTTGTTGATTAGTTAAATTTCGTCAGTGAAAATTTGTTTCAAGCGACCATGTTTAACAGACGATTACTCGGTCATTTTTAATCGTATCAATATAAGAACGATGTAATCGGACACCTTATAGGCTATTCTTTATTCCTATATACAAATTAAATCATTTTCTTTAGTAGTTTAGGAACAGCAGTCTGTTAAATTTGGATTGGAATTACCTTGATACACACTGTGGTATTGTTTCTTTAGCAGCAAGTATTCAATAATCAGCACAGTAAAAAAATTTTGAATTGGGATACGACATATATAGTGTGTACAATTATTTCTACAAGTTATGTATTGTCCTATGAAATTATTTTCATGTTTAATTTTATTATAGCAGTTTCAGGCTAATAAAATTGACTAACTAGTCTACATCAGTTACTAATTAAAAAAAATTATGCAAAAGTTGTTTACGGCGTTTATTCCAGGAATTGATACATATAGCCAATGCTGTCACTCGTAATTCAAGCTTTTACGCGTGAGGGGAAATTAAAGAATATAATTGTCATTCATCTTTTCTTTCTTGTACGCACTTCTCAATTCACGGTAATCTTGATAACCAATTTGTTTACCAATTACTTCCCGCCACTTCGCCTCAATAATTTCTTTAGTTTTGTCATCCATCAACTCTCGCCCTTTTGTTGTGGATCCGGTGGCAACCTTGCTTGGTACAGCATCGTCAGGCACCCCGCAAGCTTTATTCCGATAACGTGCGAAGCGCACATCTGAAAATTTTCTCTCATTTTTCTTCATAAATTCAAAAGAGCTCATCTCGACAGCCTTATTAATCTTTTCTTCATCCTCGATTCCTATGAATGCTGCGACCATCCTAACCACGCTTTTTAAAGTGCATATGAAAGAATTTTTATTTGTTCCCTAAAAAATCGGCCATGACGAGACGATTCGAATGATGTATATCATTATTTGATAGGACAAATACTTCCAGAGATATTTAGCTTCGAACACGCCAAAAAATAGGTTTTTTTAAATCAGGCCGGGAGAAAAGAAGCTGGGTACAAATTAAGGTTTGTGACGTCAAATCGGGAACGGAAGTAATTTGACCTCCTAACTTTTCTTTAGTGTTTTGTATAAACAGCGCAATTAAATTAGAAAAATTTGAGAAAATTTGTTTTATTTTACGAAAGTTATACTAATATGAGTAGTTCTAAGGTATACTCCGATGAAACGTTTTCATCTAATGAATCAGAGCCGGTTATGTTGATGAATACGAACTTGAAGTCGAGCAATTTGATTTAGCCATGTAGGTTCCACTTCGCCATCGCACGAGGCAAAGGTGAAGGCATCGGAAGACAGTGTAGCTGCGGCAACTTCAATTTCTTGGATCATACAGGAAAGCCAGTGATGTGTAGCACATCATTCAGGATTTAGGATTACCTGTTTAGAGAAATGGTCACTCCGGATGGCCGCAAGTAAATATCGAACAATATCTCGCCAAGCATTTCGCCGAATGGTTCAGAAGAGACGTAAGTATTAGGCTGAGCTTTTGTTGCAATTAAAAGTAATTGACATGTTTTACACAAACACGCTATACTCACTTTAAGAAATAGACTACATAAATTATAACCCTAATACAGCTAACGATACGCTCGCAGATACATAGATAGACCGCAGATTAAAAATGCATGCAGTGGTTGTTTGCAATTTGCTTTTCTTCATGTTATTGCTCAAATTACTGTACATAATTTTGTTTCCAATATTTTTCGCTTAACCATGAAAAATATACCACCAGATACCACAGCATTCTTCACAGATGCTATCTAATTTATTTGCCTTTATTTTGTTTTTTTGTATACTTACTATTTCTAATCTTTTTTTAGGTTCTAGCAAGATCATATAGAGACTGGAGTTTTCTCAACTTGTCTACAGCATGTGTATACCAACCAACTCAAACAAAATTTAGAGAAAATTCAGATGTATTTACAGGTTTTGATGAGGATATTGACTCAGAATAATAAACTGTTTTACAAATACAACATACTATTTTTACACTTTGCCCCAAATGGCCCTTGTTCAACTGTTTTAATAGCATAGTCAATGTTTGCTTCCCCTCCCTGAGGTTGAGCCAAATATTGTTTAGTGCATTAAATCTATTGTGCACAAGTCGAGTGCAATGAGGCAATGACAACACAAAACTGCTAAAGGTCACTTGGTGAACAGTACAATAAACACAGGTTAATAAATTATCTTGTACATACACTTTTTCTATCTATTTCCATCACATTTGTTGTATTAAATATCTATTTGTTAATAAAATAAAACTACAGAATTAAATATACAATATCTACAATATCATATAGTCATTTGCCACTCTGCTTATTCCTTGGGCAATCCAGCACATTTTCATGTCCCTTCTGGTTTCTCAACAATTTTCAGACACTATAAAATAATTATATAATGTTAGGAATTTATGTGTTTTTATTGGTCAAGACAGACACAGAATTGCACCACACAAAACTGTATTTCAAAATGTTTAATGCTGTTTTCTTGGTATAAAATAAATAAATAGATAAGATTTTGCTTTGTCTGTTCAGTTATAGATGAACAGTATGAATTCATAATGTGGGAAGAACAAAAATGTGATAACTTAGCCCTGGTGACTTTCAAGCTGTTTTAAACGAAATCTGTCACTAACAATGGCAAAATACAATTATGCTTTTATTAAACCGAGATACAGAAACATTCATTGCACCAAACAAATTCTTTTGCTGGTTTGTACATAATGTCATAGCAGCCATGTTGGAGGTATAACACAGAATAAAGAATATGTTATTAGTACTATTTTCGGATCTGGCTGGCGTGGATGGCCGACATTGTCTGCGCTTTCCTAGAGATTGACTGCAAACCAGGAATAAAACCTTATGAGCGTGCCTCCTACTAGATCTAAGTATATATAACTGAAAACACTTACTAGAACGTAATTCGGCAGAGATTTTCTTCTCGTGGGTCAACTTTTGTTCTTCGTCAACAGTTCATGGCGAAGAAGCCTGTTTTTTTTCGTAATATGACACATTCGTCACACACGTATGTAGCCATTGTTTGGGTAAATTTCTCACGTTATATCCCTTCATTTAGTTCCTTCGGGTTCAAACAAAAACAATTGTTAAACTGTGGACACTCTACTCGTACATGTAGAGTAAACCGTTCTTACAATGTCTAGTTAACAACAAGGTCAATAAAGCTAAGTTTGTAGCAAACCGATTTGCGGTATGCAAATGAAAGAATTAACTTAAAGTGTTAACAGTGTTAAATTACCGAAACAATGGTTTCTGATGCTGTAGTTTCGTCCATTACAACACCAGTTTCCTCGAACTCTATTGATGTAGAGGGTTGAGGCTCTTCTACTGCAGTATGTTCTCCCTTCGCAATCTAAAAATTTTTTTAATGGTAACATAAGTTAGAAATACTTGCGATATATCATCATCATATATGCAATTTTGCTTTATAAATTGTTTGCCTCAGCAATCTCACCTTGTGTTGAAGTGTTCTAGCTGTTCTCTTCGTCATCTCTTGGCCGCCTTCGCTTGCAGCGAACAATGTTGGGAACGATGAAACATCGATCTCATCTTTTTTTAGCCACGGAATGTAAGTTTGCCCCGGCAAATTTACTTGGCGAACAAATGCGTCCAGCCTCCAGATGCTTCGAGTATATCCAGCTTGAACTGGAAGGCTCCAGTTTAGCGTGTTTGCGCTTAACGAAATCTACCCAGCGCTTGACTCGCTTTATCGCCTCTGGTCTGGAATTCCCATCACAAAGAATCTTATGAAGAATTATACCGCTTTTTGGGTCCGGCGTGTTAGAACACCCAAAAACAACGCAAAGCGAAGGTAATTTACACTCATATTTGTGCTCATATGCTGCGCCAAACAATATTGATTTATAGCAAATTGATACTTGCAAAATTACTTCCGTTCCCGATTTGACGTCACGAGCTTTATTCGGACTCAGTCTTATTTTTCCCGGCCACTTTTGAAAATTGGCGGGTTTAAAGTCAAATATCTGCGAAAATATTTTTCGGATTGGGAAATGCAACATGTCATTCGAATCGTCTCGCCACGGCCGATTTTTAGTGAAAAAATCAAAATTCTTTCATATGCACTTTAAATCATCTTTCATATCCTCAAAGAACAGGAATAAAACATTCGGGTCATTCCTATGTTCCCACCAACGCAGCAAGTGAAGAAAATAGGATGCATCCATCTTGTTTTCTGGAAGTCCGCGGGCGAGTCGAAAATCTTTTACAAATTCATGAAGAGAAATCTCACCAGGTTGGAACATCCAACCTTTAAAAAAGTTGAATTGACTGTAGGCAGCGGCACATGGTTCACGATAAATAACAATGTATTTAGCGCCCTTGGGACAGTCAGGATACCACTCGTGGGTCTTGTAACATCTAGTAATGACAACAAGACATATCTTAAATTATACGCTAAATATACGTTAATATAGTACAATAATTTAAATAAGTGCTATATTGAAAGTTTTACGTGAATCTTATTTAATTGAATAGACACTTCCCGAATTTGCTTAAGTGAAACGAGACAATAGTTTGAGATCGAGGCTGGTATTGTAATCTATTGCTTACATTACCTGCCTCGATTTCAAACTATTGTTGCGTGTTTACAAGTCTTAAAATAGCGCCGGATATCGGACATTTGTCCGGTTGAAAAAGGTCAAAATTCTGTTTTGACCGGCAAAACTTTCGATCTGCCGGACATTTTGTCCGGTGGAAGATTTTTATTGCCACAAAAAATGTCCGGCGATAAAATGTTTATGTCCGGCAGGAATACCTGTGAAAACAACTTTTGTTCGCCTGGTAAGCTAAATGTGTAAAATCACGTCGGTCAAAATTTCCGAACAAATCAAATTAATCCTATAAATTTGTAAAACAACGCCAGAAAACCTCCAGAGTAAATGGCTTTTTGTAAAGGCATAAATATCGAAACATTTTGGCGATCGCCAGCGCTCATAACTGAAACTGAATGTCCAAAAATTTTGTCCGGCGCACTGAAGAAGTTGCCGGACAAAGTACAACCTCGTACCCAGGCTCTTTACCTACGCCCGGCGCTTCGGGAAAGACCCTGGTTACGTGAACCCCCAGATTTTAGGGGTAAATCGAATTAGCGCCTTTTTGCTACGAAGGGAGGAGTGATAGAGGAGCGTACGCGTTTCTCGTGTTTTAGAATTACAACATTTGTTAAATAAAAATAATTTTCAGCAAGAAATTGGGGAGAAAGTTAATCAAAAATTGTATTTTTGCTGTTGTGATTTCTTTCTGTGCATGAAACGCGTAAATGCGTGTTCATACAATGTAAATACGCGTAAATGCGCGCCAATGTGTTCTAACTCGCTATGGTACGAAATTTATCGTAGTCGGATATCGCCAATGTGTTCTAACTCGCTATGGTACGAAATTTCCATAGTCGGATATCGCCAATGTGCTCTAACTCGCTATGGTACCAGAGTTACCATAGTCGGACATCGCCAATGTGTCCTAACTCTTTTACCATAGTCGGATATCGCCAATGTGTTCTAACTCGCTATGGTACGAAATTTACCAGCAATCGCCCCGGGCCACCCCTCGGTCACCTGGGCTAACACCTCACCATCCAAACGGGTAAGTATGGTGTAAGGTACGTTACGTCATAAGTTACATGAAGTAGAACTTTAAGGTACACGAAGATGGCAGGCACAAATGGCGGGAAAAGCATGATTCGTATGACAGCGTGTTTTGAACAAGAAGAGGACATTTATTTGGATATTTCACAATAACATGTACGTTTAATTTTTTTACTGTTTCCCGTCGGTCGGAAGTGAATAAAATGCTTAAATGCCACTAAAATCTAATTTTCTTTTGCTGTGTAAGCCCCTAAGAAATGAATCAAGTATCATTGTATTCCTCACATAAAAAGCTTTCGATTGAGGGGTTAATATTATTGTCAACCGCTATACTTGCAAATATATTTAAGATTTGATCAGAAACTTACCGTCATTAACTCGAGTTATGGGAAAATTATACTGATTCTGTGAAACATCTTCCAATGGTTATTAGCTAGGAATAAGGCTTATATTCACGCGCTTTTGTACTGAAAATTTCGTTTGAATACGCCAAATAGAAGCTTATTTACAAGCATTTTTATGTCAGGAATAGCTGTTGACCTTTGACCTATTACCAAATTTGGCTTATATTTAGTTATGCAATAGTCAGAATCACGTGAAATACATGCTATATGGGGTAAATTGACCCGTAGAATCGATTGCCGGTGTGTTTGAGTGTCTAGGGGTCATTGTTCGTATAGTTTGGGTCACAAAACATTTTACTTCCGGTTTTCTTGCTACAATAGAATGCGTCTTTGTTCTGAGCAAATTGTGTGCGTATAGTTACAAAATATAGATCACTAGAAAGAGCTTTTCAAGGCGATTCTGCTGGTGCAATTGCCAAGAAGTAAACTGTAGAAGAATTGGAGATATTTTCAATCAAAGGTGACTGTTTACAATGTATGTTTATTGACAATGCAATTTACAACATTTTACAATATATCAAATTTCATATACTCTAAACGGCCATAAATCGGCTGCATTGCACTGTATCAAAAATCTAAAAAGATACTCTAATAGATCTTTATATGCTGATTCCAATGGTGGTACTCGTTTTCTTTTGCCTTGCGTAAAAGCCGAGCTATGCCACGGCAAAGTCATCGTTCACCCGTGAACGAAATACAAGAGAACTCACGGGGAGATATACTTATTGTAACGAATCTAGTGCTGTATGCACGAGAATAAAGTTTGTAATTGTACAAAATGTCAAGGACGAAGTATACATCATTCGAAGTTATTTCTTCCGAGTATTCTTCCGAGTATTCTTCCGAGTAGTTTAAGGTTGCATGATGCCACCTAAGAACAGTTCAAAGAAGAAAAAGAGCTCTCCGAAGAAGACTAAATCTGCACAGGCAGATCAGAAAAGTGTTGTAAATGGAGTTGAGAAATGTATGGAAACACTTCATTCCGTAGTGGAAACACCGAAGGCCTGTATTGCAAAGGATAATGGTAATGAAGTTGATAGACCATTATTGAATACGGGAATAGGTGAAGTAGGTGCTAATGATACAAATGTAGAAGAAATCCATGAAGAACCAGATAGCAGCAAGCCGTGCCAAGGAGAGGATAAAAATGAATCAGCAAACCAAGGGAAACTGCACTTGGAACAAGTGGTAACTGCAAAGCTTGAAAGATCCAGATGTATGAAGGAATTTCGAAAGGAACTTAGCGAACTGCAGCAACTGACGAAGGATTTTGATGCAAAACCAGAAGAGGTAAACACGAGAAAAGACTGGTATGAAGAAGCATTTCATAAATTTGTTAGTAGCCATGAGAATTATATGCAATGCGAAAATGATGTGGAGAAAAGAGATTTAATGTCTAACAATTACAATGATCAACGGGATGTCAAACAGCAACTGGATTACACAGTAGATTTGTGGTGGACAAATCGAGAAAAATACAAAAAGACTCCATCAGAATCAGGCCATAGTTTGAAATCTCTTAAAAGTAGAAGTAGTCGAACATCTAGTAGTAGAAGTAGCGTGAAAGAAAGGAGAAGGTTAGTGGAAGAGGCAAAGTTGAGAATGCAGACTTTGAGAGAAAAACAAGAGTTGGAACGCCAACTAGAACTGGCTGAGCAAAGCAAAACTGAACTTAGCCGCAAACTTAAATTACTGAATGCTGAGGCAGAGCTGAAACATGCAAGGATTGATTATGTCATTGATCAAATACCTGATGATGCAGGGGTCGATGGTATGAATGCATACTTTGAGAAAAACCTCGACAAGGTTAAAGTAGACGAGTCAGAAATCGCCCATGTTGGTAACCCCAATTCCCACCAATCAGAACCCACGAGATTCCCCAATTCCCACCAACCAGAACCCACGAGATTCCCCAATTCCCACCAATCAGAACCCACGAGATTCCCCAATTCCCACCAATCAGAACCCACGAGATTTCCCAATTTCCACCAATCAGAACCCACGAGATTCCCCAATTCCCACCAATCAGAACCCACGAGATTCCCCAATTCCCACCAATCAGAACCCACGAGATTCCCCAATTTCCACCAATCAGAACCCACGAGATTCCCCAATTTCCACCAATCAGAACCCACGAGATTCCCCAATTCCCACCAATCAGAACCCACGAGATTCCCCAAGGCAAGATAATTCAAGCCAATCGGGCATATCTAGAGTTGAGCTCGATGCAAAAGGCAAAGAGTTCTATCCAAGTGCCAAGCCTCAGCTTGCAGCTACCCTACCAGGACAGGAAATACCGATGCCCCATCCTCAGTTAGATGTATGGGGCACTATAGCACAAACCATAAAGGAAGGCCCATCTCTACCAAAAATAGAACTGATGAAATTTGGTGGTGACCCCCTAGAGTACGTAGAGTTTATGACCAACTTCAAAGATAACATAGAGTCTCAAGTGTCAGATGTGTCACAACGATTTACTAGACTGTTAGCGCAATGTGTTGGTAAAGCAAGAGAAACCATCCGAAGCTGTGTTAATCTTGATGTCACGCAGAGGTATAAGGAAGCTATGGACTGTCTTCTTGAGAATTTCGGCCAACCCCACCTGATAGTGGAAGCCCATATGAAAAGGCTGAAGGAGCTGCAAGTTCGAAGATCTGACGCAAGCGCATTGATGGAGTTTGTGCGACACTTGGAAGATTCCGAGAGGGCGTTGAAGAGCATGGGACCAAGATACTCTGCTCGATTGGACAACGAAGACGTGATTGTTATGCTAATGAGAAAACTTCCTGAGGAACGCTTGAAGAGGATGTGGGCAGATAAAGCAGGAGACCTTATCAAGGGCAAGGGACTAGCACAATTCGATGACTTTGTTAATTTTCTGAAGAAGGTGGCAGGGCGTATAAACAATAGGTTTGGGAGAGAACTTAAGTCTTCCAGCCATGATCAGAAATCTCATCATCGGGGGAAACTTGATGAACAAAGAAAGATAAATGCAAATGCAATACAGAATGAGTTCAACGAAGAAAGAGGCATAACAAGAACCAGCCGTAAATGCCCTCAATGCCTTGGTCCACACGGCATTTGGAGATGTCCAACGTTCAAGGGATTAGCCGTAAAGGATCGTTTAAAGGTTGTGAAACAGCGCAAGCTTTGCAGAATATGCCTAGATGAAGGTTATTTTGCAAGATCATGTAACAGTGGATTCACGTGTCGCAAAGAGGGATGTCGAAAGGACCACCATTTTCTCATTCATGGTGACCAAAATGATGAAAAGAATGATTCTAACGCTAAGAGTCATGAGGGAAAGACGCAGAATGGGAGCTCGACGAAAGATGCTGCAACCCAGAATGGTAGTATAGAGGAGAGGCACAGCTCTACTTCAGCGGCAGCTGGAACACACAAGGAACCCGTCAACACCGGTGTAGTCAAGGCTAGTCGTCCACGAGTATGTTTTAAAGTTGTGCCAGTCAAGGTGAGCAGCGCAACCAGTCGTAAGGAGCTTCATACATACGCATTTTTAGACGGAGGTTCGGACACAACTCTTTGTCTGGAAAGTTTAGTTCAAGAGCTAGGAGTCACAGACGCGGAACCAGCTGAATTCATAATGACAACAGTTAACTGTCAACAACGGAAGACAGGGTATGAAGTGCGTTTAGATATTCAATCGGCGCTGGGCGGCGAAAAGTTCCAGCTCGAGGGCGTACTGACGACGGACAGTTTACCAGTGACCCCCAAACACATAGCTACGACAGAGGAGATTCAGGAGTGGCCACACTTACAGGACATAGTCTTACCCAAAACTAGAGGAGATCAGGTCACCATTTTGATAGGAGGTGATCGTCCAGACATAATTGATAACTATCTAGACCGAAGAGATGGAGAAAGGGGAGAACCATGCGCAGTAAAAGACGCCTTTGGGTTGGACTGTCTACGGGCCGATGGGAAAGTCAAGTGAGCAAGTATCTATCAGCTTTACCCGTTCCGAGTACAGCGCATTGGAGCATAGATTAGAGCAGATGTACAACGCGGAATTTGACGAAATCGATAACGACGTTGAAGAGGATATGTCCATTGAAGATCGCCATGCAGGAAGGATCCTGAATAAAACAACAACACTGAAGAATGGACATTACCAAATAGGATTACCCTTTAAACATAATCCACTGCAACTTCCAGACAACCGTCACACAGCTGAGATGCGACTAAAATCCTTGAAGTCAAGGATGGAAAGAAACCCCGATTTCCGTAGGAAGTACACCAGTGTTATGGAAAAATACCAAGCCGAAGGTGCCGCGGGAGAAGTTACAGACGAGGAGTTGAAGACACTCAAGCCACGCTGGTACCTTCCGCACCATGCGGTTTGGCACCCAAGGAAGCGGGAAGAACCGAGAGTAGTTTTCGATTGTGCTTCAAAGACGAACGGAATTTCTTTGAACGACGAGTTGCTACGTGGACCCGAGAATACTAGTTCCCTCATCGGCGTGATATTGAGATTCAGAGTCGACGATATAGCGGTTACCGCCGACATTAAACGAATGTTTCACCAAGTCTATGTGACGCCCGAAGATCGTGGAGCACTTTGTTACTTGTGGTGGCCCGGCGGTGACGTCTCGAAGCCAGCCAAGACCCATCAAATGCTCGTCCATATATTTGGGGCGAAATCGTCGCCAAGCGTTGCTGGGTACGCGCTTAGGAGAACTGCCAAAGACAATGCTAATGACTACTCATCAGCAGCAGTGGATGCAGTTCTTCGCGATTTCTACGTCGACGACCTGCTAAAGTCGTTTTCAGATTCAGATGAAGCCAAAGATAAAGGCAAAGAACTGCAGAGCTTACTAGCAGAGGGAGGATTTCAGCTCACGAAGTGGAACTCAAACTCACGCGAAGTGCTGGAAGAATTTCCATCGGAAGAAAGAGCACCTGTAGTGAAGGATCTAAATTTAGAATCCGAAGAATTACCTGTTGATCGAGCACTTGGCGTTCATTGGGACGTGGAAAGAGATTCAATCATCTTGGTCGTTACTGACAAGAAGGAGCCAAACAACCGAAAGGGAGTGTTATCGTCGATAGCGACCGTATATGACCCACTTGGTTTTGCAAGTCCACTTATTCTTCCAGCCAGGGAAATCAATCAAGAGTTATGTAGATTAAAGTTCGACTGGAACTGTGAACTTCCATCAGAGTTGTATTCTCGTTGGATAAAATGGAAGAAGGATTTGGTGAGCCTTAACAGATATGAAATATCGCGATGCTTTAAACCAAAAGGGTTCGGAAAGGTCGAACGGACAGAATTGCACCACTTAGCTGACGGCCGCCACTTTGGCTACGCGCATGAACAAGATCATTACAAAGGAGTTGCAAGGAAGACTCAAGATTGACCGAACCGTCTTCTGGACCGACTCCATGATCGTTCTGAAGTATATTGCAAACGAGACACGACGTTTCGTTACGTTCGTTGCAAATCGTGTTTCTGCCATTCGTCAAGAATCAACGCCCGAGCAGTGGCACCATGTAAGATCAGAATTTAATCCTGCAGATTATGCTTCGAGAGGAATTCAACCTTCCGAGACCGATAAGCTGGAAAGATGGAAACGGGGACCGGAATTCCTATGGAAATCGACCGATGAATGGCCAGCACAACCTACAGATCTGACCGACAGCCTTGATGAGAACGCGGAAGGTGTGAAAAGAAAAAAAATCGTTATCGGCGGAACAATAGTGCAAGATGAATTTTGGAACGCGTTGTTCCAACGGTTTTCAACTTGGGAAAGATTACGGAGAGTCGTCGCGTGGCTGATCAGAGTGTTCCGAAAGCGAACCGTGACGAAGGCTGACAAGGCGAAAGATGGTTCGAGTTTAAGGAACAAAAGAAATCTATCACTGTCTGTATCAGAACTAGAACAAGCTGAAAGAAGGATAATCAAGTATGTTCAACAGGGATCGTTTCCGGAAGATACAGTGAAGGCCAAGAAGGGTGACCTAGCCCAACTTAAACCATTCAAAGAAGATGGACTTCTTCGGTTGGGAGGAAGATTAGATCGATCGAGTTTGAACTATGATGCAAGACACCCGTACATCTTACCTAAGAATCACCCCGTATCCGAATTGATTATTCTGCACTACCATGGTCTGAACGGACACGAAGGAAGCTATCACACATTGGCGAAAACGAGAGAGCGTTTTTGGATCACTAATGGAGTGTCATACGTAAAACGTGTTCTCAAGGGTTGTCACGATTGTAGACGAGAGAACGCGAAATTGGGCGAACAAATCATGGCACCACTACCGAGTGTAAGAGTGTCGTCTGACGAGATCGGAACTGCGCATCCATTTGACGCCGTGGGTATAGATTACTTCGGACCTCTGTACGTCAAACTAGGTCCTAAGACGAGGTCGAAGAAGAATGACACTTTGGGCAAGCGCTTTGGATGCATCTTTACCTGTCTACGATACCGAGCGGTACACATTGAAGTAGCAGATGACTTGTCGACCGATAGCTTTATTAACGCCGTTCTACGCTTCGTTAGTCGAAGAGGCGCACCTCGCATCATATACAGCGACAACGGAACAAATTTCAAAGGATCTGAAGTGGACGTACTCCAGGCCTTGAAGTCATGGGATCGAGACAGAATACAAAGTTCTCTGACGCGCAGAGGTGTGGAGTGGGTGTTTAATCCCCCGGGCGCTAGCCACCAAGGAGGCGTTTGGGAACGCTTAATACGCGAAGATCTTGCGCTCGCTGGTCGGGCAACGTGAATTAAACGACGAAAGTCTGAGAACATTCTTGGCAGAAGTTGAGAAGATAATGAATGACCGACCGATCACCCCTGTTTCGAGCGACCCACGCGATCTTGAACCACTCACCCCCAACCACATACTTCTCCTACGTCAGAATCCTTCAACTTCAGCAGGGGAGTTCAGTGGACACGACAAGTACAACGCGAGATGGAAGCACGTTCAAATATTAGCAGACTCGTTCTGGGAAAGGTGGACTACCGAATATTTGCCCACTTTACAGAAAACGCAGAAATGGTTGAAGAAGACGCGTAACTTTAGCGTCGGAGATTTAGTCCTCATGCTCGACAAAGATACTCAGCGCGGTCAATGGCCGAAAGGATTGGTCGAAGAAGTGTATCCCGATACTGAAGGAGTTGTGCGTCGAGTAGCAGTTCGAACAGCGAACGGTGTATACCAGAGGGACGTGAGGAAACTTTGTCTTCTGGAAGAAAAGCTGTTGGAGCAGACAGAAGACGAGAAAGGACCCGGTCGTTGAATAACCGGAACACATAAGCATAAGCTAGCTGAACCAGCCCTCGTTTAGTGAGGCGCTAATAGTATAAGTAGTGTTGAGATTTGTTTAGTTACTGTCAAAAGACTCCCTTGTTGTCTTTCGGGGGGTGGAGCGTGTAAGGTACGTTACGTCATAAGTTACATGAAGTAGAACACTAAGGTACACGAAGATGGCAGGCACAAATGGCGGGAAAAGCATGATTCGTATGACAGCGTGTTTTGAACAAGAAGAGGACATTTATTTGGATATTTCACAATAACTTGTACGTTTAATAAGCTACTTATCGTTTATATTTGTTTAACCCTTTTTCTAATGTATTTACTATACTTATTGTAGCGAATCTAGTGCTGTATGCACGAGAATAAAGTTTGTGATTGTACAAAATGTCAAGGACGAAGTATACATATGGTGAACGAAGATGTTAAACGTTAAAATAACGGAAAGGGGATGAAACCACCGCGAATATCTTTCGTACAATGTGCACCGCAACAGCTGGTGACGGAAGTACGTCACTAGCAATCATGACTCACCTAGTGACCTTTGACCTTTCCACGTTAACCATTATTTTTTCGATTAAACAGTAAAATTACTTAAAGTAAATAATGATTAACCACTGCTTACAAGACTTTTGAGCGATCGATGTTGATACAAGCTCAATTTTTGCAAACAAAGAAGATAAAGGTGGATAAAACAAACAAAATTGCATATTTTTTGTGAAATATCCGTGTTAAAACAACGTTTAGCAAGTATGGACCAGCGTTTGTTGATGTATTGGGTCCTACTTCGTAGGACTTACAGGAAACATAGCGAATGAAAACCCAGGTAGCGTTGCTGTTTTATTATAACTCTGCTGAATTTTAATAAAGTGATTAAGAGTTTAATACAACCGGCCCAAGGATTACAATCTAAACGCGAGTTGTATTGCAATATTGTTATCTGTGCTGGCATTCAAATTTTCTTACCGTTTAGATACTAAAGCGTGTCTTTCTTTACCTGTTAATCACAACTTATATATGTCTGTTTAGTATTTTCAGGTATTTTTACACAAGTGAACATAAAAAATCCGACTTTGTGATTGGTCCAATATGACGTAACATTCTTTTATATTCACCTACAGGTGAATATAACAGTAAAAACAAGGTTACAAAATGGCGACTAGCCGCCGTTTTGTACAAATTACGGACAAAGAAATAAACAAAATTAAAATAACATGTGTAAAAATACTAAAACAATTATTC
The DNA here is from genome assembly GCA_963855995.1 of Muricea muricata. Classification (NCBI taxonomy): domain Eukaryota; kingdom Metazoa; phylum Cnidaria; class Anthozoa; order Malacalcyonacea; family Plexauridae; genus Muricea; species Muricea muricata. Next base: position 14,055,040 of record OY979718.1, on the reverse strand, counting down.
GCCTCAGGCTCGGTGATTTTCGGGAAATATTCACCTCGACTTCGTTTCGGTGAATATTCCCCGATAATCACCTCGCCTTCGGCGAATAATTGTTAAATATTGTGTACTGTAAACAGTCCCCTTACAATGTTAAATGTTACGTCACTTCCGTCACCAGCTGCTGCGGTGGAAATGTTACGAAAATAACCAAATTTTTGCTCGCAAAATAACATGTGGAAAACGATATTTCATGCAATTTCCTTTCGCAGAAGAGTATGTCGTAGTATTTATATGATACATGCAAAAAATTTACGCTTTACAATGGCTAATTCGCAAGTTATAAGCATTTAAAATATCTTATCATCTCCGATTTCACCCTTTCTATTATTTATTTGTCAATTGTGCATTACGATTTATCCACTGAGCTATAAATGCACTGGAGGAGCCGCTTCTCCGGCGAATAAGAATTATAGTTCAACTATACATGAAGTAGAAGCGATGTGGAAATATGTAAAATACACTTTTACGATCTTCGCTGGCAACATGAGATAAATAAGGTGTTTTTATCGAAAATATAACGGTTAACGTGGAAAGGTCAAATGTCACTAGGTGAGTCATGATTGCTAGTGACGTACTTCCGTCACTAGCTATTGCGGTATTTTAAACACACGGTATGCGTCGGCCCCCTGTGGTAACATATAAATTTTCGAAATAATGAACACTTATAAATTACAGCAACAGGCTCAGAAACCGACAAGAGTTACCCCCCAAAATATCTAGTTTAATTGATGCGTTTACACATGTTTGGGATAAGGCGAGGCGGAGTAACAATGGCGGCTTATTCTATATTTAAATTTCAAAACATGAATACCGGTATTCAGTGCTATTTTACACAAAAACTGCGGGGTTTCAGACTTGGGAACAAGAAGAATTGAATTCAGCACAGTTAAAATTTTAAGTCTATATCGAAATATTTCATTCTGCAAATTTGGACAACGCAATTGCTTTTCCAGACGATTTTCCCGTGGTCGGCCCACGGCCTAATTGTGACATTAACTCATGCAGGAGTTCACTAACTCCATAGACCACTTTCATAATTGCATGTTTCCACTCTAGAAATATTAGAGCGTATTTATATAATTTTGACACTGGTATGTACAGCAGTCCTTCAAACTATATATCTTTTGAAGACTTCATGGCAAAATACCAAATACTCACCAATTTATTTGAGGTCAAATTTACAAGGATTTGTACCAGATTTTCGAGAGAGGCCTTCTTAGCCTCGTTCTGGTGTTTTTTCGCACTTGAAAACCCTCATAACTTCAAAAGAATTTGTTTATTCTTTTTGAAACTTTTACATGTTGTTTAGGACACAGTTATCTATAATTTGCGTTGAATCTTTTTTCAAAATCATAATATTTTGATGATTATGGTAATTAGCGGCGGCCATTATGAAAGTGGTGTATATCATAGTGTAACTCGTGCATAATGTAATCATGTTCAGCTATGAATCACACGTAACTCAATGTTTGAATATTTCTATGCCGAATTACTCCAGACGTGAGTAAAATTGAACTTTCACTCAAATAGAAGAGTCACTGAATAGTTAATGTAGTGATAGCTATATAATTATACAGTAATTATGATAAGGATAGGCATAATTAACCATGTAAGGAATAGAAGAAAATAATAAAGACAACAACACAACATGGTGGCAGCTAGCGGGATCTAGAGCAGAAAACAAGCGAATACAACGGTGTGATTTGAAATGGCAGACGCAGAGTCCTCCAAAGGACCTGTAGTTCATTTACAACCTATCAAGTAACCCCACCATCGAAATTCTCGTTTAAAGCAGTCGATTGAACGCGATGGATACGTCGATTGGAGCGGTTTAGAATGGCTACCGAATTAGACAAGAAAGACGAGGGAAAACAGGTAAATACACTTATTTGCACTATGGGAGACGAAGCTGACGATATTTTGTTGTCGTTTAACCTAAGTCCCGAGGATTTGCAACGATACGACGTCGTAAAGAATAGATTTGAAAACCATTTTATCGCTAAGCGAAACGTAATATACGAACGAGCGAAATTTAACGTTCGAATTCAAAATGACGGTGAACCTGTAGAAGCTTTCATCACGGACTTGCATTGTCTGGCCGAACATTGTGAGTTCGGCACTTTAAAAGACCAACTCATACGTGATCGCATTGTGGTAGGCTTACGAGAGAAACAGTTGTCAGAAAAGTTACAACTAGACCCAGATCTAACGCTCGAAAAAGGCCAAACAAAGCGAAGAAGTAGAAAAGCAACAGAGCGTTATTCACCCAAAATCTCCGACAAGCGGACATAACATTGATAACATATCTAAAAATAGACCACGAGGACCGCAACGTCGCGACGAAAAACAGCAATTCCCACGGGGTAGCAAGCTCAGCAAATTTGCTGATAAACCCAAATGTATGCGTTGTCTAGGAAATCCACACCCTAGAAAATTGTGTCCAGCAATTGATTCCACATGTAACAAGAGTTCCAAAAAAAGACACTGGGCGAAAGCTTGTCGCAGTGGTGAGAATTGGGGTTCCCCATCTAAGCATCTAAATGAAATCTCTCAGCAAAGTTCTGACGAAGAAACATATTTCTTGGGAACAATTGGCACCCCCGATGAACTGAATGATCCCTGGGTCACAAACTTACAATTAAACGAAACAAACGTGTCATTTAAAATTGAAAGCGGGGCCGATGCCACAGTCGTCCCATACAAAATGTATCAATCAATTCGACCACCCATTCCCCTCCTCCAAACTAAAAAGATTTTGAGGGGTCCATGCAGCCACAAATTGGAGATCAAAGGAACATTCAAAACACTATTGGAGACCCGTGATTGTGCAACTGAAGAAGAAATATTTGTTGTGAATGGATTAGAGCGTGGACTGTTAGGACGAGAGGCTGCACAGCGTCTAAAACTAATCAACCGAATCGAGTCAATAACCACTCCTCTAACAAAGGAAACTATCCAAGCCGAATATCCAACATTGTTCAGTGGTTTGGGCAAGATGAAAGGTCAAGAATATGATATCAAGGTAATCGAGAATGCCACACCCTTTGCCATCAATGTACCAAGACAAGTTCCCATACCTCTCCACCAGAAAAATGAGCAAGAACTACAGTGTATGGAACGAAACGGTGTCATATCCAGAGTTGACGAGCCGACCGAATGGTGCGCTCCAATGGTCATTACTCAAAAAAGTAACGGGAATGTTCGGGTGTGTGTTGATCTGACACAACTCAATAAATATGTACAACGCGAGAATCATCCTCTTCCCACAACGGACACGACACTAGCTAAACTGGCAGGGGCAAAGTTCTGCTCACGATTGGATGCCAATTCCGGTTTCTGGCAAATAAAGCTCTCTGAAAGATCGCGACCACTGACCACATTTATCACCCCCTGGGGACGCTTTTGTTTCAATGTCTACCATTTGGCATTAGTTCCGGATCGGAAAAGTTCCAAAAGTGCATGAATCAAATTTTACAAGGCTTGGAAGGGGTTAATATTGTTGTAATATTGATGATGTACTGATATATGGACGAACACTAGAAGAACATGATCAAAGACTGAAAGCCGTACTCAGTCGCCTCAATAATGCCAACGTTACTTTGAACAACGACAAGTGTGTTGTTAACGTTCAAAGTGTCGCCTTTCTCGGTCAAATAGTGGGATCGGATGGAATCAAACCAGATCCAGAAAAGATCGATGCCATAGTAAACATACCACATCCTACTAACATTCACGAAGTACGTTCATTTCTTGGCATGGTCAATCAATTCAGCAAATTTACAACAAATTTAGCTCAACTCACAAAGCCAATACGTGATCTATTAATCAAAAACTCAGACTTGGGGACCAGCACAAGTGGAAGCTTTCCATCAAACAAAGATTGCTCTCACAACAGCACCGGTGTTAACCTTATACGATCCTAATAAGGAAACGAAGATTGCCGCTGATGCGTCTTCATTTGGTCTTGGCGCTGTCGTGTTGCAAGAGGAAGCTCCAGGTCCATGACGAGCACCGAATGCAAATACGCGCAAATCGAAAAGGAAGCTTTAGCTGTTACATGGGCTTGTGAACGTTCAAGTAATTACGTCCTTGGAAAATCCATCACCATCGAAACCGATCACAAACCATTAGTACCCCTTTTAATGAAACACATGATAGATAAATTACCACCACGGTTACAGCGTTACAAGATGAGATTAATGCGATTCAATATCAAAGCGGTGTACCACGTGCAAGGAAAATACCACTACACAGCCGAAACACTGTCCAGAAAATTAGCAAATAACACCACGGCCACACCCACCATACCCAAAGAAGAAATAAATGCGCATATTGATAGTATCATAGCAGCAATACCCGCCTCTGATCCGAAACTGTCTCAAATTAGCACAGCGCAAGATCAGGACAAAATATGTCAACAAGTAAAAAAATACTCTGCTGAAAATTGGCCAGACAAGGACCACATCGAACACGACATAAAACCATACTATCGAGTCAATGGAGAACTAACAGTCGTCCACGGACATTTAATGAGAGGCACAAGAATCGTAATTCCAAAGTATTTACAACACGAAACATTAGAAAGAATACACGAAGGGCACCAAGGCATCAATAAATGTCGAGCAAGGGCCAACAGATCTGTCTGGTGGCCTGGAATCAGCACACAAATAGCCACTTTGGTCGAGAATTGTCAACCATGCAACCAGCATCGACACCAACATCCCGAACCGTTAATGCCAACGCCACTCCCAGAGCGACCATGGCAAATGATCGGATCGGATCTGTTTACGTTAAAAAACACCAACTATTTGCTGGTCGTCGACTATTACTCTCGACACGTTGAGGTTATCACACTTCGCGGTAGCACAAGTTCTAAATCAGTGATTGCAGCGTTGAAGACAATGTTCGCACGACACGGCATACTAGATGAACTACGTCCGGACAAGGGTCCACAGTACCACAGTGACGAGTTTGCGCAATTCGCAAGCGATTGGGGATTCAGGCACACCACAAGCAGTCCTCGCTACCCTCAATCAAATGGACAAGCGGAGCGAGCTGTGAGAACGGGAAAAGATATTTTACGGAAGGAAAATAACCCAGCGTAAGCATTACTAGCGTACCGATCTAATCCACTTGCAAGCGGTTATTCGCCAGCCCAATTGTTGATGGGACGAAACATAAAATCTAGCGTACCAACTAATCCAGATCAACTTATGCCGCAGATCGTCGATAGGAGAAATTTCAAGGAAAAGGAAGAAGCAGGCAGAGAATACCAAAAACGAATCTTTGACAACCGCCATAAAGTTCAAGAAATGAAACCACTATCAACAGGAACAACTGTCTTCATTACTGACATGAACTGTCGAGGAAAAGTCTTTCAAAAAGCAAACGCTCCTAGATCATACCTGGTAAACACATCTACAGCAGTCGTTTGAAGAAATCGCTCGCAATTGAGAACCATTCCAGACAATCCTGTTAATCAAGATAAAGGGCAAACAACAGCTATGCTAGAAATTAAAAGACCTCATAGAATTAAGAAATTGTCCCTGAAAGCAAGAGAAAATCTCGGACTAGAATAAGAACGCTAGAAATAGTGACAGTATTAACATTGATATTTTGTTGGTTTAAAAAGGGGGGATGTAGTGATACCTATATAATTATACAGCAAATATGATAATGTATAGGCATAATTAAGCATGTTAGGAATAGAAGAAAATAATAAAGACAAGAATACAACAGTTAAGTAATCAATAATGTGAAATTGTGACATTTACTCATGCATTTTTACTCAAATAGACGAGTCACTGAACAGTTGAGTAATCAATAATGTGAAAAAAACCCATTACCAGCAGACAATTTAATAAAATATAAGAAAAAACATACTCCGAAAAACAACATCTTGTAAACTCAAGAATTGAGCTTTTAAAAACAAGACAACAATTTTGCGGTGATATTTCGACTCTATTTCAAAGTCATTGTCAAACCAGAATAAGCTATTTACAAACCTGCTATCATATTATATACAAAGAAACAGGAAGAGATCACGTATAAATACACATATAAATCACATATAAATAGCGTGTTCACATTCCGACAAATGTTTAGCGATCGAACTTTTTTGTGGATCAGAGTGTTCCGATAAACGAGTAGCCAAATTTCTTTCTGTTTTGCCTATATAGGAACTGTTGCAACCAGGGCAAGGGAATTCGTAAACTAAATTGCTACGCGAAGTGTTAGGAATTTTGTCTTTTTTAGGCAAGAAATATGACATCTTCTTTGTCTATGATATCTTCCGGTCTTAGCGAATATAATTTTAACTGAATTCGAGAAAGTCATTGTGAATGATTTAATAAATACTGGAATTATAGCATTTTATCGCCGCTATGTAGACGACACTCTAGTTTTGATCAAGCCTAAAGACATTCCGTTTGTTTTAAACAAATTTAACAGTTTCGATAAAAATCTAAAATTCACCGTGGATAATTTTGAGAACGGCAAAATTCATTTTCTAGATTTAGAAATTTCCGATTCCGGCATTGATATCTTTTGGACGTCAACGCACACAGGTCAGTACACCCGTTTTGACAGTTTCAAGCCTTGGTCACGCAGAACGGCGTGGGTCAGGTCGCTTTTTCATCGGATCGTAAATATATGTAGTAACTTCACTTTCATCAACAAACAAATCTCTATGATTTCAAAATTTATGTCTCGGAATGGCTTTCCTGCCAACGTGTGGTTCTAAATTATTCGGAAATTAAAGGCCAAGTATGAAGTCTGTTTTAGACGGCCTAACTTTATACACGTTATTAACTATTAATTATAATTATTGATTTGATTTTAATCTGATTCACCTTTGATTTATGTATTGATCAGCATGCGGGAGATGGGGACATCTGTTGATTGACGATAGCAAGACAGATTAGGGCTTGAGGCTTGAAATGAGATTAACAAGGAATTACGAGTAAGGCTAGGAAAAAAGACGGTGTTTGTCAGACAGTTAGTCGAAAGGTATTTTGTGAAAGCTGTAGAGATCCACTCTTCAGGTAACGATGATTTATGTTAGTGTTCATTGTATCAGTTTCTTTACACATCTAATCGCTATGAATCATTACTAATTTAACCTAATCATTTACTATAGAATGTATTTCTTATAATATATTACGAAAAATCTCTACGGCGTATTGTGATTTTGTCCCTGGAAACAAAGTCAACTGTAACACATATTGTAGCAAACACAACACCAATGAACTACCACCTCAAAATGATTTTTCTGATGATCCCAGACCTAAAATCTGGATAAGAATACCTTTCTTGGGTAAGCAGGGAGAGTTTTTGGTTAAAAAACTTCTTAGGAAAATACAGCGAAATCTCACACAACCGGTCAAATTTGTCCTAATCTATGACACAAAGAAGATATCATATTTCTTGCCTAAAAAAGGCAAAATTCCTACACTTCGCGTCGCAATTTAGTTTACGAATTCCCTTGCCCTGGTTGCAACAGTTCCTATATAGGCAAAACAGAAAGAAATTTGGCTACTCGTTTATCGGAACACTCTGATCCACAAAAAAGTTCGATCGCTAAACATTTGTCGGAATGTGAACACGCTAATTATATCCTGAATTTGAACCACATCTTTGACAACCTTAATGACATTAATGACAAGGACACAAAGAAACCAGACACACCTCTTTCTCGTCATAATGCCATCATGGCCAACACTCAAACTCTACACACTCTTAAACACACCAATTCCAACCTTCTCCTATTCCTTGAAGCTTTATATGTTGAATATAGAAATCCCGTGCTAAATAATGGATTGAGAGCGTCTAAAGAACTTGTGGTCTTTTCGTAAGCACCATCATATGTCAATAGTGTAATGCTTCTAATACGTGATCTCTTCCTGTTTCTTTGTATATCTTATTATAAAGATCAATGCCCAACATAATGCTTTGAGTAAAGCCATAAAAACAAGATTTAAAATAGAAATTATTTATTGTGACGTTTCGTCTTAACTTAAGACATCTTCAGACAAGTGGATAATATTACATACAAAGTTTAAATATATATCTATGCTAATAGTGTTGTTATATTTACAAGGTGTAAAATTACAAGGGTTAATTAAGGATATAGACGTGTGAAGGTGGAAGGACATTACAAACACACACAACATAAACGACAAAATTAGAAAAGGTTAAGAGGAATAGAGTTGCCTTGAACGTTTAAATTAGGTTTGTATTTATTAATGAGGAGACTCTCGTGTATCATTAATTCGTATGAGTCTGAGGAGGAAGAAAGAATTTGAAAGTCGTCAAAGCTAGCAGGGTGCCCAGAGGCGTTTATATGGGACAGAATACTAGACATAGCTGGGTTGGTTGAATGTTTTCCCGTGATTGGAGAGATACCCAGATGTTCAGATATCCTAGTGTGTAGATGGCGCGTGGTTTGACCCACATACGACGCGGAACAGCATCGACACTTGAATAAGTATACCACACTGGATCTCAAGTATTTGGGAACTTTATCCTTGAAGGGAAAAAAGGAAGAGATTCGTCTGGAAGAACGAAAGACGAATCTAATGTCAAGATGAGGAAAAGCAGCGTTGCAGAGTCGGTTGATTTGAGTGCGTATCTGTAGAGAATGTATCCCTGTGAATGGGAGGCAAAAATAGATTATTTTCTTAGAGGCGGTCAGAACAGGTGGTCTAGGGTCAAAGGTGTGCTCGAGGAAGCGGCGAACAATGCGGTCGAACATGTGAGAGGGAAAACCATTCGAGTTAAATAACTTTCTGACAACTTCAAGCTGTGTATGAAAATTTTCATAGCTAGAACAAAGGTTGAAAATGCGATGAATCAAACAAGAAACTAAGTTCTGTTTGTAGGCAAGAGGAATAAAACTGTTAAAGTTGGTGAATAAACCAGTAAACGTAGGTTTGCGGTAAACAGATGTAGCGAACTTTCTGTCGGAACGAAATATGTCAATATCGAGAAACGGTAGTATCCCATCGCGTTCGATCTCAGTGGTAAAGGTTATATTGGCGTGTTGTTGGTTAAGGTAGTCGAGAAAAAATGGTACGTGGTCTGAGGAGCGGAAAAGAAGGAAGCAGTCATCAACATAGCGTCTGTAGAGTAGAGGTTTGAAGGAAGAAGGGCAGTTGTTTAACCATTTTTGTTCATGGAAGGACATGAAAATATTGGCAAAAAGAGGACCTAAGGGACTGCCCATTGCCACACCGTCAACTTGTTGGTATAGGCGGCCATTAAAAATGAAGTGACAATTTTTGACGGACAGGGACAAAAGTTTTTCGAACTCAGAGCGATTAAAACCGTGGAAGAATTGGTGATCAGAGAATAAAGCATTAGAAATTATTCCAATAGTTTCATTCACGGGGATATTGGTGAACAGGGAAACAACGTCAAAGCTAGCCATGAAAACGTTTCCACCTTCACACGTCTATATCCTTAATTAACCCTTGTAATTTTACACCTTGTAAATATAACAACACTATTAGCATAGATATATATTTAAACTTTGTATGTAATATTATCCACTTGTCTGAAGATGTCTTAAGTTAAGACGAAACGTCACAATAAATAATTTCTATTTTAAATCTTGTTTTTATGGCTTTACTCAAAGCATTATGTTGGGCATTGATCTTTATAACAAGACGCCTGCTAAGGCGTTCACTCCGCCTGCCAAACGAAAATGGGCACAAGGCCAGGCAGGACTGTAACTAGAGAGTTCATTGGGGGTGGGGTACATTCACTTATTTCTGTTCTGTCCAACTAATTCCTTTTTAAATCAATTATTATTACGGTACCTTCCAAGGCATTTTAAGACATTGCTAGCACATCTTATGCAATCACTAAGATAACCAAAAATCAATGTCTGAGTGACCTGCCAGGCACTCTGTCCAGAGTCCTAGTAGGATTGCATTTTTTAGAACTTAATTTAGATTAAAGACTTTCATAGTACATATGTTAAACAAGATTCTTTTGCCATAATGCCACCAACAAATAGCTGTTTTATTTTGCAAGTAAAGAAAATTTTACTAAAAGTGTATACAATACATCAGTCTATTAAATCCATCAATTTATTAAATCTATTCTGTAGCACACTGCCTGAAGTCTCCACGATATAATTTGTTGGGAAAATGTTGGCTAGCCTTTTGATATATTGACAAGCTTTGAATTAGATATTTGATGTGTTGATAAGGTGTCAGGTAAATATTTGGCATGTTTATAAAATGTTGGTAAGGATTTTGACTAGTTGACAAGTTTTCGAGCAGACTTTTGACATGTTGATAAGATCTGAGTTAGTCTTTTGATATGTGGACAAGCTTTGAAATGGACTTTTGACATGTTGATATGCTCCTAGTTAGATTTTTGGCATGTTGGCAAGATGTCGGTTAGGTTTTTGGCTTGTTGACAAGATGTCAGTTAGGCTTTTGGCTTGTTGAAAAGATGTTGGTTAGGCTTTTGGCTTGTTGACAAGATGCCGGTAAGGCTTTTGGCTTGTTGACAAGATGTCGGTAAGGCTTTTCACTTGTTGAAAAGATATCAGTTAGGCTTTTGGCTTGTTGACAAGATGTCGGTTAGACTTTGACCTGTACATGCCCACAAGTTGTCACGACTTTCGACATGCTGACAAAGTATTTACTTCCAGAAAGCTTCAGGTGTCAGTTAAAACATTGGTATATAGGCAGGGTATAAGAAAGTGCCAGTTGAAATTTTACTAAATTTAAGTTAAATTTTGTTCTTTTTTTTATTTTGCATTTTTGAGTTTTTTTCTTGCTATTTTAATAATTATAGCAACAATCTTTACAGTAATCGACTTAAAAGTATTTCTGTGATCTGTATTTTCTGTGATATCCAATTTGAAATCCTTTCTCTGAGTCAACTATTCAACAATAAACATGTCAATTTTTTATAAAGAAAGTTATTATAAATACTATAGATAAAGACTAAAATGCCGCACTCAGCTATGACTGTTGACGTTCTAACAAAACAAGTATTAAAATCGCTCATAAAAACAACAAAAATTAAAAATTAGACTAAGCTATTAAGTCTGAAGTCTCCACGATATAATTTGTTGGGAAAATGTTGGCTAGCCTTTTGATATATTGACAAGCTTTGAATTAGATATTTGATGTGTTGATAAGGTGTCAGGTAAATATTTGGCATGTTTATTAAATGTTGGTAAGGATTTTGACTAGTTGACAAGTTTTCGACCAGACTTTTGACATGTTGATAAGATCTGAGTTAGTCTTTTGATATGTGGACAAGCTTTGAAATGGACTTTTGACATGTTGATATGCTCCTAGTTAGACTTTTGGCATGTTGACAAGATGTCGGTTAGGTTTTTGGCTTGTTGACAAGATGTCAGTTAGACTTTTGGCTTGTTGACAAGATGTCAGTTAGGCTTTTGGCTTGTTGACAAGATGTTGGTTAGGCTTTTGGCTTGTTGACAAGATGTCGGTAATGCTTTTCGCTTGTTGACAAGATGTCGGTTAGGCTTTTGGCTTGGTGACAAGATGTCGGTTAGGCTTTTGGCTTGTTGACAAGATGTCGGTAAGGCTTTTGGCTTGTTGACAAGATGTCGGTTAGACTTTGACCTGTACATGCCCACAAGTTGTCAGTTAGACTTTCGACATGCTGACAAAGTATTTACTTCCAGAAAGCTTCAGGTGTCAGTTAAAACATTGGTATATAGGCAGGGTGTCTGATAAAGTTTTGGCAAATTGAGAAAGTGCCAGTTGAAATTTTACTAAATTTAAGTTAGAATTTAAGTTAAATTTTGTTCCTTTTTTTATTTTGCATTTTTGAGTTTTTTTCTTGCTATATTAATAATTATAGCACCAATCTTTGCAGTAATCGACTTAAAAGTATTTCTGTGATCTGTATTTTCTGTGATATCCAATTTGAAATCCTTTCTCTGAGTCGACTATTCAACAATAAACATGTCAATTTTTTTATAAAGAAAGTTATTATAAATACTATAGGTAAAGACTAAAATGCCGCACTCAGCTATGACTGTTGACGTTCTAACAAAACAAGTATTAAAATCGCTCATAAAAACAACAAAAATTAAAAAAAATACTAAGCTATTAAGTTTGAAGTCTGAAGTATCCACGATATAATTTGTTGGGAACTTTAGACTAACATAATATTATGTATTTCTGGAATTGGAATGTAAAATGTCTCTTACCTTTTATAATTACATGAGATCCTACAAGCAAATAAATCATTTTGCACGAAATATCAGCATCTCAACATAGGTAGAAATAGAAAACCAAGGAAAGCAATCACAACGTGTTTAGAATTAGGAACACATTTCGTAGACTCATTCCTTAATCATGGAATGATGGAGTCTATCAGAATTTGCCGTTTTAAAACATTTCTGGAGCAATGTTTTGATAAAGAACCTTCCTGTCCCTTTTTGTTAACTATTACATGTTAAAAAAAGTGTTTTGTATGTAGATATTTCAGTAGAATTTGCGTTTGATTCTTGTGTAGAAATTTCTAAATTTCCTTAAAAGTAGGAATAAACCAGAAAATGACGGAAACACGCTCTCAAAACTTCACCGCGACACATCGCTGGAATTTGTCGTTTTAAAACATTTTGCATGAGAATCTTTGCACGTAAAACCTTCTTGCGGTTTAGATGTTCTAGCATGCATGTTTAAATGCGTGTTTTGTTGACACATTTCGCTAGAAATTGAGTTTAAACGCCGTGTTTAGGTCGGCTCACGCGGTTTGTGCCAGCGGTATCACCCATGAGCGCTGCACCGACTTCTGACACCGAAAAAAAAAAAAAAAAACAGAAACGGGGCGAATTTAGAACTCCGCCTCGCCTACGGCAGGCGGAGTAATTACTCCACACATGAGTAAAATTGAATTTTCACTCAAATAGAAGAGTCACTGAATAGTTCAGTAATGTGAAATTGTGGCATTTACTCGTGCATGAGTTCATTAACTCAACTGTTTGAGTTTTGATATTCTACTCAAAGCTTCGTGTGAATCATATCAATTTTACTCGAGCCACGGGTAAAATAATTGGAGTAAACATCAGCGTTGATTGAGTAAATTAATGCTGAGCCGGTAAGATAGATTAATGAGGTGAATCTTACCGTGGTCGATATTCGTGTTCAGCCTCGAGGTCTATTTCAGTATCATAGGCCGCCTCGATGTGAGGCACGACATCGCTGATTTCTTCAAATGACATATCGCCACCACTGCGCAATTGATGTAAAATCTGTTGCATCCATGTTGTGCCGCACTTAGGTGGAGTCACGACGAATACATCATCTGAACGAGGTTTAAAACTTAAACCATGGTTAACTCCTTCCATTGTTCCGAAGCGAGACAATCTCTGTTTTAGAAGCTGCACGGCAGCAGTTGCATTTGAAGAAGACATTACCAGACTCAAGTAGAGAGTGCAATATCGCAGTATAGGGAGTAACAGTATTCTATCGGTCCTGTCAGCAGTGTATTAAACGTGCAAGATGGAGACTATATGGCGCCCAATTTTTATGCAGTTTACCACTCGGTGAGAGCATTCACCGTGAGATTGTTACTCTGCCTACGCAAGCATAGCCGCGGGCCATTCTCGTTCCAAGAGGCAGCGATCCTTCCAAGCGAAGGAACGAGAAGCTCTGGGGTAATCCATTAGCGAAAGCCCAAAATCAGGGAATTGTTTCCATGTTTGTTTATATTCAAACGTAAAAGTCTGCATTAAAACATGTTAATTAAATGCCAAGACTTAGCCTATAGCGAGAGCTCCGCCAAAATGAGCTAAAATCAAGCTAGATCTTTACTAAACTTTATAGATGATGATTCTTCTAGTATACGCCGTGAATCCCCTACTATAAAACAAGCAGAAAATAAATATATTTGTTCTGATAGCAGCGATGATTTTGAAGCCGCTAATACAGAACACATGCAGTTTAGCTCAGTGTGATGGCACAGGACTTCACGAATATTTACAGCAAGATGGCAGTCGATTGTACGTACGATTGTTGATTGTGACTGGTTTGGGCTATTGTTTTGAGAGAAAAGACGTCATATTGTCCGACTTTTAGCGTCAAAAATTCACACAGTCATTGTTAAATGCAATATATATATATATATATATTATAAATTAAATCAAATACGGACTCTCGCATGGGTAGCATACAGTTCTGTTTCGTACAGATCTTCAGACCTGCACTCCTCAGTGCAATGCCAAGTTGTAATATAACTCTAAAAAGATTACAGCTCCTAATATATACACGTTGGTCTAATTAAAATTACTAAAATTGTAAATTGTATTTGGCTATTAGTAAAACCAGGAACACCGGAACAGCATAATCCGGAACACGGAACACCGGAACACTAAAAATTCTTAATTTGTTGAGATTCGAGAAAAAAAAATACCGGGGGGGGGGGGGTGTGGAGTTATTGCTGGAATAATTATTGCGTAAATTTCGTAAAACATGCTTTTAACTATTCAGACTTGCCGATACCTACCGAAGTACCAATATAACGAAGAGAAATCAATCTCTGAGTAATAAATATTTGCCCGAAAGTAAAAATCAAACCTACAATTGTTATTTATTGATAATAAATGACTTATCTTTATTTATCTTTATTTGCATGACGTTTGGCTGGCTTTCGTTCTAAAATGTAACAGCAGTTAATTGGCTTCCTTGTTTTTACGAACTCGCTTTTGAGCGGAAAAACATTTTCATCTGTTGTTCAAACTAGGTTTGGCATTATAGTCTAAAGAGCTATTTATATGGAAGGGCGAGATGTCGCTTGAAAGAGGCGATATCTCGCCAAGCGGGATGAAAATATTCCCAACCCGCTTGCCGGGATCAACGGGTTTCGACCATTTCGAAGTTTTGAGTTTCAAACATTGTATAACTCGAAACGACAAAACAAAAGACGGAAAACCGGCTTCAATAGCTCTAATGTTAATGAATATTGAAATGCAAACAAAAATATAATCCGTCACATTTTCACTTACTGGGCTTATCCGGCTCCTTATAAACAGCTCTTTAATAAAAGCTAGGTTGTCGTGGACAGAAAATAACATTTGAATTTGAGTTAGTTTGAATTTGAGTTTTCTATGTACATGCGGAGAAAGAGAGTGGTTCGTGCGAAAAATGCCGGAAATAAACATGTATTCGCGCAAGTTTATAAACCGATATGTTATGCAAGATGTTCTTACAACAACGTTGAATTACGTACTCCTATATTTCCGAATCGGTCAGACACCTTCATGTTTTTAATAACAATGACATGTTGCGGTGCTAGATATACTGGAGACAATATTTTTTCAATTTAAACTCATTGGATGGAAGTTAAAAATTACATATCTGCATTTTCGTGAAAGTTTGTAAAATATGAAAATAAATATGCCACGTCCCAATCTGGCTTCCATATCAATAAATAACAATTCTAGATTTTATTCAGATATTTATTACTCAGAGATTGATTTTTGTTCGTTGTATTAATATTATAAAAAAGAATGTTTTACGCAATAATTATTCTAGCAGTAATTTTACACCCCCCGGTATTTTTTTCTCGAATTTTTAACAAATTAAGAATTTTTAGTGTTTTGGTGTTCCGTGTTCCGGATTGATCCTGTTCCGGTGTTCCGGTGTTCCTGGTTTTACTAATAGCCATTGTATTCTCATTAAAATTGCTAAAACTATTCATGACACTGCATGACTAACTTGAGTTCAATAAAAATTTGTCTTTGTGTTTGCATTTACTTAACAACCCGCTTTTCTTGTTCAAGGAGGCAGTGTTTTGTTTACATAAAATAAAGAATTTTTCAGCTAAGCATAAATGACATTTCTTTGTTTTATTTGAATTATGCGGGGCTTTACATAACACTTTCCACTTAATAGCGTAATCCAAGTCACGCTCTTTTAGATCCCATATGTGTTTGCTAAGCTCGGTTGCGTTTCTTTTCTCTTTGGATTTACATGATGCTCTTTGGATTTAAATGATCCTCTGTTCGGTGACGAGGGCATTTCTGCAGTAAACTTGTCAGTTCAGTAGTGTCACCGATATAATTATGCGCATAATTTTTCTCTGTGCACAAAGTCTTGCTTTGGTGTTACTATAACCTACCAATAACCAATAACCTACTAAGACTGATTATATTGGGTGTTTGTGTATAAACTTTGTGTTAGTGAGAAAATTGAAGCGATGGACGCCAAGATTTTTATGCCATTGTACAGTATTAGCCAGTATAACATACATATATATGCTTTAATAGACGGTCTGATAGTCATTAAAATCTTTCAATACAGCAGTGCGGCCAATATGAACGAGATATAAAACATGCACAATATCAAACCTCAGTTTTGTGAAAGCAGAAATTTTACCGACCTCCGTGAAACTTTTGTGGATTCTGGTTTTACTTTAAAATAATCACTAGTGTACTTTACGAATGAACTTTGAGACAAACGTCTATTAATTGTATGTACAAAGAAGAGTTTGATTACAATTGCATTCAGCTAATTATATATACAATGACTAACGGTGAGCACTCACGCAAATGACGCAATGTTGAGTTTTAGTGTAGATTGTCTTAATTTAACGAGTCTTACATCTGTAGCAATACAGTAAACGTTTAATTTAAACTATGATTTTTCATCCATTGGTCTGGGATCATTGGTTTGGGTCTATATTGTTACAGTGTCACGCAAACTAAGACACAGTTTGGAATTTGGTAAAGTATGGCTAGCCACATGGCATAACTGATATACCAGAAGCGCGGGATATTACCATGCAAGACGTGCTCCAACACGCTCAGAGATGACTGGTGTAAAACTTGCTTGTTGCGCTATAGAGTATAAAAATGCAGGGTTTTTCGAGAGACCAGCACAGATATCGTGTTGGCTTTCGGGGTGCATGTGTACGCACATGGTTAGGGGTGTGCTTAGGTAATGCGATAAATTCTTCCATTTAAAATTCTTTAAGGGTCACAGATTTATTTAGACAACAACGATTTTTACAAGGCTTTTACCAATGAAATACCCACTTTGCACAACTTAAGAAATGTTTTTAATTTTTTTTACTGTTGAGCTACGGGAAATAAAAAGGTTTTGAATGCACATTATACGAATGGGCATGTCCCGTACAATTTTACGCGATGAGCAGATGAGCACCTGCTCATAGCTGCTCACGAGCACTTGCTCATACGTTTATATGGCCCGACGTGACTCGCCAGGTTAGTATAGCTATATTTTGTTAGTCTTGTAAAAGTTTATGTGATGAGCAGATGTGCACCTGCTCATAACTGCTCATGAGCACATGCTCATACGCTCATAAGGCCCGATGGCCCGACATAACCCTCCCACATATTAAAATAATACCAAACTCCGATATTTATATAAAATGTTACTAAGAACAATTTGATAAATATTTATGTAGTTAATGATCTGCATCATCAAAAGGGAAATAAAGGGTGTATGATGAATACGAAAATGTGTACATTTTTCTGGCAAAATATTGTTGAAAAGACGTTTCTTTGGTTGCATTAATTAACACACAAATTAAGGTTTAGAATATTTTATTTTTGTAAGTATTACGGACAGTAGAGCTATATTTTGTTAGTCTTGTACAAGTTTATGCGAAGAGCAGATGAGCATCTGCTAATAACTGCTCATGAGCACATGCTCATACGCTCATGAGCACTTGCTCATACGCTTGGAATCTGAGTTCCTTGATCGTATATCTGCCAATTGTGAGCAGATTTTACTTACAGATCCTAGTGCTAGGTTGATAATTGCTGGGGACATAAATCAGTTAAAGATACGTGACTTCTGCAACCAGTTTAACTTAGAACAACTTGTCAAAAAGTCAACCAGAGGTCACAGAATATTAGATGTGTTCCTGACAAATCAGCCTCACTTGTGGAATCAGCCCACCGTATTCAAAGGACTAGTCAGATCGGATCACTTGGCCGTGATGGTCACTCCCAGGATTCAAGCAAAGCCAGAACGTAAACATGTTTATTTTAGAGATGTCAGACAACATCGAAAAATTGACATGGAGAATAAATCAAAATTCTTTGATTGGAGTAAGGGTTTTAGCGTAAACGACGTAGAGGAAGCAGTGCTGCTGCTGAACCAGGTGATTTCTTTAATGTTCAATGAGAGCTTTCCTCAAATTAAGGTTAAAACTGACTTCTTCTCTTCGTTTATGATGAAACAAAAGAGAACGTCCCCTGGTCCAGACGGACTTCCATACTGGCTGTGGAAAGAATATGCAAATTACCTTGCACCAGTACTGACATATGTGTTAAATCTTTCCTTACATGACCAATGTGTTCCTTCACTGTGGAAACTGGCTAATATAAGACCAATAATGAAGGAGTCAACTTTATCTGACTGCAGCCAACTTAGACCAATCTCTTTGACCAATATCATCATGAGACTCTTCGAGAAAATTGTTTTTCAAGAAGAGATTGAAGAACATTTTAAGTCAATCATTAATAATGACCAATTTGCTTATAAAAAGGGGTCAAATACAACTGCTGCCCTCATCAAATGTCAGTATCACTGGCTGAAATGGCTGGACGAAGATGCTGATTTTATCAGAGTTTTATCATTCGGCTTCAGCAAGGCCTTTGACTCGGTTCCTCACAATGTCGTAACCGAAAGACTAAAACAAACTAATCTAAATCCATATATCATTAATTGGATAATAAGTTTTTTAACGAATCGAAAGCAAAGGGTCGTGGTTGATGGATTCATAACTGAATATGCTAATATCAATAGAGGAGTGCCACTGGGAACTGTCATCGGTCTGTTCCTCTTCTCCCTTACGGTTGAAGATATAAAACCTAAACAACCTGAAATTAATAAATTAATTAAATTTGCTGATGACATGACGGTGAGTGCACCAGTAAGGTCAAATAAGAATTCTTCAATGGAAGAAGTGAAGCACATTGAAAACTGGGCTGCGAGAAATAGAATGACCTTGAATTTATCAAAGACATGGGATCGGAAATGCTTTTAAGTGGGGGAACTTCCATACCACCACCAGGACCCATAAATGGCATTAAACGCAAGAAATGGTTAAAATTGCTTGGAGTAACTTTTGAACACGATGTCAGCTGTTGGGAGTTGCAAGTTGACGACTTGTTGTCCAAAGCTGGAAGTCGAATGTACATTTTAAGAGTTTGTAAGAGATATGGATATCAGAAAGAACTTTTAAGCTAGCTATCTCTTTAACACGATTATTCTATCGCTTTTTTTGTACGGTATTGAAATTTGGGGCTCATCCCTGCAAAAGAAATACTTAAATCGTATTGATAAGTTTTTCAAGAGAGCTCATCGCTTTGGATATGTCCTGAGAGAGTACAAAATGTCCGAGTTGATTGAAACGAGGGACAAAACTCTGTTTAAAGAGATTACTGATAATCCTGATCATATTCTTAGTGAATTATTGCCCGGTGAGAGACAGAAAAACTTAAGAAAACGTGAACATCCTTTTATTCTACCAAATATTAGAACGGAAAGATTCCTGCTCATGAGCACATGCTCATACATACGCTCATAAGGCCCGATGGCTCGACAGTTATTAACCCTCCCATATATTAAAATAATACCAAATTCGGATATGTATATATAATTGTATTGAGAACAATATGACAAATATTAATGTAGTTAATAATCTTGTTCATCATCACTGTCCTCAGTGAAATTGTAGTCTTTGAAATGTCTGTTAATAAGAAATTTTCTCTTATTAATCGCTGCTTCAATAGCCTCTTCTGGATCAAAATCATCATCGTTCACGAAAGTATCTTTTGTTTGTATTATTTTCTTATACACTGGATCTTTCTTTTGTTGTTGTATCCATTGGAGACGCTGCAAATAGATAATTCTCAATTCCTTTTGGAGCTCAGGCGGAATATTAGAGTAAGCTGTTTCTCCAGCGGTTTGCTCATCCAGACCACTATGAGTCAAATTCATCTTCATTTCCTGAAAAGCCGCCTTATGCTTTTGCATCGCTTCTTCTACCATAGACATCCAAGGATCCGCTTCTTCCTCCTCAGTTTCCGTCTCACTGTCTGTTGTCACCGCACTTTCAGACCCGTGAGTTACAACGCTCGAAGCATCATCCTCTGAGTCCACTGTCTGACTTTCTGTTTCTGACATTTCTCTTTCTTCGCTTTTCAGCGGACAATACTCTTTTTCCTGTCGACGTAGATTGAAACCACGATGAAATGTTTTCCCGCAAAATTTGCAGCTCATTCCTCTAGAACTGACTGTGTAGAAATGCCTTGTCGTTGAGCAGCACTGTAGTTTTATGAGCATGTGAGCAAGTGCTCATAAGAAGTTATGAGCAGGTACTCAAATGTTGATAAGGCCCTAGCTACCTGTTAGGTATTGACAGTTATCGCCTACGTACGTAGGTCCCAACTATTGGTATAAGCACTTGCTTATATGAGGTTGACCAGAGGTCGATGTGGGTCTATTTGGAGTCGATGGGACATCGATGTGGGGTGGATGTATTGAGAACATGCAAATAAAACGACGCCAAAAGGTGTATATATCCTTTATATACTACAGCTATTTTTTAAAAGTTTCATAATGTTTGTTCTATTAATTCCTTCTCACAAACGTTTTGGTAAATGTCACGTGCGAAAGACAAGGCCAACTTCCTACATAACAAACTCTGGCACAGCTTTCCCTGGTTGTTTCTAAGCCTTCTAACTTCTTTGAGGTTGCGGCATGCATCGTCTACCAAACTGTTTAACATCCAGGTTTGTACGTCAACCCTCCGTTTGCGAAGGTATAAAGCAGTCCTCTTTTTCTTCTAATATCCAACTCTTTTTCTAGCCTCTGCCACACGCTTGTTTAAGTTATGTAACCGCAAAAAGTTCTCCTCCATTAAATTGGCCATCTAAAAGTCTTATCTCTGTGAAAGTTGCAAGCAGTATGCTCTTATCGACTCAAATTTAACATTTTTTACTGTTGGTTGGATAACTGAGAGCCAATCAGATTTAAAAATGGTATGTTTCATATGTGACCGGGTCCGGGCCATCGGGCAACATGGGGCCTTATGAGCGTATGAGCATGTGCTCATGAGCAGTAATGAGCAGGTGCTCATCTGCTCATCGCATAAACTGGTACAAGACTAACAAAATATAGCTATACTAACCTGGCGAGTTACATCAGGCCATATGAGCGTATGAGCAAGTGCTCGTGAGCAGTTATGAGCAGGTGCTCATATCTGCTCATCGCGCAAAATTATGCGGGACATGAAATTCTAATTCAATACTAGTCTTAATACTTTACAAAATATAATGTTCCAAATTCTAATCTGTGTGATCATTTACGCAACCGAAGAAACGTCTTTCCACCAATATTTTGCTCTAAAAATGTATACATTTTTGCATTCGCCATATCCTCTTTATCTCCCTTCTGAAGCTTTGTATTCAGCGTTGTAAAGCGAATAACATGACAACTACACACTCAAGAGTTTAAAACATTTATTTCAGAAGCATTTACCCATGAATTAAACTTGTTAGGATAACCTAACCATTTTACAAGATATTGTACTTTACTAAAATTTTTTCACCTCGTAGACATCATCGTCTTTGACAACCTTTTGCAGCTCTTTATCGTAAAACGTTTCTTTAAGTTCCTTCCCGTCATAGTCTTTTAGTTTGTAAACTGGAGGGTCTCTTGGTAATCTTTTACTTACAACAAATATCTCGGTAGAAAAGTTTGGCAAATAAGATTTCTCAAATTTACGTTTAAGTTTACTTATTCGTACCTTGTCTCCAACCTTAAACTTATACTTTACAGGTAGTACGTTATCAAAAAAGCTATCGTATAGCGTATGAAAGACATCGTCTTCATTTTCTGTGTTGGCAAGTGCGGGTTTCATCTTTATACTTCTATGTCGACTATGATTGTACGAATAGACCAAGTCGGGTAACATTTCTAGATATCTCATCGTTTTCTTTGCCGTAGAAAAACGCCACATCTTTAACTTAAATGTACGAATGACCCTTTCCACAATAGAGGCCTTTGTCTCGTTGAAAATTCTGTTCCCTGGTCTGTCGTGATCTTTTGGGGTTTTCTGCCCGAAGCTAGAATGACTTTAAAAGCTTCAACTATGGCAGGACCTGTTTTTGTGAGTAGCCGCGCATGCGTAGCTACCCACTATGTGAGAACCGTAAAATGTACAATCGTCTGTGGGTTTCGTGTCCGCAGTACTGATCCAGTACTACACTGGATAGTTAAAAGTGAAGCAAATTATATATGCAAAAATCACTTCCGGCCACCAGGGAGCGATAGAATTCATGGAGAACGTGAACGAAGGTGAATTTTGCCGAATTTGAGATACTTTACGATATTATACCAAGCTGATCGCTCCACTGGTGTCTAAAAGATGTTGCGTTATTCTTTTGAAACGCCAATTATCCGGATTGTCTTAAAACATCGTCATTTGTGTTTGTTCAAAGTTGTTCATGAAATACAATGCATGGCGAACAACGGGAAGCAAGGTGAATTTTGCCAAATTTGAGATACTTTACGAAGCTATACCGAGCTGATGGCCTCACTTTTGTCTAAAAGATCACAAATAAACTAAACTGAGATATCACTGATTTCGAGGTAAGTGTTGACATTATACTTTGATATATTTCACAAATAGTATGACCCCGCTGGCCATATTTTAGTGAGCTTGCTTAAAGAACTGTTAATTCTATATAATATTTGTGTATTTCTAAATTTATAGTTAAATCCTGACGGTCATTCTGGAAATGATCCTGTCAGTATTTATACGGTGACCACGAGAACACTTCATGGAGAATGGCATTCATCAAAAAACATGAATGGCAGGCACTAATATCGAATTTATGGACATCTTCAAATTTTTGACATTTATGCTAATCCACAAGCGTAAAATTAAATTGGCTCACAGAAAGTTAAAACAGTGTGCAGCCTCAGCAACGAAGTATTTCGTAGAACAACAAACAACAACGAAATTTCACTTCCATTGGAGAGGATCAGAAAAGCCGATCAAAGCGTAACTTCGTTGTACCCATCCTACGCATTGATAACTTTGAGAAAGTCGTGGACTATTTATATACTCATCAAGTGAAAAAACAAGGGTGAAGAAAAACATCTATACATTTGGCGACTATGTTTTTGTCAATATATCTGATAATGTGAAAGTGCCACGAAGTGACGAATATCTTTGGACTATCCTTCAAATTCAAACTTCACGAAAATTGTCTATCGAGACTTCGACCTGAGACCTTGATGTGTACTGCCCTGGCACAAGAACGCTTCTTTTGTCAAGGGTTGTTCTTATTATTGTTCTGTGAATTCTTTTCACAGGTGAAGGTTTTGTACACTGTATGCGAAATTGTATTTGACACATTAACTACCTCACAACTTCTTGAATATGTTTATGCTTATTGAAAAAAAATGTACCTAATACTACTTACAGTGTAATGTTTTGTATGTGATTAAATGTTTATTTCCGTAAACTGTGCCAATTTACTTAATTTCAGTAACTTTAGCTTTTGAAATAGCCATTATTAAACACTGAAGGCTACCCACATGTACGCAGCGCGTACCTATTTTTGACTTGATTGGAACTATCCACGCATACTTTGAGAATACATCTGTACAGACGAGCAAATATCTTACACTCTTCGTCTATACCTTCCACAATTACACGATTCCTCTTAAAGTTTCGACGAGCTGGTTTATGTAAAGCATAAATTAGGTATCTTGACTCAATAACCAGTTTGAAATTTGTTTTCGACTAAATTTAAACTTTTCTTCCTCCTTTACATCACGGTATAAACTTTCAATTCCTCCGAAACGTCCTGGGGCCGGTTGTTCGAAGCCCATTTAGCTTAAATGGTGGTTAAGCTCAAAATAGAAACCAAGTTTATAGATTCATTCAACAACCAAACTAAAAGTTTTGAACCTTAATAGAATGATTATGCTTACAACTACATATTTACTGCAAAATATTTAAGTTGACTGTTTAACAAGTGATGTCATGTTATTTAATTTTGACTTATCCACCGTTTACGCTAAACGGGCTTCGAACAACCGGCCCCTGGACGTTTCGGATCATAGTAAACACTTTTTAAGTACTCATCAACTGTTGACTGGTCCATGTCTTCTTTTTTAATGAAACATACGAAAAAGTGCACCAGTGTTACGAAAATTAGTTTTCTGTCTCGGTAGATTGATCATTCGGTTCGGTTACTGCCGAAGTTGTATTTTCTGGTTGGTCTAACTGCTTGTCAATAGGGCCGTAGTTTTTAATTGTTTTACTGTTGTACCCCATTTGCAAGTGACCTTCCAAATTTAAATCGTTACGGCCAAAACTTACACCAAATTTAAACATTTTCTGTCTGTTATGATTTTTGTCTCTTTTGATTTTATCACTCTTGCTATGACAAGTTCCCATGTTACCTCTTGCAAGCAGACCGAATAAAATGAAGAAAAACAACAAAACAGTACGTTGTAAAATAATTTATTTCTTTCATAGATTACACTGTGTAGTTATATTTTTATTTACACACGCATAGAACATAGTCAATTAGATTGTTGATAAATGTTGTTCTCTCGAATTCAGAATACCTCTGAAACCAAGCAAAAAATGTCATATCGAATAGTGCCTCGAAGTAATCTCTATGGATCCCTGACGGTTCAGGATACTTCAAAATCTTGCAGGCTTCAACGACAGCTTTCCACATAACATCATGGTTTAGCAGATCAAGAGCTCGCTCAGCATAGTATATCCAGCGTTCTGCATCATCGAGGGCCTCAATGTGCTTTCGAAACAGTGTCCACAGACTACCGTAAACCTCATCTTGTTTGGCCTGTGCAGCTTCTTCTTCCAATTGTTGAATGTTACGATAGACCATCTCCGTGAACACGAAATCTATCAGTTTCTCAACAGTCAAGGCATCATAGTCAATTTCACACACATACATTTGTTTAAACAGGTATGCCATAATTTTCTTTAGGTTTGTTGGACGAACTGTCCACAAGCACACTCATTAAATAGACTAATGTAATCATTGAGTTCTCGAATGTTTTAAGTGAAATAAGTCGGACAAACCTGTTTTTCAAATGTATGAGCATGAATAAACATGTTTTTTATAATACGTCATAATAAATTAACAACGAAGATAAACATTGCAATGAAAAGCTTTATTCAAGAAAATATAATATTACAATTGTTCAAGAGTCTCTTTTTTAAGCAACCGTCTCTTGCTTGCACAGAACACTGATCGCCAATCATAACAAGTGTACTTCAGTAACTCTAGTCCATTCATTCACCCTTGGTTTGATATCGTTTAAACTGTTCATAATGTCCTCCATAACTCTTGCTCTAGATATTTTTGTTAACGCATCATCAAAGTACATTGACAATCTTTCATCACTTTCCATCATAAGACAAGGATGCTGTCTTTGTGATAGATAATCAATGATGCAGCCGTTGCAATTTTCGACAACCAGTTGGTTAATGACTGAGGCAATTTCTTCCGCATAGAACTTTATCAGTCTCTCTTCAATTATTTTCTGACGGTGGCTTAAAAACCTTTCTTCATTACCAATGGCAGTAGGTAGAGTCAAGTTGGATAATCGTTCACGAGCAGACATTTCAAACACGACTTTTCACCTGAACAGCTAAAGTAATACTGGCGCGGTTTGTACCAAATGTTTCTTAATAGTCTAGACATAATTAGCATAACATGTTTTACAAGTTCTCTTTCTTTGTTTTAAGGGACAAGTACTCCTTGCAAGCTTCAATGCGATTCTCATGACGGCTGGTGAAATTTTTGCCAGTCTCCTTAACCGTATACCCGTACGAAGGAGGGTTGCTAAAATACACAGTGGAAAATGGCTCGAACGAGTCTTCGTCTTCTTTTTTATCTCTCCACTCAAAATAGCCGCACGAATCGTCTTTACCTTTCGAACAGGTATAAAATAAACGACCATCATTAGCGCCCTCTTTATTGACCTTTCTCGTTGAACATTGCACGCCATGGTAGCACAGTGTTCTAATAACATCACCCCATTGCCAAAACGAGCACGGATTTTCTTTATCCGAGCAAACGAAGAATGGTCGGCCAAAACTAGGTTTAAAAATGTCTTTCACGACTAACATTTTAGTTAGCTTCTTGTGCTCGTGACATTTTCGCTGAGGAATGCTCGAATTTCTCCACAGAGCAATAGCATAATGAAAGTAGCTACAGTCATTCTGTGGACAGAAGAAATTACAACTAGGCTTTTGCCCACTGTTAAAAAATACACCATTTGTAGTTTTGGAAGACGCTGCAGGCTCTCCATGTAAGCATTCCATTTTTTTTCTCAATGGCGTGTTTGCAAAAATACATCTCTTTTATAGTATCACATTAAATATCCGTTAAACAAGTTTTTTCTACTGTAGCTTATGACATGTTTCCTGTTAAAATGACGTATTTCCGCTCAATATGACATATTCCGGTCAACTTGCGCGCGCACTGGTCCACACGGTCGACCTAGGAACTAATTTCTAGGGGTAAGAGCTCTGGTCACTTCCGGGACCATACCTGTGACTATTCTACTTGCTTCGGTTCATTGAGTAGCGTTGTTATGCTGATGTTACACGGCACAATTTTTAACGACAATTTGCAACGTAACGGGCCTCCAAACCAATCAAATCCACCTAACGCAATTAGCATTACGAATCGTCGTTGGAAATTATTCCGTGTAACATCGGCATTAATGCCTTAAGAGTGAAAATGAAACGATTTGAAAAGAGCTTTGAGGACTTTCAGTCTGAAACAAAGCGAAATATTGATGTTTTGTTTCTTAATTTGGAAACTGACTCAAACGAGCAGATCTGAATATTGAGATCAGGAAACTGAGGAAAGCGAACCTACTTTTGGCTAAGGTTTTGTAAAACTCGCCAATGTTATTTTATTTCTCGCGCTAATGTCGATGCTTCTTATCTAAATGCATCAGGTTTACATTTAAACGCTAAGGGTACCGTAGCATTGGCAACGAAATACGTAGATTTTTTAAATAATTGACTAAATTTTCCTCAAGTTGACATTTTAGGGCTACCTCTGTCATAACTGTAATCCCTCTGACATACCCCAAATAGATAGGGGAAGGGAGAATAAGCAAGTATCTATTATCAGTACTAGTTCTAATGATCTACGAATGCCTAAAATAAGAGGCTTCAAAATTGCAAGATTTAATATTGCCAGCCTACCAAAACATATCGATGAATCACGAATTGTAATGAGTAATAATGAAATTGACGTTCTTGCCAGTAACGAATCAAGAATGGATAGCACTATACCGATAGTGATATCCATATACGATTATTCATGGTTGGCAAACATACAAATAGATCTGGTGGTGCATGCTGCTGGTTTCTTCATTCGAGATACAATTAATTATCGTATTAGGCTAGACCTTGATGATATAGGCATTGAAATTTTAACAATCGAAATTTTCATGAATAAAAACAGACCATTCTTGATAACAAATTATCTCATAGACACGCTTTACAAATTCGAAAATTGCCTTAGATCATTGATAATGAAAATAAGGAGAGCATAATTGTTGGAGACGTCAATTCGGATATTTTAGCAAATGATCCGACACACCTTGCTTTGGAAATGGACTTTATAACCAAACTTTATCAATATGAGCAGTTCATAAAGATCCTTATACAACAAAGCCATATTATATTCTAGTGGAGTAAGAATTATTACCATTGGCGATCACTATTTAATTTATGGTGTTTGCAAATTTCTAGTAACCAAACAGTCGCCTCGGATTATAGAATGTAGAGATTTTAAGCAATTTAATGAAACAAATTTCCTATTTGAATTGCAGTCATCAATTTAAATCTAGAACACTTGGATCCTAATGATTCGTGGTCGATTTGGAAAAACACATTTCTCAATATTGTTAATAGACATGCACCTTTAAAAAACGTAGATCGCCCAGTAAACGAGTACCTTGGAGAACTAGGGACTTAATTACAAAAAAGCGGCAGAAAACATCATTAAAAAAGAAGGCAGCATTGTTAGGATTAGAAGCTGACTGGACTATTTATAAATCTGCTGAATATAGTTATAATAGATTGGTAACGCGTACCATTCGCCAACACTATCAAGATAAACTACAAAGTGACACAGATCCTACGAAAATGTGGATAGCCATTAACGAATTAATGAATAAGCCCAAAAAAGACACTGAAATATCTGAATTAAGAATAGATGACAATGAATTGATAGATTTAACTCAAATTCCAAATGCGTTTAACAAATATTTCATCGAATTGGGAGACGAGTTATGTAACGGTATCCCTCCCTCAGTTACGATACCTGAGGATTGTTTTGCGGACTTTGAGTGTCCAGCAAATAAATGATTGTATTTTAAAGAAATATCTGAGACAGAAGACTTAAGATTGCTCCACGGTCTTTCTGGATCTTTCTGCGGGTATGGATCAAATTTCAGCAAGGATTCTGAAAATTGCGTCACACATAATTGTACCCTCACTTACATCTATTTTCAACCAATCAATTCGTACAGGTATATTTCCAAGTGACGGGAAGTCTGCTAGGGTAACACTAATACATAAATCCGGAGAGAGATGTGACATGTCTAACTATAGACCTATATCTGTTATTTCGATTGTGGCAAGAATTATGGAGAAGCTAATACACAACCAGATCTATGAGTACTAAATTAGGTCAAATTTACTATGAATTTCACAGCACGGATTTAGACCACTTCATTCTACATGCACAACACTACTAGATATCACGAATAGATGGTATCAGAAGATGGATATTGGCCAACTTACCGGCGTCATATTCTTAGATTTAAAAAAAGCTTTTGATGCGGTAAATTATGAAAAGTTGAATATTTATGGTATAAGAGAGATAGCATTGCAATGGCTTAGATCTTTTTTCGACAAATCGAACACAATATTGCCGAGTAAATGGTCAAATATGAAATATCCGATCCACTAACCGTGATAAATGGTATACCTCAAGGTCTGGCTCTGGGTCCACCACTGTTTATAATTTACATTAATGACTCACCAAAATGCCTAGACCACGCAACAACATATGTTTGCTGATGATACACAAACTGAAACATCAAGCGATGATGCTAGTGTAATCACACATAAACTCAATCATGATTTAGAAAATGTTTCTATCTGGTTATCAGCAAACAAACTAACTTTAAACAAGACGAAAACGGGATAGATGAAAGTCTGAAAAGAAATGCTCAAGTTGATAAAATCACAGGAAAGGATAATAGACTATCAAACGTTGATTACAATATACCTGTCTATAATCCATCCCCATTTCGACTATTGCTTTGGGGCTGTCTGGGGAAAGGATTATCAGATAAACTCCAAAAGCTCCAAAATAGAGCGTTTCGTATAATATCACGTTAAAACTACGATATCTGAGGACATCCTAAACAGTGTAGGTTTTCCAAATTTACAAACTAGACGAGAACATCAATTATAATGTACGCCATTTTAATGTACAAAATTAAACATAAAATGTTACTCAGTTATTTAATGGACATTCTCACCAATACAAATGAAATACATGACTACCGTACACGACAAAGCGAATTTAATTTTGCACTACCTAGGCCTAATACTAATTTGAAAAAAGAAATCATTTTCCTATAGAGGTGCTGAAGCCTGGGATGGTTTTTCTAGTGATTTAAAGTCGGCTAAAAGTATTTTTAGCTTTAAAACTAAAATTAACTAATTGTAAGCTGATATGTTTATACTATATTTATATTTTATATTAGTGTAGTATACGGCCAATTGGAAGATCACGTACGTATACCCATCTTTTTGTAAATATTTTTGGTAAAATAGCTCCGTTTGTAATAAAGTGAATAATAATAATGATAAAGTGAATAATAAACAGTTTTCATTTTAAAGTAAAAGCTGTTTGATTGACACGTTTTTGTTATCAGGTTTTAAATGCACAAATTCGACCGTTTGCAACATAAACATAGTCATAGTAAAAGGCAGTCGTTAATGTGTTGACTGTCAAGACCCAAACATCTCTGCAGGAAACAATATAGACATTTTTGAAGGAGTCAGGCTACGATGCTTCATCAAAATATACTGAATGTTTATGCTGTTGTTAGCCGCAGCACGATGTTCTTTTTGGTTTTTAAAGTTTGCTGTTTTTGAAGTTCATAATCTTTGTGAACAAAGGACTTGCATCATTTCTAACAGCGAACTGCACTTCCTTCGAAATTGGATTTTCTTATATCTCCCTGTATTATTACTGTGAAAGCAAGTGCGATATTTAAGGTTGGTTTATAACTTTATATTGTAAAAAATACATTGTATTTTAATCGTTTTATTTTTATATGTGGCTTTGTTTAATAAATCGATACCTCCTTTTGCAATTTGCTTTTCGTTTTCCATATCTTTGTACTGAAAAGTTGGCAGATCGCTGGTAATCTGTGGTGTTTACAAGCCTATGTAATTTTTTAAAAATTTATATAAAATTTTATAAAAATTTCTTTTCAAATTTATTACTGTATAAAAAGTAAAGAGCAAAAAGCAGTATATAGTGACTGGTCAGTGACTATTACTTCAGAGACAGTGAATCTTGACCAATCAGAAATCAGGAAAATCAATAGTCACCTGGAAATTTATGTTAAATTTGGTTTAGGCAATTTGCGCGTTTTCATGTTAATAATGTATGCGAAATGTGGGTCGGCTACTCGGCCCGTTGACTATCCCTGAGGTTCATGGTTAGGTTTAATGTTATTGCATCTACCTGATGACCTCCTGAGGTGAATCGACTATAAGCGGCTTACTGCATTCTAAGTTGACGATCGCTGTGCGCCTATTTCATAATTTAACACGTATTGTTGAGACAAATGTTGGGTGTTGTTCGTTCGGTGCAGTCGTAGTGGAATTTGGTAATTTCGGAACGCGGCCAGCGCGATGAACTACTAAAAATCAAACTCCTGTAAATCCATAATCTAACGTGCTAAACGTCTTTATCTTCCATAGTGTGCAGCCAGCGCAAGGAGTTGTCGTCAGTAACTAGCTTGAAATGGCTACCTAAGAGATATAAGCAAAGTGGGCTGTGCCAAGCGCTTCTTTCTCCGTTGTGAAGTATTTCTGCTCTCGTGGCGAAAGAGTTTTTTGACGCATAGGCAATATTTCCTGAATCTTTCTCATTTCCTAAATCATCACGCTGCGACAAAACCGCACCGACGCCATAATCAGACGCGTCGGTTTGCAAAACAAAGTCTTTGCCAAAGCCAGATACATATCATCCAACAAGTATAGTGGTGTTGTTTAGTTAGCAGTAAGCATTTCAATAATTAGCAGTGCAAAAATTATATTGGGATACTACATATAGTATTTCCAATTAGCTACTTTCACATTGGTATAAATTCCCAAGTTATGTATTGTCCTATGAAAATAGCTTAAAATTATTTTCATGTTTAATTTCATTATAACAGTTGCAGGCTAATAAAATTGACTAACTAGATTACATCAGTTACTAATTAAAAAAAATATGTAAATTTAAAAGTTGTTTACGGCGTTTATTTTCAGGAATTGATACATAAAGCCAATGCTGTCACTCGTAATTCAAGCTTTTACGGGTGAGGGGAAAAATTAAAGAATATAATTGTTGTTCATCTTTTCCTTCTTGTACGCACTTCTCAACTCATGGTAATATTGATAACCAATTTGTTTACCAATTACTTCCCGCCACTTCGCCTCAATAATTTCTTTAGTTTTGTCATCCATCAACTCTCGCCCTTTTGTTGTGGATCCGGTGGCAACCTTGCTTGGTACAGCATCGTCAGGCACCCCACAAGCTTTATTCCGATAACGTGCGAAGCGCACATCTGAAAATTTTCTCTCATTTTTCTTCATAAATTCAAAAGAGCTCATCTCGACAGCCTTATTAATCTTTTCTTCATCCTCGATTCCTATGAATGCTGCGACCATCCTAACCACGCTTTTTAAATCATCTTTCATATCCTCAAAGAACAGGAATAAAACATTTGGGTCATTCCTATGTTCCCACCAACTCAGCAAGTGAAGAAACTAGGATGCATCCATCTTGTTTTCTGGAAGTCCGCGGGCGAGTCGAAAATCTTTTACAAATTCATGAAGAGAAATCTCACCAGGTTGGAACATCCAACCGTTAAAGAAGTTAAATTGACTGTATGCAGCGGCACATGGTTCACGATAAATAACAATGTATTTAGCGCCCTTGGGACAGTCAGGATACCACTCGTGGGTCTTGTAACATCTAGTAATGACAACAAGACATATCTTAAATTAAACTCTTAGGTTTTGTGTCATCAAAATTCAGAAAGTGTCTGCTATTATATATTATAGATGGACAGCTTGGTAAAGTTGAAAATACAAATTGCTGGTTGCCAAAGTGATTCTGATTTTACTTTAGAACTCCTTAATTTTTTGCCCGATTGACCACGCCATCTTGGATTAATCATACATGTGACACTTGCGCTAGGTGTCACATGTGTGGCCACCTATCAAAACGTTCAAATAGTTCCCTTGGTATCATTTTTTGTTATAAGATAAATTACATTGCGATAATCACCGCAGAAAAAAGTCTGTAATTCTAAAATATAAAATTTTGTGTCACATGCACTTTGAGTGACAAAAGAACGCCATTAAGATAGTTTTGCTTCTTCATAAGTAGACAAATCGGAATGTCAATCCCACATTAAATGCCAATAAACGTAAGAGCAATTTGCGCGTGATGCATAAAAGCTTTAATTGATATCAAAAATGAACATTCAATAAGAATCCTACTCGCGTAGACTCAGTAGCCTGCTCGCAGCCTAAAATTTTCAAGGTGGGCTACAGGTATTTACCGATCTTGAGCTTTGATCATGAGAAAAAACCACCTATGCCTTTCTGACTTCTGTTTACATAGTAATTGTAGATTGGAATGTACACAGAGATTTAGTCATAGCTATAGACCCATTATAACTTGCATTATGCTGGATTTTTTTTATATTTCACTCTGTTGAGGGTGCTCAGTGGGTTAATCAGTGGATATAAAATGTGTCGTGTTAACCACTTTACACATCAAGTTGCATTGTTAATGGAACCTTTTTTACTATTTTGCTGCCAGACACCAGATAGTTATTGTATTCATCAAGGGGATAAAAGATGTTTTAATAATGAATAACCATCTTTACGGCTTCAACAGATTTATGGTTTTAATTATTGTCTTGCATGTTTCCATACATTAATTAGACCAAAGTAATAAAGTTAATTGTCATTTTATTGCAGACTCCTATGTGATACCAAGAAGTAGAGCAAAACATTCCTACTGTAATATAATATGTATTGTACCTTGTGCAGTCAACTTGGATATCACTGTGTAATTTCAGAAAACATCTACACCACTACAGGAAGCATACACTGCTCCAGTAGAGTTAGGATTCCTCTTGCTGAATGTGAAGTTGGTGTTTCGATTGGTTTTGTAGTTAGCATGCAAGAGTAGATTAATTAATAAGTTCAAAAATGTCAAAGCTGTAGAAATCATAAGGAAGAAAGAAGGGAAATTCAAATGGAGAGCTGAGATGATGGAGAGCTGAGAGATTCATCCTTCCTACCCAGTTTGGGAGTATAGGCCTCCTACTGCTTCACTCTAATAATTATTAGCAGTCAAGTCTCTCACCCCATACCATTCCTATTACAGGTAGAACCTAATGATAGTTTTGAAACGCGGACATAATTGCTGACGTCAGGGCGTGTAATATTACACGCAAATTATATCGATCATAGCTTCATAAAAATGCGTCGCTCGCAGGCTTGCGATAATATGGTAAATTGCGTGATCTAAGTAAGAATGTAAGATCAATTTGGAGAGCGTTAATATCCTAAGAAGGGATATCTATGATCTGTGTTCTATCGTGTTGGTAAAGTAATATCTACAATTGTATCCAGATCGCCTTCTACGATCTCGCAGTGGTTTATTACTTCAACGGTGCCGGTGCAAACCAAAGTGAGTACACATTTGAGCTTCTTTGTATTTCGCTATTAGTTTAAACCGTGTTGATATACTTTGTAATATTGTAATGAAGTACCAATATATATTTGTTGTTATTGCTAGAGTGTAATATGAGCAAATGCCTTGTTTGTTTCATAAATCATATTCACGCGTGCCTCAGTCACGCGAATAGTTTAGTCGTGTTTCGTATTAAGCAGTCTTTTTTTATTGCTGTATTCAGTTCGACCCGATTTAGAAACTGGTGTACGACAATGCTATCGGTAAGCTACCCTTCTATAGCAGAACAATTATGGTACATTTATGTTTGAAAGTACATTGTCTGTTTGATCATATATATCGTCAAATTCTATCGAGTTCGTTCGTTCACGCACCGTTCAACCCAGGTGTGATCTTATTAGTATTCTGTGTCTGCTTTGTCTAGGTTCTCGGCCATCAAGATTACATTTAAGTTCGAATTTGCGACACCGTAAAGGAGTTTGAAGAATTTAAGGAGTAAGGAATTTACCAGTCGTTTTCGTGCTCGAGGCATGATTGCTCTACGCGATTAATTTCCTGCTTCACCACACATTTGTTATGAATATATAAAATAATAAAATCAATCAACATCTCTCATTGACTTGAGAAGAAGAACAAGTTATGGATCAATTAAGAAAAGCGCGAAGTATTGCAAAAGAGTCTAATAGTCGAAGATAAAAAGGCGAGAGTGAGGGTAAAAAAGTTGAGGGTAGAAAATAACCAACCGAGAAAATTTACGCAATCTTCTTCGTGGCGATTTAGATGAATTTATTCGTAATCTGAAACGTGGTGAGACAAATTCCCTCTGCTGAAACAAATTCTTTCCAGGCCATTACTAAAAAGCGATACACGGAGCCGGAGCCACGCATAAATTATGCAAGTTATTGCTTTCAACCACGCAAGAGACACTAGTAATAATGTTTTCCGAGGGGGATATACCTAAAAACTATTTCTTATAAAGTAAAAATGCGCAAAGTTAAAGTTTGTAAGGCACCATTACAAATATAATAGACTCAAGACTGTCCATATCAATCAGCGCCCTTCGTCAATCGGCGCTTTGTATCTCACGGTTAACAATAATAGGCTTTGCACGAGAATATTAAGAGCATCTGTGGATATTCAGTTTAATGTTACATTAGATCAAGTGTAAATTTTTCAAGATATTACCGTCTGGTTGATTTGAAAATAGAACAAATACCAGCAGCTTGAAAGACACGTGATAAGGCAACGCTGACAAAGTCTAAGGTTGGATGAGTATTTCTTCGATCCTTCCCTTAGATGTTTTTAAGTGCAGCGTAAGTCGATATATAACATGCACAAAATGCGATGGCGAATGCAAAAGTCGAAATATGGTTATTTTTGAAATTTGCAATTTTCGCGAAAAAACGTTTGTCGTTCAAGCGAAAGAAATATCTATTAATATCAGCATAATTAATTATAAACTAGCCTTCATGAGTGATGCTTGCGTGCTAAAGGAATACAATTGTACAGCGCTTATCATAGAGACATCGTTAAACTATAGGCATATGAGACACGTTGTGGCAAACATATTATTTTGCGGGATTGCGCACTGTTTTTCGTGTGTTTTTTTGGCACATGCATAAAACCAAGATCTGTACACTGAGTATATCATACATAAGAAACAGGATATCATATGATATAACCGTGTCCGAAAGTACACCAGGAAAATAATAATGTACAAAGGTTTTTTATTTTGTGCATGTTATATCGACTTACGCTGTACTTGTAAGAAAACCTTAAAGGAAGGAAGGAAATACTCACGCCTTATCGCGTGTCTTGTGTCTTTTGCTTTGTTTTCAAACTGCTGGTATTTGATCTATTTTTAAATCTACCAGACTGTAATACCTTGAAAAATTTACACTTGATCTAATGTAACATTAATTAAACTGAATGTCCACAAATGCGTGCTCTTAAGTCTTAACATTCTCGTGCAAAGCCTATTAATGTTAACCGTGAGATACAAAGCACCGATCGACGAAGCGCGCTGATTAAACGACGAATGTCTGTTAATGTTTAGGTACTGGAGTGGTTTTCTACACAATCTATATAAATATTATTGTCAACCACATAATATGTGAAGAATTATCGCCTTGCCCATGCCAGTATTTTAAAATGGACAGTCTATCGTATTTGTAATGGTGCTTTACAAACTATAACTTTGCGCATTTTGACTTTATAAGAAATATCTTTAGATATACCCCCCCCCCCTTGGAAATATTATTACTAACGTCTCCTGCGGTGATTAAAAGCAATAATTTGCATAATTTATGCGTGGCTCCTGCTCCGGCTTCGTGTATCGCTTTTTAGTAGTGGCCATTTTTTCCTGCCATATTTCAGTTTAATTTAGTGATAACCGCTCAGCTTTGATTCATTATCTCACTATTCATCACAATGATCCTGCTGATTCGAACACTGTTTAATTGATCAGGTTATACAGGCACATTTGACATGAAGTAACGGTCCGATGGAGTCTATCTATAAGCACTCTTAAACCTCCTAATCAAATAAATGAACTGCAAAAAGTACCAATTTGGCCTTTAATCTATATAAAGATTAGGATACAGGGAGAAGGCGGATAGACAAAATTAAATCAAAGGAAGCTTTGATGTACTGTAACTGTACTTATACTGCTACGAGGTTGTCCTTCTAAAAGCGTAAACTGCAACAGTATATATCAAAGTAAACTGTGAATTATGAGCACGCAAGGGATGATGGATTATTGCTTATTTAGTCCCTGATATCGAGCGATTTACCTTTGTAGCAAAGGTTAAGATTCGTCAGCAAAGGTTACGCCCTTCAGCACGAATGCAAAGTTTTGCACGTGTGACTATACTATTGAACAAACCTTGAAATATCTGCTCGACAATGTTGTATTTTGACTACGTAAAGGAGAAGCAGTATCGGAACACAAAGCTAAAATAAATTCTTGGTTGCAACAACCTCCTAGTCAATTATGACAAAAAAGCCTGAGTGAAGTCCTACCTGAAGCAGGGCATTTTTTAACTATATAACTACTGGGGCATTTACCCCAGCGGGCCCTCTGCTTGTCCCAGTAGTAAACATTGATTCAATGGTGAGGTGGGCCCTTTTACCTGTGTAAAAAAGCGGGTTTTTGGTTATCAGTTGAATTTGTTGGAAGAAATATAGCCAGCTTTATTATAGCGCAATTACAAAACTACGTGAAGGCTTAGGCTCTGTCACAGCATAGTTAATAGAACTAGATGGTTTGGAAACTCATTAGAACTACAATATAAGTCATTATCTATGTTTTTGTACTGGTTTATGCAGGAATGAGGTCCTTCGTCGTCACGTGCGTATTGTATTTTCACCTAACTAACCAATAGCAACGTTTTAGGAAATTAATAGCCATCCGCGACCTGAACGATAGGGTAATTTAAGAGCTCCTATTGGTGGATTTGGCAAAAACACAATACACACGTGACGATGAAGAACCATATTTTTGAATAAACGTTGACCAACATAGATAATGAGTTATATTGTTATTCTAATGAGTTTCCAAACCATCTACTCTATTAACCATGGTCACAGTGGCTCTGTAATAATTCGCGTCCTGCCTCACTGCCTGCGTGCGGGCCTCATATGCTTCATAACAGACATACACGAAGTACATCACTTTGTTTTTGTTTATTCGAATGGCGCCAAAATCACAGGACATTTTGTTTTAATTCAACGGCAAAGTAAGTTATTTCCTCTTTCTGTTACACTATAACCACAAACGAAATATGGAACTGATAATTATGAAAACAAATATACCAGATTTAGTTGCTTTTGCCAAAACTAAAATATTTGTGCATTTATTTTAAATATTGTAGTTACGTAAGTTCAATATAATTTGCCATCAGACACGAAGCTTGTAGCAGCTTGAGTCTTGAGAGCTAAACTAAATGAACTCTCACTGAGACTTGAAAGTTGAAATCATTTGAATGAAATGAAAAGAAAAGAGAAAAGTGGCCACGAAAAACGCTTGGAAAGCAACCGAAGATCGCTGAGAGAAGCTACTTCCGCTACAGGCCAGAAATCTTTGCTAACGTTTTTGAAAAAAGATTCTGATGTAAGTGCAACTGAAAAACCAGCAAAAACGCCACAACAGCTCTTGTTGTCGGAACAAGAAGGTAATAATAAAGCGGGCAATAATGGAAATGATATACCAGTTGCTGATCAAAACCTACAGGCTACTTCCAAGGAAATTCAAACAAGCTGCTGGTACAAAGGGAAAAAACTAGACATTGACTGGCTGGTGTTATTAGAGGAATGCTTAGAGTTGACAAAAGAGATTAAAGACAATCGGCAAAGACGTTTGATTAAATGTTTATTTTGCAGCAAGTATGAGATGGAGGTGAGAAAGTTAGCCAGCAATGGAAGAGTGCCTCTTGCATGTGGTGTTCGGGTTGATGGTAAAGACAGATTATGTAATGTGATAGACCACTTATTTTCACCTGCCCACAACGAATCTTTACGTTTAAAGAAACTCGAGGAGTCATGGAATAACACGTTTGACAGTCATCCATGGATAAAAATAATGAAAAAATGCAAAGCTAAAACATTGGAATTTCTTTTGCGCCTGGCAGTTGATGTGTACAATGACTGTAGAGTGGAAATGCTCAGTGCTAGAAAGTGGCCAACAAGGTCTTTAGCATTTGAGCATAGCAATAATTTATTGCGCGTGTTTCAAAACGAAGGATGGGATGCAGAGTTTGTTCCTTTCAACCACCCTGGCTCATTGTATCACTACCGAGATCCTGTTACTTATGCAGAAATGAGAGATATAATTGGTCAACATGAAATGGAGAAAACTGCACAGTTATTAAAAGATTGTCTTTGTTATTCTGTGCAAGTTGATGGCAGTTCTGATCGGCAACAAGTTGATTCTAAGTTCATAACAGCAAGGTATGTACCTCCAGAAGAGGTAAGTGTCAACACTGTTTTTCTTGGGATCTCATCTAGTGAATTAGGGGGAGCACCTGGGCTGCTTGATGCATTTGTGTCTTGTTTAAATGGTGTTAAAGTTGAGACAACAAAGCTAGTAGGTGTAACAACTGATGGAGAGAATGCCAACACAGGAAAAAATGGTGGTTTGTGGAAGCTGTTAAAAGAACATACTGGGAGAGATATCCTGACTGCATGGTGTGTTTGTCATCGCTCAGATTTAGCTTTAGAGTCTGTGCAATCTCAGGTTCCAGAGCTGTCCATTTGGATGTCTAATGTTCTTGCAGTGTCAACATTTTTCAGAACATCACCACGACGAACCAAGTTGCTGCACAAGGTACGACTGACTTGCTTGTATTTCATTACAATTATTACTTTAAGCCAATTGCAGAATCGTAAATAAGCTTTGGAATCTTAGAAATTGTTCGGAATTTATTTTACTTGAAATGGTATGACATCTGTAAACATACTTTCACTATTAAAGACCTATTTTACACATTATGTACGTACATCTTCTATAGGAGGACAGTAACTGCTTAACATTCCCAAAACACTTCGACGTGAGATTTGCAGAACACACGTTAAACATTGTGAAAGCTGTTCTAAATAATCTTGAAGCTGCCAGAAGCTTGTGGTCAAAAATGAACAATGGAACTATTGAGACAGAAAAAACAGAAAAGGCAACAGCACAATGTTTTTTGAGAAAATGGAAGAAAGGTACACAGCAGGTAACTTTTATACCTGTAAATATTTTATACTATAATTATTAAGATTAAGTACATGGTTTAGCACGATCAATTCAATGGTGAACCTAAATTCTTTATATAGGTGTGGCTAAGAACACTCATGTTTGATGTTTGCAACATATTACCGCATGGCGACCCGCAAGAGTGGACGTATGTTTTGGATCTCCGTGCTTTGCACTTTGAGCTTGCTAATTTTTGGCTTGCAAACTTACATCTCCAAGGTAAAACATCAAACGAGTCATGGTATTATTTTCCCGCTTTACTTTGAAGACAGAGAAGGACTGTTAAAGTGCTCAACACTGTCATTTTGGTACCGATTTGATCTAATGACGACGAGATATCATCATAATAGAGGTAGGCGAGCAAGATTTTTCTCTTCGCGAGTCAGTTATTACCCTAATT
Organism: Muricea muricata; assembly: GCA_963855995.1. Taxonomy (NCBI): domain Eukaryota; kingdom Metazoa; phylum Cnidaria; class Anthozoa; order Malacalcyonacea; family Plexauridae; genus Muricea; species Muricea muricata. The sequence goes on along the minus strand of OY979718.1, from coordinate 14,014,804 downwards.
CAAACGCTACTTTTCATTTCGAACGCATATCGGTAAGTGGGGACGTTTCGCCTAATCCTGGCCCGACAACTGCCACGAGAAATTTAAGAACAACGAGGCAAACAACACATTTTCAACATGAGTTGAAATGTCTATACTTTAATTCACGAAGCATCGTTAATAAAATCAGAGAGCTTGAAGTGATTGCAAACTCTAAACAGTATGACCTTATAGCCATCACAGAAACGTGGTTGAACGATTCAATAAGCAATAATGAATTACTTCCCTCGGATAAATACTATATACACCGCCGTGACAGAGAATTGCCAAGCCGTGGAGGCGGTGTTATGCTCGCAGTTGGCAAGTCATTACAATCAGTTCGACGGACAGATCTGGAAACAAGTGCTGAGATACTCGTTTGTGAAATTAGGCCAGAAGCAAAAAAGAAATTTCTCTGTGTAGTTTTCTATAGACCGCCCTCAACCAATTTTGAGTATATGAATTGCTTTAAGAAGTTTCTTCGCAAAGTATCGAAAACCTGTATTTCGCAGCTTGTAATACTGGGAGATTTTAATTTACCTGATGTAAATTGGTCAACTGGAACGGCAATTTATAATGACCGTTTGCATAATGAGTTTACAAAAGTGGTTAGGGATAATTTCTTATGGCAAATGGTTGAATCTCCAACACGTGGTGCAAACATTCTTGACCTATTATTAACAAACATTCCTCATAAAGTTAAAGCTGTTTGTGTTTTCGATGATATTCTCAAAACCGACCACAAACTGATTGACTTTAATCTAAGTTTTATTATCAACAAAAAACGACCTGTTAAAAGGATTGTTTACAATTGGAAGAAAGCCGATTTAAGTGGTCTAAAACAAGCAATTTCACATACCCCTTGGGACCTTGCATTTGATGAAGCCTCTGTTAATACAAGCGTGACTAATTGGATGGATTTATTGCTGACAATAACAAACGAGCATGTACCGCAGGTCGCAATTTCGGATAATAATAATAAGCCTTGGATTGACAAAGAGGTTATTCGAATGATGCACAAAAAAGATAGAATGCGTAAAAAAGCGAAGAAAACTGGGGAACATATGGATATTGAACATTTTGAAGAAATCAGAAGAAATGCCGCGAAGCTTGTTGAAGTGAAATATAGGGACTACTTGAATGAACTTAAAGCCAATTTAACTGAACATCCGAAACGTTTTTGGACATTCATTAAAGCAAAAACTAGAGCATATAGCACTCCTCAATTTCTGAAATATGGAAATGTATTCGCCACAGATGGCAAGGATAAAGCTAATCTTCTTAACAGTTTTTTTCAGTCTGTATTCAATTCGGATGACCACGCCAGTGAGGAAAGGACGGATGACCACGCCAGTGAGGAAAATTGTGAATCTGTAGATAATAGTCTAAGTCAAATTATTTTAAACGAGAATGAAGTGCTAGATTGTCTTTTAAACCTTGATCAAACGAAGGCGGGTGGGCCTGATGACATTTCTGCAAGGCTTCTCAAGACGGTTGCAAACGAAATAACTCCTTCGTTAACACGCCTTTTTAACCTCTCTTTAAGATCAGGAGAAGTTCCAACCATATGGAAACAGGCAAATGTCATCCCGGTTTCGAAAGATGGCAACGTTAATTGTGTTGAAAACTACAGGCCAATTTCCTTGCTATGTACTGTTTCGAAAGTGTTGGAAAAATGTATTTACAATCGGTGTTATGACTCTATTTCCGGCATAGTACATCATTTACAGCATGGTTTTTTACGAGGCAGAAATTGCACAACACAGTTAGTACAAGTGTATCACAAGATTCTTAAAGCACTGGACAATAAACACTCTGTTGATGTAATATATCTTGATTTCCAAAAAGCGTTTGACAAAGTATCTCATCGTTTATTGCTCCGTAAATTAAGGAAACATGGTTTCTATGGCTCTATTCTCAACTGGTTTGAAAGTTACTTAACAGGAAGGACTCAAAGAGTTGTGCTTGACGGGTATTGTTCTGAATGGTCTGAAGTGGCCTCGGGAGTCCCACAAGGATCTATTCTGGGTCCATTACTTTTTATATTGTATATTAACGATCTCCCTGAGCAAACTCAGCAACCAACAGAAATGGCATTATACGCTGACGATTCAAAATTATACAGAGTAATAATGTCGGACGTTGATACTGGAAATTTACAGCAAGATTTAAATGAAATACACTCTTGGTCAGAAACATGGCACATGAAATTTAACACGAACAAATGTAAAGCTATGAGGTTGTCGCGAAAAAAAACCCAGTCACCCCTGACTGGTTATAAATTAGGTCACGAATCTTTAGAATTAGTAAAAACCACCAAAGATCTTGGAATAACTGTGAATGACGACGTCAGTTGGGGAAAGCATATAGCAAAGATTACGGCAAAAGCAAATCGGACACTCGGGCTTATCAAAAGAACTTGTAAAGATTTTGAAGATCAAACTGTCAGGAAGCTCCTCTACCTTACATTGGTTCGACCGCAGCTGGAATTCTCATCTGAATTGTGGTCCCCGTCAGAGGTGAAATACCAACTGATGTTGGAAGCGGTACAAAGACGAGCCACAAAGTTCATTTTAAATTACCCTGCAGACATGGAATATAAAGAACGTTTAAAAATTCTTAACCTTCTCCCACTCGATGTCAGGAGAAGTATGAAAGACCTGCTGTTCTTCCATAAATGTAGAGCAGGTCTATTGGACATTCATCTACCGAATTATGTACAGAGCCGACCAGTGCCTAGGTACAATATTAGATCACATGACGTGAATAACTTCACTGAACTAAAATGTAGAACAGAATATTTTAAAAATTCCTATTTTCCTCGAGTTGTGATAAAGTGGAACTCGTTAGATAGTGATCTAAAAACAATTGATAGTTTTAGTATCTTTAAGTCTAGGCTTTATAAGAAATTTTATAGTGAAATTAATGATTATGAACTTCCACACAAGTAGTTTGTACTGTTACTTTAGTTTTTTAATATGTATATAATATATAACATATAGTCTTAGTAGTTAATTATAACAGGTTATATATATTAAACAACAGGTTTTTTAATTGGTAGTCATGTTCAATTGGGGCGGTGCCCTGTTTGGCCACCAGTTGTTTTTAATTAACTATTGCATTCTTGTTAGCATTATGTAGAGTAGTATTGATGAGACATGTACATACGGTTTTTGAAAGCAACAAAGTTATTAAAATGAAAATGAAATGAAATGAAATCTGCAAAAAGTCTTTCAAAAATCAAACTTAATATTGCTGGATGTTATATCTGCCAGAGATGCTGCAATTATTAAGCTCAACGTTTTGAAGGAAATGCCACTTCCTGGTGGAAAAGAAGAGACGTACCTAAAAGAGCTTGAAAATTGCACGGTTGAAACTGATGATAGCTGTGAACGGAGCCAGAGAATGAATGCAAGACATAAGTTCGTGACGACGACAAACAGAGAAGATAGCGCGGTGCGTCTTGAAGTTGTCCAATCTGCAATCAACTTCCTTGACCAGAGGATGAATATTGAAGAAGATGACACTATTAACAACTTGAAAGCTATCCTTGATGCAAAGTCACCTACAGAGCTAATTACAGCAAGTAGAGCTCTTGTCACTCAAATTTTTGGACATGATGATGTTGGACAGTTTGTTGAAGATGTCTGCCAATCATGGTCCAAAATAAGCGATATAAATCACGTTGGTGACATTCAAGATATTGGCACATCGTATGCGTTACGTTTAAGAAAAATGACGCAGGCTAGCTGTGGACTTCTCAAAAAGTTTCTTGCAGCGTTCTTAACGTTGACGCCCCACAGCATGGCAACTGAAAGAGCTGTATCACACTACAACAACATCAAGACACCTGAAAGAGCATCCTTAAAGCCCGAAACAATCAACTCAATCATGCACGTTTCATTAAATGGAAAAGGGACTTCCGTTTTTGACCCGAGACCTGCAGTTTATGAATTCCTAAAAAGGAAAAATTGGCGCAACAGACTACCAAACGAGGAACTTTATCAGAATCGAGATTTTATAAAGAAATTCTTTTTGCCTGAAAATGAATGTCTTTAGGATATATGTATATATGTACATATATCAATATATGTATATGTATTAGATACATCAGAGTTGCAAAAAGCGTTCAAACTTCCTCCGGGCAAAATTTTCTAAGGTTGCAAACCTTCCTCAAAATGTTGTAAAGTTGGGCTTTACAAACTGAAGATCAGAATTAGTCTTGCAAATGAATCACTATTTTTTTTGGAAAGAAGGCATGTTTTCTGGAATGGATCATCATCTATTATTTTTTTGTTAGTTTAGTGGATACATTATGTAGTGTGTTGACATGAAACCTTCCTCACTGACTGCCCATTTTGCAAAGCTTCCTCACGGGTAATACCCGCATACCCGTGGCTTTTTTGCAACTCTGAGATACATTAACAATAAGATATACGTTACTATATTACAAACTAAGTTACTAATGGCAATTTGCATAGTAGACTAAATTTTGATTCAGACAAGACGAACAAAATCTTTCATCACAGCTTGAAGTTAGTAGAATTGCCAAGTTTGGTTGCGAAATGTTGTAAAATGAGGAAAATGTGGCCTCGCGAAGTTTGGGAATTTGCATACAAATGTACTACGCACGCGAAAGCCTACCACTTTTCTATCAATTATGCCTGAAAAGGGGTAGGCTTTCGCGTGCGTAATACATTTGTATCCAAATTCGCAAACTTCGCCAGGCCATAGTTTCCTTATTTTAGAACATTTCGCCACCAAACATGACAGTTCTACTAATTTTAAAATGCTCTTTCGAGGAGTAATAAAATATTGTTTTGGTCTATAATGCAAATTGCCCATTGTTTTGCCGTTGGAAGATTCGTTAATAAATGTAAAAAATGGTTGTAGTAATCGTTAATTGCATATCTTGTGAAAGGGCCCTAATGCACCCTTCACCCCATTAGTTTAAATTTCTTAAAAAATGCCCTGACCTGAAGATTCAGTAAGTACAGCCGAGTCACGCAAAACCTCGGGTTCCCGCGCGTGTTCAGCAACAAGCTTAATGGGGAGTTCGTCAAGCGCAAAGTCAAAGGCATCAGTGAAAAAGGCAGTTCTAGAAGCGAAGACGAATGCATTAAAAAAGTTACATGAACTTCAAATCGAAGAACTTAAGATTCAAAAAATGAAATCTCAAGTAGAATTGCGAGTGGAGCTGGCGGCTGCCGAAGCGGAGAAAAAAATCTTATGAACAGTCTGAGAAGGAAGAGACACAATCGCTCAGTATCAAGCAAAATTACCTTGTCGAAACCCAACCCCTACCTGTTCATTCACAGTCTATGGGCGAAATGTCTCATACTAATCTGTCCAAGCAACCAACAGCACTGCAGTTTTCGGCAGGGCAAGGCAAGCTGCAACCATCACATAGTCCAGAGAAACAAAAAATTAATCCAAATGTACCTCAATGGCTGCCCAACAACATGAAGCCCAACCAAAATGAGGGCTAGATGCCGGACTACTATTTCGAACAACAACTAATGAGAATCCAAGATCGTCAGGAAAGGAAAGATGCAGGAAAACCTACAAGATTACTGCCGCATACGTGCAATCGCTAACAGGAGGACCATCAATAAGGTCTGAGGATAGGGTTGCACTCGTGCAAATCTCGACACAACTCACCAGTTGTACGAACACGTTAAATGAAATTGGCTCGTTGGGAAAATTGGACCACCCGGAAAATTTGAAAAAGATCATCAACCGCCTTCCGTTCGGTATGAAATTAAAGTGGCGCGACGCTGTTGATCGCATCGTCAAGAAAAAAGAAAAGGGATGTGAACATCATGGATGTAACGGAGATCGTGACAGCCAAGGCAAGAGCAGCTACAGATTCGATCTTTGAGAAGATCACCCATAAAACTCGCCTTAAGCAAGAGGAAAACAAAGAGAAACGGCATACTGGCTTTAGAGCAAACGGCTTCGCAACACAGGGTGACGCTCGAAGTCGTAATACAGAAGAAACTGTGATCAAGAACAAATGTCCATGTAAAGCAAATCACTGGTTATCGCGCTGCGATGAATTTCGTAAAATGTCCTTGGAAAAACGAAGAGCGTTCGTGAAAGAAAGAAAACTGTGCTTGAATTGTCTTACCATTGGTCACTACGTACGCTTTTGTCCTAAGCAAAGCTGTTGCAAAATACAAGGATGTTGTGGAAGGCATTCGACCTTCCTACACCCTAAATCTACCCCCCAAAACCAAATCAAAGAAGGCGCACCACCTCATTCAAATACACAAAATAAAGAGAACGAGTCAATACCAGCAAACAACGGCTACGTGGAGACATCAACGAAGCAGAATCACCCAGAAGTAACGTCCATCACAGGTTTGGCTATCGTTCCTGCTCGAGTCAAGGTAAAAGGACGTCTTTACACTGCGACCCACGATATTAGTGTTATAATATATTTATGCCGTACGTATTCAAAATGAGCAGTGCTACTCATTAAAACTTACGAGCACCAAAACAAAGTTGTGAGAAGATCTTTACGATGTTGATATTTGACGTTAGTCACATGACTAAAAAAGTATGGCGCTGTTCCATATTTCAGGTGGACCACGCTATTAGTTTTAAAAATATGATAACACGATAAGACGTCGTTTTTAACTTAATTGGAAGTGGAAACGACATTCTTTAACCAAAAACAGCATAGGTGGCAACAAGAGAATGTTTTAGCTACAAAATAAACGAACTTGGTGTCATAGTTGAAGGATTTTTCAAAGATTACGTGGAACGGTGGAAAAGAGGGATTCTGGATTTCTAAAATGGATAAGAATGGGAGGTATTAGGCGTTTGAAGGAGAACTATTCGTAAATTATCATGATCAACGTCTATCAACATTGTGAGAGAGTTTGCTTTGCTATATATCTTCAAAACTAGCAATGATGGATTCCTGGTAAGCAATAATAATTCTTAAAGTACCTCCACTGGTGTCGTGGAATAAACGTTTGCCACTGGATTGAGGCAAAAAAATGCTTGAGAGCACAACAGAAGTTTATCCTTTTGATGGGCAGACGAAATCAGCATGATAAAGCTTGGAAAATGTATGCATGGGTTAGATTATTTATATTCAATGATGGTATGTGACCGGCGAGGATAAGGAGTCAACAAAAAAATGGTAAAGTAAAAGAGTTCTGCTGGTAACAGCGGAAGCAGGGATCAGAAGTCTCTTTTGCATATTTAGGCACATATGAAGACATGTTGGTTGCTAAAAATACGGATCTAAATGATCGTTCTACCACTTCTTTGGCAGGCACCTAAAACCCTTCATCAGAAGTTCCTTTTCCCAGCGTTAGGGAATTATCTTGTTGATCTCGACTTGTCTGTCCTGTCTCTCTCGACTTGCTGTTCTCTCAAGCACTTTTTTGCCTCAATCCAGTGCCAAACGTTTATTCCACGACACCAGTGGAGGTACTTTTAGAATTATTATTCCTTACCAGGAATCCATCATTGCTAGTTTTAAAGATATATGGCAAAGCAAACTTTCTCAAAATGTTGATAGACGTTGATCATGATAATTTACGAATAGTTCTCCTTCAAACGCCTAATACCTCCCATTCTCATCCATTTTAGAAGTCCAGAATCGCTCTTTTCCACCGTTCCACGTAATTTTTGAAAAATCCTTCAACTATGACACCAAGTTCGTTTATTTTCTAGCTAAAACATTCTCTCGTTGTTACCTATGCTGTTTTTGGTTAAAGAATGTCGTTTCCACTTCCAATTAAGTTAAAAACGACGTCCTATCGTGTTATCATATTTTTCAACCTAATAGCGCGGTCCACCTCAAACATGGAACAACGCCATATTTTTTCAGTCATGTGACTAACATCAAATATCAACATCGTAAAGATCTTCTCACAACTTTGTTTTGATGTTCGTAAGTTTTAATGAATAGTAATACTCATTTTGAATACGTACGGCATAAATATCTCATACAAGTAATATCGTGAGTCGCAGTGTAGTATGGTTATGGCGCAGTTGAAGACAAGAATGACAATTCGAAATGTTAGTTTGTGATGGGAAAATCAATACTTGGTCCCATTAAGCCTCTAACCATTCCCTAGATGGAGTTATCAGTCGCGGTCGTAGCTACTAAATTAGAAAGAATTACTCGGCAGAAGTTGACTATTCCGATGGATCAATCCTTCTTTCGGACGGACAATACGTGTGTACTTTGTTATGTAGAGAATGAAGACAAGAGGTTTCAAACCTTCGTGGCCAACCGAATCGTTGCCATCCACAACGAGACGTCACCATCGCAATGAATATATGTGAATACGGAGCTAAATCCAGCCAATAATGCGTCGAGAGGTGTTTCAGTCAATTTACTGGACAGTTGGATCGAAGGACCAGAATTTCTTCGCCAGCCAAATGAGTCATGGCCAAAACGTCCAGCTGCTATGGACACGAACGTTCATGAGACGGATCCCGAAGTCAAAGAACCTATCGTATTTGCCAATCAAAGTAGTGAATAATTTCCACTGACCAGTGTAATTCCACGTTGCCCATCTTGGGATTGCCTTAAGAGAGTCGTAGCGTGGTGTCTTCGATACAAGACCAAATTACAAAAGGCGGTCAAGAAGAAAGGATCTGGGAAATCGATCGACAATAAAAGAGGTGGCCACATTGTTCCTGTCGATGTATCAGAGATTCAAGCAGTCGAAAGAGAAATCCTCAAACTTGTGCAGGAACAATGTTTGAAGCAAGAACGAGAATGCCTATGAATAGATGACAAAACATCGCGTTCAAAAAAATCAAAAGCGCTGAAGGGATCGAGCACAATCCTGAAATTAGATCCAGTTATAAAAGAAGGATTAGTGCGTATTGGTGAAAGTCTAGATAGAGCTCCGATCGACCAAAATGCAAAACTTCCAGTGATACTCCCTAAACTCCACCCAATAGTAACCCTCGTCGCAAAACACTACCACCGTCGTCCGGACATTCTGGTGTTGAGTATACCTTACCAATACGCCAACGGTTCTGGGGCCATGGCCAGTTGCATAAAAAAGTGATTAAAAAGTCAACCAACAGAACAACGTATTTGGTACTACAAAACTGCGATTAAAAAAGTGATTAAGAGTTTTATGCAACTGGCCCCTGGACAGTAAATGGAAGGCAGACCGTACGGAAAACTATCAATCGATGTATCTACAGCTAAGCAAAAGATGGCTAATCTACCCGAGGACCGAACAACAACTCCGTCCAACCCCCCCCCCTCATCTTTACAGGAGTGGACCGTTTCGGATCGTTTGAAATTAAGCGTTGACGTTCTATAGTGAAACGTTACGGCGTACTATTTACTTTTCAATTATTCGTGCTATTCATCTTAAAGTAGCCAGCTCATTAAATACGGGGTCATTCATTAATGCTCCAAGAAGATTAATTGCCCGGAGAGGTGAGCCTAAAGCGATCCGATAATGGCGAAAACTTTGTTAAGGGGGTGAAAGAGCTGTGAATGGTAAATCACAGATCGCAGATCCACGATTTCCTATTACAACGAGATATTAATTGGATATTTAATCCACCTACTGGTTCACATCACGGCGGAGTTTGAGAAAGGTGCATTACGACCACGCGTAAGGTCCTCAAGTCAAAGCCATCATGAAAGAACAAGTACTAGACGACGTGGGTATTATTACGTTAATGTGCGAAGTCGGAGCTATCGTGAATAGTCGACCAATCACTAAACTCTCCGGTGGCCCACGAGATTGAATTGAATTGAATTGAATTTATTAACACTTGAATAGCAGTTTACAAAATTGAAAAACTCAAGTTTACAATGACTAAAATAGTATACAATATAAATATACAATATAAATATACAATAAGTATACAATATAAATATTTATGTTCTATCTAATAAACTATATAAAACTATGCTATTAAAATTAGTTATGTCAGGGCAAGTCCCATTTCCGTACACAAGTGGGAAGGTAACTGTTATAAAAACGACCTTACTCAAAGGCAGAACGTCCGCACATTTCCACAATTTCGGTACGTTGCCATTCTTAATTGAGGCATTAAAGATGGAACAAATTGGTAAGCTTAAAGTGCCAGAGCAACTTTTCAGATTCCAATTCGGAATTTCGTCAGGGCCAGTTGCCTTGCGCTCCTTCACACGAGATAGCAGAACTTCGACAGCTTCAGGGAAAATCGTATATGAGTCTGGAACACTTGTAACTGGAATGGGTTGAAAGTTCAAAGGGGTATAATATCGCTGGACACACGATAAAAGCTTTCTCCGATAGCCTCTGCGAGCTTATCATCTTTTAGTATAGAACCATTCACAGTCATGCTCGTCATAGACTGCTGACGTGATAATCCAGATAGCATTTTGATATTGTCCCACCATTTTTTTTGGATTAATATCATTCGTATAACAGATTTATCTTCGTAGAATCGCCTGCGAGCAACTTTACAAAGTTTTGCTACCTTATTTCTATAGATTTTATACTGTTCAACATCATTTCTTACCCAGACGAGTTGGCGTTTTATGATACAGCTCTTGTCTAATTAATTTTCGTTAGTTTAGTCTCAGAACTATTTAGTATTGATAGGTAAAGGCCACACTCAGTCTTGTGATAATATAGCGCAAATTGCGTGATCTAAGAAAGATCAATTTGAAGTACATACGTTAATATCCAAAAAAGTGATATCTATGGTCTGTGTTCTATCGTGTTGGTAAAGTAATATCTACAATTGTATTCACATCTCTTTCTACGTTTTACGCAGTGGTTTATTACTTCAACAGTGCGGGTGTAAACCAAAGTGAGTTCACATTTGAGCTTTCTTTGTATTTTGCTTTTAGTTTAAACCGTGTTGATATACTTTGTAATATTGTAATGAAGTATCAATTTTTATTTGTTGTTATTACATGCTAGAATGTAATATGAGCAAATGTGAACTATCGAAGGGCAATTATAGTAATTTATGTTTGAAAGTACATTGTCTGTCTGATCATATATATCGTCAAATTCTATCGAGTTCGTTTTTTAAGCACTGTTCAACCCAGGTGTGATCTTATAGGTATTCTGTGTCTGCTTTGTCTATCTCCCAGTAGATTCGACTTTTGAATAATCTCACGCGACATCCCGCGAGAGCTACACGCGCCGATTAAAAACAATGAAAAATGGCGGGAGCACGCAAGAAGGTATGGATATTCTACGGTGTTTTTTAAGTGGTTTCACTGGAAATTTTACAAAACAAGATGTTCAAAAGACGGAAAAATTATTCAGCACTACTTACTTGATGCCATTTGGCAAACAACTTTGGGCAAATTGTTTATTTCAATAAAAAACGAAATCTCGTATTCTCGAAGGTATGTTGACAAGTTGTCCTGGACTTGAACAGTTATATATTTTCGGTATAATATGTCATCTATAGACCCTCCGCTTCGGTGATTCGGCAAAATATTAACCCTCAGTGATGATATTTCCCTCGGGGTAAAGCCCTCGGGAAATATCATCACTTCGGGTTAATATTTTGCCGAATCACCCTCGCTTCGGGTCTATAACTGATAAATATCAGCTTTTGATATACAGGGTGTCCCAAAAAAACCAAAAACTATTGAAATCACCTATTGTTAACATTTGAATGTCCTAGCACTTGTTAAAAAAATTAATGTCGCGGAAATTATGTTAACTTTAGTGTGAAATATTTGTATGGTGTAGGTGTTGTATGCGGGCACAAGTTGTGCCAAAAGATTGTAAACAACGGACGCGCTAAAGAAACATTTGCGCCGCTTTGGCGGCCAAGATCGAAACTTGCAATGCACTTGTCAACGCTATAACTTTAGAGGCGTTGGCATGATGTTATAAATAGAGATGTATTTAGAAGTAAGAGGGATTGCCTTTGACAATGTGATTGAGAGTGAAGTATAGACTAGATAGAAAGAAAGCTTGACTGCCAAAGATTGTTATTTTAACGCAATTACGCATTGTATTGAAATAAAAGATCGAAAAACCGAAAGATACAGTCCCTTGATTGTAAAACCAGCATGTGCAAACTTCCTTGATCGCGACTGTGGGTAAAGTTTGCGAAAATTAAAATATCTTTGTAAAGTACGTTTGTTTTGCTCATGGGAATTTACATTTGTAAATTGTTTTCTCTAAACTCTAAAAGCAAATCAGGCTTAGAAAAAATGAAAACAATACTATTTTGTTAGTTTGTTTGATGTCGTCATTTTCCCGGCTGAAACAACTTAATATATTGATAAAAACCAAATTGAATAGGCTAAAAAAACCCATGCATAAAATTAGATTGCATTTTTAATATGCACTCCTAGGTTTAGTTTTTTTGTCTGGCATAAAAATGGTTAACACTGAGTATTACTATTAATTATGACGGTTATGTCAATAGTTTATCGACTCGTGGGTACAATTTAGTGCTAGGCATTGAAATTCTAACTATAGATTATTTCCAATAGTTTTTGGTTTTTTTGGGACGCCCTGGATGTAAATATGCCACATCGCAAGCAGAGCGCAGCTGAGCGCTTGGCTTTGGTAAACACTTAGCAAGCGTCTTGTTGCGAATAACTTCGCAACTAAAAGAGATTGTCTATTACAGTAAACGTCCAATCGGCTTATTTTTTTATGCTCTTTCCCATGAGACAATAAAAATTTACTAATTCGTGGAAAATCTATTTTCATGCACTTATGAATACTGAATTTCCTGTCAATCGTGGAACAACAATTTATGTTTCATTTCGTCTCTGATGAGCAATGGTGAGCCATTGTCAGTAATGGGCTTATCACAGTTGAAATTTTTGGTAGAAATGATGATTATGATGGGAAGACTTTGTCAAAACTGAATTGAGGTACGCAGTACTCTGTTTGGTTAGTATGTAACCAGGTTCCCCATTTTAAAGATTCTGCACAACAGGATGTATTCCGCGTTTTAAAGATTGCCTATACCAATCCATATCAATCCCGATTCCCTGATTCCCCGTTCCCTGCTTTAAAGATAGCAATTTTATACTATTCTTTTCGAGAAATACGTACACGAGCATATATATACCAGTCGAAGACGGCTCAGACGAAGGCGGTCAGTTCGCCGAAAAACGTTTCATGCTAACGACAAAAAATCTCGTCAGATACTGTAGTGTATTATTTGGGTTCATGGCTCTCGCAGGACAAACAGTGACTGAGCAATTTTGAAGCTTGTTCTTCAGCAACAAGCGCTAGAACAAAAACAGCAGCAGCAAGCAACTTAGCAACTGTAAGACATAGAGGCGCTAAAGGATCTGATTCTGAATAAACTTTTCACTGGCATATTGGAAAGAAATTCTGCCAGGTTTCTTGCGCGTGTTGTTCTGATAGACTGACAATGAGTTTAATAATGCTCGGAAAAACCTTGGCGCTAAAACAAATTAAAATTATTTCGGTCTGATTGGATTACAGTTGAAGTGATTACAAGCAGCAACCGGATAAACATAACATGGGGGCGGAGAGCCATGACAAAGAGCGGAAAACCTCCGCCCAAATCTCTTCGTTTGTTACAAAAGAGTGAAATATTCTGAAATTGTCGTCACAAAAAAAAATACACTGCGCACGTTTTATCCGATTCCTCCCATAATTTTCACACAATATAGACCAATAGTAGAGGAGCAAAACCGTGTTCGTATTTTTAATTTAGTGTAATTGGCCGTTTTTATGCTGGAGACGCATTATGCGACTGGACGAACTTGGGCAAGGTTTTATTATTCGTCTGATTATGCGTCTGTAGTATAAAGATGGACACAAGACGCATTATGCGTTTGGACGAACTTGGGCAAGGTTTTATTATTCGTCTGATTATGCGTCTGTAGTATAAAGATGGGTACAAGACGCATTATGCGTCTGGACGAACTATGTTCGGTTATTCGTCTGAACAGACGCACTATCGACGATAGTTCGTCTAGACGTGTTATGCGTCTGTGTGTATAAAGACGGCACACAGACGAATAATCTGGCTATTCTAAAACCGTGATGCAAAAAGCCAGAAAAAAATTATTGTAGTGGTTTGCCTGATAGTTCGTCTGATTATACGTGCCGTCTTTATACTAGACGAACAATATAGAAGGACGCATTATGCGTCCAGACGCATTATGGGTTTCTATATAAAAACGGCCATTTAGTGTCTTTGATCACTTGAGATTAGACATATCATGTTTCGAAACGGCTTTTGAGTTAAATCAGAAGCGTGCAATTTTCATGAGGCAAAGAGCGTCATATTCTCAAAGGCTGCTCGCAGCACATGCAATTTCAAAAGATGCAATAATTTTCTTGAATAGGTGGCTTGAGTAACGACTTACCAGTGTACATGCAAAATTTGACGGGAAAAAACTAGAATCTGCAGCGCGCTGTGAGGAATTGGGTGAAATGAGCTTTCATCATATGGAGTAACCTTAATTAAGTGGACAAAACCGTACATATGGCCAAACACAGCCAAAGTTCGATATCAATCTAAATTAATACTGATCGGGTCAGATAGATTAATCAGGTGAATCTTACCGTGGTCGATATTCGTGTTCAGCCTCGAGGTCTATTTCAGTATCATAGGCCGCCTCGATGTGAGGCACAACATCACTGATTTCTTCAAATGCCATATCTCCACCACTGCGCAATTGATGTAAAATCTGTTGCATCCATGTTGTGCCGCACTTAGGTGGAGTCACGACGAACACGTCGTCTGAACTAGGTTTAAAACTTAAACCATGGTTAACTCCTTCCATTGTTCCGAAGCGAGACAATCTCTGTTTTAGGAGCCGCACGGCAGCAGTTGCATTTGAAGAAGACATTATCAATTCAGACCAGCTCGAGACGAGTAGAGACAGAAGAGACTGCAGTTTAATATATAATCTTCGTTCACTGTTCAAAATCCACGCATACGATTGGTCAAAATCGATCACATGTGTTTTGGTTACCTGACCTGACATCGCAACAATGCGTTATTCATTCAAAATCCGGGAATCGGAGAATTATCGAAATAAAATTTAAAAAATTAAAATCTATAACAGCTAGCTGTTAGGGAACAGTATATTAATATAAAAATAGTCAAGTTAAGTTCTCCAAGCAAGATAAAGTGATAAACAATAAATGTGTCAGTGGGAAAGATAATGGGCTTAGTTCTGTGGCGAGAACAGAAAAAGTAAATGAATTTTGTATCTTGCACAAACATGCGAATTATCATTTCCATTTGGGATCACATGCAAGATAACTAATTATATTTGAACATGTCAAGGTTTGATACAAAAATCATACAACGTGGTCGGATTCATGTTGATAAGGAAAATTCCACATGCAGCTACCTGCACGTGTACGGGTTTGAGGTATTGCGAATCTTACAATAGTTGGTAGCTGTTATAGATTTTAATATTTTAAATTTATTTAGATAATTCCCCGATTCCCCATTCCCTGTTTTAAAGATAGCCTATTTTTAACAAGACAGTGGAATAAAAACGAAATTAATCAAATTAAAGTGGAAATCCAGACCGGTGCAATAGGTGCAGATGTATCGGTCAGAAATTGAACGTTGTGGTGTTGAACAATTTATGTTTCATTTCGTCTCTAATGAGCAATGGTTAGCCATTGTCAGTAAAGGGCTTATCGCAGTTGAAATTTTTGGCAGAAATGATGGGAAGACTTTGTCAAAACTGAATTGATATTTTTGTCATCAAGCGTCGCGAGAGGTATTGCGCATGTGCTAATCCACCCTTTTCGAGGCTGACCAACGGGGGGTAACACGTGTAGCGTAATTCGAAACAGTCGGACAAACATTGCGTTTTCATTGGCTTGCGCATACAAATGTTAAGTAGTTCGACTGCGAAAGAAAATGGCTAAACACTGCGCGTGGGGCACTTGCAATAGTGATTCGCGTTACCCAGAAAGATTAATAAATTCTGAAGGAAAATGTGTTCAATTTTACCATTTCCCGTCTTTTAAAAAAGAGGAAATACGACCAGAAGCATGGATAAGGGCATGTTGTTGGGGCGACAATTTTGTTTGCACGAAACATTCTTATATCTGTGGATTGCACTTTATTGGTAATAATGAACCGACCCTGACCCTATTCCTGCTACTGCAAGCCGTGAAAAGGTTAGACCGGTCTGTGGCAAATGTTTAATGCACCCATTGTTCGTTTTGTACCTATTTTGTTCACCTCCAGCCACGGTAATCCATATAGTTAACAGGTAATAGTCTTCAAAAAGGTATCCACCGAATAGGATAGAAATTCAGACATAAAAACGACGTCTAAGATGAAAAAAGTAGTGTAATACACAACTTCATGTTCCAACTGATGTCAGTGGCGCTACGAAGAATTACAAAGTGCTGCTTCAATATCGACAGTTTATGCATTAAATAACGTACGTATTTCGCTTAAATCGATATGGGTGTAACTTTGAAGATCTTTTCCCCCTATAAGCTCAATAAACCAGGTATTAATCGTGGTAGAGTCGAAAAAAACTGTTATAAATAGACACAAGTGTTACACGTTCACTTTGTCGTTCATGTTTCTTTGTCGATTTCAGAATTCGTAAAATTGACCAATCACAACAAAGCACAAAAGTTCTAAACATTTGCCACAGACCAGGTTAGACAATACCCACATTAATACCCACACTATGGTTGGCCACATATAAATGCACCCCCACACTATGGTTGGCCATTCTTTTCAAAATGTGTTTGTGATATATGGGCTCTAATCCAATGTATTATTTTTCACTAAACACTTTAAACGCATATGATATATATGTGTCTTTTAGACGCGTGTATATCCATACAAAACACCCATATATATATATGCGTATTTTGTACGCATATCTATGCGTGTTTTGTACGCATATATATGCGTGTTTTGTACGCATATACACGCGTCTAAAAGACACTATATATGCGTTTAAAGTGTTTGGTGAAAAATATACATTGGATTAGAGCCCATAGGCTATATCACGAACCCATTTTTAAACAAATGGCCAACCATATCACACTGGGTAATGGCTTTCATAGAGATTCAACATATCCCTCTTCAAAAATACGATAGTCATCAAAAGCTTTGTATGCGGCAAGCCCTTGTTTATCACGTTCTGTGGAACTGTGTATGAGATGGTTAAAAATATCGAAAAGACTGATGGCGGCGATGCGTTAAAATTAATTTACATATTCGTGCGCTGAAGATAGCGGATCTTCTATTTCAACACCATGAATAATCAACTTGTTCTCCTCTCTTGATTTTGCATAGTCTAAGACAAGTATCAACATTTTTTCGACGGACTTCGCTATCTCAACTAATGCTGGTTTAAGATATCCAGTTACTGAAAACCCTCCGCGCTTTTAAATATTGTTTCAAGTCAGAAGCGACATTTTCTCAAAATGATTGCGCTTCAAAGTACTATCCATGCTTTGATAGAATTTTGCCCTTTTTTGCTTTGCCTTTCTTTGTCTTTAAAAAGCAAATTTCGCTAAAATTATCGATAATCAATAGTTCCCAAAAGTATTAACGCGACGCTTGTTGTTTGTCCGACTATTTCGAACTACTACCCGTGTTACCCTCGTCGGTCAAGCTCGAAAAGGGTGGAGAAAAGCAAGGAGGAATGGTGAGTTATTGTAAGATATTGCACATTAAGGTTATACATTAGATTAGAGCCCATATATCACGAACCCATTTTGAAACAAATGGCCAACCATACGTGTGCATGCTAGGCTTTTCTTCTGCCTCAGTGGTCTGACATTGATTGTGGCGGTAAATTCATTTTCTCGACAGCGCAAGCAATAGCCACGACGCCAGGCTTTAAATAACTATTTACGGTAATTCCGCGATCCTGCAGAAACTTTTTCAACTCTGACATTTTCATGGCCTTGAACTTGTTTTCTAAATTGCCTTTATCCATATTATAAGGAGTAACCCGAGCTAAAAGAACGCTTGTAAATATCGTGATTGCGCTATACTAGCTATAAGCCTACAACTGATGTTTGTCCTACTTTTCCAATTAGCACATGCGCAATACTCCCCGCGACGCTTGATGACAAAGATATCAATTGAGGTGCGCAGTACTCTGTTTGGTACATTTTTTGACGTCACACTCCGGCGCTCCGACTCCGGAACTCCGGTTCCGTGTTTTCCATTTAACCGTACCAGATTCCCCATTATAAAGATTCTGCACAACAGGGTGCATTCCACGTTTTAAAGATTGCCTATACCAATCCATATCAATCCCGATTCCCTGATTCCCCGTTCCCAGCTTTAAAGATAGCCCTGACAATGGTCTAATCTTTGTTAGGTAACACGTAACAACTTCAGCTGGTAAATTAGCCCACCTGCATTCTCTTAAATAATAAAGTCTTTCTTTCGTTCTTTTTGTAATTTCCTCAACGTGGCGAAGCCATTTTAGATTATTTTGGTGCGATACTCCGAGTAATTTGTAGAAGTTACTATTTCAATGATATCGTCGCCAAGAGTGAGCAAAGATGGAGGTTCGATATCGTTCCTGAAACATATCAGATCAGCATATCTTTGGGATGATGGAAAAGACGGAGTGCGGAGTCGGACTACGGAGTGGGACAATATGTACTCTTGATTTCCGGTTTAAAATTGTAATTGGAGTTCATGATAAAAAAAGTGCAAGAACGATTGCTAAGGGAACCGGTGTCCCAGGAAATC